>CM056206.1:1789489-3167800 GCA_029692085.1 Gymnothorax javanicus | reverse complement strand
TTTTGGGGGAATAAGAGCAACCTTGTGCCACTGTTTATCAACTGTTGGGGGAAGAATGAGAGAGCAATTGCCGCCCATGTTTGACCAACTGTTGGGGGAATAAGATCAACTCACCCTGTTTAACCAACTGTTGGGAGAATCAGAGCAACCTTTGCCCCTGTTTGACCTATTGTTTGGGGAATAAGAGCAACCTTTGCCCGTTTGATGAAATGTTGGTGGGAATTAGAGCAACCTTTGCCCTTGATTGACCAACTGTTGGCGGAATAAGAGCAATCATCGCCCCTGTTTGACCTTTTTGTTTTGGGGAATAAGAGCAACCTTTGCCCAATTGACGAAAATGTTGGGGGAATAAGAGAAACCTTTGCCCTTGTTTGACAAACTGTTGGGGAATAAGAGCAATCTTAAGCCCTGTTTTACCAACTGTTGGGGGAATAAGTGCAACCTTAAGCCCTGTTTAACCAACTGTTTGGGGAATAAGAACAACCTTTGCCCCTTTTGACTAACTGTTGGGGTAATAAGAGCACCCTTCGCCCCTGTGTGACTAACTCTTGGGGGAATAAGAGCAACCTTCGCCCCTGTTTGACAAACTGTTGGGGGAATAAGAGCAACCTTCGCCCCTGTTTGACCAACTGTTGGGGGAATAAGCAAACTGCCCTGTTTGACTAACTCTTGGGTGACTAAGAGTAACCTTTGCCCCTGTTTGACCAACTCTTGGGAACTAAGAGCAAACTTCCCCATTTGAACAACTGTTGGGGCATAAGAGCAACCTTCTTCCCTGTTTGACCAACTGTTGAGGGAATAAGAGCAACCTTCACCCCTGTTTGACCAACTGTTGGGGAATAAAGCAACCTTTGCCCTGTTTTACCAATTCTTGGGGAATAAGAGAACATTTGCCCTTTTGACGAACTGTTGGGGAATAAGAGAAACCTTCACCCCTGTTTGACGAACTGTTGGGGAATAAGAGCAACCATCGCCCCTTTTTGACTAACTCATGGGGAATCAGAGCAATCTTTGCCCTTGTTTGACCAACTGTTGGGGGAATAAGAGCAACCTTCGCCCCTGTTTGACCAACTGTTGGGGGAATGAGCAAACTTCGGCCCTGTTTGACTAACTCTTGGGGACTAAGAGTAACCTTGCCCTTTTGACTAACTGTTGGGGCAATAAGAGCACCCTTTCGCCCCTGTGACTAACTCTTGGGGGCATAAGAGCAACCTTCACCCCTGTTTGACCAACTGTTGGGGGAATGAGCAAACTTCGCCCTGTTTGACCAACTCTTGGGGAACTAAGAGCAAACTTAAGCCCCGTTCACCAACTGTTGGGGGCAATAAGAGCACCCTTCGCCCCTGTGTGACTAACTCTTGGGGGAAGAAGAGCAACCTTCGCCCTGTTTGACCAACTGTTGGGGAATGAGCAAACTTCGGCCCTGTTTGACTAACTCTTGGGTGACTAAGAGCAACCTTCCGCCCTGTTTGACCAACTTTTGTGGGAATAAGAGCATTCTTTGCCCCTGTTTGACGAACTGTTGGGGGAAGAAGAGCAACCTTCGCCCCTGTTTGACAAACTGTTAGGGGAATAAGAGCGAACTCTGCCTTTTTTGACCAACTGTTTGGGGAATAATAGCAACCATCGCCCATGTTTGACCAACTGTTGGGAGAATCAGAGCAACCTTTGCCCCTATTTGACCAACTGTTGGGGAATAAGAGCAATATTCACCGCTTGACCAACTGTTGGGGGAATAAGAGCAACCTTCCCCCCTGTTTGACCAACTGTTGGGAGAATGAGAGCAACCTTGCCCCCTGTTTGACCAATTGTTTGGGGAAAAAGAGCAACCTTTGCCCCTGTTTGACAAACTGTTGGGGGCATAAGATCAACCTCTGCCCTTGTTTGACCAACTGTTTTGGAATAAGAGCAACCTTCGCCCCTGTTTGACCAACTTTTGGGGGAGTAAGAGCAATCTTCTCCCCTGATTTACCAAGTGTTGGAGGAATAAGAGCAACCTTCGCCCCTGTTTTACCAATTGTTTGGGGGGAATAAGAGCAGCCTTTTGCCCCTTTGACCAACTGTTGGGGAATTAGAGCCACCTTCACCCCTGTTAGACAAACTGTTGGGGAATAAGAGCAACCTTTGCCCCTGTTTGACCAACTGTTGGGGGAATAAGAGCAACCTTTACCCCTGTTTGACCAAATGTTGGGGGAATAATAGCAATCTTTGCCCCTGTTTATATAACAGTTGAGTGCATAAGAGCAACCATCGACCCTGTTTGACCAACTGTTTGGGGAATAAGAGCAACCTTTGCCACTGTTTGACCAACTGTTGGGGGAATGAGAGCAATCTTCGCCCATGTTTGACCAACTGTTGGGGGAAAAAGACCAACGTCGCCCCTGTTTAACCAACTGTTGGGAGAATAAGAGCAACCTTTGCCCTTGTTTGACCTATTGTTTGGGGAATGAGAGCAACCTTTGCCCGTTTGATGAAATGTTGGGGGAATAAGAGCAACCTTTGCCCTTGTTTGACCAACTGTTTGGGGAATAAGAGCAACCTTTGCCCCTGTTTGACAAACTGTTGGGGGAATAAGAGCAATCATCGCCCCTGTTTGACTTTTTGTTTGGGGAAAAAGAGCAACCTTTGCCCAATTGACGAAATGTTTGGGGAATAAGAGAAACCTTTGCCCTTGTTTGACAAACTGTTGGGGGAATAAGAGCAATCTTCGCCCCTTTTTACCAACTGTTGGGGGAATAAGTGTTACCTTCGCCCTGTTTTTTACCAAATGTTTTGGGGAATAAGAACAACCTTTGCCTTTTTGACTAACTGTTGGGGCAATAAGAGCACCCTTCGCCCCTGTGTGACTAACTCTTGGGGGAATAAGAGCAACCTTACCCCTGTTTCACCAACTGTTGGGGAATAAGAGCAAACTTACCCTGTTTGACCAACTGTTGGGGAATAAAAGCAACCTTTGCCCCTGTTTTACCAATTGTTGGGGGAATAAGAGCAACATTTGCCCCTTTTTGAAGAACTGTTGGGGGAATGAGAGAAACCTTCACCCCTGTTTGACGAACTGTTGGGGGAATAAGAGCAACCATCGCCCCATTTTTGACCAACTCATGGGGAATCAGAGCAATCTTTTGCCCTTGTTTGACCAACTGTTGGGGGAAAAAAGAGCAACCTTTGCCCCTGTTTGACCAACTGTTGGGGGAATGAGCAAACTTCGCCCCTGTTTGACCAACTCTTGCGGAACTAAGAGCAAACTTCGCCCCGTTTGACCAACTGTTGGGGGCATAAGAGCAACCTTTGCCCCCTGTTTGACCAACTGTTGAGGAATAAGAGCAACCTTCACCCCTGTTTGACCAACTGTTGGGGAATAAAAGCAACCTTTGCCCCTGTTTTACCAACTATTGGGGAATAAGAGCAACATTTGCCCCTTTTGACGAACTGGTGGGAAATAAGAGAAACCTTCACCCCCTGTTTGGCTAACTTTTGGCGGAATAAGAGCAACCATCGCCTTTTTTTGACCAACTCATGGGGAATCAGAGCAATCTTTGCCCTTGTTTGACCAACTGTTGGGGAATTAGAGCAACCGTCGCCCCTGTTTGACCAACTGTTGGGGAATAAGAGCAACCTTCGCCCCAGTTTGACGAACTGTTGGGGAATAAGAGCAACCTTCGCCCCTTTTTAACCAACTGTTTGGTGAATAAGAGCAACCTTTGCCACTGGTTGACCAACTGTTGGGGAATGAGAGCAATCTTTTGCCTGTTTGACCAACTGTTGGGGAACCAGACCAACTTTTGCCCTGTTTAACCAACTGTTTGGAGAATAATAGCAACCTTTGCCCCTGTTTGACCTATTGTTTGGGGAATAAGAGCTACCTTTGCCCGTTTGATGAAATGGTGGGGAATAAGACCAACCTTTGCCCTTGTTTGACCAACTGTTTGGGGAATAAGAGCAACCTTCGCCCCGTTTGACAAACTGTTAGGGAATAAGAGCAACCTTCGCCCTTGTTTGACCAACTCTTGGGGAATAAGAGCAAACTTCGCCCTGTTTGACTATCTCTTGGGGCAGTAAGAGTAACCTTTGCCCCTGTTTCACCAATTCTTGGGGAACTAAGAGCAAATTTTGCCCCGTTTGACCAAATGTTGGGGGCATGAGAGCAACCTTCGCCCCTGTTTGACAAACTGTTGAGGGAATAAGAGCAACCTTCGCCCCTTTTTGAGCAACTGTTGGGGGAATAAAAGTAACCTTTGCCCCTGTTTTACCAACTGTTGGGGGAATAAGAGCAACCTTTGCCCCTATTTGACGAAATTTTGGGGGAAAAAGAGAAACCTTCACCCCTGTTTGATGAACTGTTGGGGGAATAAGAGCAACCATCGCCCCTTTTTGACCAACTCATGGGGGAATCAGAGCAATCTTTGCCCTTGTTTGACCAACTGTTGGGGGAATAAGAGCAACCTTCGCCCCTGTTTGACCAACTGTTGGGGGAATAGGAGCAACCTTCGCCCCAGTTTGACCAACTGTTGGGGGAATAAGAGCTACCTTCGCCCCATTTTGACCAACTGTTGGGGTAATAAGAGCAACCTTCACCTCTGTTTGACCAACTGTTGGGGGAATAAGAGCAACCTTCCCCCCTGTTTGACCAACTTTTGTGGGAATCAGAGCAACCTTGGCCTCTGTTTGACCAACTGTTGGGGGAATACGGGAAACTTTCGCCCTTGTTTGACCAACTGTTGGTGGAATAAAAGCAACCTTCGCCCCTATTTGACCAACTGTTTGGGGGAATAAGAGCAACCTTCGCCCTTTTTAACCAACTATTTGGGGAATAAGAGCAACCTTTGCCCCTGTTTGACCAACTGTTGGGGAATAAGAGCAACCTTTCGCCCTGTTTGACCAACTGTTTTGGGAATAAGAGCAACCTGTGCCACTGTTTGACCAACTGTTGGGGGAATGAGAGCAATCGTCGCCCATGTTTGACCAACTGTTGGGGGAATAAGACCAACCTCACCCCTGTTTAACCAACTGTTGGGAGAATCAGAGCAACCTTTGCCCCTGTTTGACCTATTGTTTGGGGAATAAGAGCAACCTTTGCCCGTTTGATGAAATGTTGGTGGAATTAGAGCAACCTTTGCCCTTGATTGACCAACTGTTGGCGGAATAAGAGCAATCATCGCCCCTGTTTGACCTTTTGTTTGGGGAATAAGAGCAACCTTTGCCCAATTGACGAAATGTTGGGGGAATAAGAGAAACCTTTGCCCTTGTTTGACAAACTGTTGGGGGAATAAGAGCAATCTTCGCCCCTGTTTTACCAACTGTTGGGGGAATAAGTGCAACCTTCGCCCCTGTTTAACCAACTGTTTGGGGAATAAGAACAACCTTTGCCCCTTTTGACTAACTGTTGGGGTAATAAGAGCACCCTTCGCCCCTGTGTGACTAACTCTTGGGGAATAAGAGCAACCTTCGCCCTGTTTGACAAACTGTTGGGGAATAAGAGCAACCTTCCCCCTGTTTGACCAACTGTTGGGGAATAAGCAAACTTTCGCCCTGTTTGACTAACTCTTGGGTGACTAAGAGTAACCTTTGCCCCTGTTTGACCAACTCTTGGGGAACTAAGAGCAAACTTCGCCCCATTTGAACAACTGTTGGGGGCATAAGAGCAACCTTCTTCCCTGTTTGACCAACTGTTGAGGGAATAAGAGCAACCTTCACCCCTGTTTGACCAACTGTTGGGGGAATAAAAGCAACCTTTGCCCCTGTTTTACCAATTCTTGGGGGAATAAGAGGAACATTTGCCCCTTTTTGACGAACTGTTGGGGGAATAAGAGAAACCTTCACCCCTGTTTGACGAACTGTTGGGGGAATAAGAGCAACCATCGCCCTTTTTTGACTAACTCATGGGGGAATCAGAGCAATCTTTGCCCTTGTTTGACCAACTGTTGGGGGAATAAGAGCAACCTTCGCCCCTGTTTGACCAACTGTTGGGGGAATGAGCAAACTTCGGCCCTGTTTGACTAACTCTTGGGGGACTAAGAGTAACCTTTGCCCCTTTTGACTAACTGTTGGGGCAATAAGAGCACCCTTCGCCCCTGTGTGACTAACTCTTGGGGGCATAAGAGCAACCTTTCCCCTGTTTGACCAACTGTTGGGGAATGAGCAAACTTCGCCCTGTTTGACCAACTCTTGGGGAACTAAGAGCAAACTTAGCCCGTTTCACCAACTGTTGGGGGCAATAAGAGCACCCTTCGCCCTGTGTGACTAACTTTGGGGAATAAGAGCAACCTTCCCCTGTTTGACCAACTGTTGGGGAATGAGCAAACTTCGCCCTGTTTGACTAACTCTTGGGTGACTAAGAGTAACCTTTTGCCCCTGTTTGACCAACTCTTGGGAACTAAGAGCAAACTTTTGCCCCATTTGACCAACTGTTGGGGGCATAAGAGCAACCTTCGCCCTGTTTGACCAACTGTTGAGGGAATAAGAGCAACCTTCACCCCTGTTTGACCAACTGTTGGGGGAATAAAAGCAAACTTTGCCCCTGTTTTACCAATTCTTGGGGAATAAGAGGAACATTTGCCCCTTTTTGACGAACTGTTGGGGGAATGAGAGAAACCTTCACCCCTGTTTGACGAACTGTTGGGGGAATAAGAGCAACCATCGCCCCTTTTTGACTAACTCATGGGGGAATCAGAGCAATCTTTGCCCTTGTTTGACCAACTGTTGGGGGAATAAGAGCAACCTTTGCCCCTGTTTGACCAACTGTTGGGGAATAAGAGCAACCTTTGCCCTGTTTGACCAACTGTTGGGGAATAAGAGCAAACTTCGCCCTGTTTGACTAACTCTTGGGGGACTAAGAGCAAACTTCGCCCCGTTTGACCAACTGTTGGGGGCATAAGAGCAACCTTCACCCCTGTATGACCAACTGTTGGGGGAATAAAAGCAACCTTTGCCCCTGTTTTACCAACTGTTGGGGGAATAAGAGCAACATTTGCCCCTTTTTGACGAACTGATGGGGAAATAAGAGAAACCTTCACCCCTGTTTGGCGAACTTTTGGCGGAATAAGAGCAACCATCGCCCCTTTTTGACGAACTGATGGGGAAAAAAGAGAAACCTTCACCCCTGTTTGGCGAACTTTTGGCGGAATAAGAGCAACCATCGCCCCTTTTTGACCAACTCAAGGGGGAATCAGAGCAATCTTTGCCCTTGTTTGACCAACTGTTGGGGGAATAAGAGCAACCTTCGCCCCTGTTTGACCAACTGTTGGGGAATAAGACCAACCTTCGCCCCAGTTTGACCAACTGTTGGGGAATAAGAGCAACCTTTTGCCCCTTTTAACCAACTGTTTGGTGAATAAGAGCAACCTTTTCCACTGTTTGAAGAAACTGTTGGGGGAATGAGAGAAATCTTCGCCCATGTTTGACCAACTGTTGGGGGAATAAGTGCAACCTTCGCCCCTGTTTAACCAACTGTTTGGGGAATAAGAACAACCTTTGCCCCTTTTGACTAACTGTTGGGGCAATAAGAGCACCCTTCGCCCCTGTGTGACTAACTCTTGGGGGAATAAGAGCAACCTTCGCCCCTGTTTGACCAACTGTTGGGGAATGAGCAAACTTTTCGCCCTGTTTGACCAACTCTTGGGAACTAAGAGCAAACTTGCCCCGTTTGACCAACTGTTAGGGGCATAAGAGCAACCTTCGCCCCTGTTTGACCAACTGTCGAGGGAATAAGATCAACCTTCACCCCTGTTTGACCAACTGTTGGGGGAATAAAAGCAACCTTTGCCCCTGTTTTACCATCTGTTGGGGGAATAAGAGCAACATTTGCCCCTTTTTGACGAACTGTTGGGGGAATAAGAGAAACCTTCACCCTTGTTTGACCAACTGTTGGGGGAATAAGAGCAACCTTCGCCCCTGTTTGACCAACTGTTGGGGGAATAGGAGCAATCTTCGCCCCAGTTTGACCAACTGTTGGGGGAATAAGAGCTACCTTCGCCGCATTTTGACCAACTGTTGGGGTAATAAGAGCAACCTTCACCTCTGTTTGACCAACTGTTGGGGGAATAAGAGCAACCTTCCCCCCTGTTTGACCAACTTTTGTGGGAATCAGAGCAACCTTGGCCTCTGTTTGACCAACTGTTGGGGGAATAAGGGCAACTTTCGCCCTTGTTTGACCAACTGTTGGTGGAATAAAAGCAACCTTCGCCCCTATTTGACCAACTGTTTGGGGAATAAGAGCAACCTTCGCCCCTTTTTAACCAACTGTTTGGGGTATAAGAGCAACCTTTGCCCCTGTTTGACCAACTGTTTGGGGTATAAGAGCAACCTTTGCCCCTGTTTGACCAACTGTTGGGGGAATAAGAGCAACATTTGCCCCTTTTTGACGAACTGGTGGGGAAATAAGAGAAACCTTCACCCCTGTTTGGCGAACTTTTGGCGGAATAAGAGCAACCATCGCCCTTTTGACCAACTCATGGGGAATCAGAGCAACCTTTGCCACTGTTTGACCAACTGTTGGGGAATGAGAGCAATCTTCGCCCATGTTTGACCAACTGTTGGGGAATAAGACCAACCTCCCCCTGTTTCACCAACTGTTGGGAGAATAAAAGCAACCTTTGCCCATGTTTGACCTATTGTTTGGGGGAATAAGAGCAACCTTTGCCCGCTTTGATGAAATGTTGGGGAATAAGAGCAACCTTTGCCCTTGTTTGACCAACTCTTTGGGGAATAAGAGCAACCTTTGCCCCTGTTTGACAAACTGTTGGGGGAATAAGAGCAATCATCGCCCCTGTTTGACCTCTTGTTTGGGGAATAAGAGCAACCTTTGCCCAATTGACGAAATGTTGGGGGAATAAGAGAAACCTTTGCCCTTGTTTGACAAACTGTTGGGAGAATAAGAGCAATCTTCGCCCCTGTTTTACCAACTGTTGGGGGAATAAGTGCAACCTTCACCCCTGTTTGACCAACTGTTGGGGGAATAAAAGCAACCTTTGCCCCTGTTTTACCAATTCTATGGAGAATAAGAGGAACATTTGCCTCTTTTTGACGAACTGTTGGGGGAATAAGAGAAACCTTCACCCCTGTTTGACGAACTGTTGGGGGAATAAGAGCAACCATCGCCCCTTTTTGACCAACTCATGGGGGAATCAGAGCAATCTTTGCCCTTGTTTGACCAACTGTTGGGGGAATAAGAGCAACCTTCGCCCCTGTTTGACCAACTGTTGGGGAATGAGCAAACTTCGCCCTGTTTGACTAACTCTTGGGGACTAAGAGTAACCTTTGCCCCTGTTTGACCAACTGTTGGAACTAAGAGCAAACTTCGCCCTGTTTGACCAACTGTTGGGGGCATAGAGCAACCTTCACCCCTGTTTGACCAACTGTTGGGGAATAAAAGCAACCTTTGCCCCTGTTTTACCAACTGTTGGGGAATAAGAGCAACATTTGCCCCTTTTGACGAACTGGTGGGGAAATAAGAGAAACCTTCACCCCTGTTTGGCTTAACTTTTGGCGGAATAAGAGCAACCATCGCCCCTTTTTGACCAACTCATGGGGAATCAGAGCAATCTTTTGCCCTCGTTTGACCAACTGTTGGGGAATAAGAGCAACCTTCGCCCCTGTTTGACCAACTGTTTGGGGAATAAGACCAACCTTCGCCCCAGTTTGACGAACTGTTGGGGGAATAAGAGCAACCTTCGCCCCTTTTTAACCAACTGTTTGGTGAATAAGAGCAACCTCTTCCACTGTTTGAAGAAACTGTTGGGGGAATGATAGAAATCTTCGCCCATGTTTGACCAACTGTTGCGGGAATAAGTGCAACCTTCGCCCCTGTTTAACCAACTGTTTGGGGAATAAGAACAACCTTTGCCCCTTTTGACTAACTGTTGGGGCAATAAGAGCACCCTTCGCCCCTGTGTGACTAACTCTTGGGGGAATAAGAGCAACCTTCGCCCCTGTTTGACCAACTGTTGGGGGAATGAGCAAACTTCGGCCCTGTTTGACCAACTCTTGGGGAACTAAGAGCAAACTTCGCCCCGTTTGACCAACTGTTGAGGGAATAGGAGCAACCTTCACCCCTGTTTGACCAACTGTTGGGGGAATAAAAGCAACCTTGCCCCTGTTTTACCAAGTGTTGGGGAATAAGAGCAACATTTGCCCTTTTGACGAACTGTTGGGGAATAAGAGAAACCTTCACCCTTGTTTGACCAACTGTTGGGGAATAAGAGCAACCTTCGCCCTGTTTGACCAACTGTTGGGGAATTGGAGCAACCTTCGCCCCAGTTTGACCAACTGTTGGGGAATAAGAGCTACCTTTGGGGAATAAACAACCCCATTTTGACCAACTGTTGGGGTAATAAGAGCAACCTTCACCTCTGTTTGACCAACTGTTGGGGGAATAAGAGCAACATTCCCCTGTTTGACCAACTGTTTGGGGGAATAAGAGCAACCTTTGCCTCTGTTTGACCAACTGTTGGGGAATAAGGGCAACCTTTGCCCCTTGTTTGACCAACTGTTGGTGGAATAAAAGCAACCTTCGCCCTGTTTTTGACCAACTGTTTGGGGAATAAGAGCAACCAACTTTGTTTTGGGGGGAATAAGAGCAACCTTTGCCCCTGTTTGACCAACTGTTGGGGGAATAAGACAACCTTTGCCCCTGTTTGACCAACTGTTGGGGAAATAAGAGCAACCTTTGCCCCTGTTTGAAACTTAAGAGACCAACAAACTGTTGCCCCTTTTTGACCAACTGTTGGGAATGAATAAGAGCAACCTTGCCCTTGTTTGACCAACTGTTGGGGGAATAAGAGCAACCTTCAGTTTGACCAACTGTTGGGGAATAAGAGCAAACATTTTGACCAACTGTTGGGGAATAAGAGCAACCTTCACCCCTGTTTGACCAACTGTTGGGGAATAAGAGCAACCTTTTGACCAACTGTTTAAGAGCAACCTTCACCCCTGTTTGACCAACTGTTGGGGGAATAAGAGCAACCTTCACCCCTGTTTGACCAACTGTTGGGGAATAAGAGCAACCTTTGCCCTGTTTGACCAACTGTTGGGGAATAAGACCAAACTTTGCCCCAGTTTGACCAACTGTTTGGGGAATAAAAGCAACCATCGCCTTTTTTGACCAACTGTTGGGGGAATAAGAGCAACCTTCACCCCTGTTTGACCAACTGTTGGGGGAATAAGAGCAACCTTCCCTGTTTGACCAACTGTTTTGGGAATAAGAGCAACCTTCGCCTCTGTTTGACCAACTGTTGGGGAATAAGAGCAACTTTTCCCCTGTTTGACCAACTGTTGGGGAATAAAAGCAACCTTTTGGACCCTGTTTTGACCAACTGTTTGGGAAATAAGAGCAACCTTTGCCCTTTTGACCAACTGTTGGGGGAATAAGAGCAACCTTTGCCCCTGTTTGACCAACTGTTTTTGGGAATAAGAGCAACCTTTGCCACTGCCCTGTTTGACCAACTGTTGGGGGAATAAGAGCAACCAACTTTGCCAACTGTTTGACCAACTGTTTTGGGGAATAAGAGCAACCTTTGCCCCCTGAAATTTGAATAAGAGCAACTGTTTTGACCAAATGTTTGGGGAATAAGAACAACCTTTGCCCCTGTTTGACCAACTGTTGGGGGAATAAGAGAAACTGTTGTTTGACCTTTTGTTGGGGGAATAAGAGCAACCTTTGCCCCTGTTTGACCAACTGTTTGGGGAATAAGAGCAACCCAACTGTGGAGGAAAAGGGCAACTTTCCCTTTGTTTGACTAACTGTTGGTGGAATAAAAGCAACCTTCGCCCCTATTTGACCAACTGTTTGGGGGAATAAGAGCAACCTTCGCCCCAAATGTTTGACCAACTGTTTTGGTTGAATAAGAGCAACCTTTGCCCCTGTTTGACCAACTGTTTTGGGGAATAAGAGCAACCTTTGCCACTGTTTGACCAACTGTTTGAGAGCAAACTGTTTGACTAACTGTTGGGGAAATAAGACCAACCTCACCCCTGTTTAACCAATTGTTGGGAGAATAAGAGCAACCTTTGCCCCTGTTTGACCTATTGTTTGGGGAATAAGAGCAACCTTTGCCCGTTTGATGAAATGTTGGGGAATAAGAGCAACCTTTGCCATTGTTTGACCAACTGTTTGGGGGAATAAGAGCAACCTTTGCCCCTTTTGACAAACTGTTGGGGAATAAGAGCAATCATCCTGTTTAACCCCTGTTTGACCTTTTTGTTTGGGGGAATAAGAGCAACCTTTGCCCAATTGACGAAATGTTGGGGGAATAAGAGACACCTTTGCCCTTGTTTGACAAACTGTTGGGGGAATAAGAGCAATCTTCGCCCCTGTTTTACCAACTGTTGGGGGAATAAGAGCAACCTTTCGCCCTGTTTAACCAACTGTTTGGGGAATAAGAACAACCTTTGCCCCTTTGACTAACTGTTGGGGCAATAAGAGCAACCTTCGCCCCTGTGTGACCAACTCTTGGGGAATAAGAGCAACCTTTACCCCTGTTTGACCAACTGTTGGGGGAATAAGAGCAACCTTCACCCTGTTTGACCAACTGTTGGGGAATGAGCAAACTTCAGCCCTGTTTGACTAACTCTTGGGTGACTAAGAGTAACCTTTGCCCTGTTTGACTAACTCTTGGGGAACTAAGAGCAAACTTCGCCCCTGTTTGACCAACTGTTGGGGGGGCATAAGAGCAACATTCGCCCTGTTTGACCAACTGTTGAGGGAATAAGAGCAACCTTCACCCCTGTTTGACCAACTGTTGGGGGAAAAAGCAACCTTTGCCCTGTTTTACCAATTCTTGGGGAATAAGAGCAACATTTGCCCTTTTTGACCAACTGTTGGGGAATAAGAGAAACCTTCACCCCTGTTTGACCAACTGTTGGGGAATAAGAGCAACCATCTCCCCTGTTTGACCAACTCATGGGGAATCAGAGCAATCTTGCCCTTGTTTGACCAACTGTTGGGGAAAAAAGCAATCTTTTGCCCCTGTTTGACCAACTGTTGGGGGGAATGAGCAAACTTCGCCCCTGTTTGACTAACTCTTGGGGACTAAGAGTAAACTTTGCCCCTGTTTGACCAACCCTTGCGGAACTAAGAGCAAACTTAGCCCCGTTTGACCAACTGTTGGGGCATAAGAGCAACCTTCGCCCCTGTTTGACCAACTGTTGAGGGAATAAGAGCAACCTTCACCCCTGTTTTACCAACTATTGGGGGAATTGGAGCAACATTTACCCCTTTTGATGAACTGGTGGGGAAATAAGAGAAACCTTCACCCTGTTTGGCGAACTTTTGGCGAAATAAGAGCAACCATCGCCCTTTTTTGACCAACTCATGGGGAATCAGAGCAATCTTTTGCCCTTGTTTGACCAACTGTTGGGGGAATTAGAGCAACCTTCGCCCCTGTTTGACCAACTGTTGGGGGAATAAGAGCAACCTTCGCCCCTGTTTGACGAACTGTTGGGGGAATAAGAGCAACCTTCGCCCCTTTTTAACCAACTGTTTGGTGAATAAGAGCAACCTTTGCCCCTGTTTGACCTATTGTTTGGGGAATAAGAGCTACCTTTGCCCGTTTGATGAAATGGTGGGGGAATAAGAGCAACCTTTGCCCTTGTTTGACCAACTGTTTGGGGAATAAGAGCAACCTTCGCCCCTGTTTGACCAACTGTTGGGGGAACCAGACCAACCTTCGCCCCTGTTTAACCAACTGTTTGGAGAATAAGAGCAACCTTTGTCCCTGTTTGACCTATTGTTTGGGGAATAAGAGCTACCTTTTGCCCGCTTTTGATGAAATGGTGGGGGAATAAGAGCAACCTTTGCCCTTGTTTGACCAACTGTTTGGGGGAATAAGAGCAACCTTCGCCCTTTTAACCAACTGTTTGGGGTATAAGAGCAACCTTTGCCCTGTTTGACCAACTGTTGGGGAATAAGAGCAACCTTCGCCCCTGTTTGACCAACTGTTTTGGGAATAAGAGCAACCTTTGCCACTGTTTGACCAACTGTTGGGGGAATGAGAGCAATCTTCATGTTGGACCAACTGTTGGGGAATAAGACCAACCTTGCCCCTGTTTAACCAACTGTTGGGAGAATAAGAGCAACCTTTGCCCCTGTTTGACCTATTGTTTGGGGAATAAGAGCAACCTTTGCCCGTGTGATGAAATGTTGGGGGAATAAGAGCAACCTTTGCCCTTGTTTGACCAACTCTTTGGGGAATAAGAGCAACCTTTGCCCCTGTTTGACAAACTGGTGGGGGAATAAGAGCAATCATCGCCCCTGTTTGACCTTTTGTTTGTGGAATAAGTGCAACCTTTGCCCAATTGACGAAATGTTGGGGGAATAAGAGAAACCTTTGCCCTTGTTTGACAAACTGTTGGGGAATAAGAGCAATCTTCGCCCCTGTTTTACCAACTGTTGGGGAATAAGGGCAACTTTTCAAGCCCCTGTTTGACTAACTGTTGGTGGAATAAAAACAACCTTCGCCCTATTTGACCAACTGTTTGGGGAATAAGAGCAACCTTCGCCCTTTTTGAACCAACTGTTTGGGGTATAAAAGCAACCTTTGTCCCTGTTTGACCAACTGTTGGGGAATAAGAGCAACCTTCGCCCTGTTTGACCAACTGTTTTGGGAATAAGAGAAACCTTCACCCCTGTTTGACGAACTTTTGGGGAATAAGAGCAACCATCGCCTTTTTGACCAACTGTTGGGGGAATCAGAGCAATCTTTGCCCTTGTTTGACCAACTGTTGGGGAATTAGAGCAACCTTCACCCCTATTTGACCAACTGTTGGGGAATAAGAGCAACCTTCGCCCCTGTTTGACCAACTGTTGGGGGAATAAGAGCAACAACCAACTGTTTGGTGAATAAGAGCAACGCTTGCCCCTGTTTGACCTATTGTTTGGGAATAAGAGCTACCTTTGCCCGCTTGATGAAAACTGGTGGGGAATAAGAGCAACCTTTGCCCTTGTTTGACCAACTGTTTGGGGAATAAGAGCAACCTTGGCCCTGTTTGACCAACTGTTGGGGGAACCAGACCAACCTTCGCCCCTGTTTAACCAACTGTTTGGAGAATAAGAGCAACCTTTGTCCCTGTTTGACCTATTGTTTGGGGAATAAGAGCTACCTTTGCCCGTTTGATGAAATGGTGGGGGAATAAGAGCAACCTTTGCCCTTGTTTGACCAACTGTTTGGGGAATAAGAGTAACCTTCGCCCCTTTTTAACCAACTGTTTGGGGTATAAGAGCAACCTTTGCCCCTGTTTGACCAACTGTTGGGGAATAAGAGCAACCTTCGCCCCTGTTTGACCAACTGTTTTGGGAATAAGAGGAACCTTTGCCACTGTTTGACCAACTGTTGGGGGAATGAGAGCAATCTTCGCCCATGTTGGACCAACTGTTGGGGGAATAAGACCAACCTCGCCCCTGTTTAACCAACTGTTGGGAGAATAAGAGCAACCTTTGCCCCTGTTTGACCTATTGTTTGGGGAATAAGAGCAACCTTTGCCCGTTTGATGAAATGTTGGGGAATAAGAGCAACCTTTTGCCCTTGTTTGACCAACTCTTTGGGGGAATAAGAGCAACCTTTGCCCCTGTTTGACAAACTGGTGGGGGAATAAGAGCAATCATCGCCCCTGTTTGACCTTTTGTTTGGGGAATAAGTGCAACCTTTGCCCAATTGACGAAATTTTGGGGGAATAAGAGAAACCTTTGCCCTTGTTTGACAAACTGTTGGGGGAATAAGAGCAATCTTCGCCCCTGTTTTACCAACTGTTGGGGGAATAAGGGCAACTTTCGCCCTTGTTTGACTAACTGTTGGTGGAATAAAAGCAACCTTCGCCCCTATTTGACCAACTGTTTGGGGAATAAGAGCAACCTTCGCCCCTTTTTAACCAACTGTTTGGGGTATAAGAGCAACCTTTGCCCCTGTTTGACCAACTGTTGGGGGAATAAGAGCAACCTTCGCCCCTGTTTGACCAACTGTTTTGGGAATAAGAGCAACCTTTGCCACTGTTTGACCAACTGTTGGGGGAATGAGAGCAATCTTCGCCCATGTTTGACTAACTGTTGGGGAATAAGACCAACCTCACCCCTGTTTAACCAATTGTTGGGAGAATAAGAGCAACCTTTGCCCCTGTTTGACCTATTGTTTGGGGAATAAGAGCAACCTTTGCCCGTTTGATGAAATGTTGGGGGAATAAGAGCAACCTTTGCCCTTGTTTGACCAACTGTTTGGGAATAAGAGCAACCTTTGCCCTGTTTGACAAACTAAGAGCAATCTTCGCCCTGTTTGACCAACTGTTGGGGGGAATAAGAGAACCAACCCCCTGTTTGACATACTGTTGGGGAATAAGAGCAATTTGCCCCTGTTTTACCAACTGTTGGGGAATAAGAACCTTAGCCCTGTTTAACCAACTTTTGGGGAATAAGAACAACCTTTGCCCCTTTTGACTAACTGTTGGGGCAATAAGAACTGTTGGGGGAATAAGAGCAACCTTACCCCTTTTGCCCTTGTTTTGACCAACTGTTGGGGACTGTTGGGGTGAAAGAGTAACCTTTGCAACCAACTCTTGGGAACCCTGTTTGACCAACTGTTGGGGAATAAAAGCAACCTTCGCCCTGTTTGACCAACTGTTGGGGAAAAAGCAACCTTTGCCCCTGTTTTAAATTCTTGGGGAATAAGAGAAACATTTGTTTTTTGACCAACTGTTGGGGAATAAGAGCAAACCTTCACCCCTGTTTGACCAACTGTTGGGGAATAAGAGCAACCTTTACCCCTGTTTGACCAACTGGGGGAATAAGAGCAATCTTTGCCCTTGTTTGACCAACTGTTGGGGGAATAAGAGCAACCTTCGCCCTGTTTGACCAACTGTTGGGGAATAGCAAACTTCGCCCTGTTTGACCAACTGTTGGGGACTAAGAATAACCTTTGCCCTGTTTGACCAACTGTTGGGAACTAAGACAAACTTCGCCCCTGTTTGACCAACTGTTGGGGAATAAGAGCAACCTTCACCCCTTTTTGACCAACTGTTGGGGAATAAAGCAACCTTTGCCCCTGTTTTACCAACTATTGGGGGAATAAGAGCAACATTTGCCCCTTTTGACCAACTGTTGGGGAATAAGAGAAACCTTCACCCCTGTTTGACCAACTTTTGGGGAAATAAGAGCAACCATTGCCCTTTTTGACCAACTCATGGGGAATCAGAGCAATTTTTGCCCTTGTTTGACCAACTGTTGGGGGAATAAGAAACAACCCTTTTGCCCTGTTTGACCAACTGTTGGGGAATAAGAACAACCTTTTTGCCCTTGTTTGACCAACTTTTGACCAACTGTTGGGGGGGAATAAGAACAATAAGAGCAACCTTCGCCCCCTTTTAACCAACTGTTTGGTGAATAAGAGCAACCTTTGCCCCTTTTGACTAACTGTTGGGGAATAAAAGCACCTTTCGCCCCTGTTTGACTAACTCTTGGGGAATAAGAGCAACCTTCGCCCCTGTTTGACCAACTGTTGGGGAATGACCAAACTTCGCCCTGTTTGACTAACTCTTGGGTGACTAAGAGTAACCTTTGCCCTGTTTGTCCAACTCTTGGGGAACAAAGAGCAAACTTCGCCCCCTTTGACCAACTGTTGGGGGCATAAGAGCAACCTTCGCCCCTGTTTGACCAACTGTTGAGTGAATAAGAGCAACCTTCACCCCTGTTTGACCAACTGTTGGGGGAATAAAAGCAACCTTTGCCTCTGTTTTTCCAACTGTTGGGGGAATAAGAGCAACATTTGCCCCTTTTTGATGAACTGTTGGGGGAATAAGAGAAACCTTCACCCCTGTTTGACGAACTGTTGGGGGAATAAGAGCAACCATCGCCCCTTTTTGACCAACTCATGGGGGAATCAGAGCAATCTTTGCCCTTGTTTGACCAACTGTTGGGGGAATAAGAGCAACCTTCGCCCCTGTTTGACCAACTGTTGGGGGAATGAGCAAACTTCGGCCCTGTTTGACTAACTCTTGGGGGACTAAGAGTAAACTTTGCCCTGTTTGACCAACTCTTGGGGAACTAAGAGCAAACTTCGCCCCGTTTGACCAACTGTTGGGGGCATAAGAGCAACCTTCGCCCCTGTTCGACCAACTGTTGAGGGAATAAGAGCAACCTTCACCCCTGTTTGACCAACTATTGGGGGAATAAAAGCAACCTTTGCCCCTGTTTTACCAACTGTTTCGGGAATAAGAGCAACCTTCGCCCCTGTTTGACCAACTGTTGGGGGAATAGGAGCAACCTTCGCCCCAGTTTGACCAACTGTTGGGGAATAAGAGCTCCTTAGCCCCCATTTTGACCAACTGTTGGGGTAATAAGAGCAACCTTCACCTCTGTTTGACCAACTGTTGGGGGAATAAGAGCAACCTTCCCCCATGTTTGACCAACTTTTGGGGGAATAAGAGCAACCTTCGCCTCTGTTTGACCAACTGTTGGGGGAATAAGGGCAACTTTCGCCCTTGTTTGATCAACTGTTGGTGGAATAAAAGCAACCTTCGCCCCTATTTGACCAACTGTTTGGGAATAAGAGCAACCTTCGCCCCTTTTTAACCAACTGTTTGGGGTATAAGAGCAACCTTTGCCCCTGTTTGACCAAATGTTGGGGGAATAAGAGCAACCTTTGCCCCTGTTTGACCAACTGTTTTGGGAATAAGAGCAACCTTTGCCACTGTTTGACCAACTGTTGGGGGAATGAGGGCAATCTTCGCCCATGTTTGACCAACTGTTGGGGGAATAAGACCAACCTCGCCCCTGTTTAACCAACTGTTGGGAGAATAAGAGCAACCTTTGCCCATGTTTGACCTATTGTTTGGGGAATAAGAGCAACCTTTGCCCGTTTGATGAAATGTTGGGGGAATAAGAGCAACCTTTGCCCTTGTTTGACCAACTCTTTGGGGAATAAGGGCAACCTTTGCCCCTGTTTGACAAACTGTTGGGGGAATAAGAGCAATCATCGCCCCTGTTTGACCTCTTGTTTGGGGTATAAGAGCAACCTTTGCCCAATTGACCAAATGTTGGGGAATAAGAGAAACCTTTTGCCCTTGTTTGACAAACTGTTGGGAGAATAAGAGCAATCTTAAGCCCTGTTTTACCAACTGTTGGGGAATAAGTGCAACCTTGACCCTGTTTGACCAACTGTTGGGGAATAAAAGCAACCTTTGCCCCTGTTTTACCAATTCTTTGGAGAATAAGAGGAACATTTGCCCTTTTGACCAAACTGTTGGGGAATTAGAGAAAACCTTCACCCCTGTTTGACCAACTGTTGGGGAATAAGAGCAACCATCGCCCTTTTTGACCAACTCATGGGGGAATCAGAGCAATCTTTGCCCTTGTTTGACCAACTGTTGGGGAATAAGAGCAACCTTTTTGACCTGTTTGACCAACTGTTGGGGAATGAGCAAACTTGCCCCTGTTTGACTAACTCTTGGGGGACTAAGAGTAACCTTTGCCCCTGTTTGACCAACTCTTGGGAACTAAGAGCAAACTTCTCCCCGTTTGACCAACTGTTGGGGGCATAAGAGCAACCTTCACCCTGTTTGACCAACTGTTGGGGAATAAAGCAACCTTTGCCCCTGTTTTACCAACTGTTGGGGAATAAGACAACATTTGCCCTTTTTGACCAACTGGTGGGGAAATAAGAGAAACCTTCACCCCTGTTTGGCGAACTTTTGGGGAATAAGAGCAACCATCGCCCTTTTGACCAACTCATTGGGGAATCAGAGCAATCTTTGCCCTTGTTTGACCAACTGTTGGGGGAATAAAACAACCTTCGCCCCCTGTTTGACCAACTGTTGGGGAAATAAGACCAACCTTTGCCCTTCCCCAGTTTGACCAACTGTTGGGGAATAAAGCAACCTTAACCCTTTTTAACCAACTTTTGGTGAATAAGAGCAACCTTTTCCACTGTTTGACCAACTGTTGGGGGAATGAGAGAAATCTTCGCCCATGTTTGACCAACTGTTGGGGCAATAAGTGCAACCTTCGCCCCTGTTTAAACAAATGTTTGGGGAATAAGAACAAACTTTGCCCCTTTTGACTAACTGTTGGGGCAATAAGGGGACCCTTCGCCCCTGTTTGACTAACTCTTGGGGGAATAAGACCAACCTCGCCCCTGTTTAACCAATTGTTGGGAGAAGTAGAGCAACCTTTGCCCCTGTTTGACCTATTGTTTGGGGAATAAGAGCAATCTTTGCCCGTTTGATGAAATGTTGGGGGAATAAGAGCAACCTTTGCCCTTGTTTGACCAACTGTTTGGGGAATAGGAGCAACCTTTGCCCAATTGACGAAATGTTGGGGGAATAAGAGACACCTTTGCCCTTGTTTGACAAACTGTTGGGGGAATAAGAGCAATCTTCGCCCCTGTTTTACCAACTGTTGGGGGAATAAGTGCAACCTTCGCCCCTGTTTAACCAACTGTTTGGGGAATAAGAACAACCTTTGCCCCTTTTGACTAACTGTTGGGGCAATAAGAGCACCCTTCGCCCCTGTGTGACTAACTCTTGGGGGAATAAGAGCAACCTTTACCCCTGTTTGAACAACTGTTGGGGGAATAAGAGCATCCTTCGCCCCTGTTTGACCAACTGTTGGGGGAATGAGCAAGCTTCACCCCTGTTTGACCAACTGTTGGGGGAATAAGAGCAACCATCGCCCCTTTTTGATCAACTCATGGGGAATCAGAGCAATCTTTTGCCCTTGTTTGACCAACTGTTGTGGGAAAAAGAGCAACCTTTGCCCCTGTTTGACCAACTGTTGGGGGAATGAGCAAACTTCGGCCCTGTTTGACTAACTCTTGGGGGACTAAGAGTAACCTTTGCCCCTGTTTGACCAACTCTTGGGGGGACTAAGAGCAAACTTCGCCCCTGTTTGACCAACTGTTGAGAGCATAAGAGCAACCTTCGCCCCTGTTTGACCAACTGTTGAGGGAATAAGAGCAACCTTCGCCCTTGTTTAACCAACTGTTGGGGGAATAAAAGCAACCTTTGCCCCTGTTTTACCAACTATTGGGGGAATAAGAGCAACATTTGCCCTTTTGACCAACTGGTGGGGAAATAAGAGAAACCTTCACCCCTGTTTGGCGAACTTTTGGGGGAATAAGAGCAACCATCGCCCTTTTGACCAACTCATGGGGAATCAGAGCAATCTTTGCCCTTGTTTGACCAACTGTTGGGGAATTTGAGCAACCTTCGCCCCTGTTTGACCAACTGTTGGGGAATAAGAGCAACCTTCGCCCCAGTTTGACCAACTGTTGGGGAATAAGAGCAACCTTCGCCCCTTTTTAACCAACTGTTTGGTGAATAAGATCAACCGTTGCCCCTGTTTGACCTATTGTTTGGGGAATAAGAGCTACCTTTGCCCGTTTGATGAAATGGTGGGGGAATAAGAGCAACCTTTGCCCTTGTTTGACCAACTGTTTGGGGAATAAGAGCAACCTTTGCCCTGTTTGACCAACTGTTGGGGAACCAGACCAACCTTCGCCCCTGTTTAACCAACTGTTTGGAGAATAAGAGCAACCTTTGCCCCTGTTTGACCTATTGTTTGGGGAATAAGAGCTACCTTTGCCCGTTTGATGAAATGGTGGGGGAATAAGAGCAACCTTTGCCCTTGTTTGACCAACTGTTTGGGGAATAAGAGCAACCTTCGCCCCTGTTTGACCAACTGTTGGGGGAATGAGCAAACTTCGCCCTGTTTCACCAATTCTTTGGGGAACTAAGAGCAAATTTTGCCCCGTTTGACCAAATGTTGGGGGCATGAGAGCAACCTTCGCCCCTGTTTGAGAAACTGTTGAGGGAATAAGAGCAACCTTCGCCCCTTTTTGACCAACTGTTGGGGGAATAAGAGCAACCTTTGCCCCGATTTGACGAACTGTTGGGGGAAAAAGAGAAACCTTCACCCCTGTTTGATGAACTGTTGGGGGAATAAGAGCAACCATCGCCCCTTTTTGACCAACTCATGGGGGAATCAGAGCAATCTTTGCCCTTGTTTGACCAACTGTTGGGGGAATAAGAGCAATCTTCGCCCCTGTTTGACCAACTGTTGGGGGAATAGGAGCAACCTTCGCCCCAGTTTGACCAACTGTTGGGGGAATAAGAGCAACCTTCGCCCCATTTTGACCAACTGTTGGGGTAATAAGAGCAACCTTCACCTCTGTTTGACCAACTGTTGGGGGAATAAAAGCAACCTTTGCCCCTGTTTTACCAACTGTTGGGGGAATAAGAGCAACATTTGGCCCTTTTGACCTTTGCCCCTGAACTTTGACCAACTGTTGGGGAATAAGAGAAACCTTCACCCCTGTTTGACGAACTGTTGGGGAATAAGAGCAACCATCGCCCAACTTTTGACCAACTCATGGGGAATCAGAGCAATCTTTTGCCCTTGTTTGACCAACTGTTTTGGGAATAAGAACAACCTGTGCCACTGTTTGACCAACTGTTGGGGGAATGAGAGCAATCGTCGCCCATGTTTGACCAACTGTTGGGGGAATAAGACCAACCTCACCCCTGTTTAACCAACTGTTGGGAGAATAAGAGCAACCTTTGCCCCTGTTTGACCTATTGTTTGGGGAATAAGAGCAACCTTTGCCCGTTTGATGAAATGTTGGGGGAATTAGAGCAACCTTTGCCCTTGATTGACCAACTGTTTGGGAAATAAGAGCAACCTTTGCCCCTGTTTGACAAACTGTTGGGGGAATAAGAGCAATCATCGCCCCTGTTTGACCTTTTGTTTGGGGAATAAGAGCAACCTTTGCCCTATTGACGAAATGTTGGGGGAATAAGAGAAACCTTTGCCCTTGTTTGACAAACTGTTGGGGGAATAAGAGCAATCTTCGCCCCTGTTTTACCAACTGTTGGGGGAATAAGTGCAACCTTCGCCCCTGTTTAACCAACTGTTTTGGGAATAAGAACAACCTTTGCCCCTTTTGACTAACTGTTGGGGGCATAAGAGCAACCTTCGCCCCTGTTTGACCAACTGTTGAGGGAATAAGAGCAACCTTCACCCCTGTTTGACCAACTGTTGGGGGAATAAAAGCAACCTTTGCCCCTGTTTTACCAACTGTTGGGGGAATAAGAGCAACATTTACCCCTTTTTGACGAACTGTTGGGGGAATAAGAGAAACCTTCACCCTTGTTTGACCAACTGTTGGGGGAATAAGAGCGACCTTCGCCCCTGTTTGACCAACTGTTGGGGGAATAGGAGCAACCTTCGCCCCAGTTTGACCAACTGTTGGGGAATAAGAGCTACCTTCGCCCCCCATTTGACCAACTGTTGGGGTAATAAGAGCAACCTTCACCTCTGTTTGACCAACTGTTGGGGGAATAAGAGCAACCTTCCCCCCTGTTTGACCAACTTTTGTGGGAATCAGAGCAACCTTGGCCTCTGTTTGACCAACTGTTGGGGGAATAAGGGCAACTTTCGCCCTTGTTTGACCAACTGTTGGTGGAATAAAAGCAACCTTCGCCCCTAATTGAACAACTGTTTGGGGAATAAGAGCAACCTTCGCCCCTTTTTAACCAACTGTTTGGGGTATAAGAGCAACCTTTGCCCCTGTTTGACCAACTGTTGGGGGAATAAGAGCAACCTTCGCCCCTGTTTGACCAACTGTTTTGGGAATAAGAGCAACCTGTGCCACTGTTTGACCAACTGTTGGGGGAATGAGAGCAATCTTCGCCCATGTTTGACCAACTGTTGGGGGAAAAAGACCTACCTCACCCCTGTTTAACCAACTGTTGGGAGAATTAGAGCAACCTTTGCCCCTGCTTTGACCTATTGTTTGGGGAATAAGAGCAACCTTTGCACGTTTGATGAAATGTTGGGGGAATAAGAGCAACCTTTGCCCTTGTTTGACCAACTGTTTGGGGAATAAGAGCAACCTTTGCCCCTGTTTGACAAACTGTTGGGGGAATAAGAGCAATCATCGCCCCTGTTTGACCTATTGTTTGGGGAATAAGAGCAACCTTTGCCCAATTGACGAAATGTTGGGGGAATAAGAGAAACCTTTGCCCTTGTTTGACAAACTGTTGGGGGAATTAGAGCAATCTTCGCCCCCGTTTTATCAACTGTTAGGGGAATAAGTGCAACCTTCGCCTCTGTTTAACCAACTGTTTGGGGAATAAGAACAACCTTTGCCCCTTTTGACTAACTGTTGGGGCAATAAGAGCACCCTTCGCCCCTGTGTGACTAACTCTTGGGGGAATAAGAGCAAACTTTACTCCTGTTTGACCAACTGTTGGGGAATGAGCAAACTTCGCCCTGTTTGACTAACTCTTGGGTGACTAAGAGTAACCTTTGCCCCTGTTTGACCAACTTTTGGGGAACTAAGAGCAAACTTTCGCCCCTTGTTTGACCAACTGTTGGGGCATAAGCGCAACCTTCGCCCCTGTTTGACCAACTGTTGAGTGAATAAGAGCAACCTTCACCCCTGTTTGACCAACTGTTGGGGAATAAAAGCAACCTTTGCCCTGTTTTACCAATTCTTGGGGAATAAGAGGAACATTTGCCCCTTTTTGACCAAACTGTTGGGGGAATAAGAGAAACCTTCACCCCTGTTTGACCAACTGTTGGGGAATAAGAGCAACCATCGCCCCTTTTGACCAACTCGTTGGGGAATCAGAGCAATCTTTTGCACTTGTTTGACCAACTGTTGGGGAATAAGAGCAACCTTCGCCCCTGTTTGACCAACTGTTGGGGAATGAGCAAACTTCGCCCTGTTTGACTAACTCTTCCGAACTAAGAGCAAACTTCGCCCCGTTTGACCAACTGTTGGGGGCATCAGAGCAACCTTCGCCCCTGTTTGACCAACTGTTGAGGGAATAAGAGCTACCTTCACCCCTGTTTGACCAACTGTTGGGGGAATAAAAGCAACCTTTGCCCCTGTTTTACCAACTGTTGGGGGAATAAGAGCAACATTTGCCCCTTTTTGACGAACTGGTGGGGAAATAAGAGAAACCTTCACCCCTGTTTGGCGAACTTTTGGCGGAATAAGAGCAACCATCGCCCCTTTTTGACCAACTCATGGGGAATCAGAGCAATCTTTGCCCTTGTTTGACCAACTGTTGGGGGAATAAGAGCAACTTTCGCCCCAGTTTGACAAACTGTTGGGGGAATAAGAGCAACCTTCGCCCCTTTTTAACCAACTGTTTGGTTAATAAGAGCAAACTTTTCCACTGTTTGACCAACTGTTGGGGGAATGAGAGAAATCTTCGCCCATGTTTAACCAACTGTTGGGGGAATAAGTGCAACCTTCGACCCTGTTTAAACAAATGTTTGGGG
Organism: Gymnothorax javanicus; assembly: GCA_029692085.1. Lineage (NCBI taxonomy): Eukaryota > Metazoa > Chordata > Actinopteri > Anguilliformes > Muraenidae > Gymnothorax > Gymnothorax javanicus. The sequence continues at coordinate 3,142,536 of CM056206.1, read as the reverse complement.
AATAAGAACAACCTTTGCCCCTTTTGACTATCTGTTGGGGCAATAAGAGCACCCTTCGCCCCTGTGTGACTAACTCTTGGGGGAATAAGAGCAACCTTCGCCCCTGTTTGACCAACTGTTGGGGGAATGAGCAAACTTTGGCCCTGTTTGACTAACTCTTGGGTGACTAAGTGTAACCTTTGCCCCTGTTTGACCAACTCTTGGGGAACTAAGAGCAAACTTCGCCCCGTTTGACCAACTGTTTGGGGCATAAGAGCAACCTTCGCCCCTGTTTGACCAACTGTTGAGGGAATAAGAGCAACCTTCACCCCTGTTTGACCAACTGTTGGGGGAATAAAAGCAACCTTTGCCCCTGTTTTACCAACTGTTGGGGGAATAAGAGCAACATTTGCCCCTTTTTGACGAACTGTTGGGGGAATAAGAGAAAACTTCACCCCTGTTTGACGAACTGTTGGGGGAATAAGAGAAAACTTCACCCCTGTTTGACGAACTGTTGGGGGAATAAGAGCAACCATCGCCCTTTTTGACCAACTCATGGGGGAATCAGAGCAATCTTTGCCCTTGTTTGACCAACTGTTGGTGAACTAAGAGCAAACTTCGCCCCGTTTGACCAACTGTTGGGGGCATAAGAGCAACCTTCGCCCCTGTTTGACCAACTGTTGGGGAATAAAAGCAACCTTCACCCCTGTTTGACCAACTGTTGGGGGAATAAAAGCAACCTTCGCCCCTGTTTGACCAACTGTTGGGGGAATAAAAGCAACCTTCACCCCTGTTTGACCAACTGTTGGGGGAATAAAAGCAACCTTCGCCCCTGTTTGACCAACTGTTGGGGGAATAGGAGCAACCTTCGCCCCAGTTTGACCAACTGTTGGGGGAATAAGAGCAACCTTCGCCCCATTTTGACCAACTGTTGGGGTAATAAGAGCAACCTTCACCTTTGTTTGACCAACTGTTGGGGGAATAAGAGGAACCTTCCCCCCTGTTTGACCAACTTTTGTGGGAATAAGAGCAACCTTCGCCTCTGTTTGACCAACTGTTGGGGGAATAAGGGCAACTTTCGCCCTTGTTTGACCAACTGTTGGTGGAATAAAAGCAACCTTCGCCCCGATTTGACCAACTGTTTGGGGAATAAGAGCAACCTTACCAACCCCTTTTAACCAACTGTTTGGGGTATAAGAGCAACCTTTGCCCCTGTTTGACCAACTGTTGGGGGAATAAGAGCAACCTTCGCCCCTGTTTGACCAACTGTTTTGGGAATAAGAGGAACCTTTGCCACTGTTTGACCAACTGTTGGGGGAATGAGAGCAATCTTCGCCCATGTTGGACCAACTGTTGGGGGAATAAGACCAACCTCGCCCCTGTTTAACCAACTGTTGGGAGAATAAGAGCAACCTTTGCCCCTGTTTGACCTATTGTTTGGGGAATAAGAGCAACCTTTGCCCGTTTGATGAAATGTTGGGGGAATAAGAGCAACCTTTGCCCTTGTTTGACCAACTCTTTGGGGAATAAGAGAAACCTTTGTCCCTGTTTGACAAACTGGTGGGGGAATAAGAGCAATCATCGCCCCTGTTTGACCTTTTGTTTGGGGAATAAGAGCAACCTTTGCCCAATTGACGAAATGTTTGGGGAATAAGAGAAACCTTTGCCCTTGTTTGACAAACTGTTGGGGGAATAAGAGCAATCTTCGCCCCTGTTTTACCAACTGTTGGGGGAATAAGGGCAACTTTCGCCCTTGTTTGACTAACTGTTGGTGGAATAAAAGCAACCTTCGCCCCTATTTGACCAACTGTTTGGCGAATAAGAGCAACCTTCGCCCCTTTTTAACCAACTGTTTGGGGTATAAGAGCAACCTTTGCCCCTGTTTGACCAACTGTTGGGGGAATAAGAGCAACCTTCGCCCCTGTTTGACCAACTGTTTTGGGAATAAGAGAAACCTTTGCCACTGTTTGACCAACTGTTGGGGGAATGAGAGCAATCTTCGCCCATGTTTGACTAACTGTTGGGGGAATAAGACCAACCTCACCCCTGTTTAACCAATTGTAAATAAGAGCAATTGTTTGGGAGAATAAGAGCAATCATGGGGGAATAAGCCCTGTTTGACAAACTTTTGTTTGGGGAATAAGAGCAACCTTTGCCCAATTGACGAAATGTTGGGGGAATAAGAGGCACATTTGCCCTTGTTTGACAAACTGTTGGGGAATAAGAGCAACCTTCGCCCCTGTTTAACCAACTGTTTTTAATAAGTTTGGGGACAACCTTTGCCCTTTTGACTAACTGTTGGGGCAATAAGAGCACCCTTCGCCCCTGTGTGACTAACTCTTGGGGGAATAAGAGCAACCTTTACCCCTGTTTGACCAACTGTTGGGCGAATAAGAGCAACCTTCGCCCATGTTTGACCACCTGTTGGGAGAATAAGAGCAACATTCACCCCTGTTTGACCAACTGTTGGGGGAATAAGAGCAACCTTCCCTCCTGTTTGACTAACTGTTGGGAGAATTAGAGCAACCTTCTCCCCTGTTTGACCATCTGTTGGGAGAATAAGAGCAACCTTTGCCCCTGTTTGACCTATTGTTTGGGGAATAAAAGCAACCTTTGCCCCTGTTTGACGATCTGTTGGGGGAATAAGAGCAACCTCTGCCCTTGTTTGACCAACTGTTTGGGGAATAAGAGCAACCTTCGCCCCTGTTTTACCAACTGTTGGGAGAATAAGAGCAACCTTCCCTCCTGTTTGACTGTTTGGGGAATAAGAGCAACTGTCGCCCCTGTTTGACCAACTGAAAGTATCTGAATACCATGTTTTTGTATAAGTCATTTCATAGTCTGCACAGCTGTTCTAATATTACTTCTCAAATGTGTTTTAATGCTCCAAAACGGGTCCTGAGGTCCATGCCTATTTTTAATCCCCCTGTATCCAGAATGAATGTAAGAAAATTCAGTCCTTTTATCCGAACTCAGAGCTACTGTAGTAGTCTAGGTAGATATGCTCTAGAGCTTGATATTTTTACTCATAACATGAAAACATTTAAATTTGTAGCCCGTACTACAAAATGTAGTTCTGACATTTAGTGTTTCTGCCAATCAGTGGTTCAATGTAGTATTACAGCCTCCACAAATAGTGATTTACAGGAAGTCACAAAACAGGAACTTCCTCCTTATTGCATGAAAGCGGGGAAATGGTAGTGTGTTTTCAACACAGAAACATTGTATCCCTACCATAAGCCATCCTTTGTTTCAAACCCTTTGAGAGGCAATATGAGTATGTAATAATATTGCATATCATTGTTCGAACCTATATCGCTGATTACTTTGGCCCTTTTGCAATGTTCCAAGTAACTTTGCTAGCATGCAAAACTGCAGAGTATAATGGCAGATTTTGGGCTTTGTGCCTACTGTTGGTGTAATGTACTGTGGTTTTTACACCGTAGTTTATTTAAATGTTGCTTCATTTTCTACCTTGCTGTTCTTACCTGACCTGACGTCTTGCACTTGCTTTATTGTTAAATCATTCATCTATTTAATTAATGCACTTACTGTTGTGTACATCTCATGACTGACCTGATTAAATGTTAGATTGGTCTTCCTGGCTGTGATAAGCCATTTTATATTGTTTCTTAATTGATGCTTCTCTGTGTTTGTGTATGTCCATTTTAGTTTCACACTTTCTTCATTAAATCCTGTTCCTCTACAACACCTGTCTGTTCCTTGGAGGATTTGATGCAAGGGAGAGTTTAGCTGACTGTCAATCTCAATAGAGGACAAGAGTCACATTGGGTGCAACAGTACAGTCATGATGCACTTTCTGAAGGTAAGATGTTTAAATAATCACATTGTATAATGTCAGCGTATCTGAATCTTATTAACAGGTACAGCAAAGCATTTTACTGGATTATCTGCACAAATCACACAATATATCGAGCGTTTATGAACAACAAATTAGGCTAGGATACTAGCTTGCTAGGCAAAGTTCGTAACACATAGTTACTAGCGTTAACCACGAGCAGCATAATGGCTAATTGAAAATTCCATTCTCTCAATGTCATTTCATCCAACATTGTCGAATTAGAGAATCATGTTCATAAACGTGATTTTTCTGCGAGGTGGTGGGGGGGTCAAATATTAGAAAATTAATGTAAATATAGTATTGGTTTTGTTATTGTGGAGGTGGTGAAGTGAGGTTATCTAATTTCAGTAATGTTGCAAGCCAATGTTAGTGTAAAAAAGTTTATGTTACCCAATAATATAGAAGTGGGCTGTTATGTTGTGATACATCGTGATACATGAGGCAACGTTATATAAATTCCTAATGCATCAGTAACTGATGCCACTTGCCATACCTTGTCAAACATAACTATGTTAAACATACTGATATTCCATAACTTAAGTTGGAAAACAAAACCCACTTGTCATCTCTCTCTGCAATTTCCCATCCAAGTCTATATACGTGTGTCTAACCCTTTCTTCTGTCTTTTTCTCCCCCCCTCTCTTTCAGCACAAGAACCATAAGCAATTCAGTTACAGCCAGAGGACCCCCTGCTATGAGACAGACGACACTCACCCTGCACCTCGAGTCTCAACTCTCTAAGCTTTGGAAGCTTTTTCCTGTTCCTTATTTCCTAATGAACTGGACAGTAAGCTTCCCAATTGTATGGTCTTTGGTTGTGACAAAAATGGAAATTCAGTTTTTGAATATGATTGCTTCACATTTTTTTTGTTGTCATTTTTCATGATTGTCAGATTGCTCCTACCCACTTGAGCCAACAATTTTTTTCTCCTCTCCACATCACTGGTGGAATAAATATTCGCACTCCCCTTTCCCAGCAATTTCCTTTGCCTCTCAATTTCCAAGCTCCTTCATTTTATAAGCCAACCTCTTCAACTTTTCATGCAGAAGCAAGCACACAAATGTTCTTCAGAAAATTTTACCTTTTCTTGTTGGAAATTCAGACTCTCTTTGAAGTGAGAAGAGCTTGTGCCTGATGAGCTCTTGTGGCTTTGTCTCTTTAGTCACTTCCTATTGTAATTAGACATGTAAAAATTAATCTATTCATCTGAAATTTGACATAGATTCTTAAGCATGAAGAAATTACTCCCACTTGGGCTTTGTTCTTATCATCAATTACGAAGCCCATAAATATGATGCTTGTGACATTTATGCTGTTGTTTCTAAACTATAACCGCTATGTTGCGCTTTTAAAAAGTGATACATCAGCACTGTAAATTTTTTCTAAAAAAGAAATTGAATATGATTTTAATGGGGCTTTTATGCTGATTTTATGTCATTAGGTGCTTTTGATATGTTGCCTATAAATTTATTATAAACTCTATTACATCTATTTATTTCATATGGTGCCTATCATATTCTGTATTATTTGAAGTTTTATCAAAAATATTTTGAGTCACTACTCAGCGGACTCACCATTTGCAGTAACTCGTCATTACTGCAATGACGTGTATCAAACTTAAGCAATTACAGATTTTGACTGATATCCTTTACATTATTTCAGTCATTGATTATTACATCACTATTATTGCATCAGTAAGGAATCTTTCATAATGCGCACCCCCCGCCCCCCAACTTCAACCCCCATCCTCACGTGGGTCCCTGGCTGACCATTAGGGCACATGTAACATGTCTCCATCTGGGCATATTACTGAAACGAAATGCTGGCGGTAGAAAGCGATAAAAGCATTAGTAGTACCACCACGTGTACACATATTTTGGTAATAAGGGAAAAGTAATGTGGGGTAGCAGTCGGCTAACTACAAGCAAATTAAGAAGTGCAATGTGCTGGCAATTCAGTATTTTACAGTATACAACAGAAGTGAGTACACCCATGTGCAACATCACTTAAATGTCAAATGATTCAAAATTGCATCACCTGTCAATAATTGCATTATTTCTCACTTGACAGGTAGAGTATTTCCTGTTTCGAACAACCAAAAACAAATACTTTAGAACGACTGTATTAAAAAAACAGGCCTCAAAGAAGAAACTCAAGGCAACAAAAGTGAACACACCTGTGATCACTGACGCACGAGTTAGAAAACCTGTGATCACTGAAACAAAATTGAGTACACCTGTGATTTCCAATTAGCTGAATTGCATGAACACGGTTATAAATTGACCTGTGAACACCAGAACCTATGGGCTGTGTCTATCTGGATGTCTGCATCATGGCTCCACATGGAAAAGCATTGCCAGAGGAAGTGAAAAATCTGATTGTGAGACTTCGCAAAGATGGAAAAGGATACAAGAAGATTGGTGACCAACTAAAAATCAGTCAAAACACAGTTTCAGCAGTAATCAGGAGGCAAAGAACGAGCCATAGTACCACTAATCAGAGCCGCAGTGGCCGTCCTCCGAGAATGACGCCTCAGACAGTGCGCTACTTGCACAATCTAGCTCTGAAAAACAGACGGCCAAGTGGTTCAGACTTGGCACAAGGTTTATCATTGGAAATCTGAGTTCCTGTGACAGCTCAGACAGTGCGAAGGACATTGCATAACATCAACCTCTATAGACGGCGTCCAAGGAAAAAACCCTTGCTTGCTCTTCGGCACAAAACTGCAAGATTAAAGTTTGCTAAAGAACATGAGAAGAAGGCTGATAAATATTGGAAGCACATTTTTTGGTCAGATGAGACCAAGATAAATTTGTTCGGTTCAGATGGGGTCCAACATGTTTGGCGTGAACCTGGCCAGGACACCCACAATGAATGCATAGTCCCGACGGTGAAGCACGTAGGTGATCATGCGATATGGGGCTGCATGAGTGCAGAAGGTGTTGGGGAGATGACATTTATAGATGGCACCGTGAATGCCTGTGGATATACCAAAATACTGGCTGACAAGATGACTCCCAGCCTCCAGAAGCTTGGCAGAGGAGGAATATTCTAGCATGATAACAATCCAAAGTGCACTGCCAAAATCACGCAAGAGTTTTTAAAGAAGAAAAAAGTAAAAACTATGACCTGGCAAAGTATGTTGCCTGACTTGAACCCAATAGAAGGCCTTGTTATGATCCTGCTCTGTCTGTCTTGATTCTGCCATGTTCATTATTGTTCCTGCCATGCTTGTTATGTTTTCCCTAGTCCCTGTTATGTTTATGATTATGTCTGTTAGGTTTTGCCATGTTCTGTTTAGTTTTTGCATTTTGCCATGTTTTCGTTTTTGCCATTCCCAATCCACTATTCTGTTAGATTCCGGTCCATGTCTTTGTTCATGCCATTCATTGCACTTTGTCTCCCCTGTCTGGTCTCTTGTTTAGCTACAGCTTCTCCCCAGTCCTGCGTGTCACATGCTTAGGTGATTTCATGGTTTCTGGGTTTCAAACATTCCTTCCAATCTCGTTTGCTTCCTTCGCCTCTCTTTTCTGTTTTACTAACCAATACTAACAGTTTGTTATTTTTGTTAAAGTTACTAACCCAGACTAACATTGTATATAATACTAACTTACTAACGAGCACTAGGGATTGTATAGCTGAACTTACTAATTGATTAACAAGCTCTCAGCACTCGCCCTGTTCTAGTCTCCGCCTCTTGCCTTCACTTTGTCTCTCCTGCAATTCAGCGGATCCTCTGCACCTGCTCCACTCTGTCCTACCTCTCATTATCTGTGCACGTTAGAACTCCCTAACCGGAGCTGTATGTTTTGTCATAGGTTGTCTCGGGTTCCCTGTCCGCGTTTTGGCTTTTGCCAATTTCATGTGATTAGGTTCTCCCTCATGTTCCCTCCTTTCTAATTAGTCTGATCCTCATCACCTGATCCTAATCATAGCATGTGACTTCCCTTGAGTGTATTTAAGCTGTCTTCTCACTGCAGTTCCCTGTCAGAACGTTTCCTCTTGTTTACCTGTGCTGCTATCTTTCGCCTTGTATTCATAGTGTTAATCTTCTGACTGGACCGTCCGACCTTCGATTTTTGGCTCTGCTTTTTGGTACTATTGTCTGCATCTGTTTACGAACCCTTTTTGCCTGACTACGAGTTTTGTGTTTGCTGCCCTGGTAACGGTTTGGATTACGCCCATTGGATTTTGGCTTTTGCTTCTCTGACATCCCTGTGTCTGTGTACCGAACCTGTTTTTGCCCGACCACGAGTACTGTTATTGCTGCCCTGGTTTTCGACTCTGATTCTGCCCTACTGGATTGTGATTTTGGATTGTGGACTCTGTACCGTTGCTTTTTGCCCTGTGGGGGTTCACCCCCCAACTACAATAAATCACTTTTTGCTGCTACTTCCTGGTCTCGCATTTGGTTCCAGAACGGTACCTTACAGGCCTTTGGGGTATTTTAAAGAGAAAGGTAGAGCAACACAACCCCTCCAGAAAAGAGCAGCTGAAAAAAATTGTCTAAAGAATAGCAGAACATCGCCCCCGAAATTTGTGCAACACTCCTCCATGCCAAGGAGGATTGAGTCTGTCATAAAAAAAAAAAAAGGTGGACGTATGAAGTATTGACAAAATAAAAGATTTGAATCTGTAAGGAAAGGTGTACTGACTTTTGTTGCATTGAGTTCCTACTGTGGGGCCTGTATTTTTAATATTGTAAATCTAAACTGTTTGCTCTTCATTTTACGTAAAAGCAAATGCCCTATTTTTCAACTTAGGAGTAATGCAATCACTGTAAGGTGATACAATTTTGAATCATTTGACATTTAAATGATATTGCACAGGGGTGTACTCACTTCTGTTGTATACTGTATCAACAAGCTGGCATTCTGCAGAGGGCCATTAGGGAGAGGATGGGTGTGTCGACATTAGTATGACTAAAACACATCTATTGTACATGCATCTAGGTCTAATGACTGATAATCAGACGTGACAACACAAAGAAACAAAAAATGAGTATTTTTTTACCCTGCTTCTGAACATACTGCTCCATGACTTGAGTTTCTGCCACCAACGGGGTATATGCAGCTTCTTGGAGGGGTGGAATGGGATAGTAGCTCTACGGCACAGTCCCATGGAGGGTGAGGGGGGAGCTTTGTTGCTTTGGTCTTGCTGAAGACCTCCCGGAGGAACCAGTACTCCTGGAATCTCAAGGTCAGTCGTGGTGTCAGGGCTTTCTACTGAAGTGGAGGCGATGGGGAGGGGGCTACAGTGCTGCCGACAATACTGGGACCGAAACGAGATGGTGTGGTGAAGCCAGGAGATGGTGGGGTTGTGTCTTTTTTAGCCATGGTAATCCTAGTATGTGCTGATGTTGAGAGATGGGGAGGACGAGTAATGGGAGCTTCTCCTGGTGGCTCCTTGAGAAGCAGAGAGAGATTAGAGCCGACTGGAAAAGGATGCTCCCATTCCCCAGAGGCCTACCATCCAAAGCTGCCACGTTGACGGGGGTGTTGAATTGTTGGTGTCAACAAAGAAAAAAAGACTTCCAAAACCAACCTAGAAGTGCCTAGGTTATATTTACGTGATGGCAGTTTGATTCTGTCTTAGATAATGGGAGTTATTCTAAATGGAACAGCACTGGAAGGATCCTCACACTGGAAGGCTCTGTTACTCTGTTTATCTGGAGGAGGACTTCATTGATGAATAGTTTTGCCTCTATTTGAGTGAGTGAGTAAAATGGATAAAGAATGCATCCTTACGGCTTACTAGCTAGTCAGCTGGAAAGCTGTTTCTCATTTTCTGTTTACCATAGCCATGATGGTCACAGAGCTTGTTAGCCACATTGGTTAGTATGAATAACCGTTAGCCTTTGCTAATTATGCTGTATATGATGGATTTTTGGTCATTGTAGTAATGTTTTAGAATTTATACAGCATTGAATGAAATCGAATGCCTAGGTTTCGTGTAAAATGAGAACAGCTCCAGGACTGCCGTAAAACCTCTGCGTTTATCCTGCGTTTCGATTGGAGAGCTTTCCATCACAGGGTTAATGTTCTGACTGTAAAGTAAGCCATTCCTTTAATGAGTATATGCGCTTGCTGATGCAGCTTTTCGGAAAAATGGACAAAACTCTGAACTTTATCATGAGAAAAGGCATGTTTTTGGTTTGGTTTTTGAAAAATATCTACCCAGCTTAGTACCAAACCAAACTCTTCATTTTCTGAGAAAACCAGTTGTGTGTATCACAATTCAAAAAATATTTCTTTGGGACATTGCTGGGGATAGCCAGTACTTGCATCCAGGCAACAGTGCCCCCTGCGGGGTGAAATTTTCCGTCTTTTGATGTTGAATATCATCAGCACTGAAAATACTACCAATGAGATTTTACTAATGCTGTTATGTACCCCAAAGGGACTATGTACCCACTAAATTTCAGGTTTCTATCTTGCTGGGTAAACAAAATAATGCCACCTAAACATAGGAACAATCTGCTATGAAATGGTCCGTTTTGAGTTTTCTTCCAACTTTGGCTCCGTCTAGCTTGAAAGTGTAGATACTACCACAGAAATGCTTCATATTCCAGAAAATAGAGTTTCAAAAGCACAACAAACGCCATTTACCACCACAGTACATATCTGGGTTACTGAGAAACATGCACCAAAATCAATTTCAACCATTTTTCTGGCCATCCATTGCACTAACCCAGCAAGATGTCAAGCTGCTATTCATTGAAAATGATGGTCTTGTTGAGAGTAAACACATAATAAAGCATTCTAGATCGGCATATGTCTGGGATATAATTTTATTCCCATTTTCAATTTTTACTGTTATTTCTCAAATAATTCCGGTTCAATAATGTAGTTACCCAGCCTGGCGCTGATGTGGTGCTGATGTCTATCCAGACTTGAAGTGTCACAGTTCATAATAAAAGTGTAAAGTATCTGGTACTGTGTACCCTTATGTCATGAAAGTTGATGTAAAATGTGGTGTCAACAGCAAAACTGAGCCACTTTAGTGGCTTCCAGGTGGCGCCACCGGCAGGCAAAGTGAGATTCAGACCTAAAGATTTGGTGTTTTCTGCGAGACACCCATATGTACCCATGTGCCAAGTTTCATTCAATTCCAGGGGGTTCAACTCCTCAACCTCTTCAAGAAGTGCCATTTTCTCATGGAATGGGTCTTACGAGGTTTGAAATACTGGCTATCGGTTTATTTAGCTTTCTGTAAATGTACAACGTATCATTTGTCCTACTTTCACTTCTCTGCAGCATAGAGATAAAGCATGTTTTCAAAATAACATTTATTATTCATTGTAAAGACACTGTGGTGACCACACCATTAGGGCCTGACCTGAAAAGAATCTCTTAAATAAGAGAGATTGATTTTATTATTATTATTATTATTTTCTATAAAAGTAGTTAGCATATCCAGGAACCCAAAAGAAGGGCAGTTTTATCCACGGTTGCTGTACCACATCAGGGAAAAATTCTATCACCATATTGCAAGCAGTCATTCTTAATATTTTTTTGTAACATTTTATGACATGCACTGTTGAAACTGAATAGCAGATACTGGACTTTACATTATACCAACTGTTTTTGTTACGTTCTGCATATTCTGCCTGTTCTGGTTTATGTATTTTCCACTTGGTATATTTGTTCATGCATTTTGTATCATCTACCTTATGATTTGCCAGGTCATGCACATTGTTTTCACCTGTGATGTCTAGTGTTTCTTTGTTCCTTGCCAGTGCACGACCCTCTCTGCGAGGTGTCACATTTTGGGTGATTTCGAAAGTTTCTGGTGTTTCACAAGTTCCTTCATGCCTCGTTTACTTCCGTCAACGCTAATTACTAATAAAGTACTAATCACACTAACACTGTATGTTTTTTTCTAATTTATCTACTAACCCTGACTAATATACTAATCCTGTAAATAACTAATATACTTACATGCACATTTGGGTAATATTAATTGTGCACAGACCACTAACTCTACTGATTCTCTCCACTTTCCACACTAATCTGTAACTCCGCCCTCTTTTCTCTCCCAGTGCTTTTCCTGTGTTTCTGCAGAGACTTTGCAACTATCTTTTCTACTAATCTGTTTCTTTCATCTCTCCCCATTTAGGCACTCCTTGAATTGAGCCGTTGTTGTTTAAGGATGTCCTGTGAAAACTAGTCCTACTCATTGTTTTCCATTTAGTATTGTTTGATTACCTCTTGCGTTTTCCTCTCTCAGTTAACGTTCAGATTATTCCTCACACCTGTTGCCCAGTCTAGCTCGTTACCTCCCTTGTGTATATATATTCCCTCATTTCTGCTTAGCTCTTGTCAGACTGTTGATAAACTTTTCCTTTGCCAAGGTCCTTGTATGCCAGTGATTTGTTTGTGATTCTGTGACACCTTTCTGCCCGATTCCTATGTCTGTCTGTGCCTTCCTGGATTTTTTTGCCTTCTGATTACGACCCTTTTTCTGCCCGCCCACGATTTCTGTGTATTGCTGCCCTGGCTTTTGAATTCGGATTTCGGACACTCTACTCTCCCACTGCCTTGCAATTTGGTAATTACCTGTGCTTTTTGACGTTTGGACTCTGTTTTTTGGATTGCCCATCTGTACCGTCACTGTGATTACCTGGCTTTGGACTCGGACTGTAATAATGACCATGATTTTTGCATTTTGGCCTACTTGCAGTTGGTTCCTTTCACCAGACATTACAGTTTTATGGTAAAGGTATATTTCCCTAGTTTAAAAAAAAGCATTTAACCAGAAGGACAAAATGGAGCACAGCCGCCAGAGAAGAGGACTCTGCTATCCCATGCCTGAATGTTGACTCAACCCCGGCCGCAGACCACAAGAAGGAGTTGGCAGCTGGACCCAAGGCCCCGATTAGCTCCACTCCAAGCCTGGAGCAGCCATGGACTGCTGCCCGTAAAGGCAAACGTAGTAGGAAGCTCTGGTTTCGTCCGTCTCCTGTCCATCCACCCCAGGTCCAGCTGAACAATAGACTTCCATTCTGGCTGAATGGGATTTCCCTCCTAGAACCGGTCACCACAACCCCCTCTCATCCCAAGGGTCTAATGGCCTCCTGGACACGGCTGCATCCAAGCAGTCCACTTCATCAAGTAATCGTCTCGCCACTCGTCCACGATACGGTACCATGCAGTCCACTGCTCATTCTGCAGCTACCCCTCCGATTATTGGGGATTCCATTATCAAAAGCATTCAATCAAATTCTACCACAACTTACTGCTATCCAGGTGCTACGGTTTTAGACATGGTTAAGCCACTGGTCCGGTCTCTTCTTACTGAACATTTTCACTCTAAAAATGTTACAATTCACGTTGGCACCAACGACACTGCCTATCAGCAATCCAAGGTTCTTAAACCTGATTTTATCACTCTTTTTAAACTTCTCGAGGACTGCGGAAAAACTGTTTTTATTTCTGGACAGATTCCCTCTTATCGTCGGGGTGTAGGGCGTTTTAGCAGGTTGCTCAGCCTCAATACCTGGTTGCAGTCAGAGTGCTTCTTGCATAACTTTGTTTTTATTGATAATTTTAATCTTTTCTGGGAAAGTCCATCCTTTTTTAAAAGAGATGGTATTCACCCCAGCCCTCAGGGAGCCCGTGCTTTAGCTGCAAACATTTCGTACGCTATCTCCACCTTAGTGAAACTTCCAGATAATCAAAGCACCTGTACATAGTTGACATATTCTGACGAGTCATGCGGCCAGTGACTTCCCCCGGGTCCTAACGCCAATCTCATATATTCCTCATGCTTCCGTACAGTTGCTCATATGGTGCCAGGACCCTTATTTTCTAACGCGACCCGAATTACTTCAAGATTCACTCACCATAATTCAAACCGCAATGTCACTGCCTCAAATCTTGTAAAAATTCCTTTGAAGCCGTATTTGACCACATCTCCCTCTATTCGTGATCCAAAATCGCTAAAAATGAACATGACACTCCTGGACGTAAGATCATTAAGCAATAAAACAGTTATTATTAATGACCTCATATCTGAGAAACAATCTGGACTGCATGTTTTTAACGGAAACCTGGCTGAATACCAACGGTCCTGCTGAGCTCATTGAGACGTCTGTCCCCTGCTATAGTTTTAATTTTTCCTCAAGGCATGGGAAAAAAGGCGGAGGGACTGCCTCCATATGTGCCGAAGCTCTCAACACTAGACCTATCTCTCTCGGTGATTTTACCTCCTTCGAGCATCATACCGTCCTGTTACATTCCCGCCCCCTTGTGCTTGTCATAACAATATAAAGACCTCCCAAACAGTGTTCAATCTTTCTAGAGGAATTTGGCGAATTATTATCCATTGCCACGACCAATTATGACAAGATTATTGTCATATGTGATTTTAATTTACATGTGGACTATGTAGCTGACGTCAAAGCTGCTGAGTTCCTGAATGTGTTGAGCTCAATGGATTTTGTTCAACATATCAACGAGCCAACCCATAATCGCGGTCATACATTGGATCTTATGATCTCTTATGGTCTTAGGGTCGATGTCTCTGCTGTTATAGATTTGGCTATCTCAGATCACTATTGCATCTTTTCCTCTCCTGTGTTGACAACACCTGACATTGATATAGGTGAGGAAAGGTGGTGAGGAAATGTTATTTTACCTCTGACACTGCTGAAAACTTCATAATTCATATGAATGACATACTACCAGAGAGCCTCCCCTCCTCTTGAGATGATCTGGTCGACAGTTTCAACTGTAAGCTGAAGGCTGCGATTGATACCAATCACGCCATAGCACCTACCAAACTTAAAAAGATTTCTTGCAAACAGAAACCACTATGGAGAACTGGTGAGATTATTAACCTGAAGAAGAACTGTAGGAAAGCTGAGCGAAAATGGAGAAAAACTAAGCTCCATGTCCATTATGACATTTTAAAGGAAAGCCTTTATATTTTCAACAAAGCAGTCAGAAATGCAAGGCAAGCTCATTTCTCAAATCTGGTTTAAAAAAATCTGAATAATCCCAGAATTCTTTTCTCAACCATCAATAGCCTTATTAATCCAACGCCAAAAAAACACCCTTGCACTGCTTCCACGTCGAAATGTCATGAGTTTGCAACATTCTTCAGAGATAAAATAACGAAAATTAGGGTAGATTTAAATCAGACCTCTCAGAACACATATGAAACTCAATCTGTGCACCATTTTCCACTGTCCATACCTGTTATGAATTGTTTTGTTGCTTTTGATAAAAATATGCTCTGGACAGTGGTTATGCACCTTAAGCCCTCCAGCTGCTCCCTTGATCCTATTCCTTCTACCTTTTTTAAAACCGTCTTTGATTGCCTTGAGGATGAGGTACTAGCGATTGCCAATCACTCCCTATTGACTGGTATTTTCCCCCAGGCACTAAAATCCACTATTGTTAAACCCCTCCTCAAGAAAAGTGATATGGTTCCTAAAACACTCAATAATTTCAGGCCCGTCTCCAATCTTCCTTTTTTGAGCAAAATTCTTGAGATAATGGTATTTGAGCAGATAAATGGCTATCTAAATTCCACCTCTATATTAGAGAAATATCAATCTGGCTTTCATGCTCACCATGGCACTGAGACAGCCCTTGTTAAAGTCGTAAATGACCTAAGAATTAACATGGATGAGAAGAAGCTCTCGATATTAGTATTTCTAGACTTAAAGCGACACTATGTAGTATTCGCCGGGTTTGCTCGCGGTGTCCCCCTACAGTTGATAAACGGTATTGTCTGTAGCAATTGTCGTAAAATCTGTCTACACGTGCGTTTGTTGACAAGCCAATGACACCAGCGAACTCTCTGAAGCAGGACATGTAATGTAAGATCCGATCAACCATATCTTCAGACCAGGTAAGAGAGACTTAAAAATCGGTCTAACTCACGTAGATGGCGAAGTCCCCACTACAGCTATAACGACAATGATAATGGCAAATGACATTGTTGCGGTCACTTTCAGAATGATTTTAAGCATAGTAGAAAAACCGGTTCATTTTTGCTGTGCAGTGCTCTGCAAGTGAGCGAGTTGGCGTCGCTTACATGCACAGCTGCTACTAACCCTAGCCCTAACCGGCATCAATTCATTTTTTCTCTGCTAAGCAGTAAGTGGACGTCGCTACATATGTACAGTCGCTGTTCAAATAGCCAGTCCCTTTGTAGAATCCAACCACAAAGTCGTCATGCACAGAACGGATTAGCTCGTGCAATATAACAAGAGGCTGGCGGGGAGTTGACAGAAAATCCCAGAAACGACAAGAGTACATGCCAACCCAGATCATAACTTTATCCTTCCGAAATAAAACACGACAAACCTTCTACCTTTAGTACTCTATATGGGAGTGAAGTACACGTTTTTGATCAAACATTTCGACTGGCGACTAGTTTAGCAATGTTTGCCAGCTAGCGATAGCATGACAACATTAAAGATTAAAGGTCATTAAAGATCCAGTGACACTCATCGACAAGAGTTGGGGGTTCCCCAGTGTTATGGCTAAATTCCCAACCTGGCTCTTTCAACCTGCCACTTAACCATCCCCTGATCTAATTGGCTATGCAACTTGTCCTCTCCCTCTATACCTCAACCCCCCAGGGCTCCCTTGAAAAAGATATTTCAATCTCAATGGGACTTCCCTGGTTAAATAAATAGATAAATAAATAAACATTCTTCCACACAAACTGTCTTCGAAGCTTGAAGGTTCCGGGGGCCTCTTCTATAAACTCTGATCTTCAGTTCTTTTCATTGATTTTCAATTTGATTCAAGTCGGGTGATTGACTGGGCCAGCAGCTTTATTTTCTCTCTCTGAAACCAATGAGAGTTTCCTTGGTGGTGTGTTTGGCATCATTGTCCTGCTGAAATGTCCAGCCTCATTTCATCTTCAGCATCCTGGTAGATGGCAGCAGATTCTTAGCAAGAATGTCTCAGTATATTTCTCCATTCATCCTTCCTTCAATTATGTGAAGTCTGCCAGTACCATATGCTGAAAAATAGCCCCACACCATGATGTTCCCGCCCCTGAACTTCACGGTTGGTATGGTGTTTTGGGGTGATGCGCAGTGCCGTTCGTCCTCCAAACATGGTGTGTGCTATGACATCCAAAGAGTTCAATTTTGGTCTCATCTGTACGGTGGCTGGGAAGTGCAAAACAAAATTACAAAGTGTGAAACACTTTTACAAACTCGAAATAAATGTACATTTTAGACAACATTTTTGCATTTTAAAAAAACAAAATTATATTAGCAAAACACTTTCACCAAGGACAAAACAAATTTTAATTTTAGAAAACAAATTTACAAGACGCGAAACACTTTAACAAACTCTGAGACAAATTTACAAACAGCCTAACACTTTCACAAGTCCTGAAACAAATTTACAAACGACTGAATTCTAACGGAAAGGGAATGTACCAAATGTCGGAAGTGATTACGTAAGGAGCCAATCAGTTGCGGCGGGAACCGAATTTTAAATTTTTTTTTCCCCCACGAGAGTTCTGGACACCAACAGAAACTCACTTGCATACAGCCAGTCAACGACCTTGTTCCGGACCACTGAATGAGTGTCTCGGGACAGTGAATGGCCTTACACCACAGTACGATGCTCACAATATTGCAATTACATCATAAATGCCTGCCTTACTCTCAGCATAACTGTTGGCCAAATCATCTAGCCTGCCATTTTGATAAATAAATTGTTATGAATGAAATTGTTCAAAATAATTGAAGCCGGTAAAATGAGCTAGTTACAATAAATGTAGTCTTGCAATACGCAGCTCGCTGCTTTTTTATACTGCACTAATCTGGCATATTAATAAACTCGCTAGTGACACCTAACAAAACCCGATGAATACAGAGTAAAAATAACTGAGTTTATATAATTGTCAGTTTATTCTCGAAAATTTGAATGCCCTCAACAGATTATTTTTATCTAGCCAAGCTAGTGAACAGTGGCAGAGCTAAAACTGAGAATTGGGGGGGCGAATGGTTCTCAATCAATTTCCTTTATTGACGCGTTTTCCAATTATCGTCATTGGCAACTGAAGACACGGTTTCTCTCCATATGCCATCGAACAGCGATGAAATCATGGGCTAAATTTGGTACCATGGCGGAGTCAGAACTGAGAATTGGGGTGCACAAAACATCCCTTTAAAATGATTATTAGTCCTGACCTGTTCTCAGTAATTTTCATAATTAACAAAAGGTTCACTCTGAGAGCACTCCACACTTAACAGGTGCTGCTTGTTCTCCCTGATTAGGTAAGACGACAATCATTCATTAGGACGCGTATTTGCTGTTTTTAAATCAGCGTTATTCAAAATTGCATACCTGTCGACTCTCAGGCAAATAGCTCGAGCCGCACGCTTTTTATAGCCTATTTAACTGCCGAGTGCCACTTTTTTTTTATCAACCAACGCAATACTGAGATTGAAAGGCAAAATTTCATTGGAACACGGACCAGTTCAATCAACGCGAAGCATTGGCCTATTAATAAGTAAATTATTTTTCTGTACTGAATTTAGCCCATGATTTCATCGCTGTTAGATGGCATATGGAGAGAAACCGTGTCTTCAGTTGCCAATTACAATAATTGGGAAATGCGTCAATAAAGGAAAATGATTGTGAACTAGCCAGGACTAATTGTTGTCATAAAAGGACGTGTCTGTGCCCCCCCAATTCCCAGTTCTAGCTCCACCACTGCTAGTGAACGTTAAAAACATATTGGCAGTGGTGTTGGCAAGTGGTGTTAATGAATTGTATTCACACTTTGCTGTCAGTTGTTAATCTCGGTTGATTATGGTGCTTTCTTTCAGCATCATAGAAACATAATTTTAAGTAGCCGGCTATAGGCCTAGCTATACTCAGGCAGAGGGATGTGATACAGCCTAATGATTTTATACTTCAAAAGAGGTTTTGATTAAAGCTCCGTGTACTTCATTTGAAAATGCAGTGACCATTTACTGGTAAATAAGTAAGTAAATAAATAAATAAATGAAAACAAGAGGTTGCCCGCTAGTAAGTATTATAAACTTGGTTGTAAGAACAGTCACAGTATAATTACTGATTCGAGTTATTAATGGCTGATCTGGGCCAATGTTGCTACTGTACGATCTGCGGTAAATCGGCTTACACAACTAAGGTGTATTACAGTCACAGGGTGAGTTCACAGTCCCATTTCTGCAGCAACAATAGCCCTCTGCATGGGTAAAACATCCATTCCCCTTGACAGTCTAAACATTTTTATCCTTTGCTCGAAAGGATTGAATGGTAAAACCATGAGGTAATTTTCTTGTGTTTTCTGTGAAGCAAAATTAGGCTACTTGTCACAAACAAATAATCCGTTCAAAGCATTCATATTTTCGGGAATAAACTGACTTACTTTATATTCATCGGGTTTTGTTTGGTGTCACTAGCTAGTTTGTTAGTATGCCAGATTAGTGCAGTATAAAAAAGCGGTGAGCTGCACATTGCTAGACTACATTGATTGTAACCAGCTCATTTTTTTTTCCATAATATTTCTATTGAAGTTTATAAACACAAGGACAGCTTTTTCATTGACCATATTTCACTTTCATGGCTACATGGTTGCATATCTGTATCTCAAGGTTTAACAAATGAATAAAACAAAATGACATCTAAACAAAATTAAAATAAGAGATAAAATGAACAGAGCTTCTCTAAATCAAACAAGGCTATTCAATTTAAAAACAAAAATCAAAGCAAGTTGGCGTATATTGAAACAAATGAAAAAAGTCTGTTTTTCTACATGGATTTTGGGACTGCAATGTTGGGTTGTTTTTTAACATAATCAATGAAAGGTCTCCAGATGTTTTCAAATACATGTTGTTTGGCTTTCTGGATGTTTGTTATTTTTTCTAATGGAAGGCTTGACAACATCTGATTTAACCAATGGTTGGCACTGGGTCTGTTAATGTCTTTCCAATTTTGTGCAATACATGTTTTTGCTGACAACAGACTATGGTCAATAAATTTACATTCATTTTTAGTGTAACAATGTTTTTCTGGATATATTGCTAACAGAAACAATTTGGAGTCCAGTATGATCTGTTTTGAAATGATCTTCTCAATAATATTTTTAACTTCTTCCCAAAATATTTTTATTTTCCTCCATTCCCACATACAATGTACCAATGTTCCTTTGAATTCAGTACATTTTGTACATAAGTCTGGGATGTTCTTGTTGTATTTGTTCAATTTTTCAGGTGTAATGTATATACGCATTAGCCATTTAAATTGTAATATTCTAAGACGACTATTTATAGACATTTTGTGAGCTTTAGCACAAGCGCTTTCCCAGTCCTGCTCTGTGATGCTGAGTGACAAGTCCTCATTCCATGACATTAATTTTTTATGTGACGTCTCAGACGCATTACATATCAACATCCTATAGAATTCTGAGATAAGACCTTTTCTCAGACAATTCTTTGTCATCAGTTTTTCCAGAGAAGTCTGGGGAGGCCTATTAAGATTATTTTGATTTGCTTTCACAAAACTTCTCAATTGAAGGTATCTAAAATAATATTTTTTTTCAATATTGAATTTAGACTGCAGCTCCCTAAATGACATGAAGATATTAGAATCTGGCATATAAAGGGCATTAATTGTTTTAAGTGCTCTGAGTGCCCATATCTTGAACGTTGCATCAGCTCTTCCTGGGGGAAAGAGCTGACTACCCCATATCGGGCTAAACTGTGACAACGAGGATGTTTCTTTAAAAAGTTTCCGAACATCATACCAGACTTTTATCATGTGCTTCAAGATTGGATTTTTAGTTATTTTCTTTAGTTTTCTCTCTTTGTCAGAGTAAATAAATGAGGGAAGAGGTAATTCTAAATTATAGGACTCCATTTCTACCCAGTGTGGTACTTCATCATTTGAGAAATAGAACATAATGGACTTCAGTTGCGCAGCCCAGTAGTACCATTCAAAATTTGGGCACTTCAGGCCACCCCGGTCGAATGGTCAGTAAAGCAGAGAGAGACGGAGTCTAGCCCTTCTTTTGTTCCATAAAAAGCCGACTATGGTTTTCTTGATCCGTGCAAAGAGTCCTGGAGGAGGCGGCAGAGGAATATTTTGAAACAAGTACAGCAATTTCGGCAATATATTCATTTTTAGAATATTAATTCTTCCCAGTATAGACACAGGTAATGACATCCACCTATCAATTGAGTCATCAACTGCCCCCATTACATAATCATAATTGGTTTTTACTATATGCTCAAGGGTAGGTAGAATCCTGACACCTAAATATTCAAATTGCTCCACCACATTGAATTGGGTTACCTCACGGATGGGATTTGCTCTTTCAGTTGTATTTAACAGAAGAATACAAGATTTAGTATTGTTCACTTTATAGCCAGAGATTTTTCCAAATGACCTAATTACCTCCAACACTGCCGGGATCGATCTACCTAGTTTTGACATGAATAAAATGACATCATCAGCAAACAGTGAGATTCTGTGTTCAGTTGGCCCGATTGTAATTCCAGAGAATTGTGGGTGTGACCGTATAGCAGCAGCGAATGGTTCAATTGCTACTGTAAATAGTAGGGGGGAAAGAGGACATCCTTGGCGACACCCTTTCTTAATTTTAATTGGCTTTGAAATATTTTTATTTGTTATAATTTCTGCAGTTGCGGTCCGATACAATATCTTTACCCACTTTATGAAATTGTTTCCACACCCAAACCTTTCCAGTATATTAAAAAGATAAGACCATTTGATCCTATCGAAGGCTTTCTCTGCGTCCAGAGATAGGAATACAGTATCTGGGATGTCTTTTTTGTAGTGTATAATGTTTAGGACCCTTCTCACATTATTTGAGCCTTGTCTTCCAGTGATAAATCCATTTTGATCTCTATTAATTATGCCTGGTAATATTTTTTGCAGCCGTTTTGCGAGTAGCTTGCAGATTATCTTGAGATCAGAATTTAGTATGCTGATGGGTCTCAGGTTCTCACATTTATTAGAGGGCTTGTTGGGCTTTGGCAACAGAGTAATTAAAGCTTGGTTCATAGTAGGTGGAAGTTCATCTTTTTCAAAAATCTCCATAAACATATCTAAAAGAGGTGTGAGCAGTTTATCTTTAAATTTTTTTATAAAGGTCAATTGGAAGACCATCTGGTCCTGCTTGTTTTCCATTTTTCATTCCATCAATAGCATGTCCAATTTCTTCTTTATTTATTCCTTGTCCTAAGTCTGTCATATCATCAGTTGAGATAACTGGGATATATATATTATCTAAAAATTGATTCAAGTCACTTGAATTAGCATTGTCTTGGGTATCATATAACTTCTCATAGTAGTCTCTAAAGGCATGATTGATTTCCTTTGGGTCGACTAGAGTTCTGTCATTTGCTATTATAGATGTAATTGTTAATTTTGTTTCCAATTGCTTAATTTGCCATGCCAATAATTTTCCAGCTTTATCACCTTGTTCGTAGAATGTTTGTTTTAATCTTAAGAGGCTGGAAGCCGCTCTGAAACTAGACTGTTTATTGTATTCAGCTCTTAGGATTAGCAACTCCTTTTCCATTTCTGGATCACTTTTTCCGTATACTTGTTCTTGGATATATTTTATTTTTGTTTCCAATTGCAATTTTTCCTGCCTAGCCTTTTTAGATTTGGACCCTGTGTAACTGATAATATGCCCTCTAAGAAAAGCTTTAAAAGCCTCCCACCTTGTGCATGCTGATGTTTGGGTAGTATTAATGCAAAAAAATTCATCTGTTTACCAATGTATTTAACAAACTCCTCTTCTTGCAACCACTTATACTGGAATCTCCATCTGAATGGGTCTCTGACCATTTTTTCATCTCTATATACTAAGCAGCATGGTGCATGGTCTGAAATTACAATATTATCATAAAAACTATTTTGGATTTTAGATCGTAGTTCAGAGGAAATCAGAAAATAATCTATTCTCGAATATGTCTGAAATGTTGCAGAGTAGCACGAGTAGGCCCGAGTATGTTGATGTAACTCTCTCCAGATATCCAAAAGTCTAAAATCGTTTATAAATCTCTGAATATTTATTCTGCAGTTGTTATGTGACTGGTCTACTCCAGTGGATCTGTCTAAACAAGGGTTTGGAGTACAATTGAAATCTCCGGTAATTATATAATGTCCAGGCAGTGTTGAGAGAATGAGAAATAGATCTTCATAAAACCTTGGGTCATCCACATTAGGGCCATACAGGTTTACCAGGTTAAGCTTCTCTAACAGTAAAGATCCTTGGATTATTAAATATCTTCCCATCTTATCTTTGATAACATTTTCCACATGGAATGGAACAGATTCATGGATAAGTGTCATGACTCCTCTAGCCCGGGATGAAAATGCTGAAGCAAATACATTTCCTCGCCACCTCCTCCTGACCCTCACCTCTTCCTCCTTCAAAAGATGCGTCTCTTGCAAAAATATTATTTTTGAGTCCATATCCTTTAATTTGCTCATGACTTGTTTGACCTTTTGTAAACACTGCAGTCCCCTACAATTCCATGTTACAAAATTAAGATTTACTCCCTGAGACATCTTAAAGAAATTAAATTAATCATTATACAGAAATATAACATCTTATCGTGAATGGTTTTAGCAACTCTGTGATTGCCTTGTAAAATAAGATAATAACTTTAATGAGAAGCTTAAAGAACACGGATAATAGAACATATATCCAACACAACAGAAACAAAACATCCATTTCCCATCCCTGTGGGTAACCCTCCCCAAACTTTGTGTCTCGCGTTATTGCTGCGACAGTTCCACACTTAATGCGGATCAGTCTAACCACTCTTCCCTAACAAAAAGATCAGCTGCTCTGCTGTTATTCGCATTGTTAAATATTACTCTATGTTACAAATCTCTACTAGCACTATCTTCTGGTCACTTGCGCTCACTCGCTCGTGCCACGGCGCGTGCCCGCGAAGCTGCGGGCGCACGTCCGTAGACATTTGGCATGAATCCAAAAGTTCCTCATTTGTAACAGAAATAAAACAGAACCAGAGGGATACCTCCATATTTTTAAATACAAAAATAAACACAGTCCCACAAAGAGGTGCTAATATTGCAATGACACGTTACCTCAGTGCTACAAGTTGCACTATCTGAAGAAGATAAACTTTTAGTCCCAAGTTTCACATCCCGTCCGCACTCTTCTTCTGGATCTTCTTTACTAACTCCTGAGCCTCGGCTGGAGTCTTAAACACCCGAGTCTTCTCTTCATGAGTCACATGTAGCTTTGCCGGGTGGATGACGCCGTGCCGGATCCCTAATTTGCGTAGCTCCCCTCGAACCGAGTCAAACTGTTTGCGCTGCTGCAGCACTCCAGTAGCCATGTCCGGATAGAACCGAACCTGTTGCTCCTTGTAACGAATGCCCTTATTTGCTCGTACCGCAGCAACAACAGCCAACTTGTCTTTGTAATTAAGGAACCTCATTATCATGGTCTGGGGTGGTGCGCTGCTGTCCCTCCTCGGTCCGATTCGGTGCACTCTTTCTATTGCCACTGGTGTTCGTAGTGTTTCGGTACCGAGAGTTTCTGACAGCCATTTCTCCAGAAATTGACATGGATCCTGTCCTTCAGCTCCCTCTGGCAGGTTAATTAGCCGCAGGTTGTTCCGCCGGGACCTGCCCTCCAGGTCCATAACTTTTTCCTCCAGAGCTTTCCCCTTGGTTTCAAGCGCATTCACTTTAGCTTGTAAAATTCCAATTTCGTCCTCAGCACATGATATCCTCACCTCTGTTTGTCCCACTCGTTCGACGCAGTCATTTATCTCTTTCCTCACGTTTTCTATTGCCCCCACAACCTCGTCAAATCTCGAAGCGAAGTCAGTTTTCATGGAGGTTAGCACGACCAATATTTCGTCTACCTTGTTATCTTCATGTTCTTTCTCTCCATCAGCCGTAGCCATTTCACTTGTGTTAGCATTAGCTTCCTGCTCTTTGCCACGGAGACGAAATTCAGTTAACTTGGGCTGTTCTTGATTTTTCACAAGTTTCGTGTCCAGGTTTTGCTGTTTTAGGCATTATCTCACTCTCACAGGAACACGGATGCTGTACTTGAAGCAGAGACTGTATATTTTGTAATAAATTTTAGCGCTAACAGCAGAGCGGTGAAAACACGTCCTTTCACATGGCCGCCATAACCGGAACCACCAACCAGCTCATTTTACCGGCTTCAAATATTTTGAACAATTACATTCATGACAATTTATTTATCAAAATGGCAGGCTAGATAAATTATTTGGCCAAAAGTTATGCTGAGAGTAAGGCAGGCAGGCATTTACGATGTAATTGCAGTATTCCGAGCATGGACTGTACAGTCACTGGTTCCGAGATCGTGCCTCGGTGCAAGGCCAGTAAAGACTACAAATTTGACTCCTTACACAATCACTTCCGGCATTTGGTGCATTCCCTTTCTGTTAGAATTCAGTCGTTTGTAAATTTGTTTCAGGACTTGTGAAAGTGTTACGCTATTTGTAAATTTGTCTCAGAGTTTGTTAAAGTGTTTCGCGTCTTCTAAATTTGTTTTCTAAAATGTAAGTTTGTTTTGTCCTTGGTAAAAGTGTTTTGCTAATGTAATTTTGTTTTCTTAAAATGCAAAAATGTTTTTTCTAAAATATAAATTTGTTTCAAGTTTGAAAAAGTGTTTCACACTTTGTGATTTTGTTTTACACTTCCTGGCCACCGTACATCTGACCAGACTATATTCTCCCAGTATTTCATAGGCTTGTCAAATGTTGTGCAGCAAACTTAAAACGAGCTTCAACATGCTTTTTCTTCAGCTATTGAGTCTTGCGTGGTGAGCGTGCATAGAGGCCAGATTCAGATTTAGATTCAGATGAATTTTATTGTCATTGTTACAGAATAACAACGAAATTAAGTTTGGAGAGAAAGTGCTCCGGGCTGCTGCAACGTGCGTCGTGCTGCCAACTCCACTTTCTTCTTCGAAAATTAAGGTTGCAGTTAACACAAAACACAGAAAATAACACATATTGATGACATCAGACATAATACACATCAGGTTTATAACACGACACGCTGGAAACGCGTAAGAATTTTTCATGGGAATGGGGGGGGATGGGAGGTGGGGGAAGAAGGGGTTAATGAAAAATGAAAAAAATGAAAAATGCGGAGGCAGCCTGTGGCGGGGGGGGGGGTTTGGTGGAGCCAGAGGAGGGATAAGCGAATGTTGTTGATGAGGACCGGTCCGTGTGAGGCTGAGGCAGACTTGGAGAGCCTCAGAAGCAGACGGAGGGTCCAAAAAAAAGGAAAAAAGAGGGGGTAACAGGACAATACAGGACACAGAAAGAAGACGCAGGCAGGAGCAGAGATAGGGTGCGACTGCTCTCCTCAGAAGGCGGAAGAAGAAGGCGGTTAAGTGTATTACTCATTGTTTTCTTCGAAACAACTGTACCTACTAATTCCAGATCTTTCTGAAGCTCTCTGCAAGTGGCCCTTGGCTCCTGGACAACTCTTAGGATTATTTTTTTGAGTCCTCTGTCAGAAATCTTGCAAGGAGCACCTGGTTGTGGCCGGTTTATGGTGAAATGATGTTCTTTCCACTTACGGATTATGGCCCCAATGGTGCTCACTGGAACACTCAGAAGTTTAGAAATACGTCTGTAATCAATGCCATCAGTATGTTTTGCAACAATAAGGTTCTGAAGTTGTTTAGAGAGCTCTTTGCTTTCACCCATCACAAGATTCTTGTGTGACACCTCGGTAATGAGAAATCTTTTTATAGGCCATCAATTAGGACTAAACCAGCTGATATTAATTTGCAGTCATAACGACAGGATTGCTTTCTACATACTGACTGATTGAAGCTGGTTTCTTGACTTTCCATGCCTTTTTGCACCTCCTTTTCTTCATGTGTTCAATACTTATTCCCTGTGTCATTTCACTTTATTACACATAACTTAATTTATGGCCTTATTTGTTTTGATGTCTTTGTATGTGTGGATTACTTGGGTTGTTACCGACATCTGGTGAAAATTTCATGTCAATAGCCCCATTAGAAATATATTTACTGAGAAAAATGTTGACGCGTTCAATACTTATTTTCACCGCTGTACTGTATGTCAGTGTAAATGAAGATTGAACACAGCATAAATGAAAGATTTAACAAAATATTACTTTTATCTCTTTTGAAATTATTTAGCTGCAGTCTGACACCTCTAAAAAATTACAGTGCAGAATCTCACCATATATTCAATAGAGTACACTACAAAGACAAGATATTTAATGTTCAAACTGATAAACTTTATTGCTTTTTTGAAAACATTCACTCATTTTGACTTTGATGCCTGCAACACGTTCCAAAAAAGCTGGGGCAACAACAACAACAACAAAAAAGCAGGGACCACCAATAGACTGGGAAAGTTGAGGAATTCTCAAAAAACACCTGATTGGAACATTCCACAGGTGAGCAGGTTAATCGGAAACAGGTGAGTGTTATGATTAGGTATAAAAGTAGCATCCCAGAAAGGCTCAGTCGTTCACAAGCAAGGATGGGGCGAGGTTCACCACTTTGTGAACAACTGCATGGGCAAATAGTCCAACAGTTTAAGAACAAGGTTCCTCAACGTGCAATTGCAAGGAATTTCGGGATTTCATCATCTACAGTCCATAATACCGTCCAGTTTATAATACCATACAGTTTCATAATACCGTCTCTTGGCTAGATCACTTTGTTGTGTCACAGGGGTTTAGGCAGCGGCATGCTGTTAGATGTTCAGAAGGCCTTCAGTAACCTCACTCTTTACCGCTCGATTGTGCTCAAGCTGTTCTCGTTCAAGTTCGCTTTATTAACAATCAAACAATTTATCGACTGAACAACCAAGAACAATCCATAGCCTATAATAAGAAAGGATAATGAAAAAACTGAATGCCTATTGCCTACATTTATATAATTGATATGGCATATTAAGGACGGCGGCAACATAAATGAAAAAAATCCTAAACTTCCGCTGACTTCGCAGCATTTATTTTCGCCATCACTCAGCTGTGCAGCTTGCCTAACAACGCCCTTTAGCACGACCACATTCAGAATATAGAACAGATTCTCGTGGCTAATTGCTTAATGAGTCTTGCAAACTAAGCAACTCTGCGCTGTTTCATGAGCTACGAGAGTGCAGAAATTATAAAGACATAATCATATTTTACGTCATCATTTTTGTGCGGTAGAAAATGCCTCATCATTTTGTGGTGCAATGTACAACAATGCTATCAAAAATAAATTAGACTGTCGCCGGTCCTACCAATTAGTCTGGGCAACTGTTGCTGACCGGGAAAAGTAAACTGTGAGAGGTTTTTTTTTTTTTTTAATTTAAATTTTTTATTTTTTCCACTTCAACAAGTATCCAAAAACACCAATTTTTAAAATAAAAAAACAAACAAACATACAAACAAAAGAAAAACATAATAAAAATAACACATTCCCACTAAAATATATTTGACAACATAGCCTGACATATCGCAGCACACTACCCCATCCCCCCGCAGACAACACTCCACATATTTAGACACTTTACAGCCTATTATTCTCAAAGATCCACCCCCTTGATGAATTTCATAAAGCTGCCCCACATATCCACAAATTTAGACACAGAGACTGTGAGAGGTTTAAGTGATTAAGCAGTGAAGGGCGAGGTTTCTGAAGGCCTTCATTACTGCCGACGGACCGCCACTGGGTTTAGGAGATCCATTGTTGGCTGTGATATTTATTATGCAGCCATGGTTGTTGACCACAAACCGATTACTTCGTGTTTCTCGACCAACTTCACTGGCGGATCCAAGGGGGGTGCACAGGGGCGCGTGCCCCCCCGCCTTTTTCGCAGAAAGTGAAAAAGTTACGCGAGTATTATTCTTAGAAAACAGCCCATGATCAATTCGCTCAGGCGTACACATTATTGCTAGGAAACATCCCCATGATACCCCATTGTAACACCACGTGCACTTTGGCAGTCCTCACGGTTCATATAGCACTGTTAATGGTTCAACTTCACTATTCCGGTTGTTTCGCAACATGGCAAATTTATTTGAATCCAATCGTATATATTTGCTTTATGCGATAGGAATGACCGAGAAACTCTTTTTTTGCAAATAAAAAACGATACATGGACTTAAGCTATGTACAATTTATTACATTTTTTTGTTTTCGTCCTAAAGTTTAAGAGGGCAGGCTTGCTGGGAAATTTGTTCAACCAATGGCTTTGCTTGTCCCCTGTTGCGGTAACAATCTAAAAAACGCGTTTCAACAACGACTATAAATGTCAGAAGGCAATGGAAAGGTGGAAAAGCTGAGAGAATATAGCAAACCAATATTTGAGGCTCAGCCTTTCAAATGCAAAAAAAATGACCTGCTGTTTGGCCATGATGATCCTCGTAGCAAGCAGTTTTCATTTGCAGGGGGACATGGAAGTGGTAAGACTGACGTTAAATTAATAGGCTATCGCAAATATGCGTTCGGTTAAAATTTGCTTGAGCTTACAAAAGGACCCCACTGATGGACCAGTTGTTCATAGCCTATTATTTGATGCATATTGATTCGTTGTTCTACGGTGCCAAATAAAATTTGTCCTGGAATACCGGAAGACTCTCCAAATTTTCCATTCCAAAACCCCGTCTTGACGTTCAGAATCATTCGTCATTTAACTTGTAACCAGCTAGTACTGCGGTTCTGAAGCTAGTGAGCTATTCTATGCCCTTTAGAGTCTGTAAGTAAGATATGTGACATTATTTTAAAAAGGTTATGTATGAGTCAATCCAAATAATACAATGGTCTTATTGAAAAATTCTACATGGCCCTAAAGTCATGTCTTTTTCACATTCATTCATGTACATATAATAATAATAACAATAATAATAATATTTCCGTAAAAAAATAGTTTATATGTTGACAATGTTATGTTTTAATATAGGAAAGCATCATTGTATTAAATTTATATCAGCACATCTTGAGGATAAATAGGATCTTTAATATGAATAAGTTTGTTTTTGGACATTACCCACCCAACTACTGCCTCCAGGTTAGTAAATTCACTCACATATGCAGAAATTCAACTTAATGGTGACTCGGATTATGTGTATGACAAGACTTCCTACTCTCACAACACTTGGGAGTGTTTTGGAAGCATGAAAGCCTCATCTTTTAGAACCATTTTGAAAAAAAGGTAATCACAGCATTGTTATAACTTTTTACAAGCTGTCGAGTGTGGTATCTTTTACTAAACCTGGTTGAGGGACTTGGGGGGATTTGGTGACCTGTTAATATCTCCTAAAATCACAGATGCATTTAGCCACTGGGTTTGCATGTTAGATATACAATAACGCTACAATTATTTTGGTGCAGGCTATTTGGTGTAATATAAACTCAAAAACTAATAATATCAATGTTTTGTGGGAAATATGGTCAGACCCTTTCACTGCTAGTGGTGATTTTGTCAACATTTCTGAAACATCAAAGCCTTTGAAAATCGCTAAAACCAAAGCACATTGGTATTCACTAGAAAGCTCTCATCAAGCATTTTCCAATGAATACCAACACTGTAGGTTTTGGACAATTTCGAAAGATTTTCTCCTCTTTGAAATTTTGACCAAGTCACCAACAGCAGTGAAAGGGTTAAGGTGACGAACTTTGACAGTAAAGTAAAAGTCTTCGGTAAAGGTTAAAGTTGTCAGTTAATATAAAACTGTGGTATAACAGGGCTTTGAAAGTTTTTTAGCTTAGTTTTTGGAACCTTGGGAGGAAAATCATTGAACAGATACGCCAGATTTTTCTCCTAAGATAGCAGGAAAATGTGTTTTCAGCACATAAATTTTTCAATTTTTTCTGGAGGAGGGTCCCCAGAACCCCACCTTGCTGCGCCCCCCCTTTACCAACTCCTGGATCCGCCCCTGAACTTTGTTTCGTCCCCCCTGCTAGTGGCCTGTAGCTCCTGCGATGGAATCATTCCAAACTGGGAGGAAGAACGCCTCTGCTGAAAATATTACTCTTTATAAGGAAGAATGCCTCTGCTGAACATATTACTATTCAAAAGGAAGAATGCCTCTGCTGAACATATTATTCTTCATAAGGAAGAATGCCTCTGCTGAACATATTACTCTTTATAAAGAAGAATGCCTCTGCTGAAGATATTACTGCTTATAAGGGAGAATAACTCTGCTGAACATATTACTCTTTATAAGGAAGAATGCCTCTGCTGAACATATTACTCCTTCTCAGGAAGAATGCCTCTGCTGAACATATTACACTTTATAAGGAAGAATGCCTCTGCTGAACACATAACTTTTTATAAGGAAGAATGCCTCTGCTGAACATATTACTCTTTATTAGGAAGATGCCTCTGCTGAACATATTACTCTTTATAAGGAAGATTGCCTCTGCTGAACATATAACTCTTTATTAGGAAGAATGCCTCTGCTGAACATATTACTCTTTATTAGGAAGAATGCCTCTGCTGAACATATTACTCTTTATAAGGAAGAATGCCTCTGCTGAACATGTAACTCTTTATTAGGAAGAATGCCTCTGCTGAACATATTACTATTTATTAGGAAGAATGCCTCTGCTGAACATATTACTCTTTATTAGGAAGAATGCCTCTGCTGAACATATTACTCTTTATAAGGGAGAATGCCTCTGCTGAACATATTACTCTTTATTAGGAACAATGCCTCTGCTGAACATATTACTCTTTATAAGGAAGAATGCCTCTGCTGAACATATTACTCTTGATGAGGAAGGATGCCTCTGCTGAACATATTACTCTTTATTAGGAAGAATGCCTCTGCTGAACATTTTACTCTTTATAAGGAAGAATGCCTCTGCTGAGCATATTACTCTTTATAAGGGAGAATGCCTCTGCTGAACATATTACTCTTTATAAGGAAGAATGCCTCTGCTGAACATATCACTCTTTATGAGGAAGGATGCCTCTGCTGAACATATTACTCTTTATGAGGAAGAATGCCTCTGCTGAACATATTACTCTTTATAAGGAAGGATGCCTCTGCTGAACATATTACTCTTTATAAGGAAGAATGCCTATGCTGAACATATTACTCTTTATAAGGAACAATGCCTCTGCTGAACATATTACTCTTTATTAGGAAGAATGCCTCTGCTGAACATATTACTCTTTATGAGGAAGGATGCCTCTGCTGAACATATTACTCTTTATTAGGAAGAATGCCTCTGCTGAACATTTGGATGCCTCTGCTGATATTACTCTTTATAAGGAACAAGGAGGCCTCTGAATGCCTCTTTATAAGGAAGAATGCTGAACATATTACTCTTTATAAGGAAGATGCCTCTGCTGAACATATTACTCATATTACTCTTTATAAGGAAGGAATGCCTCTGCTGAACATATTACTCTTTATAAGAATGCATAACATATTTACTCTTTATAAGGAAGGAATGCCTCTGCTGAACATATTACTCTTTATAAGGAAGGAATGCCTCTGCTGAACATATTACTCTTTATAAGGAAGAATGCCTCTGCTGAACATATTACTCTTTATAAGGAAGAATGCCTATGCTGAACATATTACTCTTTATAAGGAAGGATGCCTCTGCCAAACATATTACTCTTTAGAAGGAACAATGCCTCTGCTGAACATATTACTCTTTAGAAGGAAGGATGCCTCTGCTGAACATATTACTCTTTATAAGGAAGAATGCCTATGCTGAACATATTACTCTTTATAAGGAAGGATGCCTCTGCTGAACATATTACTCTTTATAAGGAAGAATGCCTCTGCTGAACATATTACTCTTTATAAGGAAGAATGCCTATGCTGAACATATTACTCTTTATAAGGAAGGATGCCTCTGCTGAACATATTACTCTTTATAAGGAAGAATGCCTCTGCTGAACATATTACTCTTTATAAGGAAGGATGCCTCTGCTGAACATATTACTCTTTATAAGGAAGAATGCCTCTGCTGAACATATTACTCTTTATAAGGAAGAATGCCTCTGCTGAACATATTACTCTTTATAAGGAAGAATGCCTCTGCTGAACATATTACTCTTTTATTTAGGAAGAATGCCTCTGCTGAACATATTACTCTTTATAAGGAAGGATGCCTCTGCTGAACATATTACTCTTTATAAGGAAGGATGCCTCTGCTGAACATATTACTCTTTATAAGGAAGGATGCCTCTGCTGAACATATTACTCTTTATAAGGAAGGATGCCTCTGCTGAACATTACTCTTTATATAAAGAATGCCTCTGCTGAACATATTACTCTTTATAAGGAAGGATGCCTCTGCTGAACATATTACTCTTTATAAGGAAGAATGCCTCTGCTGAACATATTACTCTTTATTAGGAAGGATGCCTCTGCTGAACATATTACTCTTTATAAGGAAGAATGCCTCTGCTGAACATATTACTCTTTATAAGGAAGGATGCCTCTGCTGAACATATTACTCTTTATAAGGAAGAATGCCTCTGCTGAACATATTACTCTTTATAAGGAAGAATGCCTCTGCTGAACATATTACTTCTGATAAGGAAGGATGCTTTTGCTGATCATATTACTCTTTATAAGGAAGAATGCCTCTGCTGAACGTATTACTCTTTATAAGGAAGAATGCCTCTGCTGAACATATTACTCTTTATAAGGAAGAATGCCTCTGCTGAACATATTACTCTTTATGAGGAACAATGCCTCTGCTGAACATATTACTCTTTATAAGGAAGAATGCCTCTGCTGAACATATTACTCTTTATAAGGAAGGATGCCTCTGCATAATGCCTCTGCTGAACATATTACTCTTTATAAGGAAGAATGCCTCTGCTGAACATATTACTTTTATAAGGAAGGATGCTTTCTATTACTCTTTATAAGCTGAACATATTACTCTTTATAAGGAAGGATGCCTCTGCTGAACATATTACTCTTTATGAGGAAGAATGCCTCTGCTGAACATATTACTCTTTATAAGGAAGAATGCCTCTGCTGAACATATTACTCTTTATAAGGAAGAATGCCTCTGCTGAACATATTACTCTTTATAAGGAAGGATGCCTCTGCTGAACATATTACTCTTTATAAGAATGGAAGGATGCCTCTTTAAGCTGAAACATATTACTCTTTTTAAGGAAGGATGCCTCTGCTTATTACTCTTTATAAGGAAGAATGCCTCTGCTGAACATATTACTCTTTATAAGGAAGGAATGCCTCTGCTGAACATATTACTCTTTATAAGGAAGGATTCTGCTGAACATATAAGGAAGGATGCCTCTGCTGAACATATTACTCTTTATAAGGAAGAATGCCTCTGCTGAACATATTACTCTTTATAAGGAAGAATGCCTCTGCTGAACATATTACTCTTTATGAGGAAGAATGCCTCTGCTGAACATATTACTCTTTATAAGGAAGGATGCCTCTGCTGAACATATTACTCTTTATAAGGAAGAATGCCTCTGCTGAACATATTACTCTTTATAAGGAAGGATGCCTCTGCTGAACATATTATTTTTTATAAGGAAGAATGCCTTTATTACTCTTTATAAGGAACAATGCCTCTGCTGAACATATTACTCTTTATAAGGAAGGAATGCCTCTTGAACATATTATTACTCTTTATAAGGAAGGATGCCTCTGCTGAACATATTACTCTTTATAAGGAAGGATGCCTCTGCTGAACATATTACTCTTTATAAGGAAGAATGCCTCTGCTGAACATATTACTCTTTATAAGGAAGGATGCCTCTGCCAAACATATTACTCTTTATAGGAAGAATGCCTCTGCTGAACATATTACTCTTTATTCGGAAGAATGCCTCTGCTGAACATATTACTTCTGATAAGGAAGGATGCTTCTGCTGATCATATTACTCTTTGTAAGGAAGGATGCCTCTGCTGAACATATTACTCTTTATAAGGAAGAATGCCTCTGCTGAACATATTACTCTTTATAAGGAAGAATGCCTCTGCTGAACATATTACTCTTTATTAGGAAGAATGCCTCTGCTGAACATATTACTCTTTATAAGGAAGAATGCCTCTGCTGAACATATTACTTTTGATAAGGAAGGATGCCTCTGCTGAACATATTTCTTGAACATATTACTCTTTATATGAAGAATGCCTCTGCTGAACATATTACTCTTTAAAGGAAGAATGCCTCTGCTGAACATATTACTCTTTATAAGGAAGAATGCCTCTGCTGAACATATTACTCTTTATAAGGAAGAATGCCTCTGCTGAACATATTACTCTTTATAAGGAAGGATGCCTCTGCCAAACATATTACTCTTTATTAGGAAGAATGCCTCTGCTGAACATATTACTCTTTATTCGGAAGAATGCCTCTGCTGAACATATTACTTTTTATAAGGAAGGATGCCTCTGCTGAACATATTACTCTTTATAAGGAAGAATGCCTCTGCTGAACATATTACTCTTTATAAGGAAGGATGCCTCTGCTGAACATATTACTCTTTATAAGGAAGAATGCCTCTGCTAAACATATTACTTTTTATAAGGAAGAATGCCTCTGCTGAACATATTACTCTTTATAAGGAAGAATGCCTCTGCTGAACATATTACTCTTTACAAGGAAGGATGCCTCTGCTGAACATATTAATCTTTATTAGGAAGACTGCCTCTGCTGAACATATTACTCTTTATAAGGAAGGATGCCTCTGCTGAACATATTACTCTTTATAAGGAAGAATGCCTCTGCTGAACATATTACTCTTTATTAGGAAGGATGCCTCTGCTGAACATATTACTCTTTATAAAGAAGAATGCCTCTGCTGAACATATTACTCTTTATAAGGAAGAATGCCTCTGCTGAACATATTACTCTTTATAAGGAAGAATGCCTCTGCTGAACATATTACTCTTTATAAGGAAGAATGCCTCTGCTGAACATATTACTCTTTATTAGGAAGAATGCCTCTGCTGAACATATTACTCTTTATAAGGAAGAATGCCTCTGCTGAACATATTACTCTTTATAAGAAGAATGCCTCTGCTGAACATATTACTCTTTATAAGGAAGGATGCCTCTGCTGAACATATTACTCTTTATAAGGAAGAATGCCTCTGCTGAACATATTACTCTTTATAAGGAAGAATGCCTCTGCTGAACATATTACTCTTTATTAGGAAGAATGCCTCTGCTGAACATATTACTCTTTATTAGGAAGAATGCCTCTGCTGAACATATTACTTCTGATAAGGAAGGATGCTTCTGCTGATCATATTACTCTTTATAAAGAAGAATGCCTCTGCTGAACATATTACTCTTTATAAGGAAGAATGCCTCTGCTGAACATATTACTCTTTATAAGGAAGAATGCCTCTGCTGAAACATATTACTCTTTATAAAGGAAGAATGCCTCTGCTGAACATATTATACTCTTTATAAGGAAGAATGCCTCTGCTGAACATATTACTCTTTATAGGAAGAATGCCTCTTATTACTCTTTATAAGGAAGAATGCCTCTGCTGAACATATTACTCTTTATAAGGAAGAATGCCTCTGCTGAACATATTACTCTTTATAGGAAGAATGCCTCTGCTGAACATATTACTCTTTATAAGGAAGAATGCCTCTGCTGAACATATTACTCTTTATAAGGAAGAATGCCTCTGCTGAACATATTACTCTTTATAAGGAAGGATGCCTCTGCTGAACATATTACTCTTTATAAGGAAGAATGCCTCTGCTGAACATATTACTTTTTATAAGGAAGAATGCCTCTGCTGAACATATTACTCTTTATAAGGAAGAATGCCTCTGCTGAACATATTACTTTTTATAAGGAAGAATGCCTCTGCTGAACATATTACTCTTTATAAGGAAGAATGCCTCTGCTGAACATATTACTCTTTATTAGGAAGGCTGCCTCTGCTGAGCATATTGCTCTTTATAAAGAAGAATGAATCTGCTGAACATATTACTCCTTATAAGGAATACTGCCTCTGCTGAACATATTACTCTTTATAAAGAAGAATGCCTCTGAACATGAACATAATGCCTAACATATTTATTAGGAAGAATGCCTCTGCTGAACATATTACTCTTTATAAGGAAGAATGCCTCTGCTGAACATATTACTCTTTATTAGGAAGACTGCCTCTGCTGAACATATTACTCTTTATAAAGAAGAATGCCTCTGCTGAACATATTACTCTTTATAAGGAAGAATGCCTCTGCTGAACATATTACTCTTTATAAGGAAGAATGCCTCTGCTGAACATATTACTCTTTATAAAGAAGAATGCCTCTGCTGAACATATTACTCTTTATAAGGAAGAATGCCTCTGCTGAACATATTACTCTTTATAAGGAAGAATGCCTCTGCTGAACATATTACTCTTTATAAGGAAGAATGCCTGCTGAACATATTACTCTTTATAAGAACAATATTAACATATTACTCTTTTATAAGGAAGAATGCCTCTGCTGAACATATTACTCTTTATAAGGAAGAATGCCTCTGCTGAACATATTACTCTTTTATAAGGAAGAATGCCTCTGCTGAACATATTACTCTTTATAAGGAAGAATGCCTCTTATAAGCTGAACATATTACTCTTTATAAGGAAGAATGCCTCTGCTGAACATATTACTCTTTATAAGGAAGGAACATATTACTCTTTTAAAGAATGCCTCTGCTGAACATATTACTCTTTATAAAGAAGAATGCCTCTGCTGATGCCTTTTATAAAAAAGAATGCTGAACATATTACTCTTTATTAGGAAGAATGCCTCTGCTGAACATATTACTCTTTATAAAGAAGAATGCCTCTGCTGAACATATTACTCTTTATAAGGAAGAATGCCTCTGCTGAACATATTACTCTTTATAAGGAAGAATGCCTCTGCTGAACATATTACTCTTTATAAGGAAGAATGCCTCTGTTGAACATATTAACTCTTTTATAAGGAAGAATGCCTCTGCTGAACATATTACTCTTTATAAGGAAGAATGCCTCTGCTGAACATATTACTCTTTATAAAGAAGAATGCCTCTGCTGAACATATTACTCTTTATAAAGAAGAATGCCTCTGCTGAACATATTACTCTTTATTAGGAAGAATGCCTCTGCTGAACATATTACTCTTTATAAGGAAGAATGCCTCTGCTGAACATATTACTCTTTATAAGGAAGAATGCCTCTGCTGAACATATTACTCTTCATAAGGAAGAATGCCTCTGCTGAACATATTACTCTTTATAAGGAAGAATGCCTCTGCTGAACATATTACTCTTTATAAGGAAGAATGCCTCTGCTGAACATATTACTCTTTATAAGGAAGAATGCCTCTGCTGAACATATTACTCTTTATAAGGAAGAATGCCTCTGCTGAACATATTACTCTTTATTAGGAAGAATGCCTCTGCTGAACATATTACTCTTTATAAGGAAGAATGCCTC
The DNA here is from genome assembly GCA_029692085.1 of Gymnothorax javanicus. Taxonomy (NCBI): domain Eukaryota; kingdom Metazoa; phylum Chordata; class Actinopteri; order Anguilliformes; family Muraenidae; genus Gymnothorax; species Gymnothorax javanicus. The sequence continues at coordinate 3,104,255 of CM056206.1, read as the reverse complement.
TGCTGAACATATTACTCTTTATAAGGAAGAATGCCTCTGCTGAACATATTACTCTTCATAAGGAAGAATGCCTCTGCTGAACATATTATTCTTTATAAGGAAGAATGCCTCTGCTGAATATATTACTCTTTATAAAGAAGAATGCCTCTGATGAACATATTACTCTTTATAAGGAAGAATGCCTCTGTTGAACATATTACTCTTTATTAGGAAGAATGCCTCTGCTGAACATATTACTCTTTATAAAAAAGAATGCCTCTGCTGAACATATTACTCTTTATGAGGAAGAATGCCTCTGCTGAACATATTACTCTTTATAAAGAAGAATGCCTCTGCTGAACATATTACTCTTTATAAGGAAGAATGCCTCTGTTGAACATATTACTCTTTATAAGGAAGAATGCCTCTGCTGAACATATTACTCTTTATAAAGAAGAATGCCTCTGCTGAACATATTACTCTTTATAAGGAAGAATGCCTCTGCTGAACATATTACTCTTTATAAAGAAGAATGCCTCTGCTGAACATATTACTCTTTATAAGGAAGAATGCCTCTGATGAACATATTACTCTTTATAAGGAAGAATGCCTCTGTTGAACATATTACTCTTTATTAGGAAGAATGCCTCTGCTGAACATATTACTCTTTATAAAAAAGAATGCCTCTGCTGAACATATTACTCTTTATAAAGAAGAATGCCTCTGCTGAACATATTACTCTTTATAAAGAAGAATGCCTCTGCTGAACATATTACTCTTTATAAGGAAGAATGCCTCTGTTGAACATATTACTCTATATCAGGAAGAATGCCTCTGCGGAACATATTACTCTATACAAAGAAGAATGCCTCTGCTGAACATATTACTCTTCATAAGGAAGAATGCCTCTGCTGAACATATTACTCTTTATAAAGAAGAATGCCTCTGCTGAACATATTACTCATTATAAGGAAGAATGCCTCTCCTGAACATATTACTCTTCATAAGGAAGAATGCCTCTGCTGAACATATTACTCTTTATAAAGAAGAATGCCTCTGCTGAACATATTACTCTTTATAAGGAAGAATGCCTCTGCTGAACATATTACTCTTCATAAGGAAGAATGCCTCTGCTAAACATTTTACTCTTTATAAGAAAGAATGCCTCTGGTGAACATATTACTCTTTATGAGGAAGAATGCCACTGTTGAACATATTACTCTTCATAAGGAAGAATGCCTCTGCTGAACATATTACTCTTTATCAGGAAGAATGCCTCTGCTGAACATATTACTCTTTATAAGGAAGAATGCCTCTGCTGAACATATTACTCTTCATAAGGAAGAATGCCTCTGCTGAACATATTTCTCTTTATAAGGAAGAATGCCTCTGCTGAACATATTACTCTTTATAAAGAAGAATGCCTCTGCTGAACATATTACTCTTTAGACGGAAGAATGCCTCTGTTGAACATAGTACTCTTTATTAGAAAGAATGCCTCTGCTGAACATATTACTCTTTATAAAGAAGAATGCCTCTGCTGAACATATTACTCTTTATAAGGAAGAATATCTCTGCGGAACATATTACTCTTTATAAAGAAGAATGCCTCTGCTGAACATATTACTCTTGATAAGGCAGAATGCCTCTGCTGAACATATTACTCTTTATAAGGAAGAATGCCTCTGCTGAACATATTACTCTTTATAAAGAAGAATGCCTCTGCTGAACATATTACTCTTTATAAGGAAGAATGCCTCTGCTGAACATATTACTCTTCATAAAGAAGAATGCCTCTGCTGAACATATTACCCTTTATAAGGAAGAATGCCTCTGTTGAACATATTACTCTTTATAAGGAAGAATGCCTCTGCTGAACATATTACTCTTTATAAGGAAGAATGCCTCTGCTGAGCATTTTACTCTTTATAAGGAAGAATACCTCTGCTGAACATATTACTCTTTATAAAAAAGAATGCCTCTGCTGAACATATTACTCTTTATAAGGAAGAATGCCTCTGCTGAACATATTACTCTTTATTAGGAAGAATGCCTCTGCTGAACATATTACTCTTTATAAGGAAGAATGCCTCTGCTGAACATATTACTCTTTATAAGGAAGAATGCCTCTGCTGAACATATTACTCTTTATTAGGAAGGATGCCTCTGCTGAACATATTACTCTTCATATGGATGGATGCTTCTGCTGAACTTATTACTCTTTATAAGGAAGACTGCCTCTGCTGAACATATGACTCTTTATGAGGAAGAATGCCTCTGCTGAACATATTACTCTTTATATAGAAAAATGCCTCTGCTGAACATATTACTCTTTACAAAGAAGAATGCCTCTGTTGAACTTATTATTTTTTATAAGGAAGAATGCCTCTGCTGAACTTATTACTCTTTATTAGGATGGATGCCTCTGCTGAACTTATTACTCTTTATAAGGAAGACTGCCTCTGCTGAACATATTACTCTTTATAAGGAAGAAGTCAATAGGTTATTCATAGAAATTAATCTGTTTGTGTCCTGTGATCCCTCTGCATGCAAAGCCGACCAGCGCCATTGTGATGTTATCAAAATGTATTGCACGCTAGTGTTAAGACTGTTTTCTGTCGTGGAGTCAAGTTGGGACCGATGAAGTGACACACCAATGACCACTTTCCAATTGAAAAGGCTTTTATTACAATGCGCAAGGGAGGATTCTAGCATCCGACATAGCATTCGCAGAGAATCCTAACACACTGTTCACATCTCGGGGTTTAAGTACAAGATCAGTGGTAGAGCAAGTGGTGGATGTAACACCTTCCCTTAAACATCCAGCCAAACTTACAGGATGTTGATATTACCTTTGATCATGTACCTTCCTTCTGAGCACAATACAGCAATTACCAAGTGTGAGCAGGTTCTAGGCGCCCCTCACTGTGGGAGGATATTGATGTGAGTGTGTATGAGTGAGGGGAGGGGGCTGGGAATGGTGTGTGTGTGTGTGTGTGTGTGTGTGTGTGTGTGTGTGTGGGGTAAGCGAGGGGAGGGGGCTGGGAATGGGTGCGTGCGTGTGTGTGTGTGTGGGGGTGGCTGGGGAAAGCGAGGGGAGGGGGCTGGGAATGGGTGCGTGTGTGGATCTGTGTGTGCTGAGAGAAAAACCTTATTCCAGTAGCTCAATCCTATCATTCCCTCATTTTGTATTGGTGGTGAGCTAAGGTCCCACCCACCATGATTTAGACACCAGTTAGGCCACCATTCGCAATAGAATGGGTCAGATTAGCAAATGTTAGACCGTGCTGTACATTCCTGATTAGCCTATTTAATTTATAATACATATAAATAACTAAAACAAAGCCTACAATACTAAGTCCCCAGACACCCTGGGATAATACCACCCAAAGTCGTCCCCAAGGGACACTACTCCCAGAAATGTTTGTACCTGTTATCCAGTGGGTCACAGTTGTTGCCTTTTTTGCTGCGGTATGATAACATTCATCAGCCCGGAGAGAAGCATCTGTTGCTTCCCGAGTAGAAATCAGAGCATGTTTGATTCTAGCACCGCTTTCCTTAACCATCCTCTCAATTCTGTCAGAGACCGCCATCAGAGCTCTCTCAAAATAATTATTGTGGTCCAGCACCCAGCTCTCCAAGGCTGGAACAGAAGTGTTAGTGGTGACATCGGGAGCGACCAGAATGGAGCCGATAGTGATAGAAATGCCAGTAGGGTTAATGCAGTAGGAAGTGTTAGTCATTGCACAAAGCTTTGGACCAGAGTATAAAGGCCCAAACCCGCACTAAGTGGTAGTGTTGGTTCTCACTGCTATTGCTCCAGGAGATTCAGGTAATACTTGTATTTGCAGTTCAGGTCCCACTGAATGTGATAGGGCTTGTCCTGACTCAATTGAGGCTGTGCATAGTACCCAGCCTTCGACAGTAGAGCACTGGTCTTCCGAAAAGGCAATGTTTCTGTTGTTGTCAGTGATGATGTATTTGACATTGCGCACTCGGCACACATGTCCGTTACATGGGAATGGAAGCGGGTGTATGGGTTGTGCTTTCAGTATGGGCTTCCGCCCGACTGGAATTAGAACACCACCATGGATGTCCTCGCCATCGTGACATGCCCTGACTATCAATGGGGACCCAGCCCCGGCCGCCACCCAGGGAGCGGACTCAGCCTCCAGAAGGACTGCAGACCGTACCCACCCTGGTACACGTGACGCGAGCAGGTCACCTATCAGAGCTGCCACCTCCATGCTGAATGCCATGCCAGATCTGTAACACATCTCCTCCACCCTCCTATGCACATGCTCTACCACTAGAATCTTTTCGTAAGTTTTAGTATTTTCAAGTAAATGCTGGAGCAAAACAATGATCACCTCCCCAGTGTCATGCGTAGCAGAAGCAAGATGGCGAGTAGCTTGGTTAGAAAGTAGTCCTCCCTTTGCCACCGATATTGTGCCTGCTGCTAACAGATTGTAAGCCCAATCACGGTTATTAGATTCTATAGCCATTGAAATGGCATTCACTGTTGAGCCAGTGGCTCACACCCATCCTGCAATATCTGATAGCAGATCTCTACGCTTCCTATGTACATCATATTTATAACATTTTGGCAACCGCTGTAACATAAAATTGATCAGGGTTTGGATAGATTGTTCTAATTCTGTAAAATGTGAACAATTCCTAGGCCGGATAATGTGTTTCACTTTAATAATTAAATGAGAATGTCGAGTTGACACACCAACCAGAGCAGGAGGCTCTCCTTCAGAAGCTAATCCTACTTTTGGTCCAGGATACAATACAGGGCATGTGCCGGGCTTCCCTGGAGGGCTACATGTAGCACGGGCCTCACCTCTCAATTTAAGGGCATACTCATGTATGGCCATCGGAGTGGGGCAACCATCTTCCTCCAGTCCCGCTGCCATTTTATTCCAATTGATATTAAACATTTCATGTACTCTAATAGCCTCTTCCCAACCTAATCCTGTGTCAACCCACACTCTCAGATCCTTCCAGATTAATACACCTGATCCATTACCTTCAACAACACTACAACACAGATCTCCTACTAATTTACCAGGGTTCCTTATTCCTCAAAAATGACAATCTGTCATCCTCCAAATGTCTTTATTGCACTGGATGGAGCCCCATCCAGTCAGGTTAATACTCCTCAGGTTGTCCCAGGTCCAGCTGCAGCCTGCTGAGTTGGTGCACATTTGTGTGCTGTGGAAACGTGTGTCTGCTTTTAGACACAAAATGAAAGAACTGGCTCCCAGGAGCCGGAGGGCGAGACGGGGATTATTGTGCCCCATGTTGTGTCTCCGCCCGATATTTTTCAAACGTGTGATATGGATCCACACTGGAATCCCAGTCACCCGGGCAGCCGATGGGGTTGTGTGTGTGCGACAGTGTGTGGTCCGGACCAGGTAGGATCAAATGTCTTCTTCTGATAGGTTTTTACCAGCACCTGGTCTCCATGTTCTACCTGGCACGTTTCCATGTTGTCTTCTCCTGCGTTTGGTTCTGTCCTGTGATCCTGTGAGACACACTGGGACAAATGTCTGCAATATTCAACAAGACGGTCACCCATCACATGCAAATCACCACCACCAATGCACAGATCTCCAGGAGTCCTCATGGGTCGGCCTGTAAGCATTTCAAAGGGAGAAAGTGAGTTAGGGTCAGTTGGTCCTGCTCTCATAGAGAGGAGAACCGATGGTAGCTGCGTCACCCAGTCTTTCCCTAAAAAGGTTGGGTGGGTCGGGGCTGTTGTCTCATCCTAGTCTTAATGGTGGGTCCTGGATTGCATCGCGCACACGTCATACACCTGCGAACATAATTGTGAATGTTAACACTCAATTTAGGATGCCAGCATGTTTGTGCCATCCTGTGCCGCATCCGCTTCACTCCATCATGCCCCAGTGAGTGGTGTAAATGGATCATTGTTCCCATCATACTACTGGGCAGAACATAAGCACCTTCAGGGCCCCTCCAAATGTTGTCTTGCCCCAATTTCCCACCATTCTCCATCCATAGCCATTTCTCAGCTCTGGGGGCTTCATGTTGCAGCTGCTGTAGTTCTAAAAGAACATTTCCTTTTTTCACTCGCTCTGTTTGCAAAGCCGCTACTGAGGCAACTTTCCCTTCACTGGCTGCAATCTTTGCCCACTCATCTGCCTTCCTGTTACCCTCAGTGTGAGGATCAGTCCCATTGGTGTGGGCTTTTACTTCCAACACTGCTACCGCTTTTGGTCTCTGTACAGCTTTGTGTAGTTTGTTCACTACCCCCTCATTTTGTATTGGGGCCCCTATGCTGGTCTTGAGCCCCCTATTTACCCACAAACTCAAATAGTCATGTACAACCCCAAAGGCATATCTAGAGTCCATATAGATATTCACATTATAGTCAGTCATTGTTTCACAGGCTTCAGCAAAAGCATATAATTCAGCAACTTGAGGAGACTGCCATGCTATAGTACATTCTACCCAAAGAAAGCTGTGGGATGGCTCAGAAACAACCTCCCAATATTTTTAATTGCCTAGTTTGTTCCCTTTTTTTTTAAATCTTACATGGATCTTTATTCTGACATTTTTACAACACACCTACTGGCAACAATGAACGCCATGGTTCTTTACAGTCTCTCAGAAATTACTGTAATTTACAGTAATATCCTTATTCTTCTTTTCTCCCTTATTCACACAGAACCTACTTCCCGCTCCATTTCACCACTTCCCTACTTACATTTTGCTTTCAGTCTCGCTGGCTTAAGAGCAGTGCGCCACTTCCCCCGTTTCTGAGCAAGGCCCTCCGTCTTCCACTGTACCGTATCCCAGCACCTGGCGTCAAAACCCCTCTTCTCTATTTAACATTTCCATCCTTTAGTTCAATCTAAATCCCATTCGCAGTCCCTCTGATGCTACATACCATTTCCTCCATCACAGGCATATTTACAAGACCTCAGTAACCCCTCAGCCCTATGTGTTAACCTCATCACCCTCCAGTCTCCTATCATTCTAGGCAAATTACCCTTTTGTTCCTAAGCATCCTTTGAACTTCAAGCTATAAGTGATCACACCTTCCCCCAGTTGTTGGTTCCCGTTCATCTGCACCTGGGGAACAGACCCACCAGTTCCTCCACTCTACCAAACCATCCATTCTGCAACTAAGATGTGCCTGCATTTATTTTTCTACTTAAAAAGTACGAGGAATACAGCGAACTCTTAAAAAAACAACCCACATTATTGCCACATTAAAACAGTGCTCTCATAGCTCAAGACAACACACATCACAGCTTCCTTGTTTTTCTCACTGCCCTTTTTATGACCGTTCCACCATTCATTCATAGGCTCAGCTAAAGTTTAATCAGCGTTTGCTTTCAAAGGAAACGGGGGTTAGCTTTAATTGCTTTACTATATCTCGGTACAATCGCTTCCAGAGCGGCCTTCTGAACCGCTTCGGCCAATATCTCCCTCTCCATTCTTAGTTCAGACAGTTAAAACTCTTATTATCTATTATGGGTATCGACTACAGACGCTTATGTGTATTATTTATACTTGTCGGTAGCTACGTCCCCATGTGTAAGCGCGTTCAAAGGGTAAAAGGTAAACTATGTGCTTGTACTTTATCAGGTCGAAAGGGAATGGTAGGGCACTGTGTATTTAAAATTTTAGTAATTATTAGGTTTATTTTATCATTACCCCCTTATCTCGGGTTAATTGACTATATAAAAGTCCCTTATTTCGGGCTCATGGACTATCAAGAGTATTTGGGCTCATGTACTGTTCATGGGTCCTTATCCTCTGGAACCGGAACCTCGACAAGTTCATTATAGTATGTATGCAATTTATATCATTTTCTATCTACATACATATATACTGTATATCGCTAAAATGAAAAATGCAGGGTGTATAATGTACTCGTATAACCCAGCCTAACACACAAACTTAGCATAACAATATAACAAGTCCGCTGCAGACATTCACATGCTTCAGCGACTTTACACACAGTTATCAGACGAAGTACGAAAACGGAACAGCAAAACAAACAACAATCAGTGCACTTTCACGCATTCAATGACATTGGCAAATAACCAAGGTTTCTACTTCAGCATTCCCGCTCGCCACACAGCCCAGTTTCACACAACTCAAAAGTTCACCAGAGCAAACTCCCCTTTTACAAAAATGGCAAAACGGCCCAAACAGTTCCTCGAACAACTCTATTTTCCTAAAACTTCCGCAGCGAGGCTCGTCAGCACTCGCTAACAGCAGGCTATGCAAATGCCAATGGTAACGACAATGTCCTCTTATGGGGAGTCCAACCCAACTCCACTAGGGCCACTGACTAACGACACCAATGTGTCCTCTTACAGGGAGCACAACCCAACTCCACAAAATTTCAGTGGTAACGACAAAGTCCTCTTGCGAGAGTCCAACCCGACTCCAAAACCCAATGGCAGTGACGCTTCGCGTCCCCATCAACAAATGCCCGGCAATGACGCTCCCTGCGTCCTATCAATCTTTCAAGGTCTCCAGACCTCCAAATGCCTCAAAGGCAATGACATAACGCGTCCTCTTACGAGAGTCCAACCCGACTCCACTAGGGCCACTGACTAATGACACCAATGTGTCCTCTTTCAGGGAGTACAACCCAACTCCATAAAATTCAGTGGTAACGACGCCAATATGCCTAAAGATCATCAGTGATTCAATCACAACACCGTCCCATTCCACACGTTATTTTTTATCAAAATAATAGGAGTCACTCTAATAATTGGCTCAAGGACAATCAACACCTAATGAGGATGGTAAAATAAAAAATACTCACCCTCAAGTTGATTATTGTTGGTCCAACCAGGAGATGTTTCCTATCCCATCCTCATCGCCATCTGTTAAGACTGTTTTCTGTCGTGGAGTCAAGTTGGGACCGATGAAGTGACACACCAATGACCACTTTCCAATTGAAAAGGCTTTTATCACAATGCACAAGGGAGGATTCTAGCGTCCGACATAGCATTCGCAGAGAATCCTAACACACTGTTCACATCTCGGGGTTTAAGTACAAGATCAGTGGTAGAGCAAGTGGTGGATGTAACACCTTCCCATAAACATCCAGCCAAACTTACAGGATGTTGATATTACCTTTGATCATGTACCTTCCTTCGGAGCACAATACAGCAATTACCAAGTGTGAGCAGGTGCCAGGCGCCCCTCACTGTGGGAGGATATTGATGTGAGTGTGTATGAGTGAGGGGAGGGGGCTGGGAATGAGTGTGTGTGTGTGTGTGTGTGTGTGGGGGGGGGGGTGGCTGGGGTAAGCGAGGGGAGGGGGCTGGGAATGGGTGCGTATGTGGATCTGTGTGTGCTGAGAGAAAAACCTTATTCCAGTAGCTCAATCCTATCAGTAGTTAAAGCCCTCGAAATAGCGTCCTCAAGGGCTATACCAGGTAGATCAGTGAAGAACTCGGTACAATTTGTGCCAGGTTGGAACGATTACGTGAAGACTTCTCATTATGTATATGAATTAATAAATTAAATTATGTGAAATATCGCAGCAGACATACAGATACTTCCTTCATATTCTTCCCACACATACATACACTCCCTCACATGCGCATGCATACACACATACAAACTGCACACACATGCACACACCTGTCTTTTTCTGTCTCTTTTCATCTCTGCCACGGTTCGTAGCCACCCTCATGTTTGATCCTCTTTTTGTCAAGAATTCGTACTCAGTCATGAAGCCATTTTGTTCACTTACCGTGTAAATGGTTGTTTATGTATCTTTTCTGTTCATTTATTTGTAATTACTTTCTGTGCATTATAAAAAAAAATATGTAATTGCTTTTTGTGCACAATAAAATTGAAAAAAAAAAAAAGATCTGACATGCCTCTGTAATTGACATAACCACATGGGCTCACAAAGACTTCAGAAGACCTGTTTCAGTGAACCTAGTTTGTCATGGCATCAGAAAAGGCAACTTAATACTGAACTATGCAAAAAAGGAAGCCACACAATTGAGTGACAAATTAAAGACAAAAACCCAAATAATTGCACAGACATACGTCAGAAATGCAGAACTTCTGTTCATTTTTGTGGCATGGTCTTCGTACACTGGTCCGCAGAAAGATGGAAGGGTCACTGCGAATCAATGCAGTGTAATTCTGTGTCATCAACTTTACATCCTATGATGAAGCATTCATGCCATGATGGGAGTGGTCACTTGTAGGATGACAATGAGCCAAGCCCCAGATCGCATAAGACTTCACTGAATAGATTTATGAGTATGAAAATGATCCTAAGCATATGCCACTGCCTAAAGAATAACCAGGTCTCAAACCAACTGAACTCCAAAGGGAGATTTTGGAACAGTATGTTATACAGCACCCTCCACCACCATCATCAAAACATCATTCCTCCAGTGAAGTTTCACTCTTGCCGATTGTGCACCAAGGCATATTAAAGCTGAGCTGGCAGCTTATGAAGGTCAAAAATCTTACTAAGACTGATGATTTTTTTCTGGAAATTTGCCTCCAGTCTGTACATTAATACCATCCAAAAGCACTGCTGACTTCTCAGGGCTCATGCTCATCTGAAATGGATTTGTGCAATGTTGAAAGGAGCACTCTGGTCTCCATCATTCAATATCCCAATGTAAACTTTCCAGCTCCCACAAAGGAGTTGGTTTTTTAAGCCATTGTGTTTTGATGTCATATTCAGTTTTTTGGTGAACTTGGAGTTAAGAAACAATGCCTAGCTCCCCAGTGAGAGTACTTTTCTATAACTGTATCTGAGACATGGGATTATGTCCAGTTCCCAGGACATCTCAAATGCACCATAACGCAAGAGAAGCATGAGTAAATGTGTCTTTTTAACAGAGCCGCGCTCCCTTAGCATATTGAGAGTTGGCAGGGCACAGAGAGAGTGTACTAAAACAGTTGTAATAAATCAGATGATACAGCCAAAACATTGATATTCATGATATTAATATTCCACAAAATGCAATTTGTCATTCAGTTTAAAATACCATTGCACTGAATCTTTTACGAGTTGACATTCTTTCACGTCCCCTAAAAATTTCTAACATCATCGTAACATTTTTAATGTCTCCTTAACATGCTTCAACATCATCTTTAAAATTTTTTTTAACATCTCAACATTCTTTAACATCTTTTTAAAATTCACTAATATCCTTGGCCACGTTTCCCAGATTCATTTCAGAAGATCTTAGCGCTAAGAGCTTCTTTTGCTCCAGTAAGAAGCAAACGCGTTTCCCAGATTCCTTCTTAGCCAGTTGACGGCTCCCTCTTAGCTGAACTCTTCTTTGGAGCCCTCTTGACTCCTTAAGAACGCTCTTAACTGGGAAACGCGGCCCTTGTCTTCAAATTCTCTTCTTGTTCCGCTTCCTGTGCCCAGCACTCAGAAGTAGGCAGACTTTGAGGAGCATCTGCTATGAAGCCATGACCCTGATTATTTTTATCAAATCTCCGCGGATTTTCGGAATATCTTCCAGTTGCGCGGACACGCGAAACAAGCCAGTAACCTACAGTTATCCACCTCTGAGACGGTGCGTATGCGACTATAGTGCAGGGGGAAATTAACCTACAATTACATGCTACACTTTTCTTTTCTTTTCTTTTTTTGCCTAGATTGCGCGGTCTTTTCGGAACATTCCATCACGTAATTCGCTGCGCGTACCGGCCACTAATCTTTCCGTTGCAGTTTAATGATTCCAAAAATTTTCGCGATGACATTGACACCTATTACTGTGTTGACGTAACTTCAGCGATCCAATATTCAATGTTGTGTCTAATATTATACCAATTTTTGAACGGCCAACCAATAATCAAAAGCAATTTTTGATTTACAGCCAATTAAACTTAAACTTAAAAGGCAACGTAAAAATCAATCAGATCTGGAATTATTGGAATCTTGGAAATTATACGCAAGACATAGTGTAAACTAAATAACAATAAAAACAGAATAGAATGCAAGTAGGTGATTCAATGTGAACGGCCCTCAAAACGCTGACGTGCCGCCTGGGGCGATCAGGAACGAGTGGTGTGAAAGCGGTTTTGAAGAGTGGGTGACTTGTATCATTTTCGGATCAAGAGAAGGGCGCGACTGTCTTACCGTTATCTTCGCGTAAAATTGGGCGGGGGGGCTGAGCGTGGATGCGGGGGTGGATTACTAGGAACAATCTGGGTACTTCCCACTACCCCCTTATCGCCGCTGCAAGCTTCATTGAGGCTGTTTTAAGTGCGCACCACGGTGCATTTAATGCCCGCAGAGCCCTGTCCCTTCTCAGTCATGATCTTATCGCTCTCAATGAATGAATTTGTTCTGAGTATCAACGCCTGAATCCGTCAGACAATATTCAAATGTAGTCACTTGTGTTTCAAGATTTCAAGTCGCTGGAGTTGAGATATAAACTACTTTCAAAATGATATGACCAAATTCCGGCGTATTTCGCGTGTGAGATGTTATCCAAAAATATCAGCCAAACACTCAATGCGCGAAGTTGTTCGTTGTAATGACATTTGGGTAGGCAGAGGCAAGCTGTCCGCAACAGACACGAGGCGCTGCGTTTTGGCAATATAACACTTGTCTCGACAGAGTCACTGAAGAACATAGGTACGGCTTCCAAAATATTTGTCACAAATAAGAAATGTTCGAAAAGATCAACAAAACGCACTGACTCAAGTCTTGCTCCCCCCCGGCGGCTAAATTCGCAGACCCACTCCGAAGTAGATTATGCAGGCTCATTGACCCGTTTTGGTTTTGCAATTGCTTCACTTTCCTGCAAATGGGTCCGACAAATGTCAGCCTTGATGACGGCGGCATTTTCAACCGTAATTCTCAGGAATGAACATGACAGTTACCCAAGCGTGGACAAGAACATGAAACTGGATTCCTTAACCGTTCTCTCCATAATGACTTATTTCTTTATATGGTTAGTATTTCAGACATATATTTTAACGGAGAATCAAAAATTAAGTTGCTTAGTATCAACTGTCAACCCCCGAAGCGCAATGGCAACTTCAGTCTTTTGAATTAAACAATATTTCCTCCAGTTGGGCTGATGTACAAATGTAACCCTTATGAAAATATAGGCCTACATATGCCCTCCACAAACTTCTCTCGCCTCTGTCACTGTTGTTCAAAACAGGTAAGCTACATTGGGATGAAAATGGCATAATTAACGCTTGTCGTTTGATTTTCCGCAAGCACATGACATTACATGGAGCACAAGAACAGTTTGAAACAAATCGATGAATGTGGGTATCCGAGGCATAAAATCCGAGGCATACGCCCCCTTATTTTACATTCACTACGTTTGACATATTATCGTAATAGGTTTTAAAAACCTCCTGTCAGGAAATGTCTTTCCCGCCCAACATGAGCCCCACTGTTGCGTTACACCGCCAGGCGCATCAGATTTTCTGACTCTCACTTCCCACGGATTACACTGCTGTTAAACCCCGGATGGTGACATATGACATTTCTCTTTACCTTGCGCAAGTGTCGTGCTTCGTGCCACGTTGTAAATTAAATGTGCTTTGCTTGGCTTACTCTGGATAAACATGGTTATAACTGGAGATACAAATCCGGGGTTTGGTCTTATATTCTGAACAGGTCCTGAAAAACGCTGAAGGTAATGAAACTTAAATTACTTGAGAAGTTGTCGCATTTTCAACTATTCTAGATTTTAATTGACATTCTAATGATCTTTATGCCCATAAATAGATGCGCATATTTCGTTTTTTTCATCAATGTCGATAGGTTTGTGTTCACAGATGTTGGTAATTCTAAAAAAGAAGACGTCCATTTCGCCAAAAAAAGAGAGAGAGAGAGAGAGAGAGCTGGCTGATGGGAACTTTAATGTGGCTAAAAAAGACAGAGCAGAAGACATTTAGTCTGCTCTAAGACTAATGAAAAACGCAGGCTAACATGGAAGGTGGATGCAATATGGTGAACAGTGAATTCCTGAAAGATTTACTGAAATTGCCTTTGAACTTATATATATATATATATATATATATATATATATATATATATACATACATATACACACACACAGTGCTGTGAAAAAGTATTTGCCCCATTCCTGATTTTTTTTTGCATATTTTTCACACTTAAGTGTTACAGATTGTAAACAAATTGTAATATTGGACAAAGATAACTTGAGTAAATACAAAATGCAGTTTTTAAATGATGATTTCATTTATCGAGGGAAATGTGGTTAATCACAGTTAATTCAAGATTTAACAAGGTGGTGGGGTGGGGGGGAATTACTTTTTCATATAGGGCCAGGTAGGTTTGGATAGCTTTCTTCCCTTAATAAATGAAATCATCATTTAAAAGCTGCATTTTGTATTTTCTCAGGTTATCTTTGTTTAATGTTAAAATTTGTTTGATGATCTGAAACAGTTAAGTGTGACAAACATGCAAAAAAAATAAGTAATCAGGAAGGGGGCAAATACTTTTTCACTATATATATATATACAACCCCAATTCTGAAATAGTTGGGACAAAGTGTAAATTGTGAATAAAATCAAAAAGCAATGACTTTCAAATCACACCAGCCAGTATTTTATTCACAATAGAACAGAGATAACAAGGCAAATGTTGAAAAATTTTACAATTTTATCCGCAAAATGAGCTCATTTCAAATTTGATGGCTGCTACAGGAATCAAAAAAGTTGGGACAGGGGCCTGTTTACCATGGTGTTGCATCCCCTCTTCTTTTTAACACAGAGTGGAGGCGTCTGGGCATTGAGGAGACAAGTTTCTTGAGTTTAGCCATTGAAATTTGATCCCACTCTTGTTTAATACAGGCTTCCAGCTGCTGGAGAGTTTTGGGTCTCCTTTGACGGACTTTTTGTTTAATTATGTGTCAAATGTTCTCAATCAGTGAAAGATCAGGACTGCAGGCAGGCCAGTTCAGCACACGGACTCTTCTACTACGAAGCCATGCTGTTGTAATAGCTGCAGTATGTGGTTTTGCATTGTCCTGCTGAAATACACAAGGCCTTCCCTGGAATAGATGTTGTCTGGAGGGGAGCATATGTTGCTCTAAAACCTTTATATACCTTTCAGCATTCATGGTGCTTTTTAAAACATGCAAGTGTCCCACATTATATGCACTAATGCATCCCCATACCATCAGAGATGCTGGCTTTTAAACTGAACGCTGATATCAGGAGGGGTGGTCTTTCTCCTCTTTAGCCCAGAGGACACAACGCCCATGATTTCCAACAAAAATGTCAAATTTGGACTTGTCTGAGCACAGGACACTTTGCCACTTTGCCACAGTCCATTTTAAATGAGCCTTGGCCCACAGAACACGGCGGTGCTTCTGGATCATGCTCAACAATGGCTTCCTTTTTGCATGATAGAGTTTTAGGTGGCATCTGTGGATGGCACGGCAGACTGTGTTTACAGACAGTGGTTTCTTGAAGTATTCCTAGGCCCATTTAGTAATGTCAATGACAGAATCATGCCGGTGAGTGATGCAGTGGCGTCTGAGGGCCCGAAGATCACGGGCATCCAATAAAAGTCTTCGGCCTTGTCCCTTATGCACAGAGATTTTTCCAGTTTCTCTGAATCTTTTGATGATGTTATGCACAGTCGATGATGAGACCTTCAAAGCCTTTGCAACGTGACGTTGAGGAACATTGTTTTTAAAGTATTCCACAATTTTTTTACAAAAGCCTTCACACGTTGGAGAGCCTCTGGCCATCTTTACTTCTGAGAGACAGCCTCTCTAAGACATCCCTTTTATAGCCAATCATGTTACACACCTGATGCCAGTTAACTTAATTACTTGCTAAATGTTCTTTCAGCTGATTCTCTTATATATTAATTGCTTTTTCAGCCCTTTTTTTGCCCTGTGTCCCACCTTTTTTGAGACCTGTTGCAGCCAGAAAATTTGAAATAAGCTCATTTTGTGGATAAAAATGTAAAATGTCTCAGTTTCAACATTTGAAATGTTATCTATGTTCTATTGTAAGTAACATATTGGCTCATGTGATCTGAAAGTCATTTCATTTTGATTTTATTCACAATTTACACTTCGTCCCAACTATTTCGGAATTGGGGTAGTATATATGTCTTTTCACAAAACTGGAGACAAACCAATCCGAGTTGGGTTTTTTTTTTTTCAATTAAATTAATTTAAATGATTTTTGGCTCAAATTAGGACACCAAAATGTGACAAAAAATAAGTTTTTACCTAAAAGGATGTGGGAATTTAAAATCAGTAATTATCATCTGCATTTGCCCATAAGTTATTTACTCACAGTCCAGTAAATAAATTCCACTGAGTTACAAAACTTTTCTGGTCAGAACATAGGAGATATCAGACTGAAATTATCGGGTTACGGTCGTTGCCAGACATGTCCGCTGTGCTCAGGACTGTTACCACGGCAGGCAGGTCTTGAGTTCATGGCACTGCTCAAACACTGATTAAAAAAAAATCCTGCTTGATCTACTCAATAATTTCAAGCAAAAAGTTGGAAAGATTTTTTTAAGTAGACCAAACAAGAGCTTTGTATAAACAATTTAACTATTTTCTACAAATACATTTGCAAGTATAGTCAACTTGGTTTTATTATGTAGATCAAGCGAGACTAAATTTCATATACACCATTAAAATTTTTGTGTGTAACGAATAGATTGTGTCACTTTGCCATGTCATCCTCAGTGCTGGTTGGAAGCTCAGTAAGACTTATGAAGTTAAAACTTCTGTTTTACAGCACTAGTACTTCCTGAGTGGGATCATACCATAAGCTTCCCTGATCTTGAGTCATAACAATATTTTGGTTGTAACCTCTGTACAGCAGATGATAAATTATGAAGAAGGGAGGGTGTTATGTGACTGGATGTTTCAGCATTTTCAACACGTGGATGGGGATGCAACTTCTCTAGTTGAAATATTACTTTGAGCACAGACAATTAGCAATAGGCTTGAAATAATTCAGGTTCATCATAGCCGAAAAGGTACAGGATTGTGCATGTTAGAACAGGAGATCTGTGTATCCCATCGTGCATTGCCCCAAGCTGCAGCCAATCACCGAGCTTCAAATTCTGTGGTTTGGCTTTTGCCAATATTACTGGAACATAGTAAGTATAACAAGTTCATTCTTTGTTGAGTGGGTGAACGCAAGAAGATGGGCAGAGATTATGTAAATTAATCTAGTTAGGTAAAAAACTCACAATGTCTTATGGTTTAAACAAATGCAGAGTAATTCAAAACTAAATATTTTCATGTAAAGATGCAAACTTAGATTTCACTGTAATTATCACAGCTTTGATTATGTTACATTTACATGTGGTCGGATTTATTTTTTCAATGAATGTACTGCTCTTCCACAGAAGAACTGACTTCCCTTATGTTGATAAACCAACCTCTTGACCGCAAATTTCCGTTGATTTTGAAAAATATTAACTCAAATACTAAAAATCGTATAATGTCCTGTAAATCATGATCGTTACCAAAGGCAAAGTTTGATTTTTATTCTTTGATTATAAGCATCAGTTTATTGATTTTTCATGTCCTATGGAATGACTCTGTGCACACATTTTATTGGCACTGAAAGTTTTCCCGTGTGCTTCCGTGATTATACCATTCGTGTCCACAATTTTGAACGCAGCAACGACTGTTAAGTGAAAAGGGAATGATGATTAACATCAAGCTCACAAGAAAACTGAAGACAGACTCACATAAACACAAACATTTTCACATATATAAGCCCTGTTACGTTGTTATGCAGGGAAAATTATTTTTTGACCATGAACAGATGATATTCCAACATAGAAACGTATATACAGATGAGAAACCAAAAGTGGGCTGAAATGATAGGAAAACAGGACATGTCCTTTTCGAATTCACTGTTTTACAAAAAAGCAGAAAAAATACTTAAGCACATTATTATTTTTTTGACAAAGATGCCAAATAACAGTTATTTACTTGCATTCCTGAACATAGAAATTAGTTTTAGCGGTTGAATGCAAGAATGCAAGCTGTTATCAAGGCCAAAGGAGGCCATACAAAATCTGAAGTTTTTTTTGGTTTTTATGTGTGAATAAGGACTTATTTAGTCGTTTCAGTTTATTATTTGCCAAAGAAATAACAATATGATTTTTAGACTTTAACAAGTTTTTGACAAATTTCTAAAATATTAGTGTTTTCTTGTGTTTATGACAGGTGGTCTAATAAATTTGTTAAGCACTGTATATACACACGTGTGTCTTTTCACAATGTTGGGGAACAAAAGTGCTACAGAAACATGAAAATTTCAAAATCATTCAAGGAACTGAAAACCAACTTTATTTGATCCTTCACTGGTATAAGACTGGCATATAACAGCAGGGAGATAGTCTGTCCACAGCAAGTATGAGAAAATGGCATCAATTCAGTTCAATTTATTTGTATAGCGCTTTTCACAGAGACTGTCACTAAGAGGCTTTACAGTGAGAGATTAAATAAATGAAAGGGCAGTGCCCAGCCTATTCCTCACTACAGCATATGAGGCAAAAAACTCCCAGTAGGGAGAAAAATCCTCAAACAGTGGTGAGAAAAAAACTCCCCAGTGGGAAGAAATCTCAGGAGGAACCCGACTATAGTGGGGAAGCCCATCCTTCGCGGGCTAGTTAATTAATAATAAAATTAAGTAATAATAGAATAAATTGGTAATACAGTTCAATTAAAGTCCATCTAATCAGTGGCGTCTGTAGCTCCAGGAAGTGGCATGTCGAGGATGGAGCAGAACTGGATCAGGACCGGATCAGGACAGCAGCAGCCAGCGCTCATGGTGAGGGACAGGGCTCGGACGGTCCAGGACTCAGGGTTGTGGACGGAAAGATCCTCGGAAAGAGACAGAAAAAAGGGGGGGTGAGGCACTGGATAAAACTGCTGCATATTAAAAATTCTGTCCTGTGTCATGTGCCAAGTAAGAATTTAGGAGCAATTGGTCAAGAAACAGTCAACACCCCTCCATCCATTTCCTGCAGCACAGAGGCCCAACACTTACACCAGGCTGCAAGATCACTTGATTTTCTAAGCACTAGTACCATATGGACCTCCCCGGTGACTAAGGCTGTATTAAGCCCCTCTGGCACCGTTAATGCATGCTCAGTGCCTCCGGTTCCACACGGATTTGCTAAACACTACCACCAGTACCATATGGACCTCCCCGGTGACTAAGGCTGTAGCAAGCCCCGCTGGCACCGTTAATGCATGCTCAGTGCCACCGGTTCCACATGGATTTGCTTAACACTACCACCAGTACCATATGGACCTCCCCGGTGACTAAGGCTGTAGCAAGCCCCGCTGGCACCGTTAATGCATGCTCAGTGCCACCGGTTCCACATGGATTTACTAATATCATGTGAACCTACCAAGAAACTAGGTTGTAATCAGTCCCACCAGAACTAAATAAATATTTATACATAACTAATCATGAACTAAACATAGGCTTGACTAAAAAGGTAAGTTTTCAGCCAACTTTTGAAGACAGAGAGTGTGTCTGAAGCCCAAATTTGTCTTGGGAGATTGTTCCATAAAACTGGTGCTTTGTAAGAGAATGCTCTGCCTCCAATTGTAACTCTGGATATATTTGGAGTTTTCAAGTACTCAGCACCTTGTGAAGGAAGTAATCGTGGCGGGGAATAAGGAATGAGAAGACTGCGAAGATATTCCGGGGCCAAGTCATTTAAAGCTTTGTAAGTTAGTAGTAGTTTTTCTAAATTCTAAATTTTACAAGCAGCCAATGAAGATTTTTGAGCACCGGGCTAATGTGATCATATTTCTTAGTCCTAGTCAGAACCCTAGTGGCATTATTCTGCGCAAATTGATGACGTTTCCAGTGCAAGCAGACAGTAAGACATTACAATAGTCACCCGAGAGGACTTGCATGCGTGAACCATTTTTTCAGAGTCCTGAAGGGACAACATTTTTCTGAGTGTCGATATGTTTCTAAGATGGAAAAAAGCCACTTGAATGATATTGTTGATGTGAGCCAGGAAAGAGAGTTCTGAATCAAGGGTCACGCCAAGGTTTTAAACAACAGCTTTGGCAGAAACAGAGAGGCCATCAAGTTGAGAGAAAACTTAGTGAAAGAGTCTCTAAGAGATTTGGGACCCAGTACCAATATTTCAGTCTTATCTGGATTTAGCAAAAGAAAATATTGCGTTATCCATGCTGTAACAGCTTTAAGACACATCTCTAATCTAGTAACCGGATCTTTTTCACCCGGCTTAAACGACATATAGAGCTGTGTGTCATCTGCATAACAATGGTATTTAACATCATGTCTACTGATGATATTTCCAAGGGGAAGCATGTATAGAGAAAAAAGCAAAGGGCCCAGAACAGATCCTTGAGGTATTCCAAAGTTTACCTTGGAGTACTCTGAACATTTATTATTTACCCGGACAAACTGAGATCTATCAGACAGATAAGGCTTAAACCACAAAAGGGCAAGTCCAGAAATACCAACTAACTTTTCTAGCCTACGAAGAAGAATATGGTGGCCTACAGTATCAAAGGCAGCACTTAAATCAAGAAGGACAAGAACAGAGATGCAGCCACTATCCATGGAGAGAAGTAGATCATTTGCTACAACAGTGAGAGCTGTTTCAGTGCTATGATGCTTTCTATAGACAGACTGAAAACTGTAAAATACGTTATTAGCTCGCAGGAAAGAAGAGAGCTGTTGGGTGACACATTTTTCAAGGATCTTGGATAAGAATGGGAGGTTTCAGATCAGCCTATAATTGGCTTGGACTGTGGAATCCAAATTTGGTTTTTTAAGCAGCGGCTTGATTTCTGCCATCTTAAATGAAGTGGGAACAAAACCTGAAATTAGTGAAGAATTAATTATGTGAAGAATTGGAATTTGCCAATTTGAAGACTCACTGGTTTAACAATGCGTCGCACTGGATCATTACCAAATTAAAATTTATAAAACTATACCTTTTAGACACTTCAAGTATTCTACTTTCTGCTGAAATATACTTTGCCGAGGTGCTGTCTTCTCCTTTAAGTTCAGTGGGAGTCGGGGAACAGACACAATCTCTATACGGTTTGACCTAATCAACGGTTTATCAATGCAGAGTAGCCTACTGAATGTCAGTGATTTAGATTTAGCTGTCGGCAGTCAACTACAAGATTTTAAATCGTAGGCCAGATTTCTTGACAGAAGGGCAGTGCCCTCTCAAGATGGGTGAACACCGTCCCTCCCCAAAAGACCAGGTCTTCGCCAGAAAGCTTGCCAATTATCCACGAAACCGACGTTATTATCTGTGCACCACTCAGACAACCAGCGATTGAGTGAGTCTAATCTACTGTACATTTCATCACTACATCGGATCGGGTACGGACCAGAGAAAGTCACTGACTGTGACATCTTTAGAGCTTGGGAGCAGACCGACTTAAAACTGCTCTTTGTGATCTCCGATTGTCGTAACTGAATATAATTTTACCAGCGTGGATAATAATTTTGGAGAACTTGCGTTTGCCCTGATCAAGTAATTTAAGATTCGCCTCGATATCAGTCACACGAGCGCCAGGAATAGACCAGTTCGGTTTAAGGCCGGAAATCCGCGCACGCATTCCCAATATAGCTGATGTGGGGCAAAAGGAAATATAGTGGCTATTTGTTGCGTAGAGGGGTGCATAAACTGGTATCATAAAGACGGGGACATAAGGTTTTTTTTGTGTTCCCCATGGCAAGAGACAACGACAGGCGTGGATTCGAGCGATAAATCCGAAGAACTTTGTCCCGAATGATCACACTAGAGTCTGCGGTACTCATTTTGTCAGGGCTGGCCCAACTTCGTTGATACAAATAATGTTGCTTCGCTCTGTGTTTCCCTACAAACGAAAGGATCTCACACCGATGCAAGCTGAAAGGAAAGAGCGATCTGATTGGAGAAATATAGTTAAGGTACTGGTTGATGTTATAAGTTATTTAAGTTAGCCCACTAATCGTCAAATAATTGTTTCATCTTTTGTTGTTTCAAGATGTTATTGTTTTGCAGTGTCCAGTTTTTGTATCCACATTTTGACAAGGGACTGGCTTTGTTCGATCCTATAGGCTATATACGACTTTAAGTAGATGTTAAACTCTACGCAAAGAAATATCAAGCCAAAGGGGGAATGCTAGTGCCATACGGCGTTTACAGTCTAAGTAAGCTCGAGGGGCTCACATTACAGAACTTAGCCCATCAGAGCTAAGTGTAGGTGTGGTTTTCATTTTGCTGCTTGCAATAATAATTTGGTTTCCTTGTGATTTCGATTTCATAATTACTTGCTATATATAGCCAACGAAGTGGCATTTGCTAGCCGGTTAGTTTTGGGGGCGTGAAATAATGTCATTTACACCACTATGATTGGGTCCCATGCCTTAAGTCAGCTAATTGCTACAGTGTTCTTGCAACGATTTTGCATTGTTCAAAACAACCGGCAAGCACACATGATCCTAATCGCCTCTTTACATGGATAAGTGCGCAGGTACACATGTAAAATACAAGGCCATATCATTACTGTTTGACTGAACGCTACACATTTAATTTCGGATTTTCATCTGTGCTGAAAATAGCAACGACAAGGACTTGCCTTGACAGTATCTCGCTAATATAGTCTCTCAAGTCTCTGTTGCGCTGAAGAAGTCAATGCTTTCAGTTTGTATGAGAAAATTAATAGAGCCTAAACTAGCTTTATCGTCAGGGGGAAAAGAATTTCGGATCCAGCCTCCACTTTTTTCCGGCTTTTTATTTGCCAGAACGATTTTAAAAGGGGGGTGCCAATATGTTTTAGTGGAGTTTTATCATTGAGAAAGGGGGTTTAGAATTTAACATTAATATGTAATATCGCGAATGCATATGCTGCGCCTGCCCTTGCAACCCAGTGTGTCATCAGTGACATGACAGCCGCCGTTAACGACATGCAGCTGACACGAATAGCAGCACTTGAAACTAAACTCTAAATTTCTTTGACTGGAGGTACGCTTGACGTGTTTTCATATCCTAATGTTTCTCTGGGTACCAAAACATCAATCGATATTTGGAGTAGGTTGAATACAGAATTCTTATTCTCGCCGTCCAGACACAAAATGTACGCTGCACACCCTAGAATGTTCCCGAACGAAAAATATTCCTGTTTATAGTCCGAATCCATGCTGTAAGTTGCCTTTTACCATGGGGAAAGCGAAAGAACTTATAATTCCCCACCTTTGAAATAGGATTTGTGCATCTTCTGCCCCACATAGTCTGCATAGAGCATGCGCACTCCAAATCTCGCTTTTTCACGTCCTTAAACCGAAAGGGTCTATACAGTTCACTGGGGCAGCCGGTTTGATCACCCTTACATTTCTAACTATGGAATCCCGATAATTAGTGACTTTTCCGGTACTCGTTCATCTGTCTGCTATTCTTCAAGGGGGGCAAATTAATTAAACAATTTAACGGGAGAGGGACTGGATGGCTGTGCAGGTTTCTTTCCCCTACGTTTACCTCAGACTGTTACAAATACATCACGCTGCAGCTGCTGCAGCAGGTAAGGAACGGGAAACAGAAAGAGAACTAACATTAACACTAGTTTCAGGCTGGACGGAGAAAGAATCAATTAACTCCTCATTCGACCTACTGGTCTGCAGCGTTTCAATGCGAGTTTCCAGCTGTAAAAGCTTTTCAGCTAAGCTAGCACATGAGATACATTACTTGCAAGTAAAAGTGCCGCTAAGAGCAGAGGAGTCATAAAAAAAACATATTACATTCAGAGCACAAAACGGGAAAAGAGGTTGGCGAACAAGGGGAAGCAATCATGGTCGGTTACTTATGTGAGCAGGATGCCGGCGTAGCCCAAGTCAAAGGTTCACCTCACCGGCGTCCTGCAGAAGTGCAGGCTGTTGAAAAGCGCAAAATTCGAAATTGTATTCTGTCGAAAGCAGAAAAACTCAGATTTGGTTTCAGAATACAGCATGTGCATAAAGTAACAGTCATCACCTCGGTGTCCACTTGAGCCCTGTGGCTTCATAACTGGCAATATTTCTGATATATTTTCTCGGATGCATAATGGCCTATTAAACACAAATATATGCTGCACAATAAAATCCTGGTAACTGTCATCTTGTCAAGGGACATGGACATTGAGAGAGTCCTTTCTATTATGAATTAATCTGCTTACTTACGACAGCATCCGTCAAACCCAATTTTGTCTCCAAGTTGATAAAGTACTGATTATTTACAGAAGTAGCACAGATTTAAAGAGATGCAGTAACAGTCATTGTGTGGACACTAAAACTTATGTGACTCATGAATCCGTGATAAAAAATGTCCCATTCCCCATCTTCGCTTGGCGAGCATAGCAGGCTCATTAGGCAAGATTAATTTTAATTGAAAGTGTAATCAAAATGCTTAAGATTTGGATGATAAAAATTCATCCAAGTTTATTTAAGTACAAGATACAGTATGGGTTATACATAGAATACAGAGAACTTTGCATAACGTTCATGAACATTCCTGTGAACTATGAACTTTGGTGATGTAATTGTCCATTAGAAGCGTGGCGGCTATTTCTAGTCCATTCAATTATTCATGTTTAAAAAGAAGGGCTATCTGCACACCTTGGGCCTGATCTACTAAAGCTTTGCGTGTATAGAAACGCGTGCAAATGCCATATCACCTGAAAATTAACCTGCAATCTCATCTACTAAGGGTGTGCACTGAGGATTTGAAGTGTCCAAATCTTTGAAGTGTGCAAATTTGCACATTCTATGCAGTTAGTACTTTTGGCCTTGATGAATATGTGATAAGGGGCGTGCCTATCCTAATGTGCAAAATATGGGAGAAGAAAATGCAAATACTAAATTTTAGAACATGCATAGTGAGTTATCAAGCCTGAAAGCAATTTCAGTGATGGTGATTGCGTTTGCAATTTAATACCTTTGAAGGGTAGGTACTAATTGAAGATCATAAAGGAAAAACGATCAGAGTCCAAATTTAGCATTTTTGTATATTTTATATTTATATATATGTATATATATATATATATATATATATATATATATATATATATATACATATATATATATGTTTTGCATATTTTTTCAGTGCTTTGTTTCTAAGATCATTTTGAATTTTTAATTAATCATTTCTCCACAACATGAAAATGTGACTGATCATTTTTCCATTGTGGTCTTCAATTGGCTCCATGTAATTGTTTCGTCAGAAACACTCTACTGAGACAGCTCTTCTCAGAGTCTAAAATGACATTATGATGTCGTCCGATGCTGGTGAATGCACTGTCTTGGTGCTGCTTGATCTTACTGCAGCGTTTGATACCGAGCGCTCTTGATTGGTTTCTTTCCTATCCCTCAGACAGAAATTTCGCGGTCGTTGTTGGCCCTCATATGTCTGAGTCCGCTGTCTTATCCTGTGGGGTGCCCCAGGGATCTGTCCTGGGTCCAATTTTGTTTGTCCTATACATGCTTCCTCAAGGAGCCATTATTGATAAATTTAATGGTGTCTCTTACCATTGCTATGCGAACAATATTCAGCTGTACCTTTCTTTTAAACCTGACAGGGCTGCGGAAAAACTCACCATCTTGCATGATTGTTTGTTTGCAATTAGCAATTGGATGGCCAATAATTTCCTCCAGCTGAATGCTGATAAAACTGAGGTTCTCATCATTGCCAAAGATCTTTCTGCTTCAATGGTGGCTAATTGTATGGGTTCCCTAAAGCCCAATGTGTGCTCAAGCTTGAGAAATCTTGGTGTTATTTTTGATCAGGATATGCACCTTGACTACCACATTAGGTCCCTGTCCCGTACATGTTTCTTCCACCTGAGGAACATCGCAAAACTCAGATCTGTTGTTTCATATGCCGAGCTTGAATTGATCATCCATGCCTTTGTGTCGTCGCGCCTGGACTACTGTAACGCACTCTTCACCTGTATCAGCAAATCATCTCTAAATCATTTACAATTAGTTCAAAATGCTGCCGCCAGGCTCTTGACCAGGTCCAGGAGACAATGTCATATCACTCCTATTTTAGCCTCCCTGCACTGACTTCCGCTCACTTTCAGGATTCAATTTAAAGTCCTGGTTATTACTTATAGAGCTCTACACGGTCAGGTGCCTGCTTATATTTGTGATTTGCTCCACCCATAAGTACCCAGTAGGGCACTGCAGTCCTCTGATCAGGGCTTACTGTTTGTCCCTCGCACTAGACTAAAAACTAAGGGTGACCGTGCCTTTGAAACGGCGGCTCCTTAAGTGATGGAACGCTCTTCCACAAGACTTAAGAAGTGTGAACTCTGTGGACTCTTTCAAGGGCCAGCTAAAGACACACTTGTTTAAACTGGCATTTGTCTAATTGGGGGGGCTTTGAGATTTTGTTTTGTTTTTATTCAGATGTTTTGCTTATTTTATTTCTTGTAAAGCACTTTGTGACTCTGTCTATGAGAGGTGCTATATCAAATAAACTTTTACATACTTACTTACTTACTTTACACAGACATGGCTGCCATTATTGCCGCAAGGAGAAGACACAGGTGGCGAGTGCGCCGAGAACGGGTGTTCTCCATCCGTGTGACAATGTTTGGGATGTCAGAGGAGAGAATAATCCAGACATTTCGCCTATCCAGCAATGCCATTTTGGAACTGTTAGATGAAATAAGGGCTGATTTAGAGCTAGTCACAAGAAGAAGTCATGCCATCCTTCCAAAGAGAGAACTTCTTGCTAATCTTCACTTTCTCGCAGCTGGTTCATTCCAGCATACAGTAGCTCTCAATGCTGGGATCTCCCAAAACAGTTGCTCGTGTATAGCCTACTGTCTCAAATACTGGATAGCATGTTGCACAGGATGGGCCGGTACATAAAGTTTTCATCCTCACGCGAAGCACTGAATGAAACCAAACGTGAGCTTTATGCAGTTGCTCGCTTTCCGAGAGTAATCGGAGCGAGTGACTGTACTCGTGCAAATTGTTCCCCCCTAAAACACTGAGCATGCAATGTTATAAACTTGCACCTTTTTTGCGAGTTATTATTATTATTATTATTTTTTTTTTTTTTGGCATCTCCAATCCCACCCGAATCCGGAATGTCCTTTTGGGGAACTATGTACAAGGCTTTTCGCATATGCGGCCCCCTATAGCCAACTCAGGAGAGTGAGACAGCTTGCGGCTCTCCTCTGAAGCACGCGCCCTTCGCCACCACTTCTTATACACTCATTGGTCGAAACCTCGCAAGCTCAGAACGAGGGCGGAAGATACCCGAACATGAACGAGCTTAGAATCTTCCTAACGAGTGCCCGTCTGGCCAACAGGAGGCGCCTGAGAACTTGTTATTTACAATACCCTATCCCGGCAGACCCTTCCCAATTTGCATCCCTGTAGTGCTTTGGCCAATTGCACGCTACTCTGAAAAGAGCTGCCGACCACTGCCGGCTGGTACGAGGCGGGGATTTTGCCAGTTATTTTAACTGTACTTTTACAATCAGTTTATAACACAGGTTTCGTGTATGTTAACTGTAAACCACAGTTAAATGTGCGCAGGACTCTACTAAGAGTTAAAATAACAGAGAGACAATGCGTTAATTTAACTGTAAAATTCAGTCCATTTATAACAGTGTATGCTCCCTCCACAAGCACCTCCAACTCCATCGAGTCAAATTTCATTTTGCGTTTGCGTTCGTCCTTTTCCTCCAAACTGTCCATAGTGGAAATGGCTGCAGCATGCAAAGTCCTCATTTAAAGAATGCTGTTTACACCAGCAGTCATTTAGGCAATTACTCTTAGTAGATCAACTGCAAAATGTAAGCAAACCAAATGCGCAAAATGTTACCACGAGCACGCAATTTAGTGCTCTTTATCTGGGACTTTAGTAGATCAGGCCCCTTATGTAATTCTATGCAGGTGCTGCTATCCAAAGAAGAGTGAAGTTCAAATGAAAAAAAGTGCTACACTGCTAACTTCACAAAAGCGCACCAACTATTCAGAATCAGACTTTTTGGTCAAACAATCTCCATCAGAGTTACTAACAGACATACTGAAGACGCTATATGTAGAGCGAACCCACACAAGTTCCATACGAATTGTGTGACGTATAAAACGACAAGGGTTATGAGCAATTTGATGATTATTACAATTCAATTCATATTTGATTCAACTCAGAGGCAGAGAAAATATGATATTTCACAGATCTTCAAGTCAGAATATAAAATAGTACAGCGAATTTTCCTATGATAGGAGCGATCGTGGAAGACGTCCTGAGATGGTTGGATGAAGACAGGTTTTACAATAAATTAGTCCAAGATCCTGGAAAATTCTTAGAAATTTACAAAATAGGTGAAAAAAAAAAAAAACATGTTCATTTCAAAGCCCAAATTTGACTTTTTATACTGTCATTTTATTGGTTTTTATAGGCTACATTATGTTTATATCACCATTTTATACATAACACAAACAGTATGGAGCCTGCGCAGGCTCACTCTATTTACTGTGTCTGTGTGTCTGTTGGTACCTCTGAACGAAGTTGGTACGTTTTGTGAAGTTAGCAGTGTTGCTCTATTTTCTTTTCATTTAAAAGCCTGCATTTTTAAAACTGCAATTTATCAGTCTTTTTATCACATTTAATGGTTTGGACTTCTGCGGTAACTTCCCAGCAAACATGAGACGTCCGCCCGACATGCAGATCATATCTATATCGCGTCGGTCGGTCCAGGACCATATCTGTATGTCAATACGACGCACAAATAAGGTTCAAGATTTAACTTGAGACTGAACCTCAGAAGATCGTCTGCCTGACATGCAGATCACGTCGGCAATTTTTAAAATCGCATTCAACAGTTTGTATCGCTGTTTAAGAGCAGGAACATCCCCATAGTCCTGTCTCCACAATACAGAACCCACGACTTCCTGTAGCTCAACGCATGTCCTCTTCAAAATAAAACATCCTGCAGTGTTAACTCAGATGACACAACTGATATGTGGTTCTACACTCATACGTCAATATATGGTATTTTTTGGACGTCTATTGACGTGCAAGACAGATGCAGGATTTAGGTCGTTTTCACAGTTGCCATTTTACAAGACATAGGAGGGAAAGCAAACGTGTGATTGGCTAATAAGATTGATCATGGTTCGATTCCATATTGGCATGCCACAACTATTCTAGTGAGACAGGAACCACAGCGCAAGGGCAGTTTGGTCCCGAAACACCTAAATGGAATGAGACCATAATTTTTTTTTTCACCTGTGCTTGCTGCTTTAACAATTAATCAGCAAGAACTGGAGCGAGAGCATAGAGGTTGATGATGATGATGATTATTATTATTTTTATTAACCCAACAAACACGAGACGTCTGCTCGACATGCCTATCATGTCTATTTTGCATCAGTCGTCCAGGACCATATCGATATGTCCGTACGACGTGCAAATAAGGTTCAAAATTTAGACGTCTAAATATGACCCCTTTAAGACATAGATATTGACGTGTTGCGCGTCAAGGATTCATCCCAGCAAACATGAGACATCCGCCCGATGTGCAGATCATGTCGGCAATTTATAAGAGTTACTCCATGTGCGCTCTCCAGTTCTTGCCTATTAATTGTTTGCTCGTGTCAGACCTTTTTCACAGAGGCCATTTTGACATGTCATGCATCAAGCGCAGGTGTAATAATTATTATCTCCTTCCATTCAGGTGTTTCGGAGTCATATGGCCCTTATGTTGTGGTTACTGTCTTACTGGAATGATTTTAACACACCTACAGTTGCAATCAAAATTATTCAACCCCCGTTGCAAATTAGGTTGACTGGCAAAATTTACAAACTTTCAGCTGTTTGCAATGAACAAATCAAACAAGAACAATTTAAATGGCTCAACATAACAAATATTATAAGTAGCTTCTCCTAATTCAACACAAAATGCCACTTTTAATTACTACTGCAGGCTCAAAATTATTCAACCCCTTCATGACAAGCATCTTTAATACTTAGTAGAGCACCCTTTTGCCACTATGACCTACTGGAAATGTGATGCATAGACAGATGTCAGCTTTTGGCAGCATTCCCAA
The DNA here is from genome assembly GCA_029692085.1 of Gymnothorax javanicus. Taxonomy (NCBI): domain Eukaryota; kingdom Metazoa; phylum Chordata; class Actinopteri; order Anguilliformes; family Muraenidae; genus Gymnothorax; species Gymnothorax javanicus. The sequence goes on along the minus strand of CM056206.1, from coordinate 3,074,195 downwards.
GGAATCTTAGCCCAGTCCTCATGGACAATGGCCTCCAGTTCACTAATATTCTAGGGTTTGTGTGCTGCAACTGTGTTCTTCAAATCCTACCCCAGATTTTTTTATGGAGTTCAAGTGAGGTGACTGTGATGGGCAATCTAGAATCTTCCCAGACTTCTTCTGAAACCAAGCCTTGGTGGATGTTGAGGTATGCTTAGGATCATTGTCCTTTTGGAAGGTCCAATGATGCCCAAGCGTCAGCTTCCCTCAGACGGCATGACATTTTCTCCCTGGATATCCTGGTACTTGACTGAATCCATCTTGCCCTCCACACTTTGGGGATTTCCAGTGCCAGAGGAAGCAAGGCAGCCGCAGAGCATCAAAAAGCCCCCACAATTCTCTACTGTAGGCAGGGTGTACTTTTCAGCATATGCTTCTTTATTCCTCCTGCAAACATACCACGGATTCATATTCCAGTTTTGTTTCATCACTCCACAGAACAATATCCCCAAACTTCTGTGGCTTATTTATATGCTTTTGAGCATATTGGAGCTTGTGGTTTTGGATCAGTTGTGGTGTATGTGTTGGAGACCTTCAGCATTTAGTATGCGCCCTACTGTGCAAACTGAAACCTCAGTGCCTCCTCCTGCAGTCACTCGAGGGTTTTTGACCACCCATCTCTTCTGGAATCTGGTGACAGCCATTGATAGCTTCCTCTTTCTGCCACATCCTGGTACTGTAGCCACTCTTCCTTAAACTCTGAACTTGCAAACTATGCTTCCAACTTTATCTCTATGAAAATTCAGTGCCTGTGCTACCTTTTTGTATCCTTTTCCTTGTTTGTGCCAGGCAATGATCTCCTCTATTAGCTTTTTGGACAATTCTCTTGACAGCCATGTTTCTAAATGCAATCAAATGTCACTGTCAACAAACCCCTAGCAAGTGCAAGTATTTGATGTGTTCTATCTCATGCAAACCTGATGCAACTAATTAAGCTCTTGATTAGCTGCATTAGGTGTGCTTGAGACCAAACTTCGTGGTGCAGTCGGTAGCGAATGTGGCACAATGATTGGCAGTTTGGAAGTTCGATTCCCCTCATTACCACAAGAAAGAGCTTGTTTGTTTTAATATGATAAGTGTTCATTTCAGCTGCTCAAGAGCAACATCTAAAAGCTAATTAAAAAGTCGGAGAGATAGGGAAGTAAAGCGGGGGAGGGAGGAGACAGAAATGCAAATGTTTTTCGTCAAGTATCTCTAAAATAAGTGTGCAGTTGACGTTGAAAAGACGCCCAGAATTACCACATTTGAACTAATTTTTAACCTTGTACAGAGGTCTGGTGGACGTCAATAAGGGACGCCCAGAGGATGTTGTAAAAACACGTCATAAAAACTTTCATTCTGGCTCCTCAGGGGACGTCATTTAGACGTTTGTGGAAGACCTGAAAAAGACGTCGATTGAATGTGTTCTTGCTCGGTGGTTTAAGCAGCGAGATTTGTTTCATTCTCTTGTGCAATAATTCAGCTTGTATAGCAAATCATTTGTGTTTCTACACCCCTTTCCAAAAGTAGTTGCTATTTAGATTCAAATAAAGAAATACTAAGACCGGATCATTATTGCAGTGATTAATAGCCTATGTTTCAGCTGGCAATAATTATTTTAACCCTAACGGATTTAGTGCAAAGCTTCTCATTTATTTAACATAACATAACATGAGTGGCGAGAACAGGCCGTTCAGCCCAACTGGCTCGCCAGTCATGTCGTAAGATGTACCTGTGATGCTACAGCACTGCAGAGGGGGCAAATTATAGGCCCTCACCATTATTAATTATAAGTTATCATAATTGTTATTAATCAGACAAAAAAATCTACATAACGATCAGTCACGAACATTTTTTTTTTTAAGATAAGGAAATGCATCATACCATTTTGGAAATCTTATAAAGAAATTTAGTTTGTTTGCTGACCGATTTATTGAACTTTGACCTGTTAGTCACAAGCATTCTGCTTTATTTTTTGAAGATATTCTGCAAACCTATACGTAGTCATGATGTAAGCTACTTTCAAATTGTAATAAAACAAGAAATAATCAAAACTGATTCAAACTGCTTTAGGAGGAGCCGCTATTTGTGGTCCAAAATATAAATAGATCGCAGATCTTCTGCACTTCGCATGCGCGATCCCCAACAGTCTAATTAATACATGTGATATTTTAGAGGACAGTTTACAAAAATAATTTACTGAAGCATAACATTCATCAAGGTGGAGAAGAAATGGGTACGAATGAACTCCGTCATTGCATGATAAGAAATCGCATTATAATCCTAAAATATGAGATCATTTACACAAATTATTCTGAAAAATTACAAAAATAGCAGTCAGTAATGTCTTACCTAGCAGATGAATGCCCAGTTGCTCAACGATGGTCAAGAATAAAGATGGATTCAGACGATTTTTATCATAATTCCATTTTCAGTAACTATCCAAAATTGTGGACACCATACGCTCAGCAGCAGAAATCAGCCGACTCGCAGCAACACACTGGCAAACTTTCGTTGCCAATCAAAGGCATTTACGGAGTCATTTCAAGAAACATGAAAAATCAATAAATTGATACGTACAATGTATAGTCATAGAATATATCGTAGAATACTAAACAAAATATGTCTTTGGTAACGGTTGTGATTTACTGGACACCAAACGATTTTTTAGTGTTTAAGCTAATTATTCTCAAAATCAACATAAATTAACGAGGGAGAAGTTGGTTCATCGGCGTAAGGAAAGTCAGTTCTTCTGTGGAGTAGCAGTACAATATAGCAGTGTGCCTCACTCAAGACCCGCCAGCCGTGGTAACAGTTCTGAGCACAGCGGACACGTCCGGCAAGGACCATTACCCGATAATTTCAGTCTGATATCCTCCTATGTTCTGTCTAGAAAAGTTTTGTAACAAAGTGGAATTTATTCACTGGACTGCGAGTGAATAACATACAGGCAAATCTACATGATACTTTCAAATTTTAATTTCCCACATCCTTTCAGTAAAAAACAGATTTTTTATGTCACATTTTGGTGTCCTCTTTGAGCCAAAAAAAAAAAAAATCATTTTAAATAATTTAATAAAAAAGCTACTTGGGTTCAAATGGTTGTTTTATCCTCACTATGGCCCTCATTTATCAAACGTGCGTACACCAAAAAAATGGGTGTACGCCAAAACTGCCGCAAGGATCGGCATTTATCAATCTCAACGTGAGCGAACGGTCCGCAAAAATCTCACGCCAGGTCTGACCAGGTGTACGCAGATTTGAAACCAGCGAACAACATGCAGGAACGAGTGCAGCTGTCAAAATGAGTAATAAACCATATGCAGCGATGCGGACGTCATGCTGTTGTTGCTATTAGTAAAATGAATAAATAGGCTAAATATATAAATAAATAAAACACCTGTGTTGAGAAATTAATTAAACTTATATTTTGAGACAACCTGCTTGTCAGATCAGGCGGCTGACAATTAAAATCAATTTGATTAAGCGCAATGCGTGGCTTGGCAGATATGCAGTGTGGTATGTCAGATGCTCATCCAGTCAGATATATACTGAACAAGAAAAGAAACGCAAGTTAATTAAATGCAGACTGGAAAACAAGTCTGCGCGTAATTATTTTAGGAAATCAAAATTATTACTAGCGCGTGCACATTTACACTCGTTTCATCAATTTTTTTATTTTTATTTTTTATTTTGCGGTCACTTTGACTGAGTAACCGTAAGAGTACGTTAACTAACTAGCTAACTTGCGTTTCTTTTGTCGCTCAGTATATATAGGCCTACGGACACTTTGACCGTGATCACATTTCGACAATGGTAGATCTTCTATTGTTAGAGGAATAAGCTTATGGCCGACGTGAGAGGAACTTTCGGCACAGAGAAGGGAAAGTGACGAGTGGCTGCTCGTTTTGTGTGGCACCCAATAAAATGTCATGGAGTAATACTAATAAAAGTACAATGAAGGGTGATCTCTGCAGACTGTATTTTAACAATTACCCTCATGCAGCTCCGATCGAGGCGTTGGGGACTCATCCATGTCCCCACCGCCTCGTATTCCCACGATGGAGGGAGAACCCTGCTGCCACTCGATCCTCGAACGGTGACAGCTGGAGGTTCGAGTCTGGTTAGCCTCCACGGTTCCGTGCGCTGCTGCGCCTGAGCGCCGCAACCCGTTATTTGGTGGCGATCTTAAAATCGGACCACTTTTTAAACCTACATGTAAAGCATTTGGATTGTCAATTATTTAGGCTATATAACATGAAATATCATGGATCTATAAATTGAATTTATTAAGGCCGATGTTGTTCGCACTTATACGTGTGGCCAATGCTGAATTTTTTTCTTGGCCACACTTAGGCCCATAGGTGCGCCAGTTGATGACCATTCCATTGCTGCTTATAGAAAGAAGGCTACCGCTTAAAATAAGTTTCGCCAAGAAATTTTTTTTTAGCTTTGGACACACTTAAAATAAGTGCGGGCGATGGGCAATGGAGAATGAGCATCTTGGCACACTTATAAGTGCGTCTGACGCAAATTTCGATCAATTTTTTGTGCTTGGACGCACACAAATAAGTGCGAATAGTCACTTCGATTTATTAATGAATTCAATCAAACGTCTGCTGCACTCCGGTTTTCCACCCCAACGGGGTTTACCGCAGCAGCAATAGTTTTCCAAACTGCAGCCTTCTCGGCTCCCTTTATGCCACTTTTAAGGCTTCCAAATAAAATTATTTTGTTTTTCTCCACCTCGGACGTGATAATTTATATTTCCTCCTCAGTGAAGTTCTTTCTTCTTTGCTGTCTTTAGAGAGCCCATGTCGTAAAGTGGGCAGGACTATGCCTCCCGGAGCATGAATTCATAAGGGCGTGTCATGTAAATTACGATGGTTTCAGCCGCCAGATTTATCAACGCCACGCCAGTTCTACACCGAAATCATCGACGTGCGCACTTTTAGTAAATCAGACGTGACACCTGGCGAACGCTGATATTTACACCAGAATCTACACCAGAATCTACGCAAGTTTGATAAATGAGGGCCTATATCTCTAACATGTGCTTAACAACATGCATATGAATTAAATGCATCAATCATTACCTGCTGACAATAAAACAATGAACAATAACTGACCCCGAAATCTCTCCAGCACTGTGAAAACATACATACATACATAATACATACATACATATATACTATATATTACAGTGCTGTGAAAAAAGTATTTGCCCCCTTCTTGATTTCTTTTTTTTTTTTTTGCATATTTGTCACACTTAAATGTTTCAGATCATCAAACAAATTTTAATATTAGACAAAGACAACCCAAGTAAATACAAAATGCAGTTTTTAAATGATGATTTCATTTGTTAAGGGAAAAAAGCTATCCAAACCCACCTGGCCTTATGTGAAAAAGTAATTGCCCCCTAAACCTAAACCCACCCTCGGAGACAACAGCTGCAATCAAGTGATTGCGATGACAGGCAATGAGTCTTTCACATTGCTGTGGAGGAATTTTGGCCCACTTCTCTTTGCAGAATTCTTTTAATTTAGCCACATTGGAGGTTTTTCGAGCAAGAACGGCCTGTTTAAGGTCATGCCACAGCATTTCAATTGGATTTTAGTCCGGTCTTTGACTAAGCCACTCAAAAACCTTCATTTTGTTTTTTTAAGGTGGACTTGTTGGCGTGTTTTGGATCATTGTCCTGCTGCATAACCCAAGCGTGCTTGAGCTTGAGGTCACAAACTGATGGTCGTACATTTTCCTTCAGGACTTTCTGGTAGAGAGCAGAATTCATGGTTCCATCAATTACGGCAAGTCGTCCAGGTCCTGAAGCAGCAAAGCAGCCCCAGACCATCACACTACCACCACCATGTTTGACTGTTGTTATGGTGTTCTTTTTATGAAATGCTGTGTTAGTTTTATGCCTGATGTAACGGGATGCACACCTTCCAAAAAGTTCAACTTTTGTCTCCTCAGTCCACAGAATATTTTCCCAAAAGTCTTGGGGTTCATCAAGATATTTTTGGCAAATGTGAGACGAGTCTTTTGTGTTCTTTTTGGTCAGCAGTGGTTTTCACCTTGGAACTCTCCCATGGATGCCATTTTTGCCCGGTCTCTTTTTTATTGTTGAATCATGATCACTGACTTTAACTGAGGCAAGTAAGGCCTGCAGTTCTTCAGGTGTTGCTCTGGGTTCTTTTGTGGCCTCCTGGATGAGTCGTCAATGCGGTCTTGGAGTAATTTTGATTGGCCGACCTCTCCTGGGAAGGATCTCCACTGTTTCAAGTTTTCTCCATTTGTGGGTAATGGCTCTCACCGTGGTTCGCTGGAGTACCAAAGCCTTAGAAATGGCTTTGTAACCCTTTCCAGACAGACAGATGTCAATCACTTTGTTTCTAATCTATTCTTGAATTTCTTTGGATTGCGGCATTATGTGTTGCTTTTTGAGATCCTTTAGCCTACTTCACTTTGTCAGACAGGTTCTATTTGTTTTCTTGATTCAGCAGGTCTGGCAGTAATCAGGCCTGAGCGTGGCTATTGATATTGAACTTAAAAAATGTGGTTAATCACAGTTAATTCATTCAGGGCAATTGCTTTTTCACATTTTTCCAGGTAGGTTTGGATAGCTTTTTTCCCTTAATAAATGAAATCATCATTTAAAAACAGCATTTTGTATTTACTCAGATCATCTTTGTCTAATATTAAAATTTGTTTGATGATCTGAAACGTTTAAGTGTGATAAATATGCAAAAAAATAAGGAATCAGGAAGGGGGCAAATACTTTTTCATGGCACTGTATATATATATATATATATATATATATATATATATATATGTATATATGTGTGTGTATAGAATAAGTGGCAAAAGGGTGCATAACTAACAAACTGACAGACAAACAGACATCTAACACAACCAACTGATATACTTGCCAATTTCAGCAAGTAACTACAGGGGACTTGGTAAAGCGCATACCTCTGCCACGCCATATGTGTATCTTTTCTTTTGGTCTAAGAATGTGTATCGGATCACCTCCGAAATTAAGTCAACTCTTCCTTGGACTACCACCTATCATCCTGCCAAATTTCGTGCCAAACCATTCATAACTTTTTAAGTTATCCTGTTAACAGACAGACAAATAAATGAAAGATCATTCGTAGAATGATGACTTAGCAAAATTACACCCTTATACGTGATATGACATCATCGCGACATGTAATAAATTAGAACTGCATTGCATTGGAGAAAAGAATGGTGTTAGTTTCAAGTCTCTAGCTTAACTAGAAAGAAAGTTTTGGATCAAAATGTGTTTTCGACTTTGACCTTGACCTTCGACATAGAAACTCAAAAAATTATAGGTATGTGGCGAGTGCGCTGACTGTGGTGTACGCTAACATTTCTTCAAGTTTTTTTAAAGATTTGTGCAGGATGAATGGCAAAAGGGTGCATGACTAACAAATTGACAAACACGTCTAATGCAACCAACTGATATACTTGCCAAAATCATTGATTTTGGCAAGTAATAAATGAAAGATCTTTCATAGAAGGATGATTGCCGAAATTCCTCCCACTTACATCAGAGTGACATCATTGCGACCCCTTACTGCGTGAACTGCATTGCATTGGTGAAAAGAATGGCGTTAGTTTCAAGTCTCTGTCTTAATTAGAAACAAAGTTATTAAAGGCTGTGTCCTTCCTGTAGCGACCGGGGTTCAAATCCAACTCGGGTCATTTGCTGCATGTCATCCCCCATTCCTCTCCCCAACCTTCCTGTCTTTCTACACTGTATAACTATCAAATAAAGGGGGAAAAAAAAGAAACAAAGTTTTGGATCAAAATTTGTTTTTGGCCTTTCTTGTGACCTTGACCTTTTACATAGAAACTTTAAAAAAATTGCTCTGTGGTGAGTAACCTATGCTATTATGTCTCCAAGTTTTTTTTTAAGATTGGTACAGGATAAATGGCAAAAGAGTGCCTAACTAACAAACTGACAAACAGACATCTAACGCAATCAACTGATTTCGGCAATTATAAAATCGTAGATATCGGCAATTTACAAACAAGGTGAAAACAACCTTTTTGGGGGAGGTAACAAATGGGTGAAAACATAACCTCCTTGGCAGAGGTAATTATTTCCCAAATCTAGAGGGCTAATTGCCTGGGACTTTGGTGCTATTATGGACAAATGTCTCAAAGAAATCATTCCCACCCCCTTCAAAATAAGTTATAGTTGGGGCGCTCCGGTGGCACATCGGCCTAAGCGCCCGCACCATAAAGTCTGTGTCCCTCTCGCGGCGACCTGGGTTCAATTCCAGCATGGGTTATTTGCTGCATGTCCTCCCCATTCTTCTCCCCAACCTTCCTGTCTCTCTCCACCCAAGCACTATCCAATAAAGGAGATAATCTTTAAAAATAAATAAGTTATATTTAAGAAGAATGTAATAAATTCAAGAGGGCAACACTTCAACTCTCTTTTCATCATCCATAAATTTATCAACATTTTGTCATTTCATTTGAGTTAATTTCTTCCTTTCAGAGTTGATATGTATGCTTTTAATGGGAGGATGTGTCATAGTTAATTGTATTTCTCTAAAATGCAGTGTTGTTTACGTGTCTCCATATCAGATTTTAAAGCATGCAGAGCCTGCTCCCGCAGTCCCGTACAGTAAGTCATTTATTAAATATGCTTTCAGCAATTTATTAGATGTCTCTTATTTTGGGGGATTAGACAATACTGTGCACATGGCTAGTTGCAAAAGTTCACTGTTATATTGTAGATTATCACTTCCAACAATTCTCTCTGTATTTTGTTTTTCGAATTTAATCAAGCATATAGTGTTTGAACAAAGAAAACCAGATTCAACCATCAGCAACGTAATCTAGCATTGAGATATAAAGCAAATATAAAAGCCCTTCTGCATTTGTCATGCATCATTCTGTGCAGGCATAGGACCTCAGGCAAATTACTCACTGTCCATCTCAGTCATATCACCAAATCTGCATGCACAGCTAGAAGATCACAGAATGAGAAGCACGCTTATCAAAATGGAGATGTTATTAAAGGTCACATATTATGCTGTTTATTTTTATCTTTTTGAAAGGAAGGTTTATAAACTTTCCTGGCAACCCCCCCCCCCCAGAAAAAAAAAGAAATCAAGGGTTGTCAACTCGCGGTTATTGTGAAAACCTGAATGTCCTCGTTGTAGTGACTTCAAACTCAGTTGTGGTTGAATGCAAAATAACGTTTAGATATTGATCTGCTAACAGCCAAGTGAGTGAGTGAGTGAGTTACCGACTCAGTTGCATATCTGAGTCCCCACAATAAACACATTCTCATCCCGACTCGTCAGATAGTGATGCTACATGACCAAGCGTCAATATACGATGAAAAAGGAGGCTTTTGGCATCCTTCTTTGACGTTTAAAAATCAATGATTCCAAGGCCTCTCGCTGCCTGCCACTCTCTCCCGTCTGAATAGAAGGCTGTATTGAGTGGTTGATCCTTCTATGATGATAATGCTGCTCTGCTCCGATTTGCTGGTGCACAGAAATAAATTTGAAAAAGTGAACATTAGTGCTACGAGAGAGAGAGTGGTGGAGAGGTTGAGTAAAGCAGTGGGAGAGAGCAGGGCAGACAGACAGGGCCAGTGGAGTGAAGATTGCAGAGCAGGTGTGTTTGTGATGTCATTGAAATGGAATTTCAAGGCAAAATTTTCATACGCAAAAGTAGAAAAGGGGCAGCTAACAGCGAATCCTGCGTGGGGGGGGCTCTTCAAAGCGAAAATACTCTGGGATAGTAGATATAGTGGAGACTGTACAGGCGGATTGAGCTTGGGAAAAATATTTCCATGATATGGGTCCTTTAATAAGCAAGGAAAGTAACTGAGGCTTTCTTTGCATTTATCCTGAACCTCATTATGTTCCCACAGATTTTCTCTACTGTACCTAAAATCTTTAGAGCAATATGCTACACCAGTCGCAGTGGGCCGATAAAACCGCTGCAATTTCTGACCTCTAAACAAACATTAAAAAAGTAGTCGATCGAGGAAAGGGTTTAATCAGATCATCTCATCTAGACCCCAAACTAGCCCTCAAATGTCTGTTATTCTGATTTGCTCATAAAAAGTGAAACAGTATTACATTCCCTGAGCCCGAAGGCTGCTACTGCCTAACCGGGTAATGTGATATTCAGGCACAGGGAGTCCATCAGTTTTTGACCCTAATCCTGACCGGGGTCCATCCTACTGATAGGGCTCTGATCCGTCTTTCCTACTCACCCATGGTTCTGACGCAGCTGCTCCAAGCCTGTTTAGCTTGATATTGCTCAGACGTAAATACTTTGGCAGATGTTGAAGGCAACACCAGCATTACAACTGTGTAATTAAGTGATGAGAAACAGACCGCATGGGTATTTACACAGGTCTGCAGAAATATGGTGCTGTTAGCCATTCTCTGGACCAGCTGGGATGGAACTGCCTTCCTAAAGGCCTGTGAAATAAATGCTGAACATCAAGGTGAACTCCAGTTTTATAGTTTTCTAAATACTCCAACAGTCAGCCTTCCAAAGTGGTCCCCTGTTCTACTTTCCTAAACGCTTCAGCATTTCATTTTCCAAAAACGTGTCAGCATTCCACTTACTGTGTCACCCTTTCACTTTCCTTAATGTTTCAACATTTTGCTTTCCTAAATGTGCCAGCATTTCGCTTTCCTGAGTGTGCCAGCATTTCACTTTTGTAAATTTTCCAGAATTAGACTTTCCTAAATCTTCCTGATTTCCACTTGCCGATATGTACCAGGATTCCACTCCCATTACTGTATAGTTAAAGTTTTTCAGTTCCTTTAATGTTCCAGCACTTTCCTAAATATTCCAGCCCTCCTCTTTTGAATTTGAATTAATCTTGAAGGCGCATCAAAGCTGCTCTCGCATCCTGAAATGCGGATCATGATGGCACCTCCCTGTATGGGTGTATTGTTTTCAGTAAGAACTGTGAATGACGCGCTGATGACTGTGAGTGATTTCAGATTGGAACCGCAGGATCACTTGTGTGACTAATTACTGGCGCAACTTGACATGTGAGCTGAACATCACAGGATGGCCTCTCAACGCAACCCTGTTCTATCAGCTCCAATTTCAACACTGTGAAGATATGTGAGTGTTATTATCTCCTCTTGAATTATCAGTTCTGGACTCAGTAAAGGATTTAAACTTCTGTACAAATGTGTTTTCTCTGTGATCATGAATGGTCTCTAGGCACTGCTTCTATAATCACTATCATCAAAACATTTGGCAAACAACACCTTTTAAATTATTAAAAAAAAGTCTGCCTTTTGGCCATTAGAGAAATGTAAGAACAATTTGCACTGGCATAGAATGAACAAATGATCTCCAGATTACTGCTGCACTGTAGTAATAATCTGAAACTGAATGTGTATTGGTTTGGAAAGTGGTGTCAATCCTGAGACATCAGGCTTGATTGAACACTTTGAGCAGATCTGGATTTCAACAGAAAAAATAACAATTCAAAAGCGATCTTCAGCCCATAAGATGCATGGGTCTCTCAGGAAAAATGTTTTCAACTCAGGTACTGTCCACACGTACACGTACAGTGCTTAAAAAATTCAATAGACCACCACCCAATGTAAGCTGCCCTAAATTAACAGTATTGGTAATTACTAAAATCATTTTTTATGTTTCTGTGATGGTTTTAATCCACCAGTATGCGCAAGCTCTTTAATTGAAATGATATTTTTAATGCTAAAATATAAATATTGTTGTTATCCATGAATTTTCAAATTTACTGTTTTACAAAAAAGCAGAAAAAATAGTTTTTAGCGCATTATTAATTTTTGATAAAGATGCCAAATAAGTTATTTACTTGCATTCCTGTACGTAAAAATTAGTTTTAGCGGTTGAATGCAAGAATGCAAGCTGTTATGAAGGCCAAAGGAGGATATACAAAATATTAATTTTGGTTTTTATGTGTGAATAAGGACTATTTAGTTGTTTCAGTTTGTTATTTGCCAAAGAAATAACCATATAATTTTTAACTTAAAATAAGTTTTTGACAAATTTCTGAAATATGTTTTCTTGTTTTTATGAAAGATGGTCTAATAAATTTGTTAAGCACTGTATATCTTTCTAAACACGTATTTTCCCCTCTCCGTTTTAGTAAGAAATTCTGTCCACAAGATCTCATTTTATAAAATATTTCCGTCCACATTAGAATGCAAAAACAATTACAAATGGTCAAATCAAGTTTTCCTGACCAGCAGGAGGCAATAACATGTCTTTGTAGCCCAATGCCAGAGAAGAACATCACATAACGCTACAACGGGTTTGTACAAAATGAGCTGTGACATCATTATTTTCCAGACGCTCTGTTTTACATGTCGACAAGAATACACAGAACCTGTCTTTTTTTTTTTTTAAAATCTTCACTATGGAGGGCGTTTTACAACATCTCTGTTTTCGTGACTTAAAAACACCATTTGAGTGTGGAAGAGAGACCCAAATGCATTGAAGAAGCTACGTTTTCAAAAATAGCCAGGTACATGTGGACAGGGCCTCACAGTGTTAGTTTTAGGGGGGGGGTTTCACCACAAAACATAACAATAACAATCTGAAGACTTTAACCAGACAATGGTTAAAGTGCTTGATAATTAATTCTGTGCCATTTTCCCAATCAGATTACTGCTCCACCACTTTGGATTGTATTAAAGTAATTAAGTCCCACACAACCCACTGCATATTCCCATACACACAGGCAGCATATTCCCAGATCAATAACACATTCACAGATGGGCCATATTCCCAAATCCATGGCATATTCCCCAACCCTCATCATGTTCCCATTCCACCTGCAAATTTCCAAGCTCTCACATATTCCCAAACCCTCACATATTCCCAAATCCTCACGTATTCCCAAATTCTCACATATTCCCATCCCCACACATATTTCCAAAATCCTGACATATTTCCAAATCCTTGTGTATTCCCAAACCCTCTCACAATTCTAAAGTTCTCACAAATTCCCAAACTCTATCGTATCCCACAACTCTTACATGTTCCTACATCTTCCTGTCCGCTGTTTCTCACTGCTTCCTGTCTCTCTACAGGAAGACACAGTTTGGGTGCCGGATGATGAAGAAAGGGCAGTGCTTGAGCTGTTCACTTGTGGCTGAAATGGAAGAAAATAGAACTTTCATGTCTGTGGATGAGTTTAAAGTGACTCTCGTTTCCAACACGAGTGGGCAGGATATCAGTTTAATTAATTCAACATTCACACCTAAAGATCACAGTAAGAACCAGGCTATTTTGAAGGTTATATTACTCAAAATTGTCTACAAGTAAGCAAATCATTGCCAATATGATTTCCATCCCTGTAATTTTTAAGTTGCTGCTCTATTATTTTACATAATAGAATTTAACCAACGATGAGCTCTCCCTCTGTTTGCACAAATTAAAGCAGTGGTTCTCAAACGCGGTCCTGGGGGAGCACTGTGTACGCAGGTTTTCATTCCAACCACTCCAGCATCCCAGAATTCTTTTAAGCTGTTGATTTGTCTTAGTCAGATTTTTTTTTTACTCTCTATCCTCACATTATGAGAGAAATGTCATACCTGCCATGGGAAATGAAACCCCATGTCCACATTGTGTTTATAATGCTGCAATACTGGACAAGGTCTAATACATTTACTGATCCGAGTTATACAAAAGTTAATTATTAAGCTTCTATAGGTTGTTGCGGACACACACTTAAAGTTCTTAAATTTTCCCACAATATAAACACAAAACAGGTGTGAATCATTGTCAATTGCTTTGCCTTCAAACTCCTCATGATCAAATAAATGGTTCAATTTAGTGATCATGTATCAATAAATATACTAATCAGGAGTCGACTGATATTTTGAAAGTTATGGTGCATCTGTTTGAATTTCTATTTTATTATTCTGCTTTTTCTGATGTATCATGATGGGAATATGAAACTTTAATTGTTCATGGCATGCATAGCTATTTTTGATGGTATTGCATAAAAGGGTGATGAAGAAAAATTAACAACTCATTAAAATTCTGGGGTTACATTAGTGGTTAGAATGAAAACCTGCACACGCAGTGCTCCCCCAGGACCGAGTTTGAGAACCACTGAATTAAAGTGATTAAGAGATGTGATTAATTAATTAATTGCTTTTCTTCTGCAGTAAAGCCAGACACTCCAGGCAATCTGACTGTAATCAGAAATTCCTCGGGATACTGGTTTACTTGGGTTAGTAATTATGAGAGTCATGAATACCAGACATTCAGCAACGAATTACTCTACAAGCTACAGTACCATCAGACTGCATTACCTTATCAAGTAAGTCATATTCCCTATTTTGTAACCTTTGAAGAATCAGTATATTCCCTTCTCACCATGTTTCAGATCACTATCTTTTAGTTCTGATAGGACCACTTCGTCAAAAAAGAAAATATTTATTGCAACATACAGGCATACAATCATACATTGAGTTTGGTTACATGGCTCTGTTGTGAGAGATCCCTGCCCGTCCGAACGAGGAACCGAAGGCAGGGAGCTGCCAGTAACCCCCCTCCAAGGAACAGAGCCAACAGCAACAATGACCTCACGAAAGAGACATTGCTATAGAACGAAAATTTAGACAAAGAGAGCCGGGTTAATGAATACAATAGATTGGTGGAGCTGGGGTGGAGGAGGGTTGTTGAGCGAGCGCACTGAGGAGCAGCTTCCCGAGGCGAGCTTAAGTAGAGTAGCATATTACCAGCCAAGCAATCAGGCAGCTCGGTCAGATGACAGTCGTGTACACTCAGGTAGAAGCTGCTCCTCTGTTAGCAGGCTTGACTCTATGGCCTATCAGAACTTACGTCTTCATTTCTTGAAATTTAGTGCAATTACTCTTTAAATATTGCTGATTTTCGCTTTAGGTTTTTCTGTACTGACTGAGGTTAATTATGGTCCCTTACTTGGAAGGCGCAATTATACTGTCGAATAATACGCTTCATTGTTACCCCTCGGCCAAACTTTGGCCAGAGGGGTATTGTCGTCACCTGCGTGTCTGTCTGTCGTCTGTCGTATGTCCATGACTTTGTCCGGGTCAGTACTCAGCAATTAATGATCGCAGCTTCACCAAATTTGGTATGGTAACTCACTATGACCCATAGATGTGCAACGTCAGATTTTTTTGCTGGATTTGACCTTTGACCTTAGTGCTGCGACCTTGATCGTGGAAATCTTGTACGGGCCAGTACTCAGCAACTACTCATCGCAGCTTCACCAAATTCGGTATGGTAACTCACTGTGACACATAGATGTGCAACGTCACGTTTTTTGCTGGATTTCACCTTTCACCTTAGTGCTGTGACCTTGAGGCAGGAAATCTTGTACGGGCCAAGGGGTATTCAGCAACGCGTTATGTTTTTTCATTTGTCCTCAGACCACAACAGTCCACCCAATGGAGAAAACAGTACACATTGACCATGGCAATTTAAAACCAGGCACTGAGTACACTGCAGTTGTGTGCTCTCACCCAGGTGCAGATTACAGAGGAGAGTGGAGTGAGTGGAGCCCCCCAGTGGTGTGGAAGACCCAGGTCCCTCAAGGTAAATACCCTTGAATGAGCTTCCTCTGTGCATTTCTCTGAATAATTTCTTTGTAAAAATGCACCCACATAATGAAAAAGCCTGTGTCTCGGTGTGCTCACTCCATGCAGGCTGAGTGTGTAGTGTTTTTGTCACTCGGATGTTCTGTTTGTTAGTTTGCTTGTTGGTTTTGTTTATTTGTGAGATATTTTTGTTTGTGAGCGTAGTTTTTGTTTGAGTTTTGTGTGTTTGTTTCTGAGTTTGTTAGTTTGTTTGTGTGTTTTACTTGTTTGTGTGTCTCTGAGTTTTGCTTGTTTGAGTTTTGTTAATTTGTTTGTGTGTTATTATGTGAGTTTTGTTTTTGAGTTTGTTAGTTTGAGAGTTTTGTTTGTTAATTTGTATGTTTGGTTGCAAGTTTGTTACTTTGTGAGTTTTGTACTTTGATTTTGTTTGTTAATTGTGTCTGTGAGTTTTGTTTGTTTGAGAGTTTTACTAGTTTGTAAGTTTGTTAGTTTGTTCATTTGTTTATGAGTCTTGTTGTTTGTTTGAGATTTGAGTTTGTTTGTTCGTTCATAAGTTTTGCTTGTTTGTGAGTTCTTAATGATTTGCATGTGATGGCAGTGACACAGGAGGACTGGAAATTTCTCTGGAACGTAGTCCTGCCAGTGTGTGCTGTAGTTGCCATACTGACGTGTGTCACCCTCTGTCCCATCGCCAGGTATGCACTGCTTTTATTATGAGTGTTAGCATGAGTTAATAAATTCACTTTGGTCTCTGTGTGTGTACAGATGGGTGTGTTAATGTGCAGGTTGGTGAAGACCTGCTGCCCTGCTAATGTTTGTGTGTGTGACAGCACTATATTTTCAATATTTTGCAGGTCAAAGACAAAAGTCTGGTCCCTAACACCAACTCCTGCTCCATATTTTCAGCCACTCTATAGTCACTACAAAGGAAATTTCAGGGTAAATTTCTTTGTTTCTCATGCATCAGCATATTTTCACACGGTCCCTGACGGCACTCCTGGGTTTAACTCCTGCCTGTCTGTTGGTTGTAGAGCTGGCTGGTGTCCCAGGATGGTCCTGTAGAACCAATCAGAATGGAGGAAGAGCAGAAGATTGACAAGGTGACTGAAGCTCTGCCTCTGCAGGAGGCGGAGTCCTGTCAGGTCACACCCACATCTCAATCAATCCTGCCTCCCACTCTCTACATCACCCTGGGGAACGAGGACCAATACAGGGGGAGCCCCAGCCCTAAGCCCACCCTGAGGGACACCCCCCTGCCCCTCCACCTTGGGGAGATGTTCCACTGCCAAACACTGGGCCTGGAGAACTGTACCTGTGAGAGCTCTAGCTGGGACCCCAAACATATCCGGCGAGAGAGCCTGCCCACCCGCCTGGACTACTGCACTCTCTCTGCCCTAGAGTCCCCATATAGAGAGGGCCACATGACTGGCCCAAAAAAGCTGGTCATGTGACTCATGTTCAGGAAAGCACATTGTCCTTTTTCAAACCACCTGTACAGTAGTGGCCTCCGCTGTATCTATCAGACCAGTGATGTTCGACTTTGAAGACTGCCACTTTCACTGTCAGACCTCCCCATATCCGCTTCAGTTTGGAAGTCCTGCTGTTTTCTACATCACAAACAGACCTGCTCTGCATAATTTACTCCTACCAGCCCTGTCTGTTTGGTCTGCGCCCCCCAAAATCTTGCTCGACCTCCCCACCTCTCTCTCGCTTGTTGCACTTTGATTTGTGAGCTTGTGGTACTATAATTCCTTTTGTGCATCACTAGCTATGTGCATGAAAAACTTTGTGCTAAACTTTTTGCTTCTTTTCTCATTAACACAAGTTCTTCTGTTTTTCATGTTTGGCTAAAAAATGTCACATTACTTGTTTTTTTCATGTTCTTTTATTTGCTTTTTTATGGAAGATATAATCTAATATAATCAAAAGGCTTTAGATTGTGCATAATGAAATAGGGTTTGAGCATCATTACTGAGCAGGTTTGCTTTCTAAATCACATGAATGTCACTGATCCAGTTTAATGACCAATTTATTTTGCTACAGAAGTATTTTGCTTGAGCCTCTCAGGAAAGCCCTAAGCTGACCATAGAGTACTACCAATGAGAGACGACAGAACCGATTTTCAATGCTCAGTTCATTGTTTCTTGCCATTGACCATAATTAAACTAACTCATTTTGGTTAATATGGTAAATCACAGTGATTGTAGGGCAAAATATTTGTTGTTTTTGATTTTACATGACATTGTCTTACTGATGAGCCACGCTGTAAAACCAGAATGCTGCACTCCTGTATTCAGTTTACTGCAAAGAAAATGGCCTGTATTTCAAAGATGATCATTTCTAATTCATACACTATCTCTTTCAATGCAAACTATGCATATGCATATTTAGGAATAAAATATATTGTTGCTTTTTAAGTGGTGAGAAGAGTGTTGTAAATGGATAGTTACGATAAGCACAAAGCCAAGCAGAATCATAGCCTTCAACGTGCCTGCATCCCACGAGATGACCCAACTGAATGTCCATGAGTGAGTGGGTGGGTGTGGGTGAGTGTGTGTGTGGGTGAGTGAGTGAGTGAGTGAGTGAGTGAGTGAGTGAGTGAGTGAGTGAATTACTGAGTGAGTGGGTGAACGAGTCTGTGACTGACTGTGTGAATGAGGGCATGATTGACTGAGTGAGTGAGTTAGGGTGTTAGTGAGTACTGGAGTTAGTGCATGAGTGAGTGATTGGGTGAATGAGTGACTGAGTGAGTGGGTGAGTAGGCGAGTGAGCCAGTTCGTGAGTGAGTGCGTGAGTGATTGGGTGATTGAGTGACTGAGCAAGTGTGTGGATGAGTGAGTCAGTGAGTGAATGGCCAGGTGAGTGGATGAGTGAGAGGGTGAGCGAGCAACTGTGAGTGAGTGGGTGAGTAAGTGAATGAGGGAGTCAGTGAGTGACTTTGTTAGTGACTGAGTGGATGGGTGTGGGTGAGTGACTGTGGGTGAGTGCGTGAGTGATTGGGTGGGTGAGTGAGTGAGTGAGTGAGTGTGGGTGAGTGGTGAGTGAGTGGGTGAATGGTGGTGAGTGGGTGGTGAGTGTGAGTGAGTGGGTGAATGAGGGGTGGGTGAGTGGTGGGGTGGTGGTGGGTGGGAGTGTGTGGGTGGGTGAGTGAGTGGGTGAGTGTGTGGGTGGGTGAGTGGGTGGGTGAGTGTGTGGGTGGGTGGTGTGGGTGGGTGAGTGTGTGGGTGGGTGAGTGGGGGGGGGGGTGGGTGGTGGTGGGTGGGTGTGGGGTGGGGTGTGTGGGTGGGTGGGTGAGTGTGTGGGTGGTGTGGGTGGGTGGGTGAGTGGGTGAGTGTGTGGGTGGGTGGGGTGGTGGTGAGTGTGTGGGTGGGTGGGTGGGTGGTGTGTGGGTGGGTGAGTGTGTGGTGGGTGGTGGGTGGGTGGGTGTGTGGGTGGGTGGGTGGGTGAGTGAGTGGGTGAGTGTGTGGGTGGGTGGTGAGTGGGTGAGTGTGTGGGTGGGTGAGTGTGGGTGGGTGGGTGGGTGGGAGGAGTGGGTGAGGTGTGGGGGGGGGTGGGGGGGGGGGTGGGTGGGTGGGTGAGGGGTGGTGTGGGGTGTGGGTGGGTGGTGTGGGTGGTGGTGGGTGGGTGAGTGGGTGGGGTGGGTGGGTGGGTGTGGGGTGGTGGGTGGGTGGGTGAGTGTGTGGGTGAGTGTGTGGGTGGGTGAGTGAGTGGGTGAGTGTGTGGGTGGGTGGGTGGGTGAGTGGGTGGTGTGTGGGTGGGTGAGTGGGTGGGTGAGTGTGTGGGTGGGTGAGTGAGTGGTTGAGTGTGTGGGGTGGGTGGGTGGGGTGGGGTGGGTGGGTGGGTGGGTGGGGTGGGTGGGTGGTGGGTGGGGTGAGTGTGTGGGTGGGTGGGTGGGGTGTGGGTGGGTGGGGTGGGTGGGGGGGTGGGTGGGTGGGGGTGGGTGGGTGTGGGTGGGTGGGGGGGGTGGGTGTGTGGGTGGGTGGGGTGAGGGTGGGTGGGTGGGTGGGTGAGTGTGTGGGTGAGTGGGTGGGTGGTGGTGGGTGAGTGTGGGTGAGTGGGGTGGGTGAGTGGGTGGGTGTGGGTGTGTGGGTGGGTGAGTGAGTGGGTGAGTGTGTGGGTGGGGGGGTGGTGGGGTGAGGTGTGGGTGGGTGGGTGGGGGTGGGTGGGTGGGTGGGTGGGGGGTGTGTGGGGTGGTGGGGTGGGTGGGGTGGGGTGGGTGGGTGGGTGGGTGGGGTGGGTGAGTGGTGGGTGTGTGGGTGGGGGGTGTGGGTGGGTGAGTGTGTGGGTGGGTGGGGGGGTGTGTGGGTGGGGTGGGTGGGTGGTGGGTGGGTGTGTGGGTGGGTGGTGAGTGGGTGGTGGGTGGTGAGGGGTGGGTGGGGTGGGTGTGGGTGGGTGGGTGGTGGGTGGGTGGTGGGTGGGTGGGTGGAGTGGGTGGGTGGGTGGGTGGGTGGGTGGGTGAGTGGGGTGGGTGGGGGGTGGGTGGGTGGGTGGGTGAGTGGGTGAGTGTGTGGGTGGGTGAGTGAGTGGGTGAGTGTGTGGGTGGGTGAGTGAGTGGGTGAGTGTGTGGGTGGGTGAGTGAGTGGGTGAGTGTGTGGGTGGGTGAGTGAGTGTGTGGGTGGGGTGTGAGTGGGTGAGTGTGTGGGTGGGTGGTGGAGTGGGTGAGTGTGTGGGGTGGGTGAGGAGGGGTGAGGTGGGGTGGGTGGAGGGGGGTGGTGTGTGGGTGGGTGGGGGTGGGTGGGTGTGGGGTGGGGTGGTGGAGGGGTGGTGTGTGGGTGGGTGGGTGGGGTGGGGTGGGTGGTGTGGGTGGGGTGGGGTGGTGAGTGGGTGGGGTGGGTGGTGGGAGGGTGGAGTGGGGTGGGGTGGGTGGAGTGGGTGGTGGGGGTGGGTGGGGTGGGTGGGTGGGGTGGGTGGGTGGTGGGTGGGGTGGGTGGGTGGGGGTGGGTGGGTGTGGGTGAGGAGGGGTGGTGTGTGGGTGGGGTGGTGAGTGGGTGAGTGTGGGGGGTGGGGTGAGGGAGGTGGGTGGGTGGTGGTGGGGTGGGTGTGTGGGTGGGGTGGGGTGGGTGGGTGGGGTGAGGTGTGGGTGGGTGGTGTGGGTGAGGGTGTGTGGGTGGGTGGGTGAGTGGTTGAGTGGTGGTGGGTGGGTGGTCGATGGGTGAGTGGAGGGGTGGTGGGTGGGTGAGTGGGTGGGTGGGTGGGTGTGGGTGGGTGGGGGGGTGGGGTGGGTGGGTGGTGGGTGTGGTGTGGGGTGGGTGGTGAGTGGGTGGGTGGGTGGGTGGGTGAGTGAGTGGGTGGGTGGGTGGGTGAGGGTGGGTGTGGGTGGGGGTGGGTGAGGTGTGGGTGGGTGGGGTGGGTGGGTGGGTGGGTGGGGTGGGTGTGTGGGTGGGTGGGTGTGTGGGTGGGTGAGTGAGTGGGTGATTGAGAGGGTAAGTGAATGAGCAGGTGAGTAAGCGATGGTGTGATTGGGTGAGTGAGTGCGTAAATGTGTGAGTGTGTGACTGACTGGGTGGGTGAGTGAGTTCCTGAGTGCACGAGTGAGTGACTGAATGAGTGAGCAAGTGGGTAGGTGAGTTATCGAGTGAGAAAATGATTGGGTGAGTGAGAGACTGAGAGAGAGAGAAAGTCAAAAGTAAACATTCTAACAGTGAGAGTAAAGCAATATGAGCTCCTGAAGATTTTCACTTTTCTTAGTTTTAAAATGAGATAAACTTTCACTTTTCGAACAAAAAGTAACAGTTGTTCAGAGGAATTCACTCCTAGGAAACAAACAAACAAACAAAAGTTCAGAAAATACTGTTCTGAGAGGCACTGCAGAAAAACACACCAACAGCCAGAGTGACAGTTAGACTAACTGTCATCCCAGCTAACTGACACCAAGCAAAGGAGGGGAATACAGCCAAACACTCAAGTGAGTGTGTAAGACTTTCAGAGAGACCATACCACTGAATTTCAAAAAAAATAAACTGAAACAACTGCTAAATAGGGAGTATTTTATGTATATTAAAGCTAAGTAGCTGTAAACCTCTGTCCAAAAACAAACAACAAGCTGACCCTAGCAACAGTTGCCAAGGAGTAGCAACAGTAACAGCCCAGATAGCAAAAAGTGATTGAATCAACATTGTGATATTGTCAGGCTGAAGATTGCAATCAACATTGATGTCAGATATTGAAAAAAACAGTGAAAGTGCTCGCTGTGATCAACATGGAAATAGTGTTGAATTTCCAATCAATTCTGACAATGAATCAACCTTGATTCAACTATGATATGATCAACATTGAAAGAATGTAGAATTGCATCAATATTGATTCAATTATATATATGCATTGCATTATACATTGAAACAATGTTATTATTAAAGGGCCATTTCAACACTTTTCAACCCTCCTCTGTATGTTTTTAATATGCCTCATTAAAAAATAATCACTTTATTTCTCTATTTATGGTATAGTTCAAGGAGCATGCCAAAGTAGTCTACTAGTCAGTGACATCACTGCCATATGCCTGAATGGCAGTGATGTCACTAATAGACAGGTTTGGAGCCACCCCCGCAGAACTTTAAAACACCAAATAGAGTAAAATGATTATTTTTTAAATGAGGCATATTAAAAACATACAGACGAAGGTTAAAATGCTGAAATGGTCCATTAAGTATGCTATACTGCAGTGGTTCTCAAGTTTTTTACACAAAGACCCCACTCTACAGGGACATGTTTTGGGGGACCCCATACTTAATTATAATTATTTCATAGGTGAATATTCGAAAATGCGTTGCGAGCTTGTAGCCATTTCCATTTTTTTTTAAGAAACCAAGGTTGAGACCAGCTGCTTTACTGCATGCTCTATCAACAAAAAAAACAATAAAACAGACCATTATTCATTCAGTTATTTATTAAAGATTCAAAAGAAATTACACTTTTGTACTTCTTTTGTACATTTTAGCCCACACCTTTTCTTTTGATCTTTTAAGGTTTTCTGCCTGGCCTAGGTAGAGGAAGCACCTTAGACAATTATCTGGCCATCTATTCACCCCCCATTTCATCAGCACCATTGAAATGATGTGAATTCATTGTGGGGCATTTCAACATTGAAAAATCATCATCTATACTACATTGATTCAACAACAGTTTTTCAAACGTTGAAATGGTAACTGTAATTAAACATTGAATCAACATAGATTTTTCAACCTCAACCAAAAATAACCAATCTGACCAAAATCCAACATTGAATTAATGTCTTTTGCTATCTGGGAGGGTAGCAGCAGCAGAGCCATATGGCTTCCGCTACTGCCTGCACAGAGGTTATTCCTCTTTATACCATGGTCTGGGTGAATACTTTTTTCTGATTGGCTGGCAGGTATGCATTAAAACCATGGAACCGCACAGGTACACACTTAAAAATGTTGGGTTAAAAACAACCCAATTTGGGTAGTTTCCCAACCCAGCGCTGGTTAAATATTGGACAGAACACACGCTGGGTTAATTTAACCCAACAAATTGGGTTGGGACCCTTAATACAACAATTGGGTTGTTTATACCAGTGGTTCTCAACGTCGGTCCTGGGGACCCCATGTGTGTGCTGGCTTTTGTTCCTACCACAATTGCAATTGTAGAACTTTAACAAGCTGTGACTGTCTTAATTAGGTGCTTTTCATGTTCAGAGTTGTTAATATATCTCTTTAGTCAAATGTTACATAGGAACATCCATACATGCAATGAAGAATAAAACACCCTTGAAGATAGTGTGTTTATTGCAACACTGCAAGTAATGTCAAGTAACATAACATGTCAAACAGATCAAATTTTACACGGAGGAAATCAATAAACCCCAGATTAGGCTGCTGGACACAACTTTTTCAAGTTCTTTCAAAAAGCTTCAGGTGAACTTAATCAGATCAACATAACACAAAACTGGTTTGTTTGTGGACTACATTTGTCATGATGAGCCAAGTAGTTTTCACTAATTAGGAGCCAACTACATCATTAATTTGATTGGTTACATTGTTTTCTCTCATTTTATGCTGTTATTTCCGATATACTGCAATGTGCGAATGGTATTTTTGAAATTCTTGATGGCGAATAGATATTTCTGTTAAGTAGTTGGATAAGAGGGCAAATAACCGCTCTAAACATTAAATGCACATAATTAAGACAAATTAGCAGCTTGCTAAAATCCTACGATTGCAACTGTGGTTGGAACAAAAGCCAGCCCACACATGGGGTCCCCAGGACTGACGTTGAGAACCACTGGTTTATACAACCCAATTGGGTTGTTCATATAACCCAATTAAGGGTTCACATTGACTACACTGCTGGGTTCTTTAAACCCAGCAAGTTGGGTTGCCAATATATAATTATTACTTATTAATACTACAATCATAATTATTTTATTATTTTTTCATTATTTTCTTCTTGAGTAAATATATTCTCATACCAATAATGTAACAATAAATATTTATTAAAATTCAAAATTTACAGAACACATAAAAATATAAAAACTCACACAATTTCCATAAAATTCCCCATAACCTTTCTCTTCTTTCTAACAGCTCCAAAACTAGGGTTGTCACGATACCAAAATTTTCAACTCGATACTGATACTCAGAAAAATATTCGATACTCGATACCATTTTCGATACCACAGGGATATAAAAAAAAAAAAAAAAAACCCCAAAATTTAATTGAAATATTTTTATTAACAAGAAAAATGCAAACATAACCTCTGTTACAAAATGTAGCAATTAATAAATAATAAACAGTTGTGCAAAAAGAAACTGCAACTATGATAACAAGTTTCAGGTTATCTGAGGTAGTGCAAAAATTAAAATAAATAAATAAATAAAATCGTATCGATACTTTTGCAAATGAGTATCGTATCCGGATACAACGTTTTAGTATTGTTACTTTTTGGAGAATCGATACTTTTGACAACCCTATCCAAAACATTAGCTTACCATTTTACTTACAAAATGTATTGAAGAATGACCTTTGGAGTTTAACACTTGGCAACCTTTATGTATTAACAAATGAGAGCAACAGTCTCTCCTGAACAAAATAAACAATATTTTCAGAATGGGGGGAAAAACACAAACACGCTATGAGAAAGAGTGATAAAAAGAACAACAGGGAGAGGAGAGAGAAAGGAAGAGATGGGGGGGGTCCAGGCCAGTCTACTTGCAAGAAAGTAATTAGGTTTTCAGGAAGTTCACTACTGGGGAAACAGTTCCCTCGAGTTCAAAAACCATGTTCTGGAAAAATTGCCAAGTAGGCGTACACTCATTCGGATAGTGTGAGTCAAACACATAAAAACTTTTGAAACACGTATCCACAGCTGCGAGAGCAGTCTCGGTTTCAATAGCCTTGCCTGAGATAACAGCAAAGGCTAGAGAGCACAGCATCCCATCTGCAAGCAGCAGCACAAACGGGTATGACCTGGATGATTCTGCTTGCTCCAAATACTCCACCATGTACTGGCCCGGACCAATTTTCTGCCCTGTTTATAAACAGGCGGAGGGAGCATAACAGGCAGCAGCGTCAGGGCTACTTCTCCCCTGGCATCTGTAGGAGGACAATTATGGGTGTCAATATAGACTCGAATAGCCGTATAATACAATAAAATAAAGGGGACAAAGCCTTCACCATCGCCAGCCACTGCCGTCCATAAATCTGACTCCCCTCATGTAAAAGTCAACTCAAATCCCATCAAGATAACCTGCATCTGCCAATCCTCCTCTGCCATCACCCTCTCTCTTCTTCTTTCCTTTTGCAGTTTGCTTACTTGACTTTCTTGTTTGAGTGTTTGTTTTGTTAGGTAAGATCTTATGTGAAGTGTCTTTGAGTACCCAGAAAATCATGATATAAAATCAAACATTTGCTAAGTTTGTTATAAAATAACTATTTTACCCTGAGTGATCTGTTCCTCTGGCACTGAGAGTTTCCCTTCGCGTTTCGCCAGACGAATGATCTTATCAGCGTACAGAGGAACCCACGTCTCGAAAAGTTTAGGTGCAGCCTCTCCGTAGAGGATCGAAAAATCTTGTGTAATCTAAAAGGTGGAGACAAATTGAGAAACAAGGTCATTTAGACAATATGACAATACACTCACATATTCCTTGTGCATAATTAAAAAGTACATTTTCCTGACCAAAAAGTGATGAAATTTTAAATACAGGACAAATAAGATATTGACATAATTTGGGCAAGTTGACAAGACCTATGATGGCTGAGCTCCAATACTTGAAAAGATGCTAGGTTAATAAAAGGAAGGCTAGGATGCATGGCCAAGATTTAGCCTGTAGGAATCCAAACTCACGAGTGGTGACAATGCATAAGATAATGTGCACAAGAATTACATGCACTAACTCCACTACTTCGGAAAAGAAGTGGGCTTTATACAGCATGTCCTGTGTATACTTTTGGATTAAGCAATGAATGGCAGTTTCCATTCTCACAAAATGGCTAAACGCGTCTCCTCCTGGAAGAGAGCCTGGTGTCCATTTACCAAACTGAATTGACTTGCAGTGACGTGACCAATAGACTTACAACAGTAGTTCAGTTTCTGCACGTTTCTGCTCTAGCAAACAGGCGCCAGGCTACTATACATATATTTGAGTTTTGACATACCATGCCTGGAGTAGTAAGACGGGGGAACTCGGCCAGGACTTCGGGAATGGATTTTGAGTAGTCGGCCCGTATCCATTCTGCCCTGTACTGGCAGGTGTCACACATATATGCCTCCACCTGGGCGAGGGGCTGTGAGTTATTCTTTAACCATTCTGAACACTGCACAGCTGTCAAATATAAATATTACATCAGACCATGCGACCCCGGTGATGTCTCAATGTGCTATACACTATTTTCTTATGTCACTGATAAGACAGGGTTCCATAGGTTTGAAGTGATGCATACGTGTGCCAACATTGATGCAGCAATTGAGGCAGTTTCACAGAAAAACACAATTAATGGAATAACAGCTCTAAAGCCAGAGCAGAATTCTGCACAGAGACTTAAGATGCAGCATTACCGGCCGCGTAACAAATGTGATGCCATAGAGAGTACTTTGGTTTAGAGTGGTATTTGTAATCCGACAGACAGCTCTGCAACAGAGGCAAATCAGGGACTGACATTGCATTACCTGGTATGACTGTCCTGCTTGGCACAGTCTCTCGTTCCCGCTGTGGCCTGAGCCCGCCCGAGCTCCTCAACCGCTTCCTGATATTACGGAGTCTTTCTTCTAGGAACCCGGTTGCTGGGTGGTGGGATCGACCCTGGGCATACCATGTATCCTGACAAGATATAAAAATAATACCCATAATAGCCCATGAGCCTAAAATGTCTACTTGACCCTGTGCGTATACATTCAATTTTCACAAAAATTCAATCTTTTTTAGATAGTACTTAGTTTTACTTCACAAAAAGTACTCACAAAACCACTGCCACTGCCATCCTTTAAGCAGGGGAATGCATTAATCAAAGCGGAAGCCAGGGGAATTTTGATCACCGCAGAAGGTCTGAAAATGGCCAACACGTACAGATACAATCATTAGACGATAAAACAGTCGTCACACTGTAAAAACACTCTAAATGAATGAATTGCTTTATTTTTCACTTATACAGATGTACAAGCGAAATTCCGTTTACAGTCGTGTAAACAAGACAAGTAACAGTATTTGAGAATATTGTGGTCTTTGGCCAGGAGCCCATCTCCTGCGTATGTTGCGTCAGACAGCTTGATGTACAAGTACAATCTTGGACATAGGTCTAACGCCGGTATGTCACAGGGACTTACCCCTCATCCTACCCTCGATACTGAAAGCAGAGCAGGGAGATATCGGTTACCATTTTCAACAGTATTTGGTATGACTTGGTCGGGGATCGAACTCATGACCTTTCAAAGTCAGGGCGGACACTAATCTAATCCTCCTGTAAATTTTTACTCACGTGTCCCCACATTTTTCCATAAGGTGAGACACCAAAATCCGCACCATGGCACGTCTCTCCTTTATTGTGATCAGTTTGTCTGTGTCCAGGCTCTCAACTATAGACCTGCCCTCAGGCACAGCAGAAAGAGCAGCGCGGATATCCTGAAAGAATACAGACAAAAAGGCAAATAAACTACATGCATTGCTGTTTCCAGCTCCAGCGCCTCCTGGAGGAAGCTCACACAAAAGTCATTTATCAGCTGGTCAGTCCGACAGACCTATCAGAGTCTGTCGGACCGGCCATCCTCCAGAGACCACCAAGCTGCGGGGGGGCACGGCCGGTCAAACAGACTCTGATAGGTCTGTCGGACCGACCAGCTGATAAATGACGAGTCAGCAGCACGTCTGATGATGCTTCTGAGGAAGACTGGAGACACAGTTGAAACTGTCAAGGTAAAAAACTGCTTCTAACATTTTTTTTATATGTCAGAACAAAAGAAAACAACACACAAGTCTTTAGAAAAGAAGACATAATGAAACTAATCAACCTAGCTTTTAAGAAATGTTGACTTATTTAGAGAAAATGACTTACAAATACTGGAACTGTCTGCAGAACAAGCATCATTGTTGCAGCAGTCATCTCTGGGTTTGGGTTTGGAAATGCAGTCATCTCTGGGTTTGCAGGTGCAGTATTCTCTGGGTTTGCAACTGTGGCAGCTGGTAAATCAGGTCTTGGGAGTGTGGCTGGTGGGCACACAGTGTGTGCAATGTCTGCAGCCCCCCACCCCTAGTCTCCACTGAAACTCTTCACCCCCTCCCTACCCTAGCTCTGATGAATCTTTTTTCACACTACTTTAACACCAGCTTGTACTATTCTAAAACTCTAATGCACCCCTCTCTCCGTGCACCTGCTCTCTACTATACCTACCCCCCCACCACCCCCACCCTGTCAGCTGATTTATTCTAAAATACTCTACAGCGAAGGGAGATGTATAAACAGTCATCATGTTCTCTGTACGATTTCACAGCATGTAATGAATGATGATCAAGTAGTTTACTTGGATCAACAGCTGCCAAAGTCTGACTCTGGGTCACACTATACGCATAAAAGAGCCGTTCAAAACCTTTTGTTTCCCACTTTTGTATAACAAACTTAGTTGTTGGTGTGTTTGTCATTTGACCCAGAACTATGATGGATTTTATAAGCCCAAACTGGGGTTCACCATCTGGGTCGTAGGAGAGGAATACCGTCATGCCTGGTCTGTATTTAGTGCCCTTGAAGGTCACCCAGGCTGGCACCAAAACCTCACTGAAAACAGGAAAATTTGTTAGATCCTTTTGGATTTCTTTAAAACCGTCTATGGTGGACAGAAAGGTGCTGGGCCCTGGGCCAACCTCTGAAGTGTGACTCAACACGGAGCCAGATGCAAAGTTATAACACAGCTGCATCTGATGCCAATACGCCATTGTCTTGCAAATATTGTGGAAATTGCATGTGATGTGACTGACACGTTTGAAGAAGTTGTGTTTTGCTTCAAAGCGCATTGACCAATAGTGCATCAAGGGTCCCAGTTTTCTGATTGCTCGTAGATAGTGAACCATGAAGTGGTGCTTTGGACGCAAATGTAAATGAGGAGAAAGTTCAAGGAAGAGGGAGTGATGCTCCTCAATGATCTTGGTCAAATACAGTGTTCCAGCGACGGTAACAGAGGGAGAAAAGATGAACTCCATGCACAGTAGCAAGAGCAGAAGGAGTTCCCACTCCTCGTTTCCCTCGGGGATCAGGTCACCAATCATGGTGGGCAGTAGCCTAATAAGGCACCACATTTGAGCTGCTGACTGTCGCATGGCCCCTTCAGGGTTTCTCAGATCATTTTTGGTAATCACAGAGGGCTTGTTAGCCTTGTCACAAAAGCCGTAATCGAAGCTTGTGAGTCTGTAGTTGATTTCGTCAAGTGTGACATGTTTTTGCTCAGAGTATTCAAGATGAGCTTGACCTCATAGGGCCCTACTCCTTCTAAAATGTCATGCATTATGTCCGGTGCCACATTGTCAGTGACATGATAAAAAGAGAGGTTGTTTAGCTCGCTGTCTCTCTACAACCCTGTGTCTGAAAGGCTTGCGAGTTCCAGATCTGCCTGATGGGTGTGTATATTGCGCAGTTGTGCTGGATCTTCCAATGTCTGCTGCGCCGAGACATGTTTATGCACTCTGCACCACCGGCACATATGGTTAGCAGTGAAACTTTCAGAATAACCGAGGATGGCATTCAAGCCCAAGTTGTCCCCGACTACTTGGACAAGAGAGAATTTAACGCCTTGAAAAGTAGAGGTGTCAACGGGGGATGCCTTCTTTCTCTAGAAACTGCAGCTCTGCAACAATGGGGCGCAGGACAACATCAAGACCATATGTTTTTGCATCATCTGATTTGTATACTGCATACAAGAATTGCGACCGTAAATTGGAGAGCAGATCTGGTGGCTGGCTCTTGATCTGACAGTAAACGAAGCCTAGCTTGTGTGTTCCAGTCTTTGATCCTAGAGGGTTGACTATTTCACAGTCATCATTGTAAAAAAGAAGTGGAATGGAAGTCTTTCAGGAAGAGTGGGTGTGTTTTGCAAAACTCCCCATCAAAGACATCCTGAAGGACTCCACCATCTCTTTGCTGCCAATCCAGCATTGCCTGTAAGATGCCAGGCATTTCAAGGACCTGTCCTAGAAGGCGTGTAAGTGGAACACGTTGAAAAGTGTCAGGAACTGCGACTTGTTTCACAGTGCCGGTGGCAGAGTCCCTTTTCTGGACGTAGGAACCCTCCCCAGGAAAAGTTTCCTCAACTGGTTCAATGAAGCCTCCAAATTTGACAAAATACTGCATCTGTTTATACTCAGTGTCTAGATCTCGGAAGGGCTCAGCACAGTCTTGGAACTCCACCATTAGTTGCTCTACCTCTGGGCTTTGATCATGTCCCAAACGACTGAAAACTGCCATGGTCCTTGATTGCAGTCTACCCACAATGTCAGAGATTAAACTAGAGGTCTGCTCAACAAAAAAATGAATGCCGGACCATGTTTGTGAAGACACAGACCTCAAATGAGCTAAAAAAGTAGCTACCCGATCAGTAATGCCCTCTGGCTCAATCTCATCCCACTCCTCAACTTCCTCTGCTGGCTGGCCTTCAGCATTCAGGAACTCAGGCTGGACTGGATCTTGAGTGGGTACACCAAGCACCTCCTCAACATTTTCATGCTGCTGTGTCTTCGGAAAGATCGCATGTAATTAAATGTCCTACCGCAGCCAATTTCACAACACTGGAAATAGTTGCAGCATGATTAACATGATGTACCGCACGTAAATGGATAAAAAGACTTTTCACATGCCCAGGAATTCGAGTTTTACATCTAAAGCAAATGTATCCCATGACTCGTCTGAACTCTGAACTAAAAGGGAAAGCAGTCAAGGGTAACGTCTGTCTGTCAGTCCGTCCGTAGGAATTTTAATTTAAAACATGGTGACTGTGTATACAACCACATTACTTACAAATTCATTATATTTCTTAATGAATTCTAGCCTCTCGCCTATTCTGGGGATTAAGGTGGTGATGGTGTGAAGATCCAGGTACCCAAAGCTTTCTTCATCAATAGCCTCATCTGAAAGACAGAACACAAAATATTACTAAAGTGACCATTCATATAGACCACAATCTCTTTAGAGTTCCTCGTCATTCACGACTTGCAGCTGATATCAAAATGTAATCCGAACCTGCTATGATGAGGACCGACACATGTTGAAACACCTGTGTTGGTCCTAATCACGGCAGGTATAGGACTAAAAATGCAACTCATGAATAGATATTAGGGTGCCATAACAATGGCAAGGCACAAGGCTCTGTGCATGGCTGGCGTTCAGCTGCACTACTTCCCGATAGGATGTGGTCTTGAACATTCCTTGTCTAATACTACAGGATGAATTTATTCCTGAATAATGAACCCTCTATGGTACGATGTTGCCATTTGGCAACAAACCCATTTCAAGCCTTCCACACACAGACAATACATCCCCAGTTATGATGCAATGTGTTAAAAGAGAGGTAGGGTTATAAGTAAACCAATAGCAGTGTTTAAATTTGTCACATGACTTTCTGGAGGCAATTTTGAAGCCCTTTTCTGCAGACGACTTCACAGGGAGGAGCCTCGCCATTTGACTCCTCAAAAATCATCTAAAAAAGTGTTTTAACGACATTTTTCAACTGGGAAAAAATATATATACTCAATAATAGGTGAGTTAAGTTCATTATTCTGTAGGTTATTGCACTGTACTTGATCATTAAATAATAGAAAATGTTCAAATGTGTATGTTGCCATACGGCAACACCGTACCATTATGAATTGCTAGCCTGGCATGTTGATAACATTTTGTGTTTAGTTATAGGCCTACATTGTTCAAAAGCATATTGTAAACTTTATGGACTCAGGCTCCACAACCACGTAGAATCATTTAGTTATTTTTTCAGGTCCATCAATTTGACAGATACACATTTGACTGTTAGTTGTAGTAAAGTTAATAGCAATTGCATTGGTGTACACTGATCTTCTATAGTCCACTATAATAATGCACTTTTTGAGTCCTTTCCGCATTGCATATGATGATATTTGACACATCTTTCTTCCATTTACAGAATGAATGTAACAATGTTTTAGGGTTCCTCACGGAAGAAAGCAAAACTAGCCCTCCCAGTAGATGGTAGTGAAGATGAATTAGGATTCAGTGATGAAGAAAATGAGCAGCTGGCAACCCTAACCCAAAAAATTGAATTCAACGATGAAAAATGTCTTTTTAAATGGTTTTTACTTTCAAATGAGATGCATTCTTAACTGTTCAGGCTACTGGGGATTGTTGAGAATATAAAATGAGTTTTTAAATAAACGTTATAACAATTTTAAATAAAATTCTCTTGTTTTCATTACTTTCCACTATCGTACAGTGTTGCCGTATGGCAACGAACCCTAAAAACTACTAAAAAAAAAATAATATTTTTTGAAAATGTCTCTTGATTATGTTTGGTCTATTTTAAGACAAAAAAAAACACCCAAAACATTTTTTATCAACTGGGATCATAATGCGTACCATAGAAGGTTAATCACTCTCTAGAGTGAATGTGGAAATATAGTGGCCCTCTCCATCATCTAAGTTGCCCACCCCTGTAGTGGACAGTAAACTACAGTAAACTACTTAACTACTACAGTTGAAATACAGCAAAAGATATTTGAATCACAAGATGAATCACTCAATGTTAAAAACTAAGGCATTGGTACCAAGCTACAGTGACTAACTAGCCCCATTCATTTCCTGTGTACAGAGCATATAGCAGGCACATAATGATGACAGTGGCTACCATAAGACAGTACCCATAAAATTAAGACATGGAGATGACTTATAAATTAGCTTACCTCTAAATCTTTCTATCAGCCTCGGAAGCTGCCACTCAATCAATTTTGAGGTCACAAATTCGTCCATGGATTGTTTTTATCAAACTGAAACATCAACACAGAGTCCACTAAGAACAAACATACCATAAAATGAAATAAGATTCAGTTGTCCAAACGTCTTTTCACTGTTTTAACATAACGGTTGGGCCTAACGTTACCACAGTTTATGACGTCGAACATGAGCAAATATTAACGTTACCAAAGTTTAAAATATGCCCCTTGGTCGGCGGTTTAACTGTATGCGACTTACAACACTGTCGTCGAATTCGCCCCCCAGCTAGCTCAAACTGGCTAGTATACAGTGGACTCATA
This sequence comes from Gymnothorax javanicus, assembly GCA_029692085.1. Classification (NCBI taxonomy): domain Eukaryota; kingdom Metazoa; phylum Chordata; class Actinopteri; order Anguilliformes; family Muraenidae; genus Gymnothorax; species Gymnothorax javanicus. The sequence goes on along the minus strand of CM056206.1, from coordinate 3,040,852 downwards.
TATACACGTAGATGCCGCCTCTGACGCTGCTGTCCATTGGAACGATGCATCAACGCGGCCGCCATCTTGGGCAGGGGGAAGCCGTGTCTACTTACTGCATTAATCAACAGAGGCAGAGGTCTATCAACGAGTAAAATCACCATAACTCACTGAATTTTCAACCGATTTTCAAGCCGTTTGGTTTATTATAAATGTCAGACATATATTTATGACACAACATAGATTGTATAAATTAAAAATGGTTTTCATACCAAAATACTCCAGAGAGACAGTGTGAGAGACAGTGTGCAACACCATTGAAAACCTGCTTGGTATTTGTTTGCATATCAAAACAGAATGATATAATAATAAAAACTAATATATTTAATAATATTTTATTATTATTATTATTATTATTATTAATAACAATAAAAATAATATTATATAATAAAAATAAATAAAGATACAGTTTAAGGAAGACCATGTGTGAAATAACAATAATAATATTCATAATAATAATAATAAGATAATAGAATTTATGTATTACGCACTTTGTATTTGAAGGACAAATTTTTAAGTGCTAAATATAATAATAGAATATAGACTAGTATTTGACACATTTCAGCAAGTATTACTTTGTACCTAAAAAAAAAAAAAAAAAAAAAAATACTTAATAGAATATAATGTAATAAGCCTATATGTTAGTGCCATGAAACTGATTTAATAGATAATTTAAGAATAATCTTCTTCGCACAATAACATACGGTGGCTGATTGCCAAATGTCACTTTCATCATCTTACTGATGTCTTACTAACAAAAACATCTTTTGTTTTCTTGTCCTGACATAAGCTCGTAATAAGCTAGTTTCATTTATGTTAGCTTAAGAGATACATCAAATTCAACACGTTCATTACAGTTAAATCATATAAAACAACTTCTCGCTTGTGAAATGTTATTCCTTGTTTCTTGGTTTCGGCGTTTCTTTCACGGGAACATCCATAAGCGGCACAAAAGTCTGACATTTTGGTGCCAGTCAGATGCACAGCGGTCTGACCGGGTCTGACTGCTTGTCAGAAACCCCGGCTCAAGATGGCGGCCGTGTTGACGCGTCTGACAAGCCTGTATGCGGCATCTACGTGTATATATCTATGCAGTGGACTAACGTTGGCTAGCTAGCTGAAGCCTGCTAGCATGCAGCGGGCTAGCTAAAAAACACCGATTCACCACCGCGCTCAGATTAATTAATAAGATTTTTTATTTTTATAACACTCTCCCACTTAAGTGATAACTAACGTTGTCCTCCTAGCTATAATACATAATGCATTTCTCTTGTCATTTCGAGTAACAACATAGTTTGGTTGCTACATAGCTAGCCAGCTAACGTGTTAGCTTGCTACGTTTGATGAAATGAAGTTTATGCCACTAACGTTAGCTAACAGTTAGCTTGCTAACGTACCAATCGATTCCTGAAGCTAGTACGCAACAGTGCTTCACGAACTTACATCTTAACAACTATATGTAGCTTTATATAACAATATAAAGTCAACTATATGGTAAGACAATAGTGGGCATGTAACAAACCTTGCTTTGTACTGAATTTATCCAGAGACGCCATGTCTCAACGTCTTTGGCGTGAGTAGTGGCATTTGCAACTTTTTCCGTAGTCAGCAAATATTCAATCAACGCGCACTGAAGAAATTCACTCGCAGAATTTAAGTCATTGTGCATCAAGTTAATCAGTTTCACATGCACTACGGTGGATTTCCCCACTAGTGACACGAAAATCGATGATGACTCGGGAATTCTCAGGCTTGTCTTTACTGAGGGATTGACAGCAATGGAACTGCATAAAAACGTTTCAAACGGTCTTATTTCATTAAAACAATTTAAACGATCACGAAACACGTGCATTTTCCATAGTTTCCTGAGTAAAGGGAAACACAGGAAGTCCGGAGTCATAATCGCTTTCCATGTTACTTGTGATGAGGTGCACCTGTATGCAAGTGAAACGGAAACTTCAATGTATGGAGTTAAATTACTGCCAAAACCTAATATACAAACAGAACATGTTTTACAAATGCACTACGATTCACAAACAAATACAGTGTGATTTGCAAATACAAAAATGATTCACGTGCAAACAAAGTGTGGTTTGCAAATATAAAAATGATTCACGTGCAAACAAAGTGTGGTTTGCAAATATAAAAACGATTTGCAAGCAAACACAGTGTGATTAGCAAATACAAAACACCATTTACAAAATAATGTATTCAGTTTTACAAATACAAAACGTACCTATTACAAGTATACGACGTGAACCATTTCCTACACGTACAAATCACTTTTGGCAGTTTTCTACCGGTGACATGGCGCCGATTTTCTCACTTGTATTTGCCCGAAGGATTTTCTCACAAATGTCCTCACTAAGTTATTGGCCCTGCTAAACAGCAGGTGGCGCTATGACTCAATTTCCTAGAACTCTACACCGTGAAGTTGAACCGAGTAGAAAACGGCCGCCAGCGACAGCCGTGGACTTGAGGATGATGGCTGAAGCTTAATTAAAAAATGGGCAGCCAACAGGTGGGTTGGAGGTTTTTGCTGGTAAAAGTATTATGTTAACTAATCTTCACGGTTTCGTGTGTAGGATGCTTGCTAAATATGTAGCAAGCTGACAAAAAGTGCATGATCTCAAGAGCAAGCTAGCTAGCTAACGGCAACCTAGCTCATATCAAGTCAGACTAATTTTCATTTTGATCTAGCGTTCGGTAATTTAGTCTAGAAGTTGATTGGTTCGGCCCGTCCCGATTTCACGCTCAGTTCATATTATAGGGTATTCCAATCGCAGTTTTTTTTAACTTAAAGATGTCTTCTAGCTAATTAAACTGATCGCATTGGAAACTTCATAGCTAGCTATTAGCCGCGAGGGACATATCGAGGGCTTAGAACCAGATGTGGCTATGGCCAAAATCCTACCATAGCCACATAGCCACTTCTGGTTCTAAGCCCGCGATATAAACCGAGCTATATTAACACAAATTATTTTGTGGGCATTATTCCAAGAAGGTGTTATTGGTGCATGATAATCGTAAGATTCCTTCTATGGTCTCCCCAGGACAGTCCGCGGCGGTGAAGTCGCGAGCATTTTCATCGACCCGTGTTGAATACATCGACCCCCGTTCTCTCTGGTATATTCACTAAGCGGCTTCATCAGGGGGTCGATTAATTCAACGCGTTAAATTCACCGTGGGTACGTTCGTTTAAGTGCATCGTGACTTACAAAATGGGTTAATCAGTGACGTATAGTGTGATTATGGTTTCTTTACTGTAGTCTTTACACGATTTAAAAAAAAAAAAACCCTCATATTTCGCTTCCATTATTTGTAATTTAGAGCCGAAGGGTCGATGAAATCGTCACTTGCCTATGGATTGTCCCGGTCTGAGAATACCTCCGCTCCTCGATAATTTCGGGAATAAATTAAAAAAAAAAAAATCAATAATAGTGCGTCAGGCACTCATAACCTTGTGTTTTCCACTCGTGATTCAGTCTATTAATTTTGTGTATTACTGTCAAAGAGCTGAAGTACTTCTTATAACATTTGCTGATTTAAAATGTGTAATACCGTTACGCATCATTTGTTCATCTAATTGGCAAAACTTTTTTGAGATAGCAAAGTTGTGAGTTAATTGTAATAACTAGTGTGACCAGATAAAATATGAGCACCCTGAAGTGCAAAATTCGTGTCTCCTCTGAGTTGAAAATCATATCAGGGAGTTTGAAATAATCGGTTAAAGTGTTCTCTCTTGGTAGAGGAAAATACATATTTTTTAGAAAACTGCTTTTATGCTCATACAAAAAAATCACCCTCTCCTATTTCTGAAGAGGGCACATTAGCATGAGTCAACTAAGGCTTTTGTAAAGAATAGGACCTCCAAATGCATATTGGTCATCTGCCAATGTCCTGCAGAATATAGAAGTTCACCAGCCATGGTCAAAGATGTACCAGCATTGTTGATCTTCCACACTTATTTTTCTTTTCTCCCTCTCTAGGAATTGCTTGTACAAAGCATGTTGGAGAGGCTTCATGCACGAATTCTGCATGCTGTCAATCAGAGGCCCCTTGACCTGGATTATCTCGAGTTTGTGTGTTCTCAGGAGGCTGTTCTTTTTAGTGCTCTGTCTGATCAGATTCTCATTCCAAGGGCAATAGTAGATTCACTCTCAGAACTACACAAGCTAGTTGTTGAGGAAAGAGAAAATCAGGTCCCCACAGTCTTAGTTCAGGTTTGCCCTGGAGTTACTGGGCGTCCAAGATTTGATTTATCTCCAGATTCCCTGTTTCACCTTCTCAACCAAGGTCTTCAAGTGCCGTGTATAGCCAATCTAATGGGAGTGTCTACTCGCACTGTTTACAGAAGAATGGCAGAATCGGCCCTCTCCGTCAGAGCACTCTACAGTGCCTGTTCAGACACAGAATTGGACCATTTGGTAGCAGAAATAAAAAAAGACATGCCTCATGCTGGGTCCCGCCTGGTCAAGGGAAGCTTGCAGGCCAGAGGATTCAGAGTGCAGTGGGAGAGGGTGCAGGCATCCATGTGGACATGTGGACACTGTGGGCATCCTTCACCGTTTGAACCAGCTCGGGTGTGTTGTGCGGTGCACCTACTCTGTTCCTGGTCCCAAATCCCTGATGCACATTGACACCAACCACAAGCTCATTCGGTTTGTATAATTGCATTTGTCTCAGTATTTTTGCATCTACTTACTGGGCTTAATGATTAAATTAAAAAATCATACTGCAATTATTTTGACAGATATTGTGATTATATAACAGTTCCACAGCAAATTATATCATTTGTATCATAAGTTTTCTTTCTCTGGGAAAAAAAAAATTATTAAAAAGATGCATTTGCTGGGGTCTGTACCAAACAAACATTCTTTTTTTGTCAGGAGAGTATGATTTGTAAGCCAGGGCATCTCTGTGGCACCACAGTGCTTTATTTAAAGTGGTATTAAATTTATCAAAAATGTAGACTCTGTGATTTTGATATTGTATATGAGCACACTGCAATTTCAATGAATAGATCAACCCTACTATGACTGCATAATTGTGGTGTCATTTGTCTAAACAGGTACAACATAGTCATCTTTGGTGGTGTTGATGGCTTTTCAAGGAAGGTATGATTCTTTAAAAAAATAAGAAAAGAAAAACAACTGGCCAACTTGAGAAAGAAAAATGTACACCCTATTTACATTTTCCACAGATCATGTACTTGGGTGCAGCAAACAACAATCTGTCCTCAACAGCCCTTGCCTTCTTCCAGAAGTCAGTGGATAGATTTGGATTTCCATTAAGGTAAATAATACTTAGTACTTGGGTCATTCCATGTCAACTTGAACCTGAAACCATTTTTGACACCATCTCAAATTGTTCTGACACGGTGTACAGTTAGAATTTTATTTTTGATTTATTCATTGAAATGCTTTGTTTTGCATACCAAAATAAAATGTCCTGTTTGGGATTTTAATTACTTTGATTTCTCATATCGTAGTATTTCTCAAGAGAATATCACAGAGATATTTAGCTCAACCATTTCAAACTTGCAGGAAATATTTCTGAATCATCTGCATTAGTTGGTGACACGACATGTTGATTTAACTTGGAATTACCCACAAGATTCCCATGTTCAAGGGTTCAGAGGTAGAGTATGGAATAACTGTGTATGCTGATCGACATTATTTATTATGCATTCTGGCCTAGATTACATAGTATGGACGCGCAGTTTATTCACCCACTATCAATAATATGCATTTTTGTATGCCACATATCCGTAAAAATGTACTGGATAGAAGCACGGAAAAGGTATTGATTATCATGATTTTGTTGTCTTCAGTGCATCTGAAGCTGGTACGACTGCATCATGTGCCCATCAGGATCATGAAAAGACAGGAGAAACTGGAAAGGTCTGAAGTTAAATGTTTTAGACATGTATTCACATTAAACTAATGCAGAAAGGCTGTTTATTTTTTAGGGTGAGAGGAGATCACGGCGTTGAGAACATTGAAATCGCACGACTGATGTTCTTTGTCAGGGGAACAGGAAGGTCCAGTTTCATTGCTGGGAAGAGCGTGCATAACCAAAGGCACGTTTAGTCCCACTTCCATCTATGGAACCTATTTTTCTTGCATCATGAAATATCCTTTTCATGTGAATTTGTGTAATGGCATAGATTTTGAAGCATGTAAATTTTTGTAACTTTTTCAATCCTTTGCTAACATACTGCCTCAACTGCCTTTTCTGACATTGACATTCAAAGGCATGTTTTCACATATGATGTTTTTTTTTTTTAAAAAAAAAAAAAAGCATCAGCTTTGTCACAAAGGACAATATTCTACCTTAATTTGATGAGCCACTGTTGTCATCAATATGATTCGATACAAAATACTGCGACTCATGCTATACATATTCATTGGCTTCTGGTTGGCACTGTGCTCAGTGAATTTTGGCCCAGGAACTTAATAGGTGCCGCAATTGGTTACTCTGAACTTGCCACTGCTGGGGACTGATCTCCTTCCTCAACCAACTAGTAGTTCTTTGAGAGCATTCACAATTACCTTTGGAATGGAAATGAGATCGAAAATTGAACTAAAAAGAAGAGAGAAAAAAAATCACTGAATTGCAACAGAAATGTCCTTTTCTGACCTTTTAGTTATATCTTTGGTAAAAAAAAAAAAATGCTATGAAAAAATTTTTGCAAAAATAAAAGTAAGACACACCTAATCTTATTCAACCTCTTTGTCCAGAATTGAGCGACTCTGGCGAGATCTTTGGTCTGCCGTGACCAACATATACTACAGTGTGCTGCACTCACTTGGAGACAATGGTTTGCTTGACCTGTCAAGCACTGCACACCTCTTTAGTTGTCATTATGTATTTCTGCCAAGACTACAAGCCAGTCTTGACATCTTCCGCAGTGCTTGGGATAACCACCCGCTCAGACCTGAGGGCAGCCTGACTCCCAATCAGCTGTGGGAGCTGGGGAACATTCAGCATGCTGTGGCAGAACCAGAAAATGCAGAGGTAGAGTGAAGTGTTTGTGCCAGCTGTTACGATCATTTTTTTGCTTCTGTTATAAATTTATTTCAGTCCAAAAAACACCACTTTTTATGTATGACAATAGAACAAAAACTATTGAGTACAACCAAAGCAAACTTATCATTAGCTCAAAGGCAGCACTAAACTTCGGCCAAAATGGATTAATTTAACATTTTAACTATAGCAGTATTATGCACAAGTATGGCAAGTACTCATTTTAGTACCAGACACAAAAATATCTCTATATCTGGGTCTCTGGGGAAAAATCACTTCATGTCCGACTTATTCAAAGTCATCTCGGTGGGACAGAACCTGGATGCTCTGGTCCACCTGAATTCATATGCATGAAGATTTTACATAAAAATTAAACTCAATCAGTGATAAGAATTAAATTGTGCAAAGGATTTTAATGCTCTGCATTGCCACTGTGCTCATGTCTTTTCAGGGATTCTACCTACCTCATCTTGACTGGGAGGACAGTGGCCAGCCTCATTATTCACACGCTGAGGTCATTGTGCCTGAGACAGGCGATGTGTTGAGCCCTGAACAAGTGGCAACACTTAGGGCAGCCATAGATCCCCTGGGACACTCCCAATCACATGGCTCAGACATCTACCTAGCTACTGTCCAATATGTCCAGCACTTGGTAGACTTAGAGAATGTAGAGTAAAATTTGGAACAGACTTTGGGCCTAAAAATTTTTTTTCCAATCTTGTATAATGAACATGCAGTTTGATTATTTTGGATATTTAGGGCCCAAGCACCAATTGGTGCTGGGAACCCGTTGTTTCTGATGAGATCATAATTACTGTGATATTTTTATTATTATTCTACTGCAAGACTGTGATTTTGTGGGTCTTGCCATGCTCAAGAACTCTGCAGAAATTTGCTTGCATGTCAGGTGCGTGTGAAATTACAAAAAAATACTGTAGTTCGACCTCGGGCATTCCCTGGTGGTTGTGTCGCCACCAAACACGTGGCCATTGTTGGATTGAAGTGCTTGGATTTACGTTAAATTTGGGCAGTTTTTATTCAATCTGCAACTTTTTTTCCTGACTGTACGCTAACTAGCTCCTTCTGGAGATTTAACCCAAGTGATTTCAAATTTGGTGTATGATGTCCGAAGACCTTGGCTATGATGAATTACGAAGCTTGGTTTTTTGAGCGGTGTGTCCGTGGTGTCGTGGCACATTTTAACATGAAAGAGGAAGTTATTGCAACTCAAACACATAGCTCAAGGAGTCCCAATCTTCACATGCTAGACAAGAGCCCTGGGCTGCGTTTGAAGTCTTTTTTGCTTAGGAAAGTGTTTCCAACTCCTAGAAAATGACCCAGAGTATTTACATGGTAGCAATAAGTTTGTTTGAATTCTCTAGAAGTTCAGTGAAGGTGCTTCAGTGCTTCCTCCTTTAGCATTGGGTAAACTGAATCATACTTTTTGAAAAGAGAACACCATCCCAAAATTCCATGAGTCAGAAACATTTAAAGCGATGAGCAATCACAAAAACAAACGAATCAGAGTGAGAGATGCATGATCACATTGCCTACTTTAAGTGCATTCGGTTTCTCTTAGAAGCACGGTTATCTTCCAAAGCTGTTAAGAATTCCCCTTTTCACTTCTCCTTTACCTCATGACATTCTCCTTCAAGATTAAAGAATTGGTTAGGAATTTGACGATAGGACTTAATTTTTTATTCCGTGGAGCTCTGGTCAGAAGACATTTACAATACAATATTTAGTCACACTCATAGTTTCACCTACTGGATGTAGGAAATAAAAACTGGTTTGACAGTTTATTTTCTTGAAATTTTTATTCTTTGGTCAACACTTGATATATACTAACACAAGGCAAATTTTTTAGTGAATTACATAGCTAGCACCACATACTGGACACAAAGTCCACGCACTCAACACAGGACATATCTTAAAGACAGTTTTGCAGTGGCCTGTGGTCATGGAAGTGCACACCTGCACCTGCCAGGATATGGCCACTACTGCCAACATGCACAGGCTTGTTCAACCCTGCTAGCAGTTTTAATTTTATTTCCAGAGGACTGATAAAATTTAAAGGGTTTGTTTTCTAACCCTTGATAATTAAGACAATTTATGTGCAATGAATGGTTGTTCTCATTTTACGTCCAGAAGATTGTTACGATTTGAAGGCCCTATTTTCAAACTGATAAATAAAAAAGGTGCTTTTTCTGGAATGCTTTCCCTCTTGTATTTCCACATTTGATGATAAAACAAAAATCCAAAAACTGAAAAAGGAAAGAAATGAAGGATTCTGCACACTGTGGTTCAAAAGACTGGACAAGAAGCTTATGAAAAATGTTTTATTCAATATGATTAATGATATAAAACATACAAATGTGAATCTACAGCCCACAGATTTTTAAACCCATGTGCAGAATGTTTTTTTTTTTTTCCATAGAAGACCAATTCAAAAGGCCAATTTAAAATCACTGCACGTCTTTGAAATTGATTCAAATTATCAGAAAACTCAGCTCAGAAAAACAGAATTAGCAGATTAACGCCAACATTGTTAAGAGCTAACAAGATATCTCAGTAACAGTCATTGGAAACAACAGCAAGACTGTTGAGACAAACTGTTCAGGTACAAGGCCTACAATTGCAGTAACAAATTTTACTGCTACCATTTACACCAGCCCAAACCCAGTGTTATTACTGCTGCCATTTACACCAGCCCAAATCCAGTGTCATTTGTTTTGACACATGCCATCAAGTCTTTCTTAAATGCTGGGAAGTCTTGGTAATGGGCAGGAAGATGGAGCGTCTCAAAACACGTGGATGACTTTGGCAGGTTACAATGAATGACCTCCACCGTGAGGGTACTGCTAGGAACCTCCCATCCAATCCAGAACTTTATGAGTGCCCTCAGCTCATCAGTGCATGCTAGAAATATAAATAAATAAATGCTCATTGTAAAGGAGCATTCTGTTCTTTTTATACATGTAGTTCACTAATGTCAAATTATCCTCTGAAAGAAACAAAACCAACAAAAACTTTGCTTGACAAGTATCGGCCATGTAGTTAATGCCAACTATGGACTGTATCATTACTCATGCAACTTGTGTTTTCCCAGTAACTGTTCAAAACAGCTCAGAGCCATACTGATACGTTTTTGGGCAGTGTAAATCATCAAAATGAATAACTTGGCCAGAGTAGTTTTTCCAGATAGGCTTGCAACCATTGTTTTTTTTTTTTTTTTTTAAATTATCTCTAGAAATCACCTTTTTTCCAGTACGAAGGACAGAGGTAGATAACAGCCAATAAATTATACACTGCACAAATTAATAATATAGCACGCTGACTCTTCTGGGACAGTTTTTAAAAAATAAAGAAGATAACCCAAATCTGATTTTTGTGCCTTAATTACTAATGTATAAAGTAGAAATTCACTGTTTTGTTAACTTTATCAGATTAGTCGGAGAAAAAAAAAAATGCATTATTTAAAACATGCATGAATCGCTAGTTGCATTTAGGAAACATACCATTCTGAATAAATTGACGAAGGTAGCCTGTGACGCGTCCCTTATCTTCCACTGGGCATTCGTCATCGTCATCATCTTCAGTCATGGCGGGCCAGCTGATGCGGTCCAGAATGCTCTACACAGGCAAACACCAAGCGGACAAGCCATGTAAAACAAAGGATTGTCCTGCAGTGTTGATGATCCCAATTAAACACTTCATTTCAAACTAATCAAAATTACCCGTCTCAACTGAACCACTTACTTCTGGGGTCAATGCAGCATACAACTCCCGTGGAAAAACAATTGGAGCAACATCTGGACGTTCACTCAGGAATGGCCACAGCATGGTCTCTTTAAATCCTTTTCTAATTTGCTTAATTTGCCTCATGGTCCATCCAATTACCTAGTGAGAGAAGAGACTATATCAAATCTTTACACATGTAGTGGCTAAAACAGTTAGAAATGCAGTAAAATAGTTTGAGCAGAAAGTAGTACTGCATGATGCAGAAGCCTCTCAAAGAGCCATCTTCGGTTGTCATTCGTCATCACAGGAAGGTCCCATGCAAAGCACAAGGCATCAACACTCCCCTTTTCATCAGCGGAGAGATCACAGCTCCCTTCAAGCTTAAAAACACAATATGGACACTCTTAAAACCCAGCAAAAAGAATTTAAAATATGTTGAAATTTAAATCATGCAGTTTGCAGTATACACACCAACTTGATTTTTTCCCGTAGATCAATGTCTGGACAGTCATTGATTTCTATGATGGCAGTTTCAGCAGTGCCTCCACACAGGATCTGAATGATAGCAGGGCTAAGGCCTGTCAGTGTAGGCCCTCCATGTAAAAAGCAATGTCCAATCATTCTGCCCGCCATCAGAAACAGGTCTCTCTCCACCAGGAATGCTGAAGAGCATGAAGGTACAAGATGGTCTGGCTCTCCATCAAACAGCCTTGTGACACCATCAGAATTTCCTCCACCAAGAATGCTGAACAAAAAGAAACACCCTGACCAATGGTCATGTACTCAAATTTTCCGTAAATCAGTGGTGGTTTAATAGAAGACAATAAAACATAGGTATAGATACAGTACATTTTAGATATGCTTTCACTAGAGAGATTTAAGACAGCATTTGGAATATTGGTGCTTGAACCCATTCAACAATATATGAAGGAGTAATTGTAGACACCCTACCAAAGTTCAAGTTAAAACCATCTTTCAGCTTCTGCATGACTCTGAATAATATGAACCGGTTCACTCCCTCCCCGATAGCAGGATCGCCTAGTAATTAAATGAAATTCAAAAACTCTGGGTACTTCATAGAAAACAGACTGCACTAACAAATTTGAAATAAACTATAGGAAAAAAACGAGGTGAACCTTCATGTCTGCAATGCAGAGGACTTGCCCACTCTACATTGCGTGCTTTATAAAATGCAATGAAAGCCATTTCTTGATCTGAGATGCTGCTTCTGAGGTCAACATGCAAATGCAGTGGCTTCCATGATGCGTATTTGTGAAGCATTGTCTCCCTGTACAACTGAGCAGCCCTGGACAGGTCTGGTATGGTCTTCCAATCTACAAATGAATAAAAGCAAAAACGGCAAAAGCAAACAACAAATTGTTTTAATCAAGGACCACTTATGGGGTGTAAGAAACACACTACAAACCCTCAGTTTGGTCAGCAGTATCGAAAGACCCAGCAGAACCTGTTGGCTGATTCTGCAAAGATGCAAGCAGAGAAGATGTGCAAGATGGTCCTTCCATTGCGTCTACATCCACTCCACTGGAGTCAAACGAGAGCTCCTCCAGAGCTGATGGCCTAAAAAACACAATATTCTCCACGTAACAATACAACAAATGAACAATTGAATACAACAGTTTAAAACTGCTTCACCTGGAAATGAACAAAATATTAAGATGAAGATGATGAAAAATGAAATTTTATAAACATTTGTTTGCAAATTTAGGTTCAAAACTGTTCCTTCAGCATCAAAAGTAACAATAATAGTCAAAAGCTGAAGGGGAAAAATTTAAATACTCTTAAGTTCTGATATGTTCACCCGACTTAATGAATTCCGGAACACCTTGTATGTCCTCCCAGTCTTTTAGCATTCTCTAATCCCTGAGTATGGTCAGGGCAGCATCTTGACCCTCTAAATTGTACACATCCGCTAACTCAGGCTGCACGGTGAAATGATTTTTTCTATTGTGCTCAAGCCTAGAGACCGGGAAGGCCACAGCAATATTCACTTTGTTCGTTCCTAAAAAGTCATGAGTAATGTCTTGTCCCCAACAGCAAGGAGTAATAACCATGCAAAAACTCAGATTGACAGTATAGTCCCACAAGTCTCTTGTTGATTAAACTGTTCACCATATTTTGAGTCATTTCAAAGAAGAACAGAATTTGTTTTGCAATAAACTGTGTGTATCCAATGAAAAAGACAAATTTGTTATGCACCAAGGCAAAACTATATGGGACGACAATATACCTCTCTCCACAGTCACTGGCATGCACCTCAATAAAGTCAGCAGGGTACACTCCTTGGCACATAGGGCATACTTTCTCAGTAGCAACTGGGGAAGCTGTAAAAAATACAGTAAGCAGCGTAAGTAAAGTAAATAAATTAAAAATTCAAATGTTAATGTTCGCAAATGATCCATAGGGCACTTTCTCATAAAACTATATTGTATATATACAGTTCATTTGCATAGATGTAGATTAAATAAACAATAAGGGAAAATTTAGGCCAAAACCAGAAAAACTGACATGATCAAAACTGTTTCAAAATTTTGCATGTTAAATCATCTGTGCAAGCAAAGGAGACAATCCAGCAACTTTGTGGTCACTGGGAAACAAAACACGACCAGGGAGGGGAACTAAGTAGTAACATAGAAAAAAATCAGTCCCATGACTATAAAATAAGAACATGGGATGGAAACTGAAGAAATAATAATACAACATCAATCAGAATAATTTAACAAATAAGCTCATTCTTAATGGCAATTTAAATCAAACAATCCAGCCAACAATAACTTATTTCATCAAACATCAATCGATCATGAAAGTATGTGAAGTTATTTTTTAGGGTGTCAGGACAAGATACTTACACTTATTGTGAGGATTACAGGGTGCAAATGAAACATCTTGATCATGATCTGCATCCTGATCTTGTTTTTCATCAGCATCCTCATCGTTTTCCTGTTGAGTGGATCAAATTTACTAAACTAATGACAACACTATCATTGTAAAGCAGTTGTCTTAATATGCATTCCCTGTAAAATTAAGAAGATTTCAAGAGCCAGGCACTTTTGCTCAGTAAAGTCAAAAAACCTACTTGTTCAGCGTCTTCTGCAGACTTGCTGCAAGAGTTCACATGCAGGGCAAGAACTTGTAATGGTTAAATCTCTCCACATGTCTTGCACTGCGATTTTGGCATTTTGCTGAATTCGGGGGCATCAGCAGGAAGTGGCATGGTGTCCAGTTCATCTTGCAGTGGAATGATGAAAATCATGCATCTTCCATTATTGGATATGGTCTTCAGAAGTTTTGCAGTATAGCCTTCAGACTCAGGAAAAGTGATAATGTTAACTTTATGCAGAAATTTCCCAAATGTAATGAAGATAGTCAGCATGGTCAAGCAACACTCAATTATTGTGTTAACGTAACATCCGTTTTAAATGTGCCATACAATTTCAATGCTGAATCCTCTGACCCGATGCCTTATTAAATAGCCATCCACCAGACAGTCTCTCCAGTTTGGGGTATTCAGCCAAAAGCGCGGCTGAAATCTTTGAAGGAAGACGATATATGTGACCACACATTACAACCAATCATTAGCACTCCAATTATTACCAATAAATTACCACTATTAATGACCTCTTCATAACATATAATTTTAGAAATGCTTACCTCTGCATGGTTGCTGTGTTCAGGCAAAGTTATTAGGCGTTTACCTAAACCTGCCATTAACAGCGTAAGCTCCAGAGGTCCTCCTGGTGTTCTGGTCATGGGTTTTGGGAGTAAATAAAACTGGAGATTTGTGGTCTTTGTGGGTGCTGCTGACACCTGTTTTAGCGGTGTAGGAAATCTGCGTTTGCCTCTGGTTCGTTCTCCTCTAAAAAGACCAGGAAAAGACCTGTGAAGCAAATTCAAGCACATGTCACACAAAAGCTAAAACAGCCCACAGACACAATATACAATACATCCAGATTATAATGTTTCTAACTTTGCCATCTCCTGCTGGATATTAGCCGGTCTCACTCTCAATTCCTGGCAAGGTCCCTGGCTGGGAGACTGGCCCTGATTCTGATCCTGATCCTGAACTGTCCCATGACTGACTGTTGCTGTTAAGAGAGACAGCAAGTTCCGTGCAGCAGATTCGATATGGGCATACTCTGGCTTCTGGAAACGCATAAATAAAAACAAAAATGAAAAGAGTGAAAAAAAAAATTCAAATTCGCATAAAAGCAGTTTCCTAGTCAGAGAACTTTAAGATGATTTCAAGCACATAAAGATGATTTCAGACTAAAAGAAAACATGAGTTTCACACGTTAGGATGCTCATATTTTCTCTGTTCAAACTAGATATGACTAATAACTCACAAATTAGCTTGAAGAAAAGGCTGATTAGATTTACAAATGATGTGTGATGTTGTCATTACACTCCTTAAGAAATTCTGAGGATCTGTGACAATGATATATTACATTAAAAGACTGTATCACAGGTGGATAAACTCGAGGTTATGAGTGCTTGACGCAGCGATTTTTTTTTAACCCGAAGTTACTGTAAACCACCACCGTGATTCAGTCAATAAGAAATTATCGAGGAGCGGAGGTATTCTCAGACCGGGACAATCCATAGGCAAGTGACTATTTCATCGACACTTCGGCTCTAAATTATAAATAATGGAAGCGAAATATGAGGGGTTTTTTTTTTTTTAAATCGTGTAAAGACTACAGTAAAGAAACCATAATCACATTATACGTCACTGATTAACCCATTTTGTAAGTCACGATGCACTTAAACGAACGTACCCACGGTGAATTTAACGCGTTGAATTAATCGACCCCCTGATGAAGCCGCTTAGTGAATATACCAGAGAGAACGGGGGTCGATGAAAATGCTCGCGACTTAACCGCCCTGTCCTGGGGAGACCAACAGGAATCCCTCATTTTACGATTATCATGCACCAATAACACCTTCTTGGAATAATGCCCACAAAATAATTTGTGTTAATATAGCTAGGTTTATATCGCGGGCTTAGAACCAGAAGTGGCTATGTGGCTATGGTAGGATTTTGGCCATAGCCACATCTGGTTCTAAGCCCTCGATATGTCCCTCGCGGCTAATAGCTAGCTATGAAGTTTCCAATGCGATCAGTTTAATTAGCTAGAAGACATCTTTAAGTTAAAAAACTGCGATTGGAATACCCTATAATATGAACTGAGCGTGAAATCGGGGCGGCCCAACCAATCAACTTCTAGACTAAATTACCGAACGCTAGATCAAAATGAAAATTAGTCTGACTTGATATGAGCTAGGTTGCCGTTAGCTAGCTAGCTTGCTCTTGAGATCATGCACTTTTTGTCAGCTTGCTACATATTTAGCAAGCATCCTACACACGAAACCGTGAAGATTAGTTAACATAATACTTTTACCAGCAAAAACCTCCAACCCACCTGTTGGCTGCCGATTTTTTAATTAAGCTTCAGCCATCATCCTCAAGTCCACGGTTGTCGCTGGCGGCCGTTTTCTACTCGGTTCAACTTCACGGTGTAGAGTTCTAGGAAATTGAGTCAGAGCGCCACCTGCTGTTTAGCAGGGCTAAAGGACATTTGAGGTGAGAAAATCCTTCGGGCAAATACAAGTGAGAAAATCGGCGCCATGTCACCGGTAGAAAACTGCCAAAAGTGATTTGTACGTGTAGGAAATGGTTCACGTCGTATACTTGTAATAGGTACGTTTTGTATTTGTAAAACTGAATACATTATTTTGTAAATGGTGTTTTGTATTTGCTAATCACACTGTGTTTGCTTGCAAATCGTTTTTATATTTGCAAACCACACCTTGTTTGTACGTGAATCATTTTTATATTTGCAAACAACGCTGTGTTTGTTTGCAAATCGTTTTTGTATTTGCAAACCACACTTTGTTTGCACGTGAATCATTTTTGTATTTGCAAATCACACTGTATTTGTTTGTGAATCGTAGTGCATTTGTAAAACATGTTCTGTTTGTATATTAGGTTTTGGCAGTAATTTAACTCCATATCAATGCACAAGGAATTTAACTCCGCGTGAGAATCTCATTAAGCGTTCAATGACTATTTGCGGACTACGGTGAATAAGCCTAAAAAATGCGTGGGACCTACGTTGAATGCATGAGACTTGGCATCTCTGTTGATCATCAAATGAGATGAGTGGTCCGAACATAACCATCTGTCGGGGTCGAGTTCGTGGGTGGTGCTTAGTTGCGCATGCCCGAACGTCAACCCAAAGTGTTGGGTAGTCCAAAATAAACCAACACAACATTATAGAAATTACAACCCAACAGCTAATAACTCCATTCACAACAGAAATAACCTAGCGAATAGGGTTCTCAGAATGCCCAATTCAATGAAAATAACCCAATTAAATTAACCAACAGGCTCTACCTAGCAGCTGGGTTGAAAAAACAACCCAGCATTTCTTTGAGTGTAGTTTCACCATTCGAAATTCATCCACTAGCCAACTTGTAACCATAGCAACATTAGAGCTGGTATTTGACTGGGTACAACAGAAACCTAGCAGCTCATTTATCTCCAGTAAATTTAGCGGCGTCATATAAGTTGTGTCCTGCGGGGCGGTTAACAATAGGTACTCAAGCGATAATGACCGTAAATATTATAGCAGCGAAGTAATCAGGCTTACAAATGAAGCTAACGTGTCCACTTCATGTATCAGCGACTGCTGACAGTTCGCCAGCTACGTGCTATGCCAGCAGACTGATTTCAGCTCGCTGACTCTACGGAAACCGTCATAAGTTCATTGTAATTGTGGGTAGCAAGTTAGCTACAGCCTGCATAATCGCGCATAATGTTGTGTTATGCATAATCTCCGTTTCAGATGGAATCCGGTATCAAATCATCAGCTAGTAAACGGATGTAAGCATGTGCAAAAAAATTCTTTCTCCATGAACGTAAGATGAACTAAGATAGCTGGTTCAATTTAGCTTGGCCTGTAGTATTGGGTATGAGAAGGCGCGGTGCCTGTTTAATGATTACCAACTCGTTTTTTTTTAGTGCAAAACTTTAACCAAAAATTTCTGAATGCTGCGATTTGATATTGCTGGCAAATGACCATGGTATAAGCAGGATAATCAACTCGAAGGTGAGCATTAGAGCAGTGAGACTCCTCTACCATAAGCACAGAGCTGACCAAGCTGAAGCAGGACAGGGAGAGCTACAGGAGAGAGCCGACACCCTTAGGGCTGAGGTAAGAGAGCTGTGGTGAGACAGAGAGCTACAGGAGAGAGCTGACACCCTGATGGCTGAGGTAAGAGAGTGGTGGCGAGACAGAGAGCTACAGGAGAGAGCTGCCCACCCTGAGGGCTGAGATAAGAGAGCTGTGGTGAGACAGAGAGAGCTACAAGAGAGAGCTTACCACCCTGAGGGCTGAGGTAAGAGAGTGGTGGCAAGACAGAGAGAGCTACAGGAGAGAGCTGTTCAGGGATGAGGTAAGAGAGCTGTGGCGAGACAGAGAGAGCTACAGGAGAGAGCTGGCCACCCTGAGGGCCGAGGTAAGAGAGTGGTGGCGAGACAGAGCTACAGGAGAGAGCTGGATACCCCGAGGGCTGAGGTAAGAGAGCTGTGGTGAGACAGAAAG
This sequence comes from Gymnothorax javanicus, assembly GCA_029692085.1. Lineage (NCBI taxonomy): Eukaryota > Metazoa > Chordata > Actinopteri > Anguilliformes > Muraenidae > Gymnothorax > Gymnothorax javanicus. The sequence continues at coordinate 3,022,421 of CM056206.1, read as the reverse complement.
AGCTACAGGAGAGAGCTGGCCACCCCGAGGGCTGAGGTAAGAGAGCTGTGGTGCGACAGAAAGAGCTACAGGAGAGAGCTGGCCACCCCGAGGGCTGAGCTAAGAGAGTGGTGGTGAGACAGAGAGAGCTACAGGAGAGAGCTGGCCACCCTGAGGGCTGAGGTAAGAGAGTGGTGATGAGACAGAGAGAGCTACAGGAGAGAGCTGTTCACCCTGAGGGCTGAGGTAAGAGAGCTGTGGCAAGGCAGAGAGAGCTACAGGAGAGAGCTGACCACCCTGAGGGCTGAAGTAAGAGAGCGGTGATGAGACAGAGAGAGCTACAGGAGAGAGCTTATCACCCTGAGGGCTGAGGTAAGAGAGCTGTGGCGAGACAGAGAGAGCTACAGGAGAAAGCTGCCCACCCTGAGGGCTGAGGTAAGAGAGCTGTGGCAAGGCAGAGAGAGCTACAGGAGAGAGCTGACCACCCTGAGGGCTGAAGTAAGAGAGCGGTGATGAGACAGAGAGAGCTACAGGAGAGAGCTTATCACCCTGAGGGCTGAGGTAAGAGAGCTGTGGCGAGACAGAGAAAGCTACAGGAGAAAGCTGACCACCCTGAGGGCTGAGGTAAGAGAGCTGTGGTGAGACAGAAAGAGCTACAGGAGAGAGCTGGCCACCCCGAGGGCTGAGGTAAAAGAGTGGTGGCGAGACAGAGAGAGCTACAGGAGAGAGCTTACCACCCTGAGGGCTGAAGTAAGAGAGCGGTGATGAGACAGAGAGAGCTACAGGAGAGAGCTGACCACCCTGAGGGATGAGGTAAGAGAGCTGTGGTGAGACAGAGAGAGCTACAGGAGAGAGCTGGCCACCCTGAGGGCTGTGTAAGAGAGCGGTGTTGAGACTGAGAGAGCTACAGGTGACAGCTGACCACCGTGAGGGCCGAGGTAAGAGAGTGCTGGCGAGACAGAGAGAGCTACAGGAGAGAGCTGGCCACCCTGAGGGCTGAGGTAAGAGTGGTGGTGAGACGGAGAGAGCTACAGGAGAGAGCTTACCACCCTGAGGGCTGAAGTAAGAGAGCAGTGATGAGACAGAGAGAGCTACAGGAGAGAGCTGGCCACCCTGAGGGATGAGGTAAGAGAGCTGTGGTGAGACAGAGAGAGCTACAGGAGAGAGCTGGCCACCCTGAGGGCTGAAGTAAGAGAGTGCTGGTGAGATAGAGAGAGCTACAGGAGAGAGCTGGCCACCCTGAGGGCTGAGGTAAGAGAGCTGTGGTGAGACAGAGAGCTACAGGAGAAAGCTGACACCCTGAGGGCTGAGGTAAGAGAGTGCTGGTGAGACAGAGAGAGCTACAGGAGAGAGCTGGCCACCCTGAGGGCTGAGGTAAGAGAGCTGTGGTGAGACAGAGAGCTACAGGAGAAAGCTGGCCACCCTGAGGGCTGAGGTAAGAGAGTGGTGGTGAGACAGAGAGCTGCAGGAGAGAGCTGGCCACCCTGAGGGCTGGGGTAAGAGAGTGGTGGTGAGACAGAGAGAGCTACAGGAGAAAGCTGACCACCCTGAGGGCTGAGATAAGAGAGCTGTGGTGAGACAGAGAGAGCTACAGGAGATAGACTGACCGCAACTGATTCCAATGAAATATCGCCTTTTACTCTCGGTACAGTGTGGCTTGATTGAAAAGTGGGACTCGGCAATTAAATATCTTTTATTTCCTGAAATAAAATTGTGAAGTGTGAGATTGCTGAATATGTCGTGAGAACGTGATATGCCACTTAAAAACGTGAAACTTAAGCCACAAGCGTGAGAGTTGAAGGGTATGCAATTTTGAATGACACTGATTTAAATGCACCAAATTACGTGTCCACTTGAATGATTCTCGTCAACGGGGAGAATTAGCAACACCTGATAGTGTGGAGTGTTCTTGGAGTGAAAATACAGGGTGTTTCAAAAAGATGGATCCAATTTCAATGCAGTATATTTCCAAATCGGGTCCATCTTTTTGAAACACCCTGTATTGATAATTATGAAAATGATTGAGAACAAGTCAGGACTATAGCTATTTTAAAGGGGTGTCCTGTGCCCCACCAAATTTTCAGTACTCACTACGACACTGGTTTTATTTAATTTATGACCTCTGCGCGCTCAAGAGTTCAGGTGTCCGGGTGACGCAGCAAACTACCGCGATTCCAGCAAACATGGCGCGCCGCAGACAACGTATAAATCTGATCTTCTCGACTGATTTAGTTGTTAAAAACATTTTTCAAAAAATTTCCAGGAACACATTTGAATAGTCAGGGCAGTGTACTGTTTTTAGGTAAAAGCTGAAAAAGGGTTTTCTTTTCCTTTAAATTAAATGCTAAAATTTAGCAACAATAAGTTCAATATTGCCATATTAAAATAATTCAATCTTGTTCTTAGCATTTGACATTTCCCTGATATTTGGAGCAAAGGAATCATCACACCCATCTTCAAAAATGTAAATAAATTTGACCCAAACAATTGCATGTGTGTCAGCAGCAAACTGGGGAAATTATTCTGTAGAATCAAAAACAGCTGACGGCAAAATTTCTTCAGAAAACATAATGTCCTGAGCAAGAGCCAGATAGGATTTACTCGACAGCATCGAACCACAGACCATATCTATACCCTCCATACCCTCATTAACTCATTCCCTACGGCAAGCCGCTGCGAACGGCGCGGCGAATTCTACCATTCCCCATGGTAAGCTGGTGCCAGCGGCGTGGATGACCATTCGCAGTCCGATGAAAGCACAAAACCAGTTGACGATCGCGGTGATGAGCCACCTGTACTTCAATACTTTATATTGTGTAATTTTCGGGAAAAGTATTCCTACAAACGCGACAATTTTATATAAAAGTATTCCGAAGGGAATGAGTTAATAAACATGTCCAGCAAAATTAAAACATCTCCTCTTGTTTCGTAGATTTCAAAAAAAGCATTTGACTCAATTTAGCATAACCCAGCTAACAAACGACGAACTGGCGACGTAACTATACGTGCTCTTTAGGTAAGTCAGTGACCGACTATGTAGCGACGTTGGAACAACGTTGACAGTTGGTAATTCAGTTACGTTACTTGACGACCTTTCCAATACGTCGTGGACACGTTGCTTGTTGGTCATTCGGTTACGTCACCTGTTGGTAATTAAGTTACAAAAACTGACAAGTTGAGGTTTGTTAGTTTTATCAATCGTGGAGCAGCAGCTGCGGGCAGTTCACTCTCGAGGACAGTGATTCCCCAGCTAACACACTTACGTCGCCAGGACGTCTCGACAACGTAACCGTACGACCGTCGTGACAACCGGAAAAGTGAAATTCCTGGATTCGTCGTGGCGACGTAACTTCGTAATGTTGTCAGTTCGTCATCTGCCGGTCGTGGCAATGTAATTTATCAAAGGTCGGCAGTGGGTAACCTTATAGCAGTGGTTCTCAACGTCAGTCCTGGGGACCCCATGTGTGTGCTGGCTTTTGTTCCAACCACAGTTGCAATCGTAGAATTTTAACAAGCTGCTAATTTGTCTTAATTATGTGCATTTAATGTTTAGAGCAGTTATTTGCCCTCTTAACCAACAACTTAACAGAAATATCTATTTGCCATCAAGAATTTCAAAAATACCATTCGCACATTGCAGTATATCGGAAATAACAGCATAAAATGAGAGAAAACAATGTAACCAATCAAATTAATGATGTAGTTGGCTCCTAATTAGTGAAAACTACTTGGCTCATCATGACAAATGTAGTCCACAAACAAACCAGTTTTGTGTTATGTTGATCTGATTAAACTCACCTGAAGCTTTTTGAAAGAACTTGAAACAGTTGTGTCCAGCAGCCTAATCTGGGGTTTATTGATTTCCTCAGTGTATAATTTGATCTGTTTGACATGTTATGTTACTTGACATTACTTGCAGTATTGCAATAAACACACTATCTTCAAGGGTGTTTTATTCTTCATTGCATGTATGGATGTTCCTATGTAACATTTGACTAAAGAGATATATTAACAACTCTGAACATGAAAAGCACCTGATTAAGACAGTCACAGCTTGTTAAAGTTCTACAATTGCAATTGTGGTAGGAACAAAAGCCAGCACACACGGGGTCCCCAGGACCGACGTTGAGAACCACTGCCTTATAGTACCTTATTGTGACTTTGCGCGGTGCTTGCACTCGGCTCTTGCTTCCTTACGTTTATTGGATGGATTTCTCATGCTTTAATTAGTATTTCCCCTGCACGACTTAGCTGGCCTACTTGTATTCACCTTGCTAAAAGAAAAAAATATTAAATAAAAGAGTAATAATACAAGACAATCAACTTGGCTAACATTAGCACATGCTTAACCCTGCTCGACTGAGAGCACAGACATTGCGAGTCTGTTTGAAAACAGTTTATTTAAAGGGGGTTTTGCAGGGTATAGGCAAATTTGCCCACAGCCCAATTCGAACCATCTTCTGGTTATATGTACCTACTTGTAGGACTGTCCAGAAAATAGATTTGAAATGTGAAATTTGCATACAGGAAGTGAAGTGTGACCTATTCAGTGATTTCAAGATTTTTGTGGGGCAAGGCCTCGAAAAGTCCATATTTAAACCCATAAATGATTGTTCTGAAAACCAGATGATTTTTAATGGCTACACAACAACATGACGGACATTTTGATACCAAACATAAGTATATGTGAAAAACTGAAGAGGTTTTGGACAATTTTCCATTGAAAAATGCATCTGTCTTGACCAAAATTGATGCAAAACGTAAAGTTCATCTTGAAAAACAACCAGGCTCCTATGAAGACACACCTAAGATATTTTCACAAAAGTTGCCTCATATAATTGGCTAAATAATGTGCGAGTGTCTTTAAATTGCGAGACCGATAACATGGATCTGGACTGCGAAAATTGGAACCATCCTTGTATTTAGAAATTATTACTATCTCCTTTGGGTGTCAAAATGGTCACTAAATAATAAACATGGAATGCTTGTTATAGATACTTATCCAAATTAAGAGTCTTAGACATTGGCCTTCCGGATCATTCTGGATCATAACTACAATACATCTGAAACACACATGTCCTTTCAAGATTAGACAAATATAGATTGATACTATATATAGTATATAGTTGTATGTTAATTTATTAGGATATAATAACACTTCCAGGATCACCTGTAATTGTGATAAGATCAATTAGCGGTGGTGTATTCAAGCCATTTTTATTATATACTACAAATTTTTCAGAAAAGCCATTTAGATGTTTCATAAACTGTTGTAGATTGTATTCTATATCTCCCAGGCCTTGTTTTTACTCCACAGAGCAAAGCGTAGTCTGCGCTTGTGGTCACGCTTCAATGATTTAGTGCAGTGGTTCCCAAACCTGGTCCTGGGGACCCACTGTGTATGCTGGTATTTGCTACAACCACAGCTCAAATCTCAGAATGCGAACGAGTTGTGAATTGCTTTTAATTGCACTATTCTTGTTCATCCTGATTATTTACCCTTTGAGACCACTTCCGAAAATGGCCATGATGGGGAAAAAAAAAAAAAAATCATAGTGTGCTATATTGGAAATTACTTATCTAACATAAAAAAGTGGAAATTTGCAATTGATGACATGAAACTATGAATTGGCTTCTACTTGATAAAATTTAGGACACATGGTCACTAAAACTAACTATCAACGGGCAATTAAGAATTTAGAGACAAGGCATATTATAATGAGTCAAACCTGTTAAATGGTTTGAGGAAAGAACTTAAACACCTGCAATCAGAACCCTAATCAGCAGCTTCTTGATTGATCACAATCTTGCATTTGATCACATAAAACATATCGCCACTTTCACTTGGCTTGCTTATTTGGAATACATAAAAATAAAAATATCAAAATTGGGCTTTGAAACATCATGGAATGCATAGCCATTTCTGTCATAATGTGGTTTAAGGGGGTAAAATGTCCCTCTCATCTGAAAAGCAACTAATTAAAAAATGGCTTGTTAAAATTCTGGGATCGTAATTCTGGTTGGAACAAAAACCAGCATACACAGTGGGTCCCCAGGACCGACTTTGGGAACCACTGATTTAGTGAACCACAAAGCATTCAACATTGTTGTATGCCAGGGGTAGGGAACCTTCTCCAGAAAGAGCCACTGTGGGTGCAGGCTTTCATACCAACCAAGCTGCTACACACCTGATTCTACTAATCAACCTCTGGAATGTTTGTTAAGGGCCTTGATTTTTATTTAATTTCAGGAGATCACTTTGATCAGGTTTCTCTACTTTAAGCAATGGTTTGCTCGCATGCTTCCACTTCGCCCTCATGTTTTTTTTTACTACGCAGAAAATCCAGCCTTATAACAAACAGCTATTTGCCAAGGTACAAGTCCTCCTGGCTTTTAAAGGAAATGGGAGATGACACTCTGATTGATTTATTCCATGTTCCACCCAAAACATGCTGATGGGTAATTAAGAGATTAAATCCAACCCCTTTGCACTGAGCGCCTTATTATGCGCCCAGATAACCCGCCGTTTAACTAGCAAAAATGGATTTGGACACAACCTTAATGCATTGCGCTACACATTTTAGACTGTGTACTTGGAACATTAAAATAGGGCCCTAGTTACTACAAATTGGCACTGTGGGATTGTCCCGCAGTAAAATTCCACATTTGCAGGAATTGATTCAAGTACGCGCGATACCCGCAATCACACACCCAATTTTAGGCCTTGGCTGGTGCTTGTCTCTGCTAATGTTACTACCAATTCCTTTCTGAGCTCCGCTTATGAATCGAGCCATGTTCCTCTTCATCTTGGCCGCAATGATGCCTGACAGGAGTTTCCATGTTGTGCAGAGGCAGGTTATTGGCCTGTAGTTGGATGGGATCACACCCTTCTGGGGGTCCTTCATGATTAGGACTGTCCGACCTTGGGTTAACCATTCTGGGTGGGTCCCATCCCTTAGCAGCTGGTTCGTTTTTGCTGCCAGGCATTTCGTGGGGTGCAGTTAGCTGCTTTAGCCATTGGGTGTGGATCATGTCGTGCAGAGGCAGTGTTCTGAATAGCATCATTGCAACAAGCAGCAAAATTGGCTGGCTAGGCTTCCTAGCTTCATATGAAAACCACAGTTTGCTGCATTGCTTGAGATCATGAGAACGCTAGCTACCAAGCTAGCTAGCAGTGTCAAATAATCTATAGATCACAGTTTCACAGCTAAACAGTGGTCTAGCTCAACATTTGATATGACAACATCATGGGTTTTGTGACTATTTTTATTCTCAAGCCAGCACAATGTTCACAAGGTAATATGGTTGTGACGTTAGCATAGCAACATTAGCGTCGCCATCTTGTTGATGATTTTTGGAGATTGCAGGAAGTACCGCCTCTTATAATAATAATAATAATAATAATAATAATAATAATAACTTTATTTATATAGCACCTTTTAAAAACACAGTTTACAAAGTGCTTTGACAGAGAAGGCAATGCAGGAAACAAACAAAGCTTAAGAGCAAAAATGCATGAAGAGCAGGATCATAGTATAGGGACAGATAAAATAAATAGATGGCAGATAAAATTTTAATCAAAATATACAATGAAGAAATAAAACATAATAAACAAATATATAAAGGTTAAAAAAATTAAAAGCAGAAACTTCACATTCATCACATAAAAGCAAGTCTATAAAAATGGGTTTTAAGAAGGGATTTAAAAGATGTCACTGCGAGTCTCATTAAATGATGAATCTGCGAGTCTCATTTCCTCTGCGAGTTCATTCCAAAGTCGAGGGGCCCTGATGGCGAAGGACTGGTCGCCTTTAGATTTCAACCTCGACTTTGGAACAGCCAAAAGGCCGCTCCCCGAGGATCTAAGTGTGCATGCCGGCTCAAATGGAGTTAGAATCTCCGTCAGGTAGCTGGGGGCCAGACCTAAACAAGCTTTAAAAGTAATCAGTAAAATCTTAAAATCAATTCTAAAATGTACAGGAAGCCAATGAAGTGATGCAAGGATTGGAGGAAGTGATGACATCTGTTTAGGCCAGTAAGAAGCCTAGCTGCTGAGTTCTGGACCAGTTGGAGGCGGTGGAGAGATTTCTGATTTAAGCCAGCCAGGAGTGAATTTCAGTAATCTAAACAGGAGAAAATGAATGCATGAATGACTCTTCCCAGATTAGTACGTGATAATATAGACTTAATTCTGGAAATGAATCTTAAATGATGAAAGCAGGACTGAACAACTGATTTGATATGCAAATCGCATGAAAGATTTGAGTCGAATGTAATGCCTAAGTTTCTGGCTGTGGGTTTGATGTTAGAGGACAGGGAACCAAGGCTATACTCAATACGTGAAGTATTTATGGAGGGGGGGACTGAATAATAGAACTTCTGGTTTTGAGTTATTTAGCTGAAGATAATTTTGTGCCATCCAACAATTAATATCTTCAAGGTAATCTGAAACAGCAGCTAAGCTTCTTGGGTCATAGCAACGAAAAGAGACGTTATGGCGCTGAAAGATCTGACCAAGTGGTAGCATGTAAATGGGAAATAAAATTGGACCTAAAATAGAACCTTGCAGTACACCACAGGTAATATGAGATGTAGAGGAAGAATGCTTACCTATGCTCGCAGAGAAGGTTCTGTTAAAAAGATACAAGATGTTCCAACTAAGCACAGTGCCCTCAACACCAACCCAGGTTTTGAGACAATGAATTAAAATAGCTGCACTTAAGTCAAACAGAATTAAAATAGCACACTCTCCCCTGTCGACTGTTAAAAGCAGGTTGTTAGTTACTTTAAGAAGTGCAGTTTCAGTACTGTGTACAGCTCCAAAACCTGATTGAAATTTCTCAAAGATGTTATTATGGCACATAAAAGATAGTCATAGTCATAGTCTGAGTAGGTGTGAAGAAAATAATGAGAACATTGGAAAGAGCCATACATCCAAGTGGTGAAAATGTCTCTGTCAATTGCCTAAAGACAGTTGGTTACCATGTCTTCCACCCAGTATGATAATGTATAGCTTCCATTTTTCCACCACACACCGCATGAACAGAGAGTATGAAGGTTTATGAAGTTTTATATTCAACTGCTAAGGAGTGAGATTTTTAATTATAGACAGTGCGACATGTACGCCTAACTTTGGCAAGTTGTGGGTTAAATGTGTCATAAACCCAATGATGCAATGTATGTTTATTTGATTTTTGATACACATGAATTGTTCTTATGGTTTCAATAAAGACTTACGTGAATTTCACAAAAATCTTTATTGGCATGGTTGTTTCATGGAGAAATTTCTTTAAAAAAGAAATCAATTTACTTCCTCAAAGAAATTTGACAGGAAAAAATAAGAAAAATACAAAAATGAAAAAAAAAAACACGATTTGGCGAGAATAAAAAAGAAAATGAAAAATGGGGCCTAGCTCCAACCCCGAATCGAACCCCCATCGTCAGCTTTAAGGATCCTAAATAGTCCATCACTCTAAAGAATTCCCCAAACTCATTAATATGTTTGACCAATCAGAGAGTGAATAGCAAGTGCCATGGATATGTCGATTGGGATTAAAAAAAAAAACTTGCGGCCTGGCCCAGTGGCAGCTAGCAAATTGCCAAGCCAGGGAGAATCCACCAGGAAGTTGAGGAATATCTCAACAGGAAGAAGCGCCACCTAAATGCAGCCAGCAGGAAGGTGTCTTGAGGGTAAACAAGGCTCAACTGACATTGCTATTGGTCGGCGGTGTAAGCTCGCGGAATGGCATCTTTGTGAGAACTGGGCGGAAAATCTTCAAAGCAAAAAAAAAAAAAAAAAATGATCCCACGGCCAAACTCCCGCAAAATCGCAAATAAAGCAAGGAGAAATTTTGCATTTAGCCGCGTTTCCACCAAATGCAAAACAAATTTTTCATGCGACGAGATTACATTCAAAGTCAACGCAAAGACGCGAATACACGGGCTATTACTGCTGCTGTACACAACTACAATGTTAACTGTTCAGTAAATTAAGACTATTTATGTATTTATACGATATATTTTTGAACAGCCTTTCCGCTCTAATGCTTTTACTGCTCTTATCGCAAGTGGGCATCTATTTATGCCAAAAACATTTTTACTTATTACTAATATTAAAATATTAGTAATAAAACTTATTACTAATTTTAAAAAGGATTAAAAATAATACTTATTTTATTTGTTTATTTGTAACATTGCAGTAGGGTACAACAGTAGTAGCCCATGCCTATAACTCATTTGCTCAAACAGCATTGAGTTGTAATTAAAGGCTAAAAAAAGTTGAAAGCATTAGCCTGAAAATAGTGAATATTTCTGAACCATATCATCCTGACAAAGTATTAGACAATGGCTAAACCATAGCGTGCCAAATAGCTCATAATGGAATAATTGCAAATAACACACTGCTATGTCATGGCTTTAGCTTTGTCTGGTCAAGAAACCTGCCTTCTGCCCTTCGCCATTTGCCTTAAATTACTTCTTTGTTTTCTGCACAAATAATTTATGAACTGAAGACTTAATTCTCGGCCGATGTTCTGACAATTTGTGGTATCACGTCAAGAAATGCTACTGTTGCGCATCACGATTGTAGAGTCTCTGTTTTTGCTTTAAGATTGCAATATGAATCAGCCCACAGATGCAACTTTATTATTTGTAAACTTATTATAACATTCACAAGTTATAATGTATGGAACGTCATTTGTGTCAATATTAATTAAATAAATAAATACATAAATAAATATATATGCCTATGAAATAAATAAAAACAGCTATGAAATGAATCCTGAAATAACTAAATGAGCCAATAAATATATAAAAAAGTTTTTATTTCAAAATGTCGTTTTTCAAAGGACTACTTTTGTTTATTTCATGCGACTTTTATTTCATAATTCCGCATTTATTTATTTCAAAGGACTTGTATTTCCGAATGCCACATTTATTTCCCAGCTCTTTTTATTTCCATCTGTTATATTCAAATGAATGGGCGTGGTTATCTCACTGATTCAGACCAAAGCAACATCACCAGAACAGTGCTGAATCACGGGCGGCATAGTGGGTAGCACTGTTGCCTCACAGTGTGGAGTTTGCATGTTCTCCCCGTGTTCACGTGGGTTTTCTCCGGGTACTCCGGTTTCCTCCCACAGTCCAAAGACATGCATGTTAGATTAATTGGAGACACTAAATTCTACCATTCATTCCAGCGAATTCTGTCATTTTGATTGGTTAACACCAGGGGCTCTAATTTCTTGGCGCAGTGCAGGGTGGCGCAGCGTGGCGTAGCGTGGCGCAGCGTGGCGCAGCCCACGCAGTGGTAATTTCGTCCGGTGCAGCCCGCGCAGTGGTAATTTCGTGCGGTGCAACACCATGCGCAGCCACTTTGGCAATTTGGTAGACGGATGTGCGCCGAGATGGGTGTGGCGGCGTAGTAGGAGGAGGTGTCAAATATTCATCAAGACGCAGTGACAATTTCGTAGAAAAAGTCTTCGCTGAAGTTGCGCAGAAAGCTCGCCAGCTCCAACCTGGTTTACTTTCTGTGCAGTGGTAATTTGGCTGCCGGCGCACAGTGCGCTCACGTCACCGAAACCTCACAGGCAGGTTTCCAGAATGTCAGGCACATTTCAATGCAATAAATAATTACAGCAACCACTATTTAATGTAACCATCGGAATCAGGACATAAATTATAGTATCTATATCGATTGTCCTGATGTCAGATTAAAGGCGGAAATGGAAACTCCACCTGGCTTAATCAGCGCAGCTGAATCTGTGACGCAAACTAACGACTTCACATCTTTCTCAGCCAACCACAAACTGCCAAAATATAGAACCGGTGTGAAAGTAACGTGGGACGAAAGTAATACGGCGATTTACTCTCAGCCATCCGCGCCGATCGTCATATTCGGTCAGCACGCAGCTCGCGACACTCTCCAGACCCGCGAAAAATCTTGAGGTTTCGATGCTTCCCATGAACGAGACCGGGAAGACCGTTTTCCACAGTGGTGAGTAAATTCAGACAAATGGTAAACTTTTTTGACTTAAATATTGTCTCTATCGCTCCATGTGTCATATTAATGATGAAGTGATAGGTCATTTAGTTTTGTAACATATCCTGAAGTTTGAAATGTCAGACTTTTTCCACTTTAGAAGCAATCCTGGTTCTAATGTCTGGAGTCACTGTCGGGCGAAGTAGCAACGGTTACGTTCGTCCCTCTCTGCTAATGCGCCGAATTTTCTTGTGTTATATTTTACCGACAGAAAATGCCAAGAGTTAGGGTCAGAACTACCCAGAAAGGAAAGGTTGACCAGCAGGTTTACGGAAGGGCCTTTCTTGATGTCCGAAGAGGCGAGAGTATAAGGAGGGCAGCAGAGGTGCATGGTGTTTGTCATGTCACCCTGTTCAGGTACTGCAAGAGGAGGGCAGAGGCAGGAGGGCAGCAGGCCAGAGCCCCGGGGTACAGGGCTCACAACAAAGTCTTCACAGAAGAACAGGAGAAGAGACTGCAGGCATATATAAAGAGAGCAGCTGATATATATTTTGGCCTGAGTCCTAAAGAGGTTGGAGTAACACTGCAGACAGAGCTACACCACTATCGCCATTTGCCTAAGATAGTAAGCACCTCAGCTACGGATCTGCCCCAGCTCTGAGGTGCTTGCTATCTGGGAACTAACCTTTTTTTCATGCTGTTTTAGGTGCGAAAGTTTGCATATGAGCTGGCTGAAAATATTGGCCTCAAAACTCCATGTTCATGGGAGAAAAACCAGATGGCAGGGAAGGACTGGCTCACCTCCTTCCTTGAGCGCAACAAAGCCCTGTCCATCCGTCGACCTCAAGCCACCAGCATGTCCCGTTCCACCAGCTTCAACAAGACCAACGTGACCGCGTTTTTTAACAACCTAAAGACTGTCCTCACCCGCTATAATTTTGAAGCAAAGGACATCTGGAACATGGATGAAACAGGTAAAAATTTATATTTAGATAAATTAAAAAGCAACAGTGATTTGCAACAGCAATAATTCATTTCATTTATTATTTCAGGTACCACAACGGTTTAAGTGCCAGACAAAATCATTGCCACCAAGGGCCAGCGCCAGGTCGGTGCTGTGACCTCCGGGGAAAGAGGGACATCGGTGACTGTTGCCTTTGCTGCCAACGCACAAGGCAACTTTGTTCCCCCTTACTTTATCTTCCCAAGGAAGAAGTTCCAGCACCACTTCATCTGGGATGGCCCCCTTGGCTGCACTGGTTCTGCCAATGGATCAGGGCAGATGCAGGAGGCCGATTTCTTAGCATTTATGCAGCATTTTGCAAGGCACACCCGCGTGACCCCGGAGTCAAAGTTGCTGCTACTCTTAGACAATCATCCATTACACCTCTCTGTGGTAGCTATTGACTTTTGCAAGTCACATGGCATTGCACTCCTGTCTTTTCCCCCCCACTGCTCCCACCATCTTCAGCCGCTAGACCGAAGCGTTTTGGTCCTCTGAAGCACTACATTAACAGTGCAGCAGACAATTGGATGCGATTGAACCCTGGAAGAACTTTGACCATCTACAACATCCCAAGTCTTGTGGCTAAAGCTCTGCCTCAAGCTGCGACAGCAAGCAGCATTTCAGCTGGGTTCGAGTGTACCGGTATCTGGCCCTTGAATCCAGATATTTTCAGCGAGACAGACTTTGCTTCAGCTTTTGTGACCGACCGTCCTGCACCTGCACCAGCACCAGCTCCATCCCCAATGCCAGTGCCAGCTCCATCCACCAATGTCCGCTTTATCACCCAGTGCATCACCAATGTCTCCATCACCAGCGCCCTCTTCATCACCAATGTCCGCCCATTTGAGCTGCATCCCCGTGAGTCTGCCATTCTTCTAGATGGTGAGAGTTTGTGTCTGTGTGTGTCTTTTAAATGTGTATGTTGAGCCTTGCCAAGCATTTATTATTTTTTTGAAATATTATCTATCCAGGTATGATTGTGGTTCCAGGAACATCTAATGGCACGCCAATACAGAGGTTCAGCCCAGAAAAGGTTTGCCCATATCCAAAGGCTGGCTCGAGGAAAGAAAATAAAAGAAGAGGCAGAAAGAGGTGAGCAGAGTGTCGTTTTTAACTTGTCTTGATTTTCTTGCTTGTATAAAAACAAGCTGATTCTGACTACCATCTCATTGAATGTTGCAGGTCAACAGCAATACTGACCAACACCCCAGTAAAAGCTGCCTCGGAGGAGGAGACTCGGCAGAGGGGCCAGAAGAAACAGTCCTCTTCAAAACGCCCAAAGAAGACGTTGTTAAGCGGATACACTGCAACCACAGTTTCTCGGGGCAATGAGGAGGAATGTCTTGTTTGTAGGGAGACATTTGCCTCATCTTTGCCTGGAGAAGTGTGGGTGCAGTGCATCTTTTGTCTGCTGTGGTCACATGAGGCATGCACTGAGGGTGCAGCTCATTATATCTGTCACAACTGTGATGAAAATGTTTAAAACAAATGTGAGATTGTTTTTGCTTCTGTTTTAATGTCATTTTTATGATTGAATTGAATAAATGAGTGCATTGTATATTTACAGTTGCATGTTAGCAAAGACATTGTTTGATTTTTTCAAATGAAAAATGACAGTAAATCAAAAGATTCCAGTTAATTTGATCAGGTTACTTTTGTCCCGCCCGTGCGCTACTTTCATCCCGACTGGAGGGGTCGAAAGTAGCAATGCGCAACTTCCATTGGACGGCAAACTATGCCGAAGTCAATACATATTGGGATGATTTAGCACCTGATATTGACAGAGCACACACAAAAGTAGTTAATCGCTCCGAATTTTTTTTTTTCGGTCTGTGATGTTATCTTTTAAAATGTCGTTTATGTGAAAAATGTTACTTTTGTACCAGCTCTCCCCTATATATATATAATGCTTATATATAATTATTAGGCTACACGTGCAAACTTGGCAGTGTTTGTGTTCGACCTTCACAAAATGCAAATTGATAGCTATCGACTTTTCTTGGTCCTTTTATTCGTGTTTTCTTCCGTTGAAGATAGACAACAGTCTTTATTCGGTCTCTCTTTTGAAAATTAGTCAGATGGATCGAACAGATTCACGCTTTATTTCCACACCAGAGATAAAATAGTGCTTGTAGTCAGTGAGCAAATCAATTCCATGACCATTGACAGAGTGAATAAATTATCGCATGCACGATCAAGACTGTCGAGAGAAATGCAAAATACTCCATGTCGGCAGCCAGCAAAAAGTAAAAGTATTAGTATGAGAACAGATTTATAAAATAAAAAATAAAGAATAAAATATATCACCAACAAACAGAGCATCCCAAAAAGATGACTCGCAAATAAATAAATCGCAGTGTTCATTGGATGTTCTGTTTGTTGTTAAAATGTTTCTTTTTATTCTTTATTTCGTTATCAATCTGTTCTAATCGTCCTCTTTTTTTTTTGGCTGTCAGACATGGAGTATTTTGCATTTAATGTCCGACAGGCATTGTATCCTACATTGTCCCGCGCCAATGTCGACTCACTTTATTGAGCAGAGCTTAAACAGAAATATTGATTGAAATTCTCGGTACTCATCCTGAAGAACTGAGCCCTCTTATCAAAACATTCACGTTTAATATCTAAAACATTCAGTAGATTTGAAAAAATTAAAAACAATAATCGACTGTCGGACACGGAGTTATACTGAAACCATCCGACTGTCGGACACGGAGACGTAGACACTGCGTTCCACGCAATCTGTCGTGTGAAAAATTCGTTTCGCGTCCACTGTGCAAGCGGCTTAATACTAGGCTACTATTATGGTTACTTAGGTTTTATCGTTTTTAATGGGGTAAAGGAATACAGCCTGATTGCTATGATCTCGTACTGATATTGAAAATAAATGTGTAACGTATCTTGCATTGTTGTCCATGCATGTTAATCCCAAAATTTTAAGCAGCAGCAGGGTGTAATAATAGGAACACGCTATCCATCGTTTCTCTTCCCAATGATGCAGGCAGAAGAAGTAAATGAGCAACCGTCGTATTTCATTCCAACTTCATTTGGAGTTTGAATGATCTGACGTAGTTTCGTTTTGAAATTCCATTCAAGTTCGCTAATGGTAATAATTCGCGAATGCCATAGCTAGCCAGCTAACTCATATTCGTAATGCTTAATATAGACGTAAGCGGTGCAGAAAACATGCCTGAAGCAGCAAAGTAAAGTGCAACATTAACGCATCATGCAGATATAGGACAGAGGCTTCTATATTCCAACACATTAAAGGTGAGGAGAGGAGCTCATTTGATTGGTGAAGATTTGACTCGGCTGTGTTATACCCAAACAAGCCTTCTCTCCTCCCTCTTAGCCACTTGCACCGGCAGGGGAGACCGAGGCGGGACAGAGGAGTACTTGCGCCAGGCTACACCGGGCACGAAATTGCAACATACGCCTGGACACACCCCGTTGGCGCGGCGCACCCCCCATTTTATGACAAGCCGATAGTGCCATAATTCGTCTGTATAAAACGCCTTTTGGGACGAGAACGGGCGTGTTTTGCCGTTATTGCTTTTTTCCGGCGCTTTTAACGCCGTTTCTCGTGAGTACGGGATTAAAAGCGCCGTTTTCATATGCAAATTAACGGCATTATTTTCGGCGTTGTGGAAAACGGCGTTAAAAGCGCCGTTTCCATGGTAATGAGCTCCTCCCATTGATTTCTTTCAGCCAACACATTTTAACTGCTCTCTTCCAATCACCTGCCAAGGGAAACAGACCACATCAATTCAACCCAGATTTCCTTCTGCAGATCTTCCTGTCAGAAAGTTTGCACAAGCCTGCAGTGCATAGCTACAGTCTGATGCGAGCCTGAAGGAAATAAACCATGCGCACTTTTTCAATAATTAAACATTTCTTTGACAAATAAGGTTGCCATTTTGCGAATAATGTTGCCAGTTACATAGCGTACTGTTTATATGTATGAGCAGTATCTGTGATTCATCTGGTGAGATCCTTGGTTCCCAAACTGTGGTTCTTGTACCACTGGTGGTGCTTGGCTCCTCTTGGTGGTACTCAGGGAGTTTCACAGTTTCGTATTTTTGTGTCGCCTGCGATAGCAGGAGACACATAGGGGTTGCTTTGGCGGCGGCGTCGGCGTCCGGGGATTGGTTTCCGTGCTCTATCTTCTGTTGTAGTTGGCGGATTTTGATCAGGTTTGGGTTGGATGCTTTTTATATGGATACCTCGCTCGAGTTCGATTTCGGAATGGTTTCGACCATAACTAATTTGCATACTGCAATCTGATTGGTTGTTGGGTTTCCGTGCTCTCTTTTCTGTTGTAGTTGGCGGATTTTGATCAGGTTTGGGTTGGATGCTTTTTATATGGATACCTCGCTCGAGTTCGATTTCGGAATGGTTTTGTCCATAACTAATTTGCATACTGCAATCTGATTGGTTGTTGGGTTTCCGTGCTCTCTCTTCTGTTTAGTTGACGGATTTTGATCAGGTTTGGGTTGGATGCTTTTTATATGGATACCTCGCTCGGGTTCGATTTCGGAATGGTTTCGACCATAACTAATTTGCATACTGCAATCTGATTGGTTGTTGGGTTTCCGTGCTCTCTTTTCTGTTGTAGTTGGCGGATTTTGATCAGGTTTGGGTTGGATGCTTTTTATATGGATACCTCGCTCGAGTTCGATTTCGGAATGGTTTCGATCATAACTAATTTGCATACTGCAATCTGATTGGTTGTTGGGTTTCTGTGCTCTCTTTTCTGTTGTAGTTGGCGGATTTTGATCAGGTTTGGGTTGGATGCTTTTTATATGGATACCTCACTCGAGTCAGATTTCGGAATGGTTTTGACCATACCTAATTTGCATACTGCAATCTGATTGGTTGTTGGGCTTCCGTGCTCTATCCTCTGTTGTAGTTGACGGATTTTGATCAGGTTTGGGTTGGATGCTTTTTATATGGATACCTCGCTCGAGTTCGATTTCGGAATGGTTTCGACCATAACTCATTTGCATACTGCAATCAGATTGGTTGTTGGGTTTCCGTGCTCTCTTTTCTGTTGTAAGTGACGGATTTTGATCAGGTTTGGGTTGAATGCTCTTTATATGAATATATATCCAGAGCACCAAGTCTTGTTAATAAGTATCTCGGTTAATTAACTTCTAGCTATAAAAGTATCAGAAAACATTCTTTAAATTTGAATTTTAAGTTGTTGACTAGGTCTTAAGATTTTGAGAGCGGAGATTATTGTGGTATTCGTGGGTAGACATACCCATGAGATATGATAATTACACATTATTTTATTGCAGGTCATCCACATCCACAAAATTTGTCGAGGTGCAAACAACTACAACAGTCACTTCACTGTACTACTTATTCAATAAATTTTTTTTTTCCTGTCACTTCCCTCATTGTTCTGTCATTCTCTACAAACAGCTTTGCAGGCGACACATCCACTTCGCAGAATTCTAGTTTACTAAGGGGTTGTAGCAAGTGTGAAGGCTTATCGTCGCCCAATCATTCCAATAAGATCCTGCGTCAATCGCGGCTAACTTTTGACCAGAAAATAGGTAAACATACTTCGGGATTCGGCCCAGCAATTCCACTACATTATCTCTGAGCCCCAATCATGTTAACCACCTTGTCTGAACCAAGTTCCAATGCGACATATCGCCGCAAACATCGTTCGTATTGCTTATCAAAGTCAATGCAAAGACGCGCGTCAATGCAAAGTCAATGCGTTTCGCGTGTATTTGCATCTTTGCTTTGACTTTGAAAATTATCTGTCGTGCAAAAAATTTGTTTCGCGTCCGGTGGAAAAGCAGCTTAATAGTGTTGCACCTGATTTTAATGATCAGGGTCTGCATTGAACCCCGTGCACACTTTTTCAATAATTAAACATTTCTTTGACAAATAAGGTCGCTATTTTGTGAATAAAATTGCCAGTTACATAGCATACTGTTTATGTATGAGGATCATATAGTATATAGCATCACATCCCTAATCATAAAAGCATATCAGAACTACGATTTCTATCTCTTTATTCAGCATTGATCTCTGCATTTTACTTTACTGTACCTTGCAGCCTCATCTTGAGCAGTTTGTCCACATTTCTCTAATAACTAAAACACTGATTCTTGAGAGTCGGGACAAAACACTTTCTGAAAATTTTTTTTTGAAAATTTAAACTATGTTGATTGAAGTTATATATTCATGTAGATAAAGATCTGTGCTATTTAACCATGTAAAGGTGCAGGCTGGAGGTTAAAAAACATTTTTAACAAATTCACATGTTTACCTTAAAAACTTGATTTGTGTCAACTCCGTCAGACACACTAAAAGTATATAATTATATAATTATAATAGCCCAACAAAAATCTTAAGTTCTGATGTATGTTGTAATAGTGTTTAGTAACTCTGATATGCAATAAAATATAATGTATAAACTGAAGGCTTAATTTCAGACTGTTATGAATACACAGATTTCTAAAAATTTGCATTTTCAAACTTTATCTTTTATTTTTCCACTATAGAAAAAATATTCTTCAGTGAATAAGACATAAGAGGATGTAGATCTGATGATCCTTTATTACTTCAGCAACAAAAACTGAAGAAAGAATTTGTTTTTTTCCCAAAAAAATTACAAAAACATACATCTGACGGTGCTGATGAAGATCTGACGGAGTTGACATGTAAGCTGACGAAGTTGACAAATCCACCAATAACCACTTAATGTGCTAATATTATACTATTTTGGAACATAGTAAAGGAATAGAATGTTATTTTAGGGTTTTATCTGCACATTAATGTACATATATAGCATGCAATTACATTATTCTGCAATATACTTATGATTTGTAGAGCATGGGCAGGCTGCGGTCTTCTTATTGAATAATTAATCTATCTGCTTATTATTGAAAAACTTTCCAGCACGTGTGTTATATAGCACTTTTCTACATGACTGATTGATTGATTGATTGATTGATTGATGAAAAATCTTAAAGGTGCAGTGTGTAGTTTTCACTATTGAAAATATACACTCTGGCTTCTTATAGAGTGGGGAAGAAGTTCAATGGTCCTTTTTCAAATCCAGTTTTCTTGGACCATCAGACCAAAAGTGCACCTGTGGTAATTTTGTATTGATATATTTTAATACAGGATCCATATGCTATGTGTTCAGAATGCCACAGCATCCTGTCTGTTTGACTCGGACAGTGTGCAAAACCCTGCTTTTCATTAGTGTAATACATTCCAGTACAGTGTTCTCTGTGGCAGATCTGTCCAAAACAGACACATCCTCCAATCAGATGCTAGATACTGTGACATAATAGAAGGGCTTCAGAGCACAGAATGAAGGGAAGCTCAGCTTTGCAGTGGGGTTCCTAGAGGAAATCAGTGTGGAAGTTGATTGAGTCTGTCAGTATCATTCTCTGCTACTTCTTATTAGTTATCACAATTATATCAGTTGTCACACGTGCAGAGTTCAGAAAGAGATCCTGAACATTTTGTGTTATACTCTTAGGAATATTGTAATGGCTGTGTCTTATCTCCCACTACTTCCACCGGACATTGATTTTGTCTGCACAAGCCAGTGTGTAGATGTTTTCAACATCTGGTTGTAGGAACAGACACTGCACCTTTAAGATTTTACATCAATCAATCAATCATGTAGACAAGTGCTATATATATATATATATATATAATTTATTCGCAGCAACATAGAATGTTGTACACAGGAGTATTGATGACAGTAAAAAAACGTACAAAACCTATGATCGTGGTTTTAAAAACACAACATATTAACCATTTATACAGATTTCGTCAATTAAAATTTAAATTTCTTCCTTTGTAATATCAACATTTAAAACATTATCCCTGATTAAGCACAATTCTTTCAACATATTACCTTCAGATTCACATTGACATGAACATTTAAAATAATCATTGATCATAAACTTCTTGATTTCTGATAAGTCATTACATTTGAATATTGATAATAACTGTCTCCTATTACAGGCTACAGGAGTGCCAGAGAACTTACATAGATCAGCACACAGACGAGTACATTCGTTTTCACTATTAGCAGCAGCCATATAAAATTGATGAAATCTACACAACAGATCACATTCTAGTCCATTACTGCCATATAAATGCTTTACAAGTCTACAATGAGTTCTAGGTGGAACATTCCAAACCTTTCTGATATACTTTCTCCACGCTACATTGATATTATTGATGATATCTGCATGCAAAGACCAAAGAGGTGAACCTTAAAAACTACTACAACTATAACTATATAACACACGTGCTGGAAAGTTTTTCAATAATAAGCATATAAAAGAAAAATTATTCAATAAGAAGACCACAGCCTGCCCATGCTCTACAAATCATAAGTATATTGTAGAATAATGTAATTGCATATATGTACATTAATGTGCAGATAAAACCCTAAAATATCATTCTATTCCTTTACTATGTTCCAAAATAGTATAATATTAGCACATTAAGTGGTTATTGGTGGATTTGTCAACTCCGTCAGCTTACATGTCAACTCAGTCAAACATAAAACCTGACGGAGTTGACTCTGACGGAGTTGTCAAAATGGCAGGTTTTTTCCCTCTGCAGAAAAAAACACTGCAGCTAGCTAGCTAGTTTTTTGGCTATTGCTAGCTGTTTCCATAATCTCAATAAAATACTTTTATACAATCCACTATGGTTTAAAAAAAGTATCATAACGGAGAGATGGTGTTGACATGCTCCAGCTGTGACCATAGGAAAATTGGCATTTTTCATCTAAAATATCAAAAAATGTCAAACTAACCAGACCATGTGTGGTACTGCTGCATTCACCACAGCCAGGAGAATGAAAAGGACCCTCAGGGCTATAGCTGACCATGCTATTGCCTGATTTAAGGAGGTTTATGAAAAAATCTGACGGAGTTGACAGAAACAGAGGACACAACTTTGATAGGCAGATTTCTATGAAAAATATTTTTAGAGGTTCATGGAATGCATTGTTTTATACATTTATAACCCTTATCTTTGATTTGATATAAATGTTTTCACAATTGTAGAGGTTTTTAAAGTTTTTTGGGGCTGGTGAATATTGTGACCCCTTGCTGAGGACAAGAGAAATAACATGGGCCGTCTAACCACTAATCATACATTTAAACAAATATCCCCCCAAAAAGTAATTATCTATGCTAAAACATAGCATCAGTATTCACAATTCTTTTAGATTTAACATTGTGAGTATGTCAATCATAATTAAGTTCTTTATTTTTGATATAAATAAGACTTTTCTATGTGGGACGTTTTGTCCCGACTCTCAAGAATCAGTGATAAACGTATATTTGACAGATAATGGTGCTATTCTTAGAATTGTATCACCATAGCTAGAAAATCTATGTTCTTTCTCCTTCAATCACCAGATGGCTGAGAGGGTGACACCCATGAATTACCATTGCTTTTGCCTGAGGAGCCACAGGTTCAAATCCCAGTGGAGACATACGTTTCATGCATTGCTATGGATGCCCGCTCTATTTATTCATAGACTTTAGCGATTTTGGATGAAAAGTACATTACGCCAGGGTAAACATCTGTCAACCAATTTGCTGGTAGCCTGGAATTTTTATTTATTTATTTATTTATTTATTTTTGCCTTACCTTGCAGTCTCACCTGTGCTGCAGTCTGTTCACCAAGCCAAGGAAATAGCCCACATCCTTTTGCTTTAGTCTTACAACCCATTTCTAAAACACATTCCACAATCCATCTGATATCATGGATTGGCAACTTCACATTAACCACCTTAGATTTACTATTTACTGACATTTGTCGCCAGGTGAAGGCACAAGCTTGCCCACCTTCACCTTCTACCCCAAGGAATGAACCACACCCACCAATAAGGGTCACAGGCACAGGAGGCACAGCACAAAAGGAGTAAATATTTATTAAGTTCCAAAAATGAATAAAAATCTTTAAAAAGGCAATATTTAGAGTGAAATTGGAAACTGGTCCTACTGCTGTCTAGGGCACCCCCCTCAGCTAAATGGGGTCCTCCCGCACCAAACATTCAAACCCCCCACCCCCCCAACTGCCTTTTTCACTGTCTGCAAAATGTTTAACCTGTTCAAACTGTATTTTACATATGTAAAAGTGAACATTTTTACCAATGTCATTACTTTTTTATGATATTATTCAAAAATATTCACCTGCCTCCCTAGCCATTTTTTTCTGATTTGGATGTTACAGCAAACAAACATATATCTAAGGATGGCCAGCGTTGGTAAATGAGAGGTTGGCAGTAGTAAATGAGAGGCCGGCGGTAGTGAATGAAGACCCGGCAACTAATTCGCTGAGGTTTGTAACCCATTGGATTTGCTATTGACTTGGCTGGTCACTGGCATTCCTCCGCTGGCCATTAGCATTCCTCAGTAAGCAACGCACTGGATTTGTGACTGACCAGGCTAGCCACTCACGTACCTAGGCTGGTAACCTATACGTAACTTGGCACTGGATTTGCGACTTTATTGTTTCTAAATTAACGTGGGATCTTGTTTGCAAATTGTGAGAGTGGGTCAGGAAGGGAGCGTACATCGTACACATAATGCATTACCACCAACAGAATAGTACTGCTGTTTGCTTCCCTCTCTTTCCATTCCTATAATAAAAACTGAATAAATCAAATAAAAAATTTGAAACCTTATCATAATAATTCAATAATATCATAATAGACTCCTTTGTTTCCTTTGAAATGTTTGGTGTGGGAGGACCCCATTTAGCTGAGGGGGGTGCCTTAGACAGCAATAGGACCAGTTTCCAATTTCACTCTAAATATTGTCTTTTTAATGATTTTTATTCATTCTTGAAACTTAATAAATATTTACTCCTTTTGTGCTGCGCCTCCTGTGCCTGTGACCCTTATTGGTGGATGTGGTTCATTCCTTGGGGTAGAAGGTGAAGGTGGGCAAGCTTGTGCCTTCACCTGGCGACAAATGTCAGTAAATAGTAAATCTAAGGTGGTTAATGTGAAGTTGCCAATACATGATATCAGATGGATTGTGGAATGTGTTTTAGAAATGGGTTGTAAGACTAAAGCAAAAGGATGTGAGCTATTTCCTTGGCTCGGTGAACAGACTGCAGAACAGGTGAGACTGCAAGGTAAGGCAAAAAAAAAAAAAAATTAAAAAAAAAAAATTCCAGGCTACCAGCCAATTGGTTGACAGATGTTTACCCTGGCGTAATGTACTTTTCATCCAAAATCGCTAAAGTCTATGAATAAATCAAGCGGGCATCCATAGAAATGCATGAAGCGTATGTCTCCACTGCTGAACCTGTGGCTCCTCAGGCAAAAGCAATGGTGTCACCCTCTCAGCCATCTGGTGATTGAAGGAGAGAGAACATAGATTTTCTAGCTATGGTGATACAGTTCTAAGAATAGCATCATTATCTGTCAAATGTTTTTAATTATTAGAGAAATGTGGACAAACTGCTCAAGATGAGGCTGCAAGGTACAGTAAAGTAAAATGCAGAGATCAATGCTGAATAAAGAGAAAGAAATCGTAGTTCTGATATGCTTTTATGATTTGGGATGTGATGCTATATACTATATGATCCTCATACATAAACAGTATGCTATGTAACTGGCAATATTATTCACAAAATAGCGACCTTATTTGTCAAAGAAATGTTTAATTATTGAAAAAGTGTGCATGGGGTTCAATGCAGACCCTGATCATTAAAATCAGGTGCACCACTATTAAGCTGCTTTTCCACCAGACGCGAAACGAATTTTTTGCACGACAGATTACATTCAAAGTCAATGCAAAGACGCAAATACACGCGAAAGGCATTGACTTTGCATTGACGCGCGTCTTTGCATTGACTTTGATAAGCAATACGAACGATGTTTGTGGCGATATGTCGCATTGGAACTTGGTACAGACAAGCTGGTTAACATGATTGGGGCTCAGAGATAATGTGATGAAATTGCTGGGCCGAATCCCGAAGTATGTTTGCCTATTTTCTGGTCAAAAGTTAACCGCGATTGACGCAGGATCTTATTGGAATGATTGGGCGACGATACGCCTTCACACGTGCTATAACCCCTTAGTAAAAAATATATGACACTGTGAAACTCCTTGAGTACCACAAAGAGGGAGCCAAGCACCACCAGTGGTACACGAACCACAGTTTGAGAACCAAGGATCTAACCAGATGAATCACAGATACTGCTCATACATATAAACAGTATGCTATGTAACTGGCAATATTATTCCCAAAATAGCAACCGTATTTGTCAAAGAAATGTTTAATTATTGAAAAAGTGTGCATGGTTTATTTCCTTCAGGCTCGCATCAGACTGTAGCTATGCACTGCAGGCTTGTGCAAACTTTCTGACAGGAAGATCTGCAGAAGGAAATCTGGGTTGAATTGATGTGGTCTGTTTCCCTTGGCAGGTGATTGGAAGAGAGCAGTTAAAATGTGTTGGCTGAAAGAAATCAATGGGAGGAGCTCATTACCATGGAAACGGCGCTTTTAACGCCGTTTTCCCCAACTCCGAAAATAACGCCGTTAATTTGCATATGAAAACGGCGCTTTTAACGCCGTACTCGCGAGAAACGGCGTTAAAAGCGCCGAAAAAAAGCAATAACGGCGTAAAACACGCGCGTTCTCGTCCCAAAACGCGTTTTATACTGACGAATTATGGCACTATCGGCTTGCCATACCCATTCGCCGCGCCTGCGCCTGGTCTACGAATCTAGAGCCCCAGGTGTCTGTTCACCGATAAACATCTTGGCTTACGCTTCGTTACGGACGGTTTCACGGCGCATTAATGTCACAGTCACGAAAGATGAACGCCATTTACTTTAGTTTGAGATAATATCACTTTTATTAGGGGTTTCATTTGCAGAAATACAGTGAAACAGCCTAATGCAATGAAATGAAATGCTTTCTGACTAGCAAGCGAGCTAACGTTAGTTTGCTAGCTAGTTCGCTAGCCTAGCCTACTTAGCTAACAGGTATTTGGTGCATGTAATGCAAAAGATGATCAGCGAATAGCAATTATTTCGCCAACAAACTTGGCTGGAGTTGAACCGCGAGTATTTAGCTTGATAACTGGAATTAATATGAATCAAATAGCTCATAGCATCGCTTAGGTTATAGTATTGCATTGAACAAGTCGCGGACAGGGGCGTGGTGCGTTATGGGGGTAGCTACTTGGTCTGTTAAGTGCGCACTGATGCTACAGATTAGCTCCTTCACTAGCTAGCGAATTTTGCTATAAAAAAAACGGGCCTTAAGTATTTTCGTTGGGGTGTTGACAAGAGTCATGGTAGAATGGAAATAAATCTACCATTTTTTTCGAGCACTCGGTATTTATCGTAGGCTAGATACCTGAATTTACATTTCCAGGTATCTGTCCTACGATAAATACCTCGTGTTCGAAACAAACTGTAGGTTTATCTCCTAATTGACTATAGGTATGAGTGTGAGAGCGAATGGTGAGAAGAGTTGAATAGTGTCCTGTAATGAACTGTGGAGGGCAGCATTACGCAGTACGGCTACAGCCTGCCGGAAATTCTAAAACAGTATCCGCTGATAAACCATATTGATCAATTTGATCTGCCAAGGATAGCATGGCATCTCGGAGCCTACCGATGTCGTTCATTTTGTCCACACAATGGTATACGTATCAGCAGGTGTCGTGATTGATTCGAATGTAAACCTGCATACTCTCAGCCCTCCATGGCACATGATTGAGCACCCCTGACATATAACTTCAGCGCTGTTCTGGTGATGTTGCTTTGGTCTAATCTGATATAACCACGCCCATTCATTTGAATGTAAGAAATGGAAATAAAAAGAGCTGGGAAATAAATGTGGCATTCGGAAATAAAAGTCCTTTGAAATAAATAAATGCGGAATTATGAAATAAGTTACATGAAATAAAAGTAGTCCTTTGAAAAACGTCGTTTTGAAATAAAAACCTATTTATTGACTCATTTATATATTCTCTTCATTGACATTTATTTATATAGTTATTGGCTCATTTAATTATTTCAGGATTCATTTCATAGCTGTTTTTAAATGCAGTACATTTTCATAGGCTATTTCATTTATTTTTATGAAGGTGTTGCTTTAAGTTACTGTTACTTGAAGAGAGCATGTGAGGTAGCGATCTGGAACCAGACGCGAGAACCAAGCAGTGCAGTAAAATAGAATTTTATTATGGAAGGGGGCGAACCCCCGCAGAGCAGGAGGCAACGGTACAGAGTCCACTATCCAAAAATCAAAATCCAAAGGGCGAAATCCGAGTCGTAACCAGGGCAGCAATCACAGTACTCGTAGTCGGGCAAAAAAGGGTTTGATACACAGATGCAGCAAGAAATCCAAAACAGAGCCAAAATCGTTAAACAGGGACGGTCCAGTCAGAAGTGAATCACAAAGAATACAAGGCAAAAACAAGCATAGCACAAGGGAAACGTTCTGACAGGGAGCTGCTGTGAAAAGACTGCTTAAATACACGCAAGGGAAGTCACATGCTATGATTGGGAACAGGTGAAGTGGATCAGACTAATTAACAAGGGAGCAAACACGAGGGAGAACCTAACCACATGAAATTGGCAAAAGCCAAAACGCGGACAGGGATCACGAGACAGCCTATTGACGAACACACAGTTCCGGTTAGGGAGTTCTAACGTGCACAGATAATGAGAGGCAGAACAGAGTTAAACAGGTGCGGAGGATCCGCTGAAACGCAGCAAAGTAGATTGAGTAAAGACAAGAGGCGGAGACTAGAATAGGGCGAGTGCTGAGAGCTTGTTAATCAATTAGTAAAGTGCAGCTATACAATCCCTAGTGCTCGTTAGTAAGTTAGTACTATATACAATGTTAGTTAGAGTTAGTAGGTTTAACTAAAACAACAAACTGTTAGTATTGTTAGTAAAGATGTTGTTCAGTGGTGGTTATTCATATGTTGAGTTTGTGACAGTTGGTGGAAACAAATTTCCCTTATGGGACAATAAAGGCTATCTATCTATCTATCTATCTATCTAAAGACAGAACAGCAAGGCGAAGGAAGCAAAAGAGATTAGAAGGAATGATTGGAAACCCAGAAACCATGAAATCACCTGAAAGCGTGGCACACAATACTGGGGGAAATAAGGTGTCACATAACACAAGACCAGACAGGGGAGACAAAGTGCAATGCATGGCAAAATACAAAACACTGACCGGAATATGACTGAGGGAAATGGACTATGGCAGAAAATACAGAATCAAACAGAAACAAAACATGGCATGGAATCAAGGCATGGCAAAACATGAACAGAACATGAACAGAACAGAACAGAATCATAACAGAGCACACATTGCACGTGCCTCACAGGGAAGCCGAAAACGGAAATAACGTTGTATACTAGTGGGGGGCGTTACGATTCCTTTCAAGGACATGGATCCTTTGACTCAGTTCCTTAAGCGGATTTGTTCCTGGATTCGTTCACCTGATCCATCACTCTGACTCCGGTGAACGATAACTGAAGAATTTTATGGCTTTTAGATCTGGACTTGAATTGTAAATTAGGCTACAAAATTTTCCCTGTTGCATTTCACTAGCAAGGACCACGCCACAACAAAGTGTAGTTTAAAGGTTTAACGTAATTTGTGCGATTGTGAGAGTAGGCATAGGGGTGAAAGAGGGATGTTATCTTTGAGGTCGTCTGGGAGAACATGCTGAAGACTGGGTGGAGGGAAACTCAGTGTGGGGGTTCCATCTCGGCGTTTATCCGCCCGAGCTGATCTGGAGCCCCCCAGACGGTACCTAAAAAGAGACATAGGAGAGGTATGCACTGAGTTGAACTGGAGGAGGTGAATGGAGAAGGGAAGAGGATGAAGGGATGTGGGCAGGGATGGGGTAAGGAAGGGATGAGGATGAATGGAAGAGGATGAAGGGATGTGGGTAGGGATGAGGTAGGAAGGGATGAGCATGAATGGAAGATGATGAAGGGATGAAAATATGAAAATTTTGATGGAAAAATTAATCCCCACTAAGTAGGTCCAGATGGTGGAGGCCCGGAATTTGGACTGAGTGAGCATGGGTGATATACTGGAGATGGACATAACATCTAAGGGGGGAAATGACAGATTGTATGTGGCATGATAATTTTGAAAGTGTTCCAGCCGGTTAGGTAGGCTGACAGAGTGCTTGGAGCAAGGCTGTCGAGAATGGCTTCTTGAGAAGTGTTAGAGGTGTTTGAGTTGTGGAGTTAGTTGAAGGTTGTGGCTGAAAACAGTGGGACTGGTGTGGGATGCATGTCTGAATCTGGAGCCAAGTCTAAATTTGTGGAATGAGAAACAAAATAATGAGTTGGCGATGAGGTTATGATAACCAGGAATGTGGGCTGCCCTGAGGATGAACTGATGTTGAGCTGAGATTAGGGTGATTCTGCGCAGGAACTGCATGATTGATGGAGAATGGGATCAACCATTATGATTTCTACGACTGAGTGTCATAGTTCTGTGTTTGATGTCATGCTTTATGTTCATGGTTATGTCTTTTCTTTATTCTTTTTGGTTATTGTTTATTCCGGTTTTCAGTTTATACCATTTTAGGTTTCATTGCACTTGTCTCCCCTGTCTTGTGATCAGTTGGTTCAGTCCGTCTTCCCAGTCTGTGTGCTTACCTGTGTAATGTGGAAAAAAAAAAAAAAAGCAACTAGATGGCAGTATTGACATTTTTTTTGTTAAGCCCAGTCTGGAGCTAGGTTTGGGGCATGTCCTGGGCATGCCTCAGAGGGGGCTGGAAAAGAGTATATAAGGAGAAAAATTGAGAGAGTGAAAGGTAGTAGGAGAAATTGCAAGGAGCAATTGTGGAAGGATACATTTGACCAGACCTGTCACTCTTTTCAAGACCTGTGAAGCTTTTTGTGGGTTTTTGCCTGCGTTGGAGCATTTTCCTGTCCCAGGACATCGCAACATAGCAGCCCATCTCAATTACCAAGGGACTGTAAATATCTAATTTTTCTTTATTTCAATCGTGGTCAGTAGATGCAAATTGTAGATTAGTTCAAAGTGTGTGTTTAATTAAATCTGTTAAAGTTTTAAAATTTTGTCTGTCATCCCTTGCTGTCCGTGACGCCATAACAAATTGGGGCCATAACAAATTGACGCCATAACAAATTGGGGCCATAACACCTGCTTCGGGTGATTTCAATGGTTTCTGGTGCTTCATATTATTACTTCAATTCTCGTTTACTTCCTTCGCCTTGCTTTCCTAGATTACTAATAATACTAACATTTATATTTTGTATCATAGTCTACTAACTCAACAAATCCATGTATATATTACTAACTTACTAATGAACACTTTGGTTAATTTGTAAAGCTGCACCTCTACTAATTATTACTAATTCAGTCTCAGCAATCGCCCTGTTCTAGTCTCCGCCTCTTGCTTGGCTTTCCCTGTCTCTCCCTGCGTTTCCGAGAGATCTCTTGCACATGCTTAATTGCTTTCCTGCACTCATTGTCTGTGCACTTAGAACTCCTTGACTGGAGCTGTTTATCTGTCATAGGTTGTCTACGTCAGTGGTTCTCAACGTCGGTCCTGGGGACCCCATGTGTGTGCTGGCTTTTGTTCCTACCACAATTGCAATTGTAGAACTTTAACAAGCTGTGACTGTCTTAATTAGGTGCTTTTCATGTTCAGAGTTGTTAATATATCTCTTTAGTCAAATGTTACATAGGAACATCCATACATGCAATGAAGAATAAAACACCCTTGAAGATAGTGTGTTTATTGCAATACTGCAAGTAATGTCAAGTGACATAACATGTCAAACAGATCAAATTATACACTGAGGAAATCAATAAACCCCAGATTAGGCTGCTGGACACAACTGTTTCAAGTTCTTTCAAAAAGCTTCAGGTGAGTTTAATCAGATCAACATAACACAAAACTAGTTTGTTTGTGGACTACATTTGTCATGATGAGCCAAGTAGTTTTCACTAATTAGGAGCCAACTACATCATTAATTTGATTGGTTACATTGTTTTCTCTCATTTTATGCTGTTATTTCTGATAAACTGCAATGTGCGAATGGTATTTTTGAAATTCTTGATGGCGAATAGATATTTCTATTAAGTTGTGGGTTAAGAGGGCAAATAACTGCTCTAAACATTAAATGCACATAATTAAGACAAATTAGCAGCTTGTTAAAATCCTACGATTGCAACTGTGGTTGGAACAAAAGCCAGCACACACATGGGGGTCCCCAGGACTGACGTTGAGAACCACTGGTCTACGTGAATCCCATCCGTGTCTTGGCTTTTGCCAATTGTTGTGGTTTAGGACTTCCCCATGTGTGCTTACCTCTGTAATTAGTTCTTATCCAATTCACCTGTTCCCCGCATAGCATGTGACTTCCCTTGTGTCTATTTAGAGACTTCACTGCTGTTCAGCCCTTGTCAGAATGTTGATCAATATTCCTTTGTGCAGAGTCTCTTGTATGCCAAACGATTATTGTTTCTCCTCGACTGTTTCGCCCGACCTTGATTTTGCCAAAGCCCTTCTGTTCTTGTTTTTGTCTTTTTGGATTTTGACCCATTTCTGTATGACCACGTCTACTGTGTTTGGATGCCCTGTGTATGACCCTTTGCTTTGGATTTCGACTACAATTTTTTGCCTTCTGTCTATGTACTGTCGCACCTCTGCTTTTCTGGTTCTGACCCCGGCCTGTCTAGTCGACTTTGTTTTTTGGATTTCGTTTTGGGCTTGGCAATTCTTGTGTCTTCTGGTCCTGACCCTGCTATCAATAAAGGCATACGATTTTTGGATTTCCTGCTCTCGCGTGTGGCTCCTGAACGCACCGTCACACTGAGGTGTTATCGGGGTGGATGAGTGTAGAATTTTTGGACCATTCGTGACCCCACAGAATGGCAGCTATGACAATGGGGTACAGCTCACGAAGCGCAGATGAAGGGGAGCGGGACTTAGTCAAGAGATTTGAACTCGGTGGTCATGTGGAAGCAAACCATATACTTCTGTAGTAGCCGCCAAAACATAAGGAAGGAGCTGCATCTGTATAAAGCTGAATGTCCTCAGGTTGAGTGACAAAGTCATCATAGAAGGATAAAATACCAGTCTAAGAAGACAGGAAGTGAGCATTTCTGTTTTGCATGTCTCATCCAGGTTATCTCTGTCATGGAGAGAGGGGACGGCAGCAACTTTGGTAATACACGGTAATAGAAAGGATTTTACTTGTAGGATTATGCAAATGGTGGAATTGAGGTGGTCAAGGAGGGCAAGAAGCTGGTGTTTTGTGTATCTGTCTGAGGAGGTAGTTTGAAAGCAGCAGAGTGATGTGCTGTATCTTCTCAGATGGCAGAGATGCCAAAATGAGAGTCCAGGGTGATACCGAGGAACTCAATGGAAGTGCTGGACCCTGAGGCTTCTCTTAGGAGATAGGAGCGCCGAGATCTGAGAAGGCTTTTGTGAGAGTAGTGAACCCGAGACAAGGAGGTGAAGACGAGGGAGTAACTACAAGAAAATCGTTGACAAGATGGAGTATGTGGGGAAGTTTGTAGGTTAGTTAGAATCCAGCACAGTGCTTCAGAGAGAGTGTCAGAGATCTTGGGACTGCTTCTGCAGCAGCTGGGAATAGGACAGTTTATGCTTGGGATGTGTGAGCCATGAGGGGAAGAAAGATCTATGATTAACTGCTTTGGCTGACGGAGCTGAACTGGACCAAGAATAGTCTGCATTTCCCTGGGCTGACTCGTGTCGATGCTGGAGGAATGATGGAGCTAGGCTAAATCTACGTAGCCACCTGAGAGAATCTACTGGCGTAATGCGAGAGAGACTGGAGAATAGCGATGAATAGATGAAGCTGGCTGGGTAGGTGGTACAGCTGTGGCTAGAGTGTAGTTATTGACGATGAGAATGAGGAGGTTGAGAACCACCAATTTGATTAGCCTGTGGTGGGGCCCTTGGTGTTGCTTGATGGGGCTGTTGTGTTGTGGTGGTAGCCATGATGGAGAAAGGTTGAGCAGACGCCGTGTTATTGGAGGCAGCTGAAGGAAGGGTAAAGGAGGGGATGATGGGATGAAAAGAGGGTATGTGCACGGGGATTTAGTGAAGCCTGTGAGCGCAGGGATGAAAAGACTGAAATCATGTGAGAAAAGTCAGACACAGAGGGAGCAGGAACAGGGGGTGATACAACCTGTCCCCCACTAGGGGGGGGCTAATGGAGCCAGCTGTGGCCTTGCAGGCGGTGGAGGCTCTGTGACGTCACGGGTGACGGGCTTGTGGTGATTGTCTCTGGCCCATTAGCAAGGGTCAGTTGCTTCGGAATCGTTGTCGTAGGCTGTTGGCGTGATGACGTTGTAGTGGTGCAGGAAATGTGGTGAAGAACCAAAGCCACTGTGTAGCAGTTCAATGGTTCTGGATGATGGAACATCGCTTCACTTGCGATTGATGTGGAACAGGACTGAAATCGTTTTGCGGTGTTAAAATAGTGGATGAAATTAAGGTCTGTTCTTTCACTGCGTGTTAGAGACGAACAATGGTCCATCGTTAGGGACCAGGAAGGCGTGCTAGTTTGAGTGACTGAATAACTGAGGATGCAAGCTGCAAGCTATAGTCTGAATTCTAACACTGGAGAGTAGCTTAGTAGAAGCGATGGCTAGTGCAAAGATAGGTAATCAGGGCCATATGTTTTCCTGGCTTTCTTGGAGATTTCTGGCTTCTAATTACCAAATAACCTTAATTAGCAAAAACCATTTAACTAATATTACATTTTAGTTGCCCGTTTTTTTTCTCTCTCTCTCTCTCCTTCGGCAGAGTAATTGATAGAAATGACAAGTGGCTGCACGCAATCCTCCTGCACGGGAATGGCCCGTCTCAGTTGCGGATTGTTGCTTTAATGGTTTTCCGGTGGGCGTGGTAGTCGAAAGATGTCAGGCTTATGAGGATGTTGCAAACCAGGAAGTCTTGTTTGGTATTGCTTTAGGCGAAGCATTGCAAAAACAAGCCGACTAGCATAGTTTTTCTTCGTAAAAAACCTTGGCAGATTAAATGTTTAAATCCAGAGCATGCTGTATATGGCTGACTTGCGAGAATAGTTAGATTTTTTTTTTTTTAACCTCAGAAATAAAATAATACTTTAATACAAAGCAGGTTGCATACAGCTTACTTGCTAGAGTGGTTTAATTTGTGAAACCTCGGCAAATTAAATCCTTTAGTTCAGAGCGTATTACATTCGCCATCACAAAAGATCTCAAAAGGGGCTGTAGGCGCGTGTTGGAGGGAGTTGCCAGAGCGGGCGATGCTGACTGGAGGCGGGGAAGTTGTAGCTTTGCCTGGGGAGAAGCCCGGTGAGACACGGCGAACAGCTGTTTTTGATCCACCGTCTTGGAAGATGGTCTGTCTAATCTGGAACGAAGACAACATCTGAACTGGGGGCGTTGGAGAATTTGATGGAATGCTTCGGTTCGGGAGAACGATTGAATTTGAGTCGAATTCGACGTTTGATGGTTGAGCTGAAGTTTCAATTCTGGAATCCGTGTTGCTTGGTCAGCAGACACATTGGATAGCAAGAAAACAATGTTAACTTAGCGAGAAGCAGGCAAGGGAAAATACGGGTCCGGTAGAATGCTGGTTTGGAGAATGCAAGTCCGATAGAGTACTGGTCATGGAGAATGAGGGTCCGATAGAATGCTGGTTTAGAGAATGCAGGTCCGATAGAATGCTGGTTGTGGAGAATGAGGGTCCGATAGAATGCTGGTTGTTCAGACTGCGGGTCCAATAGAATGTTGGTTGTGGAGAATGCGGGTCCGATAGAATGTTGTTTGTGGAGAATGCGGGTCCGATAGAATGTTGGTTGTGGAGAATGCGGGTCCGATAGAATGCTGGCTGTGGAGAATGCGGGTCCGATAGAATGCTGGTTGTGGAGATTGCGGGTCCGATAGAATGTTGTTTGTGGAGAATGCGGGTCCGATAGAATGTTGGTTGTGGAGAATGCGGGTCCAATAGAATGCTGGTTAACATAACATGAACATGAATGGCGAGAACAGGCCGTTCAGCCCAACTAGGCTCGCCAGTTTCTTTGTACTATCGTGAAAATATATCACTTCAGATACTCAATGACTCAATGGTATCTAACATTAAGTCAAGCCTGCTCTTGAAAACTCCCAAGGTCTCTGCCTCAACAATATGGTCAGGCAAGCTGTTCCACACCGAAATTACTCTTTGGGTGAAGAAATATTTCCGAATATCAGTGCTAAATTTACCTTTGGTCAGCTTCCATTTGTGACCCCGAGTTCTACTAACAACACTTGGTTGAAGGAATCCTACATAATTCACTTTGTTAATCCCTTTAACATATTTAAAGACCTCAATCAGATCACCCCTTAGTCTCCTTTTCCTAAGACTAAAGAGATTAAGGATCTTCAGCCTCTTCTCATAGCTTTCATCTTTAATACCCGGAATTAGCTTCGTGGCTCTTCTCTGAACTTTCTCTAAAGCCTCTATGTCTTTCTTAAAGTATGGTCCCCAGAACTGTACACAATACTCTAGATGTGGTCTGACGAATGTGTTGTACAAAAGAAGCATCACCTCCTTGGATTTGAACTCAATACTTTTGGCAATGTATCCCAGCATCCGATTGGCTTTTTTAACTGCTACGGCACAATGGCTAGAGCCTGTGAGGGTTTGGTCAACAATCACTCCCAGATCTTTCTCTTGTGGAGCACATTCCAGTTTAAAACCTCCCATGAAGTAATCCCGTCTAATGTTTTATTACCTACATGTACTACTTTACATTTCGCTACATTAAATTTCATTTGCCACATTTCTGCCCAATTCTGGATTCTATCCAAATCATCCTGAATCACTTTAGTGGACTCTAAACTATTTGCCAAACCTCCCAATTTAGTATCATCTGCAAATTTCACTAATCTGCTCTCAATATTCCTATCAAGGTCAGTAATGTGGATGAGGAACAGCAGGGGTCCCAACACCAATCCCTGGGGGACGCCACTCCCCACCATACCTAGCTCAGATGAGATACCACTGACCACCACTCTTTGTGTTCTGTCCTGCAACCAGTTTTGAATCCACTTCAGAATACCTCCTGTAACTTCAATGGAGCTCATTTTAAAAATTAGTCTCTTATGCGGTACTGTGTCAAATGCTTTCTGAAAATCCAAATATATGATGTCATAAGCCCTGCTCTGGTCATAAGTCTTGGTGGCCTCTTCAAAAAATTGCAGAAGGTTTGTCAGGCATGATCTTCCTTTACGGAAACCATGTTGGCTATCCCTCAAGATATTGTTACGTTCAAGAAATAAGTCCAGCTCATCTTTTATGATAGATTCCAATATTTTGCACGCAATGCAAGTTAAACTGACTGGCCTGTAATTACCTGGCTCAGTACGGTCCCCTTTCTTATATATTGGTATTATATTACCCTGTTTCCAATCATTTGGTATTTCTCCAGTTTCTAAAGACCGTCTAAAGATGGCGGATAGCGGCTTAAAGATGATCTCACTAACTTCCCTGAGCACTCTAGGATATAAGCCATCAGGACCTGCCGCCTTATCTGCCTTTAGTTTATGCAACTTGTCTAATACTACATTATCCCTAACCTCAATTTCCGCTAAATAATCTTGAGCATTGGACATGCCCTCTGGCCGAATAAAGACCCGCTCTAAGGTAAAATTCTCAACAAAGTAACCGTTTAAGGTGTCCGCAATATCCTTGTTATTATATAGCAGCGATCCATTTTTATTCTTTATGCACTTAACCTGCTCTTTGACTTTCCTTTTTCTACTACAGTACTGAAAGAAGCGCTTAGGGTTAGTTTTTGCCCCCTCTGCAATTTGTCTTTCATACAGTCTTCTAGCATTCCTCAGCTCTTTTTTTTGACCACAGCCCGCATTTTACAGTATTCGGCTTTAGTAATCTCATTGTTATCCTCTATGTACATCTTATAAAGATTCCTCTTTTCCCTCAAACTCCTACTGAATAGCTGCGGTCATCCACTGAGGATTCTGCTTTTTCAGCTTACTTTTGGACACCTTTGGAATGAATTTGCATTGTGAATCAAGTAAAACCCCCTTAAATCTTTCCCACATCTCAGTTACAGACTCACAGTCCAGGAGTGTCTCCCATTTTATTTCACTTAGATATGAGCGCATCCTGTCAAAGTTTGCTCGCCTAAAATTGAAAATTTTTGTTTTTGAATACACCTTTTTAACTTCCCATGAAACCTCAAAATTAATAGTAGAGTGATCACTTGTCCCAAGTGGCTCCCGTACCTCAACATTGCTAATTCTATCTGGGTCATTACAGAGCACTAAGTCTAAAATTGCCTTCTCTCTTGTAGGTTTATTAACATACTGCACCAAAAATTATCATTTATGACATCTAGAAATTCTTCCTCCCCCCTCCCCTGTCCTTTCACCTTTTCCCAATCAATACCAGGATAATTAAAGTCTCCCATAATAATATTCCCTCCTCCTCTACAAGCTTGCGTAATCCTCTTAAAGAGAATTTCATTGACTGTACTGTCCAAAGCTGGTGGTCGATAGCATACTCCTATGTTTAAACCAGTCTCGTGTTTGCCAATGAGCCTGACCCAGATATCTTTGCAGGGCAAGGAATGTTCAATTTCAGGAATTTCCTGCACATTTATGTTTTCGTTCACATAGAGTGCTACACCCCCTCCTCGCCTATTGCATCTATCCTTCCTAAAGAGCTTATAACCTTCTACATTATATTCATCTCCATCCTCTTCACTAAGCCATGTCTCTGTAATCCCAACTATGTCATAGCCTTCACAAATCATAACGGCCTCAAGTTCTCGAAATTTATTTTTAATGCTTCTTGCATTTAGATAAAAACATTTCAGGTTGTTGAGAATACGGGTCCGATAGAATGCTGGTTGTGGAGAATGCGGGTCCGATAGAATGTTGTTTGTGGAGAATGCGGGTCCGATAGAATGTTGGCTGTGGAGAATGCGGGTCCGATAGAATGTTGTTTGTGGAGAATG
Source organism: Gymnothorax javanicus (assembly GCA_029692085.1). Taxonomy (NCBI): domain Eukaryota; kingdom Metazoa; phylum Chordata; class Actinopteri; order Anguilliformes; family Muraenidae; genus Gymnothorax; species Gymnothorax javanicus. The sequence goes on along the minus strand of CM056206.1, from coordinate 2,984,415 downwards.
CGGGTCCGATAGAATGTTGGCTGTGGAGAATGCAGGTCCGATAGAATGCTGGTTGTGGAGATTGCGGGTCCGATAGAATGTTGGCTGTGGAGAATGCGGGTCCGATAGAATGTTGTTTGTGGAGAATGCGGGTCCGATAGAATGTTGGCTGTGGAGAATGCAGGTCCGATAGAATGTTGTTTGTGGAGAATGCGGGTCCGATAGAATGTTGGTTGTGGAGAATGCGGGTCCGATAGAATGCTGGTTGTGGAGAATGCGGGTCCGATAGAATGTTGGCTGTGGAGAATGCAGGTCCGATAGAATGTTGGTTGTGGAGAATGCGGGTCCGATAGAATGCTGGTTGTGGAGAATGCGGGTCCGATAGAATGCTGGCTGTGGAGAATGCAGGTCCGATAGAATGCTGGTTGTGGAGAATGCGGGTCCAATAGAATGTTGGCTGTGGAGAATGCTGATCACGTCGATCGGGAGATCTGAGGCAAACGGAGAGGAAGGGGCTGAACAGGTATAAGTAGGCTTGCCAGGCGAGGTGGATGGAGTTGAGGCGTGGCCCTGCTCCCGAACCTAAGTTAACTTTTTAACTTCATTTAATTAGAGTACACTAATAAAAAGTTTCATCTTATATTTCCGTAAAATTGCATGGAGGTTATATTATACTTGTATTCCTTAAATTTGTTGAAAAAAATGTGCGGAATAACATCGTCTTTTTTGTTGGTGTATTTATACAGTTGCCATTCTAGCCAAGCGCATGAGTTACCCTGTCATTCAGATGTTTAAAAAAGAAACACTACCCGATTTAATGATTTGGCCTATGAGCTTGCCTACTTTCTGGCAATTTTCTAGACTTGAATACTAGTTCCAATATCCATTCAGCTTGCAAACTTGCACCTTCAAAAGCCCGAATTCGTCCGAGTATTCGTAGTCTAATTAAAAGCCTACACCACCGTGATAATAAAAATTTCCCGCACTTCCATACAGTACGCTAGCTACTGTATTTTACAGTCCCAGATAGCGAAAAGTGATTGAATCAACATTGTGATATTGTCAGGCTGAAGATTGCAATCAACAATGATGTCAGATATTGAAAAAAAAATTGTAAGTGCTCGCTATGATCAACATGGAAATAACATTGAATTTCCAATCAATTCTGACAATGAATCAACCTTGATTCAACTTTGATATGATCAACATTGAAAGAATGGAGAATTGCATCAACATTGATTCAACTATATATATGCATTGCATTACACATTGAAACAATGTTATTATTAAAGGGCCATTTCAACACTTTTCAACCCTCCTCTGTATGTTTTTAATATGCCTCATTAAAAAATAATCACTTTAGTACTCTATTTATGGTATAATTCAACAAGGAGCGTGCCAAAGTAGTCTACTAGTCAGTGATATCACTGCCATATGCCTGAATGGCAGTGATGTCACTAATAGACAAGTTTGGAGCCACCTCCGGAGTGTTATGGTTTGCACCCGCCGGATGCCAACGCCAATCTGGCGAGCACTAAGACCATGGGCTTGGGCGAAAGGAGACTCAAGTGCCAAGGCTGGGGGCGAAGAACTGAATTTACTTGAAAAAACAAACGAGAATTGAAGTACAAAAAAGACAGAAACAAGGCAAGGTGGCAGCTGAAACAGACACACAGACCTGCTGAGGCCAAGTAAAATTCAGAGCACCAGGACTGGCACCTGCCAGCCCTAAATACTCTGCAACTGCCTCCACCTTTATTGGCTCCAGCTGAGGCCAATCAAGGTGGAGGCAGAAGAACGTGAAAGGGGAGGGGCTGAAAGGCCCAAACCTTAACACGCAGAACTTTAAAACAACAAATAGAGTAAAATGAATATTTTTTTAAATAAGGCATATTAAAAACATTCAGACGAAGGTTAAAATGCTGAAATGGTCCATTTAGTATGCTATACTGCAGTGGTTCTCAACTTTTTTATACAAAGACCCCACTTTAACTGGGACATGTTTTGGGGGACCCCATACTTAATTATAATTATTTCAAAGGTGAATATTCGAAAATGTGTTGTGAGCTTGTCGATTCGCTATTTCCATTTTTTTAAGAAACCAAGGTTGAGTACAGCTGCTTCACTGCATGCTCCATTAACAAAAAAACAATAAAACAGACCATTATTCATTTAGTTATTTATTAAGGATTCAAAAGAAATTACACTTTTGTACTTGTGACACCCCCCCCCCATCAGCACCATTGAAATGATGTGAATTCATTGTAGGGCATTTCAACATTGAAAAATCATCATCTATAGTACATTGATTCAACAATAGGTTTTCAAACATTGAAATGGTAACTGTAATTAAAAATTGAATCAACATAGATTTTTCAATCTCAACCAAAATAACCAATCTGACCAAAATCCAACATTGAATTAATGTCTTTTGCTATCTGGGGTGCTACATCGGCATTAGAACTTAAAACTCAGGATTTAAGTTTTATTATAGGTCCTGACAAGTTATGATTGGGATGAATTTAGAATCATACACGCTAATTTCCCCTATAAAATTAAATCTTAGCAGAATTAAAAGCATATTGCCCTTCAAATCCATGCATTCTACTATGTTTGTATTGTGTTGCGAATTAAAAAAAATTAGCCTTTGAAAGAAAGCTATGCAGTGTTACATTTTTAATTTTAAAAATGGTATATTTTCTCAGGTGTGAGTCCATTAGAATATGTGATGGTACTTTGCAATTCCATATTTCATAACCTCCAGACTGCCATTCTCTCTCAAATGATTTAGTCAGGGCTATTACCAATAACAGTTTAGTCCACAATGTGATGCCTATTTAAGGCATGTTTGCCACTGCAATACAAAGCCAATCAACGGAGCAAGAGACAAAGTGCGGCAGCGATCATTTTATAACCCGGTCTTTTCCGGACCGGTTCCCTTAACTGGAACTGGAGCTGGATAGGAACCAGGTCCAGTTCCTCAGATTCCATGGATTTGTTTAATGAACTGTTGCGCATGTCTAGTTCCAGTTCCTTGGAGTTATTCACTGAACTAATGTGCATGTCCAGCCTACACGGAAATGTTCATCGAAATTATGGTTTGGTTACACAACGACAGCTAAACATAATTTTTTAATGCTGCGGTTAGCTATGGGTTTGTAGCATATTTTTTACGACTTGGTGCAACTAAATTGATAAATACAAGGTTTCGTGGGAGTTTTTGTGAGTAAAAAGTTTCTGACCTCATTTACTGATAGCTGAATGAAAGGGAAGAATCTTTACGTGGAGGTGAGTCAGTTGATCAATAGCAGCCACTGTAGCTTTCTTACCTAACTAAAATGGGTGACTCCACACGCCAGGGTGTGTGTGTGTGTGTGTGTGTGTGGAGGACATCCCTATCGATAACGAATGAAGTCTTTAAACCTGTTTCGTTGGTAGTACTGCCCATTCATTTGACTATATAAATCAGGGATCCTCAAATCTGGACTACGAGTCCAAATCCAGCCCAGGTTTACTGTTATCCCAGGCAAGTAAATGAAGAGTTATTGCCTCTGATTGGCCAGACTGTGTTAAGACCGGACTCCCAGGTAAAGGGAGGGTGGAAAACCAGCAGTCCTCGGACCTCGTAGGTTGTGATTTGCGGACCAGTGGTATATATCTTCCATTAATTTTCTGCAAGAAACTTTTTGACATGCATAACTACAGTGCACTGGTATGACTATATTTACTGTTCATTTTCATTCGAAAGTGGTGAGTTTTTTTCAAAAAGATGCTCTGTTTTAGTACTCTGAATTAATAAACTTTAATGGTGTGAATTTTTTCAATCGAGTTAAATTTTTGTTATTTTAGACTATTAGACTTTAGACTTTATTGCCATTTGCACAGGTACAAGACAGTACAGGTACATTGGAATTCTTTGTGCATTTCTCCTGTCAGCTTTATAGGTAGAATATATAAAAAAAACAAGCAATTTCCAAAAAAGTACAAAGAGCGGAGCTTTATACAATATGTACAATATGTACATCAGAGGAGTAAGAAAGATTATACATTATACACGCTGAGACTAGTATATTCCTGAGTGTGTATTGCACATAATGTTTGGAGTACAGAGTAGGAAAGTGATATTGCACATGTTCTCCTGTGATCTGGAAAAACCTAGTAAGTTTATCAGTGGCAAAGATCTCTGTAATGGCCGGTAGTATACGGAGGCCAAGTGCAACGACCAGAGAGAAAGAGAGTAGCACGGACACAGTGCAAACACAGAGAACAATATTGACCAAGCGCAAGTACTCGCGCTTCCAAAGGACGTATAATAGTCCGAACCACGGAAGCAAAGCGAGATAGAAAAAGGGAGAAGAAACTCCAATAATTAGAAGATAGAAAGTCATACAAAACCTGACTACAGATATCTTCGGCTATAGTGCGAATCTAAACACAGACACTCTAGCGAAGGAGGCGTGCCGGACTTCCTGCTTATATAGAGTCTGGGAAAGTGCCGCCCCAGCTTAATCAGCTAGCTGTGTAAAGAATTCGAAAGTCCAGGAATATGATATTGTCCCGAGACGAGAGCCGCAAAGAAAAGTCCAAACAACACGCACACCAAACAAACCATGACAATCTCGCAATTGAACAAAAACTTCTAGGTTTTGGACTTTTCCTAAAAGAAAAAAATGATAGAAACTTGATTTTGAAAGTTCAAATGACACTTATAGCTAGTGTTTTAAGATTTTTACCACTTTTAATTACCGCAAATGAAGGTTAAACTCAGTTTCTACCAAAAAGGACACACATACTAGGTTTTTCCAGATCACAGGAGTGTTGGTTGTAAACAGACAGTGATATTGCATGTTTGTAAGTGCAGTGTAAGTTATTACACTATGTAAACAATGTCAACACAGTAAACACAATGTAAGTTATTGCATATTTTAGTTGACTGTCACAGAGAAAATGAAAACACAATGTAAACTATTGCACAGTTATATGTGATTGGTTACAGAAACAGTGTAAATACAGTGTAAGTTATTTCACATTATATCAATGAACAAGGACATTTGCATGTGGGGATGGTAGGAGTGGGTGTTCAATGAGTTTTTTAGTTGCCCTGAGTGTGGATGGGTTGCGGAATGAGGCACTTCTTTTCCTCCTTAATTTTCTGTGCCACTAACCTGACAGTGGCTGGGAAAAAGGTGTTGTGGAAGCAGGCCTTGTGAGTGCTGATGCTCACAGGCGCGCTGTGTCTGAGTCCCCCCACTTAAACAGGGCATGAGCTGGGTGGTGTTTGTCTCTGAGGATGCTCTGTGTTTTCCTCCTGCAGTGCTGGGTGTTAACCCTTTGAGCGCCGAATACATTCTCAAGGAATTAACAATGTAGTTATCCTGAGCTGTTGAAAACCAATCATGCAGCAACTTGTTTGCGAGAGCTCTTTTAAACAAGTTGCCGCATGACAGGTTTTCAACAGCATCTGACTTTGATATCTTACATAATTGGGCAACTATAGTTGCCCACGGCACTGAAAGGGTTAATTGTGTCCATGAGGGGAGGTCAGAGCCAATGACCCCCTCTGCAGTTTTGATGACCCGCTGCAGCAATTTCCTCTCCACTTGTGTGGTGTTTCCATACCACACTGATGTTGCTGGTGTAGATGCTTTCAACAAGTCCTCTGTCGGCTTGGGTGAGGGTCTAATGTCTAAGTCCACTCTTCTTCAGCAGCCTGATGAAATGCAGCCTTTGCTGAGCTCTTTTCACTGTTGCTGCAGTGTTTTTTAGCCCAGCCAAAGCTCCTTGTAATGTGAAGGCCTAGGAACTTACGAGTCTCAGTCCGCTTCACCTCCGTCCCATCGATGGTGAGGGGCTGCAAAGGGGGGCTCTCCTCCTGAAATCTACTACGAGTTCTTTGGTTTTGTCTACATTGAGAATAAGATAATTTTCCTCTCCATAGACAATGACTTTATTGACTAGGTCCCTGTTAAATGACCCATTTCCACCCCCTCTGATGAGGCCAAGGATGGTTGTGTCATCTGCATATTTTATGATAATGTTATTAATGTCCTGGGTGGAGGCGCAGTCATGTTTATTTATTTAACCAGGGAAGTCCCGTTGAGATTGAAATCTCTTTTTCCAGGGAGCCTTGGGGGGTTGAGGTGGGGAGGGAGAGGGCAATTTGCACAGCCAATTAAATCAGGGGATGATTAGGTGGTGGGTTGAAAGAGCCGGGTTGGGACTTTACCCATGATGCCGGGGAACCCCCTACTCTTGTAGAAGAGTGTCATAGGATCTTTAATGACCACAGTGAGTCAGGACCACAGTTTAACGTCTCCCCCGCTAGACAGCGTCTGCTTCAGTCCAGTGTCCCCGTCACTGCACTGGGGCATTGGGGATTATTCCACCAGAGGGAAGATCGCAACCTACTGGCCACCAACACCTCTACCAGCAGCAACTTGGTTTTCCCAAGTGGTCTCCCATCCAAGTACTGACCAAGCCTACACCTGCTTAGCTTCAGCCACGCAGCTGGAGCAGATTGAATAGTGGTATGACTGCTGGCATATGTGTAGAGTGAGAAGAGTTCTGAGCTCAGGCTGCAGCCTTGTGGGGTTCCTGTGCTCAATGTCAGCTCAGCAGAGACCCTCTCTCCCATCCTCACCACCTGTGGCCAGTCTATGAGGAAGTATTAGCGGATAATCATATCGAAAATACTACAAACAAATGAGTTAAGCGTTTATATTATCGCACTCTTTAAGTATATGTAAATGGCCTATGGACTCAGCTTGACGCACCGGGAATGCAAGGCTCTAGCTCAGGCTAGGTTTGCGTGATTAAGGTGGTTTAGAGCTCATTGGGAACGTCAGAGCCCGTAGAATCAAATGGCCACCCGCAAATTCTTACTGACAGCATCACTAGCTGATCACAGAGAGGAAAATACATTGCGAGCAAGCTGAATGCTATGAAGCTGAAATCCTTTGACATAGTGACCCGGAATAAAAACATGCGTGGAGACTGGAAGATCTAGTTTCGATATAACACAAACGCATTGGGCTAACAATAGCAAGCGCAGATTTACCCTCGTACAGTTTTATATTACAAAATATCAAAGGTAAGAAATATTTTTGCTCACCTTTTTAGAATGTAAAGTGTATGTCTGCTGTTCTTTGAGTGTGTTGTCGATTTAAAATGACAATGCTTATACCGTTGGATTCTGTAGACTTTCCTCTTTCATTTGATGTTTCGTTTGTATGCCTAGCACAAATTCAGCGGAAACACTAGCAATCGAGCACTGATATGATTTTATCCTATGTTTTGCTACATGCTTATTTACTTGCTTGGTGCTTGAATTGTGTTCGGTTGAGGTAAAAATGGTCAACATGAGCTTTTTGCCGAGTTTCTTCCCGATAAGTGGAGAAACCGCATGACGATGTTGCTATTAGGAAACATGTTGTATTTATGATGCATAATCATCGCTCCTGGTACTGGGGGCGTTTGGGTTTAAGTGGTTAATTTAGAAGGAGACATACTCTGTTTCAAATTTGTCTCAACTATTTTTATCTTCCCCTCTAATTGAGTTAACTGCATAGCATTTAGCTTCATCTTATATGATGCCTATTGGATGATATAGCCTTCATTGCCTCCCACGCAATTCCAACAGTTGGTGCAGTGGACATATTCATTTCCATATAGTATTTAATTTGTGATCTAAATTTTCCTTTCAGGACCAGGTCCTGTAATATAGATGAATTGAATCTTCATCTGGGTGATCTAGTTATTTCACAGTATGGTAATATGTCCAACGCAACATCAACATGGTCAGAAATCAAAATATTCCCAATTTTACAGGATAACACAGCAGGAAGTAGAGAACTGGAAATAAGAAATAGGTCGATTCTTGAATATATCTTATAAGCATTAGAGTAGAACTTATAGTCTCTACCTGTAGGAGTCAACATCCTCCAAACATCTGTAAGCCCCAGAGATTTGCATAAACCTTTCACCATAAGAACTGAGTGAATTGGTTTACTACTTCGAGAGCTACTTTGATTTAAAGTCTGGTTCCAGAACGATGTTAAAATCGCCTCCCAAAATAATGGGGGAGTCCCCAATCTCATGTAATTTACTCTAAAGATTTGCAAAAAAAAAAAAAAAAAAAAAAGCAGGGTTGAGCCCGTCCTCCAACAAAATACGCCAGGAAAGGTCGTTTGTCAAGCAGTTCATTACGAGCTAAAGTTACATTTAGGAGTTAAGCGACCTCTAGCGGTCATTTCAATAACTACAATCTGGTTTCCATCGTCAGCCTCGCCGTCAGTAAATCCCTAACCTAAACCTAATCCTTACCTATACTAACCCTAACCCTAACCCCAACCCTAATCCTTACCCAAACCGTTATTTTAAGTGTAAATATGACTGAAACTGTATCTGGAACGGAAACTGTAACTCTAACAGTACCTTCCTGCTGCCAGTAGGGGCGCGATTTTAGGAAACGCTCCTGTGGGTCGTAAATCAGAGTAAATGAGAATAATCGACCTATTTGTGTTTTGGTTCTGCCTTATGTATGTTGTATTTGTGCTTATTTGTGCTTGTGCTTTACTTTCGTTTTATTTTTCAGCTTACTTTCTGCCGTCTGATGATCGATTCCCTCTCTGCCTGTCTTCAGTGATGTCGCGTGACAGCCTTCAGCATGCCTGGTCTCGTTGTCCAATCACGTTTCCTCTTTCGGTTTCGGCTGTGGTATTTCATTCATTGCTTCCACCTGTGCTTAATTCTGGTTTTCACTAAACTCTGAGTGAATGCGTTCTCTGATAGGATAATTACTGACCGTACTAACCAGCACTTATTTGAGGGTGATGGTAAATATTTCGTCACGTAGTATTAACCTGATTAACTCATTAGCGAGTGCGAGCGTTTCTAGCTTTTGTAATTCCTGCCTAAGCTTTCCCTGATTAACTGCGTTTAAAGCTGTGCTTTCCTTTGCTTCTCTCGTGGTGCTTTTTACTCGTCACGTTTAGATTACCTCAATCTAAACTGTCTAGTTTGATTGATGGTCTCAGCGTTTTGTCTCGAGTCATTTTGGTTTACCCGGTCCTCGTTAATTTGTTCATTAATCCCATGTGTTTCTGTTCCAGTCAAGATTGCTTTTCGAGTCCCTGCCTCCTCTCGTGACTATAGATGTGGCAGAGATGGGAGGAGACATCAGACGGAACTTTCTTAGACTCTGCTCTGCATGGTGAAATCTCAGCTCCTTGTGCCTTCCGAGTATTTTCCTTGTATGATTCCCGAGTCTTGTATTTTGCTGCGCCCACGTCTTGTCTGCCCCTTGTTAAAGTCTCCCAGTGTGTCCGTCAGTCTAGTTAGGTTCAGTTTTTGTTTTTCTAGTTTAGCCACTCTTGGAGTGTGTACTTCTGTTCCCCCTGCCTTGGGCAGTGTACCTTAGTTTTCCCATTTGTTCAGTGCATGTGCACAGTGTTTTATTTCTGGCCTGTGTGCCTATTTTCTCTTAGTGTTTTGTGTTTCAGTAAACCCTTCAGTTCCTGCATCTGGTGTTCCCCTGCCTACTTCTTAACAATTTGAGCGTATGGTTGGAGGACAGGTTGTAATCCTGCCATCTCCATCAAATATTTTCTTGAGACATTTAAATTGCACATGTCTGCTGATTAGAATAGCAACTCCTTTACTTTGACTAGAACCAGCACTAAAAAATACCTGTGCCCCACTCAGTCCCTACGTAACTTCTTCGATTCAAGTGGAGACAAATGAGTCTCTTGTAAAAAGACCACATCATATTTCTTCATTTTTAAGAAGCAAAGTATCTTAATTGGGCTTCCCAGGGCATTTACATTCCATGTAGTGTAACACAACTCATTACCAATAGTCAAAACAGGGAAAAACAATCTGGAAAAATATTGACCTGACCATCTAGACATTCTGAATGGTTTGCGGCGTAAGACAAACAAACAACAGTAACTCAAAAATAAAATAAAATTGTAATCTCACTGAAGCAATTTGAATATTATCAAGCATCAAAACTCAATCAGTGCAGACACGCAAAAAAACTTAACATCAAACTCGTATGGTCCATGACCCCTTGCTCAAATGGTGCCCTTCAATCTGCATCCAAGCAACACAGCACATATCAAACGCCATCAGTTAAACATACGAAAGAACTCTGATCGACGAATAGAATTAAGTCACCAGTCTTCTATTTTAGTTATTCTAAGAAAAGGGAAATCAAGGGTAGCTGACTGAACTGAAATTCAAAGAAACTAAAGATTCAGCCCCAGACCTATGAAAAATAAACATGTTGGGGACAAAAGTAGGCATATATTAATTACGTAAACATAATTATTATCAAAATAAGTAAAATGTAGTGAATGCAGAGAAAAACCATTGTTTAAGAAAAGAAATAATAATAAAAAAGAAAAAGAAAACCATCTGTCCCACCAGGTACCAAAAAATTAATAACATCAATATCAAACTGAACCGGGAGAAGAGTCATATCCCTCTTCTCAGCACCTGAAAGGTGAGCCACTAACCTTGTTCATACATAGTCCCTTATCAAAAACATCATGGAGACAAATAGCTCCCATGCAACGAAACTTCTTAATGCCTTTGAATTAAGTCCATTGCTTTCTCCGGGTCTTCAAATGTACGCAGTCCTTCGGCTGTGTCAATCTTCAGCATGGCAGGTTAAAGCATGGCAAATTTCATCTTGCGCTCGTGAAGACAGTCTCTGTCTACAGCCTCTGAAAGAATCCCTTTTGGCCTGTGTCTCTCTGGAATAATCCAGGAAGATAAGCATTTGTTTGTTCTCCCAGGTGACTTGCTTCTTTTCCCTGGTCGCTCAAAGGATGCGTTCCCTGTCTTGGAACCTGAGGAATCTCACAATGATGGTCCTTGGCATCTTAATTTGTAGCTCCAGGATGGGCGCCGATCCTATGAGCCCGATCCATCTCAAAACCACCAGGCAGGGGGTTAATACAGAGAGAGTCCGCCAGCAGATCATTAAGGGAGGCAATAGTATTATTCTTCTCCTTACCCTCAGGTATTCAGACAAAACACGTCTTGCTCTGTCCTCAGCCTCGGCGAGTCCACCTTCCAGCACAGCCAGTAGGGATTTTGTTGCGGGAGGATTCCTCGTCAGCTGGGCTTGAGCTGCCTGATTAGCATCCTTCAGAAATCCCCCTCTCCTCTCAACCTCTGTAATTCGTGTCAGAACTGCAGTAAGTTTCTCTTCAGTTGAGGCTGTCGATTTCCTTATCTCCACGAGCATTTCAAAGAGCACTGTGTTAGATATTTCAGGCGGTAAAACACCATGCATGCTCTTATCTTGCCCAGAGGTGGTTGCTAATGCCTGCAATGTTGACCTTAAAACCCTCGTCTCTTGCCCTTTTGCAGTCACTTTTTTTTGTGAATCAGCCATTCTTCGCTTTCATGAAAGTCTTAAAACAACATACAATTTTTTAAACCAGTTTTCAAATACAGTGCCGTGAAAAAGTATTTGCCCCCTTCCTGATTTCTTATTTTTTTGCATATTTGTGACACTTAAATGTTTCAGATCATCAAACAAATTTTAATATTAGACAAAGACAACCTGAGTAAATACAAAATGCAGTTTTTGAATGATGATTTCATTTATTTAGTCTTTCAACTGCCTGGAAGACAGGCAAAGAAGCCAAGGCTACTTTGGGACTACCTCCAATAGGTATGCTGAAAAAAAATACCCTTGCTTATGTAACTAGAAAAATAAACCTCGAAACAAATGGACGTTTAGCCATTGGCTTAGATTCATTATTATTATTATTATTATTATTATTATTATTACTATTAAGCAATACCATTATTCTCAAAGCAATATTCACACTGTTCTGTTTAACCTTAGTCACTGGGGAGGTCCATATGGTACTGGTGGTAATGTTAAGCAAATCCATGTGGAACCGGTGGCACTGAGCATGCATTATTGGTGCCAGTGGGGCTTGCTACAGCCTTAGTCACCGGGGAGGTCCATATGGTACTGGTGGTAGTGTTAAGCATCCATGTGGAACCAGTGGCGCTGAGCATGCATTAACGGTGCCAGTGGGGCTTGCTACAGCCTTAGTCACCGGGGAGGTCCATATGGTACTAGTGCTTAGAAAATCAAAAGTGATCTTGCAGCCTGGTGTAAGTGTGGGCCTCTGTGCTGCAGGAAGTGGATGGAGGGGTGTTGACTGTTTCCTGACCAGTCTGCAAATAATTTCTCACTTGGCACATGACACAGGACGGTTTTTTTATTAATATGCAGTAGTTTTATCCAGTGCCTCACCCCCCCTTTTTTCTGTGTCTCTTTCCGAGGATCTTTTCCGTCTACTACCCTGAATCCTGGACCGTCCAAGCCCTGTCCCTCACCATGAGCGCTGGCTGCTGCTGTCCTGCTGTCCTGATCCGGTCCTGATCCAGTTCTGCACCATCCTCGACATGCCACTTCCTGGAGCTACAGACGCCACTGATTAGATGGACTTTAATGGAACTCTATTGCCATTTTATTCTATTATTACTTTATTTTATTATAAATTATAATTATATTATTTATTTAATTTATAATTAGCTAGCCCGTGGAGGATGGGCTTCCCCACTATAGTCGGATTCCTCCTGAGATTTCTTCTCACTGGGGAGTTTTTTCTCACCACTGTTTGAGGATTTTTTTCCCTACTGGGAGTTTTTTGCCTCATTTGCTGGAGTGGGGAATAGGCTGGGCTCTGCCCTTTCATTTATTTAATCTCTCACTGTAAAGCGTCTTTGTGACAGTCTCTGTGAAAAGCGCTATACAAATAAATTGAATTGAATTGAAAATTTAGCAGATGATGAAAATGGATCTGACCGTCTCTGTTTGTGACAACTTCTGCGATTACATAGATATCACTTGCTGTTTATGTAAACTCAGTTATATGGCATATCGTGCTTTTTGCCTTTGGATATCGTTTTTTTGATGGGTGACTAAAATGTTAGGGGGTACTGACTAAATGCGCATGGAACTACAAAAAAAACGAAACAACATATTGGAAGCATTCAAAATTTTCAGTTGACTTGATACAGTAAATGGTTTGTTTAGGCCTTCTGTTCTGTCTATGCGCGCTGCGATGACTGATCACGACTTGCTGTGACTGTTGCAAATGATTCTTTTATATTGTGACATGAAATAATTTTGTGCTGTTTGCTATATTGTTTTAAATGTTTGACGCGCGCTGAAGAGTGCCATCCGTGACGCGGGCTGCGCTTTCCAGTAGCCATGTCATTCGTTTTTTTTTAAATAAATAAAATGGCATTTTTGTTGTATTAAAAACGAATTGCTTTTTTTCGGGGTGGGGGGGATGTCTGCCGCTGACCTGTGGGCCCCTTGGAAGCAACGGGGTAATTCGAGCACTGAGTGTGGTGTTTCCCGATCTATGACCAACGTTATATAGCGGTAGCCAAAATTATACCTTAGAAAGAAGTACATTTCCCGGGATTCACGGGAAAATGTGCTTCTTTTCCCGGGATAGAAAATGTCTTATTGTTGGGAAAAATATGAATCCCTATTCTGCACCCCTGCTGGAAAATAAAATCCTCTGGGAAATGCATAAGCAAAAATACTTTTTGTAAATCATGACATTACGCTTTTTCAATGCACGTTCAACTAAACGTTCACACATGACGCACATTCATTTTTTATTTGGTACATATCTGAATAAATTAAATATAGGCTATCCAATAAGAGAAATGCGTGTTTGTACTAGTATGGGCCTACCTCGGTCTGCAGTTTGTGGTTGGCCTCCGCCGGTCCCCCACCTGTTTTATTTGCCGAGGTTTTATTATAATCGATTTTTTCCTTTGTTCTTCTTATGCTTGGCGATCTTTTCTTAATTTCATCCGGTGTTCTTCTTGTTTTCCCCACATCATTGACCTTGTCATAGATAACCTCCCATATTGCGTTTCTCCTGGTCATGTTACGATTTCTTTGCTGTAACTCTAAAATATGTTTATTCGCCTCTTGCACTAACACCTCCAATTCCATAGCTTCAAATTTAATTTAGCGCTTGCGTTCAGTCGGCTCTCTCACATTTTCCATGCGGTCAGTCTCCTCTCTCACACTCTCCTTGGCTAAAACCATTGACTCACGCAAAATTCTCATTTAAATAAGGCGGTCTCCACAACTTTTGCGCCTGTTGTCATTTGCGCATGGCAATCTAAGTAGATCACCCGCCACAGGCAAACCAACAACACGCGAAATCTATAAGCGTGCGCAAGCAATTTAGCACTCTTTAATTGGGATCTTAGTATATCAGGCCCTTAGTGTTTTGGATGGCTGTGCTAAAATATGTAAATAATGAGATGAAAAGATTTCGCATATTTGTGGCCAATAGAGTGTCAGAAATACTGAAAGAGTCCACAGCGGCTCAGTGGAGGCACATTAGCACACATTTAAATCCTGCTGATTATGCATGAAGAGGACAGAAAGTGGACTTCTTTGTGCATAACCAAGTGTGGATTTCTGGACCAGACTTCCTCGCAAAGTCGACTGACAGCTGGCCAGAGAACCCAGATCACCTGAGAGACCTCACGGCAAAATATCCTGAGATCAGGAAAAATGCAGCCATCAATGCTGTTACATTAGATGAAAAAAACAGAGGTAATGTATCAACTGACCAAGCACTACTCCTTATGGACTTGCCTAAAGAAAGCTGTGGCATCAATCCTTAAGATGAAAGACATATTGCTGTGCCTTGCTAGAAGGAAAAAGCAGCAGAGTAAAGACATTATACTGTCTTACGCCAATGAAAGCCAACAAAAACAGCAGTTTCACAAAGTTAAGATGAGCCACAAGGCAAGTCTCAGCAACAGAACTCTGACAGTAGATGACTTGAGAGAAGCTGACCCAGAGATTGTGCACCGCTGTCAGAGAAAGAAATTCCAAGAGGAAATCAACGCTCTACAAGAAGGTGATCCTGTCAAAAGAAACAGCCACATATACAAGCTCGACCCAATTCCTCAAGTTGGCGGAAGGCTTAGTTGAGAGGTTTGTCAGAATAATCCAAACTCCGGGCCATCCTGAGTAAAGACCAGCGGGTGTCAGAGCTCATCCTTCAGGCAATTCACCAAGAGGTGGGTCACAGTGCTGCCCTACAAAGGCAAAAGACCTTAACTCGCCAGAGTGTGAAACTGAGAAAAATGACTTTAAAGTTTCTGCTTTGTCCAGACAAAAGTATTGCAGGTACTCAAAATCTGGAGAGTAGTTGTTATAATGAAGAAAAGTGTGTATTCAAAAAATCTTGTGCTCAAGTCTGACCTTTGACCCTTATTTGTCAGTTACTGTACTCTGCTTTTGTATCATGTTCTAAAATTAAGGAGTCGTGCAAAGGCAAAAGGCAGTAACTTGCATAAATTCAATATTTGGTTGCTGTTTTCTGAACACGAGACCATTGTAAGAGCACTTACCTCAGGTCTAATCATCATGACATTTTTTTTTCACGATGAAGAATGAATTAGACACATTTAATTGTTGCTGTACAGAGCTGTGGTGAAAATTACATCATATCTTCATGATAGAGAACAGCTCCAGTTTGGTGTGCGGCACCAGAAACAGAATGCCAGCAGATAAGTTACTTTGCATTATACATTATGAATAAATACAGGAAATTATTTTTAATTATTAGAATAACAATTTAATTGTCAAATACAAAGCTTAATAATTAAATACAAAGCTTTAATATGTATTAAAATTCATGGATGTATTTAACACTTCTCAAAAAGAATTAGTGTCATTAAACACGAAGTATACAAAGACTGCAAAAGGGTTTGGACACTTTGAACCTCTGCCATTGATGGGAGATTCAGAAAAATCAGAGCAAAACTTTCAATCAAAAACATTTTTTTCTCCCAAAGTAGTGGCATCTGTTGCCCCCACTTCACAGACAGATTAACTCATGCAACACTGAACACTTTCAAGATTTCGTTTTTGCTGACATTTTAAGGCTACTCTGATGGTGATTTTAATCTTAATTTATTAAATTCTATTTTAGCCCTAGAGTCATTCACATTTAAATATATACTGCTGGCTCAAGGTTAGTTCATTCATTGTGAAAATTAGTTCATTTGTTCAACTGTTCTCACTCCTCATCACCTATGTTGCACACAGGCAGTGAGACCCAGAAGGCCCTTCTGTTGGGGGGCATAAGTGGACAGAGATTTTTTATAATCTCAATCTTCTTGTCCTCTTCAATTCCTCGGTCAAGTGGCCTGAGGAGAGAGGGTACCTTCAGATCGAACTTCTTCTGCAGGAAGTCCGATTCTATGAAGTCATCATCAGTGTGGGTCATCTTATAGAAGAGGCTCCTGGACCCACGCCGCACCTGAATTTCAGCCATCTGGCTTAACTTGGGTGCCTTCTTTGTTTTGACAAAGGAATGGCCATCCCTCCATTTCAGCACATTTTCATTCTTCATTTCCACTACCTCCACTTTCCTAGAGTTGCTACTGCTCACCACATTTACAAAGTCCTCAAAGTCGTAGGGGGCTGCTTCCTCATTTGTTGCTCCACACCATGGTGGAAACTATCTGCACTCATAAAAGTGTGCCCCTTCTCAAAATATTTCAGAGTAATGTCCTCTCTTGCTGTAGCGGCAGAATTAATGAAACACGCTAAGGAGGACAACAGGCACCAGTTTTTGTTCTGGGCTGAGCAGTTGTCCACCCAAAAGATGTTGTGCCTTACATCTCGCTCTTTCTCCAAGGCTGTCATGTAGGCTGAGGCAATCTCCCCTGCACTCCTCCCTGCCATGCCCTCATGCCAGACCACAGAGATTGTGTTCTTCTTTTTACTTCTGCGGCCAACTGAAGCAAAGGTCTCAAGGAATGCCACAACACGTCTGGTAAACAGTGCCGTTTTCACCCCAGGCATTCGTGGCAACATGATCACCTTTTGCAGGTCCACGATCCTCACTGACGTGTCACCTGGCCAGTCCTTTGCTGCATCTGCTTGATATGCCTGTCTGCTCTGCAGAGCAGACTCCTTATGTTGATGCCAACTCTGGCATTGCAAGCAGTCCACATCACCCTCTCCACCATGTTCACTCTTTTTATGCTGGTCATGCAGCAGGCACTCTTCACATTCCTCTTCTCCAAGCTTTGCGAAGCTGATGTTTTTTTGCTTGACTGCTTTACGATACATTTCATAAGAGCAGCCGTTGCCCTTTTCCAGCCAGTCAGCATACATGAGTTTGATATTAATGTCACTTGGGAGCTAGCGACGATGTGGGGCATGCTCCCTTCTATAGTGGCTGACCGAAGGGTGGAATGACTCAATGTGATCAAATAGTGGCTGCAGGTCCAGTTTGTTGGCCGGTGTGTGCCTTCCTCTTCGATCTCTTGGGATGACCTCACTACCTATTTCCCAGCTCATCACGCTCAGGACCAAGCTGTCGTTTGTTGGATGATATCCCAAAGTGGCCAAAAAGAAAGTTTTGCAAACCTGCTGTGGGACCTGATCCTCATTCTTTAGCCTGTAAACAAAGGACCTGCTACGCTGACTCTTTCCTTGTTCTACAAAACATCTGGCTGTTGGTAGCTGGCTGATGCTGAGAAACATGTATGCTCGTTTTTCTGTGTAGTCCATGTTCCAGTACATGCCACAGAAGTTCTTATGCCACTCCTCACTGAACCTCTCTGAGCACTTTCTTCTGCATTTTTGGCCACATGGATTTCTCAATGGTGGGGCTGAGGCAGGCAGAGAGGCAGTGGCGAGGGCTCCGGTGCCTGAAGCAAGCAGAGTGGCGAGGGCTCTGGTGTCTGGAGCAGGCAGAGAGGCAGTGGCGAGGGCTCCGGTGTCTGGAGCAGGCAGAGTGGCGAGGGCTCCGGTGTCTGGAGCAGGCAGAGAGGCAGTGACGAGGGCTCCGGTGTCTGGAGCAGGCAGAGAGGCAGAGTGGCGAGGGCTTTGGTGCCTGAAGCAGGCAGAGTGGTGAGGGCTCCGGTGCCTGAAGCAGGCAGAGTGGCGAGGGCTCCGGTGTCTGCAGCAGGCAGAGTGGTGAGGGCTTCGGTGTCTGCAGCAGGCAGAGTGGTGAGGGCTCCGGTGTCTGGATCAGGCAGAGTGGTGAGGGCTCCGGTGTCTGGAGCAGGCAGAGTGGCGAGGGCTCCGGTGCCTGAAGCAGGCAGAGTGGCGAGGGCTCCGATTGTCAAGCTGTCAAGGATTGCCCATGTTTTTTCCATACCATCTTCTGGAAAATTATCCCCTCCAAAAGTGTCTGAAATAAAAGTGACAAATTATAATTAGAAATTGGAAGTCACTAAAACAGGAATGTAAGAAATTATGGCAAGTATTTGATTGATTTGAATGAATATGTGTAGGCCTACCATTGTCCAGAATGATTTTTTTTGTTCTCTTTGGTGCCTCTGGACCACGAGGAATAGAGTTATCCCTACAAGAAGCTGAAATGGAATGAGAAGTGATTAGAGATACTGGTAGTCAAAGGACTACTACATACAACAACCACAACAGTAATAACAATAGGCTGTCACAGTGGGCCAGAGGCATCCACAGTGAACATAGTTTTTTTAATATAGGCCCTACAGATTGTACTGAAATACAGTAATTTACTGGGGAGGCATTTACACATGGGGCTGAATCACGTAATGTATCCCAAAGATTGGGTCAGTGGACCTGCTGACCTCTCTGGCCAATAGCATCTCGGCCTAACATATAGGCTATGGCATTGATATGGAATACAAATCCCCCCCCCATATGCTATGTGTTGACACAGGCCCCTGTCGCGCCAGCCTGTCATGGACCTCATTGTTCTATAATTTCTTTTACTGAAATGCATTGATTTTTCAATGGATATGTCCACACAAGGGGTTAAAAATGCAGTCCAAGGATTCATATTCATATTTCAGGGCTACCAACTCTCACGCATTCAACGTGAGATTTAGTGGCATATTCACGTTCCCGTACTGTAGTCAGCAATCTTCAATAAACGCAATGCATGTGTTTCACGATCGTTCAAATTGTTTAAATGAAATAAGACCATTTGAAACGTTTTTTTATGCAGTTCAATTGCTTTCAATCCCTGAGTAAAGAAAAGCGTGGAATTCCGGAGTCACAATTGATTTCCATGTTACTAGTGGTGAAATCCACCGTAATGCAGGTGAAACTGATAAACCTCCATGCACAAGGACTTCAGTTCCGCCTGAGAATCTCTTACAAACGCGTTGATTGATTAATTGCTGACATACAGCACGGGAACGTGAATATGCCACTTAAACTCAGGCCGAATGCGTGAAAGTTGACAGCCCTGCAACATCTTTCAAAAAACGGATGATTGAGACTGACGTGTGTGTGTGGTTTGGAGGAGTGTCACTGCCGACCCTCCTCGGCCTATGGCCAATAAGAAGGCCTGCAAAGTTATAGGCTGCAGTTCAATCAAGAGTCAGCCATCGTCAAAACTTGGATTTTCCTGTTAGGCTGATATTAACTCAGACACAATCAACCAAAGAAAAGGTTTTACAGACGGAATGTGTGTTCGATTTGCTTTGCAACAAACTATGGACGTTAAGTAGGATTAGCTTGCGGACTTGTTGATCATAAAGAAGTGGTCTGCTCGCCTGCATCCAAGGAACTGCTCTAAAAGTGGATTATTGTGGAAACATCGCTGATGATGTGCCTGACATAGCAGATATGATGGAATTGGATTTTCCTGCTTGGCCAAAGTCATCTCCGACATTACACAATCGACCAAAAAAGTTTCATAGCCGGAATATTTTTTTAATGGTTTGCTTTGCAACCAACAGTGGACGTTGGGTAGCCTAGCTTGCGGACTCATTGGTCATAAAGAATTGGTCTGCTCACCTGCAGCATCTAAGGAATATTTACTCTAACACTTGTGGATTATCGTGGAAACATCGCAGATGGCGTGGCTGGCATGGATTTTATTGGTTTACAGGAAAAGGTAGGATGTGCATTTAAATGTTTATGGGCCTGATGACAGGGAGGCTAGCTGACAAGGAGGTGTGTGAGTGAGAAATTGACGAGCCTGCACCAACTATCACTGACTATCATGACAGTGGCTCTGAATGACCATGCTTTGACCTAGAAAGTTAGGCCAAACAACAATAACATTATTTACGACCACTTAACTTGCATTCCATCTAGATATGTTTTTTCACCTTTCCAATTGCATAGGCTAATATGGGGCAGTTTCTGTGACAGTCGCTGCGTTAACTTTCAAGCTAGCTTCCGCCTAAGCTTATATGCAATTTATCTAATTGCATGTTTTAATCCTCTAATCATTCAGCTTTTATAAGGTCTTACCTTGATCTTGACGTCTTCGTTTTAAAGCCATCTCCACCATCATTTTGCCTCGAGAGCAGTAGGCCATTCTTAAACATATAAAACCACTCGACAAAGTCTTGTTCAGTGACAGTACACTTTTATTCAGGTGTAATGTGTGTATGTGTGTGGATTTTGGTGACAATACAATGAATACATAGACCGTAACTCAAGCACGGCAAACTCTGGTGGGTGATAACACAAAGGCAGAGTACCGTAACTTCTGGGCAGTACAGTAACATCGCTCCGATGCGCGGTTAAACAGAGGCAGAATACCTTAACTCAACGTCAGCGTCCCAAAACAAAGGCAAAGCACTGTAACTACAGTTACGGCGTTCTGTCCTGGTTTCTCATGGGATTTTCGGAGTTACGGTTGACACAGACTTTGATTTTTTCATAAAAACAATCAAATTGACTCAAAATATTCATCCACATGATAAAGGAGGTCTTCAATACCCCCAAAATGACAATAACTCATTTTCGACCAAAAGTGATGTTACGGTGTTTTGCCTTTGCACGGCAGAGTGGACACAACCATGTTCTTTCCAAGCTGCGTTTTAAATACTGGATTCCCAGTGCCAGTGCAACAATCAAAAGAATCCTGTCAAGGTGCCTTATGTGTTGGCGACTACATGGGTCTTCTGGGCAACAAAAGATGGCAGACTTGCCACAACACAGAGTCATACCAGATGAACCTCCCTTTACCAGATATGGTGAGGACTGTTGCGGTCCTTTTGAAGTGAAGCGTGGAAGATCTACTGTGAAAAGGTATGGAGTCATCTTCACCTGCTCAGCAATTCATGCTGTCCATTTAGAGGTGGCAGCATCCCTAGACACTGACTCATTCATTAATGCTCTCCACCGATTCATTGCAAGGAGAGGTCAAGTTGTAGAGCAGTGTTCGGACAACAAGACTAATTTTGTTGGGGTAGAGCAAGAGCTCAAGAAAGCTATCCAGGGGTGGAACACTTTCAAATTAGAGGACACTGCTTTAGCGAGGTATTTAGTGGATGTTTAATCCCCCAACTGCCTCTCACCACGGAGGAGTATGGGAGCGCTTAATCTAGTCAATCAGAAAAATCCTTAACGCTCCCTTAAAGACACAGACTCTGGATGAGGAGGGCCTTCAAACGGTTCTTTGTGCGACTAAGGCCATCCTAAACAATCAACCTATTACCACACCCTTCAGTGACCCAAACGACCTTGAAGTGCTCACCTCAAACCACCTCCTACTACTGAGGAATAAGCCATCTCTACTTGCGAGACTCTTCTCATTAGAGGACCTCTATGCACGCCGTAGGTGGGAGCAGGTGGCGGATTCATTTTGGAAGTGCTGGATTAGAGAGTACCTGCCAGAGCTCCATACACGCCAGCAGTGGTCACTTGTGTCAAAAAAAATTGTGTCTGGGGACACTGTTCTGCTGGTGGACGAGACCACACCGAGGGACTCATGGGTCATTGGCAAAATCATCCAGTCAGTATCAGATGAACATGGCCTTTTTCATCGTGTTCGTGTAAAGACTAAGCCCGGTGAACTCGATAGACCTATCAGCAAGGTCTGTCTTCTTCTAGAGGCAGTTTGAGATGAGGCAGTGGTAAAAGACTGCTATCTTATGGTATGTCAAGTACTTGCAATCTCTGACATCAGAAGAAAGATGAGTCATAATTAATTAAGGACTTTGAGTACCCATAGCTCTTTATTTTGTGATGATTGTTGATTGTTTCTAAGTGTAGAGAACAATTAGGGGCTGGGTATGTATGGTGCAAGTCTGGCTTGTTGATTTTATTATGGCTTTTTTAAATAGTTTTATAATATTCCCAGCAGATACACATTTATAATTATTATGTGTGATTTTTTAATTTAATTGTAATGGATAAGAAAATTTTTACTGGATTTAATGCTTTACATTTTCATAGGCTATTTTATTTATTTTTTTATAAAGGTGTTGCTCTAAGTTACTGTCACTTTACGAGAGCACACGTTGCACATTCCGCACAGGGAAGCCAAAAACGGTGATGACCTTGGCTACTGTCTAGCAGTGTAGCCATACGGTTCTCATATCGTGTTCATGTCCATGTGTTCATGACTGAACGTTTCAACTTTTAGTTTCTGGCATCATCCGGTAGATTTTCCTTTGTGACACTTTAGTTGTTTGTATTTTTTATTAAACCTTACAATGGGCTTGGAGTGGATCATTGCATCAGTTGCATCCAGAGGGCACCCGTATGCCAGGGCTACCAGTTAGTTTGCAGTTGTCAGTAACAACAACTGCCTGCTTCCACAATGCACACTTTCATACCTCTGCAAATCCCAGGATGGTGTAGCACCCCTGAAAAAGCGGAAAATGAATTAAAAAATGGTCCCTGTTCTCAGCACCAGTAGCATTATGGTGAGGCGTAGCGTCCTTTTCACTGGCCGAATGCAGTAGGTTATACACATTGATCGATTGACTTCTAAGGTTTTCTCCATACAGAACGTTCGGTCATATTATAAATTTCACATACAGCCACTGGCCTTCTGCATAGTAACCATGTACGGGCATTTGGACAGGCCCAATAATCACCTCCTCAGGAACTCAATTGTGCCACCTGGTGGACAAATCATAACACTGTCCAGACAACTGCAAGGTTTTAGAGCAACGTACTGTATGCTCCCCTCCAGATGATTTCTATTCCAGGGAAGGCCTTGTGTATTTCAGCAGGACAATGCAAAACCACATACTGCAGCTATTACAACAGCATGGCTTCGTAGTAGAAGAGTCCGTGTGCTGAACTGGCCTCCCTGCAGTCCTGATCTTTCACTGATTTAGAACATTTGGCGCATAATTAAACGAAAAGACCATCAAAGGAGACCCAAAACTCTCCAGAAGCTGGAAGCCGGTATTAAACAAGAGTGGGATCAAATTCTAATGACTAAACTCAAGAAACTTGTCTCCTCAATGCCCAGACACCTCCACTCTGTGTTAAAAAGAAGGGGGGATGCTACACCATGGAAAACAGGCCCCTGTCCCAACTTTTTTGAGACCTGTAGCAGCCATCAAATTAAAAATGAGCTCATTTTGTGGATAAAATTGTAAAATTTCTCAGTTTCAACATTTGCTATGTTATCTCTGTTCTATTGTGAATAAAGTACTGGCTGGTGCGATTTGAAAGTCATTGCGTTTTGATATTATTCACAGTTTACACTTTGTCCCAACTATTTCGGAATAGGGGTTGTAGTATTACACATAGGAAAACAAAAAGGAAACGAGGTTCCTTAAATAATAATGTGCTGGTAAAAATACAAACAGCACGAGATTGCAGGTTTTACTTTAAATTCGCGAATACGGAGAACAGAGCCTATACAAGACTACAATGCTGAACAGGCGTGGGTATACGAGACTTCACAATGAGAATGAGTAAAGTTCGGTCTTATATACACATTGCTATTACCCAGTGGCAATGAGAAATAGGCGCGGGTGATAATAGAATAATCAATGAAGAGCAGTCTGGGATTTAGTAGACCGGTGAGCTGGGTGGCTGGAGGCATGGCCTTACAGTAGCCCCCCGAGGTGCGACTCCCGGCGTGACTGATCTTCGGCCAGGCGGGCGCCCTCTGGGGCGCAGAGCAGGCTGGTCCGGGTTGGCTTGATGGAAGTCAGCCAGGATCTGCGGATCCAAGATGTCATCACGATTTACCCAGCTCCTCTCGTCCGGACCATAGCCTTCCCAGTCTACCAGGTATTGAAGTCTGCTTGTTCTTCTTCTGGACTGGAGCAGGCTGCATACCTGTTGGGCTGAGCCCCATCTACCTCCAGGACAGGGGGCGGGTCTTCGGGGGGGGTAGCTTCCACCAGGGGTCCAGCAATAACCAGCCGAAGCAGAGAGGTGTGGAAAGTGTTATTTCTGTGGTAGTTAGACGGCAACTGTATATGCAGATTCACTGACCTTCCGGAGGACACGGAAGGGGCCAATGAACCATGGGCTCAATTTCTTGCAGGGCAGACGAAGGCACAGGTCCCTCATTGAGAGCCAGATATGGTCCCCCAGCTGGTACTGGGGGGAGTCCCGATGTTTCCGGTCCGCCTGGATCTCTTGGTGGCGGAGAGCTCTTCGGATCTGGAAGTTGGTGGTCTCCGCCTTCTTGAATCAGGCATCCACTGCCGGGACTTCCAACTGGCTCTGTTCCCACAGGCACTGGGGAGGTTGCCGTCCAAGCACGCACTGGAAGGGGCTGAGTCCAGTAGAAGCGCTCTTTAGGGAGTTCTGGGCATACTCCGCTTAGGGCAGGTATCTGGACCAATCCCCTTGGCGCTAATGGCAGTAGGCTCGGAGGATCCTCCCCAGGTCTTGGATGGCTCTCTCCACCTGCCCACTGGCTTCTGGGTGGTATCCTGAGGTGAGGCAAACAGTGGCTCCCAGCTTCTTGAAGAAAGCCCTCCACACTTGGGACGTGACTTGAGGCCCACGGTCAGAGATGATGTCCTCCGGAAGGCCAAAATTTCTGAATACCTGCTCAAAGATTACATGTGCAACTTGGAATGCAGCTGGTAAGGCAGTGAAAGGCACAAATTTACAGAATTTAGAAAACCGATCAATATCACCAAGATACAAGTGTTACCTTCTGATGAGGGTAGATCGGTAAAAAAATCAACAGCAAAGTGTGACCATAGGTGATGGGGAACTGGCAGTGGGTTAAGTTTACCCGCAGGTAACTGTCGTGGTGTTTTGGAAATTGCGCAAGTTGTGCAGGAGCGCACGGCTGCTTCCACATCCAAGGCCAGGTGAGGCCACAAATATTTTTGGCTGATGATGCCTGTTGTTCTTTTAACTCCAGGGTGTCCTCCTGACAGGGAGGTACGGGCCCACAGAATAACTCTCTCATGAAGACTAGCAGGAAAGAACATCTTAGCAGCTGGCACAGAGGCAGTAGGGGGATTCATCCTGGTCTCCTTCGCTATTTCCTGATCCAACTGCCACTTGATCGGAGCGAGGATGCAGGAGGAGGGTAGAATGGGCTCTTCTGCTTACGGATCCCTCGCTGCCTCGTATCTTTGTGATAGAGCGTCGTCTTTGATATTCTTTGAGCCTGGGCGATAGGTTATTGAAAAATTGAAACGAGTGAAAAATAGTGCCCACCTGGCCTGCCATGGATTCAGTTGCTGTGCCTTTCACTGATACTCGAGTTGCAGTGATCAGTCAGGATGAGGAATGGATGACGGGCCCCCTCTAACTAATGCCTCCATTCCTCAAGCGCTAGTTTAATAGCCAACAGCTCCCGGTTTCCGACGTCGTAGTTGGCCTCTGCAGGGGTGAGCTTGTGTGAGAAGTACGCGCAGGGATGCAGCTTCTGTGGTGTCCTGTGCAGCTGGGACAGGATTGCCTCCAGCCCTGCACTGGAGGCGTCAACCTCCACTATAAAAGGCTTTTCTGGGTCCGGTAGTTTGAGTGTAGGTGCCGTAACAAACAGGTTTTTGAGTGTGTTGAAGGCGTGTTAAGCTTCTGGATTCCATCCCAGGTTTTTGGGTTTGCTTTTGAACAGCCGTGTCAGGGAATGGGCAACCGCGCTTAAGTTTTTAATGAAGCGGCGGTAGAAGTTTGCAAATCCCATAAAGCGCCGGAGTTCCTTTATCATCCGTGGGATTGGCCATTCTGCTACTGCCTTCACCGTCTTGGCCTTCATAGCCACTCCCTCTGGTCCAATCACGTAACCAAGGAAGGAGACGGTGGATTCGTTCGAGTACTCGCCGCATGCGTCTCACATGTTCTTCATAAGCACGGGAGTAGATGAGGATATCGTCCAGGTAGGCGATGATGAATCTTTCCAGCGTCTCTTGTAATACGTCCCAACTGGAGCACAGAGGGGGGCTAAAAAGCCCGTACGGCATGACGCAGTACTTCGCCTTATCAAAGGCTTGGGTTGCTCGTGTTTTGGGTCATTGCCCATGTGTGCAGTGTGAAGCACTGTCAAATGAGTTTCAAGACAATTATTAATTTGGCTGCTTTCATATCATCAACAGTCACATCATCTGAGAACCGGCCTCATTGTGCATGCCCACACACGACTATCGCTTACCAGATGAGGTAGTATGCTTCAGATCATGAACAGTTCCTTCCCTTTTCTTCCCATCATTCTGATTCATGTTGATCTTTGTTTTGTGATGACCAGTCTTACCTGCCTCCATAACCTCCTTTTATTCCGCCCATAACACGTCATTCGGACTGATTTGTCCCCGTTTCGCGCAGCTGATTGAATGCTGCTTTATATCAGCCAGTGTCGGAGCAGCAGGAGGTGCGTCAGCGGCAGTGCAGTCGGTATCAGAGCGCACAGCTCTTTGAGAGGCAGCAAGAAAAGTGAGGCAGTTTGAATCCCTCTACAGCTCGCTTCCTTATGCTCGAGAAACAACCCGTCTCCACGCCACCTTCAGCAGCAAACAGCAACTCATTTGCCGGAGCACAAAAAAAAAAAACCCACTACTACACGGAAGTCTGTTTACCTTGGCGGTCAGGAACACCTACAAAACCCGGAACGGATCCAGGCGTGAGTAGTTGGAAAAGACAGCGGCTCCGTGGTTTTTAAAAAAAATAAAATAAAACAAAAATTTTTTAAAAAGGGGGAAACGCAAAACAGAATTAATTTTTTCTGGGGCTACTTTGGGAAAAAGGAGTATTTGTTTTGGAGAGCTGCATTGTCAGCTGAAGTTTTTTTTGGTTTAAACTATATTGACTGGGCTATTTTCTTTAGTGGGAGAGTCAATAAACTGACCCCCTTTTGTTGCACTGAACTGGCTGCAGTAGCCTCTTTCTTGGTTGATGGTTTCCAGAAAATTGCACTTTTGTGGTTTAAGAAAATTGAAAACTAATGAACTGAATTGTTTTGATTTGCACTTGAACTATCTTTGGGGAAAACCCGTACTGGATTTTTAAGAGTCGGGATATTTAATGTGTTGTGCCTTCTGTTGTAAAAGTGTTCGCTCGCTAATTGTGTTACATTTGGGTAATTTTGGTGTGAGGGTTTATGTTGTTTAAAGGGGACATATTATGCTGATCCTTCTTTTAATACATATTAGTAATGTTATAATGATAGTTGTCCATACTCAACCTCTGAAAAGTTTCTAAACATAAGATACAGGGGTTTTGCCATAATCCAAGAACGTGATTTCGTGAACGTGATTTCCTCTCTGAACAGCTCCTCCCGAGATCTTCGCGAGATCTGGGCAAAACCTGACGTCAGGTTGTGCCGTCCAATTAGTACAGACCTAGCCAGAGCCAATCACGGCGCTGGACCTGCCCACACCGGAAACTATTCTAGCAGGCACTAACAACGGCAGATCATACTATGCCTTAGTAGCGTCAACACTTTTGGAAATACAAAAGAAGAACCGCAGATCATTTCTGGTGCAGTTTTGTCAGTATCTCTCTCAAAGCTGCTTGTCCGTTTACTTTTGGACGCGAAGAAAAACACTTATTTCTCTTCCAAAAGAGGATTCCACCAGAAATCAGTGGGTAGCTTTTATTGTTTGCTGGCAGCAAACAGCCACGGCCAAAAGGAACGTTAGCTGCTTGTGCTCAGCATTTCAGCAAAGATAGCTTTATAAATAAAGGGTAATTCGACACAGGATAAGCGTTTCAGCTGCTTCTCAAACCTGAAGCAGTTGCATCGATCAAGCGCTCGGAGCCACAAGCTGTAAGTAACGATACAACAGCAAATAATGTAAGTGAAGTTAACGTGTCACGGGTGGCTAGCAGGACCGCTTGCGATAGATAGCACTGACAACTGGCCTCAAACGCAGGCTTTGTAAAATATTTGAAGATAAAGCCTGTATTGGTCGAGACTGTCCGTGACTCACAGACACAGAAGCTGTAAGCTGCTTTTACTGCATAAGTCAACCTGACGTGATAGCCAGTTGATTGTGGCTGTAGCACAGCGGCTAACGTAGCCAAGTTGATGTTGCTAATGTTTGTGTCCTAAATATGCAAGAGTGATATCAGGGGAAATTCTACAGAAGGTGTGTGAACATAAACCTCATCTGAAGCTAACTTTTAATACTTGTTTGTAATTTGGATGCTTGGTACAACTGTTCACAGTAACAGAACTTGCTGTCTGTAAAACCTCTATTGCAAGGGTTTGTCTCTGTGGTTATGACCGCTCGGTTAACAGCTACTGCATGTTAGTTTGCATGCCGTGCTAATTAAAAATGCTCCTGGTTAACTTATATGCAGTAATTCTGATCAGTATGCTTGTGTTACTTCGGTAAGCATCAATGTGGCAGTTTCATCATAACGTTGCCCGATTGTAGCCACTACAGTTAGTGATCGCTTCACTTATCTGTGACCGGGATCAGCTGGATACTTCACAAATGTCTGAGCAAGCTCTCTGGTGCTACCGTGAAAGCAATGCGAAATGCAGAAGCTCTACCGGTTTACAAATGATTTCTCTGCACTACCTTGACATAATTTCATCCCCCTTTAGAAATTGTTATGGCTAATAAAAAGCCGAAAAAGGCGGAGATTAAATAGGTAATTCTTTCCTGTAGAAATGATCGATTCGCTCGCTCCACATAAACAACTTGCCCGCGCTAACGGAACTTACGGTCTGCAAAACCTGTATTATGTTCACAACATAACCGAGCTCTCTCTAGCTGCCGCGTACTATCCATGAAGCTGCTTTCACATTGGACACAAATCGAATTTTTCGCAGGACAGATTAGCCTACATTCAAAGTCAATGCAAAGACGCGAATACACGTGTTATGGGCGCGTTCAGCAGCTTTCACACCGGACGTGAAACAAATTTTTCACGCGACTGATTACATTCAAAGTCAATGCAAAAATGCGAATACACGCGTTATGGGCACGTCAAGCCGCTTTCACACCGGAAGCGAAACGAATTTTTCGCGCGACAGATTAGCTACATTCAAAGTCAATGCAAAGACGCGAATACAGGCGTTATGGGCGCGTTAAGCAGCTTTCACACCGGACGCGAAACTAATTTTTCACGCGACAGGTTACATTCAAAGTCAATGCAAAGACGCGAATACACGTGTAATGGGCGCGTTAAGCAGCTTTCACACCGGACGCGAAACAAATTTTTCGCGCGACAGATTACATTCAAAGTCATGACCGCTTATCAGCTACTGCATGTTAGTTTGCGTGCTCTGCTAATTAAAAATGCTCCTGGTTAACTTATATGCAGCAATTATGATCGGTATGCTTGTGTTACTTCGGTAAGCATCAATGTGACAGTTTCATCATAACGTTGCCTGATTGTAGCCACTACAGTTGAAGCTAACCGGAGAGGTGCTGTATGTGTCTGCCGAGTTGGGCTGCAGTTAAACCAGACGTAGGTTTTGCACAGTTTGGAGTGCGTTTTTGGGTGCTTGTGAAACTATCGCTTTACTTATCCATGACCGGGGTCAGCCTGATACATCTCCAATGTCTGGGCAAGCGCTCTGATGCTACCGGTGAAAGCAATAGGGAAGCGCACAGGCTATAATGTGTCCGGTATAACAAACGATTTCTCTGCATTGCCATCGATTGAATATTAAATTCTTTCCTGTAAAAGTGATCGATTTGCTAGCTCCACATAAGCAACGGTTCACGCAGACAGAACTTACGGTCTGTAAAACCTGTATTATGTTCATGACATAACCGGAGCTCTATCTAGCTCTCGCACACTATCCATAACGCGCCCATTTTCCGCGAGGAAAAGCTGGTCATTCCGAAGCAATAAGTAAACCATTACCATGGGCAATTTCCGAAAAGGCCGTTTAGCCTGGAGCTTTCGCCCCTCCGTCATATACCAGTGCCGAAGCTGTTCGTTTCTCCACGCTAACAACACACCACGGCTATGCAGACGAACCAGCAGGTCCTTATACACACCGAAGCAGTCCATAAGCTGTTGGTCCACTTTTAGCTGCCCCTCACTGTCCATGTTTCCCTCTAAACTCAGACCCACCGGATTTCTACAGTCTCCGGTCTACACTTGGGCATGTCGACCCGTTCTACAAATGTGTCTATATGGGGTGGATTCAAGCTTCCCCTGCATCCTAGCTAGGAGTAGAAAAACCGCTATACTCACCACTGTTGCCGATTCGTGCTTGAGCTGCCAGACTTTCGCACTGCGTCCTCCACTTTCACCGTTGCGTTTATTAGAACAAGTTAATTTCATTAGATCTATACACGTACTGCGTTAGATTGCAGAATATGCCCATCGATTCCTTCGGGAGACGCGTCAGTTTCACTTTGAAGAGCCGGACCAGGAAAACTGCGTTCTGCTGCCTCGTCCCGCCTAGATCCGCCCTCCACAGAGCTGGCCAGTCAGAAGAAAGTGGGCACATGGGGAGTAGGGGCCAGAGCAGAAGAGCCACCCCAATGAGGCCTTTCAGGCAGAGACTACTATGGACTACAAATGGGGTTTTCTGAGGATGGCGGTATGAGCGAAATAAGTACCCCTTTTTTTACTTTGAGCGATCAGGACTACTCTAGGGGAGTCAAGGACCAAAATATAAACTTGGAAACATAGCATAATAGGTCACCTTTAAAAATAAAACTGCATCCTTTGTGGGTTGACTAACAAAAAAACAACAGAAATACAAACAAACAAACTAAAACCTCTTATGTCAGGAGAGAGACCTGGCTGGCACCCCAAAACCCCAAGATAGAAGTGGGTAAAAATAATAGTCAAACCGTCACATAAAAAGTGGCACCCCAGATGCGACATAATATTGGAAACACTGAATAAACCCAAATACAACTGCACAAAATCAACAAACGCACGCTGTGTAGAGAACAGCTATATTCCTGGAACAAAGTAACAAAATGGCTGGCTACTCAGAATCCCTGTTTGAAATGGAAGCAGGATCAGTGGAGTTCCCACCTTCCAATTCAGGATCTGAGCAGGCGATGGCCTCAACTACAACATACTGTCTGTTGGACATGGAACTGACTGAGGGTTTGGAGCTTGATAGGCTAATAATTCCTAAAAATGCTGCTAGCCCCAGCAGCCAGCAAAATAGAGGAAGAGACGCTGTGGCTCTTTTGAAATCCAACAGTGGGTTCAGGAAATCTCCAGAGCTCAGACTCACCAAACACAGAAGCTAAGTGGGAAAATGGAACAAATGTCAAACACAATTGAGACTCAATTCAAACAAGCAAATGAAACATTAATGGAATCAATCCAGCAACAACAGAGGGACATAGTGAAATATATGGACACCCAGCTCGAATACCTGCGAACACAGGTTGCTGCTTCTCTGGGCTGGAAGTTAAAACATCATCAGGATGCCTTGTTAAAGGAGCTTCACTCTGTCCTCACACCAATGTCTCATGATATAACTCGTCAAGGGGATGAGCTCTCCCACTGCAGAACATCAGTCCAGATACTGGCAGTGGAAGTCACTGCCAAAATAACTTCTCCCATTTCTAGACATGCAAGTGTGCAAACCCAATATCAGTCTTTACTGCAACCAAATCCCATTCGCATTCCAAGCCGCCCGAGATTACAATCCACCATGCAAGCTGGTGGGTCGAACATTTTGAAGCCCCTGAGGATCCTATTTCATTATACATTTAAAAACAGAGTTCTGGGTAACCCCCCCATTCATCTTCAATTTCCAACCTTCGGGAGAATAGAGGATACACCAGACCCACTGCAATATTTGGAAATATGTGAGGATTATCTGGCTTTGAATCTACTCTCTGATGAAGAGCTTATTGCCACTCTACGAAACGTTCTTCATGGTACAGCAAGAGATTGGTGGGATGTGGCCCGACATGGAATGCATACGTGGAGGGACTTCAAATCTCAGTTCCGTGGTGCTTTTTTGTCGGAGGATTACGAGGATGAACAGGCAGAGCGGGTGCGCAGCAGGGTCCAGGGAGAGAAGGAAAGCATCAGGGATTTCGCGTACATGTATCAGTCATTGTGTAAGCGCTCGAAATCTGACATAGGAGAGGAGGAAATTATTAAATTGATTCTAAAAAACATCAATTCTCAAATGGCCAGTCAGCTGAGAAGTAGTCGAGTTACCTCGGTAAATGAACCTGTGCGTTTTGGTCAGCAACTGGAGAGAGACAAGGAAAATCAGCCACATTATGAGCAAAGAAGAAAACTACAAAAAGCCCCCACCAAATCTGCTGAAACTGCTGCTCCACTCCCTACGGAAAACCCAAACAAACCACCACAAGTATACTGTTGGCGCTGCAAAGGCTCTCACCCACCAGCTTCCTGCCCACAATGGAGCACCAAAACTTCCTCTTCCAAACCTACCAACTAACAATCTGCCAAAGCTTCTGATGTCCAAGAAGGCCATGCAACAGTCAGTGCTTTCAGTAATACAATTTTACAGACACCAACTTCTTCCAAGAATTCAACAACAAATCTGTTTGCAGATTCATCTCCCAGCCAGTTGATGGTACCATTGAAAGTGGGTCCATGGGATGGAACTGCTATCCTGGATACTGGCTCATCCTTCACATTGTTGAGTGAAGTTGTGTGGACTGGAGTGAAAGGACCACAGGAGGTTTTAAAACCATGGACGAGGGGACCCTTGTACTTAGCGGATGGAGAGAAGAGACAGTCATTAGGATGAGTGAAAATGACACTCACTCTGCAATCCCAATCTGTCACACTGCCCTGAGTGGTACTACCTGTGCAGAGCCTTGCATTCCCTGCTGTGATTGGATTGGATTTCATTAGTATGTCTGGTCTGCAGTTTGAAGTTTCTGAAAACAGTTACTGGTTTGAGTTAAACAAGAACCGACGCCATCAGTTCTCGAGGGAAACGACGCAGCCGGGTACTAATTTGCCAGCACCACTCGCCTTCTTTTCTGCTGTAGCTCCTGTGGATCTGATTCCATTGCCATCATGCTATGACCTCTTTGAGGCTGCCACCCAACAAGCTCATCTGGATGATTTTGGAAAGAGCCAGTTCCTGAGTCAGCTAAAGAAAAACTCAGACATCTGCGCATCAACACTTGGGTGCACCAGTATCCTCAAACACAAGATCTTTTTAACCCATGATATCCCCATTAAGCAGAAGTCCTACTGGGTCTCCCCATTGAAACTCCAAATCATAAAAGAACACATTGAGGACATGATAGAAAAAGATATCATTGAGCCCTCAACTTCACCTTATGCTGCCCCAGTTGTCCTGGTACCAAAAAAACAAGATCCCAAACCAAGATTCTGTGTTGACTATAGAAAATTAAATGCTGCTACTCACATGGACGCCTATCCCATACCCAACCTCCAAGAGATACTGGAATCTTTGGCTGGAGCTGCAGTATTCACAAACTTGGATCTCAACAGCGGCTACTGGCAAGTGGAGATGGATGAGGACAGCCGTGAAAAGACCGCCTTCATTTGTCCTCTGGGGTTGTACCAATTTAGGGTGATGCCATTTGGACTGAAAAATGCACCTGCCACTTTCCTGCGGCTGTGGAGCTTGTTCTTGGAGACCTGAGGGGACAGATATGCTTTGTTATCTGGATGACATTATATCATATTCCAACATTTATGACCAACATGGCTACGATATCCAAGCAGTATTGGATAAGTTAAGAGAGGCTAACCTCACTATCAACATGAAGAAGAGTCAGTTCTTCCGCATCTCGCTGAAATTTCTTGGACATGTTGTCTCTTCTGCTAGAGAGGAAATGGACCATGAAAAAATAATAGCTGTACAGGACTTCCCCATTCCCAGAAACATTTTTATTTATTTTTTTTATTTATTAAACTTTGACAGCAGTCAGGATGAGATCGCACAGGTGACAAGGGACCTATAGTGAGCAATCCTCCAATTACATATACAGAAAATTGCAATAAGAAAAAGACAATTAAAAACAAAGAAAAGAAGCCTCAGAAATACAGAATAAAAAGACTATAAAAGCGGCCAAAAAAAAAAAAGTTTAACTATATTAGGCGGCAGCGTGTACAATGGCATTTGCCAACCCATGTACAAGAGTTGTTGGGCGAAAAATTATCGCTGAACTTTTTTGTGTGATAATTGAATAACTTCGACTTAAAAACAGCTGTGGTATCAGAAGGTTGATAAAGTGCACTGGCATTCCATAAGTAAAATATTCTATTAAAATACGAATGTCGGAAAGTTTCCATCCTAAATTTTGGACTTTGCATTGATAAAGTATCCTCAGATTGGAATGAAACAAAATGCACATAGGAAATGTCATAGTCACCCCTCAAACATTTACACAGAAATACACAGTCCATTATGTCACGCCGATAGCCAAGCGGTAATAAGTTCAGCTTCATTAGACGGACTTTGTAATCGCTACCTTCACAATCACTGTAACCAAGAATGTACTTAGTTGCTCTCCTTTGCACACCTTCGATGCGAAGGAGAGATTTTTTGGATGCTACAGCCCAAGATTGGGTAGAATATTCCAAGAGTGGTCTTATGAGTGAAGTATACAGTTTTCTTTTTGTTTGAATTGAACATGAGTGACCACAAGTTCTTTGAATTAATCCTAGCATGCGATTTGCTTTACTGACCAGTACATTTGCATGTGCATCCCATGATAAATTAGATGACACCACAATCCCGAGATCACGCATGCAATCACCTTTTTCAATTATATTACCATTCATTGTGTACTGGTGAAGAACGGGAGATTGCTTCCTTGTAACACTCAAAAGTTTACATTTGACGGTGTTAAATCTCATATCCCATTTGCGACTCCAGACCAAGATGTTTTCAAGGTCGCACTGCAAATTTGAACAGTCTTGAGTGTTTTTGATTTCTCTTATGCATTTTGAATCGTCCGCAAGCAAAGCAACCTGTGTCTCAGGACTTACGCAGTCTGGCATGTCATTGATGTACAATAAAAACATTAAAGGACCTAATATTGATCCATGTGGAACTCCTGATGTAGCAGGAGACATTAAGGAACTTCAAAGGTTTCTTGGTATGGCTGGATGGTACCACCTCTTTGTGCCTCGGTTCTCTGAGCTAACTGAACCACTCAATGCCTTGAAAAAAAAAGGAGCCAGATTTATCTGGACATCATCACGTCAAGCAGCGTTTGAAAATTTGAAGTAACAATTGAGCTCTTCCCCAATATTAGGTCATCTAGACTCCAACTTACCTTTTGTCGTGTATACAGATGCCAGTGACGTTGGCTTAGAAGCTGTCTTGACTCAACAAACTGGGTTGGGCACAGAACAAGTGCTCGCCTTTGCCAGCAAGACCATAAACCAAGCTGAACTAAACTATTCCACCACAGAGCAAGAATGTCTCGCGGTGGTCTGGGCTCTGGAGAAGTGGAGATACTACTTGAAGGGGAGACACTTTACAGTAGTGACCGACCACTCATCCCTTGTCTGGGCTTTTAAAACCCAAAAAACCAGCACTCGACTGATCCGGTGGGCACTTCGTCTCCAAGAATCCCCTTTCACAGTAGAGTACAGGAAAGGAAAATATAATACAGTGCCTGATGCCCTGTCACGGGCTCCTGTGGACAACCACCCATCAGCCACCCGTGCGGTAGTCTTATGGTCCAAAAGGGATACCTCAAAGACATTCCAAATTACAGATGAGGACATCTAGGGGGCCCAACAGGAGGACTCTGTCATCCAAGACCTGTACGAAAAAATCATGTACACAGGCGAAGAGATGGAAACTGCCACCACAAAATTACTGTGTTGGAGGATAAAGTTTTCAGTGTTCAGTTTACCTCAAAAAACTTTATATCAAGTGTATGTTCCTTCCTCTCTCCGTCAACAACTCTTGCATCACTATCACAATGATCCACTCTCTGGTCATCTTGGGAGGTACAAAACCTACAAAAGGTTACAGGTATTGGTATACTGGTCTAAGATGAGTCTGGATGTGAGAAATCATGTTAAGTGTTGCAGAGTGTGTCAGCTCTACAAACCATAAACCCAAAAGCCAGCCGGAAAACTTCAGCAGACTGTGGTCACAAGTCCCTGGGAAATGCTGGGGGTCGACCTCATGGGCCCCTTTCCATGAAGTTCCAGCAGAAACCTTTATTTATTAGTTTTTGTGGACTACTTTTCTCAATGGGTTGAGATGTTTCCCCTACGCCAAGCAACAGCAGAGTCGGTGTCTGGCATCCTCACCAAGGAGATTTTGACACGCTGGGGTGTACCAACTCACATCCTTTCAGACCAAGGCCCCCAATACTCACATCCTTTCAGACCAAGGCCCCCAATACTCACATCCTTTCAGACCAAGGCCCCCAATTTGTGTCATCTGTTTTTGAGGAGGCCTGCAAATGGTGGAATTTAAGACAGAAAAAGACCTCTCCTTATCATCCACTAACAAACCTTACAGAACGGATCGATCGCAACATAAAAATCATGATTGCAACATATGTTGAGGAAAATCACAAAACATGGGACAAATACTTACCAGAATTCCCCTTTGCCTTGAACTCAGCAGTTCATGAGTCTACTGGAGTGACACCTGCTGAGCTCAATCTGGGCCGTCTTCTTAAAGAACCCTTGGACAACGAACTCAACCCATGCTTTTGTGACCCTGATTCGTCTGCATACTCCATTGCTAACCAGATTACAGAGCTAAAAAAATTTGCTAAAACAAATGTGGAGAAGGCAAGAAGGAAACAAAAACAAAATTATGACAAAGGGAGGTGAGACGGGAATTTCAATGACAATGACAGGGTCTGGATTCTTACTCGCCCATTATCAAAGGCAGACAAATTCTTTTCAGCTAAATTGGCTCCACACTGGAAAGGTCCATACCGTGTGACCAGGAAAATTGGACCCTTAAATTATGAGGTTGTACTGGAGGACACGGGAGAGGACCTGCGTATTGTCAATGTGGCCCACCTCAAGCCCTGCTTTCCCACTGCTGAGAAGCTAGACCGGGAACAGCGCCGCCGTGTCCTTGAGCTCTTTGAGGAAGACCGTGACGAGGAGGTTTCCGGTTTCTCCCGGGTTTCTCAGGGTGCGATGTAGAAATAACTGGCCGTCAGACAAATAAAGGAAAGGGTTAAAAGCCTTCCCATGTCAAGCTGCTTTCAGAGGGGAAGGAGTGTGACGACCAGCCTTACCTGCCTCCGTAACCTCCTTTTATTCTGCCCACAACACATCGTTCGGACTGATTTGTCCCCGTTTCGCACAGCTGATTGAATGCTGCTTTATATCAGCCAGTGTCGGAGCAGCAGGAGGTGCGTTAGCGGCAGTGCGGTCGGTATCAGAGCACACAGCTCTTGAGAGGCAGCAAGAAAAGTGAGGCAGTTTGAATCCCTCTACAGCTCGCTTTCTTATGCTCGAGAAACAACCCATCTCCACGCCACCTTCACCAGCAAACAGCAACTCATTCGCCGGAGCACAAAAAAAAAACCCACTACAACACGGAAGTCTGTTTACCTTGGCGGTCATGAACACCTGCAAAACCCGGAACGGATCCAGGCGTGAGTAATTGGAAAAGACAGCGGCTCCGTGGTTTTAAAATAAAATAAAATTAAATTAAATTAAATTAAATTAAAAATTTTAAAAAAGGGGGAAACGCAAAACAGAATTAATTTTTTCTGGGGCTACTTTGGGAAAAAGGAGTTTTTGTTTTGAAGATCTGCATTGTCAGCTGAATTTTTTTTTTGGTTTAAACTATATTGACTGGGCTATTCTCTTTAGTGGGAAAGTCAATAAACTGACTCCTTTTTGTTGCACTGAACTGGCTGCAGTAGCCTCTTTCTTGGTTGATGGTTTTTAGAAAATTGCACTTTTGTGGTTTAAGAAAACTGAAAACTAATGAACTGAATTGTTTTGATTTGCACTTGAACTATCTTTAGGGAAAACCCGTACTGGATTTTTAAGAGTCGGGATATTTAATGTGTTGTGCCTTCTGTTGTAAAAGTGTTTGCCAACTAATTGTGCCACATTTGGGTAATTTTGGTGTGAAGGTGTATTTTGTTTAAAAATAAAACTGCATCCTTTGTGGGTTGACTAACAAAAAACAACAAAAGTACAAACAAACTAAAACTCTTATGTCAGGAGAGAGACCTGGGTGGAACCCCAAAACCCCAAGACAGAAGTGGGTAAAAAATAATAGTCAAACGGTCACAGTCTCATCTGTCCACAAGCTGTTGTTCCAGCTCTGAACAAACTTTATAATTTTTTTTGGTGCAAAGTTCCTGTTTTTGAGATTTACATGTCATGATAAGCCTTGTGTAAGTGTTATCTTGATTGTTGACATTTACACTGATATGCCTTCGTCACCATGAAAATTTTTTTTCTCTCATTAATCACAGGTCCTATCTTTCTTCTTCAGGGTTGTCTTGTGTTCCTGAACACGATGTCCTTTCTAAGGACGTACCCAATAGTTGACTTAGCCTAATATCCTTGCTGTTTCTTTATCGAGTTTGTTTAGATTTGTCAGCCTAATATGGGTTTGCTTCCCTGGCAGTGACAGCCCTTTGGATTCAATATTTACAGTTATCTGCAACATGCCACATCTAAAATCAACTTAAAATTTACCAATTATCTGCATAATGGTAAATAAAATGAGGGGGAAATAACACAAATCTGGCCATGGAATAGCCAGCCAGCCAATTGTCTAATTACTTTTGGTCCCTTAAAAAAGTGGAGGGCTACACATGAAAATGGCCTTAAACATGTTGCAAACCTGGCACTTACTGTTGCATCAGCCTCGTTGTAACCCAGATTACCCTGGTAAGTTCTCAAGTTTTCCATTGATAAGATTTCAATCTATGTCTAATTTCACCTTCCTTCCCACCATCAATGTTGCATGGTCTTGCTTAAACTTGCCAAGTTGTTTCAAGACAATTTCTTTGCTAGATCTAACAGATATTCCATATGAAACTGCCATCTAGTCCCCTAGATACAGTGCCAGTCAGCACTATTGCTAAATATGAATAAAAGTGGTTATGAATTAATTCCATTATTGTTTATCCTCAAACAAAAATATAGCCTTGAATTGAAATGCAGTGTTTGATAGAAAATTATTACCAGGAGAGAAATATTTTCCAAAAAAATGTGTGCCACAATTAATAAATCGCCCTCATTTAGTGCTTATAGCACCTCTGAGCCTTCTCACATAGCGTGTTATGAAGTTGGACAAGACACGTCAGCATTTTTGTCAAGAAGGGGTCTTTTTATATTACAAACCCCAATTCCAATGAAGTTGGGATGTTGTGTAAAACGTGAATAAGAACAGATTGCAATGATTTGCAAATCTCATAAACCCACATTTTATTCACAATAGAACATAGGCAACATATCTGATGTTGAAAGTGAGACATTTTACCATTTCATGAAAAATATTAGCTCATTTTGAATTTGATGGCAGCAACACATCTCAAAAAAGTTGGGACAGGGGTAACAAAAGGCTGGAAAAGTAAAAGGTACTAATAAAAAACAGCTGGATGAGCATTTTGCAACTAATTAGGTTAATTGGCAACAGGTCAGTAACATGACTGGGTGTAAAAAGAGCACTTTAGAGAGTCTCTCAGAAGTAAAGATGGGCAGAGGTTCACCAATCTGCGAAAAACTGAGTCTAAAAATTGTGGAACAATTTCAGAAAAATGTTCCTGAATATCCCACCATCTACGGTACATAATATCATCAAAAGATTCAGAGAATCTGGAGAAATCTCTGTGCACAAGGGACAAGGCCGAAGGTCAATATTGGATGCTTGTGATCTTCAGGCCATCAGGCGGCACTGCATTAAAAACAGGCATGATTCTGCACTGGAATTCACTGCAAGGGCTCAGGAACACTTCCAGAAATCATTGTCTGTGAACACAGTCTGCCGTGCAATCTACAAATGCAATTTAGAGCTGCATCATGCAAAAGAAGAAGCCATATGAGAACATGATCCAGAAATGCGACCGTCTTCTCTGGGCCAAAGCTCATTTAAAATGGACTGAGGCAAAATGGAAAACTGTTCTGAGGTCAGATGAATCAAAATTTGAAATTAGTTCTGGAAACCACAGATGCCGTGTTGTGTGGACTACAGAGGAGAGAGACCATCCAGCTTGTTATCAGCGCTCAGTTCAAAAGCCGGCACCTCTGATGGTATGGGGTTGCATTAGTGCCTATGTCATGGGCAGCTTCCACATCTGGATAGGCATTACCGATGCTGAAAAGTATAAAGTGGTTTTATAACAATATTGAGACATATAACATATGTCTCTTTCAGAGCAGGCCTTGCATATTTCAGCAAGACAATGCTAACCCGCATACTGCATCCATCACAACAGCATGGCTTTGCAGTAGAAGAGTCCAGGTGCTGAAATGGCCTGCCTGCAGTCCAGACCTTTCACCAATAGAAAACATTTGGTGCATCATAAAATGAAAAATCTGGCTTAGAAGACCCAGGACTGTTGAGCAGCTAGAATCCTACATCTGACAAGAGTGGGACAACATTCCTCTTCCAAAACTTCAGCAATTGGTCTCCTCACTTCCCAGACATTTACAGACTGTTGTTAAAACGAGAGGGGATGCTACATAATGGTAAACATGGCCCTGTCCCAACTTTTTTGAGATATGTTGCTGCCATCAAATTCAAACTGAGCTAATATTTTTCATGAAATGGTAAAATGTCTCACTTTCAACATCTGATATGCTGTCTATGTTCTATTGTTAATAAAATGTGGGTTTATGAGATTTACAAATCATTGCATTCTGTTTTTATTCACGTTTTACACAACGTCCCAACTTCATTGGAATTGAGGTTTGTATTTCTCTATAATTTTTTTTGAAAAAAAAATTTTTGAAAAGTACTACTGTCAGCAATGAGAACAAGAAAAATCATTCCTACTGTAAGGCCACACCTCCAGCGCTCCAACTCACCACTCTATTAAGACCCAGACCGCATTCTTCAGCTCAGCAATCTTTGCACGCATCTGTTGTTCATTTCCACTTTGTGGTAGTGTTGTGCTACTTAAAACCGAGCTTCGCACTTAGTCATTGCAAAGTCTTGTAAGCCACAAGCCTGTATTTACTCTCTCTAGTCTTGTATAGACTTATCTCCCGTGTTTCGCTAGTATATATTCTAACTTTTGAACTTAGTGCTGTTTATTGTTAAAGGGGACTTATTATGCTATTTTTCCAAGTTTATATTTTGGTCTTTGACTCCCCTAGAGTACTCCTGATCGCGCAAAGTAAAAAAAGGGTACTTACTTCGCTCATACTACCATCCTCAAAAAACCCCATTTGTAGTCCATAGTAGTCTCTGCCTGAAAGGCCTCATTGGGGTGGCTCTTCCGCTATGGCCCCCACTCCCCGTGTGCCCACTTTCTTCTGACTGGCCAGCTTTGTGGAGGGCGGATCTAGGCGGGACGAGGCAGCAGAACGCAGTTTTCCTGGTCCGGCTCCAGAGTGAAACTGACGCGTCTGCCCGAAGATCGATGGGCATATTCTGCAATCTAACGCAGTACGTGTATAGATCTAATGAAATTAACTTGTTCTAATAAACGCAACGGTGAAAGTGGAGGATGCGAAAGTCTGGCAGCTCAAGCACAAATTTGCTATCGGCAACAGTGGTGAGTACAGCGGTTTTTCTACTCTGTAGCTAGGATGCAGGGGAAGCTAGAATCCACCCCATATAGACACATTTGAAGAATGGGTCGACATGCCCAAGTGTAGACCGGAGACTGTAGAAATCCGGTGGGTCTGAGTTTAGAGGGAAACATGGACGGTGAGGAGCAGCTAAAAGTGGACCAACAGCTTATGGACTGCTTCGGTGTGTATTAGGACCTGCTGGTTCGTCTGCATAGCTGTGGTGTGTTGTTAGCGTGGAGAAACGAACAGCTTCCACGCTGGTATATGACGGACGGGTGAAAGCTCCAGGCTAAACGGCCTTTTCGGAAATTGCCCGTGGAAATGGTTTACTTATTGCTTCGGAATGACCAGCTTTTCCTCGCAGAAAATGGGCGCATTATCGATAGTGTGCGAGAGCTAGATAGAGCTCCGGTTATGTCATGAACATAATACAGGTTCTACAGACCGTAAGTTCTGTCTGCGTGAACCGTTGCTTACGTGGAGCTTGCGAATCGATCACTTTTACAGGAAAGAATTTAATATTCAATCGATGGCAATGCAGAGAAATCATTTGTTATACCGGACACGTTATAGCCTGTGCGCTTCCCTATTGCTTTCACCGGTAGCATTAGAGAGCTTGCCCAGACATTGGAGATGTATCAGGCTGACCCCGGTCATGGATAAGTAAAGCGATCGTTTCATAAGCACCCAAAAACGCACCCCAAGCTCTGGAAAACCTACGTCTGGTCTAACTGCAGCCCAACTCGGCAGACACATACAGCACCTCTCCGGTTAGCTTCAACTGTAGTGGCTACAATCAGGCAACGTTATGATGAAACTGTCACATTGATGCTTACCGAAGTAACACAAGCATACCGATCATAATTGCTGCATATAAGTTAACCAGGAGCATTTTTAATTAGCAGAGCACGCGAACTAACATGCAGTAGCTGATTAGCAGTCATGACTTTGAATGTAATCTGTCGCGCCAAAAATTTGTTTCGCGTCCGGTGTGAAAGCTGCTTAACGCACCCATAACGCCTGTATTCGCGTCTTTGCATTGACTTTGAATGTAGCTAATCTGTCGCGCGAAAAATTCGTTTCATGTCCGATGTGAATGCAGCTTTATGAATAGTACGCGACAGCTAGAGAGAGCTCGGTTATGTTATGAACATAATACAGGTTTTGCAGACCGTAAGTTCCGTTAGCGTGGACAAGTTGCTTATGTGGAGCTAGCGAATTGATCACTTCTATAGGAA
Organism: Gymnothorax javanicus; assembly: GCA_029692085.1. Taxonomy (NCBI): domain Eukaryota; kingdom Metazoa; phylum Chordata; class Actinopteri; order Anguilliformes; family Muraenidae; genus Gymnothorax; species Gymnothorax javanicus. The sequence goes on along the minus strand of CM056206.1, from coordinate 2,941,377 downwards.
AGAATTAGCTATTTAATCTCCGCCTTTTTCGGCTTTTTATTAGCCACAACAATTTCTAAAGGGGGATGAAATTATGTCAAGGTAGTGCAGAGAAATCCTTTGTAAACCGGTAGAGCTTCTGCATTTCGCATTGCTTTCACGGTAGCACCAGAGAGCTTGCTCAGACATTTGTGAAGTATCCGGCTGACCCCGGTCATGGATAAGTGAAGCGATCACTAACTGTAGTGGCTACAATCGGGCAACGTTATGATGAAACTGCCACATTGATGCTTACCGAAGTAACACAAGCATACCGATCAGAACTACTGCATGTAAGTTAACCAGGAGCATTTTTAATTAGCATGGCACGCAAAATAACATGCAGTAGCTGGTAACTGAGCAGTCATAACCACAGAGACAAACCCGTGCAATACAGGTTTTACAGACAGCAAGTTCTGTTACTGTGAACAGTTGTACCAAGCATCCAGATTACAAACAAGTATTAAAAGTTAGCTTCAAATGAGGTTTATGTTCACACACCTTCTGTAGAATTTCCCCTGATATCACTCTTGCATATTTAGGACACAAACATTAGCAACATTAACTTGGCTACGTTAGCCGCTGTGCTACAGCCACAATCAACTGGCTATCACGTCAGGTTGACTTATGCAGTAAAAGCAGCTTACAGCTTCTGTGTCTGTGAGTCACGGACAGTCTCGACCAATACAGGCTTTATCTTCAAATATTTTACAAAGCCTGCGTTTGAGGCCAGTTGTTAGTGCTATCTATCGCTAGCGGTCCTGCTAGCCACCCGTGACACGTTAGCTTCACTTACATTATTTGCTGTTGTATCGTTACTTACAGCTTGTGGCTCCGAGCGCTTGATCGATGCAACTGCTTCAGGTTTGAGAAGCAGCTGAAACGCTTATCCTGTGTCGAATTATCCTTTATTAACAAAGCTGTCTTTGCTGAAATGCTGAGCACAATCAGCTAACGTTCCCTTTGGCTGTGGCTGTTTGCTGCCAGCAAACAAAAAAAGTTTCCCACTGATTTCTGGTGGCATCGTCTTTTGGAAGAAAAAAAGTTGTTTTTCTTTGTGTCCAAAAGTAAATGGACAAGCAGCTTTGGGAGAGATACTGACAAAATTGCACCTCAAATGATCTGCGGTTCTTCTTTTGTATTTCCAAAAGTGTAGACGCTACTAAGGCATAGTAAGATCTGCTGTTGTTAGTGCCTGCTAGAATAGTTTCCGGTGTGGGCAGGTCCAGCGCCGTGATTGGCTCTGGCTAGGTCTGTACTAATTGGACGGCACAACCTGACGTCAGGTTTTGCCCAGATCTCATGAAGATCTCGGGAGGAGCTGTTCACAGACTAAATCACGCTGACGAAATCACGTTCTTGGATTACGGCAAAACCCCTGTATATTATGTTAGAAACTTTTCAGAGGTTGAGCATGGACAACCAACATTATAATATTACTAATATGTATTAAAAGAAGGATCAGCATAGTAAGTCCGCTTTAATGTTAGCATTTTAACTTTATTAATAGGAACCTCGAGTCCTTGTTATTTTACATCGTATCCTGTTTTTGCCTTCTTGCTGTGCTAAAGCCATAATAAATACAACCAAGTCCATCTCCACACCTGAGTCCAGTTCTCAACTTCCTGTCCTCCATGCACATCACCGGGGCTCCGAGCACAACCGTTACACCCACAAGTATATTGAGGTAAAAATATGGGTAGTTAACAAAAATGCTGTCATTTTTTTATTACAATTGAAAGGTGTCACAAATTTCGTTTATTTAACTGATTCCCTACGGAATACTTTTATATAAAACTAGCACTCCACCCGTGGGGATCCACAGGTTCTATTTTATGTAACTTCGTCTTTATATTATAGTGTACAATGCACCATTATGATGTCATCACATGCACCTTTATGATGTCATCACGTTGCTATGGTGTTTCCATAAACACCAAGGTGGCTGTCACGCGACCGATGTTTTTATAGTAACTAAAACTAAGTAACCATCAAGGGGAATACGCTGCACTGACATTCCGCGCTCAGTGGAACATGAAGTCGCCTGCAAGACGGAGCAAAATAGTGTCGCTCACGTTATGCTGCAGATTACGCGCTACTTTCTCTTGCGGCCTGGCATCTGTTTTTTGGGATTCGGGACTCCTGTGGATAAATTGGCTTGGGTTCAATAGGGGGAATCCCCAGGAGAGGGGGATACCGGGGGATTCCCCCTGTATGTCTATATTATAATAGCGTTGCTCACGTAATGCTGCAGATATGCGCCTGGCGGAGTCTAGCACTGATTGGCCGGACACAGTCGCCTGCAAGACGGAGCCAAATAGCGTCGCTCACGCTATGCTGCAGATACTCGCCCGGTGGAATCTAGCACTGAGTGGCCGGACACACACACACACACGCACACAGAGGCCACTCAGCTATTATAACATAGATTGTCGCGTTTGTACGGAATACTTTTCCTGAAAATGACACATTATAAAGTATTGAAATACAGGCGGCCCATGACCGCGATCGTCAACTGATTTCGTGTTTTCATCGTACTGCGAATGGTCATCCACGCCGGTGGCACCGGCTTACCGTAGGGAATGGTAGAATTCGCCGCGCCGTTGGCAGCGGCTTGCTGTAGGGAATGAGTTAACTCTTGCATAGCCTGAATGCATGTATGAAGGCCCATTCCATGAAAACTGATGCAAAAAAATTTGTTTAAACTGATTTGAGGCAACTTTATTCTGCAAAATTACCTCTGATGGTCAGTCGTTCCAGTATATAAGGTGAAATGAACTTTGAGCAGTGTCACAGTGTTAAACATGATTGCACGATGGAAGGAGCTCTCTGAGATTGTTTGTTGCCACATTGTGGCCTTACATGATGCTGAAGACCTTACATACTGCCACAGAACTGTAAGAGACACCATAAACCGTTTCAAAGAGACTAGTTCCCTGAAACCTAATGGCAATAGAGGTGCAAAATGGAAGTTAAGTGCCACTGATATTAGTTATGTGAGCATGATAAGTAAAAAAGATCGGTGGTTGACAGCACGACAACTCCGTGATGATATTAATAGTGCCAGAAGTGAAGAGATGAAAGTATCAAGATCTACTGTTTCCAGATGTCTGTGTGAAAATGGTCTGATTGGTTGTGTTGCTGCTAAGGGCTGGCAACATGAGTTTGCTAAGAAATTAAAGGATTGGACACCAATTGACTGCGAACAAGTCCTTTGGACCGATGAATCAAAGTTTGAAATTTTCTCACCCAAATGCAGAATTTATGTGCACCACAGAGTTGGAGAATGTTTCAAAAGTGACTGTTTAACCCCTTCAACAAAACGTGGAAGTGGTAATATGATGGTTTGGGGTTCAGTCTGCTCGAAAGGAGCCGGTGATCTCATGGAATCATGGATCAAAGGAAGCATCACAGCATCCTTGTGGGGCATGCATTCCGATCTGGAAAGAGACTGACTGCTCAGGGATTTTATGTTCAACAAGATAATGAACCTCAACACACTTCTAAGTGATACAAGAATTATTTCACTCGGAAAGAAAGGTGGTGCTGCGTCAGTATGGGAAAATTGCCCATGAAAGCTTTTGATTCCTTACCATATTGACTGTGTGGAGAGATGTATGTGGGCCTAGAAAATGCATTTGTTTTTTGTATCATATGTGCTAGGACAGATGTGGGCCAAATTTAGATGAGCACCCCCCTAAAACCAACATATGGGGATAAATCAATGAATAACTCCCAATTATCACAGTGCTAGTTCTAAAATTTATAACGGTTATTGTTGCTGCCATCCCAAGGAACAATTTGACAACAAACATGGCTTAATTGCTTTGAAAATATGAGACCCAGGAGGAATAGAAGCCATAAAAAGCATAATTTGGCTACATTTTTCATCACAAATTGAAAGTTTAACATCAAAATTAATATAGTTCCCAAAGTGATCCACCCTAAATATTTGGTAAAAAGTAGGTGCAGTATGTCAAGTGCATTTGCACAAAGTTTCAAGAAATTCTTTCACCGGTAACAGTGTAGTAGGATGGCTATATGTACACCATCCGCGGAAAGTGCTGATGTCAAGTTTCCTGAACTTTCTCTGGAATGCTTACAAACTTTGGCATGTGGATGTTATCAGATCAAACAGGCACCAGGATACATAGCTGAACACTGTAATGATGAGGGAGACTATGAAGTTTGGGTGTACGCCTCCCTGTAACTCACTCACTCATTCCGTCGTAGGCTACTCTGCTCAGGCCGTGACTAGCAAGTGGAGAGGGGCAACCACAGAGATATAAAAAAACTAGAGAGGAAATGTCACTGGCTGGACCAAAGCGCTCACGGCAGAATAGCTCCGCCATTTTGTGTTTGTATAAATGCCCAATGAGGCACATGTAAACAGTAGGCTAATCATGGGTGTCGAAAAATTGTAATTTTTTGTCCTGGGGAGAGACTTGTTTTCCGTGTTCTTTTTTTTATATTTTCATACTTAAAAAGGACACGAATAAGGAATTGTAATTGAACAACAATATTTATGCTCCATTATTTGGCAAAGCTAAAGAATAAGCTCTACGATTGCCTTACCCTTTATATTATCGCTCAGTTAACTACGTTTTCGTTTCGGCCTGTGAGTCCGACCCAGGTCTATACCCGGAAGAAGCTAGTCGTTATATGCATATATGAATTTATATGTATGCTTTTTGTATTACGATCGGAACAACTTCATTCTGAAGTGTTCATACCTACTTGTTGTCTTCATTTAGTCCGTCTTTGCCCTGACACAATGGATAACAGGATGATATTGCGTTTTGCCCCAACTGGGATCAATGTAGAAGTCTTAAAACTAAAGTATGAAAATGAAACCGCCCCAGTTTCAGTTTCCGCGAATACACTGTTAATAATAAGCGAATAAACTGAAGCCTTTTTTGCCGGGTAATTTAACTGGAACCTTTTTGCCAGATATTTTAACTGTAATTTTACAATAAGTTTTCCACAGAGTTCAGTGCATGTTCAGTGTAAACCACGGTTAAATGCGCGTAGGACTCCTCTTACAGTTGAAATGACAAGCAGACAATGCGTTAATTTAACGGCAAAATTCAGTCAGTTTATTGCCCTGCAGGAAAGCCGAACTTCATTTCGTTGCTCTGTTGCGACTACGTATGTACATGGTGCAAACCAGCTTGCCAGGTATACATTGTGACGGGACTGGACATTTTTCCGATGTAAGCGAAAATCCGTAATATAAAATCAGGTATATTCGATTTTTATTTCATGGAAGAACATTACAGAAAAAAATCGGGACATCAGGTGTTGTCCACTATGAGCGATACGAGGACGATTTAGGCGAGTTCTACTGTGTTTTCCTATGAACGTCTGCCCCGATATACATACACAAGAAGGCGGCGAGTGCTGCCACAGAAACGAAGACTTTGTCCACTCTAGTGTTTTTATATCTTTGTGGGGGCAACCATGTTGCTGCTAATCAGCGTGCTTGAAGCAGCAGGGCATTATAATTCATTACTTCTTCTTCTTGTGAATGTACGGCAGGCTGTAGCCTACGCTATTTAGCGTAATTCATTACTTATGGGAAACATTTCAATTTCAAAGAGCAATAGACTATCAACTTGCCTCCCGGTAGCATAACACAAAGGAGAAGTGGGTGTAACGCGGAAGGTGTAGCCCGCGCTGGAGCCAGGTCAAACCCACCAATAGAAACTCTTCTCTCATCCAATCAGCGTAGGCCCCGCCCATTAAGTGCAGCTGAATTTGCAAGCAAAACTTTTGAACTCGCAAGCGAAGAGGACTGATTTTCTAGCAAAAGTTTTTTACTTGCAAGCAAAGACGACTGATTTATAAGCAAAATGATCATACGTTTTTACTTAAAAGCATTAGTTTTGATTGAAGTTGAAGAAATATGCTCTCAAAACATTTTTTTTTTTTCCAATTGCAACCTATTCTGTTTCGCTCTCAAAAATTTATTCTTTGATTGCCACTTATTCCCTTTTGCTCTGAAATCTCTTTTTTGGTTGCAAATCTATTCTATTTGATTGAATAATAAAGAGACAAATGTCTCTCCATAGAGGAGAGGGGTGTCAGGGGGGGAATTCCCAAAGGTGAGGGAATTTGCTTCAATCTCTGAACTCAAACAGCCTTTTTTTTTGGCCATCCTCCTGAGGGGGCCCATGAGTTCGCAGAACCCACGCACCCTATGCAAATTATGCTACTGGGGGGAAGCACCACTTCCTGTATGTTTCATAAAGGTTTTTAACAGCAGCTCATTTCCGGACCACCATTGATCTGAGAGTCAGGAACAATATTTCATTTTCCAAGGGAGCAGTGCTTTTTGGCCTGGGGTAGAGGGCTATCATATGTCCCTGCAGCATCCAGCCATCCTCACGGTGGTGTCATACTGTATCTTGGTATCCACCAATGAAATATATTTCCAAATAGAAGATTACGTTGCTTTACCTATATTTAAATCTCAAAAAGTGCAGGAAGTGTTCAACCTTTGTTCTTTTTTTTCCCCAGTTGGAGTCAGTTATAGTTTATTTTAATTGGCTACTTTCCCTGATGGGTAACCAAACAGAACCATGATGTATAGAGTGAGTGACACATGAAATGCAATGATATACTCTATATATTTTTATGCTTGTAACAGGTTATTTTACCAGAGAACAGGGTTCTCAGCCTTATTCATAAAGGATCAGTGCAGATGCAGGCTTTACAGCTAAGTACTGAACACACTATGAATCAAAGACTTTAGAAAATGCTTTAAAATGGTTGATTAGTATAAGTAGGTATGCAGCTGCTTGGCTGGAATGAAAGCCTGCATCCACACATCTCATATATACATGAATTATGTAAGATTTGAAATATATTTTGGAAATTTTTCTCCTTTTTGGGGTGTGTCATAAATAAGAATGCAGGTGCCAAACACAGATCACTGAGGAAACCCCATGGGTATCTGTAATAAATAGAAGTGTGGACTAATTAAACGGAAGTGCTGGCATGAGTAACAGTTCACACACTGTAGACATTGGAGAGTAAATGTGAGAAGAGAGATGAACAGTTTCACGGAGGGAAGACACACACCAGGGAGTGTAAAAAGGAGAAGGCAGGAGAAATGGCTCCAGTGATGGCACATGCGCAGTTTAAATGGAGCTGTGATGTTGGAGGGTTCCAGCAGATGGCACAAGTAAAAAAAAAAGACATGAAATATATTCCCATCCAAGGTTGATTGCGGACACATCAGTGGAACGAAACAATCACCCCCGCGCTGCTAGATAGCGCGCCATCTATGGAATGTTTCAGCGAAAGCAGAAAACACTGCGCATGTGCGATACCCCATAGTTTCACTGGAGCCATTTCTCCTGTCTTCTTCTTTTTATACGCCTTGACACAGACCAGGAACTTCAATAATGCAAAAATACTGCAAAGACTTCAATCAACAAATTGGAAAAGGGTATGCAAGCACGAGGGGGAAGCACAAGAGGCGGGGTAACGAGTGAGACAATAATTGAATGGCAAGAATCAATTAAGAAAACAAAAACAAAACTGACACAGACGGCTAGACTGCGGGAGGAACAATGAACACAACATTCAGGACATGGCAGGGGGCCTGTTATGAGGACCTATAGACATTCAGCACATGGCAGGGGGCCTGTTATGAGGACCTGTAGACATTCAGCACATGGCAGGGGGCCTGTTATGAGGACCTATAGACATTCAGCACATGGCAGGGGGCCTGTTATGAGGACCTATAGACATTCAGCACATGGCAGGGGGCCTGTTATGAGGACCTATAGACATTCAGCACACGGCAGGGGGGCCTGTTATAGACATTCAGACATGGACCTATAGACATTCAGCACATGGCAGGGGGCCTGTTATGAGGACCTATAGACATTCAGGACATGGCAGGGGGCCTGTTATGAGGACCTATAGACATTCAGGACATGGCAGGGGGCCTGTTATGAGGACCTATAGACATTCAGGACATGGCAGGGGGCCTGTTATGAGGACCTATAGACATTCAGGACATGGCAGGGGGCCTGTTATGAGGACCTATAGACATTCAGGACATGGCAGGGGGCCTGTTATGAGGACCTATAGACATTCAGGACATGGCAGGGGGCCTGTTATGAGGACCAATAGACATTCAGGACATGGCAGGGGGCCTGTTATGAGGACCTATAGACATTCAGGACATGGCAGGGGGCCTGTTATGAGGACCTATAGACATTCAGCACATGGCAGGGGGCCTGTTATGAGGACATTCCTATAGACATTCAGCACATGGAAGGGGGGCCTGTTATGAGGACCTATAGACATTCAGGACATGGCAGGGGGCCTGTTATGAGGACCTATAGACATTCAGGACATGGCAGGGGGCCTGTTATGAGGACCTATAGACATTCAGGACATGGCAGGGGGCCTGTTATGAGGACCTATAGACATTCAGGACATGGCAGGGGGCCTGTTATGAGGACCTATAGACATTCAGCACATGGCAGGGGGCCTGTTATGAGGACCTATAGACATTCAGGACCTGTTATGAGGACCTATAGACATTCAGCACATGGCAGGGGGCCTGTTATGAGGACCTATAGACATTCAGCACATGGCAGGGGGCCTGTTATGAGGACCTATAGACATTCAGGACACGGCAGGGGGCCTGTTATGAGGACCTATAGACATTCAGCACATGGCAGGGGGGCCTATTATGAGGACCTATAGACATTCAGCACATGGAAGGGGGCCTGTTATGAGGACCTAGACATTCAGGACATGGAAGGGGGCCTGTTATGACATTCAGGACATGGCAGGGGGGCCTGTTATGAGGACCTATAGACATTCAGGACATGGCAGGGGGCCTGTTATGAGGACCTATAGACATTCAGCACATGGCAGGGGGCCTGTTATGAGGACCTATAGACATTCAGCACATGGCAGGGGGCCTGTTATGAGGACCTATAGACATTCAGCACATGGCAGGGGGCCTGTTATGAGGACCTATAGACATTCAGCACATGGCAGGGGGCCTGTTATGAGGACCTATAGACATTCAGGACATGGCAGGGGGCCTGTTATGAGGACCTATAGGTATATTTTCCTTTGTCCCCGCAGCCATTCAACAGATAAAAGGCAGATTCGTATTATTTCAGGGTGTTGAAGAAATAGCATGATTGCACAGGCTGCGTACTTGTTTTCTGCACTGTGTCCTTGATGAATGAACCTTTTGATACACCCCTGGCCATAATGTTGTTTTTTGATGTCTATAAATGTCTTGGCACAATGTTTGTTCTTGTATGAGTGGTTTTGTACACACCTTTGACCTTTGATGATGTAAATTTTCTTTCACTTTGGCAGTCTCGTAAACAGATTTCTTATAATTTTATGAATTTGCTTGCTGTTTAAATTTTTTCTCATGAAGTTGCTGACGTGTGTTTGGTCAGTCATAGAAGTATGTAGGACAGGGCTGTCAAAATCAAATTCTGGGGGGCCCGCAGTGTTTGTTGGTTTTTGCAGTGTTTCTGTACAAGCATTTAATTCAAATCACCAATTGGTCATGAGTCCACATAACTTGGTCTCAATGGTGCTAATTAGCAGCTAATTGGGCACAGACCACAAAAGGCTGCCGACACAGTGGCCCTCTAGGATGGGAGTTCAACAACCATTGAAGGAAGGCAGATATCCTTCGATGACCTGTGCATTTGTATTCCAGGACATGTGAAAACACAATTTTTGGCAGTTGTCTGCGCACAAACTCTAATACTCACAAAATATAATATTCACTTTCTAAAACATCCACATCTTATTTTTATTAAATTGAAATGTTTTTTTTATTCCCCCCCAGGGGTCATATTTCTGTATTTCACTGCCCTGTTAAACACTGCCATCTGCTGGTCAAAAATGTGAGTTGCTGAAATCTTGTTATGATATGACTTCACAAAGATGAATTTTGTTTGCTCTCTTTCCCACAATCAAAAATGTTTGGGGCTGATATTCAATAATAACAGAAATCAGAAAGGGGACAAATACTTCCTCGCAGTGCTGTATTCTAGATACTCATTTGTCAGACCTTGATTAATTATAGAGATAAATGCCTGTAATATGTAGATCAGTGGTTCTCGAACTCAGTCCTGGGGGACCACCGCGTATGCAGGTTTTCAGTGCAAGCACAGATGCAACCCTGTAATTTTAACGAGTCATTAATTTTTCTTCATTACCCTTTTAAGCAATATGGTTAAAAATAGGTATGCATGCCATGAACAATTAAAGTTTCATATTCACGGTATATGGGAAACTGCAGAATAATAAGAGAGAAATTTAAACAGATGTACCAATATCAAAATATCAGTCGACTCCTGATTAGTATAATTATTGATGCATGGTCACTAAATTGAACCATTTATTTGATCATGAGGAGTTTGAAGGCAAAGCAGTTGACAATGACTCACACCTGTTTTGTGTTTATATTGTGGGGAAAAAAAATTTAAGAGCTTTAAGCTTGTGTGCAGCAGCATATAGGATAGTTAACTTTTGTATAACTTCGATCAGTAAAAATACTCAGCGCCATTAAAAACGCACAGATGAGGTATGTACTGTATTTGCGGCAAATTGAAGAATCGATTGATTTTTATTGCTTTTCCAGTGAGGCACGAGAGGAAATAAAGAAAAGCGCGTGGTATTGTAATCCTGACGCGCACTACGTGCATGAGCCAAGCACTTCAGTAATAACACACATTGAGCTGTTTGTGATGTGTACAGTGACATTTGACTTGTTCTTTTCGGTGTGGCCTCGAACGGTGGAGAGAAAAAACTCTTCATTGAGAAGAAATCTCAGGAGGAACCTGGCTATTCTGGGGAAGCCCATCCTCCGCTGGCTGGATAATAAATTGATGGTAAATTAGGGATGAGAGGATCAGGACGGCAGGAAGACAGCAGTCAGAATTAACATGCTTAAAATCAGACAAGTCTTTGGCGCTTGGACTCTTCGGGAAGACTCGTAGAGCAGGAGCACGGCTCAGAGCAGCAGCTGGAAAAATCCCCTGAAGAGTCCAGACACTGGTGGCGGTGGTGGCTGAAGGCTGGTGGAGCTGGAGCGGCAGTACGGAGGTCTGATGGAGCAGGGTGGCGTTGGGGAGGAGGAGGGTCAGCGAACAGCAGCATGAACGAAGTAGAGCAGAGAAAAATGACATTTTTTAAAAAGACAGCAACATAACGATTGGCTAGCGAAACGACTGAGGTGTGCCACGGTTGGATGGAAGAGATCAGCTGCTACACCAGCTGACTGCTCAATTGACAGCCCCGGACATTGACTGCAGAGATTTATGGGCGAGCATGCGAGTGAATGATAGGAAAATAAACGGAGTTGACTTGCGCGAGAGAGAGAGAGTCTTCCTGACTGAACTTTCGCTAAGCTTCATTAGGCTTAAGTGCAATTTATTTATGCAGCAGGACAATGATCGAAAGGACTCAAGAAATTCCACCTCTGAATGGCTCAGATGAAACAAAATGAAGGTTTTAGATTTGCCTCATGAAAATCCAAACTTGAACCCGAGCGAGATGCTGTGGCCACATTTTAAATTGGCAGCTCGTCCTTGAAAACTCTCCAGCATAGCTGAATCAAAGCCATTCTACAAGAAGAGTGGGCCAAAATTCCTTTACAGCAATGTAAATGAGTCCTCTCCTGTGACAGGAAGCCTTTGGTTAAAGGTGGCACAATAAGGTGTTAGGTCTAGGGGGGCAATTACTTTTACACATGGGTGATAAAGGGGATAGCCTTTTCCTTCCATAAATGAAATATTTGTTTAAAAACTGCATTTTGCATTGCCTCATGCTCTTTTATGTCTTGCATTACATTTTGTATGAATACATACAACCGATGAGTGTGACAAAAATGCAATAAATAGAAGAACAGCATCAAGGGTCAAATATTTATATGGCACTATATACTGGAGAGAAAGGCATCTTTTACCAAGATAGCAAATACTTATTATTTTCCCCAATACTTCAGTTATTTCAGAAGAATTGCTAAGGATAATAAGCAAAGTGGCCATTTGAGCTACAGCTCAGAAGTTTGGGGGTAGAGCAATGCCAGGGATGCATTAAAAACAAACTGGTGCAGTTTAACTGTATTTCACTTTGCTTGGGAGTCTTCCAAAGGTATTGACCACTCTTACATTCAGGTTGTGAATATTTATTTTTGTCGAAAGTGAGGCTTGAGATGCGCATGACACGGCATCTGTGGTCTCCAAAAAGAATTTCAAATTTTGATTAATCTGACCACAGAACAGTTTTCCATTCTGCCTCAGTCCATTTTAAATGAGCTTTGGCCCAGAGAAGACGGCGGCCTTCCTGGATCGTGTTCACATATGGCTTCTTCTTTGCATGAAACAGCTTTAGCTTGCATTTGTAGATTGCTCAGCAAACTGTGTTCACAGACAATGATTTCTGGAAGTTTTCCTGAGCCCTTGCATTGAATTCCCCGCAGAATTCTGCCTGTTTTTAATGCAGCGCCACCTGAGGGCCCGAAGATCACGAGCATCCAGTATTGACCTTCGGACTTGTCCCTTGCGCACAGAGATTTCTCCAGATTTTTCTGAATCTTTTGTCGATATTATGGACAGTAGATTCAAAGTCTTTACAATTTTACATTGAGAAACATTTTTCTGAAATTGTTCCACAATTTTTAGACACAGTTTTCAGATTAGTGAACGTCTGCCCATCTTTACTTCTGAGAGGCTCTGCCTCTCTAAAATGCTCTTTTTATACCAGTCATGTTAATGACCTGCTACGAATTAACCTCAGGGTTCCTACGCAAGTATGGAAAGTATGGAAAAAAATTTGATTAATTTCCAGGTATTAAAAAGTATGGAAAATGAAAAATAAAGTATGGAAAAATATTTATGTTTCCGGAATATTACGACTTTTCTAAAATACTGTTTTCTAAATTAGAAAATTGGGTATCTGTAAAAATGTAATCAATCCGGATCGTGTTTTATGCCGGGCCGCGAATTTTTTTTTACAGGTCGGTTGATACAGTTACGTACACCAGCCAATCACAGCTCGGCTATGATACCATTCTACGCGCCATAAGCCAATCACCGCTCGGCTGTAGCTAGTCATGCATCGATGAGAATGGCAAAGCATTCGACCAAGTCACTGTCAGCTGAGTTGCGCACGCGGCAAATTTGTAAATGCTCGTCTGACAATAACGATGTAAGTGCTCCACAATACGCGAAATTACAAGTGCACTAGCTGGTCTGCTGCAGAAGTCCAATAGTCGATTTAATAGGCCTTGGCTTCGTTGACTAATACTGCAGATTGGAGAGCAAATTTCATGATATCGGACAGTGTTTTCATTACCGGTTTTTTATTTTGCTATTTAGATTTTGCGCATTTCTAAGGGTAATGGAAACGCACCTAGAAGAGTGAGGACGATGTCCGACGTTATTCACCCAAAAAACTGCTTCGTGACCATAGACTGTTCGTGACACAGACCTGTTTTGAGTCATGTTGATCCCAGCTATGGATGCATGCGTCCAGTGGCAAATGGTTTTATTTAGCGTTTCAACATCAATCGCTAACCTTCTATGCGCTCTTCTACTCTGATCTGAAGTTCCGCGTGTACATGATTATTCACGCAATATGTATGAAATCGGTGACTGATTGGCCCGAGTACAAGATTATTTATTTTCATTGGAGTACGATAAAGATGGGAAAAGCTGCGGTTCTTATAGATTTATGGTCCGTTTTCTTTGGGGTTCCGGTAATTGGCCAGCTATCAGAAGAATGATATTTTGTCGATTACAGCAAATGTTCAAAACTGATTCAAAAACTAACTGGTAACGCCTCCCCAATGTACTCCTGCGACCAGAAGGCTTATCAGCGCAATGCTTCAAATATGAGTCAGGTCACGAACAGTCTACGGTCACGAAGCAGACTGTGATTCTTAGGGCTAATAACGTCGGATATCGTTCTCACTCTCCTTGTACGTTTCCATTACCCTTGGAAATGCGCAAAATCTAAATTGCGAAATACATTTAAAAAAAAATGGTATAACACCATTAACTGGTAAATTAAAAAAAAACGGCTTGTCTGATATCACGAAATTTGCACTCCGATTTTCAGTATTAGTCACCGAAGCCAAGGCCTATTAAATAGACTATTAGACTTCTGCAGCAGACCAGCTACTTGTAATTTCGCGTATTGTGGAGCATTTCCAAACTTGCGGTGTGCACAACTCAGCTGACCGTGACAAGGTCATGATTGATTCTTATGGTACAACTTTAAGTGGAACAACCAGAATTACCTGCATGTAACCTAGGTATAGGAATGTATGTAGTCTTTTTTTTTTTTTTTTTTTACAATTAATTGCACATAATTCGGTGTGGGTGTGTGTGTGGTTAGTTACAGTTTTATGTTCAGACAATTGAGGGACACAAAAAAATTGTAAGCATTGAACTGTTAAAATGTGTTAAAATAAAGATTAATAATTAAATTAAAGTAGATGTTTTATTTATGATACACTGATATACAACCCCAATTCCGAAATAGTTGGGACAAAGTGTAAATTGTGAATAAAATCAAAATGCAATGGCTTTCAGATCACATGAGTCAATATGTTATTTACAATAGAACACAGATAACATTTCAAATGTTGAAACTGAGACATTTTACATTTTTATCCACAAAATGAGCTCATTTAAAATTTTCTGGCTGCAACAGTTCTCAAAAAAGTTGGGACACAAGCAGAAAAAGGGCTGAAAAAACAATGACTATAAAAGAGAATCAGCCAAAAGAACATTTAGCAAGTGATTAAGTTAACTGGCATCAAGTCTGTAACATGATTGGCTCTAAAAGGGATGTCTTAGAGAGGCTGGGTCTCTCAGAAGTAAAGATGGCCAGAGGCTCTCCAACCTGTGAAGGCTTGCGTAAAAAAAAATTGTTGAATACTTTAAAAACAATGTTCCTCAACGTCAAATTGCAAAGGCTTTGAAGGTCTCATCATCGACAGTGCATAACATCATCAAAAGATTCAGAGAAACTGGAAAAATCTCTGTGCATAAGGGACAAGGCCGAAGACCTTTACTGGATGCCCGTGATCTTCGGGCCCTCAGACGCCACTGCATCACTCACCGGCATGATTCTGTCATTGACATTACTAAATGGGCCCAGGAATACTTCAAGAAACCACTGTCTGTAAACGCAGTCCGTCGTGCCATCCACAGATGCCACCTAAATCTCTATCATGCAAAAAGGAAGCCATTGTTGAGCATGATCCAGAAGCGCCGCCATGTTCTGTGGGCCAAGGCTCATTTAAAATGGACTGTAGCAAAGTGTCCTGTGGTCAGACGAGTCCAAATTTGACATTCTTGTTGGAAATCATGGGCGTCGTGTCCTCCGGGCTAAAGAGGAGAAAGACCACCCCTCCTCTTATCAGCGTTCAGTTCAAAAGCCAGCATCTCTGCTGGTATGGGGATGCATTAGTGCATATGGTGTGTGACACTTGCATGTTTTAAAAAGCACCATGAATGCTGAAAGGTATATAAAGGTTTTAGAGCAACATATGCTCCCCCCAGATGAAATGTATTCCAAGGAAGGCCTTGTGCATTTCAGCAGGACAATGCAAAACCACATACTGCAGCTATTACAGCAGCATGGCTTCATAGATAAAGAGTCCATGTGCTAAACTGGCCTGCCTGCAGTCCTGATCTTTCACCGATTGAGAACATTTGGTGCATAATTAAACGAAAAGTCCCAAAACAAAAAAAGGAGACCCAAAACACTCCAGCAGCTGGAAGCCTGTATTAAACAAGAGTGGGATCAAATTCCAATGGCTAAACTCAAGAAACTTGTCTCCTCAATGCCTAGACGCCTCCACTCTGTGTTAAAAAGAAGAGCAGATGCTACACCATGGTAAACAGGCCCCTGTCCCAACTTTTTTGACACCTGTAGCAGCCATCAAATTTGAAATGAGCTCATTTTGTGGATAAATTGTAAAATTTCTCAGTTTCAACATTTGCTATGTTATCTCTGTTCTATTGTGAATAAAATACTGGCTGGTGTGATTTGAAAGTCATTGCGTTTTGATTTTATTCACAATTTACACTTTGTCCCAACTATTTCGGAATTGGGCTTCTATTTACTCAGATGTAGCATATTTTTCTGAAAAAAAAAAAACACGCTGAGAAGTCTGGAAATTAGGGTATGGAAAGGTATGGAATTTTGAAATTCAAAATGTGTAGGAACCCTGTAACCTAATTAGTTGCAAAATGCTCCTTCAGCTGTTTTTTTATTAGTAACACTTACTTTTCCAGCCTTTTGTTGCCCTTGTCCCAACTTTTGTGAGATGTGTTGCTGCCATCAAATTCAACATGAGCTAATATTTTTCTTGAAATGGTAAATTGTCTCACTTTCAACATCTGATATGTTGATATGTGTCTATGTTCCATTATGAATAAACTGTGGGTTTATGAGATTTACAGATCATTGCATTCTGTTTTTATTTACAATTTACACAGCATCCCAACTTTTTTGTGATTGGGGTTGTAGTTTTTAATCCGCAGAACAAGCAAGCTCAGATAAACGTCACTAAAGCAACTTTGACATAGGGGTTGTGGTTGCACGTGTCTCTGAATTTCACTAGAATTAGCTTTTTTTTCCTCATGATGCAGCACCATAGATTTTACAGCTGCTCCTTATGAACAAACTAACTGCACCTGCTGGCAATTATGAGCTGATCGAACAGAACAGTCAGCCCTCCCTCCAATATAACAGGAAAATCTAATTCTTTTAGTTTACAAAGACAGCCAGAGGTCTGAAACCTCAAAAAGACTAATGCATATAGTCACCAAGGAATTAATTTTTGCGAGGAGGAATTGATTCAATGGTTTCTGACAAGGGGGGATTTTGTCAATGAAGCAAAGGAGTTTTGGAAGACATTTTAGTATGCAATCGCACACCAGTGCAGGCAATTGGAAGGATACATTGGAGTGAAAATTTACCTACGTATGGGGAAAAGGACCTGAAAGAAGGAAGTTTTATTACTATTGTAAAAGCGAATGTGACTGTGACTAGGAATGCAGGGAAATCTGGACTCTCCAAAATTTTTTGTTGAAACATGCACAAGCATAACCAAGAAAAGAATCCATAAAATAATCATTTTTGGTTACAGAAACATGGTATTTGAACCTGCCATTGTTTAGGTGTCTGGCTGTGTCTATATTATTTTTTCAGGCTGACTGGACCTCGGGGCCGGGGAAAACATGGACACTTTTTCTGTATGACAAAATCTTATATTTCCAATGTTTTTACTTAACCCTTTGAGCGCCATAGGCAACTATAGTTTTTTTTTAATATCCCGCCACCACCCCCCCGCTTTAGAGGACAACTTTATTAATTCAGTCAGTTATATAATTGTGTACGAGTCCTCCTACATCACCCGACAAAACAAGACACACACACACAAAAAATTAAATAAATGAATGAATAAAAATAGAAATACAATACAATAACAATTACATTCACAATGCTTTAGTACCTTTTGCATTAGTCGTTATTAGCTCACCTATTCCATCCCTCATTATTCCCAACCTTCAGCCTCCCTTACTTTATCCCAACTCCTTACTATATTACTATATCTTTTGGCATAATTTAAAAGTCCTGTCTCATGGGCCATCACACACTCAATTCTGCTGTAATACTTGACAAAATTTTTGAATTTCTCAATTCTTAATGCATCCACAGATGTCAACCCGAAAATAAATATTTTTGCTAAATATATAATTATATTACAGATTAGGTGTGTTCCTTTTGTTACATCACCCAGTAACATTTTAAATAAATATAATTGTATACTATTGTACTGAGATATCCAGCCTTGTACCTTTATCCAAAATAAGGCTATTATAGGACAGTACCAAAATAAATGGTCTACTGACTCCACCTCTTCCAGACAGAATCGACAAAGGGGTGATGACTCTATTCCCCATATATTTAGCATCTTTTTAGTTGCTAAAAACTTATATATTAACTTATATTGAAAATGTTTAATCTTTGGATGAAGTGATGTACTGTAAAGGATTTTGAAAACTTGGTTCCATGGGACTGGTGTATCTAACATATTTTCCCAACCGTCTAGAATCCTGTATGGTACAGTGACTAAGTTCTTTATTCTTAAATAAAATGTGTATATATGTTTGTTGATCTTTATTCTATTTAACCAATTTGCCATTTTCATATGAGGCCTACAGACTAAATGCCCTCCTGTTCCTTTAACAATTTTTGATTTCCAAGCACTTGGTAAAGCTCCAATAAGTTGATTATATGTTGCAATGTACAGACTGTTCCATAAAAACTAGTTAATTGTTTGTAAGACATGAGTTTATTATCCTCATTCACTATATCCCTTATAAAAATAATACCTATATCAAACATGCGTTTCCAAAAAATCATCATTCTGTCAACAAGTATATTAGAATTTAACCATATTATTTGTTGTAGAACTTGTTCTGCATTTTCTGGTGGGTGAAACTGAAATTGTAACCAACTTTGTAGAGCTTCTTCCAAAAAAGTGGAGACACCAGAAAACATGTCATTAATTAATGCAAAATGCATCGGTTTAATCTGCAGAAATGGAGAGAAGCCTTTATCAAACATAGGATGGACACTTTTAAGTAATTTGCTAAAAAACCAGTTTGGATTGAAGTAGAATTTTGGAATAAGGGAAGCCTTCAGTGAAAAATTTAAAGCTTTTAAGTTTAAGAGTTTTAGCCCACCAGATACATAATCATTATAGAGAAATGTACGTTTAACTTTATCAGGTTTATCATTCCATATAAATTTGAATATCTTCTGTTCCTATATTTCGAAGAATGATTCTTTAGGGGTTAGTAATGCCATAAATAAGTATGCAAACTGGGATACAACTAATGAGTTAATTAAAGTTATTTTGCCTTAAATGGTTAGGTGTTTCCCTTTCCAGGGCAGCAAAATTTTTCAATTTTACTCAATTTCTTATTAAAATTAATCGTTGAAATTTCACTCACATTTTCTGGGATGTGTATACGTATACCAAGTACATTGACTGATCCATCTGTCCAATGAATTGGTAAATTACATGGATGAGTGAAATTTCTATTTTTCAGGGAACCAAGCCACAATATTTGGCATTTCTCATAATTTGGCTTCAGCCAGATAGGTTCGAAAAGTCATCCAGGTCTTTTGTAAGGCTCTGTAGCGATGTATAATGAGGGCTCAATAGAAAAATTGTATCATCAGCATACATTGAAATTTTTGTATTTAGGCCTTGCATTTTCAAGCCGTTGATATTATTATTTGTATAGCGAGTATTTCTATTGCCATAATAAATAAATACTGAGATAATGGGCAGCCCTGGTTTACCCCCCGAGAAAGGGAAAAGGGTTTTGAAATATAACCATTATTTATTATTTTGGAGAATGAGTTATTGCACATAACTTTAACCCACTGTATTAGAGACTCACCAAAATTAAAAAATTCTAAACATTGATAAATGAAATCCCATCTTATTTTATCAAAGGCCTTCTCAAAGTCTGCTATAGAAACTAAACCTGGTTTCTTTATTTTATCATGATGTTCTATAATTTCGAGTAATTGTCTTATATTATTTGCAATATTTTGTCCTTGTATAAAACCAGACTGGTCATGGTGTATAATATCAGGTAGGACATTTTTTATATGCAATGCTATGCATTTAGCTAATATTTTCGCATCATAACACTGAAGAGTAAGTAGTCTCCAGTTTTTTAAGTGAACCGGATCTATAGTGGCCACTAGCTTCTTGTTTGAAGAGCAGAGATTTTACACTTTCCTGCTGAGTCCCTGTGAGAATACCTTTGTCATATGAAAAATTAAAACTTGTAAGTAGGGGGGTTTTAATCTGTTCGTAGAAAGTTTGGTACACTTCTATTGGAATACCATCCAATCCCGGCGCTTTCCCCCGTTGAAAGGACATAGTTGAATAGTAGAGTTCAGTTTCCGTAATTAGACCCTCGCAAGTTACTTTCTGTTCCTCCGATAATTTAACTTGATTACGAGGGAAAAACGGATGACAATCAATGTTATGTAGTGGAACAGGTGATGACTGGAAGGAGAAGATCTCTGTGAAATAGCTCTCTCCTTCAGTCAGAATATCTGTAGGTGAAGTAAGAATTGTCCCATCATTCCTTTTTAATCTCTGTATATTTTTCTTTGCTAAATTTCTATGTTGGAGACTTAAAAATAATTTATTGCATTTTTCACCCTTCTCCATCCATTTTGCTTTTTTCCTATAATGCATTATAGTTGACCTGTCATAAATTAGTTGTTCAAATTCTTTTTGTTTTTGGTCTAGTTTGTCAGCCACATCCAGAGTTACTTCTGAGCTGTCAAGAAGTGATGTAAGCATCTCAATTTCTTTTTTAATTTTTTGTTCATTTAATCTTAATTGTTTTTTCCTTTGTGAGGCAATTGAATCACGTGGCCTCTGAAGACACATTAAAATGTATCCCATACAATAAGAGGGTCTGCTGATCCTATATTATGTGTAAAAAAATCTGTAATAAATTCTTTTGTATTGTCTACAAATGTCTGATCCTCTAGTAGCTTTTGATTAAATTTCCAGTGTCCCTGTCCTCGTGGATATTCAGTTAGTTCAGTTACCCAATCAGGGGTTCTAGCTAGCGCAAAGTGGCGTATCGGTCCGTTGCGCTATAATCTGTGGCCGACACGCAAATTCAGGACCGACACGCTAATTTTAAATAGAGCGTAACGGTATTTTGACTGTATTAACTTATGCAATAATGCCAGATCAAATGTAAAAAAAACGTTGTTTTGGGACGGAATCGGAATTGTCAAAACACAACAGCGCGTGCAGGCTTGTCCCTCAGCGTACATACACTGTTATGTGTATCAATATCGCCCTTCTGCCAAACATGTGGGACACATTTTTCGCGGTTTTTTTCTAGCGGCATCTGTGAATTCTCTGAAACAAGCGTGCATTATTCCTCTGGCGCATCAGTGTCAGTACCATGCCGATTTCGTTCTCGTAACGTACCCTGTACTGTTCTTGGTTACTGTGCGATCTATGTCGATATTATTCCTGTAATCATGTCAGCATCGAAGCGTGGAAATAACAACAAGCACACGTGCAGTATCGCATCGTATTTCAGACCTGTTTCGCAGAGAAAATCGGACAATCCCACTCTGAATGAATCTGATGGCGAGCAAGCTGGCGGGCAATTCCATGGTGGTTTCTGATCTATAGCTTGCTGTCTGATGCTGGACTGGTACAAGAGGTGCAGTGTTCCATTGATTCTCATACAAGGGACTTGTCAGTTTTAAATTGGACTTGGAGGATAACATTGTCAGTATACTATGCAGTGTTTCCTTGGATATTTTTCAAGCAAGGTAACCACTGGATAGATAATTCAAATCAAGAGTCTTTCATCAGTTTTAGACCTTTTTATCACCTTTGTAATACTATTGCTAGTAGAAAGTTTGATATTTCAGACAGGTTGAGCACCCAGCCAAACAGTGGAAGAACAAGTACTGCTGTGGGCAGATTATGGCTATCTTGGTAGATGACAGGTGGTTGAAGACTTGGCAGTTTTTTTTTTTTCACGTGTATGGTAGAAGTAAAATGTTCCATGGCTTCCAGCAAAATGCTTGTGGTGCATAATGGACAGAAACTTTTGAATAAAACATTCATTATCTCTTATCTAGTTTGTGTCTGAGTTTAAATATCTTCTAACAATGTCCTTTGTGAAGGTAACACACTGCCAAGATGCAAAGGTGTAACAATTACCCATCAAGAATACATTAGTGTAAAAAGAACAATTGAGCCCCTAAGAACCATACCGGGCCAACCCATGTTGGGGTACTTTTGAGAAAATGGGACTCAAAGTTGCCAGCCTCCTGTGTCATCTAGAGTAACTGGCAACAAAAACACTACATATGTTACAAACTCAAGATATGTGAAATTATGCACATGCATTTTTTCTACAGGTCTTGGCTGCATAATCATCATTTAAAGTGAAACCTAACTCCTTCTGAAGAGGAACCATCATCTTCTGATTCATTTGGGACAAACTCTGGGTCTCTGTCATCTTCCACTTCACCATCATCATCAATCATAGCAAGCAATTCCTCATCAGTGAGATATCAAGCCTCCATGTTTACAGTAAATTATGGGAAGGTTGTGGGATGGCCTATAATGGCTACGGCAGTGCAGTGCGTGTGTACAGTGGCAGAGAAGACGTTTGCTCGTATTAACAATCCATGTGGGAAGATTTGGTTAGCCCATTTAGGAAATGTAGATCTCAGTTTTCTGCACATGCTCACAATCTCAACTGATTTTCGCCAAAAGTGCGGGATGGCTCAGTATGGTTCTTAGGGGTTCAATTATCCCCTTTGGGTACCTCTAGAATGGCCAATTTTCAGCTTAAATTTTCAAAAGCTCCGCACCGCTCCCCCCGCAGGGGAGCTCTTTTAAACAAGTTGACACATGATAGGTTTTCAACAGCTCAGGATAATTACATTTTTAATTCCTCGAAAATGTATTCATCGCTCTAAGGGTTAATCTTGGTAATATTCTGCACAATTCTGACTATTTGAGAGCAATCTACTGATGGTCACCTTTCAGACAAAACCACGATTATGCTTGTAGTCAAAGTGGTTCAAGAACAGCAAGTATTTTAGGAGGAAATTTGCTCAAAAAAGGACTGTGCTTAGTAGAGTAAATATACCTGGGTGAGTTGGAGAAAGCTGAAGACACTCAACTGCAAACTGTTAAATGACCCACATCATGGAAAATACCTCTTCCCTGTTCAGAGCACCTGTACACTGGTCTCCATTCTATCGAGAAACTCAGAGCACATTCACTTTGAAGACGCCCCCAGGCAAATTTGTTGTTAAATGCCCCGTTTACACTTCAGCGTTTGAAACACATGGTTATGAGTCAAGATCAGGTTGCACCTTTAGGGGCACTGGGGGGGAAAATTAGAAATGCATCTAATTTTACATCTTGTGTTATTTTCAGTAACCATGGTATTCCACTGATTACTGCTTCAAATTTCATGGACTAGTCACAAATACTAAGCATTCCATGGCCTCAAATGTACGCATAAAAACAAGTTTTATTCAATGAAACATGCTAAATTCACACCTTTATGGCATTATTACGTCATAAATACATAATTACCAGCACACCCCAAATTAATCAGCTCCTTATTTATCATGTCAAATTTTTTTGCATAAATCACAGTAGGACTTTTATTGCTCCACAAATATTTTAGTGCACTGTTACTTTTTGAACACCCTGTATATCTTCAGTGGGTGTAGATTAGTTCTGTCATTAGGTAATTCCTCTAGTTTTAACTTTTAATAATCCTATTATAACATATTCATTTGAAGAGTGGTTTATGCAGTAGTAGAGGATGTGGGGGGAAATTTTGCGGACACTACACACCGTTGCGGACACTACAAACAATATTTGAATTCATATGTGCACCAAAAAAGAACTTGAATTATCTTGATATCTTGAATTGATTTTACTAAATATAAACCTTATCTTAGGAGCATTATTCAACTCAGGTGGGATAATCCCACTCGGCCAAGTCTTTACAGAAATACAGTATATGCTACCATTGTGGACACTACATGTTTTTGGCGACACCATTCGTTACCAAAATCAAGCCAATATACCTGAGAGGAAAGTGTTCCCTTTTCAGAAGTGTTATCATTTCTTGGTAAGAATGGTCATAAGGTATTCTGATGTAACTTTAAGATGTTCTAAAGTGATTATAAACCTCTCAAGCAAGTAAATATTTAAAAACTAAGGCAAAAAATGAAAGATCAATAACAAAGGACAGCAAAGATTTTAATTGTGATAATTATGGCATCCCAGGTGGGATCTCCACAAAATAACCTGCAAATAAACCAGAAAAACATACAGAATTAATATATGCATAAAACTAGTCAACTATGTTTTCCCCTTTATTTAGAAAATCACAATTCAAAATCAGTTAATGTTAAAACGCCCCTACATGAAGATGTGAAATACAGTTGTATGCAAAAGTTTGGGCACCCCTGATCAAAATTTAATTTCTTCACCCAAAGAGTAATTTCGGTGTGGAACAGCTTGCCTGACCATATTGTTGAGGCAGAGACCTTGGGAGTTTTCAAGAGCAGACTTGACTTAAAGCTAGATACCATTGAGTCATTGAGTATCTGAAGTGATATATTCACGATGGTACAAAGAAACTGGCGAGCCTAGTTGGGCTGAACGGCCTGTTCTCGCCATTCATGTTATGTTATGTTATGTTATGTTAAAATTTCTGTTACTGGGAATAGTTAAGCAAGTAGAAGATGAACTGATTTCTGAATGGCATAGATTTAAAGAAACAAAACTTTTTTTGTACATTTTAAGCAGAATTGGTGTATTACTTTTATTTTGCACAATCTAGAGCAAAAAAAATGAAATGAGCACCTTGCAAAAGTTTGGGCACCCCAAAAGATTTGAGCTCTCAGGTAACTTTGACTATAGTCTCAGATCGTATGTAGCTTGTAAGGGCTATGGCTTGTTCACAATCATCGTTAGGAAAGGCCAGGTGTTGCAAATTTTGAAGTTTATAAATACCCAGACTCCTCTAACCTTGGCCCAACAATCAGAAGCCATAGGGTCCTCTATGCAGCTGTCTAGCTCTCTGAAAATGAAAATAATTAATGCCCACAAAGCAGGAGAAGGCTGTAAGAAGATGGCACACGTTTTTAGGTTGCGATTTCCTCAGTTCATAATATAATTAAGAAATGGCAGTCAACAGAAACCGTGGAGGTCAACCTGAGGTCTGGAAACTTCCTAAGAAAACTGCTCATCGGATTGCTAGAAAGGTAAATCAAAACACCCGTTTGACAACAAAAGACCTTCAGCAAGATTTAGCACATCATGGAGTCATGGTGCACTGCCCTACAGTTAAGCGACACTCGCTCAAATATGACCTTCATGGAAGAGTCATGAGAAGGAAATCTCTACTCCATCCTCACCATGAAATTCAGCATCAGAAGGTTGCTAACGAACATCTTAACAAGACGGATGCATTTAGAAAACAAGTCCTGTGGACTGATGAAGTTAAAATAGAACTCTTTGGCTGCAATGAGCAGAGGTATGTTGGGAGAAAAAAGGATGCAGAATTTCATGAAAAGAACACCTCTCGAACTGTTAAGCTTGTGGTTGGATCGATCCTGCTTTGGGCTTGTGTTGCAGCCAGTGGCTGAAGATGAAAAGAGGACGGCTTCCACAACAGGATAATGATCCTAAACCTAAACACACCTCAAAATCCACAACTGACTACCTCAAGAGGTGCGAGTTGAAGGTTTCACCATAGCCCTCAAGGTCTCCTACCTCAACATCATTGAAAATCTGTGGATGGACCTCAAAAGAGCAGTGCATGCAAGGCAGCCGAAGAATCTCACAGAACTAGAAGCCTTTGGCAAAGAAAAATGGGTAAAATCCCCCAAACCAGAATTTAAAAACTTCTAGCTAGCACCAAAAAGTGTTTACAAGCTGTGATACTTGCCAAAGAGAGTGTTACTTAGAACTGACCATGCAGGGTGCCCAAACTTTTGCTTCGGACCCTTTTCCTTTATTGCCACTTTGAAAATGTATAAGGATAGAAATTAAAAAGTAATCTTGCTTAAAATATAAAGGAAGTGTGACCTCTTTAACTTTATGCCTTTTGGAGAGCAGTCATCTTTTACTCGCTTAGCTATTCACAGTAACAGAAATTTTGATTTGGGGTGCCCAAACTTTTGCATACAACTGCAGTACAAACTGGCTTTCTAGTAGTCGGTGCCTCGGCATCTAAACAGCTGGAAAATTCATCAGTTCCAGTGCAACTGTTTGTATGTGTTTGCTACTTAAAAGTATAATATTGAACAGTATTGTATATATACTATTAAGTAGAGCATACTACAACACAGACCAGGGGATATTTACAACCTGATCTCGAGTTACATCATGGTTTTAATTTCATACTCTTTTCTTTGTCAGAAACTCACCAACACTTCTACCCTGGCGTACATTTCCAAAAGGCATAGCAGCTAACTATGTAGTTCTGGTTCATATTATGAAAGTATCTAACATAGTTAACAAATAAGCTTTTGGGAAATACACCCTTGCTTAGTTCACCCTTTGTTATGCCCGTGTGCCCTGCTCTCTCCCACTGCCTTGTGCAACCCTCCCAACTCTCCCTTGTGGCACTGAAATGACTTTTTTTGCATTTAGTTCTGTTCACCAGCCAATCAGAGCTCAGCCCTCTCAAAACAGCCAGTTCTTCAGATAGGGGATAGTGAAAGGCAGCTGACGGCTTTTTTCAAATGTTATTTAAATTCAAGTTTACTGTAACTCACAAAAGTGAGTACACCCTTCGCACTTTTTAAATTATTTTACTGCAACTTTCCAAGCAGCTGGATGAGAGGTACTGCTTTGAAGTTCATGAAAGAGTGGACATTCTGTGATTTATGTGCACATACGAAACTGCTATTGCACAAAAACAAGGTAATATATATGATAGAATTCTGACAAAGGAGGCAACAAACATGCGTACACCCTTACAGGACAGTCACTGCACCAGTATCAATATTTTGTGTGACCACTATTGTTTTTTGAACAGCCTTGATCCTAACGGGCATTGAGTTCACTAGAGTTGCACAGGTCTTTTCTGGGATTTTCATCCACTGTTCTGTCATGGGCTCTTTGAGTTGCCTGATATTGGACACCCGACCTTTCCTTGACCTTGCATTTCAGGATGCCCCACAAGTGCTCAGTTGGGTTCAGATCAGGCGACATGCTAGGCTACACTAACCTTTCACTTTCAGCTGGTTAAGAAAGGCAGTGGTCTGCTAGGAGCTATGCTTTGGGTCATCGTCATGCTGAAATACAGCTCTTTGCAGGGAGGGTACCATGATCTCCTTGAAAGTGTTACAGTACATAGTGAAATCATTGGAGTGCATGATTCTGTCAATGAATTTGAGCTGTCCAGTACCAGCAGCACTCATGCAGCCCCAAAGGATGATTCTACTACCACCGTGTTTAACTGAAGGCACGTCTCGAGGATGTACTGATCTTATATCTTTGGCCATCTTTTTGAGGGGCAAGAATTTTGATATTTGATAACTTTAAAGAATTCTCAGCCATGAGGTGCCATGCTGACTATTTTGTGACTATTTGTGTGGTATTTCTGGGGCACATAATTCTGCAGGTAGAATACCTCCACATAGTATCAGAACTCAGTGGCCGAGTCATGTGGAAAAAAGAAAACGTGACTGCTATGTTTCCATAGTTGGCCAACTTCAAAATAAACAGTATACTGGGTGTACTCAGTTTTGTTGCCACTGTTTTCAGAATTTTCAATCATACATTGCCTTGTTTTTGTGGATTAGCAGTTTTGTATGAGCAGATAAGTCAAAGAATGTCTGCTCTTCAATGAACCTCATGCCAGTGCCTCTAATGCAGCTGCTTGGAAAGCTGCAAGAAATAATTTCAGAAGTGCAGAGGGTGTACCCACTTCTGTGAGTCACTGTATAAACCTCCCTTTTGTAAATCCACAAATATATATGGACATAGCCATTTCATGTGGCTCATTGGGTCCATTTATTGATCTTATTAGATGTATAGTGGGCCAATAATATGAAATCAGTTTTAAAGACCAGGTCCTTGCGACAATGAGAACACTGTTCCCTCATGATTTCCCCATTTTCTACCATAACATCTCCACAGATGCTGCTAAAACATTAAATAATAGTTCCAAGAGTACAAGGATGAAATGAAATTCCTTCCATAGCTTTCATAATCTCTAGGTCTGAGCATAATTGAACCTTTATGGGAAATACCGGGGCATATATTTCTACCTACGTCAGCCTTAAAAGAAGTGGAGATTGTCCTTAAAGAAGGGGCCAGTATCTCACCACGAACAATTCATTCTGCATATTGTATGACAGAATTTCTGGAAAGGCTGAAACTGTTTTGAAGGCAAAAGGTGGATCTGCACCTTAATAATTGCTAGAAATGCAGTTTTTCAAATGAAGTTTTCCAATATTACCCTTTAATGTTGGAATCTTTAATATAATCGTGCAATTATATGATAATTTGCAAGTATCTTGAGGAAGTCTGAAAATTTAACGTTAATTCAATTAGATATACTTTACTGACACTCCCTAGACGATTGAGCACTGTCCCTTTAAAACATAGCTGTCAAAAAACTTGCCTGAAGGAGCAATTTAAAATATTTCGGAAAATAAGAAAATGTGCTGGCGTTTTACCAAAACGATCTCACATCATGTCCAAATATGTGACCTTGCCCTGCTGAGGGTAATCACGATGTATAACAGTTCTGGAGGCTTTAAAATGCATCGCAAATAGATTACTGTTATATTGCTGTTGTGTAGGTTTGTGGTGGAGAAGTCGTGTGCGTCACCGAAACATTTCAGTAATAATATAAATGTATGAAGTGATTTGCTTTCTTCAATCGTTATGTTCATTTTTTTCAGGCAATCATAAGTTGGCTGCCAAGAGGTCCTATTTAGCCTGGGAGAAATTGCTGTTTTTTTCAGGAGGGAAACTTCGCAAGGTTTTGTCCCGAGTCAGATACGGTTACCACTGAAAGGGGAAAAAAAGAAACAGTTTACAAAATAATATACATTTCTAGTCACACTAAGGGTAAGTTCCTGTCAGCAGTATACCTGTTTATATTTAAAATTGACCCCTTGATGCATCTTTTCTTGCTGGAGTTTCACTGTTTTTGTTTGGTCCTCTTTCTGTCTCGTTAGCCTGTTAGCCTGCGCGGGCTAATTACCGTAAAATGGAACAAGCGTGTCTGCGCTATCGGGGAAGCCTGGCTCTTTGTGCGGTGTGGATAGCGGACAATCCGTAAGACCAGGGTATGGGCCGACGTCTGTAGTGTAATGTCGGTTCATACGAGTCTGGTGGAGAGTTTCGCCGCTAACTCCGTGTAGCCACTTACTGCTTCGCTAGGCAGGCAGCTCTGCCTGCGGCCGTAACGTTAGTTGTGGTGTTCGTTAGCCCTGAATTACTCGGTCACTTTTTATTAGTTGCCTCTTGGAGAAGGGCCCGGGCAATGGTTAGCGTTCCTCTAGAATTGGCTTCATTATGGCTAAATCATTTCAAACGGAGAATGATTAAATTGGTCATTGACCACTGTCATCCTGTTCCACACATGTAAGTAGCTTGTTGGCCAACTTACACTTACATGGCATTGCAGCGGCGGACAGCGAACAGCGCACTAGCGTTAGCCGCCGTGGGCGAGCAGTTAGAACGTGGGGACTGATGCTGCATCCATACAGGCTTTGTATTTATTTAATTTATGTTTAACTCCTATCGCACTACGTGTCTTTCAGTCGTGGAGCATGCGATAGAACTCAAGACGTCCTCCAACCTGAGCATTCATGCGTAGCATCAGTGTATGCGAAGTTGTATTTCCGCAGATCACCCAGGCTACCTGATGCCGGTTATAATTTCCTTTTTACTTCTTTAGTTTAACGCGGCACTATAGTGGCGGGTAATGCTTTGATAGAAATTTGATTGAAAAGTTGATCCAGTAGGGGTCATGAGTTTGGAGTCACCAAAATTTATATTTACTTTTTTACTTGATATCCTTTGCTTTGAAGAACTTGATGCAGATTCCTCGGCTATTCTCGTTCATGCGGGGGTAACGGGCTACACGATTTGCCGCTGTTAAGAAATAGCGTTGCTTTTTTGGGGTTGTGGTCGCTTGAATCCGAACGTGATGGATTTGATAAATAAAATAAAACGTATTTTCCATAAAATTTGCTTGACAGTTAGCTATAGGAAGGCGACGTGCGCTGAGATCAGATTGATTGATGGTCATAGAAATTGCTGTGTTTAGCTGTCTGATCAGTTCTTACAACCCCAAATGAAATCAGAAAGAAGTTGGGAAGGTATGTTAAAATTAATACTGAAAGCGGTGATTTGTAAACTGTCGTTGACGTGTATAGCGATGTCGGAAACGACACAACAGCACATTATCTGATGTTTCGCCACATGAACTTCACTGATTTTTCAAGTTAACCTCTCATAGCGATGTTCACGATGAAGTCAATGTTTTGATACGTGGTTGGTAAAAAGGCTCATCTTACACTAGCAGATCTCCGTCTCTTATTGTACTTAATAAAACATCTAAAATAGCGATCCCAGTCAGTTGGTGTTATAGGTTGCACCAACAGGTTCGCTAAGGTTTCAGGAATCACGTTTTTGAGGATTTTAAGCGAAGAATCAAAGAGGCTACTTGCCATGTTATTTATGTCCTGATCACCAGCCCCCAAACTGCGCATGTACAACATGACGTCATTGTTTTTAGACGGTGGACATCGTTATTTCAGTTTTGATTCTTGCCACATATTTCAAAAAAATTGGGACTCTTCTGTAATTAGCACTTTTGTTATCAGTGCTTTTCGTAACACTTGTTCTCTTGTCTTCGCTGCAGTCCCTAAATGTAACTTTGTTCCATTTTGCCTGTAAACTATTCTTAAGGTTTGCAACATTTCAGGGTCTTCGTTGTGGCAATTTGCATTTCAAAATGCGCCCCAAGTTCTCTTCTGGGACAAGTTGTGACTGCAGGCTGGTCAGACCAGCACCCTCATCTTGTGCAGCCATGCCTTTTGTAATGTGTGCAGAATGCTGTTTTGCACTGTGCCGTTGGAATTCAGTCGGGTCCCTGGAAACTTAAGAATGTAGTCCTGAAGTCTGTAGATGTTGCTCCAAGATTGCTGTGTACTTCTCAGCATGAATTAATGCCCTCAGAAGTGCAAGTTACCCTTCCATTTGGCGATTACACAACCCCATGCCATGACGGAGCATTGCTTTTGGATTTGTTGCTGGTAGTAGTATGGATGGATTTTCTTCTTTGCTCTGGAAGACATGCCATTCTTTTCTTCCAAGAAAAGAGCTGAAATATTGATGGGCTGTTCTCAGAAAACATGGCCCAGAGAAGGTCGCAGAAGAGAAGTTCAACATGATGCTTATTAGGGGTGCTCCGATCAATCGGCAACCCGATCGGCATCGGCTGATTTACGTACTATCTGAACTAATCGGAGTTGTCATTTAGGCTGATAAAAAGAGCCAATCATATGAAGCAAAACGAGCGAGACTATTAATGCTAGGGATGTATTTTTTTGAGAGCTATTCGAATGAAGTAGTGTATATATGGCAACCGTCTGAATAAAAACCAGATCCGCCCAACCTTACAAAGTTGAGAAAGTTGCTTTGTTGTGTAGCGGGCAGCCCAGTGCATGCACTGACATGTATACATAGATGCCACATTAGCCACTGGAGCATATATCAAAATCACAGCCATATTACAGAGAACACGTTGCTATCAGCCCACCATGACCGAGACGGAGTGGAAAAGATGCTTTACTCAATCGTCAAACACTTGAAACCCGATCTCGGGGAATGACCTTTCATGAGTAAGTTGAGCCTGAATATTTGTTTTCGCTTGTATCTGGCCATGATAACTTCATGTTGAGAGCTAACTGGCCATCAGAGTCAGACAGTTAATGGAAAGAATTTCGTATTCAACCTCCACTAATATCAAATGAAATCGGTACTTTTTATCCCCGGCCGGTCGGAGACCGAAGGGGGATTATGTGGTGGCGATGTCCGTCCGTGTGCACGTCCCGGGAAGGGTGTTTGTGTTCTGAACTCAACTCTTCTCACTTTTTTTGAGATTTTCATGAAACTTTACAAAAATGTTAAGCATATTGCAGGGTTCTGCCCAGGACGCAAGGAGTGCCGAACGGGAAATTTCTGCTGTCTCCTAAGCTGACAATCCGCCTTCCACGAGCTACTATGAATAATGTGCATAATGCACATTATTCATGAACTAGCGCAGTGCCCGTAGGAAGTACGTATTCCTATAGAAAAGTGGGAGCTTAAGTAGCTTTTTCATGGATGGCCAAATGAGCCTATGTTGGCTTCTGAGACCAGCGTTTATTTGTCAGAGGAAGATAGGGACAAAATAAACTGCTAATTCGAACGGTATCCAGCAATAGGTTAGAAACGCTAGCAAGTGAAATCACAGGGAAGAGAATGGACAGTGGTCTCAAAATTAATGCGATAAAGCAACGAATAGCCTATCCACAAGCGCATGCTATAAAAAACTCCAGGAGTATCAATGAAGACTGCACATACGCAGTACTCTGAATCGTAGGGAAGATCTGGACATGAAAATGAAATATTGGAAACATGCTTTGGTATGGGAACTTTAGGCAATGTTTCAGTCAATCAGACCATGTTCTAGCCATGTCAGCAAGCACGATGAGCAGATGAGAACAGCGTGGTGAAACTTAAGAAATAACCCACTTACAGATGAGAATGCCATAAGCCTATGCAAACTTTCTGGTGAGCAAGAGCAGTATAGCAGTAGCATATGGGATTCTTTTAACTTTTTTTTTCCTGAGGCGTGGCTATAGCTTAGAGCGAGAGCGCGATAGGCTAGATAGGTTACACAGGCGTGTGGGATTGTAACTTTTTGAAAATTAATCGAAAAAGCTTCAAAATGAAGGATGCACACCATCGTGCCATGCGCAAGCCATATCCAAAAGCTTAGGCCGATCTGACGAACAGAGAGATATGCGAGCATAGACTGTATAAAAAGATGGACGCAGCACCCGGGTCTGAAAAGTGAGGCCGATGTGGAAATCTCAAAAATTTGCATTATATTTAATGGCCAGCAGATGGCGACGTCGGTGGTTGCAGAAAGAAGTTCAATGCTATTGAAGTCTATGAGAAAATGACCCTACTTTGCCACCTGATTTATTATTTTAATAATGATTTTGCACATTAGTTTATGGTATCTATCGCTCGTTTCAAGTCTCCTTTGATAAATCGTGATGTTCATTTTTATAAATTATGGTCCCAAGTAGACTAGAATAAAGGATAAAGCCAGAATATGCTTTAGGGGCGTGGCTATCCTCTGGTCCTCGTCCGATATGGTCAGATCCAGAGCCACGGTCCTCCCCGGATCTTCAATGCATGCTCTCGTCCAATAGGAATCGCATCCGATATCAAAATGACAAAATGGTGCTGTTCAAATTGCCAAAATCGAGGCTTCCTAAATGGTATGCTGAAACCAGTGGGTGACGTCACCCTTGCTTCATCCATCTTTTTATACAGTTTATGTGTGCGAGCCACAGACAGACGGTTCTTGCTTTATAGATAGATGAGGGGCACAGGTTTAACGTGAGAGTTGGTGGACATATATAATGCGAGCATGCCGCTGGAAAAATTTTTGCGACAATTTGAATGCAAATATTGCCTTCTCCGTCACCAGAGATTACTGTGTTTCTCTGATGTTCTCCATGGTGCGTAGCAAGTTGCCTCTAATTTGCAGAGATGGATGCCATATTCATAAACTTGTTTTTCTATTTTTTATCCAAATACTTTTGATTACATTTCTGAATACGACTTAACAACTGTAATTTATGTTTCAAACATTTCTTATGAAGCTTAACAAATCTGAACAATTCATAAAACTTTTAGCAATTCATAATTAAGTTAATTACATGATATGTTGTATCATTAACGACTGTTACAATCATTATTTGGCAGTGGCGGAGCCAGAACTGGGTATCTGGGGGGGGATGGCACAGAACATCCGTTTAAAACAATTAGCCTATTAGTCCTGACCTGTTCTCAGTCATTTTCATAATTAACAATAGATTCACTCCGAGAGCACCCAACTATCAGGTGCTGGTAATTCTTCCCCTTTAGATATGATAACAATCATTCATCTGGATGCGTGTTTGCTGCATTTTAATCAGTGGTATTCAAAATTGCATTCCTGTCAACACTCACTCAGTTGGCTTTTTGTATTTAATTGCCAAGTCACACTTTTTTATCTACTCTCGCTGTACCAAAAGTGAAAGACGATATTTCATTGGAGCGTGGATCAGTCATTATTCAATCAATGCGTATTTAAAAGATTATGTGCAATTCTTTATGCATGGAATTTTTTTCAGTTTTTAAACGATAAATTTAAATGATCATGAAGCGCAAGTTAAATCGCCTGATGTGTGGAAAAGGTTGCGCGGAAGTTTCAGAGCAGTTTGTTTTTCGTAAATCATAGGCCTATTAATAAGTAAATTATGTATCTGTACTGAATTCAGCCCATTATTTTATCGCTGTTTGATCACATATGGAGAGAAGCCGTGTCTTAAGTTGCCATTGGATTATTACAATAATTGGAAAACGCATCAATAAAGGAAAATGATTGAGAACTAGCCAGGACTAATTGTTGACATACAAGGACGTGTCTGTTCCCCCAAATGCAATTATCCAACGTATGTCTTACGGAGGCTCGACATAGGCTATTTATTTGATTATTAAACTGATGGATTAACATGTGAAAAATGTTACTGTCCTCGACTGAGATTTATTTAGGTTTGCTGTCGTTTATTTAACAGAACTTTCTTCTGGACCATGCGAAATCAGAAAACAGAAATCAATCACCCCGCCCCGATTATAATTGCCTGTCTTTCATTAGATTGAGACAGCTGCACCGATCATTTCGCCTCAGCCTGATGCACTTAGCCCACGAATACGCAGCACATGCGGGCTCGGATGCTGCTGCAGCGGGTTTTTGAATATCAATGACGACCAGCGCAGACTATTCCCGCGAACTGGCCATGCTGGGACGCGGGTCGAAAACGAAAGTTCACTATTTTGACAATAACAGAATGGGGGACATATTTAGGGTCATTTGTTTTGTTTCTGGCGGTTTTATTGGGGCCGACCAGCATTGGCAGAACCCTGATTGTGCTCAAAGCCTCATAACCGTGCACTTTTAGCAATGCATTTCTGGAAAAAAACTACACGGGCACGATCTTTCACTCCTGCCAATTCTCCGGCTGGCACTGTTTTTTTTTTTCCACTCCTGCCATATGTTTGGCAGGCAGGTTTTTCACTTACCAGCTCCCATTGTACTTCAGCTTTAACTGTACATGTATATGCACCCCATTTTATTTTATTCTTTGCTTCATATGTATACTCATATTGTGCATGTAATGGTACCCGCTAGCACTAAGCCACCCACTCCATTCTTCATCTGTCCTGGTGTCCTGTCTTGTCGTTGGCTTGCAGACTGCCTTTGGGTCATTCCATGCCAAGTGGAAACGCTTAAGGTACCTTTTGGGCCATCATAGTCTCAGATTTTTCTCTAACTTTGTATATTTGTTCATTTGAACTCAAATGATTGGTGTATCCAATTTTTTCTCAAACGGCCCAACGGTATGGATTTTATGGGCCTCTGAAAAAAAATGGCCTGTAGGGGGCGCTTTTCAAAACATGCTGTAGAAAAAGTCTTATATCTTTGATTCTATGACAGATACAGATCTGGAAGGTGGCTTGATACTTGACATGAACCTTGCTCTAGGCTGACAATCTTGAAGGTTGCTTGCATCAATGGTGAATGCCATGGAAATTAAGGTCAAAGAGCCCAAGTTTAAGGGCCTGGCTCGCCCCCGGAGGAAAGTTGCACTGACACCACTTTGCACCTGAGCAGAGTCTAATGACCTGAATTACACTGCTATGGCCCAAAAATCCAGTATATGGGCCTGTTTCCCACCAAAAAGCTGGCCTAAAAAGTTGTCAAAAGCATTGTTTTTCTTTGCATTGAAATGCACATGGCAATGTACTATTATGTGCTGGAAATAAAGAAACCCGCTTGAACATCATGTGGGTTACTTTATTTCAGCTGAAAACCTGATATTGATATTCTTTGCAATTGTAGTGACCTTATTAGGGTCATTCCATGCCAAGTGGAAAAACACCTCGGCCATCATGGTCTTGGATTTTACTTTAACTTTGTTTGTTCATTTTGGCCCAAATAATGGATATCTCTGATTTTTTTGCAAACTGCCCTCTGGTATTTTATGGACCTCTGAAGAAATGGCCTGTAGGGGGCGCTTTCAACATAACATAACATGAATGGCGAGAACAGGCCGTTCAGCCCAACTAGGCTCGCCAGTTTCTTTGTACTATCGTGAATATATCACTTCAGATACTCAATGACTCAATGGTATCTAACTTTAAGTCAAGCCTGCTCTTGAAAACTCCCAAGGTCTCTGCCTCAACAATATGGTCAGGCAAGCTGTTCCACACTGAAATTACTCTTTTCAAAACATGCTGTGGAAAAACCCTTATATCTCTGGCCCCATTACTGATACAGGTCTGGGGTTTGGATGGATTTGTAATATGAGGCTTCCTGTAGCACCACCATCATTTACAATGGTTGTGTTTTTGTTTCCATGCAAACTGTGATTGGGCAAATTTGAGATTTTTCACTTTTTGTGGTGAAAAAAGCCTATATACTGGACCAGTGGTGCTTTCCAGTATAATTCAGGTCATCTGACATGCAACAGGTGCAAATTCATAATGATGCAACTTTTCCCCGGGGATGGACAGACCCCTTGAACTTGTGACTTTTTTCTGTTGTAAACAACTTTGAAAGGGTTAATCTGAAACTATTATGTTCTGATTTAATTATTTAATTAAAGTATCAACGATCTATCTCAAATAAAGTTTCTTTTGTCGGTTCTTCAGTATCACCAGTAATTGGTGAGTAATAAGGGTCAAAAAAGTGGAAAAAATCTCAAATTTGCCCAACTTCAAACACAGTTGCCATGGAAACAAGAACATACACAACCATGGTAAATGATGGTGGTGCTAGAGGAAGCCTTTTATTACAAATCCATCCAAACCCCAGACCTGTATCAGTAATAGGGCTAGAGATATAGGGGTTTTTCTGCATCATGTTTTGAGAAGCGCCCCCTACAGGGCATTTCTTCAAAGGACCAAAAACCAATACCAGAGGGCAGTTCGCAAAAAAATCGGAGATATCCATTATTTGGGCCAAAATGAACAAATCAACAAAGTTAAAATAAAATCCAAGACCATGATGGCCCAGGTGCGTTTCCACTTGGCATGGAATGACCGAGTTAAAATGCATTTACAGATGTTTTTGTTCAGTTTTATTTTTGCTACACAGTTCTGAAAATACTACAAAATGCTACAGACTTCTAGAGACTGTGTAGCATTTTAACTACGCAGTTATTTTTGCTTGGTGCCAGACCTGTGATGATGGGTCGGATATGCCGAAGTGAATATGAGATGCTTCCTCACAGCAGGCACCGGTTGCCTCGATCTGAGAGAATGTTGCAATGACTAGTTTTGATGATGACTTTGTCATCATCGTCTTGGTCGTCACTGGGGTTGGTCAAATGGGCTAACGCTTGTATTAAATAGTGGCGCGCCCCTGAAGTTACTGACGAGCGTGTTAAATCGCGGCCGTGAGGAAGACTTGATGGGCGTTTACGGGCACCGGCGCAATCGCGCCCGTTTCGTGGCATGCACTGTTTTAGTCACTACATTGTGCTCAAGGCCTCATCACTACTGTATGTCACTGCATTGTGCTCAAAACCTCATCACTGTGTACGGTTACTCACTTCATCAGGGTTCTTGCAAATTTTCTCTCCGGTAAAAAAACAAGAAATGGCAGGTAACTTTGTTTCCTGTCCCCCACACTGGGGGTGTCGGGGCCGCATAGGCCCCCCACCGGGGTGCAGGGGGCAAAGGCCCCGGGAGCTTCTGGGTTTTCAGCAATTGAAAGGGTCTTTTGACATGTCTCATTGCACCCTTTTTCATGTTTTAAGACGTGTATTGCCATTTTTATACCAAAGAGCTGTTTGCATAATGTGTGTAATGAATTTCCTTCATCTGTTTAAGAGCCAGAGTCTGTAACTATGAACCAGGGGGTGATATATCATGTTCCAGTAGGCCACTGAAGATTTTTGTGGGCGTAGATATATCATCCAAACTGACAAAAATTACGTTTTTTTTATCAGAAGATCCCTTTGGGGTGGAAATTACAGCCCTTTTTAGGGTAGGGGTCAAAAGGGCCAAAATATTGACATGGTCAAAATCTGGACATTGTCCTTCTAATATCTTTAATTAATTCATTAAAATGTTAAAACTGAAAAGTCAGAAAAACTACAATCAAGGCACCCATAGGTGCTGAAGATAGTTAGGCCTTAATGGATGGCATCTTTCTGTTGGTGCCTCCACCACAGAATAATGACTCAATAATTCTAGAATTGTTTAGCATGGAATAAAAACTATATAAAAATTGTACCAGTAACAGAGGCTTCTCCATTGGTATTCCTGAAATGGTCTGAAATAAATGAATGCCGGTCATTCTAACTAAGGGCCACGCTCCTCAAGAGGTTCTCAGGACAGCAACTGAATTGCACATAGTTCACAACTGACTGAAACGTTTGGACAGATTTGTCCAGAAAATCTCACAACATAGTTCAAAACTAACTGAAGGGCATCCTTGTCCAGAAGGTAACCATAGTACTTTTCAGAGGGGGTTGAGGACCTTGTCTTTACATTCTGCATTGCTGCATGCATTATGCATACACACAGGCCACGCCCATTCAAAAATGTGATCAGAAAATATATGATCTAATATCTTGGGAGCAAAACTAATCGTTAACACAATATCCCACAAGGTAAAGATGTAACAATGTGCTGCTCGCAGATCTTAAAATCAGAAGATGTGCATGATGAAGCAGGATTTCCACAGCTCTATTCAGACTCTGAACATGCCATCAAAACATGTGGTCACAGCAGTGCTGCCACCTGCCATATGAGCCGCCTGTTGGAGCATTGGAGAACTAACCTTTTGTCTTTCTTGATTAAAGTGGAGTGTGATCTGGTGTGAACGTTTTAGCACAAAGAGGGTTAACGAGGCAAAAAGCCTTCTTGATATTTTCATCATGAATAGCAGAGATATAGAGAAACACAATAAAACAAGTTTCACTGAAACCCATCGGGGGCGGACTGAAATATGGCCAAAGGAAAATCCAGGGCTTCCGCCAAAATATTTTTCAGGGGGGGATTTCCCCGTTTCCAACTTTTTTTGGGGGGGATTTTCAGTTTGTCAGGGGGGATTCAAGTATGTAA
Organism: Gymnothorax javanicus; assembly: GCA_029692085.1. Taxonomy (NCBI): domain Eukaryota; kingdom Metazoa; phylum Chordata; class Actinopteri; order Anguilliformes; family Muraenidae; genus Gymnothorax; species Gymnothorax javanicus. Next base: position 2,902,286 of record CM056206.1, on the reverse strand, counting down.
CGGCTAGCTGTCACAACCATAAGAGACTGTTACAACTATTCATTTAGGATATTCAGATGAACTGAAACAAGACAAAAGTTCTCGCAAAAATAAAACATTTATTCAACAAAAGTAATTACTGCACTCAGTGACTGAGTAACTGTGTAAAATTTGAAAAATAAAAAAAAATACAAGTTACAACTGCCATTGACTATAATCAGATAATGGATATTACGCGACAGAATGGTATGCTTTGGAACAGGACTGGGCTTGACTGGATTCTCTAGTCAACAAACAAACCTGCAAAGACACAAAAAATAGCAGTGCTTTCGCTAAGCAGCGCGATTCTCGGTCGCTACGTATATCCGCATGGTACCTCTACGTGAAAAACGAAATTGACAAGAACGGAAGGCGACACTTTGGAAACCGTTATCGTACACCCATAAATTAAAGACTGGCATTGACAGCATGAAAAAAAATCATTAACGTACAAGCCATCTCCCCCATTAAAAAAATCATTCCCTTGATTTGAAGCGAGTCCGGCGAATAAACATTTTAATTAATAGACGACGGGTGCAGACGGCGCAAACCTTGTCCCCAAGGCGAAAATATGTACAGCGCTGGGCAGGCTAGTGATTACCATGTCTGAAATTGGGGACGAGGCTTGCCGTGAAGATGTATAGCCTACTGCCCTGATTGCGGTGCTGCGCAAAGAAAGGGAAGATTCGAGATCATCTGCGGTCAGCGGCAAGGCAGAAAACGTACCCAGTGATTGGCTGGTTAGTCACACTCTGAATGTCCAATCTGTTCAGATTTTGTGGGCATGAATGAACGTGCGAGTCAAGCAGTACTTGTATAGGTACTTTTAAGCCACTTGCACACTGGACACGAAACAAATTTTTAGCGCACGACAGATTACATTGACTTTGAATGTAATCTGTCGTAATCGAAAAAATTCGCTTCGCCGGCCCAGTGTGCAAGCAGCTTTAATTCACAGAAAGCATCTTGGAATGGCCCGCTTTGACTGTTTTTTTTTCTTGCGGGCGCTAGGGCAGTTTTTGCGGGAATCCCGCAATCGCGCTACTTGGCGGAAGCCCTGAAATCGCCTAAAATTTGCTCATTTGTGGAAAGCTACTTCCATTGCGTCGCGTGCGAGAGGCATGCTGCTTCCCTGGGGGAGATTCGTGTAACATCGAACCTCCCTGGCCATTTTTAAGCTTGAGAGAAAAATGAACATGCTGAAAAAAACCACGACCTTACACCATATGTGTATGGCATTTTTTTTTTCTACATAGATGGCTAGCTACAGGTTTATACCAATACTTCGCCTTTTTTTCGTATGATCGTTAATATATTGATTTTTAGGAGGCAAACTCTGTCTATAGGCTGACAGATGCTCGAACGCTAGGCTAACATTAGGCCCTGACTAGTCAAATCAAGGCTAATTTTAGCCAGCAGAAACAAGGCTAACATCATATCACCCAATTATCTGACTAGTTTAATTTTGCATGGTCCCCAACGGGTATATATAACTGCTGAAGCGTCACTAAATGATTACTGTCTATAATAAATATCAAACCATTTTAGCTAGCTACCTTTTCTCGACACGCCACTCACCTCTCGTCTCATCTGGACTACTACTTTAGTATGCTGAGCTAAGCTGATATTATCTTTACTGAATCCATTTGCTTCCTACGACTACCACCCTTGCTTATTGTCAGCTATTCGGTGATGGCTAGGACCTCTTAAACTGTCTCTGAGAAACGTGAACTCAACACATGACATTTTCCGTGTCCGAAGCGATTTTTCCTCCCTGTACGAGGTATCTGTGGCTACAACACTATGTCCTTAGAGACTATTGTTTGGCATACCAATATGAGGGCACAGTTACGTCAAAATTATGACGTTATCAGTAATTCTGTACTGAATGCAGTAATTCTACACTGATCAGTAGGCAGGCGTCATTTTTGAGAGGTGACTTTGAGGGATGAATTGGTCAAAACAACCAGGATTTCTTTAACACAAGTATTTTCCAAGCGATAACATCTGGTAGGTATCTTCATAACATTGGTTGGAAGAGGACAAGCAAGATTTAAACTGAATGCAATCGGTTTTCACATTTGAACAGAATAGCCTAACATTTTTTGGATAAGTATTTTGGTATTTCGGTGAAATAGCCGATAACATTTACTTGAACAGCTGGTAAAAATAACCAGTTACCGCCTCTTAACAAGAACCCTGTGCATTGTTCTCAAAGCGTCATAAGTGTGTGCTGTTAGTCACGACATTGTGCCCAAAGCCTCGTGATCTTGTATGTTTGTCAGTACATTTATGTTTCATTTTTGCAGGAGCCTCCGTCATGTCTGGCATAGCCTTAAGCAGATTGGCACAGGAGCGTAAAGCCTGGAGGAAAGACCACCCTTTCGTGAGTATAGCTCGCAAGACAGACTTGTCACCACCGCTGGTCTGCTGAGTGGACTGAATGCAGGTCCCATCCATTAACATACACACACTTGTGCTTGATGCACTTTTTTCCCCTTTGTTAGTGCTAATTACTTTCTGGCTAACGAATGGCTGGCTTAAAACAGGACATTTACATCAAGTAAGTTTTTCAGTGATGAGCTTTCTGATGTTGCTCTTTAGGGCTTTGTGGCCGTGCCAACGAAAAACCCGGATGGAACTCTGAACCTGATGAACTGGGAGTGCGCCATTCCAGGAAAGAAAGGGGTATGCATCACCGTTTTCTGAGTTGCGTGCAGTCCTGAGGAAAGAAAGGGGTATGCTGAGTCCTGAGGAAAGAAAGGGGTTGCATGGCTGTTTTCTGAGTTACTGAGTCCTGAGGAAAGAAAAGGGGCATGGCTGTTTTCTGAGTTTCGTTTTCCTGAGGAAAGAAAGGGGTATGCATGGCAGTTTTCTGAGCTATGTCAGTGCTGAGGAAAGAAAGGGGTATGCATGGCTGTTTTCTGAGTTACGTGCAGTCCTGAGGAAAGAAAGGGGTATGCATGGCAGTTTTCTGAGCTATATGCAGTCCTGAGGAAAGAAAGGGGTATGCATGGCCGTTTTCTGAGCTATGTGCAGTGCTGAGGAAAGAAAGGGGTATGCATGGCCGTTTTCTGAGCTATGTGCAGTCCTGAGGAAAGAAAGGGGTATGCATGGCCGTTTTCTGAGCTATGTGCAGTCCTGAGGAAAGAAAGGGGTATGCATGGCCGTTTTCTGAGTTACGTGCAGTCCTGAGGAAAGAAAGGGGTATGCATGGCCGTTTTCTGAGCTATGTGCAGTCCTGAGGAAAGAAAGGGGTATGCATCGCCCGTTTTCTGAGTTATGCAGTCCTGAGGAAAGAAAGGGGTATGCATGTCCTGAGCTATATGCAGTCCTGAGGAAAGAAAGGGGTATGCATGGCCGTTTTCTGAGCTATGTGCAGTGCTGAGGAAAAGAAAAGGGTATGCATGGCGTTTTCTGAGCTATGTGCAGTCCTGAGGAAAGAAAGGGGTATGCATGGCCGTTTTCTGAGCTATGTGCAGTCCTGAGGAAAGAAAGGGGTATGCATCGCCATTTTCTGAGCTATGTGCAGTCCTGAGGAAAGAAAGGGGTATGCATCGCCATTTTCTGAGCTATGTGCAGTCCTGAGGAAAGAAAGGGGTATGCATTGCCGTTTTCTGAGTTACGTGCAGTCCTGAGGAAAGAAAGGGGTATGCATCGCCGTTTTCTGTTACATGCAGTCCTGAGGAAAGAAAGGGGTATGCATGGCCGTTTTCTGAGCTATGTGCAGTCCTGAGGAAAGAAAGGGGTATGCATCGCCATTTTCTGAGCTATGTGCAGTCCTGAAGAAAGAAAGGGGTATGCATCGCCGTTTTCTGAGTTACGTGCGGTCCTGAGGAAAGAAAGGGGTATGCATCGCCGTTTTCTGAGTTACGTGCGGTCCTGAGGAAAGAAAGGGGTATGCATCGCCGTTTTCTGTTACGTGCAGTCCTGAGGAAAGAAAGGGGTATGCATGGCCGTTTTCTGAGCTATGTGCAGTGCTGAGGAAAGAAAGGGGTGTGCTTGGCCGTTTTCTGAGCTATATGCAGTCCTGAGGAAAGAAAGGGGTATGCATGGCCGTTTTCTGAGCTATGTGCAGTGCTGAGGAAAGAAAGGGGTATGCATGGCCGTTTTCTGAGTTACGTGCAGTTCTGAGGAAAGAAAGGGGTATGCATGGCCGTTTTCTGAGCTATGTGCAGTCCTGAGGAAAGAAAGGGGTATGCATCGCCATTTTCTGAGCTATGTGCAGTCCTGAGGAAAGAAAGGGGTATGCATCGCCGTTTTGAGTTCGTTGGTCCTGAGGAAAGAAAGGGGTATGCATCGTCCTATGTGCAGTCCTGAGGAAAGAAAGGGGTATGCATCGCCGTTTTCTGAGCTATGTGCAGTCCTGAGGAAAGAAAGGGGTATGCATCGCTGTTTTCTGAGCTATGTGCAGTCCTGAGGAAAGAAAGGGGTATGCATCGCTGTTTTCTGAGCTATGTGCAGTCCTGAGGAAAGAAAGGGGTATGCATTGTCGTTTTCTGAGTTACGTGCAGTCCTGAGACATTTAGGTGAAAGGGCGTGAATGTTCTCAGTTAAATGCCAATGTCAGGTTTCACCTAGACAAATGAGGGAAGGATGTTGTGCACATGCAGTGCATTGGTTGGGAGAAAGGCATGCTGCACCATGTGAGATGTGTGCTGGCCGTTTTTGGAAAACTGCATAAACATTCACAACCGCTGATCTGTATTCATTAACCAGGGCTTTAGTGGGGAGGGGTGTGGGGTAAATGGACGTAAATGCAGTTTATGTACCTTTTAAAATACAAAATTGTATTTCCGTACCTTTTTCTGGTGGTTTATTAGCTTTTAATTGCGCAGTTTTTAAAAGGGTGAGTCAGTTTTAAAGGTTAGGTCTGCGATTTTAGTCCAATACTTTGGACTAACTTTTTTGTCAGACTCTGCAAATATCTCCTTTTGATCCGCAAGTCTGTTCTATGTGTGTGCGTTAAAAAAGCCGCGTAAACATTGATCTGGCGGCTGGAAGGCCTGAAGTGGCATGTGTGTGCGTTAAAAAAACCGCGTAAACATTGATCTGGGGGCTGGAAGGCCTGAAGTGGCAAGTGTGTGCGTTTAAAAAAAAAAAAAAAAAAAACCGCGTAAACATTGATCTGGGGGCTGGAATGCCTGAAGTGGCAAGTGTGTGCGTTAAAAAAGATCCGTAAACATTGATCTGGGAGCTGGAAGGCCTGAAGTGGCAAGCGTGTGCGTTAAAAAAGCCGCGTAAACATTGATCTGGGAGCTGGAAGGCCTGAAGTGGCAAGTGTGTGCGTTAAAAAGCCGCGTAAACATTGATCTGGGGGCTGGAAGGCATGAAGTGGCAAGTGGCAAAAAAAGCCGCGTAAACATTGATCTGGGGGCTGGAAGGCATGAAGTGGCATGTGTGTACGTTATAAAAGATCCGTTAACATTGATCTGGGAGCTGGAAGGCCTGAAGTGGCGTGTGTGTGCATTAAAAAAGCGGCGTATACATGGAGCTGGAAGGCCTGAAGTGGCGTGTGTGTGTGTGTGTGTGTGTTAAAAAAGCCACATAAACATTGATCTGGGAGCTGGAAGGCCTCAAGTGACGTGTGTGTGCGTTAAAAAAGCTGAGTAAACATTGATCTGGCAGCTGGAACGCCTGAAGTGGCGTGTGTGTGCGTTAAAAAAGATGCGTAAACATTGATCTGGGGGCTGGAAGGCCTGAAGTGGCAAGCGTGTGCGTTAAAAAAGCCGTGTAAACATTGATCTGGGAGCTGGAAGGCCTGAAGTGGCGTGTGTGTGCGTTAAAAAAGCCGCGTATACATGGAGCTGGAAGGCCTGAAGTGGCGTGTGTGTGTGTGTGTGTTAAAAAAGCCACGTATGCATTAATCTGGCGGCTGGAACGCCTGAAGTGGCGTGTGTGTGCGTTAAAAAAGATGCGTAAACATTGATCTGGGGGCTGGAAGGCCTGAAGTGAAGCGTGTGCGTTAAAAAAGCCGTGTAAACATTGATCTGGGAGCTGGAAGGCCTGAAGTGGCGTGTGTGTGCGTTAAAAAAGCCGCGTATACATGGAGCTGGAAGGCCTGAAGTGGCGTGTGTGTGTGTTAAAAAAGCCACGTATGCATTGATCTGGGAGCTGGAAGGCCTCAAGTGGCGTGTGTGTGCGTTAAAAAAGCTGAGTAAACATTGATCTGGGGGCTGGAACGCCTGAAGTGGCAAGTGTGTGCGTTAAAAAAGATGCGTAAACATTGATCTGGGAGCTGGAGGGCCTGAAGTGGCGTGTGTGTGCGTTAAAAAAGCGGCGTATACATGGAGCTGGAAGGCCTGAAGTGGCGTGTGTGTGTGTGTGTGTGTGTGTGTGTGTGTGTGTGTGTTAAAAAAGCCACGTAAACATTGATCTGGGAGCTGGAAGGCCTCAAGTGGCGCGTGTGTGCGTTAAAAAAGCTGAGTAAACATTGATCTGGCGGCTGGAATGCCTGAAGTGGCAAGTGTGTGCGTTAAAAAAGATCCGTAAACATTGATCTGGGAGCTGGAAGGCCTGAAGTGGCAAGCGTGTGCGTTAAAAAAGCCGCGTAAACATTGATCTGGGAGCTGGAAGGCCTGAAGTGGCGTGTGTGTGCGTTAAAAAAGCGGCGTATACATGGAGCTGGAAGGCCTGAAGTGGCGTGTGTGTGTGTGTGTGTGTGTGTGTGTGTGTTAAAAAAGCCACGTAAACATTGATCTGGGAGCTGGAAGGCCTCAAGTGGCGTGTGTGTGCGTTAAAAAAGCTGAGTAAACATTGATCTGGCGGCTGGAACGCCTGAAGTGGCGTGTGTATGCGTTAAAAAAGATGTGTAAACATTGATCTGGGAGCTGGAAGGCCTCAAGTGGCGTGTGTGTGCGCGTTAAAAAAGCGGAGTAAACATTGATCTGGCGCCCGGAAGGCCTGAAGTTGCATGTGGAGTTAAAAAAGCATTGATCTGGCGCCCGGAAGGCCTGAAGTTGCATGTGTGTGCGTTTAAAAAAAGCCGCATAAACATTGATCTGGCAGCTGGAAGGCCTGAAGTGGCAAGTGTGTGCGTTAAAAAAACTGCGTAAACATTGATCTGGGGGCTGGAAGGCCTGAAGTGGCAAGTGTGTGCGTTAAAAAAACCGCGTAAACATTGATCTGGGGGCTGGAAGGCCTGGGGCTTATTGCACAAAGGCGGGATAAGGGATTAGCCTGATCTCAAGCCCCATTTTGGTTGCACAGAGCGTGTGGGATAAACCATGGCACTAGTTACTATGGAAACAAAGTCTGTGGTTTATCAACAAGCTAAGCTCTTGCCTCCAGCCAATTTCACCTCACCTCATTCAGCAGTCACCCAGGTTGAAAATCAATGTCCTTAACAGTCATTCTGAATTATCCTCTACACATTGCTATCTCAATTATAGTAGGCCCAGAGTAATTATCTTAGAAACTTGTGACCATTGATGTCAGTAAAATAGCCAATATTCGATCATTATATTCAAGTATCCATGTGACAGTGACCATCACAGTTCAATCAGTCCCCCTTTCATGTCACATTTTACCCATATTTAGAATCCGTCATTATCAGATTTGTCTTTATTTCCCAGACTTCCATCAGAGTAGAAAATTAGCAGTGCTGCATGAAGTAGGTTACCGTGTTTCAGCGCTGTCTTAAATCGCTGCGGTAACCCTCTTCATACAGCACTGCTGCTACTTTACTCCGTCTTTATTCAGACTGCGACAGGAAAGGTAGAGTCGTTGCCTTCACGGTGTATATGCGTGCAATGTCGCTCGCTTCGCGATACTGGAATCAAACCCTTTCAGGAGGTTGAAGTTATTTTCTGACGTTAATATTTTACTTTTTAATTTGAATACGCCTCCATCAGAAGTGATTAAAAGCAGAAGATAAACTCAACTAGTGTGAAAATGTTCTTCTAGATCGGACTCTCATTTCAGGGTTTGCGCTGGACAAAAAAGGGCTTAAGCAAAATTGTGGTACATAGGAAAAAATATGCTTGCAAAAATTTCTAAGCATTTGGGTTTGCCGGAAAGGCTGCTCTTTCAGAGCCTCAGGTCCGTGCGCAGGGCAGGGAAAGCTTGCAGGAAGGAGCTCAGGACCTCGGCAGAAGCATACGATGGGTGAAGAAGTGGTGGCAGAGACACCAGAGTTGTGACTCCCTTGAAGACGAGCCCCTTGCAGGAGCCCCTCAGTCCTGAGTTCCAGGGCCAAGGACCTCATCCGAAAGACCAAGGGAAAGAGACACCAATCCTGCCGCAGAATCAGTCGAAGACTGAAGAATCTTGGGGAAGCAGTCTCGAAGAGTATCATCCATCGTTTTCTGACTGAGAAACTGGGTCTGAGAGCATACAGAAGACAGCGGATTCCTCGCCTTACCAAACTGCAAAAGGAGAAGCGGCTGGCTTTTACAAAGAAGTATGCCACAATGACCCCAAGACACTGGGAAAACTGGGTTTTCTCTGATGAGTGCCCACTCTACTTATTTCCAACTCCCAACAGCCAAAACGACCGCATCTACACCGACAATCGAAAGAAAGCGCCACCTTCTGAACAAGTCAAGTTCAGCGCCCATTGCAAGGTCTGGGGGGCGATGTCATCTTCAGGGCTGGTGGAGTTGCATGTTGTACCCCAGGGCACCACCATCAATGCTGAGTATTATGTCCAGAACATTCTCCAGCCAGTGCTACTTCCCATACTCACCAGAAAAAAGAAATCGGGCCCCGTCACTGCTAGGAAGATGTTTAACAGGTGTGCGGAAATGGTCTTTGTGCAAGATGGTGCCCCCGCACATACTGCTCGTTCAACTCAGCGTTGATGTTCTGAGCAGCTTCCTGGCTTTCTGCGCAAAGAGGAATGGCCACCCAACTCCCCGGACGTCAACCTGATTGAGAACTCCTGGGGTATCCTGAACAGTCGGGGCTTCCACAGCCCACCCCCCACCACCATGAAGCGGCTCAGTGCGAGGGCTGTTCAGGAGCGGGGAAACTTTGAGCCTTCTGTTCTAAACAACTTAGTGCATCATGCCCCACAGGCTGAGGGCAGTAATAAAGATGCAGCCGGGATACACTGGCTTTTGAATAAACGCATTCTGTTGAATATTCACAATCTGAGTTGACTTTTTCGGTGGTGCTTGAACTTTTGGGACACGATGTAGTGGAGGGGGGGGGAGTGGAGGCTGTGGAGGCTCATGATTGGCTGAAGTATCCAAACATAACCATGTGCTGTCATGCTGCATTATCACGACAGGATTGAAAGAAGCTGCACAGGATGACTGCTGCATAAATTTACTTTCATTTGAGCTCATGGAATCAGGATATACTTCGTCGGTGCTGTTTTTCCGACTCAGGCTGGTCATACAATTTTGTGCATCATTTCCGGATCACCAGTGAAAAGGGTCAGAAAACTTGGAAGTGAATCCTTTATTAAAGACGAAGGGTCAAATCTCCATAAATATTCGTGTGTCGCACCGACTCTCGCAATTTTCTATTGCGCGTCAAATCTTGAATTTGTGCGTATTTGACCCGAGACCCCGGGTCATCGAGAGGCCTGGGTATGTATGACGATTCATTCTCACAACTATTTGTCAGTTGTAAGGGATCTGGTGTTCTTAACCCCCAGCCGTCAACATCATTCGTGAGCAAGGATTTATAGTCTAGTCTGACAACCTCCCGTTCCTGTTTCGTTAACACTATGGGGACCTTTCGCAATGGCAATGTCCAAGCGAGGGCCTGAGTTTTTGTTCCCCCTTCCTGTTAACTGCGTAGCCCTGTTTCTCAAAAAAAATCTTTCAAAACATCGACTTTACAACGCTCAAAGTATTCAGTATCTTGGTCACATTTGGGCATATTTACTGTTGTGGACACAATCTGGTTAGTCTTGAACTTTGACCGGGACCAGCATGCATTGCGCACAGCGAGATGCCGAATTAGTCTATTGGAAATCTACAAACCCCAATTCCAATGAAGTTTGGACGTTGTGTAAAACGTGAATTAAAAACGGAATTCAATGATTTGCAAATCCTTTTCGACCTGTATTCAATTGAGTACACTACAAAGGCAAGATATTTAATGTTCAAACTGAAACTTTTTTTTTTTTTTTTTTTTTTTTTTCCGCTGGGACAGCGGCATGTTTACCACTGTGTGACCTTCCCTTTGAACAACACAATAAGCGTTTGGGAACTGAGGACACTAATTGTACAAGCTTTGTAGGTGGAATTCTTTCCCATTCTTGCTTGATGTACGACTTCAGCTGCTCAACAGGCCGGGGTCTCCGTTCTCGTATTTTGCGCTTCATAATGCGCCACACATTTTCAATGGGAGACAGGTCTGGACTGCAGGCAGGCCAGTCTATTACCCGCACTCTTACTACGAAGCCACGCTGTTGTAACACGAGCAGAATGTGGCTTGGCATTGTCTTGCTGAAATAAGCAGGGACGTCCCTGAAAATGACGTTGCTTGGATGGCAGCATATGTTGCTCTAAAACCTGTATGTACCTTTCAGCATTAATGGTGCCTTCACAGATGTGCAAGTTACCCATGCCATGGGCACGAACACATCCCCATACCATCACAGATGCTGGCTTTTGAACTTTGCACTGATTACAATCTGGATGGTCCTTTTCTTCTTTAGCCCGGAGGACACAACGTCTATGATTTACAAAAACAATTTGAAATGTGGACTTGTCAGAACACAGCACACTTTTCCACTTTGCATTGGTCCATCTCATAAGCTCAGACCCAGAAAATCTGGCGGCGTTTGGAGTAGAGTAGAGTTTTAACTTGCACCTGTAGATGTAGTGACAACCTGTGTTAACTGACAATGGTTTACGAAGTGTTCCTGAGCCCACATGGTAATATCCTTTACAGAGGGACCGCCTGAGGGACTGATGGTCATGTGCATTCAGTGTTGGTTTTTGGCCTTGCCACTTACGTGTAGAGTTCTCTGGATTCTCTGAATCTTTTGATGATATTATGGAGTTTAGATGATGAAATCCCTAAATTCCTTGCAATTGCACGTTGAGAAACATTGTAAACTGTCGGACTATTTGCTCATGCAGTTGTTCACAAAATGGTGAACCTCGCCCCATCCTTGCTTGTGAATGACTGAGCCTTTCGGGGATGCTCCTTTTATACCTGATCATGACACTCACCTGTTTCCAATTCACCTGTTCACCTGTGGAATTTCCCAAACAGGTGTTTTTTGAGCATTCTTCAAATTTCCCAGTCTTTTGTTGCCCCTGTCCCAGCTTTTTTGGAACCTGTTGCAGGCATCAAATTCAAAATGAGTGAATGGAAGTTCACAGCCTGTATCAGGTCCTGAGTGTGTACAGTGGTGTGAGTGCATTAGTGAGTGTGCTTTATCAGGTCCTGAGTGTGTATGGTGGCGTGAGTGAGTTAGTGAGTGTGCTTTATCAGGTACGGAGTGTGTATGGTGGTGTGAGTGCGTTAATGAGTGTGCTTTATCAGGTCCTGAGTGTGTATGGTGGTGTGAGTGAGTTAGTGAGTGTGCTTTATCAGGTCCTGAGTGTGTATGGTGGTGTGAGTGAGTTAGTGAGTGTGCTTTATCAGGTCCTGAGTGTGTATGGTGGTGTGAGTGCGTTAGTGAGTGTGCTTTATCAGGTACTGAGTGTGGAGGGTGGTGTGAGTGAGTTGGTGAGTGTGCTTCATCAGGTCCTGAGTGTGTATGGTGGTGTGAGTGAGTTGGTGAGTGTGCTTCATCAGGTCCTGAGTGTGTATGGTGGTGTGAGTGAGTTGGTGAGTGTGCTTCATCAGGTCCTGAGTGTGTATGGTGGTGTGAGTGAGTTGGTGAGTGTGCTTCATCAGGTCCTGAGTGTGTATGGTGGTGTGAGTGCGTTAATGAGTGTGCTTTATCAGGTACTGAGTGTGTATGGTGGTGTGAGTGAGTTAGTGAGTGTGCTTTATCAGGTACTGAGTGTGTATTGTAATGTGGTAAATAGCCACTAGATGGCAGTATTGACTTTTTTTTTTGTGAAGCCCAGTCTGAAGCTAGGTTGGGCATGTCCAGGGCATGCCCAGAGGGGAAAATCCCAGAAATGGGAGGGGCTGGACAAGAGTATATAAGGAGAAAAAATCGAGAGTGTGTAGGGAGTAGGAGAAATTGCAAGAAGGATACATTTGACCAGACCTGTCACTCTTTTCAAGACCTTTTTAAGCTTTTTGTGGATTTTTTGCCTGTGTTGGAGCATTTTCCTGTCCCAGGACATCACAACAGAGCAGCCCATCTCCATTACAGGGAACTGTAAATATCTTTTTTTTAAATTTTATTTCAATCTTGGTCAGTAGGGTAGAGAATAGATTGGTTCTGTTTGTTTAATTAAATCTGTTGAAGTTTAACAATTTTGTCTGTCATCCCTTGCTGTCCGTGGCGCCATAACAAATCGGGGCCATAACAAATTGGGGGCTCGGGTCCGGGATAGACCATTGTCGAAGTCATTTATTGAAAATCTAAAATTTCAAATAGTGAAATTGTTTTTTTGAATTTTCCTAGATATATATTGGCAGATCAACAGCAATGGATGATTTCTTGGCATCACCAACCGTAGGGTTTTAAAGTCTTTTAAAAAGACAGAACTGCTAGAAATATGCAGACAGTTAGAGCTGACAGATGTAAAACCAGCCATCACGAAAAGCAAGACTGGCTAGAGATTGTTGAATATTACATTGATGAAAATGTGTTTGCACCAGGAGATCTGGAACAGTTTCGGTGGAAAATCCAAATGTAAATTGGAACTTAAATTAAAAATGCTAGAAATTGAAGAAAAAAAAAAAAAACAAAGGCAGTTTGAGTTAGAAAAATTAGCAAGAGAAGAGAAAAAAAAGAGGAAAGAGCAGAAAGAGAGAGACAAAAGACAGAGAGATTTCGATTTAGAAAAAATTAGACAGGGAAGAAAGGCTCCAAATGGAGCTACTAAAAATAAAATTCAGGCTGAAAATAAATTTCACGCCAGCCAGGAGAATAAAAGCTGGTGCCTCCATTTTCAGAAAGGAGGTTGATAAGTATTTCCAGTGCTTTGAGAAGGTAGCTAAGAGTTGTCAGTGGCCAAAGAACACTGGCCTCTGATGTTACAAACTGTCCTCAAGGGTAAGCTCAACAAGCCTATTAAACTTTGTCTGCAGATGATTCCTCTGATTATGAGGTTGTCAAAAGGTTATTTTGACAGCTTATGAGTTAGTTCAGAGGCTTACCGACAGAAATTCAGAGGTCTGAAGAAATCTGACAATCAGACTTATGTTGAATTTGCTAACGAGAAGAAGGTTTGCTTTGGCTGGTGGTGTACTTCTATGGAGGTCAAGGATGATTTCAACTCACTAAAAGAGATGGTGTTAGTTGAAGAATTCAAGAACTGTGTCAAGGATGATATTAAGACCTACCTTAATGAGAAGCAAGCACTGAATTTGCAATCAGCTGCCAAGTTTGCAGACGAATATGTTTTAACACATAAGTCCAAATTTCAGTCTAGCAGTAACAATAGATGGTCCCAATTTCAGAAAAAGGTAACTTGGTGATACCCAAGATTCCTCACCCAAAGACAAAGACAAATCTGGTGATGGTGCTCAGAAATCCAGTAAAAGGTCTGAACAAAGTGTGAAAGCTGACAGTGACAAAAGTGGTCTAGTTTGCAATTATTGCAAGAAATCTGGTCATGTTACAACTAACTGTTGGTTCCTTAAAGCTAAGAAAGAACAAGAAAAGGATACCAAACCCAATGCCTTTGTGAAGACAAGGTTAGAAACCCCTGTAGTAGATGGCCGATCTGCTAAATTGCCTGCTCCTTGTGAGGCTAAAGCCTGATACTGCTGACTTTGTGAGGGAGAATTCCTTCCATTTGTGTCAGAGGGATTTGTGGCTCTGAATGAGCATTCTCCTCCTGTCCCCATATATATCCTAAGGGATACGGAGCTTCTCAGTCACTTTTGTTGATGGACTCCTTGGAGTTACGTGATGAGACCGCTTCTGGGGATTTCATACTTGTACAAGGTATTGAAGGAGGGACTGTATCTGTACCCCTCGCTCTGTATTCTTGAAGTCAGATTTAGTTACAGGACAGGTAAAGGTGGGACTTATGTCAAGTCTACCTATCAAGGGTGTTTCTCTGTTGCTAGGCAATGACCTGGCTGGGGGCAATGTAGTTCCCCTTGTTCATCTTACTTCAGCAGCCGAGCACTGAAGATGGCGATGAAGACCCATCTCTGTATCCTTCCTGTGCAGTGACTCGTGCTATGGCCAAGAAGGCTCAAGAAGAAGATGATGTGGTGCCGTCCAGCACCTTGAATAGTCATGACTCAGGTGGTTCGCCTCATGACTCTGTTCAGCCTACTATGGTTTCTCCGTTTGAGGACTTATCAGACACTTTTATCAGTTCTCTATTCAGCCAGCCAGATGGGTCTGGTGATTCTGATGTGTCTGGAGACTTGTCTCTGTCAAAAGCGGTTGATTCAGGAGCAAACTAATGATCCTGAAATTTGTGTACTAAGAAAGAGAGCCCTTCCTGATGAAGAAATAGACGCAGTTCAGTTGGGTATTATCTCAAGGATGGAGTGTTGATCTCACGAAGTGGCGCTCTCCTGATATCCCTGCCAATGCAGATTGGGCAGTGGTCAAGCAAATTGTTGTTCGAAGGTCGACAGGAATGAGATCTTAACAATAGCTCATAGTTTTGCCTTTAGGAGGTCATCTTGGTGTTAACAAGACTGTTGACAAGATCATGAAACACTTCTTCTGGCCTGGACTTGGAAAGATGTTTCCAACTTTTGCAAAACCTGTCACACTTGTCAGGTAGTTGGAAAACACCAGTTAGACCCACCTGTAGCTCCATTGCAGCCTATCCCAGCATTTGGGGAGCCCTCCTCCAAGGTCATTGTTGATTGTGTTGGTCCATTACCCAAGACTAGATCTGGAAATCAGTACTTGTTGACAATCATGTGTGCATCTACCAGATTCCCTGAAGCCATACCTCTCTGCAACATCAAGGCAACTGCAATTTGAAGGCTTTGATAAAGTTCTTCACGTTGTTTGGCCTTCCCAGGGAAATTCAGTCAGATCAAGGTAGCAATTTCACTTCTGGATTGTTTCAGCAGGTTGTGTATGAACTAGGTGCGAAGCAGATTCTTTCCAGTGCCTATCATCCAGAGAGTCAGGGTGCCTTAGAGCGGTTTCATTCCACTCTCAAGACAATGATGAGGACTTATTGTTATGACCATGAGAAAGACTGGGATGAAGGTGTTCATATGCTGTTGTTTGCAGCTAGGGAAGCAGTGCAGGAGTCTACTGGATTCAGTCCGTTTGAGTTAGTGTTTGGCCATGAAGTGAGAGGACCTTTGCTATTGTTGAGTGAACAATGGCAAGAGAAAGAGCCGCATATCAGTCTGTTAGACTATGTTAGCAAGTTCAAGGAAAGACTGCGTGCAGCTTGACCTAGCCAAAGAGAACTTGAAATCAAGTCAGGGAAAAATGAAAACTTGGTATGATCATAAGGCTAGAAGCCGTGAGTTTAAACCAGGAGACAAGGTCCTTGTGTTGTTTCCCTTACAGTCCAATCCATTGCAGGCTAGATTTCATGGTCCTTATGAAATTCTGACAAAACTCAATGATCTCAATTACATTGTGAAGACTCCAGATAGGAGAAAGCCAAAACAGTTGTGTCACATTAACATGCTGAAGCCTTATCATGATAGGAATGCTAGGGTTGCAGCTGTTACTTCAGATCCTCCTATGGCGAGACTTGTGAAGATGAGGGGGAGTTTCAAGATGATGAACCTAGAATTAAAGCTGAAGTTCTTTCATGTAAATTGTCAAATTCTGAAGTGTTGCAAAATCTTGATGTAAAACTCCAGCACTTAGAACCCTCACAGAAAGATCAGTTTGAGAGGTTGATCAAGAAATATAAAGATCTATTTCCTGATGTTCCAAAGAGAGTTTCTATAGCCTCTCATGATGTAGATGTTGGTGATGCCAAACCAATAAAACAGCATCCATACCGGATGAATCCTGAAAAGAAAGATTGCTGAGAAAGAGGTTGAGTACATGTTAGAACATGATATTATCAGACCCTCTAACTCAGATTGGAGTTCACCCTGTGTTCTAGTTCCAAAACCTGATGGAAGCACTAGATTCTGTACAGATTATCGCAAAAGTCAATGCTGTAACTAGAACTGATGTGTTTCCAATACCTAGGATTGATGATTGTATCGATAGAGTAGGGCAAGCAAAGTTTCTGACCAAGATTGATTTATTGAAGGGTTATTGGTGTGTGCCTTTAACTGAGAGGGCCAAGAGCATCTCTGCTTTTGCCACACCATCTGGGTTATACCAGTATGAAGTCCTACCCTTTGGCATGAAAAAATGCCCCAGCCACGTTCAAAGGATGATACAGTCTACAATCGCCGGATTGCCACACACGGGTGCGTACATCGACGACCTGATCACATGGGTGACTCCTGGGAAGAACATCTGAAAGATGTAGAGACGTTGTTCAGCGCTTGACCCAGGCTAACCTGACTGTTAACCTGAACAAGAGTGACTTTGGTTGTGCTACTGTCACGTATCTTGGCTACGTCATAGGCCAGGGTAAGGTGGCACCCATAAATGCTAAAGTCCAAGCCATCATGGACTTTCCAGTTCCTGACAACAAAAAAAGCTTTGCGCCCGCTTCCTTGGAATGATCGGGTACTACACCGCAAGTTCTGCAAGAACTTTGCTGAGATTGCTCTCAGTCTCACCAACCAACTGAAGAAAGGCGTAAAAGTTCACTTGGGATGAAGCATGCCAAAGAGCCTTCGATCGCCTGAAGTCTCTGCTGTGTCACTTCCCGTGCTCAAATCTCCTGACTTCAACAAACCGTTCTCCATAGCGGTCGATGCTAGCGACCAAGCTTGTGGATCTGTGCTCCTACAGAGAAGTGACTCTGATGACATTGAGCATCCGTGGCATACTTCTCCAGGAAGTTCAATCGCCACCAAAAGAACTATTCCACAATTGAGAAGGAGCTGTTGGCTCTGGTTCTATCCTTACAACACTTTGAGGTCTATGTTTGTACAGGGCAAAAGCCAATGATTGTATATACTGACCACAATCCGTTAATGTTTTTGAGTAAGATGAAAAACAAGAATCGGAGATTGTTGAATTGGAGTTTGATTTTACAGGAGTTTGACTTGGAAATTAAGCATGTAAAGGGTACTGACAATGTAATTGCTGATTGTTTATCCCGTGTTTGAGTATGTGTATATATATCACGTGTTTATTAGCATATTTTATTATATGTATATATACACAAGTGTCTACTTAACCATTTTTTGTATTGAAAAGAAAAATTTTGCCTTTATAAGTCAAAATTTTTCCCTTTTGGAATGGAGGTGTAATGTGGTAAATAGCCACTAGATGGCAGTATTGACTTTTTTTTTTTTGTGAAGCCCAGTCTGAAGCTAGGTTGGGCATGCCCTGGACATGCCCAGAGGGAAAGTCCCAGAAATGGGAGGGGCTGGACAAGAGTATATAAGGAGAAAAAAATCGAGAGTGTGTAGGAGTAGGAGAAATTGCAAGAAGGATACATTTGACCAGACCTGTCACTCTTTTCAAGACCTTTTAAGCTTTTTGTGGATTTTTGCCTGTGTTGGAGCATTTTCCTGTCCCAGGACATCACAACAGAGCAGCCCATCTCCATTACAGGGAACTGTAAATATCTTTTTTTTTTAAATTTTATTTCAATCTTGGTCAGTAGGGTAGAGAATAGATTGGTTCTGTTTGTTTAATTAAATCTGTTGAAGTTTAACAATTTTGTCTGTCATCCCTTGCTGTCCGTGACGCCATAACAAATTGGGGCCATAACAGTATGGTGGTGTGAGTAAGTTAGTGAGTGTGCTTTATCAGGTACTGAGTGTGGAGGGTGGTGTGAGTGAGTTGGTGAGTGTGCTTCATCAGGTCCTGAGTGTGTATGGTGGTGTGAGTGAGTTGGTGAGTGTGCTTCATCAGGTCCTGAGTGTGTATGGTGGTGTGAGTGAGTTGGTGAGTGTGCTTCATCAGGTCCTGAGTGTGTATGGTGGTGTGAGTGAGTTGGTGAGTGTGCTTCATCAGGTCCTGAGTGTGTATGGTGGTGTGAGTGAGTTAATGAGTGTGCTTTATCAGGTACTGAGTGTGTATGGTGGTGTGAGTGAGTTAGTGAGTTTGCTTCATCAGATCCTGAGTGTGTATGGTGGTGTGAGTTAGTGAGTGTGCTTTATCAGGTACTGAGTGTGTATGGTGGTGTGAGTGAGTTAGTGAGTGTGCTTTATCAGGTCCTGAGTGTGTATGGTGGTGTGAGTTAGTGAGTGTGCTTTATCAGGTCCTGAGTGTATGGGTGGTGTGAGAGTTAGTGAGTGTGCTTTATCAGGTCCTGATGGTGGTGTGAGTAATGAGTGGGTGGTGTGGAGGGTGGTGTGAGTTAGTGAGTGTGCTTTATCAGGTCCTGAGTGTGTATGGTGGTGTGAGTGTTTAGTGAGTTTATCAGGTGCTTTGTATCAGGTGTGACTGAGTGTGCTGGTCCTGAGTGTGTATGGTGGTGTGAGTGTGTTAGTGAGTGTGCTTTATCAGGTCCTGAGTGTGTATGGTGGTGTGAGTGTGCTTTATCAGGTACTGAGTGTGGAGGGTGTGTGAGTTAGTGAGTGTGCTTTATCAGGTCCTGAGTGTGTATGGTGGTGTGAGTGTGTTAGTGAGTGTGCTTTATCAGGTCCTGAGTGTGTATGGTGGTGTGAGTGTGTTAGTGAGTGTGCTTTATCAGGTCCTGAGTGTGTATGGTGGTGTGAGTGTGTTAGTGAGTGTGCTTTATCAGGTCCTGAGTGTGTATGGTGGTGTGAGTGAGTTGGTGAGTGTGCTTCATCAGGTCCTGAGTGTGTATGGTGGTGTGAGTGCGTTAATGAGTGTGCTTTATCAGGTCCTGAGTGTGTATGGTGGTGTGAGTGAGTTAGTGAGTGTGCTTCATCAGGTACTGAGTGTGTATGGTGGTGTGAGGTAGTGAGTGTGCTTTATCAGGTCCTGAGTGTGTGTGGTGGTGTGAGTGTGCTTTATCAGGTCCTAAGTGTGTATGGCGATGTGTGTTAGTGAGTGTGCTTTATCAGGTCCTGAGTGTGTATGGTGTGTGTGAGTGTGCTTTATCAGGTCCTGAGTGTGTGTTTATCAGGTACTGAGAGTGTGTTTATGGTGGAGTGTGTATGGTGGTGTGAGTGAGTTAGTGAGTGTGCTTTATCAGGTCCTGAGTGTGTATGGTGGTGTGAGTGAGTTAGTGAGTGTGCTTTATCAGGTCCTGAGTGTGTATGGCGATATGTGTTAGTGAGTGTGCTTTATCAGGTCCTGAGTGTGTATGGTGGTGTGAGTGAGTTAGTGAGTGTGCTTTATCAGGTACTGAGTGTGGGGGTGGTGTGAGTGAGTTAGTGAGTGTGCTTCATCAGATCCTGAGTGTGTATGGTGGTGTGAGTTAGTGAGTGTGCTTTATCAGGTACTGGGTGTGTATGGTGGTGTGAGTGAGTTAGTGAGTGTGGTTTATCTGGTCCTGAGTGTGTGTGGTGGTGTGAGTGAGTTAGTGAGTGTGCTTTATCAGGTCCTGTGTGTGTGTGGTGGTGAGAGTGTGTTAGGACCTGCTAAAGCACACTCACTATCACACTCTCACCACCACACACACTCAGGACCTGATAAAGCACACTCACTAACTCGCTCACACCACCCTCCACACTCAGGACCTGCTAAAGCACACTCACTGAGTGTGTATGGGGGTGTGAGTGAGTTAGTGAGTATGCTTCATCAGGTACTGAGTGTGTGTGGTGGTGTGAGTGTGTTAGTGAGTGTGCTTTATCAGGTCCTGAGAGTGTATGGTGGTGTGAGTTAGTGAGTGTGCTTTATCAGGTCCTGAGTGCGTATGGTGGTGTGAGTGTGCTTTATCAGTTCCTGAGTGTGTATGGTGGTGTGAGTGTGCTTTATCAGGTCCTGAGTGCGTATGGTGTTATCCTTACCCCACTGCTCTCTCTCTGCAGACCCCGTGGGAGGGCGGCTTGTTTAAGCTGCGGATGCTGTTTAAGGATGACTACCCCTCCTCTCCGCCGAAGTGTAAGTGCTCACCGAGCGCCGGCTCACCGAGCGCTGGCCCGCCTGTGGCGCTGTGGCTGGGGGTTCTGGTTGGAGCTCTGATTTACACCCTGTGATTTTCCCTCACTGAGATTTCCCCTCTCTGTCTCTCTCTCTCCACAGGTAAATTTGAGCCCCCGCTTTTCCACCCCAATGTGTACCCCTCCGGCACCGTGTGTCTCTCCATCTTAGAGGAGGACAAGGACTGGAGGCCGGCCATTACGATCAAGCAGGTAGTGTGGGTAGTGCTGGGTTTGGGGTACACACGCTCGGGTACTGAGGGCTGTGCTGGGTTTGGGGTACACACGCTCAGGTACTGAGGGCTGTGCTGGGTTTGGGGTACACACGCTCAGGTACTGTGGGCTGTGCTGGGGTTGGGGTACACACGCTCAGGTACTGTGGGCTGTGCTGGGGTTGGGGTACACACGCTCGGGTACTGTGGGCTGTGCTGGGTTTGGGGTACACACGCTCAGGTACTGTTGGCTGTGCTGGGTTTGGGGTACACACGCTCAGGTACTGTTGGCTGTGCTGGGTTTGGGGTACACACGCTCAGGTACTGTGGGCTGTGCTGGGTTTGGGGTACACACACTCAGGTACTGTGGGCTGTGCTGGGTTTGGGGTACACACACTCAGGTACTGTGGGCTGTGCTGAGTTTGGGGTACACACGCTCAGGTACTGTGGCTGTGCTGGGTTTGGGGTACACACGCTCAGGTACTGTGGGCTGTGCTGGGTTTGGGGTACACACGCTCAGGTACTGTGGCTGTGCTGGGCTTGGGGTACACACGCTCAGGTACTGTGGCTGTGCTGGGTTTGGGGTACACACGTGGTGCTTAGTTTGCTAATCTCCTCCTCATTGGACAGATCCTGTTAGGAATCCAAGAACTTCTGAACGAGCCAAATATCCAGGACCCGGCGCAGGCAGAAGCGTACACCATATACTGGTGAGTTCCTGCTAATGCTTACATACTGCACTCAAAGCACTGGCACAGCCTGCTCCCTCTGCTGGTGAATCCTCGATAACCCTAACATGTTGTGATTAGAGTGCTTGTTCAACTTGCGCCATCTACTGGTGAGTTCCCCCTAACGTTAACATACTTTGCTCCGGGTGCGAGTGCAGCCTGTATCGTTAACTGCTCCGTTTCTGCTAATGTTAACGTACCATACTCAGACTGCTTGCACAGTCTTTACCAGCAATTGATCAGTTGTCGCTAACGCTGACAGGGTGTGGTGTGAGCCCTGTCGCAGCCAACACTACCTGCTGGTGAGTTCATGCTAACACTAGCATTCAGCATTCGGATAGCATCGCAGCTGACACAATCTAATGGTGAGTTCCGGCTAAAGCTAACGGAACGCTCGAGAGAGCCCTCGCACAACCTACAGTCTTCTCACTCATGGGTCATTACATGTCAATTCACACACCCTCCCCAGTGACATCTCTCAGATTTGACTGAAAAAAAAAAAACTCAAAAATTACTTTTTGACCCCAAATGAAGGAATCCCAAATTTCAGCTTCTTCAGTCATTTGGGAATTTTTGCCCTCGGAAATATGGGTGCCACGCCCACTTTTTTCCTGCACTTAATTTGTAACCATATCTGGAGACCCATAACTTCTCTTTTATATGAGCTACAGGGCTAACAATTTTTAAAAGGAACATTGATTGCCTCCTCTTTGAAACCAGCATTACAAATGGGAAACTAGTTCCATTGTATACAATATTAACCCATTCAAACTGGATTTTGTTTCGTGCAATAATGATTTTTGGGATATTGGCGGGTCCAGGTAATTGTGATTTGTGTGTTTGAAGGCTTTTTGACAACTTGTTCATCAAAAATGATGACATTACTGTAACTCAGATGATTTCCAGAGACATCAGATCATTAGTGGGGTTATGAGGGCGGGGGGGTCCCAAAAATGGTCACCGGACAAACAGATCCTTCAGAACCCTTATTTTAGGCAATGATTTTGCCATGTGTCCACTTGAGGCAGACACTTTGCTTTTATGACCAACTTGCACATCTTATTCAACTTTAGAGCCAATAAAAAGTGTGCTTATCCAGCTCCTTCTGTGGAAACTAATTTTTTTTGAAAAATGGACCCTTGGCCCACATACGTCAACTCTGATGAGCTCAGTATTGATGGTTTTGGTGGTTGAAATCACACTCTAATAACAAATAATGATACACAGAATAACTTATTCATTATGTCAGGGTGGAGTTTCATGAAAAAAATCATGATTTAGCTTGTTAAGCCTTCAAGGCCATATTAGCATCCGGAAACTCAGTAAACTCCTGATTAGCTCTGTGTTTAGTTCTGAAGGTTGGAATTGCAACAAATAAATAATATTCTTAATGACTTATTGATCATATCCTGGAGAAATGCTTTAACATAATAAAAATTGATCATTAACCCTTTCGAGGCTGGAATGTGTAGGTGCCTATCATCAAGCAAGTTAATTTATAATGTGGTTTAACATATTCAAAATATCCCATTTGTAAGCACTGGTTCCAAGAGAGGAGGCAATCAATGACCCCTTAATCAGTTTTTAGCCCTGTAGCTCGATAAAAAAGAAGTTATGGGTCTCTAGATATGGTTGCAAATTAAGTGCAGTAAAAGTGGGCGTGGCACCCATATTTCCCAGGGCCATAATTCCGAAATTACTAAAGGTATGAAGCTGAAATTTGGGATTCCTTCATTTGGGGTCAAAAACTAGTTTTAGAATTATTTTTCAGTCAAATCTGTGAGATGTCACTGAGGAAGTTTTATGGAATCTGAATTGACATGGAATGACTCAAATGCTAACATGCTGCAAGCAGAGCCCTATCACAGACCACGCCATCTGCTGGTGAGTTCCTGCCAATGCTAATATATTGCGCACAGGGCCGTAACACAGTCAACAACTGCAACTGCTAACATGCAGATGCTAACATACAGCACTCAGAGCACATCACAGACAATTCAAACTGATGAGTTCCCGCTAATGCTCTCATATTGCACTCAGACCCCTATCGCCCTCTACTGGCGAGTTCCCTTTAGCACAGACGTACTGGGCTCGGAGTTTGAGCATAGTTCTCATTGTCTGATATATTTAATGTTACTGCACGTATCGGAAGGAAGGGTTGCATGTACGGTGAGCCTGCAATTCCAGGCCTGTTCAGCCTGTCATTTAAATGTGGTTTATACCTTTCTAGAGCGTCTGCGCTAACTTTACTACACTGCTAATCTTTTCCTTGCGTAATCTGCAAATTTGTGTGAATTTGTATTCATATCCTCAGGTGTCATTTTTGCATTTGATTTTTTTTTTTTTTTTTTTTTTTTTTTTTTTTCAGCCAGAACAGAGTAGAATACGAAAAAAGGGTTCGAGCACAAGCCAAAAAATTTTCTCCGTAAAGAAATCCTGAAGAAAGAATGGAGGCAAGCTGGGGGCAAGGTGGATATTTTTTTATTTTTATTTTTTTCTCCTTTTTTTTCATTTTATTTGTTAAGAAATTATTGTATCCTTCGCATACTTTTTCACTTCTCGCACGTACTTTTACAGGACGTATTTAAAGCTACATTTGTGCTGGCGTTTCTGGTCCTTTACCGTAATGTGTCTGGTGTAGGGGGAAAGGATGGACTTGTTTTTATCCTGTTAAGTTGTTGTAGGTGCAGTGGGGCTTGGCACAGTTCCAGACTACACACAATTATCCCCCAGCTTACTACACACAAAACTGCTCGGTAAGAAAAAAAAAAAAAATAACTGATTGGGTTGGCCATTATATTTTTAATTTACAAAATACGTGATTTATTTCCCCCTGATTTTCTTTCAAACAGGGTCTGTCTATCGGTCTGTGTATTTTCCATGGTTTTAATGATGTAAAACTTGCTATTACTTTAATATGTCAGTATTTCAACTGCTGTAAAATTAACTTTTATACTTTCTATGATTATTCGAGTGTCTCTAGAAGACTCTTTCCATTTCTGATGCAGGCCTTGTATACCGCATGTTGTAAAGTATAATAGTTGCCTTGGCCATTTTAGTTAGCCCTGGAGAAACCGAGAAACAGCCACACTGAATCAAACATCACGGGCAGGTTAGATTAAAACTGCATCAGACTCTGTGTTTATATGGTGTTTTGTTCATGTTTGTGTTTAGAGTAAATAAAATGTTTATACAAACAATGGTTTTGTGTTGTTTTAGGCTGCTGTTAGTGCCTGGTTGTTTATTTTCAAAAAATAAAATGAAAAAGTTTGGGAGTAGTTATGTGAGCTTGAGAGAAAAGACTTGTTCTCTCCACTGAGTGCTGTGCATTCTGTGACCTGCATGCTTGCTGCCCCCTGAGGACATTACAGGCATTACAGGAGGCTCCAGACTGCTGCTCACGGCAGTGTAAATTATGCTGGAAATGCTGGACTATGATTGCACGAATATATACAATGAAAGATTGTACACCTGCACAAAATTCAGGGCGGCATGCTGCACCCTGCTCTAGCTTCTCCTCACTGTATACAAAGTGATTTACCTTGTGAAGGTGCTCATTGATTGAAAATCGACGAGTAGGATGGTTCAGAAGTGTGAAACCCAGTTACTAAAAATGGGTTGTGAAAGTGAAAGACAACTTTTGCACAAAATGTACATTAAATAAAATTACCCACATGGAGTCTGCAATTTTTTTTTGGTTAATTTGGGCAACAATTTGAATAATGAGAATGCGACTGAACCATTAAAAAACTGAAGGTCTTCGCAGATCGTTAAAATGCCATTATGTTCAGCTGGTGGGTGTCAGAACGCTCACTGGAAAACGGACACTTCAGGTCTTGTACCTCCTGCTGTTGACGAGTTGTATTACATTTGATGTATGTAAAACTCAACACGAAAATGGTGGATTTTGTGAGTTTCATTTTTTGGTGTTTAAGTAATAACCATTCACTTCAGTTTTGTCTTAAATTTTTTTTTTCTCATAATTTTAACACCTAAGAGACAATTATTTAATTTGCGGGTTACTTACTTCTGACTAAAGTTTGTCTTTCACAAGTGTAGATTTCATCGCTGATTATGTGTGGATAGACGATTGACTGGCCTGTAAAGCTTTTGTCGCAGAATTGCAGAATCAAAATAGCTTCTGCTGCATTGCCTCACTGATGCAGTCCAGACAGTTCCTCTCTTTTGAAAAGCATGTCAGTTGAGGTATTGGCCCACTTCACTTCTAAATAAGAATTTCTCAGCCCCCGTTGGGGCTGTTTTCTTACATCTGCTTGCCTGCTGCGGCACTACCGACGGCTGGCTGTTGCACAATGACAACTGCAGTAATAGCTCATGTTGGAGAGCCATTTTTATATTGGGAGAGCTGATTCTCATGACCATGATGGCGCACACACCGCTGTACTCTAATCACTAATCTCTGCTTCTGCAGTCGCTTCAGATGTGCCGTTCTAATGACTCTGTGGAGCGCAGCGTCCCAACAGAGCAGAACCGTTTATCACTGAAGAGGGACGGAGTTTTTCCCTCGCTTTCTTCTCGGACCATGGGCAGGAATCTCACTGTTTACGGCAAAATATGTTTGTATTTTGAGACTATGGCTAGTGTAGCTGGGGGATTTAATTTTTGATTCTGTGAAAAAGTATTTGCCCCTGTTAGTAAATTCAAAGTTTTACCGGGACAAACATTATGACCGTCGTCCAAAAGAAGCAGACCCGATGTTCATATTACAAAAGAGGAAAGTATTTATTACATGAGCCAGCAAGGAAACAAAATCCTCCAAAAAATGTTCATTGAAGCACTGTTTATTGCATTACATTTGCATATATTCAAATTTGTGTGTAAACCAAGTTTTGACCTCTGATTGGTCGCAAGCAGTTGTGTGCCATGTTTGGCACTGCGGATTGGATTATTCATATCCCGAATGGGTGTGGGGTCTCACCCTCTTCCCCCTGTGGACCTGTAGAAAATCCCCAAAAGGTGGAACGGGCAGCGGTCATTAACATGTACATGTGAGTTGGCCTAATACACAAATCTGTCTGTCTCTCCACTGTATTCAAAGGCACAAATTTATCTGTTTCCCCACAGTCCCTTCCTGATTTCCTCTACTTTTGTATATTTCTTGAACTTAAATGCTTCAGATCAATGATTATTTAATTTATGGAAGGAAAAAAAGCCATCCAACCCTACCTGGCCCTGTGTGAAAGTCATAGCCGCCTTAGTTAATAATAGGCTTGAGCAATATCCAAAATTAAATATCTCGATATTGTCCCGCCCAAATATCGCGATAGACGATGTTATCATCGGGGGCCGGGGGGGGGGTTGGTTTGCTGGTTAATAATGGGTAGTCTTAGCTTATGAATAAATAATGGCTGAGAGCTTGATTTGATCAGGGCTGTACAGTGTGACAGTTTGGCTCGCATTAGCTGTTGAAAATTAATTATATGCAAAGATAAATGTAAAACATTTGTACATATGCAATAGGTTGCATAATCGGTATTTATCATAGATGTATATATCTATGGTACTGATCTGCCCCAACTTTGTTTCCTGCTAAAGACGAGCGGGTGCACGTATACGGTCTTCGATATGAAGGAGCGATGCATCAAGGGAAATGTATTTTGAAGTATCCACAGACCATTTCAATGCTGCCGCAAAAAAACTACATTTCCCAAACTACATTGCGCCGCACTGTCAGACATGGATGTGGAAGATGTTTAATCTCAAAACGAAGCGGTTTTTTTTTTTTTGGTTGTTAGATCATCAGGCTGCAAGCATTTTCGGAAAAATACCACATTTGGAGGACTCCTCGGTAACATCAAACGTTAAGCGATCGGATCAAGATACGTCAGAGGCTGAAAAGCGTGGGTGATCAGTGCACCAGTGTTCTGACAATTTGTGCTGCCTTGTCAAAAAATGCTACCGTAATGCAAAGCGATCGTAAAGTTTTTGTTTTCGCCTTAATATTGCAATATGAATCAGTTTACAGTAGTACCTTTGTTATTTCTTAGCTTGTTATAACATAAGCAGATGTTATAATGAGTTGGGTTTGCATAAAAATATATGCCGCATGCTATTATCATCCAATCTCTACGTTTTCAGGAAAACCCAGCGTGTGAATGCAAATATATATGCGCTTAAAGGTTGACAGGCGCACCAAAAAAAAAGATGTATATTTATGATTTTTGAAGATGCTTAAGATATGAGCGAAGAAATAGAGCCCAAGATTTTAGGTTTGCACAAGCGCAGAACCGCGAGGTAGCATATTTTGATAGGTAGCAAAATTTGACAGAACGCCGGTGTATTGATCCAAAATGCACAAGCAAGCTGTTCTTAATAAATATTGGCTGTTAAAAATAATAGGGCATATTGACACAGCGATAATAATGTGATCCATTTCATCATCTCAGTAATTCCGAATAATTAGTGTTTTTCCAAATAAAATTTAACATACACAGAACAGCGGCGGGGCAGGCAATGTAAAATCACTTCGGCACAGCAGCCTATTTAAATATCTTACCGTTTGATGATAATTTGGCTAGCCTTTTCGCCCGCTCAGACAATCCATCTATGGCCAAGAACACACGGCAGACAATCCAAGCAATACAGATTTTCCGTCTTAGCTCATCCTGACATGGGTATCGCGCGTAATTGCTGGTGTTGAAATGGCTCTCAAAAGCCTTGCGTTTTTTGCGTCTGGTGTAGGTCATCCCTCGTTGATTAAGTCCAACTTCTCATTGAATGTTAATCTGAAAAACTGCGTGTTTAGTAAACTTTAAACGATATCCTAATCATTCGCAGCGCTGAGCGCTACTCACGTCTTCCATCATGAAACAAGAACACAGGCTAGATAGGTTATTTACCGCCGTTTTTTTTTTTTTTTTTTTCCCCCAAGCTCGTGATTTACCATAGTTCGCGATAATAAAGCCCATTCATGGGGGAAGTATGATTGGTCAATTTTACTGTCATTTGAAATTACACTCATTGAATTACTACTGCGAAAACCTCTGTAAATTTCCTCCCCAACTGCAGGGGGAGACAAAGGGCTTCTTTACTTTTAACCATTCACACTCCAACACAAACTTTCATTTTCCCCTGGTTGAAAGCCGAAATGTTGCCAGATTTGCGAGCTCGCGTTCTTTTTTTCGACTAAATCCGCCATGTCTGTGTACTGAAATTCTGCAGCTGCATGCAGGCTAACCCAAATAATTCAGCAGTTATTTTCGATCGATTTTCGCGTGGAAAGAAGGAGTATAAAAGTAAAATAAAAGTCCAAGGATGCCATAACAGCTGTTCGATGTTCGATATTGTTAAAAAATATTGCTTATGACGACAAACATCGTGATATTCGATAATATCAAAAATCGGCCCAAGCCTAATTAATAAATCAACCAATTAAACAAACTTGATTGGTACTTGGGTTCATTTCACTGGACATACCCAGGTAAGATGACTGCCAGCCCTGCTCACTCAAAACATCACTTAAATTGAACTTATTTGGCAACGTGAAGTCGGCAAAAAGCAGCAAATGATGCTGCAATCTGAAAAAATTCAAGAACAGGTGAGAGAGAGTTGTTGACATCCATCATTCTAGAAAAGGGTTACAAAGCCATTTTTATGCCATTTTTTTCCTCAGAGTCATTGTTGACAAAGGGGAAACTTGGAACAGCGGTGGACCTTCCCAGGTGTGGCCGGCTTTCCAAAATTCCTCAAAGAGCACATCAACCACTCATCCATGAGGTCACAGAAAAACTCAAACTAACATCTGAAGAACTGCAGGCCTCTGTGAGGTCAATGTGCACGATTCTACAAATATTAGCATCTGTGCGATGGTCTGGGGCTGCTTTGCTGCTTCAGGACCTGGGGGACTTGTCCTTATTGATGGAACCATGAATTCTGCTCTATACCAGAAAATCCTGAAGGAGAATGTCCAGCCATCAGTTTGTGACCGAAAGCTCATCCCCATTTGGGTTATGCAGCAGGACAATGATCTAGAGCATATCATCAATCCAAACCTGAATGGCTCAAAAGAAGTAAAATGAAGGTTTTGGAGTGTTCTGGTCAATGTCCTGACTTGAATCCGGCTGATTTGCTGTGGCATGACCTTAGACCAGGGGTGTCCAATCTTATCCGCAAAGGGCCGGTGTGGGTGCAGGTTTTTATTCTATCCCAGTGCCATAACAACTGAATCATCTAATTAACTAATCATGGAGATCAATCAAGACCTTGATAAGTAAAATCAGGTGTATTAGTGTTGGGCTGTTTGGGAAACCAGCACCCACACCGGCCTTTTGCGGATAAGATTGGACACCCCTGCCTTAGACCGTTCATTCTCAAACCCTCAAATATGGCTGAATTAAAACAATTCTGTATTGTGGGCTCAAAAATGACTGACACCCTGACTGGCAATGCACAAACAATATAAAAAAAAAAAAATTAATATAATTATAGAAAAACGAAATGTACCACTGAGTGTTCCCAAGAAATAGCAGTAGGAGTAGCAGGTTAAGTGAAAAAAGTAGCCCGTCAGGAGTTGGATGTGGTGCCACAACCATTCTGCTCCCTCATGGCAGAAGGAAGGAAGTGACATTTACCGCTTTCAGACAAAGGTGGTGCTGCATCAGTATGGGAATAGTGCCCATGAATGCTTTTGATTCCTTACCATATTGACTGTGTGGAGAGATGTATGTGGGCCTAGAAAATGCATTTGTTTTCTGTATCATATGTGCTCGGACAGATGTGGGCCAAATTTAGATGAGCACCCCCCTAAAACCAACATATGGGGATAAATCAATGAATAACTCCCAATTATCACAGTGCTAGTTCCAAAATTTATAACGGTTATTGTTGCTGCCATCCCAAGTAACAATTTGAAAATATGAGACCCAGGAGGAATTGAAGCCGTAAAAAGTATAATTTGGCTACAATTTCATCACAAATTGAAAGTTTTACATTGCCATGGTGGGGCAGCATTATCATCAAAAGCTCGGCCTTTTTTTTTTTTTTTTTTTTTTTTTTTAATGGCTCATTTTAGTGCACCTTAGACAGCTTAATGCAGGTATTTTTCAGAGGATGGTTTTTTGCCCGCTTGGCCGACAGGCCCAAGGGGCTTATGCTGTGCTTAGGGTCATTAGTGGTGGTCTGTTGTGCGTGTGTGCGTGCGTCCACAATTGTCGTTTCAGCGCGATACAGCTTTCAGTTTTCCACGGATCCTTTTCATATTTCATATGCATGTATGTGGGCCCAAGATCTAGCCCGATTTCGATTTTGGGCATGCTCCCATTCTTGGTTTGGCCACCAGGCGGCTTTTTCTGCAAAAATTCAAACAGCTCTAACTCCCTTATTCTACGAGCTAAGATGCTCAAATTTTTACTGTAGGTTGTTCTACCAAGGGTTCATCATATATGTAAAGGGTTTTTGATTTGACCTCATTTTAAAGGTTATATAGGTCAAAGGTCATAAAATGTGCCGATTTCATTTCAGTGCCATAGCGCCCTCAGTTCTCAACGGATCCTTTTCATATTGTATATGCATGTTTATGGGCCCAAGATCTAGCCCGAGTTCGATTTTGTGCATGCTGCCATTCGTGATTTGGCCACCAGGCGGCTTTTCCTGCAAAATTTCAAACAGCTCTAGCTCCCTTATTCTATGAGCTAAGATGCTCAAATTTTTACTGTAGGGTTTTCTGCCAAGGGTTCATCACATATGTAATGGGTTTTTGATTTGACCTAAATTTTAAAGGTTAAATAGGTCAAAGGACATAAAATGTGCCGATTTCGTTTCAGCGCCATAGCGCCCTCAGTTCTCAACAGATCCTTTTTCCTATTTTATATGCATGTATATGGGCCCAAGATCTAACCCCACTTCGATTTTGGGCATGCTGCGATTCTTGGTTTGGCCACCAGGCGGCTTTTTCTGCAAATATTCAAACAGCTCTAGCTCCCTTATTCTACGAGCTAAGATGCTCAAATTTTTTGCCACTTGGCCAAAAGGCCCAAGGGGTTTATGCTATGCTCTGGGTCTTTAGTGGTGGTATGTCATGCGTCTGCGTGCGTAAACTTTTGGCTTGTCTGCGCTCTAGCGTCTTCAGTTTTTCACCGATCCTTTTCATATTTCATATGTGTATATAGCGTCATAAGGTCTAGACCTACTTCCATTTTCAGCCCAGTCGGACCGTTACTTTGGCCAATAGAGGGCGTTCCATTTTGGGCACGTTTGGCCAAGCGGGCGCAGTGGTTTTGCCACTATTTTTGGATTTTCTGGTCAAGTTTCACTTTTTTTGTTAAAGTTGATGTCCTTACTCAAGCAACATGTTACTATTTCAATCACAGTATCAACTAGCACCACAAACACCAGTACATTTAATTCTAAAAGCATGCATAAATTAACTCAAACACCAAAGCAATTATTTCTTTGAACCATTCATTCTATTTTTAGGTCACCTGAGACAACGGGCCCTATCTTACGCCAGAGTCCCTAAACCCGTTATTTGGGGATTTAGCATTGCGTAAGAGGCGTTCCCCCGCAAAAGTTGCTATCTTGCACACCTGCCTATATCCCTAAAACACCTGCGCTACCGGTTATATTATGCATAGGCATGGTTTTGGGCGTTCGCCAGTTAAACCAATCAGTGTGCCACGTGCCATTGCCTTTAGGAGCAGGCTGCGCTATCCCAAATCCTCAAACCGAAATCCGTGATGGAGAGAGGAAGGTCGCCACGTTTCTCCGAAGACGAAGTTAAATTGCTCGTGCATGAGGTCAAATGCAGACAGGGAAGGATCTGTTTTTGTTAAGTTAATCATGAATTGTATTATTTTATTATTATTATTATTATTATTTTATTATTTGACATTGACATATTGTTTAATGTTTGGTATGTATTAAAAAAAAAAAAACATCAAGCCTACCCCTTTTGTGGGGCGCCCCGGTGGCTCGTCGGTTTGGGCGTGCGCGCCGTGGGGGCTTTGTCCTTCCCGCGGCGACCCGGGTTCGATTCCGGCTCGGGTCGTTTGCCACGTGTCTTCCCACATTCTTCTCCCTAGCCTTCCTGTCACTCTCCACTGTGTGTCTGTCAGGTAAAGGAAAAAAATCCCAAAAAAAATCTTTAAAAAAAAAAAAAAGCCTACCCCTTTTGTGATAGAAACTTCAAAAAAAAAAAAAAAAAAAAAAATGCGTTTTGCCGTGCACTCCCAACTCCCTCTCCCGTCTGAAATGAAGCATAGAACAAAATCCCATTTTAGAAAAATAAAATTAGGTCTATGCACTGGCACTCAGCAACGTAACTTTTTTCCAGCAAGAGAGGCATTTCAGAACTCTTCAGCGAATGAAGGTAATTCTGGTGACAAGTACGTGGTTTCGTCCATTTACATTTTCCAATCGGACAGCTGTCTATTTTTTACAGCAAGTTGCGTGTCCATGCTGCAAAAACAGGTGTACATACTTGTCGCCGAAATTACCTCCATTCGCAAAAGAGTTCTGAAATTCCACTCTCGCTGGAAAAAATTACCGTTGCTGAGTGCCAGTGCATAGACCTATTTATAATTAAATTATTTTTCTGTACTGAATGTAGCCCATTATTTTGTCGCTGTTAGATCGCATGGGGGAGAGAAGCCGTGTCTTCAATTGCCACTTGATTATTCTCGAATTGGAAAACGTGTTAATAAAGGAAAACCATCTAGAATTGGCCAGGACTAATTTTAGTCAATAAAGGGATGGATATTTTCCCCCAAATTTTCAGGTCTAGCGCCGGCCCTGATATTATATATAATATATATTAATATATAATACATATTAATTATATACTATTATAAAAGCGGAAAAAATGATTGATACAAAATACAAACAATAAAGACTTACCTGAAAGGCCCACGTAGCTGGTGCGCTGGCGGTACACGCGTTCTGGGCGTCTTCTATTATTTAACTGGCGATCAAGGTGATTTAGTACTATCTCTGCCATTTTCTCAGGGGTTCAACTGAGGCTAAAGCAAGGTGGCTTTTTATAGGCGAGTTAGTTCGGGAAGTGGAGCTGCATGTGCGCGTCCACATGTGTCCAAGTGGACGCGCATTGAAGCCGCCTGGGCGTGCTCTTGTAAAAGCCCAAATGGGTAGCGGGTGGTTTGAGGACCCACTATACGCTTTCCCTAACGTGTGTGGTCAAGATAGTAATTGTAGGGAAAGAGCATAAACACACCCACGGGCACACCTCCAGGCGCAAATAAGGGAGTCCGCATAATGCATAGCGGGTAGTGTGGCTGCAAGATACCGTTTAGGGATAGTGGAAGCTGCTAAATGCGTAATTCACGGGTAGTGGCAACGGGTAGGGCAGTGTGAAAGATGGAGCCCAACGTCTCAAAGTGACTTATTCTAATCGCCTTTTGTTCATCGTTGTCCGTTGTGCATCGTCCGTCATCCGTTGTGCGTCCGTAAACAATTTACATTTTCGACAACTTCTCAGAAACCGCAGATTCGATTTCAATAAAATTTTGCAGGAACCTTCCTTGGTCAACTATGCACCAACATTGTGAATTATATCGTGCCCACCCCCAGGGGCTCTGAGAGGCGGGGCTAAAACTGGTCAAATTGGCTGAAATTCTAAAAATCTTCTTCTCCAGGCCCAGATATGCTGGAAAACAATACTCTGCATAGACGGAAGGCTCTTGAGGTGCTATATCAAAATTGTGAACTTCATGACCCTCGAGCTCCATGTTTGGCCCTGGGGAGGGAGTGAAATTTACTATAGTTTATATAGGAAAATTATACTTGTGGGTACATTTTCTTCATTTTCTACTGGAAATCATTCAAACTTGATTGGCATTATAACTATGAGATGACAGTTTGATACTATGACATTTTTGACCCTGTCTCTTCCCCAGGGGCTGAGGGGTGGGGCCCAAATGGGGTCATATTGCCTAAAATTTCAACAATCTTCTTCTCCAAACTGAGATAGGCTGGAAACAAGTACTCCTCATAGATGGAAGGGTCTTTAGGTGCTTTATCAAAATTATGAATTTCATGGCCCCCCTCCATGTTTGCCCCTGGGGAGGGGGTGAAGTTTACTAAGTTTATATAGAAAAATGATACTTTTGTAACAATGTAGATTGAGCACAAGTACAGAGACTCTGAGAAGTTTTAGTCTTTATTGCCTCTGGATTCCTCAAAGGAGCTTGGGTAACCACATAGAAGGAAAAATTGGAGTTCTTACTAGAGTTAAACAAAAGTAGTCCAATATCATGAAATCCAAAAGGCAGATGAAAAAGGTCAAACACACAAAAGACCTTCAAACAAAGGTTTCTCCAAGGCCATTAACAGTCCAAAAGTTCCAAAATAAAACAGGGCATCAACAAAGACTTACAAGGCTAGGGCACAAACCATGACTGATCGAAGGTGGTCCAAAATGAGGGGTATTTAAGGCTAACAGAATGAGTTTCAGGTGCTACAGCAATGAGAATATAGGTAAGGGCAATGAGTGGCATGAACAGGGTCTCCTGGGGAAAGGGGCATGGGTTTTAAGTCCTTAGGGGTTTCCTGGACAAAACACCAGGGGCTGGGGCATCCTGGCGACATCTGCTGGTGGCTTGTGGTGTGACAACTTCTGGGTATATTTGGTTCATTGACATCAATAACATCAGTTTTTATACAACTCAGGTGACCATTAAGGCCCATGGGCCTCTTGTATTATTATTTATTCCCCATCAGTTGTCTATCTCATCCTGTAGTGCAACAAACTGTACAATTAACATTTTCTTACAATTAAAATTTTATTTCAATACTTCAGTTCTTATCATTTATGACATATTTTTTCTTCCTTGGCACTGTATTATTAGCCATTTGTTATCATAAGACAGAGATTCAAGGAACAACTAGAATAAGTTCCAGAAAAACTGCAACAATATCAATATCAAAAACTGAATTCAGTCCTTGCTAAAAATGATGGAATCTCTACTCATGGAGGATGTTCATCTTGCTATCTTACCTCCGCAAATTAACAAATTGCAGATATGACACAAAGCAATTTTTCTTCTTTACCTTAGCATTCAGCCCTCATGAAACACGCCTCAAACAAATTAGACTAAGTTATTTCAATTAATGGATTTTTTTTTTAATTAAATAAAGGCAAAAATATGGAATCTCTCATTTTCTTTACAGATAGTGCGTTGGTAAGCACTGCAGATACCAATGTGCATAGTAATTTTAGTCCCCAGACGAAGTCGCGCAACTATGGATTCATGCTTGTCATCTCCGCCGCCACCGTCGTGTCCACATCCGCAGACACTTCCTTGTGGACAAAAAACTGGCCACAATTTTTGACCGACTACTTTCAAATTTGGTATGGACATGTGTCATACTTCACTTATGACACCATGGAGAGGCGGTACAGGCTGGAAAGCGGGCTTTTGGGGGCTACACCCATGAACTGTCTCGTTAAAGGGCGAGTCTTTTAAGCTAAAAACACCGTTCATATGAAAATATAAATTAGGAATGGGGCAAATACTTTTTTACAGCACTGTATGTAGCAACTTTTTGGAAAGCTTTTGTCTTCACATGTGAAAACATACCGACAGAAAAGTGAAATATTGACAGTAAAATATGTAAAAGAATAAAATTTCCTTCCAGAGTCTTTTAAAGTCATAGGTAAATAAAGTATTACTCAAATTTTTGGGTACGAGAACATTTCCAAAGTTTATTTCTCGCATGTTGAAAACGGGGTGAAGGAGGAATCCCATTAAGGGCGTTTTCTGGCCCAAACCACCGAATTCAAAATAATTTTCAGCATTAATAAACCACCCCATGGGGTTCATGAATCCACCAGAGAAACCAGCAATATCAATTTTATTAATGACAAATGATTTTTTTTTACATTTTTTAGGTTTTGGGAGGGGCCACCCATTCTGGGGCCCCACAAAGTATCACCAGTGATTATAATCATGTGCTTATCAATGCACATTGTAGCTGATATATTTTCCTAATGAAGAAAAAAAGAATTTGTTGAAATTGAAGTCATACTGCTGAGATAGGAAGATATTTGTTCAAAAAATATCTTCTGAAATGGAGATTTCCAATGGCCACGTGTGTAAACAACGGTACATTTTGACTAAGTTCCTGGCCGTGACACACTAAAGCAGGGGTGTCCAATCTTATCCAGAAAGGGCCGGTGTGGGTGCTGGTTTTTGTTAGAGCCCAACACTAACACACCTGATTCTACCCACCAAGGTCCTGATTGAAACCCCTGATTAGTTAATTAGTGGAATCAGGTGCAGTAGCACTGCTGGGTAGGACAAAAACCTGCACCCACACCGGCCCTTTACGGATAAGATTGGACACCCCTGCACTAAAGGAATTTGCTTAAATTTGCCCTAGGGTATTGCCAACATTCAATGAAAAAACCAGGATGTGCCGACATCGGTAACGTCTTCATCTGAACACTTGCATCAACCGACCATTGTAAACCCAAAAATGGCGTGTGTTGATATGAAATGGATTGCGTGAGTATGGCTCTCACTTAATTCTTCTAGTTTAAGTTTTTTCAGTAATGTATACTGAAACACAGTGAAAACGCCACACCTAATTTTTAAAATTGCTGCTGATTTTTTGAAGCCGTCAGAATTACCACAAAAGAAATATAGTGGTATGAAAGTTAAAAGCTGGAATTTGTGCAAATCCAGGTTCGAACCCAGTTTGCGTGTCTGTCAGGGATCACTTCTCCAATGCACAACTTTATCATATCATTGGCAGCAGGTTGAATGCATCATTTGAATGACATGTAAGCACAAAGCAAGACATTTCAGGCATAAAAGGCACCGTGTTTCATCCCCATCACCATTAGTGTCAGAATGCTACGGCTTACAGAACAGCAGAGGGAGCGAGCTTTGGGGATGCTGCTTGGGGGACCATCTCAAAGAGAGGTTGCCCACCGGTTCAGGGTCAGTCCATCCGCTACCAACAGACAGGAAGTGTTCACGACTGCCTCCGACTAGGACAACTTTCGGTTACGACGGCACTTTAGGACGGACACATCCGGCAGATCCATATGAGGAACCGGTTCCAAACAGCAGCAGACACGGCTCGGAACACAATAGGACACCACAGACACCCCATCCATGCCATGACTGTGATTCGGCGAGGATAAGGTGCCGGAGGCCGTATTGAGGCAACATCATGACACAACGTCGCAGAGACAACAGACTCCAGTTTGCTCGACGTCATCATCTTCAGCTGCCACGAGTCTTCCATCGTTAGGTTTTTTCTGACGAATTTGCTGATTTGCTGTCATTTGCTGACGGCCGACAATGGGTGTACAGGAGGCAATACGAGCGTCGTCAAAATAGGTGTGTTCTGGAGAGAAATGGGTTTTGTGGTGGTAGCGTCATGGTCTGGGCTGCCATTAATGTGAGATTTCGGAGTGAATTGTGATTTTTGGAGGTCTAACGGCACAGCGATATGTGGATGGGATTTTAAGACCAGTTCTCCAACCACTATTGAACAACCATGGACAACGACAATTACCGTTCACGTTCCAACATGACAACGCCCGTCCCCATACTGCACACCTCACCAGAGACTTTCTCCAACGAGCAGGGGTCGATGTTCTCCCTTGGCCATCCATTTCACCCAATCTTAACCCCATTGAACACATGTGGGATGAACTGGGTCGTCGTGTGCCCCAGCATCAACGTCGACCACGCAACGTCACTGAGTTGACAGCAGCACTACAGGAGGAGTGGAGGAACATTCCCCAAGCAACTGTGGGACATTTGTGTGAATCGATGCCTCGCCGTTTACGCGCATGTGTGCAAGCACAGGGAGGACTCACTCGCTACTGACAGTTAGTGGAGGGTCTGTGCATTCACAGTGGCGTATCGAAAACATTTGTTGAGATAATGTGATGAAACTTTACAGTGTAATAGACAATGAAATTCTTTTTCTATTCATGTGATAATTCAATCGAAAAACTTCGGTTTTTTGGTTATTAAATCGGGTGTTGCGTTTTCACTTTGTGTCAGAATAGTTATTAACTATGACCCTGATGATGTTTGTGCTTAAAATTATTGCCTATTTTTAGACCTTGAAAAAGAAAAATGATAAATGTCCGCACACTGGGTTGTAGCTCCCAATACTTTATTGACTGGAAAAGCAGGCAACGTCTCAACCCAGCAGGGTCTTCATCAGGCAAATGACTCACATGACCCGTAGACAGGTATATATACTGGACAAATAAAGTTAGGGATCACCCCAAATTTTGAATGTGAAATATGTGATAGTTTGTATTTTTTTCCATATCATATTTTAATATTGAAAAGTTGGGTGATCCCTAACTTTCTTTGTCCAGTATATAAAGGCAGTAGGCCAATGACATCATTCGGACATCACTGTCAGCCAATTAAGGCTAAGGCACAAATATACTCAATAATACATAGTCAAGATTCATCATATAAAAAATGACGCAATGTAAATAGACATAACATAGCATACAACAAGATATATAATGACATTTTATAAAAAATGACGCAATGTAAATAGACATAACATAACATACAACAAGATATGTAATGACATTTTTTGTATTAAAAATGAATGACATATGCCTGCAGAAGTACCAGGCAGGAAGGCAAAGGACAGTCACAGAAAGGGTTTTATGTAAAATTCCTCATTCAAACCTTTCGGAGACATGGTATTAAGAAAACAAATCCAAGAAGTTTCTCGTTGAAGGAGCCTTCTTTCGAGATCACTCCCCCCACCCCCCCACCTCCGGGATGTTTCTCAACTTTTTCAATGCTAACATAACTCAATGCACTGACATAATGACCCGCTTGTTTAAAATGAGCGGCCACTTTTTGTGCGATAACTCTTTAGTTAAAATGAACAGGAATTCAAGCTGAAAACTAATTTATGAGTCATTATATTGGTTTTGTAAATGCGCAAATTAATGCTTGGTTATGGATTACATGTGAAGAACGCAATGGCACACTCGCAGCCACAATGCGGTAACAATTCATACAACTACCAATGTTTCGAAGCTGGTTTTCTTCTGGACATAGTGAGTTTATTCAAACCCTGAAGACTTGCATGGAAACCGCCGGTAATTTAATACATTCAATTATTGCATAGTGGCTGCGAGTGTCTCCGGACTAACACTGGGGAGTCAGGTGACCGTTCGATATGAATATACGGGCGTTTACTTTATCATCGCTCATGGGATAACCTCTCAAGAGAATTATATCACATCTATTCAATCTATTGCGTTGAAACGACTTTTCCTAATAATGGACATCATCTTTCAACTCGACAGCCCGCTACAGCGGGCTGATAATTTCATGCCTTTCAACGCGGTAGCCGGCCACAGCGGCCAAGTACAGATCGACCCGTAGACCCGTCAGCCCGCTGCAGCGGTCTTATTGACATTTTGGAAAAGAAACGGAGATTCGTGGATGCGTCCGAAAATAAATGGATTTTATATCGAGGGAGTGTGATTTATTTATTTTTTCTTATGAGGGTACAGATATCCGGAATGCCTGAGTTTAAAATTGGCTATTAATTTATCTACATCATATATTATCAATAGGGTCGCCAACAACGCAACAAAATTTTAGGGGGAGTCAATAACCGGAGAACTTAAATATTTTATGAAAAAAAATTCGATCACACATTTAAAAGCTACCCAAGTTCAAATTTAGGCTCCCCTATGCCGTTTTTTGTGGTATAGCCTATTGCATGCGGCAGCTGAACTGTATTTCATACTTTGATAATTAAATTTTGCGATTAATTCACGATTTACATGTGTGCCAATTCCCGCAGATCATATTCCAACAGATCCAGCCGAGACCGTCATCAGAAACGAGCTTTGCTTCATATAGCCTAACGCAACTGAGGAAAGGACGTCTCATGTCTCTTGAAACATATGTCCTCGTTTCATCTGTTCTCTCTCCTGTTTCCTCCATGCATTCTCGGGGAACTGGGATGTAATTTAAGAGACTTGAGACGCTGACTATTTCGATCGGTTAACCAGCACTTGAATCGCCAATCCAACCGGTAAAGGGTTTAACTGTTGCGCATTCGTAGAACACATCGGGCAGTGTCGTAAATTTGAGTTAAACAATGCACATGCGCATTATATATGCAATATATATGTCCGTTTTCTTTGTTTTTGCTAATTATATCCAGGGTTCAATGGTATAGCACACTGTGTAATACATGGGGCTGAAGGGTGTTACATTGTATCATTTACTTAGGGGCGAAAGAGTTAATGTTTGCCCGCTAGACGCCTTCATCTTCTTTCAGGGCGGCATCTCTCAGCATGCTACCCATTCAAATTAAAATATCTTCAGAAAATACAACGATGCTAAGATGACAGAAGTACAATTATTAGAGTTCATGAGACGCACAATATCATGAAATCTTGAAATTGTCCTCAAGTAATCACAGTGCGGTTTAGAACAACGAGTCAATATGGCAGCGAAGAGAAGGTAAATCAGCAAACTGAAAAGCATTTATCAAAATATAAGCGTTAGACTTGCCTTAAATGTTTGAATTTGACAGGAAAGTAGCTTGCGGAAGAGGCCAGAGTTGTCAACGAAATCCCTGGCTGCCGGGGCTTGTGGAAGAGCTAGATACCATCACGTGTGAAATACTTTACTTTATTAATATTTTGATGGTGACAATCAAAATCATAACAATAATTTAATACAAAATAAATTTCAACAAAATCAAGGTTTAATTATTATTGGCACCCTTGATTAAGTACTTAATGCAACCAGCTCTGGCAAGGATAATAGTCTTTGGATAATGGATGCATTTGGAGGGATTCTGGACCATTTCTGTGAGCAGATCCTCTTAAGATCCTTCATATTCTTGGGTTCGCGTTTATCAACTGCCCTCTACAATTCAGCACTCAGGTTTACAATTGGACTGAGGTCTGGTGACTGAGAAGGCCATAGCAGAATGTTGATTTTGTTGTTACAGAACTACAACATATTTCCGTGTGGATTTAGAGGTATACTTTGGGTCATTGTCTTGTTGGAAAGTCCGCCTACGGCTAACTCCTAGCCTTCTGGCAGAGGCAACCAGATTTTCAGCCAAAATATCCTATTGCTTGGTGGAATTCATTATGCCATTAATCTTAACTAGTGCCTCTGGACCTCTTGAATTAAAACAGCCCGAAAACATGACTGACCCACCATCATATTTCACCATGGGTATGAGGCGCTTCTCCTTGTTTGCATCTCTGTTTTGATGCCAAACATGCCGATGCTGTATCTGGTCGAAATGTCCAATTTTTGTCTCATCTGACCAAAGCACCTTGTTCCAGTCATAAATTAAACTAGCACTCTGCCCGTGGGGATCCACGGATTCTATTTTATGTAACTTTGTGCAGCATTATGATGTCATCACATGCACCTCTATGATGTCATCACGTTGCTATGGTGTTGCCATAAACACCAAGGTGGCTGTCACGCGACCAATGTTTTTATAGTAACTAAAACTAAGTAACCATCAAGGGGAATACGCTGCGCTGACATTCCGCGCTCAGTGGAACACAAAGTCGCCTGCAAGACGGAGCAAAATAGCGTCGCTCACGTTATGCTGCAGATTACGCGCTACTTTCTCTTGCGGCCTGGCATCTGTTTTTTGGGATTTGGGACTCTTGTGGATGAATTGGCCTGGGTTCAAAAGGGGGAATCCCCAGGAGAGGACATACAGGGGGAATCCCCAGGAGAGGACATACAGGGAGAATCCCCCCTGCATGTCTATATTATAATAGCGTCTCTCATGTTATGCTGCAGATACGCGCCGGGCGGAGTCTAGCACCGATTGGCCGGACACAGTCGCCTGCAAGATGGAGCCAAACAGCGTCGCTCCCGCTATGCTGCAGATATGCTGCAGATACGCGCCCGAATCTAGCATCGGAATCTAAGCAAACAGCGTCGATCCCGATGCTGCATATATCGCCCGGTGGAATCTAGTCTACCACTGATTGGCCGGACACAGTCGCCTGCAAGACGGAGCCAAACAGTGTCGCTCCCGCTATGCTGCAGATATGGGCCCGATGGAATCTAGCACTGATACGCGCCCGGCGGAATCTAGCATCGATTGACCAGACACAGTCGCCTGCAAGACGGAGCCAAACAGCGTCGATCCCGCTATGCTGCATATATGTGCCCGGTGGAATCTAGCACTGATACGCGCCCGGCGGAGTCTAGCACTGATTGGCCGGACACAGTCGCCTGCAAGACGGAGCCAAACAGCATCGCTCCCGCTATGCTGCAGATACGCGCCCGGTGGAATCTAGCAGGAGAGGCCGGACACACACACACACACGCACGCACACACACAGAGGCCACTCGGCTATTATAATATGAACATAAATTAAATGACGTTTGGCAAACTTCAAGCACTTGCTTCTGTGTATTCTGCCAGCCCTTCCAAAGAGCCTGTGCTTGTAGAGGTGGCGCCTGGTCAGGCTGACCAAAGAAAACAGCCAGGCTGTCACAAAAAAAACCTTTTTCAAACAACCAGCACCACAAAATCAAAAACGTCACATTTCTGCAATACTTCGAACCACAATTCTTTAAAGTCGTTACATTTTCACCAGAACCAAACTCATTAAATCGCACAGCCTATAACAAACCCAGAGACGAGCCATCTGTGCATGTGCGCCCTCCTGTGGAAGTTTTGGCGGAGGGAAAATTCCCGAAGATTATAGAACACAGCAAGGATGTTTCATGTTCTTTCTCAGAAATACAGATACCTTATGCCAGGGCTGGCGCCAGAACAGAAAATTCAGGGGCAAAGATACATCCATTTATGACAACAATTAGTCCTAGCTAGTTCTCAATCATTTTCCTTTATTTAGTTTAGTTTTCCAATTATAGCAATAGTCAAGTGACAACTGAAGACAAGGCTTCTCTTCCCCATGTGATCTAACAGCAACAAAAAAGTGGGCTACATTCAGTTCAGAAAAATAATTAATTATAATTAGGTCTATGCACTGGCACTCAGTGACGGTAATTGTTTTCCAGCGAGAGCGGCATTTCAGAACTCCTCAGCGAATTAAGGTAATTTTGGTGACAAGCAGTCTACGCACACCTGTTTTAGCAGCGCGGTCACCCCAACTTGCTGTAAAAAGCTGTGTGACTGGAAAATGTAAACGGACGACACCATGTACTTGTCACCGAAATTAGTAAATTCTCACTTTACCATTACAACCAAACCTATAGTTTGTATTGGCATAATGTCATCTGTTGACAACTTGACATGGAGTGGGGAAAATGTTCAGAGACAGTGACCACATATAGTCACAGTTAGCAAATAAATTATAGGCAGTAGCCTAGTAGCCTTCTAAATATTACATTAAAGGGTAAAGATCATATAACGGGTGTAATTAAATATACAAATCATTGCAAAGCATATTCTGCAAAATGTTACCAAAAGCACAATAACACTTAATCAATAAGACACATTTACTGCACTGTTTAGTTGTGAAAAGTGGAAACTTAATCCAAGTCAACTGTCAAATCCTAACTTGGTAAGAGGAGCTGGTAATCCCATAACCAAGAATACAATAATAATAAGGAAGTGGCTATTCGCCCTGCAGCGGGGTGAATTTGGGGAAAGAGATCGGCTATCTGTAGCGCAGCAGGGCGGACAAGAGAAGCAATTCTGCTATTTGTCCTGCAGCTGGGCCAAAAGAGACTTCATTTTATAATCTGCCCCACTCTCTTAACTTTCGCGCCAAAGCGCTGCGGAGCGAATAGCCTCTTCTTAATAATAAACACAGGTGAATAAACAAAAAAAAAAAAAATTGTGGGATTTTTAGCTAAGTGGATACATTTTTTACATCAGCAGCCATTTCCAACTGGGGATATGAACGTTGTAGCTCCTCCAACTGGGGATACACACACATACACATCACCTCCAACTGTGGATGCATTAGGCAGGCCAGCATATCAAGTTTCAGTGACTGACACATGTAAAGTTTTTAAATCTGTGAAAATAGGGAAGGCTGCTGGGCCTGATGGTATAACTCCACCGGCCTTGAGGTCATGCTATAGCCAACTTGCCTCTGTTTTCACTGACATTTTTCACCTGTCACTCTCTCTCAGTATGGTTCCAAACTGTTTTAAAAAGTCTA
This sequence comes from Gymnothorax javanicus, assembly GCA_029692085.1. Lineage (NCBI taxonomy): Eukaryota > Metazoa > Chordata > Actinopteri > Anguilliformes > Muraenidae > Gymnothorax > Gymnothorax javanicus. Next base: position 2,858,091 of record CM056206.1, on the reverse strand, counting down.
TCATAATTCCTGTGCCTAAGAATACAACTGCTCCTTGCATGAATGATTTTAGACCTGTAGCCTTGACTTCTGTGATCAGGAAGTGTTCTGAACACTGGCCCTACATACTGTACTGCAACACCTAGAAGGCAGGGATACATATCTCCCCTAATCTGGTAAAAACCTAGTAACTCACTTTTTGGTGGAAATTGAGTTAAACCCATTTTTGCAGTTACTAGGTTACTAAGCACCAAATAAAGTACATACAGTCGTCATTGAGAATACCCATTCTCTTTTCTTTTTTTTTTTTACAGCGAGTTTATCCTGAAGGACTTAAGTTGTTTTTAGTTTCCTCAGTTTCATGAAAAAGTGAGTTACTAGGTTTTACCAGATTAGGGGAGATACGTCAGGATGCTATTTGTTGATTATAGCAATATAATAATAATAATACTATCAGACCTTCGATTTTAATACCAAAACTGTTAGACCTGGGCCTCTGCAATTCCATCTGCAGGTGGATACAAGACCTTACAATAGGCCGCCCTCAGAAAGTTAGAGTTCAACAGCGGAGCACCTCAAGGCTGCTGTCTCAGTCCCCTATTATACAGTCTGTATACCTATGACTGTGCTGCAGAACATCCCACTAACAGTACTGTGAAATTTGCAGACGATACTGCTGTGGTAGGACTTATTGACAGCAATAATAAAATTGCCGACAGGGATTAGGTGAGTAATTTGATCATGTGGTGCCACAGAAACAATCTGTCCCTCAGTGTGAGGAAAACTCAGGAGGTCATCATAGATTTCAGACGGAACAAACCCACACACACACCTGTCCATATAAATAACACTCCAGTAGGAACTGTCAACACCTTCAAGTTCTGATGCATCCACATTTCCGACTCCCTCTCTTGGTCATTTCACATCAGCTGTGCAATTAAAAAGGCACATCAGACGCTTTATTTCCTCAGGTGTCTTAAGAAATATAGTATGCCCCTTACCATCCTATAGAACTTTTATCGTTGTACAATTGAGAGTATACTGACAGGGAACATGGTAGTGTGGTTTGGCAGGGCTACTTAACATGACCTTCATCTTCTGACAAAGGTAGTCAAAGCTGCAAAATCATTAGGGTTCCACTTGAACCTCTCCAAAACATTTATTGGAAACACAGCACCAAGAAGGCACTTGGTATTCTGCAGGATTTAAACCACCCCGCAGACAGTCTCCTCTCCTACCTTCCATCAGGGAAGCGTTTGCAGAGCATCCCAACACACACCTCACGATTCTGGGATAGTTTTTACCCACAGGTAATAAGGCTCCTGAATGATAGTTCAACAGGAAGGAGGGCTGCGGGCCGAGTTCAGCTTTAGGGTTGACCATACTGAGTGTGTTTTTAAATGTTATTTACAATTGCATTTATTGTTATTTATTGACTGGCGCTGAGAGAGTGCCAGGGCATTTTAATTTCCATTGCTGTGGTACTCTGTACTAATATGCAAATGACATTAAACTTGAACTGAACTGAACTGAACTGATGGATTCCTATATACCAGCTGAATACTTCCATACCGTTTTACAACTTTATACCTTTATACAATTTATATTTTAAAATTACAATCAACAATGTGAAAATGAAAGAAATTATTTTGACAGCTTCAAATACTTAATGTAACATGTTTCCCCATGTCAATTTATATTCATCAACTTCCACGGCATACATTTTAGAAAATTTGTTGAAAAAGAATGAGGACATTTTTTTCTGAACTGCCGAGTTAAAAGGTCCATATTCACGGAACTGTCATCGACAACACTGTACTCTTTTAGCAAGGCATGGGGACAGATTATATGGGGCATGTCCTGTTATGTTTACACTAACATTTACACTAATGTGCAGGTACCAACGAATATTCTTGTCCAATTATATATATATATATATATATATAAAGTAAATCACTAGCTGCGGTGGAGTCGCACGTGGGGTCAACGTAGTGGAGCGCAAATACTATGACAGACTATAGGGACAGTTCTCCTGGAAACAAAAACGGTGCCTTCCCGTCACAAACATCACTTGATAGATACTTTTCAGGAGTAATTCCAGTGAATAAATGCAGTTGCGTCCTCTACCCTTGAGTTTTTCAACAGTTCCATATCTTTGGAATTTTGTAATAATTGCCCTGACAGTGTACAGTGGTATATTCAATAATTTATGAATCTTCTTGTAGCCGTTACCAGATTTATGAAGGTTTATGACCATTTTCCTCTTTTGAACTGACAGTTGTTCTGTTGTCTTCATGGTGTTGGATGACACAAGGATATCGCATGTGTGTTACCTCTTTTGTTTATATTATAGTGAAACAGAAAGTGATCTAATGGCTCAAAATATTTCCTTAACACTTTCATAAAACATGAAATAAGTGGAATTTAATACCTGGTTTAATTTTGGTAGATGTTATTTACAGTAATTTTTAATGTAGCCATTTATTGTGAAACCTTGTTTTGGAGGAAATTGATTTTTTGATCTGTAAACTATTTTGGTTGGTTCCATTAGGACATTATTATTGCACTGAATTTTTCACATTTTAGTTTTTAGAGTTTCTCTATAAATATATTTTTGAGAATTTTGTAAAGAATTGTTTGTGCATTGCCAGTCAGGGGTGCCAGTAATTTAGGAGTCCACTGTAAATTACTCATTGCCCGTTATTGCAAAAGTTTGCCACTAAGGGAGGCACAACCAGTTATTAGGTTTGGGGGAGCAATTAGCCCCTTTGCGCAGACTACAAATATCGCCAATTTTTCCCGTTGTGCATGAGCCTATTTGAGGCTGTATAACTCAATATTTGTGTCACAAAGACTGTGGAAAATTTTTCCAGTGAAGCAAGACATTCGGAAATTCAATTACAGAATTATTTAGCAATTAAATTTCGGAATTTATGGATGCTGGCGTGTAAATCTGCCCAGAGGGCTTATGGTTTTCACAAGGGTGATGCTCTTGAATAACTCTTCACCTTCAATAAATGAAGCGATCATTTAAAATCTGCTTTGTGTTTATAACCACGTTGTCTTTGCGCTAAATGAAAATTAGTTGGATGATCTGAAACATTTAAGTATGACAAACAGCCAAAATGAAAAGAAATCAGGATTAGGTCCGATACTTTTTCACTGCTCCTAAGAGCCTTGTTACAACTGATAATGTAATAACGGACCAATAATGTAATAACTGCCCGATAATGTCATAAAATTAACTGATAATGTAATAGCTGCCCAATAATGTAATAATTTAAGCCGGTCATATGATAGCTGCCTACCTGATGATGTAATAACATTTTGACCAATAATGTAATAAAAAATGTCTGCCCGATAATGTAATAACACTCAACCGATAATGTAATTACTTAGTGCCAAAGGAAGGGGACTTACAGTGAAACACTATAGGGGCACGACGCGGGGGCTGGGATGTCACGCAGGGGCGGGACCAGAGATTAGAGGTGTGGGGTGGGCGCCGAGGGATGGGGTGAGGTGACGGCGACTGATCCTGTGAGCAGGACCTGAAGGGGAGAAAATGGGCGGCCATGAAGGGAGAAGTGCTGCCAGATGCATCCAGCCAAATTCATGTGGGCGTGAGTGGGTGGCAGGGTTGCCAGACTATCAAGCCAAATTCATGTGTGCGTGAGTGGGTGGCAGCGTTGCCAGACTATCGAGCCAAATTCATGTGGGCGTGAGTGGGTGGCAGGGTTGCCAGATGCATCCAGCCAAATTCATGTGGGCGTGAGTGGGTGGCAGTGTTGCCAGATGCGTCCAGCCAAATTCATGTGTGCGTGAGTGCGTTGCAGTGTTGCCAGATTATCGAGCCAAATTCATGTGGGCGTGAGTGGGTGGGGTGGCAGCCAAATTCATGTGGGCCAGACTGCCAGACTATCGAGCCAAATTCATGTGGGCGTGAGGGGTTGCAGGTGCATCCAGCCAAATTGCCAGGTGCATCCAGCTAAATTCATGTGGGCGTGAGTGGGTGGCAGGGTTGCCAGATGCATCCAGCCAAATTCATGTGGGCGTGAGTGGGTGGCAGTGTTGCCAGATTATCGAGCCAAATTCATGTGGGCGTGAGTGGGTGGCAGTGTTGCCAGATGCATCCAGCCAAATTCATGTGTGCGTGAGTGGGTGGCAGGGTTGCCAGACTATCGAGCCAAATTCATGTGTGCGTGAGTGGGTGGCAGCGTTGCCAGACTATCGAGCCAAATTCATGTGGGCGTGAGTGGGTTGCAGTGTTGCCAGGTGCATCCAGCCAAATTCATGTGTGCGTGAGTGGGTGGCAGGGTTGCCAGACTATCGAGCCAAATTCATGTGTGTGGCGTCAGTGGGTGGGCAGGGGTTGCAGTGTTGCCAGACTATCGAGCCAAATTCATGTGGGCGTGAGTGGGTGGCAGTGTTGCCAGACTATCGAGCCAAATTCATGTGGGCATGAGTGGGTGGCAGGGTTGCCAGACTATCGAGCCAAATTCATGTGTGCGTGAGTGGGTGGCAGCGTTGCCAGACTATCGAGCCAAATTCATGTGGGCGTGAGTGGGTGGCAGGGTTGCCAGATGCATCCAGCCAAATTCATGTGGGCGTGAGTGGGTGGCAGTTGCCAGACTTGCCAAATTCATGTGAGGGTTGTCCAGCCAAAATTCATGTGTGCGTGAGTGGGTTGCAGTGTTGCCAGATTATCGAGCCAAATTCACTCATGTGTGCGTGAGTGGGTGGCAGCGTTGCCAGACTATCGAGCCAAATTCATGTGGGCGTGAGTGGGTGGCAGTGTTGCCAGATGCATCCAGCCAAATTCATGTGGGCGTGAGTGGGTGGCAGTGTTGCCAGATTATCGAGCCAAATTCATGTGGGCGTGAGTGGGTGGCAGTGTTGCCAGGTGCATCCAGCCAAATTCATGTGTGCGTGAGTGGGTGGCAGGGTTGCCAGACTATCGAGCCAAATTCATGTGGGCGTGAGTGGGTGGCAGGGTTGCCAGACTATCGAGCCAAATTCATGTGTGCGTGAGTGGGTGGCAGCGTTGCCAGACTATCGAGCCAAATTCATGTGGGCGTGAGTTGGCGGCTGGGTTGCCAGATGCGCCCAGCCAAATTCATGTGGGCGTGAGTGGGTTGCAGTGTTGCCAGATTATCGAGCCAAATTCATGTGTGCGTGAGTGGGTGGCAGTGTTGCCAGATGCATCCAGCCAAAATCGTGTGCGTGAGTGGGTGGCAGGGTTGCCAGATGCCAAATTCATGTGGGCGTGAGGGGTTGCAGTGTTGCCAGATGCATCCAGCCAAATTCATGTGGGAGGGGTGGCAGTGAGTGGGTGGCAGGGTGTTGCAGATGCATCCAGCCAAATTCATGTGGGCGTGAGTGGGTGGCAGTGTTGCCAGACTATCCAGCCAAATTCATGTGGGCGTGAGTGGGTGGCAGGGTTGCCAGATGCATCCAGCCAAATTCATGTGGGCGTGAGTGGGTGGCAGTGTTGCCAGATGCATCCAGCCAAATCGTCGTGAGTGGGTGGCAGGGTTGCCAGATGCTATCAGCCAAATTCATGTGGGCGTGAGTGGGTGGCAGGGTTGCCAGACTATCCAGCCAAATTCATGTGGGCGTGAGGGGTGGCAGTGTTGCCAGATTATCGAGCCAAATTCATGTGGGCGTGAGTGGGTTGCAGTGTTGCAGATGCATCCAGCCAAATTCATGTGGGCAGGGTTGCCAGACTATCGAGCCAAATTCATGTGTGGTGGACTATCGAGCCAAATGGGGTTGCCAGATGCATCCAGCCAAATTCATGTGGGGGTGGCGGGTTGCCAGACTATCGAGCCAAATGGGTGGCAGTGGGTGGCAGGGTTGCCAGACTATCGAGCCAAATTCATGTGGGCATGAGAGGGTGGCAGTGTTGCCAGATTATCGAGCCAAATTCATGTGGGCGTGAGTTGGCGGCTGGGTTGCCAGATGCGCCCAGCCAAATTCATGTGGGCGTGAGTGGGTTGCAGTGTTGCCAGATTATCGAGCCAAATTCATGTGTGCGTGAGTGGGTGGCAGTGTTGCCAGATGCATCCAGCCAAAATCCATGTGTGCGTGAGTGGGTGGCAGGGTTGCCAGATGCGCCCAGCCAAATTCATGTGGGCGTGAGTGGGTTGCAGTGTTGCCAGATGCATCCAGCCAAATTCATGTGTGTTGCCAGATGCATCCAGCCAAATTCATGTGGGCGTGAGTGGGTGGCAGTGTTGCCAGATGCATCCAGCCAAATTCATGTGGGCGTGAGTGGGTTGCAGTGTTGCCAGATGCATCCAGCCAAATTCATGTGGGCGTTAGTGGGTGGCAGTGTTGCCAGATGCATCCAGCCAAATTCATGTGGGCGTGAGTGGGTGGCAGTGTTGCCAGATGCATCCAGCCAAATTCATGTGGACGTGAGTGGGTTGCAGTGTTGCCAGATGCATCCAGCCCAATTCATGTTTGCGTTAGTGGGTGGCAGTGTTGCAAGATGCATCGAGCCAAAGTCATGTGGGCGTGAGTGGGTGGCAGGGTTGCCAGATGCGCCCAGCCATATTCATGTGGGCAGAGTGGGTTGCAGTGTTGCCAGATTATCGAGCCAAAACTCATGCGTGCGTGAGTGGGTGGCAGGGTTGCCAGATGCATCCAGCCAAATTCATGTAGGCGTAAGTGGGTTGCAGTGTTGTCAGATTATCGAGCCAAATTCATGTGGGCGTGAGTGGGTTGCAGTGTTGTCAGATTATCGAAGCCAAATTCATGTGGGCGTGAGTGGGTTGCAGTATTGTCAGATTATCAAGCCAAATTCATGTGGGCGTGAGTGGGTGGCAGTGTTGCCAGATTACCGAGCCAAATTCATGGTGTTATTGTAATCATCATTAGAGACTGATGTAAGACGTGTCCACAAAATAGTTGAATTTTTTGCCTTTTTTTTTAAGTACATTTGAAATCACGTTGCAGATAGCATTATTTTTTGATTACACTGCGCTCATTATTCACACGACTGAGCGATTTCTTTCTCACTGGCCTCAAACTTCAAATAGGCGTGCTGATCCCCCGATTCAGACAAGAAGTTGACATTTTGATAAAGAGCTTGGCCATGAACTACAGGCTGCGAGGAACCACACTCGGAACAGAAGTTTGCATGAATCCGCCCAATGCCTCCCGCATCAGATAACCCAATTACCTGCCGAGAGGCGCGCACGAAATTTAAAATTGGTCAGCCTGACTTCCCCAAGAACAAAATGGCCATTAGACTGGCCCGAACCCAAACCAGCTGTTCCAACTGATTCCAACTTCATTTGATTCCAGATTGTCACCTGCGTTTTCCGATATTGACTCTGTCCACTCCATCCAGTCCAACGTCTGACTCCGAAGCGCCCACCAAATCTGCCCAGATTCTTAATAGGGTGTGTGAGGGTACCACGTGACCTAAGTCCTAAGTAATTGGGACGTCAGCAGTTCATCAGCCTTTGCTCGACCAATGACGGGCGAACTGTCGATGTCACAGTCACTAGGAGTTAGGTCACGTGCACAAACATAGAATAATAGTGTGGTACCCGCACCAGCGATCCTGGTCACTGCCCTCACACGCCCTATTGCACCGTTATGCTTATCGCTGGCTGTATTCTATTGCCAGATGACTATGGATCGATGGATTTTCAAAAGACGCATCTGGCAACACTCCGCCCGCTCACCCCTGGATAAATTTGGCCCAACAGGTCTGGCAACACTGCTGCACCCTCATACGCGAATGAATTTGTATTATGTTCTTTTTCTGTCTTGCCTTGTGTCTGTCTCTAGGTCCTGTCCCACACTGCCAAATGGATCCTCCTCATGTCTGCGTTCCAGTCCACGTTTTGTTTTCTCGAGTGCATGCACTGCTGATTTGCTATGGGCTGGCTGCGTTATTTCCATTTTCCTTCAGCGCTGCTCTGGTTTCGGGCCTTTCTAAGCTTAATGTCAATTAACTGTTTTTAGTTACAAACATCTACTAACATTCACGGGAGGTATTTTTCTTAGACAGGCACTTTACTAATATTACTAATTTAGGTAGGGCGTGAATTTCATGATTTCCTGCTTCAATATTATTTCAGATCTTGCTTTACTTTGCTGCGTAACTTTTTCACACTTCCTTCAATCTGCATACTTCATTGGTACTTAGCTGAGCACGCCCATTTTCTTAATGGGCTTGTTATGTCATTAAACCTCGTCCAATGTCTCATGTTCATGCTTTGTTCCCTCCCTGTTCTGCTCAGGTGTTCCTCGTTCTCTCATCAGCCCTTTAACTTCTTATTCTGCGGAGGCATTCCAGTTGGCAGTCGGTCCGTTGTTTCCATGTTGGTTCTATGCCTGTTCTTGTTTCTATGTCGGTTCCATGCCTTTTCTCATGCCGCATGTTTCATGCCCTTGATCATATCTTTGAGTTTATGCTACCCTATTGGTTTCAGCTCATTGAGTGTAGTTTTTTGTTAGCTTTGTGCCCTCCTTTATCCTGCAGTATTTTCTGTTCATTCGTGAGGTTTCTGTTGGCCCACGTGCCTTATTTGTTTGGAATCCTGTGTTCAATAAATATCATTCTTTGGATTCATGACTCACTATTGGTGTCCTTCCGCGAACGCAACAATTTGGCTCGATAATCTGGCAACACTGTCACTCACTCACGCCCAGATGAACTGAATGAACTCTAAATCTCCTTCCCTTGGCACTAAGTTTTTATTTTATTTTATTTTTTAATTTAATTTAACTTTTATTTAACCAGGCAAGACAATTAACTACAAGTTCTTATTTACAAAGATGGCCTGACAAAAGGCGGAGGGCCTCTTGCAGGGGAAAGGAGGGGGACTGAAAAGAAAAACAGTGCAATATTAAACAGAACAAAGAATAGACTTAATTATAATAAATACTAATAATAATACAATAATCAAAAGAAACAAAAACAGAGCAGATGCTCTATCTAACCCAGATTAAGCTTCTGAGGGACAACAGCATGTCTCCTTCAGAGCATCCATAATCCAGTCTTTAAAGGCAGACAGGGGAATAAATGTTTCCAGTTTGAGTCCCTTCTGCAGATTATTACAGTCCCTGGCCGCAGCAGCCTGAAAAGACGAAGAACCCACTGCAGTATTTGTTTTGGGCACCTTTAAAAGAATGTGGTGAGCAGAGCGAGTCCTGTACGCAGGGGTGGAGGTATGTAACAGATGACAAAGATACGGAGGGGACAAGCCAAGAAGGGTCTTGTAAATGAGTGTGAACCAGTGAATAGTACGACGGGTATGTAAAGATGCCCAGTTTATGGAGGAGTAGAGTGTGCAGTGGTGAGTTCTGAACGGAGCATTTGTGGCAAACCGGATGGCCGAGTGGTATAAAACATCGAGTTTGTTAAGTGCACCTTTGCATGCTGATCTATAAACTACGTCACCGTAATCAAACATGGGAAGTATGGTCATTTGCACAAGAGTTTTTCTGGCTGAGGAGGTGAAAGTGGAGTGCATTCTATATAGAAAACCAACTTTTGATTTTATCTTGGCCTGTAACTTAGTGATATGGTGTGTGAATGACAGGTTGCTGCCGAGCCACATCCCCAGATACTTGTACTCATTGACCTGTTCCAGGGCAGCTCCATCAAGGGTGGTAAATTGTTGGGCTGGAGTGGGCACAGCACCCTTCCTACCAAACCACATGACCTTAGTCTTAGTGGTGTTTAGCAGGAGGTGTAAACTGTTGAAGGCCTGCTGCACTTTACAGAAGCTATCCTGCAGTGTCTTGAGCACAGCACCTGGGGAGGGGCCGACCGCACACAGAACCGTGTCATCGGCGTAAAGGTGGATGGATGAGTCTCCCACAGCAGTTACTATATCATTTATGTAAATGGTGAACAGTGTGGGGCCTAGGATCGAGCCCTGCGGAACTCCCTTAGTGACAGGGAGGGGCTGAGAGAGGTGATCTTCCGATTTGACCCTCTTTGCTCTGTCTCTGAGATAGTTTGAGAACCATGCAAGTGACTGGCCCGTGATCCCAGTGCTACCCAGTCTGTCCGCAAGAATAGAGTGATCATCGGTATCAAAGGCTTTAGCTAAGTCAATAAAGATTGCAGCACAGTGTTGCTTAGAGTCTAAAGCAGAGGTGGTGTCATTCAGCACTTTAAGAGTTGCTGTAGCACAGCCATACCCAGCTCTGAAATCACACTGAACATTGGATAGTTATTACATTATCGGTTGAGTGTTATTACATAATCGGGCAGACGCTTTTTATTACATGATCAGTCAAAATGTTATTACATTATCAGTTGAAGTTATTACATTATCGGGCAGTTATTACATTATTGGTCTATTTTTCTTTTAATTGCCTCTCCATCACTAAAGATTACTGTGTTTCTCTGATGTTCTCCATGGTGCGTAGCAAGATGCCTCTAATTTTCACAGATATATGCCATATTCATAAACATGATTTTCTATTTTGTATCCAAATACTTTTGATTAAATTTCTGAATATGACTTAACAACTGTCATTTATGTTTCAAACATTTCTTCAGTGGCGGCAGGTGAACGGAGAACAAGGAGGGCGATAAACATGGCTTTAAACTGCTTATTAGTCTTGATTGATTTCAGTCATTTTATTTTCTTTCATTTAAAGATACTTTAACTCTTTCCTCTCGGGCATAGCTAATTGTCTTATAAAACGAAAAACGAAATAAAACGCGTCAGTTGAACGCAAAAAAGTGAGCAATTCAATCTTTGTTTTCAATTAAACAATCATTTAGCACAGCTTTGACGGTGTGCTTTGCAGGATGTGACCAAAGTTAACAAGGAAAATCCACAGTAGTTTTCTGTGAAAGGTTGCCAGCACGTGAATTTGGGATGTTTTCCGTCCCCTCAGTTTTCCGTCCACCGGCCGCCACTGTTATTAAACACGGATGGATTAACATGTAAAGAATGTTTCTGTCCTCGACAGAGATTCATTTAGCTTTGCTGTCGTTTATATAACATGAAAACTTTCCTCTCAACCATGCAAAATATACAGCGCTAGAGAAATCAATCACCCCACCCCGATTATAATTGCCTGTCTTTCACGTGTGTGCATGCGTGTGAGTGTGTGCTCATGTGTGTGTGTGTGTGTGTGTGTGTGTGTGCTTGTGTGTGTGTGTGTGTGTGTGTGTGTGTGTGTGTGCGTGTGTGTGTGTGTATGTGAGTGTGCGTGTGTGTGTGTGTGTGTGTGTGTGTGTGTGTGTGGGGGTGTGTGTGTGTGCGTGTGTGTGTATGTGTGAGCACGTGTGTGTGTGTGTGTGTTTATGAATAAGGTGGTGTGTTTTTATTCCAGGAGGAGAAAGTGGAAAAACGGTAACCATGGTAACACAGAGGCTGCAGGATGTCAATCAAATATTCATCCTCATTTTTACTCCAACTGAGAATATTATCAAATGTTTTTTCTTTTTTGTAACTCGCTCTCTTCTCTTCCTCTCTCATTGTCTCTGTCATTCTTTCTTTCTCTTCTCTCTTATTGTGTCTGTCATTCTTTCTTTCTCTCCCTCTCTCATTGTCTCTTTGTCATTCTCTTTTTTCCCTCTTCTTCTGTCACTGTCACTCTCTCGCTCCTTCTGTTTGTCCGGCTGGTGTTCTGCTCTGCAGTGATGAAACATGAGGGATGGAACCCATGCTTTTTGGCAGCAACAGAAACATGTTTATCCCGCAAATACCACCTCCCACGTGTCTCAGCCTGAAAGGGAAGGGCTCAGTCTAATGAGGGAAAACTGCTAATCCAATGTTCATCCCCTATTTCAAATGTGGGAGTGTGCGTTCGCCATGGCATCACTGCAGCACCTCCCCAGACACCCCCGAAGTTCCATCCATCGACTTGGTGCGGCGCTGTCACACACCGGCATGTGAACTAGGGTCCCAGTGCGAAATAGGGCCTCTGAGCTAAAACAGGCCAAAAAACAGCTCAAATCAGCATTTATCCATGCTTAAGGCTGCCCACATTTGAATGCACTTCAGCCCAAAAGAATGCACTTCACATAAGGGCTGGGCCCAGTTCTGAGGGGTTGCAGTGCCCATACGTGTTTTTGGTTTTCTTTCATGCTTTGTGAAAAAGTTACGTGGACCCTCCAATGGGCAAAAGTATGGGAAGCCATTTAGGAAATAATTCATACCAACTGTGTGAACGTGTATTGGTTCATTGACAACGTATTGGTTTCTCAGTGAATACATTGGTTTCCCTACACACGGTGGGGTGCAAAAATTTGGGCACCCCTGGTTTAAACGTCTGTTACAAATAATCTCCAAGTGATTAAAAGCAAACCCGAACACTAAATGCTACAAAGTTAAACATGACACCTTTCTGCAAATTTAAAAGCAAGGTTTCTTTTTATTTTAATTTTTCTGAGTTTTTAAATGATAAGAAAGAGAAAAGGGCCCTGTGCAAAAGTTTGGGAACCCTTTTGGATTATTCTTTGTTACCTTTTAAGAAGATGATTACTAAGGCCTAGACCCAGGTGATTTACTCATTAGGGCTTCAATGAGTCAGGTGAATATAATTCCAGTGTTGAACTATCTATTCTGAAGTAACTCCATGCCTTCTAAAGTATCCGATTGTGGCGGCTGTTGTGTCTGGAGTTAAAAACCATGTGTTCCTCTAAACAGTTGTCCAAGGATGTCAAAATCAATATAATTCACTTCCACCAACAAGGAGACGGCTACAAAAAACTCTCGCAACATTTCAAACTACCCATTTCTACTGTCAGAAACATCGTAAGAAAATGGAAAATAAATGGAACAATTGAAGTCAAGGCAAGATCTGGAAGACCAAAAAAATTTCAGATAGAATGGCCCGAGATCTGGTGAGAAATGTTCAGAAGAACCCATACATCACTGCAAAAGAGCTGCAAAAAAGTGTTGCAGACACAGTTCTAGTTGTTCGCAGGACAATAATACAGTGTACCTTAAACAACAAAGACCTACATGGCAGAGTCGCAAGAAAGAAGCCTTTCCTACGACCTCAACACAAAATTAAGCGTCTGAAGTATGCAAAAGGAAACCTTGAGAAACCTCAAGCCTATTGGAACAATGTGCTTTGGACTGATGAAACCAAAATAGAACTCTTTGGCTGCAACCAAAGAAGGTATGTTTGGGGGAAAAAGGATGAAGCATTTGTAGAGAAGAACATGTTGCCAACTGTTAAGCATGGAGGTGGATCCATTATGCTTTGGGGTTGTGTAGCAGCTGGGGGCACAGGCAATATTGTGTGGGTGGAAGGAAGAATGGATTCCACCAAATATCAAGACATTCTAGAGGCTAATATTCAAAGCTCAGTCCCGAAATTGAAGTTGAAGAGACGTTGGGTATTCCAGCAAGACAATGACCCGAAGGATACCCCAAAATCCACCATGAAGTACCTCCAGGAAAGACGGATGAAGGTTTTGGAATGGCCATCACAGTCCCCAGACTTAAATATTATTGAAAATCTGTGGAGAGACCTCAAACATGCCGTGCATGCAAGAAGGACGAAGAATATTTCTGAGCTAGAGGTGTTCTGTCAGGAAGAATGGGGAAAAAATCCAAAGACAAGAACTGAAAGACTCTTATCTGGCTTTAAGAAGCGTTTGCAAGTTGTTATGGCTGCCCGAGGAGGAGTTACAAAGTACTAGCTGACAGGGTTCCCAAACTTTTGCACAGGGCCTTTTTCCTTGTTTTATTATTTTGAAACTGTGAAAAGTTAAAAATAAAAATTATTCTTGCTTTAAAATGTGATGAAATGTGTCATGTTTAACTTTGTAGCATTTAGTGTTCAGGTTTGCTTTCAATCACTTGGCGATAACAGACATTTAAACCAGGGGTTCCCAAATTTTTGCACCCCACTGTACATATTGGTTTAATGTATTGGTTTCAGTACATATGCACTGGATTGAGCGCATACGTACCAGTTTAATATATTGGTTTGCTGGCAAGCGCATTGGTTTAAGTACATACCTATTGATTTGCTGGGATATGCATTGGTTTGAGTTCATGTATATTGGTTTGTTCATAAATATATTGGTTTGATTTGATACGTTGATATGTATTACTTTGCTGGTAAATAAATTGGTTGGAGTTCATTTGTATTGGTTTGCTGGTAAATACATTGGTTTGAATTTATATAAATTAGTTTAATAGATTGGTTTAAGTTCACGTTTATTGGTTTGCATTGGTTTTATTTTGTATGTATTGGTTTGCTGGGAAATAAATTGTTTTGAGTTCATGTATAGTGATTTAATACATTAGTTTGAGTTTGTATGATTTGGTTTCATGGTAAATACATTGGTTTAAGTTTATGCATACTGGTTTGCTGGTAAATAAATTGGTTTGCATCCATATACATTGGTTTTCTAGTAAATACAATGGTTTGAGTTCATATGTAAATATATTGGTTCCAGTTTATATGTATTGATTTACTGGTAAATACTGTGGTTTAAGTACACATACATTGGTTTACAAGCAAATAAATTGGTTTTCCTGCATAAGTACTGATTAAATACCTAAGTTTGCTGGTGAAAACATAGGTTTGAGCACATATGAACTGACTTGCTAGCAAATGCATTGGTTTTGTTTAATATGTATTGGTTTTCATGCATCATATTGTCAGGGGGATGGGTAGGGAGGCTCAGACGCGACAGAAGCGCAGGGCTCTAAAAGCTTCCCACGTAGTGAGACGCCACTAATAAGGGGATAGAACACAAAACGGGAACGTACTCTTCGGCAACAGCGCCAACAGAAAACAACCCAGATAAGCGGGCGAAAATTCCTCTGAAAATAGAACCAACCGGACAAAGAAAAGAACAGAAACAGAGCTTCCAACTCCCAGCCAGGAGGGGGAACTTACAGAGGCTCAGAGTAACGGGAATAGACTCAAATAAATTGAGGGGGACAGAAGCACCTCCGCTCTAGAAGCAACGAGCTCGAAAAGAGGTGAGACTGCTCACTAAACCCCACAATAGCCCACAACTCAGGCTGTGCCAGGGCAGAGTGACAACAGATAACCGAAAGAAGGTCCAGATAAGGAATAGAGACCTTATCAGAGGAAAAAACTTCGTACGCAAAGCAGGATTCTAAACTAGCCTCAAATATGCAGCTAAACCCTATTCTAAAGCTGACTGCCGGCTTGGTAGTGTGCAAGCAGAGTGACACAAAAGCGCAGAGCACTGCTAAGGCAGGTCTTAAATACTGCCAAACACAGCAGGAATCAATTGAGCCACTAATTAACTGAGTCAGAGCTCTGACGGGAGCCTGCCCTACTGAATCAGCGCTTCGGTGAGAGAATGAAATTGAGCAGGTAAAAACCATGACACATATACCGGTTATTTTAAAGATATATGGGTTTAAAGGGTCCTACACCGATTTGCTGATGAATACACTGGTTTTACCTTACATGTAGCAGTTTATTTACATTGTTCTGCCCATTACTACACTGATTTTAATGAATATGCGTATACTGGTTTAAATGTAGATAGGTTTGCTGGCACATGCATCAGTTTGGTGGATGCTATATTGGTTTTCATCTTGCAATTCTTACTTTGTCCTCTAGATGTCCTCTTTCGTATCATCTCTCACCCTGCATTGATAATGCTTCACCAGTGAATAAAAGGGTACTGTGTTGCTGCCATGAAAGTATTATGTTGCACATGCCCAATGATGTTTTTCCACTCATGGGTTTCCACCGCATAATACAGTGGTGGCGTTTATCGTTAGCTAAGCGGCGAGGAAGCCCTGCTATGGTCCAATTTGATGCAGCTCCAAAAGGCTGCTCTAAATATTAAAGGAGCTGTGTCACGATTATTGCGCATGCTCAGAATTTACATCCCCTGAAACTAAATCTGCTTGGCTGCAAATCATAATCTGATTCTATCCTTTCCAATCTGTTTTTTTTTTTTTTTGCGTTGCATTTGTACATTCGTGACCGTTAAATTTTGTCGGACACTGAAAGTAATGACATTGAGGCATGAAGAAGTAAATAATCAGTACATGACACATGAAATCCAATATTTATTAAATAAAATTACATGAACATGAATGGCGAGAACAGGCCGTTCAGCCCAACTAGGCTCGCCAGTTTCTTTTTACTATTGTGAATATATCACTTCAGATACTCAATGACTCAATGGTATCTAGCTTTAAGTCAAGCCTGCTCTTGAAAACTCCCAAGGTCTCTGCCTCAACAATATGGTCAGGCAAGCTATTCCACATCGAAATTACTCTTTGGGTGAAGAAAAATTTCCGAATATCAGTGCGAAATATTCCTTTGGTCAGCTTCCATTTGTGACCCCGAGTTCTACTAACAACACTTGGTTGAAGGAATCCTACATAATTCACTTTGTTAATCCCTTTAACATATTTAAAGACCTCAAACAGATCACCCCTTAGTCTCCTTTTCCTAAGACTAAAGAGATTAAGGATCTTCAGCCTTTTCTCATAGCTTTCATCTTTAATACCCAGAGTTAGCTTCGTGGCTCTTCTCTGAACTTTCTCTAAAGCCTCTATGTCTTTCTTAAAGTATGGTCCCCAGAACTGTACACAATACTCTAGATGTGGTCTGACGAATGTGAGAAGCATCACCTCCTTGGATTTGAACTCAATACTTTTGGCAATGTATCCCAGCATCCGATTGGCTTTTTGTGGAGCACATTCCAGTGTAAAACCTCCCATGAAGTAATCCTGTCTAATGTTTTTATTACCTACATGTACAACTTTACATTTCGCCACATTAAATTTCATTTGCCACATTTCTGCCCAATTCTGGATTCTATCCAAATCATCCTGAATCACTTTAGTGGACTCTAAACTATTTGCCAAACCTCCCAATTTAGTATCATCTGCAAATTTAACTAATTTGCTCTCAATATTCCTATCAAGGTCATTAATGTAGATGAGAAACAGCAGGGGTCCCAACACCGATCCCCGAGGGACGCCACTCCCCACCATATGCGGTACTGTATCAAATGCTTTCTGAAAATCCAAGTATATGATGTCATAAGCCCTGCTCTGGTCATAAGTCTTGGTGGCCTCTTCAAAAAATTCCAGAAGGTTTGTCAGGCATGACCTTCCCTTACAGAAACCATGTTGCCTATCCCTCAAGATATTATTATGTTCAAGAAATAATTCCAGCTCATCTTTTATGATAAATTCCAGTATTTTGCATGCAATGCAAGTTAAACTGACTGGCCTGTAATTTCCTGGCTCAGTACGGTTCCCTTTCTTATATATTGGTATTATATTGCCCTACTTCCAATCATTTGGTATTTCTCCAGTTTCTAAAGACAACCTGAGGATAGCTGAGAGCGGTTTAAAGATGATCTCACTAACTTCCCTGAGCACTCTAGGATATAAGCCGTCCGGACCCGCCGCCTTATCTGCCTTTAGTTTATGCAACTTGTCTAATACTTCATTATCCCTAACCTAAATTTCCGCTAAATAATCTTGAGCATTGGACATGCCCTCTGGCTGAATAAAAAGCCGCTCCGAGGTTAAACTCTCAACAAAGTAACTGTTTAAGGTATCCGCAATATCCTTATTATCATATAGCAGCGATCCATCTTTATTCTTTATGCACTTAACCTCCTCTTTGACTTTCCTTTTTCTGCTACAGTACTGAAAGAAGCACTTAGGATTAGTTTTTGCCCCTTCCGCAATTCGCCTTTCATACAGCCTTCTAGCATTCCTCAGCTCTTTTTTTTTTGACTACAACCCGCATTTTACAGTATTCAGCCTTAGTATTCTCATTGTTATCCTTTATGCACGTCTTATAAAGATTCCTCTTTTCCTTCAAACTCCTACAAATAGCTGCGGTCATCCACTGAGGATTCTGCTTTTTCAGCTTACTTTTGGACATCTTTGGAATGAATTTGCATTGTGAATCAAGTAAAACCCCCTTAAATCTTTCCCACATCTCATTTACAGACTCACAGTCCAGGAGTGTCCCCCATTTTATTTTACTTAGATATGAGCGCATCCTGTCAAAGTTTGCTCACCTAAAATTGAAAATTTTGGTTTTTGAAGACTCCTTTTTAACTTCTCATGAAACATCAAAATTAACAGTAGAGTGATCACTTGTCCCAAGTGGCTCCAGTACCTCAACATTGCTAATTCTATCAGGGTCATTACAGAGCACTAAATCTAAAATTGTCTTCTCTCTTGTGGTTCTCACCATGGTTCGCTGCAGTCCCAGAACCTTAGAAATGGCTTTGTAAAGCATAGTTACTCAGGATCTTTCCAGTGATCCATAGTGGATCGAATGTGGTCAATTCTGGCAATTTTCCAATATTAAAATGAATGTCAAGGGCCATAATTCTGCAAAAAATTGAAAATATAGATGAGATTTATGATGCAAATGATAGGTAGTATCAAGCACTTAAACGTGCCATCACATTGTATTCGGCAATAAAGGATTTCAGCTACAGAGTCCATTTACTAAGACAACGGTCATTTTCTTTCTTTTTTTCTTTCCAGTCATAGTAATGGTTCAATTTGGATGTACATTGATTGTCATATGTGATCTTGACTGGAGCCAACATTGCTTTAAGGTTCTCAATCAACACTGTTTCCTGCATCGTGGTTATCTCTGGAACTGAGTGTGCTGAGGTGCTGTAAAACCTGAAAGAGTCTTTACCAATGTAGGAAACCAATACATATGTACTCCAACTAATGTATTTGCATGCAAACCAATACATATGTACTCAAACCAATGTATCTATTTGCAAAACAATACGTATGTACTTAAATCGATGTATTTACCAGCAAACCAATACATATGTACTCAAACCAATGTATTTACCAGCAAACCAATACATATAAACTTAAACCAATATATTTACTAACAAACCAATAGATATAAACTCAAACCATTGAACTCAAACCAATGTATATGGATGCAAACCAATTTATTTACCAGCAAAACAGTACGCATAAACTCAAACCAATGTATTTACCATCAAAACATTTATACAAACTCAAACCAATGTATTAAATGAATATACATGAACTCAAACCAATGTATTTCCCAGCAAACCAATACATACAAACTAAAACCAATGCATTTACCTGCAAATCAATATACATGAACTGAAACCAATCTATAAACTAATTTATATAAATTCAAACCAATGTATTTACCAGCAAACCAAATGAAATGAACTCCAACCAATGTATGAACCAGCAAAGCAATACATATCAACATATTGTTATGATTTAAAAATCACAACAAAGAAAACCAGCAATGACATCTTAAACAAATTTATTCTTCACTGATTAGGTCCAAAAATTTCTACAAATAATCAACAGTGTAATCTTAAAATAACACTCTAATGCCACTATGTAACTCTGATGCCAAAACAAAAACTCTCTTCTCTACTGAACAAAATCACAGCATTTATATAGACTAGGAACATTCTGGAAAGATCTACAGGAGTCCTGAGTGATCCAGCTCCCTCCAGGCAAGAAGAATGCCAGAAACCTCTAGAAAGCACTAGTCTATTTCATCACAAACAAGTGGTATAGCATCAGATCATGTTTTGGTACAGACATACCACCAGAGGGTGCTAAATGATGAACAAAATAAACAAATAGCTGACCAGTAAGGCAGCACAAATAGTATGTAACAAATCTCCATTTACAAATGATATACAGTGCTTTACATATAATACTCATACAGAACACCTCCCCTCTTAAAGAAAAGAAAGGTTTGCTAAAAGCTTTCTTTTGTTAAAATTAACAAGGTTTTATAATCAGTATAATCTTGAAACTTTACACATAAAGTATCATTAATCATTATAACTAGGGATGCACCGATACCACTTTTTTAAAAACCGATACGAGTATGAGTATTTTATTTTGTGTACTTGCCGATACCGAGTACCGATACCGATATTTCTGAAATGTTTTCCAGGAAAATACAATGACAATTTCGGAGTACAGGTTTTATTTTCTTTTTATAACAAGCCTAAAAGAGGCCAATATCAAACGATTCACACATGGCTATTTCCAAAAAAAAAAAAAAAAAAGAGTAGGCCTAACTGCTAAAAATCTTTCTGTATTTAGGCCCCAAAAAAAGCATTTGAACTAGCACTGCCATCAAATGATGCAAAACATTACTGAAGCTTGACAAATGAAAAGTAAACTCGCTGCATAGGCAAGGTAACACACCCAACTTCATAAAAAGTCAGTAGTACTATTAATTGGCACAGATAGTTTCTACACACATTCATAGGCATTCTCAATCCAACTAAAGTTAATAATAGCTTTCCAAGCAGACAAGGCATCACTTAAAGTGTGTGGTATCGCCATATTTCAATTACACAAATGACAAATGAAAAAGATTTAACTTAACCACAACTGAAATGTTTAAGGTAACCATATGTTACCAATATATTTGTAGTAAAATAAGAAGATTCACAATTCTAAGTCTCTGTGTGTGATTGTGGGTGTGTGCTTGTGCGAGCTCGGCTTGCTTGTAAATATTCAATAACTGATCCGGGTGTGCCATCTAGTGATAGAATATTGTAATTGCGTGCATAAATTTGCAGCTCCATGTCCGCTGGCAGAAACATCTGCACAAAACGCTTAAGATACCCTGCCGAACACCGTTGTTCTTTTTGAACACGCCGCATCCAGATAATCCTTAAATGATGAATTATATTCATATTTTAATTTTTAACGTGTAGTGAAGTGGCCAGTGTCAAAGTAACGAAGAAAAAGTATAGTTTTTATCTTTTAAATGTAGTAGAGTAGAAGTCCCGGTTAAAAAAAAAAAAAAAAAACTCAAGTAAAGTACAAATCCTCAAAAAAAAACTTATACTGTAAACGAAGTTGCTTACATCTACTTTTTACTATACACCTCTTGTGTGTATGCGCCAGATGCCTGCATGTGATGTGATGACTATAAAGCTCTCTTTTCTCGTTTTTTTTCTAACTCGCTGTCTCCCCCAAGACATAGAAGTCAGATAGTACAAAATACTGTAGCCTATGCGACCGTGAGCAGGCAGTTACCTTGCGTCTTACATCAAGTGGTATCGGTGCGTGGTATCGGCAAATGTGGACAAGTAGGAGTACGAGCATATTAACGCGGTATCGGGCCGATACCCGATACTGGTATCGGTATTGGTGCAACACTAATTATAACAAGAATATACCTAACAACCAGTGCAATTTTCACAATCAAATAAAGAAGTAAAATTATGTGCGAGAAAGTGGATCTGGAATAACATTATCTTTTCCCCTGATGTGAGAAATATCTAAATCATACTCTTGCAAAACTAAACTCCATCTCAGTAATCTTTGATTCTTGTTTTTGATCTTATGCAAGAATGTGAGGGGATTGTGATCACGTAAGACCTTGATGGAAGTAGCTGAACAAGTCAAATAGACTTCAAAATGTTGTAAAGCCAAAACAAGTGCCAAACATTCTTTTTCAATTGTTGAATAGTGTTTCTGATGTTTATCAAACTTTTTGGAAAAGTAACAAACAGGATGATCCACTCCATCAGTGTCTTCTTGCAGTAAAACTGCGCCTGCACCAATATCACTGGCATCAACACCCAACTTGAACTCCCTTTTGAAATTAGGAGGTAAGAGAACTGGTGCTTCTTCGAGGATAGCCCCCAGCCGGTCAAATGAATTTTGACATCCTTCATCCCAAACAAATCCTGCATCCTTCCTCAGTAAATTTGTCTAATGTTCAGAAATGATGGAGAAATTTCCACAGAATTTTCTGTAGTAGCCAGCCATCCCTAGAAATCTCACCAGTTGTCTCCCAGTGGTAGGCCCAGGAAATTCAGCGATAACCCCCACTTTTGCATCAATTGGTTTGACTTGACCCTGTCCTACAACACGACCCAAGTAAACAACTGCAGCTTCACAAAAGTCAGCTTCAACAAGGTCGATATTCAGCCTGGCATCACTCACTCTCTGAAAGAAGTCTCTGATGTAGGTGAGGTGCTCCCAGAAGCCGTTGCTGGCGATGACAACGCCATCAATGTAGGCCTCGCATCCTGGTAGTCCAGCAATCACTCTGTTCACCAGACGTTGGAAGGTGGCCGGAGAACCCCTCATTCCAAAGGGCATTACCCTGTATTGGCACAATCCATCTGGTGTGACAAAGGCAGAGATCTCCTTTGCTCTGTCTGCCAGAGGGATCCGCCAGAAGCCCCCGAGGAGACCAAACCCGGTGACACACTTTGACTGTCCAACTTTGCCAATGCAGCCATCAATCCCGGGAATAGGACATGAGTCCATCCTCAAAAGAGTATTTGCTTTCTTGCAGTCCGTCACCACTCTATATGTTCCATTGGGTTTCGGAACTAGGATGCTTGGAGAACTCCAGTCACTGCCACCTGGCTCAACAAAGTCATTTTCAAGCAGGTATTTGACTTCTTGTTTAAGGTATTTCTGCTTCTCTGGATTCATTCTGTAAGGATGCTGTTCCACAGGCTTGGCATTATCTTGTAGGATGACATCATGGTAAACCATATCAGTCCTTGATGGAACGTCAGGGAATATGTGACTATATTCAAATATGAGCTGCTTTAGCTGTTGTTGTTGAAAAGAGTTCAGGTGGGACAACTTGCTGTCAATATTTTGAAGAATGTCTGAATTTTCAAGTTTGGTTGAACCAGGTTCATTTTCCAAGGTGCAGTCACAATCTTCTTCAGAATTTTCCTCATTGTTTACCACATTGACTGGCTTTTGCTGAGTGTCTCTGTCAATGTATTCTTTCAGCATGTTGCTGTGACACATTTGTTTTTGGTTCCTCCTTCCAGGGGTTAAAATGATATAATTTAGATCACTGACCTTTTTGAGGACAGTGTAAGGGCCGAAATATCGGGCTCTTAGAGGGTTTCCAGGAACTGGCAAAAGTGCCAGGACTTTGTCACCAGCTTTAAAACTTCTATCTTGGGAATGAAGGTCATATCTGGTTTTCATTTTGCCCTGAGCCTCTTTGATATTAGACTTAGCAAAGTCACAAGCCTTAGAGAGATGATTACGGAAGTCAGAGACATACTGAAGCAAGTTCATTTGGATATCATCTTCGGCCAGCAACTTTTCCTTCAGAAGCTTCAGAGGTCCACGGACTGTATACCCAAAACAAGCTCAAAAGGACTGAACCCAAGAGACTCCTGAACAGCTTCACGGGCAGCAAACAGAAGAAGATGGACACCTTCATCCCAGTCTTTCTCTGTATCAAGGCAGTTGGTCCTTATCGTGTTCTTCAGGGTTTGATGGAGCCTCTCCAAAGCACATTGATTCTCAAGATGGTAAGCTGATGACCTGTATTGTTTAAAACCAAGCTCATGCATAACTTGCTGAAATATGCCAGACATGAAATTTGACCCTTGATCAGACTGAATAGATTTAGGAAGACCAACAAAGCAGAAAAACTTGGTAAGGGCCTTGATGATACTCTTTGCCTTGATATTATGAAGTGGAATTGCCTCAGGAAACCGGGTGGAAGCACACATGATAGTCAGTAGGTACTCACAACCAGATCTAGTCTTCAGCAATGGTCCAACACAGTCAATGATGATCCAACTGAAAGGTTCTTCAAAAGCAGGAATGGGCTTAAGTCGAGCCTTTGGAATATTCTGGTTCGGCTTCTCAACCATTTGACAAATATGACAGGATTTGCAGTACTCCTGTACATCGGACCTCATGGAAGGCCAGAAGAAATGATTCCTGACATGTTGAAGGGTCTTCTTGATACCCAAATGACCTGACATAGGATTGTCATGGGCCAGACTAAGAGTTTCTTGATGATAAGGCTTTGGAAGAACAATTTGATGGGTGATCATCCACTCTTCATCTGCAGAAACATCAGGTGGACGCCACTTTCTCATAAGCACACCATTTTTGTAGTAAAAACAGACAGGAACTTGAGTAGCCTGTTGTTCACTTACAGCCTGTGGTAGAAGATGCGCTAGATCACGAGCTTGTTGTTGCTCCTGAATAAGTTGTTTCCGAGACAGAATGTCATTAGAATGACCTGACAAGGACAAGTCTGAAGATTTCCCAGACATCTCAGGACTGGAAGGTTCCTGATGAAAAGACTGCCCAATGAAGGTGTCAGCCAGGTTGAAGTCCAGGTCAGCATCATCTTGAATAGCCTTTTTGGCCATAGAACGAGTAACTGCACATGAAGGATAGAGGTCTGGAATTTCCTCCTCTATAGATTCAGATTCTTGATCAATCAAAGGAATGTCAGTTACAACAGGGTAGGGCACAACCTTATCCCCAGCAAGATCATTACCAAGAAGCAAATGAAATCCTTTGAAAAGAAGAGAAGACCTAACAACAACAGTGACAGGCCCAGAGACCAAGTCTCGGTGCTGAATGGCTCAAAACCCTCCATAACAGAATCAGACACAGAAGGTAGAAGATCAGGTGAACTGACCTTTGATACAAGAGATTCTCTCCTAGTGAAAGCAGTTGGCTTGGTTTCTTCTCGTTGTTGTTTTTTTTGAGAGCATAACACTCAGAAATACAGTGCCTGACAAAAGTCTTGTCGCATAAGGACATAGTAACTAAAAATAGCATATAACTTTATTTCTAACCAATCAATTGTTACAATAAATGGTCCATTTTAATGTCAAGGGCTTTCACATTAATAATTTGGTGCAAAATGAAACCGTCAAAAAGTGTTCTGATGTTCACAGCTTAGCTAAGCCCATAACATCTGTTTTTGGTGGGACAAAAGTCTCGTCGTCTCTTCAAATGATGCAACAAATCGCAGATTAGAGTTTAACCTATGACAAATACTGTAATTAACACATTCCCAGATGTGTATAGAAATAACCCCAGCACACCAGACTTTCATATGAGGTGCGACTAGACCTCTTACAACATACCAAAGATTCAACCACAGACCAAAGTGCTGATCATCAAGAGCCTGAAGACTGAGTCTGCTGCTGAGGTGGCAGACATCTTTAATGTATCCAAATGTCAAGTGGAGGGGATGAGAAAAAGATTTGAAGAAACTGGTGACGTTCATGGCAAGCGCAGGTCAGACAGACCCCGGTATGACAACTGTTTGAAAGGACCGTTTGTTGCTTCAACTGTACAAGGCCAGCCCTTCTTCAACTACAGTGAAGCTACATGAGGAAATGTCACCAAAAATCCCGGTATCTACAAGAAGAGTTTGTCAAATTCTCTCTCAAAGTGGTTTTCGTAGCCGAATTAGTACACAGAAGCCTGCATTAAACAGAAAACATAAAACCTGCATTGCATTTGCCAAGGCCCACAGCTCGCAGAAAGGATTGATACTGGAAAAGTGGCTGAAAGTTTATTTTTCTGGTGAATCATCCATTGAACTGCATCCCAGTCGCCGTACAAGACCTGTTGGAACCCTCATGGACCAAAGATTCTCCCAGAAAACAATCATGTTTGGTGGAGGAAAAATCATGGTTTGTTGTTACATCCAGCATGGGGGTGTGAGAAAGATCTGCAGAGTGGATGGCAACATCAACAGCCTGAAATATCAAGAAGTTCTTGCTGCCCTACTTATACTGCTGCTCCTTCTCATTCTTCGGCCTCCATGTCACAGTTCCTGAAAGCGAAGAAGGTGAAGGTACTCCAGGATTGGCCAACCCAGTCACCTGACATGAACAATTATTTAGCATTTCAGGGGTAAGATGAAGGAGGAGGCTTGGAAGATGAAGCCATAGAATCTTGATGAACTCTGGGAGTCCTGCAAGACTACTTTCTTTGCCATTCCAGATGATTTCATCATCAAGGTATTTCAGTCATTGCCAAGACGTATGGATGCAGTCCTCCAAGCTCATGGGAGTCATACGCAATATTAATTCTTTTTTCCAAGGCACCATGACTTGATGTTCTGATATTATAGTGGCGTATTTGTGGATTCAAAATAAAGTGTATGTATAATTTCCACATTTTTTTTCAATGCGACAAGACTTCTGTCCAAGCAAAATCTGACCGTTCTGTACAAATTAAATTATAAAACTCAATGAATGACACAAAACTCTATTTTGGTATATTTTGCATAATCTAGAGGGCTTTGCCTTTCATATAAGCCATTTTTGATTCCAGTTGATCAACTACAAGTCAGGTTATTATTTGTTGTTCCTACAACTTGGATAAGTGACAAGACTTTTGTCAGGCACTGTAAGGTGACCTTGCTTTTTGCAATATTGGCAAGACACAGAAGGTAAAGAATCAGAGGATTGCTTCCCACTGGAAGGTTTCCTCAGAGAAGTGGCCTTGGAATCATTATAAGTGTTATTAGAAGAAGAGTTTGACTGTCTTCCTTGCGAGAATTCCTAAATTTTTGCCTGTAAGCCTCGGGGACCCATTCATAACCCTTCAGAATGGCAGATTTGACAAAATCATAATCAGAACACTGTTGGACAGATAACTGATTATAGATTTTCCTAGCTTTACCAGTAAGAACACTTTGTAACATCATTGTCCAATCCTCTTTTGGCCATTTCAAATTTTCAGCAATGTTCTCAAAATGGACAAAGTATTGATTTACATCATTTTCTAGGAGAGGAGGAACAAGTCTGATGTGTTTAACCACAGCAAAATGATCAGAAAGTCCAAAAGATTTTGTTACAGTACCTGCTTCTATTTTCTTCATTTCCAGTTCATACTGCATCCTTTTTTCTTCTAGTTCTTTCTCTTTCTCCAACCTTCTTTCTTCTACTTCTTTCTCTTTCTCCAACCTTCTTTCTTCCAGTTCTAGTTGTTTCTGGCGTAGCTGCATCTCAAGTCTTTGCAGCTCTGTTGCAGACACTTCCACATCTTTAATCAATTCTGCTGCTTCTTCCCTAAAGATATCTTCATCAATGAAATTTTGCACCAAAATGTTGAATATTTCTTGTTTCTTCATTGATGATTTCACATCAGATAATCCAAGGGTTGAGGCTATTTGCAGCAAGTCCTTCTTCTTTACCAGCACAATTGATTCCTGGGTTGGAGTTTTCAGAAAATTTTGAACATCAAAAGTCATGATTGATGGTTTTTTCAAATAGTCATAAGATTTGAAATAATAGTTCACCTTTAATATTTGGTGAATCCAATGGTTGATCCAATGAACGGTTTATCTCGGTGGAACCTCCTATTTGTTATGAATTAAAAATCACAACAAAGAAAACCAGCAATGACAACTTAAACAAATTTATTCTTCACTGAATACGTCCAAAAATTTCTACAAATAATCCACAGTGTAATCTTAAAATAACACTAATAGCAGCCAAGAGGAGCTGAAGTTTTTAGAGCAGCTAGTTTTTAAGTGCCGAGAAATAAGAATCGGCAGACCCAAGTGGCATCTCTGTCACCTAAATGCTGCCTTTGTGATCTATTAAGCAACAAAATAAAACAACTGGAAGAGAGGATTACAAACCTTCATGCCATACGGGACGATGAAATCCTGATAGACTCATTCGTCATGGCCTGTCAGACGGTGGATGCTACCGGCCTCAATTCCTCTGCTCACTGCCTCTCCCCTCCTGAGGCAGCGGAGTACCTGCCCGAGGGCCCGAGGCCAGGAAAAAGCTACAACTCCCAAGTGAACAGTACACCCTGGGTCGAGGTTAAGCGAAGCAAGCCCCACAGGGGCGTACGCTTCCCCGAACCACTCACCCCAGAGTTTCTCCAGCTCAGGAACAAATTCCAAGACCTGGAAAGTCAGTCTCCTCTACCTTCCCCGGCTCGCACTGATCTGGCTGACGGTGCATCCGGTGTCGATCCCCAGGACCACAAGTAGTTCCCTCCGCTGAACGGGCCATCACGTAGGGTAGCGGATCCCTCTCCAGCGGCTGCGGCTTACCCTCCCGGACAGCGGTCATCCTTTTGGTGTAGGTAGCTGAAGGAGGCGGTCGCCAGACACTGTGTTGCCGCTGCGCTTGAGGATGGTGGCACTCCCGCTGGTGCCATGTCCTCTTCCCGGTCAGCAAACCCCCATTCACCGGTGAACGATGGCCGAGGGATGTCATCCTCCCTGTCGGGGGTAACTACTACGCCAGCATTCTCGCCTTCTCCGCCTCAGTCTGGTATGGAAAACCTACAGCGTCCACCTCTTCGTCCATTATTTCCCCAACAACATTAATAATTGGGGATTCCAAAAATTCGGAACATTAGCTTTTTTAATGTAGCTACACGCTGTTTTCCGGGAGCCAAGGTACTTGATATTCTGGATAAGCTCCCGGACCTTCTGCGTTCACTCCCATCCTCGATTAAAAGGATAATTGTTCATGTGGGAACCAACGAAACTTCTCGGCGCCAATCGGAACTGACTGAAAGTTATTTTAAGGACCTTTTTAAATTTTTAATTAGTTGTGGCAAATCTGTCTATGTTTCAGGTCCAATCCTCACACTAGCTCGTGGGGCAGGGCGATTCAGTAGGATACTTAGTATCCACACGTGGCTTAAAACAGCTTGCAGTCTTTGTAATATTGGTTTTATAGATTATTTTAATTTGTTTTGGGAACATCCATCCTTATTTAAAAATGACGGAGTCCACCCAAACTGGCACGGCAGCCAAATGCTCGCGGCTAATATACAGCACGAGGTACATACGTACGCACATGCTCAAGATGATTTACTGTTTATCTTCCGGGACTGGCGATCTCCATCCTCTTCGATGGTTTCAAAAACTACCATTATACCTGAAATTAGCTTCCCCCACTCTTCCACCCTAGTATTACAGCCTACTGACAGGAGAGATTGTTCAACTGGCACTTCTAACTGTTCAAACAATCTGCAACTTAACAGATCAGATGCTCTTTTTTATTATATTCCTGTTTGCATAAATCTTAGGTCAAATAGCCACAACATTAGGTCGGCTGGGGCCAATCTACATAATTTAATCAAGTTAACAGGTAGCACACCTAATCCATGTGTTCTCTCCATGAAAATGTGTCTAATTAATGCCCGCTCGATTGCAAATAAGGCACTTATTTTAAACAATCTATTCACAAGAGAAAATTTGTCATTCCTCTTTCTTACTGAAACCTGGCAAAGTAACTTGGAGTTTGTCCATCAGAATGAACCGTGCCCTGTAGACTGCTCCTATATTGGGACTCCACGTCTGTCTGGCCGCGGTGGAGGTCTTGCAGCGGTTTGGAAAAATCTATTCTCCTGTGAGTTGCGGAGCACTGAATCATATTCTGCGTTTGAACTACAACTGACTAAAGTTGGTCAAAGTAATTCTTTTTATTGTGCTCTAATCTATCGTCCGCCTGGCCCAGCAAGTCAGTTCCTTTCTGAATTCACAGACTTCCTTACATCCATTATTAAGCTGGAGAGAATTTTAATTGTGGGTGATTTTAATTTACATATTGATGACCCAACAAATTGTGCTGCCACTGAATTCCTCCATACTATAGACTCATTCAATTTTAAGACAGCATGTTTCAGGTGCCACTCACACGAGTAGGTGCCACTCATACACCATAGGTATGAAGTGCCTCACTGATCTACCACAATATTACACCATGGGTATGAGGTGCCTCACTGATCTACCATAATATTACACCATGGGTATGAGGTGCCTCAGTGATCTACCACAATATTGCACCATGGGTATGAGGTGCCTCACTGATCTACCACAATATTACACCATTGGTATGAGGTGCCTCACTGATCCACCACAATATTACACCATGGGTATGGGTGCCTCACTGATCTACCACAATATTACACTATGGGTATGAGGTGCCTCACTGATCCACCACAATATTACACTATGGGTATGAGGTGCCTCACTGATCCACCACAATATTACACCATGGGTATGGGTGCCTCACTGATCTACCACAATATTATACTATGGGTATGAGGTGCCTCACTGATCTACCACAATATTACACTATGGGTATGAGGTGCCTCACTGATCTACCACAATATTACACCATAGGTATGAGGTGCCTCACTGATCCACCACAATATTACACCATGGGTATGAGCTGCCTCACTGATCCACCACAATATTAAACTGGGGGTATGAGGTGCCTCACTGATCTACCACAATATTATACCATGGGTATGAGGTGCCTAACTGATCCACCACAATATTATACCATGGGAATGAGGTGCCTCACTAAACTACCACAATATTACACCGTGGGTATGAGGTGCCTCACTGATCTACCACAATATTACACTATGGGTATGAGCTGCCTCACTAAACTACCACAATATCACACCGTGGGTATGAGCTGCCTCACTAAACTACCACAATATCACACCGTGGGTATGAGCTGCTTCACTGATCCACCACAATATTAAACTGGGGGTATGAGGTGCCTCAACTGATCCACCACAATATTACACCGTGGGTATGAGGTGCCTCACTGATCGACCACAATATTATACCATGGGTATGAGGTGCCTCACTGATCTACCACAATATTATACCATGGGTATGAGATGCCTCACTGATCTACCACAATATTACACCATGGGTATGAGGTGCCTCACTGATCTACCACAATATTACACCATGGGTATGAGGTGCCTCACTGATCTACCACAATATTACACCATGGGTATGAGCTGCCTCACTGATCGACCGCAATATTACAAATCGTAAATAAAAACAGAATACAATGATTTGCAAATCCTTTTCAACCTATATTCAATTGAATACACTGCAAAGACAAGTTACTTAATGTTCGAACAGGTAAACTTTGTAATTTTTTGCAAATATGAGCTCATTTGGAATTTGATGCCTGCAACATGTTTCAAAAAAGCTGGCACAAGTGGCAAAAAAGACTGAGAGAGTTGAGGAATGCTCATCAAACACTTATTTGGAACATCCCACAGGTGAACGGGCTAATTGGGAACAGGTGGGTGCCATGATTGGGTATAAAAGCAGCTTCCCTGAAATGCTCAGTCATTCACAAACAAGGATGGGGCGAGGGTCACCACTTAGTGAACAAATGCGTGAGCTGATTGTCAAACAGTTTAAAAACAACATTCCTCAACGAGCTATTGCAAGAAATTTAGGGATTTCATCATCTACGGTCCGTAATATCGTCAAAAGGTTCAGAGAATCTGGAGAAATCACTGCACGTGGCGACAAGGCCGAAAACCAACATTGAATGCCCGTGACCTTCGATCCCTCAGGCGGTACTGCATCAAAATCGACATCAGTGTGTAAAGGACATCACCACATGGGCTCAGGAACACTTCAGAAAACCACTGTCAGTAACTACAGTTCGTCGCTACATCTGCAAGTGCAAGTTAAAACTCTAAAATGCAAAGCGAAAGCCATTTATCAACAGCACCCAGAACGCCCCGGCCGCTGGGCCCAAGCTCATCTAAGATGGACTGATGCAAAGTGGAAAAGTGTTCTGTGGTCTGACGAGTCCACATTTCAAATTGTTTTTGGAAACTGTGGGCGTCGTGTCCTCCGGACCAAAGAGGAAAAGAACCATCCGGACTGTTATAGGCACAAAGTTCAAAAGCCAGCATCTGTGATGGTATGGGGTGTATTAGTGCCCAAGGCATGGGCAACTTACACATATGTGAAGGCACCATTAATGCTGAAAGGTACATACAGGTTTTGGAGCAACATATGTTGCCATCCAAGCAACGTCTTTTTTCATGGACGCCCCTGCTTATTTCAGCAAGACAATGCCAAGCTACATTCTGCACGTGTTACAACAGCATGGCTCCGTAGTAAAAGAGTGCGGGTACTAGACTGGCCTGCCTGTAGTCCAGACCTGTCTCCCATTGAAAATGTGTGGCGCATTATGAAGCGTAAAATATTCGACAACAGAGACCCCGGACTGTTGAACAACTTAAGCTGTACATCAAGCAAGAATGGGAAAGAGTTCCACCTGAAAAGCTTCAAAAATTGGTCTCCTCAGTTCCCAAACGTTTACTGAGTGTCGTTAAAAGGAAAGGTGATGTAACACAGTGGTAAAAAGGCCCTGTGCCAACTTTTTTTGCAATGTGTTGCTGCCTTTAAATTCTAAGTTAATGATTATTTGCAAAAAAAAATAAAGTTTCTCAGTTTGAACATTAAACATCTTGTCTTTGCAGTGTATTCAATTGAATATAAGTTGAAAAGAATTTGCAAATCATTGTATTCTGTTTTTATCTACGATTTACATAACGTGCCAACTTCACTGGTTTTGGGTTTTGTACATCATGGGTATGAGGTGCCTGACTAAACTCCACAATATTACACCGTGGGTAGGAGCTACCTCACTGATGCCTATTACACCATGGGTATGGACCACAATATTATACCATGGGTATGAGGTGCCTCACTAAACTACCACAATATTACACCGTGGAAATGAGGTGCCTCACTGATCCACAACAATATTATACTGTGGGTATGAGGTGCCTGACTAAACACTGGGGGTACTACAATATTCTACACAATATTATACCATGGGTATGAGGAGATCTACCTCACTGATGGGGAGACCTCACAATATTATACCATGGGTATGAGGTGCCTCACTGATCTACCCCAATATTATACCATGGGTAGGACGTGCCTCACTGACCAACCACAATGTTACACCATGGGTATGAGGTGCCTCACTGATCTACCACAATATTACACCGTGGGTATGAAGTGTCTCACTGATCTACCACAATATTTCACCATGGGTATGAGGTGCCTAACTGATCCACCACAATATTATACTGTGGGTATGAGGTGCCTCACTGCTCTTTCACCATATTTCACCGTGGATACAATGTCCCTTCCCTTGTATGCACCTCTGCTTTGATGCTTAAGATTCAGATGTAGGATCACACCAAAATTTTCCTTTTTCTTCTATTGTTTGTGCCTCAGGGTTCAGCTAAATCTGATGCTAAAAATGACCCCAAATTTGTGGGACTCATCAGACACATCTTCACATCTTCTGTTAAAGATTATATCAACAATAGTAATAAATTGTCTCTTGAGTATCCAGTCTTGAGCTGCACGGTAGCTCACTCGGTAAAGCATTGCGTTGCGAAGCAGAAGTGACTATCACGGCGCGGGTTCGATCCCCGCCTAGTACCAACCGGCAGTGGTCGGCAGCTCTTTTCAGAGTAGCGCGCAATTGGCCAATGTGCTACAGGAATGCAAATTGGGAAGGGTCTGCCGGGATCGTCGGGCAATGTAAATAAGTTTCCAGGCGCCTCCTGTTAGCCAGAAGGGCGCTCGTCAGGAAGATTCTAAGCTCATTCATGTTCGGGTATCCTCCGCCCTCGTTCTGAGCTTGCGAGGTTTCGACCAATAAGTGCATAGAAAGCGGTCGCGACGGGCGCGTGCTTCGGAGGAGAGCCGCAAGCTGTCTCACTCTCCTGAGTTGGCAACAGGGGGCTGCATATGTGAAAAGCCTTGTACATAGTTCCCTAATTGGGCATTCCAGATTCGGGTGGGATTGGAGATGCCAAAAAAAAAAAAAAAAAAAAAGAATATCCAGTCTTTCTGATGATGATCTCAAGGAGAGACTACTGCATACTCTGAAATGTTAACACCCATTCTGAGACACTACCACACCCTCACAGCGATTACCACACATCCAAGATACAACACACTCTCAAAAATTAACATCCACTCTGAGACATTACTACACACTCATGGACATTACCATACTTCCCAGACACCATTACACACTCTCAAACATTAACATTCACTCTGAGAGACAGCCACTCACTCACAGATGTTTCCACACACTGTTACATAGATTGGCAGCACCACTGATCCCTAATGATAATTCCATGCACCTCTATCAACACAGTTGCTCCAAATTTTTCATTTATCTGACTAGCTTTGCTCTGTGGAACAGGGCCCACTTGCCATAGTATGCGAGCGTGGTAGTAAGAGCCTTCCGGTAGGCCTCAGTAAGAGTTAAAGTACACTGCCCGACCAAAAAATGTCACACGCCCTATTTTGTTGGTCCGCTTTTAGCTTTGATAAAAGCTCGCATTCGCAGTGGCATCATTTCAATAAGCTTATGCAATGTCATAACATTTATTTCTGTCCAGTTGCATTAATTTTTAATAATTCTCCAGCACAAGATTCTCAATGGGATTAAGGTCTGGACTCTGTGGTGGCCAATCCATAGGTGAAAATGCTCTCATGCTCCCTGAACCACTCTTTCACAACTTGTGCCCAATGAATCCTGGCATTGTGATCTGGGAATACACCCGCGCCATCAGGGAAGAAAAAAACCATTGATGGAAAAACCTGGTCATTCAGTATCTTCAGGTAGTCAGCTGATCACATGTTTTGGGGCACATATCGTTGCTGAACCTAGACCTGACCTACTGAAACAATCCCAGATCATAACGCTGCCCCCACAGGCATGTCTGGTTGGCACTAGGCATGATGGGAGCATCACACTATCTGCCTCTGTTCTTACCCTGATGTGCCCATCACTCAGAAACAGGGTAAATCTGGACTCATCAGACATCATGAACTTTTTCTATTTCTCCAGTGTGCAATCTTTCGCCTCCTCAGCAAACTGAAGCTTTTATTCTGATTAGCCTCACGAAAAAGTGGTTTTCTTAAGGCTTCACAGCAGTTTAGTTCCAATCCCTTAACCTCTTTGTGCAAAAGCCAAATTTGGCTATTTGTGCATTTTCCTACAAACCCCACTTCAAATGAAGTTGGGGCGTTGTGTAAAACGTGAATAAAAACAGAATACAATGATTTGCAAATCCTTTTCGACCAACAACCCCAATTCCGAAATAGTTGGGACAAAGCGTAAATTGTGAATAAAATCAAAATGCAATAACTTTCAGATCACATGAGCCAATATGTTATTTACAATAGAACAAAGATAACATCTCAAATGTTGAAACTGAGACATTTCACATTTTTATCCACAAAATGAGCTTATTTCAAATTTTCTGGCTGCAACAGGTCTCAAAAAAGTTGGGGCACAGGCAAAAAAGGGCTTAAAAAGCAATTAATATATAAGAGAATCAGCTGAAAGAACATTTAGCAAGTAATTAAGTTAACTGGCATCAGGTGTGTAACATGATTGGCTATGAAAGGGGAGTCGTAGAGAGGCTGAGTCTCTCAGAAGTAAAGATGGCCAGAGGCTCTCCAACCTGTGAAGGCTTGCGTAAAAAAATTGTGGAATACTTTAAAAACAATGTTCCTCAACGTCAAATTGCAAAGGCTTTGAAGGTCTCATCATCGATAGAGCATAACATCATCAAAAGATTCAGAGAAACTGGAAAAATCTCTCTGCGTAAGGGACAAGGCCGAAGACCTTTACTGGATGCCTGTGATCTTCGGGCCCTCAGACGCCACTGCATCACTGACCGGCATGATTCTGTCATTGACACTACTAAATGGGCCCAGGAATACTTCAAGAAACCACTCTCTGTAAACACAGTCCGCCGTGCCATCCACAGATGCAACCTAAAACTCTATCATGCAAAAAGGAAGCCAGTGTTGAGCATGATCCAGAAGCGCCGCCGTGTTCTGTGGGCCAAGGCTCATTTAAAATGGACTGTAGCAAAGTGGCAAAGTGTCCTGGGGTCAGACGAGTCCAAATTTGACATTCGTGTTGGAAATCATGGGCGTCGTGTCCTCCGGGCTAAAGAGGAGAAAGACCACCTTCCTGTTATCAGCGTTCAGTTCAAAAGCCAGCATCTCTGATGGTATGGGGATGCATTAGTGCATATAATGTGGGACACTTGCATGTTTTAAAAAGAACCATGAATGCTGAAAGGTATATAAAGGTTTTAGAGCAATACATGCTCCCCTCCAGACGGCATCTATTCCAGGGAATGCCTTGTGTATTTCAGCAGGACAATGCATTACCACATACTGCAGCTATTACAACAGCATGGCTTCGTAGTAGAAGAGTCCGTGTGCTGAACTGGCCTGCGTGCAGTCCTGATCTTTCACTGATTGAGAACATTTGGTGCATAATTTAACGAAAAGTCCGTGAAAGGAGACCCAAAACTCTCCAGCAGGTGGAAGCCTGTATTAAACAAGAGTGGGATCAAATTCCAATGGCTAAACTCAAGAAACTTGTCTCCTCAATGCCCAGATGCCGCCACTCTGTGTTAAAAAGAAGAGGGGATGCTACACCATGTTAACCCTTTCGCAGGCACAGCGACATTTTTGTCGTTTTAACCAACGTGTTTTATAAAGTCTTCTCTCATTGGCCGATTGCGGGAATTCCCTTGTTAGTTACACTCATTACCATTGGCTGTCTCTCAGGTCACCCAGCACTGTATTTTTAGCCGTGAACGAGGCATGGGATTTCCTAAAACGCTAAATCTGAGACTACTTCCGGGTCAAATTGTGGGACATGTGAACACGGCATCGACGAGTACAAACAGCCGGCATTCTAGCCGTGTTTCTAAACGTAAATACAACGTGGATGAAGTTTTTGCTTTATTGAATGACTCTGACGATGAGTTTGAATATCCAGAGAGCGGGAGTGATTTGGATCCAAACGATTTTAGCGATTCTGGAGAGGATTAAAACATAAAAACATTAGTTATGGGAAACTTATTATGAGATTTGGTGTTATTTTATTGTTATTTTGAATAACAATCATATTTTGGTAAAAACCCAAAATTAATCCGTCCGTGGGGGTATGCATCTGGGCCAAAATTTGCCTGCGAAAGGGTTAAACAGGCCCCTGTCCCAACTTTTTTGAGACCTGTAGCAGCCATCAAATTTGAAATGAGCTCATTTTGTGGATAAAATTGTAACATTTCGCAGTTTCAACATTTGCTATGTTATCTCTGTTCTATTGTGAATAAAATACTGGCTGGTGTGATTTGAAAGTCATTGCGTTTTGATTTTATTCACAATTTACACTTTGTCCCAACTATTTCGGAATTGGGGTTGTATATTCAGTTGAGTACACTTCAAAGACAAGATATTTAATGTTCAAACTGATAAACTTTGTTTTTTTTCGAAATATTCACTAATTTTGAATTTAATGCCTGCAACATGTTCCAAAAAAGCTGGGACAGGGACATGTTTCCCACTGTGTTACATCACCTTTCCTATTAACAACACTCAATAAAAGTTTAGGAACTGAGGACACTAATTGTAAAAGCTTTGTAGGTGGACTTCTTTCCCATTCTTGCTTGATGTATGACTTCAGTTGCTCAACAGGCCGGGGTCTCCGTTGTCGTATTTTGCACTTCATAATGCGCCACACATTTTCAATGGGAGACAGGTCTAGACTGCAGGCAGGCCAGTCTATTACCGAAATTCATTACTATGAAGCTACACTGTTGTAACACATGCAGAATGTGGCTTGGCATTGTCTTGCTAAAATAAGCAGGGACGTCCCTGAAAATGACGTCGCTTGGATGGCAGCATACGTTGCTCCAAAATCTGTATGTGCCTTTCAGCATTAATGGTACCTTCACAGATGTGCAAGTTACCCATACCATCGGCAGTAACACATCCCCATACCATCACTGATGCTGGCTTTTGAACTTTGCGCTGATGACAATCTGGATGGTCCTTTTCCTCTTAAAGGGGAACTCCGGTCGATTTCAACACGTATCTTTGTTGTTTGTGGTGAAGGAGTACTGTCAATAGCGAGACAAACGAAAAAAAATTGGTTTTGCATACACCGAAAGTTATGCTCCTGCTAGAGTTCAACCTAAAAGCGGCTCAAAAAAGGCTTTTAACGTGCTTTTAGCCTCTTAACATGATCGAGATGTCATTTCAAGTCCATAGCCATGTTAACCTAACCCTTCCAAGTGACCACAGTGAATTTGACTGCAGTAGCTGACCTAGAAATGCATAAAAGTTGTGCTAATTCACTCAGTGCACATACCTCTGTTTACTTCCTGTGTTCCGGTGAAGTCCACACTAGTCGATTGTCGAACTCGTACAATCCAATATTCCAAAATGTAATTTTTCCACCCAAAAAACTATGGTTACGAACTGCTGTGGTTACATCCATAGTAATGACTATATAGCAACATGGCAACACCGCAGCCTAACATCACAACTAGATTTTAATACTCGCGCTCGTGCTCATTGGGAATTAGCACTACTGGTGAGTGTCGGCAACATCAGAGTGGAGATTTGAGAGCTGACAGACGAAGACGGAGCATTGGAACAACAACGACATTTGGTCAGTATCTTGAAAATATCTGCTCAGATGGATAGTTCATCCGAATCCGATGGACATAACCACAGCAGTTCGTAACCATAATTTCTTGGTGGAAAAATTACATTTTGGAATATTGGATTATACGAG
This sequence comes from Gymnothorax javanicus, assembly GCA_029692085.1. Lineage (NCBI taxonomy): Eukaryota > Metazoa > Chordata > Actinopteri > Anguilliformes > Muraenidae > Gymnothorax > Gymnothorax javanicus. The sequence goes on along the minus strand of CM056206.1, from coordinate 2,819,927 downwards.
TTCGATTTTTAACTAGTGTGGACTTCACCGAACACAGGAAGTAAACAGAGGTATGTGCACTGAGTGAATTAGCACAACTTTTACGATTTCTAGGTCAGCTACTGCAGTCAAATTCACTGTGGTCACTTGGAAAGGGTTAGGTTAACATGGCTATGGACTTGAAATGACATCTCGATCGTATTAAGAGGCTAAAAGCACGTTAAAAGCCTGCCCCATTTGAGCCGCTAAGGTGCAAACTCTAGCAGGAGCATAACTCGGTGTAGGCAAAACCAATTTTCTTTGCTTGTCTCACTATTGACAGTACTCCTTCACCACAAACAACAAAGATACGTGTTGAAATCGACCGGAGTTCCCCTTTAAGCCAGGAGGTCAAAACGTCCATGATTTCCAAAAACAATTTGAAATGTGGACTCATCAGACCACAGCACAGTCTTCCACTTTGCATTGGTCTATCTCAGATGAGCTCGGGCCCAGAGAAGCTGGCGGTGTTTCTGGGTGTTGTTGATACATGGCTTTTGCTTTGCATGATAGAGTTTTAACTTGCAACTGCAGATGTAGTGACCAACTGTGTTAACTGACAATGGTTTTCCTAAGTGTTCCTGAACCCACATGGTAACATCCTTTACAGAATGATGTTGGTTTTTAATGCAGTGCTGTCTGAGGGACCGATGGTTATAGGCATTCAATGTTGGTTTTCGGCCTTGCTGCTTATGTGTAGAGATTTCTCTGGATTCTCTGAATCTTTTGATGATATTATGGATTGTAGATGATGAAATCCCTAAATTCCTTGCAATTGCGCGTTGAGAAAGATTGTTCTTAAACTGTTGGACAATTTGCGCACGCAGTTGTTCACAAAATGGTGAACCTCGCCCCATCCTTGCTTGTGAATGACTGAGCCTTTCGGGGATGCTCCTTTTATATCTAATCATGACACTCACCTGTTTCCAATTAACCTGTTCACCTGTGGAATGTTCCAAACAGGTGTTTTTTGAGCATTCCTCAACTTTCCTAGTCTTTTATTGCCCCAGTCCCAGCTTTTTTGGAGCGTGTTGCAGGCATCAAATTCGAAATGAGTGAACATTTCCCAAAAAACAATAAAGTTTATCAGTTTGAGCGTGAGTTACTGTCTAGGCTGCTGTTCCAGACTGTTATGGATGAGGCGAGGATGCTCTCAATGATGGCGGAGTAAAACTGGAGGAGGATATTTGTTTTGACTCTGAATTTTTTGAGCTGTCTCAGGAAAAACAGTCTTTGGTGTGCTTTTTTGTGAATGTGGTCTGTGTTGGTATTCCATTCTAGTGTATTGTTGATGTGAGTGCCAAGAAATTTAAAGGAGTCAGTAATGGGTTCACCGGAGATGTGAATGGGAGTTTTGGGAGAGGGTGTGTGTCTGAAATAAATTATGAGTTCCTGTGTTTTGGATGGGTTGAGCTGGTGGTTGTTATCTTGGCACCAGGTGACAGCTTGGGCTTCTAGTTGGCAGTACATGTCTTGAATTATAAATTATAAATTATTATAAATCTTAAATTATAAAGCATTAAGTACAAATCCTGATTCGAATGAGGTTGGGATGTTGTGTAAAACATGAATAAAAACAGAATACAATGATTTGTAAATCCTTGTCAACCTATATTCAACTGTGTACACTACAAAGACAAGATATTTAATGCAAAAAACTACAGCGCATCATCACTAAATCATCCAGGATCATTGGCACCCCCCTCCCATCAGTCGAATCAATTTATCACAAATGCTCTATCACAAGAGCACAAAATATCACCTCTGATCCCTCTCACCCTACCCACCATCTGTTTCAACTGCTGCCTTCTAGGAGGCGATATCAATCCCTATCCACCAGAACATCCCACTTCAAAAACAGTTTTTTCCCCACAGTCATAAGGACTCCGAACTCTTTGCACTAATTGCATATGCACTTATGTTTACAGCAATGTCTACAGTCTACTTGCACTATGTTTGTGATTGTTTGTTATGATGTGTGCTGCCAATGTCATTTGTACCTGTATGTTTCTGACACTGATTGAGTGCTGTCCTGAAAGCAAATTCCACCAACCTGGTTAGGTGGTCATTAATAAATAAATGAATGAATTTGAGCTTCATAGAGAGGGGGAATATGGCTCAACTGAGCCAAGACACTTGCAGCATTTAAAATTCCATTTAAATCCATTACTTACACGATTTTGGTGGAAAAAAGTGCTGCAAACATAAAAAGTCTTCATGAAAATCCAGCATTAAAATTGAAATTCTAAATTATCTACTCTTTGGGAGCCAAATAAGACAGCTCTCCAGGTGGCTGCCCAAGCTCTCAGAGCCTCAAAATGGCGCAGTCAAATTATAAAATATTCATGTTTTTAACACAAATCAACTTTTGACACACGAAATTCAATATGAATTAATGATTTTCTGGTTGAATTTAGCGTGAGTTTATCAATATAGGTGCGGCTGGACATCAAAAGTCACCAATAACCTCTCCAAACTGAAAACATGCCTTTTCTCCACAATGAAGTTCAGAGTTTTGTCCATTTTTCTACAAAGTTGCATCAGCAAGCACACATTCTGTACTAATTAAAGGAACTGCTTATTTCACAGTGTGAACAGTTCACACTGAGACAGAAAGCTTGCTGTTTTCATTTCCGATCATCCAAGCGAACAAAAGCTTGTATAAACGCTTTTCACACCCTATAAGGAGCAAGTATAACTCACTAACATAGTTGTATCTGAAATGTACCTTATTTGAACAAAATAGACATTCAACCATCAGGAAAAAGGAGGTAATATGCTACCATAGATTGAACAGCGTCGTAGATGCAACCAATAAAGCACGGGATTTACCGAAGTCTTCGGTCTGCTCGCATTTTAAACGAGCAAAAATCCTAGGCATTCTATTTCGTTGAATGCAGTATAAATTCTAACGCAGATAAACATATAATACTGCATGTGCTGGTATTTTGCTTTATTAGCAAAAGTTAACGGCTACTCTTTCTAGCCAATGTGGCAAACTAGCTCTGTGATCACGGTGGTAAACCAAAAATAAGAAATAACTAGCTAGTTTGCGACCTGGCTAGAAGTAAGATAGAGCTATTCCATACAAAGTCAGTTCTACTTACACTGCAAGAGGAAAAACTCTCCATCATCTAATTTCTCCTCTAAAGAATCAATGCTGTCAGCCCTACAGTCTGTACCATTCAGAATTACTGCCATTTTCCATCTCTGAATCACATTTCCATTTCGCAAATATAACCTCAACACTCCAGGGTTGGTTCTGGAAGTCTTTTTTTCTATGCAATCTCTTCCTTTTCAGCTGCGCAAAATTGAGAGAATACAACCTAACTAGCTGTTGGGCAAGTGTTTAAGTACTTTTTTGAGGGTCCAATCAATGTCCGTCAATTACTGAGGAAAGCTTATACAGTCTAGATTTGGATAAAAAACGTGGCATTCAATCGATAATTACCTGGAAAGTTTCACGTGGGCTTGATCCATAACAGTGCCTTACGCAGATGAGCTTGAGTAAACATTAGAGCAGTGGTTCTCAAACTCGTTCCTGGCGCCCCACTGTGTATGCTGGTTTTTTTACAACCACAACTGCAATCTTAGATTTTTAACAAGGTGTCGATTTGTCTTAATTAGACTGCATTCCATGTTTAGCGCAGTTATTTACCACCTTTAGCTGCATTTTCATGGACATATCCACTGTGCCATGAAGAATAAAAACCCTCAAACATGGTATGCTTATTTTTCCATATTTGTGAGGATTTTCAGGTAAAAAACATTTCTAAACAGATCAAATTAGACTCTGAGAAAATCAGTAAGCTCCAAATTGGGTTGCTGAACACAGGTGTTTTGAATTCTTTCAAAATAATTTGCCTGAACTTAATAAAATGAACATGAAATGAAACAGGTGTGACTTTATTGTTTGCCAAATAAATTGTTGGTTTTTGCAACCATGAGTTGACAGTTTTCACCAATGAGGAACCTATTGATTTTTCACGTTGATTAAGGGTTTGGTCAAATTGTTTCCCTCTGCAGTTATTCATACTGGTTTCTCACATAGCTCATTGTGGATATGAAATTTAAATTCTTCATGGCGTGTGTAGATTTGTCAAATGTGGCTTAAGAGGACAAATAACTGCTCTAAACATGAATGAACCTAATTAAGGCAAATCAACAGCTTGTTTAAGGCCTAAGATTGCAACTGTGGTCGGACCAAAAACAAGCACACACAGTGGGGCGCCAGGACCGAGTTTGAGAACCACTGCATTAAAGAGACTGGATGAGGTTGCGAGGAACTACTGAAATTTGTCATGGGGTGAATCTACATGTAATTCACTGGTAGGGAATCACGCGTTTCTAATATCTGAAGACTATAATTGATTGTAGAATCATATTGTATCAATGCCATGTTAAAGTTTTGGTTCAGAAAACTGATTTTTTTTCACTACTCAGTTGAGATACCTTTTATTAACTGCTGGATAGATACTATGGGCAAGTATATTAGGCAATCACGCAATTCCTGAGAAACAGGGATGGGACTTAACTCCTCCATATTCTAAATCGGTAACAGGCTGGGCTTTCTCGTGAATATTCATTAAATGCTTCGGGTGTGTCATCAATGATAAAATAGTGTAACTGCATGTATAAATAGAGAATGCCCATGTCTGCTAGCGTTTACATCTGCGCAGAGGGGGTTTAGTTCTCTCTGCATTGTACAAGTGGAAGTGCTCTTACTTTCACTATTAAAAATAGCCATGAGTTCTACTGTTGATTTTTTAGTATTTGATTTCACCAAACGTTTCAGTGATCGCCGATCTTAATCATTCAACTTTTTTTCTGACCACATTTCTTCCTCGAAGATGATTCGCCACAATACTTACCGGTTTGGACAATTCTTAACCCAGTTTTAGTCATTTCAGCGATCTCCTTGGTTGTTTCCTTTGCTTGATACAGGTCAAAAATTTGACCTTTCTGAAACAGAGTTAACTTCTTTTCCATGACCAGAGGATATGTCTACCGACGTGGTTGTTTCAGATATGAGAAGCCACTCAGTACATCACTTAGGGTTAGCAGCTGACACATTAAACACAGCAGCAATTATCCAAACCTACCTATTTGCTTAGTTAAATTGAGGTGGTGACTTTTTTGGGCCGTGTATAAAGTGTATAAAGTTTCAGTGAGTCTGTTATTCATGTACCATCAGGTTACAAATGCACAACAACTAAAACTGTTAAAACAAGAATGAAATACTAAGATCTCCACCCTGGGATGGGTGATATCTGTCCTGGAAGGAAACTGTAGTGGAGTGACAGACAGACGAACAGGAAGATGAGCGGAAGCAGGAAAAGGCACATCTACATAATGAGATGTGTCTGTGATATTAAATTTTGTTGAGAAATACTGAACGGTTTAGGAGTTGTGGCCTGATAATAAGCGTGACGTATTGACAAGCAGAAGGTCAACAGTCACTATACCCATTCACTTTGTGGCAGGGGGGTAATAATGACGACTAAAATAAACCAAAATCTACTAACGAGTAACAGTTATTTTCAAACAAATTTTGTTTCGTTTTCGGAGCGTGGCAACGAAAGAATGAATGAATAAAGTGATCGAACCAGGTGTATCTGAAGAATAACGCAGCTCCATATCGCGCCGTCGGTTTTCCTGGGGGGAGATCTGAAATCCCCCAGCAACAGCTCGAGGCAGGAGCGAGGATCTTCGCGCTTCCCTTGACCATATATGGCATGTGGCGGGACTGCACGAGAGAAGAAAACATCTGAAGAGAAAAAGAACTGATTTGCCGGTCACCAAGAAGAGTAAGTTGGTAAGCGTTTACCTGTGCGCATGTGTGTTTGGAAGCTCAAAGCTCGCATCACCACAGCTGGAACAAGAACGAACTGAAGCGCACGCAACGGCACACGCACATCTCAACGCAGTGAATGCAAAATCCACAGGTGAGCGTCCCTTTGCTAAGAATTCTGAAATTCATGCTTAATACGTAGCCTACTCACGGTGGGTAGACTATGTACGATATGCAGGTTTTTAGCGCTGGAAATGTGGAGGTCCATATCTGATTTGCCATCGGTGCCGAGTTATTGGTAATGGTCCTCATGTTTTGGTGAACAACACGCCTGACCATAAAATTGGTATTTGATATCTCTTTATTTATTCAAACAAGTTGCCGATTCCAATTAAGGCCAGTAAGGTTTTCTAAAGTAGCTTAAAGCATTTTTTCAATAGAATAACGTGACTAATGCTTAGTTTAAAAGTGTCATCTTAAATTTTAAGCAATCAATCAATCAATCAATCAATCATCTACAACCAATTAAACTCGCTGTCGTTTCACCGGCGAAAAATGCAGCCGTTGTGCACCAAGTCGTCTTTTTAATCGGCGTCGCATTTGTTTCAGCGAGTGCCTGATCATCAAACCGTAAACGGGCTAATTTTCTTATCTCTGGCAGGCTGATACATCGTATGAAGGGTTGCGGTTGAGAGCTTTGGATGACTAATTCCATTGACAGAAGTCGATGAAAGACGAGAATATAAAATGATGGCCTACGTTTGAATATGATGAATTTTGAATCTAATTACGAAGGAGGGATGTCTCATGGTAAAAGTGGGCCATGCGCATCTTTTCACATACTTCGAGGAACAAGATATAATAACTTTTATTTTATCTTTGTTGGATTGTCTACGGTCTTTTTTTTTGCGCGACGAGTTGTATTTTTTTGGATGTGAATCATCATGGTCGCCTATTTTGAATAATACATCATGACTGACGTTAATTTTTCAAATTGATGTCCTCTGTTTTCATGAAAGCGTTGCCTACCCGAGTTCCTAACTCCGTATTTCTTATGTGCTGTGCGCGAATACGCCTTCAGTCCGTTAAAACCTCAGTCTGTCGAAAACAGACCGAGATTTTTAGGGGCTGTTTGTCGCTTTAGTTGGTTGGGACTTAACGTGCACAAGTCTTCGCACGCGGCGCCGTCTGCTGTGCTGATTATTAATCAACTAAAATTTCGGCATCTTTCAGTTTCACATTACATTTTCGGCGTCTGAATGAAACGTGCCGTTAATATTTAAGTGCGGGAATTTAATTTGTCAGCCGAAACCCATTAAACGGATTTTTTTATTGGGTAGTAGCTGATGACAGCAAATTACATATTTACATATAATTTTTAAATGATGAAAATTATGCAAACTGTTACATTGTTTTAAAATTGTGCATAGCTTCGCGAAGTACTGCCATTACTTCGGATTTAATTTATTGGTTCACGGAAAATGTTTTACACACACACACACACACACACACACACACACACAATGTAAGGCTATTTATGTATAGCTTTTATTCTAAAATGAAAGAAAATCTTTCAGGAATATGGATAGAATTGCTAGCCTGACAGACTTAGTTTTCTGAAATCAAAAACACTCCTTTGTGAGAATAATGAAAATTTTCAGCATGTATGAAGTGGACCTTGGGAGCATCACGCTGCTTGGTTGTGTTATGAAAACAAGCCGCTAGCTGTTGCCGATCTTGCTTGTATTAAAAAGACCAGCTGTTACCACTTCCCTGCTCCTGATATAGTAATAAATGCATTATTTTTATCATTTAGACATTAATATTTGTTTGCACGTGGAAGCAAAGTACTGCACCAGTGCTCATATTTCAGTTGTGGCCTTGGTTAATAATATAAACAGCCTGCCTAATCCAGCACTTTGGGAAATAGATGAAGTGAATCATAGAAGGAAGCGCCTGTTTGATGGAAAATGCCTGGTTCACACTCATGCTGCCTGTTATTTGCCATAGCAGATGTGGCCCAGAATGTCACCTTTTTCTTCCTGAAAAGATAAAGCCTAGGAACAGAGCCAGAATCAGAAAGTTGTATCCTTACCATCCTTAAAAAAGGAGGAGAGATTAGTTTGTGGACTCCTGCTGATACTACATATAATTCAAAAATCATGGGAATCAATTTTGAGTTGGTCTCCTTTTGCTGCTATAGGGGGTTCTACTCCTATGGCTTTCCATTAGATGATAGAACATTGCTCCATTCCAGCCTGAAAAGCATTGCTGAGGTGGAGCCGTGACGATGGGCACCTGGGCCTGCCACAAAATGGGCTTTCCACTTCGATCCCGACAGTGTGAGATGGGGTTGAGATCTGACATCCCTGTGGGCCATTCAAGCTCCTCTACTCTGATCTTGACCAAACGTGTCTGCAGCAGGTTGTGTGATGTTCAGGGGCACAGATTCTCGACTGGCACTGTAAGCCATCTCGTCAAGCTTTCCCATCAGTAGAACCTAGAATTATGAAAAGCAGCCCTAGACCAAGGAGTGTCCGCATATTTTTGGCCCTTCAGTGTGTGTGAGCTGCCATTTTAAAGGGCTCTATCTGCTAGAGACCAAGCAGGACCATTTTAGGGACTCCAGCGGTTCGCCTGGCTGTTTCCATGGTGATGCTGCCTCAGGTGAGGTGTGGCTAAAATATGAATATTAAGTGGCAGTTAATAAACCCTCTCTTGTAGGAATTGAAATTCTCACCCGTGTTAAAACTTCAATTATTTCCCCCCACCTAAAGAAATGGTTGAGATTTGGGGGGCTGGGGCTGGGGGAGGGGGGGAGTTTGCTCTCAGAATTAATCTCCATCACTTTGACGGTTCACTATGTTGTAGTACTAATTAACTGCCACAGGGTGGTGACAAACTCAGCATAACCCACAACTGAGGACATCGCTGGCTTTTCTATGCTACAACTGATGGCTGCAGCTCAATGTAGTTGAATAGAATAAATTTGTGACTTCTGCTTCATAAATGCATGTGAAACTCTATTGTTGTTCTCTAAAAAAAAAAACCTCCATATGTACTACCTGCTTTTTCAGGATATGCATTTCCTGAACACTGAATGTAATTTGGTGTTTTTGCTGAAAACATTGGAGCCCAGTCACAGGCTCATAAATGGAGTCTGGCTCACTGAGTCTCAGATACTTAAATTCAGCCAGGCCTACTGAGTCTTGGATACAAAAAGTCTGCCTCACTAAGTCTCAGACCCTGAATTTCAGTCTGGCCTGCTTAGTCTCGGACACTTAAATTTAGACAGGCCTGCTGAGTCTCAGAAACCTAAATTATACTGGCTCTTTAATGCTACCCTGACACTTGCACGATTTTTGTTCCCGCAATGCTGCGCAATGCGTTGTGGCAATGATTAAAGTCTTCGGGAACGAGCGTGAGGAGTGTGTGAAGGGTGCGGGGATGCGTGCCATGTCGTAGAGAGAATTTTGAAATGTTCAAAAATTCAGCACGCATCAGTGTTCGTGCCATGTGTGTGCCACTTGCGTGAACCATGCGTGAACACTACGTGAACTCGGCGCGAACACTGCCGACGGTGCGTGTCAATGCGTGCCGTGTTAGGGTGTTGTCACAAGTTGTTCACGTGATCATGGCCCGCCCAGCTCACGCATAGTTCGCGCACGTCACGAACCATTCGCGCATGGCAGGAACTTCTCACGAAGCGTTCACGCATTTTGGCCGCGCATTGCGCAGACAGTGCATAACTTATGCGTGTACAGTGCGTGTACAGTGCGCACACAAGGCTCCGCTGCATACCACCGAAATGGCACGCCTTGCCACGACGCATTGCACGGCATTGCGGGGACAAAAATCGTGCAAGTGTCAGGGTGGCATATGACCTGAACGTTTAAATTCAGTCTGGCTTGCTTCATCTCAGACAATCAAATGCAGTCTGGCCCACTGAATCTCAGACACTAAAAATTCAGTCCGGCTTGCCAATCTCGAGCCCTTAAATTCAGTTTGGCACACTGAGTCTGAGACATTTAAAGGTGGAGTCCCATTAAGGGCATTTTCTGGCCCTAACCACCGAATTCAAAATAATTTTCAGCATTGATGAACCACCCAATGGGGTTCATGAATCCACCAGAGAAACCTGCGATATCAATTTTCTTTATGACAAAAAATGATATTTTTAAAATTTTTCAGTTTTTGGGAGGGGCCACCCATTCTGGGGCCCCACAAAGTGTCACCAATGATAATCATGTGCTTATCAATGCTCATTGTCGCTGATATATTTTCCTAATGAATAAAAAAAGAATTTGTTGAAATTGATGTCATACTGCGGAGATAGGAAGATATTTGTTCAAAAAATATGTTCTGAAATGGAGATTTCCAACGGCCATGTGTGTAAACGACGGTACATTTGACAAAATTCCCGGCCATGACACACTAAGGGAATTTGCTGAAATTTGCCCCAGGGTATGGCCCACATTCAATGAAAAAACCAGGATGTGTCGACACCGGTAACGTCTTCATCCGAACACTTGCATCAACCGACCGTTGTAAACCCTAAAATGGGGTGTGTTGATACAAAATGGATTGTGTGAGTATGGCTCTCACTTAACTCTTGTTTAAGTTTTTTCAGTAATATAGTTATTAACTATGACCCTTATGATGTTTATGCTTAAAATTATTGCCAATTCTTAGACCCTGAAACTGAAGGAGCCTCAAGACCATGACGAGGTGACAGGTCCCCTTGAGGAATAACTACCATGCTATCATGCCTATTTAACATATGATATATTTGATACACATTTGACTAGATTTCACAGAAATTAAATAATCTATTTACAATTTATCACAGATTTGAATTTGGCTGTTTGTGGCTGCATCTTTGTTTGTGACTGGTGGTAGAGGTATCCAAGATAATACAGGATACTGGGCACATGGGCACACATTCTGATAGTACGCTTACATGTTGGGCAAACACAATAATAATCCTTGAGTGGATCATCCTCATCAGAAGAGTCATATTCAATCCAGACATTATCTTTAGTCTGAGACCGATGTCTGGAGTGAATGTGACCTCTGATAAGGTTTGGTGTATACTGGCACACCCACACCTCAAAGTCTCCATCAGGGGTGAGATGTTCTGAGACATAACCTGGTGCCTGCTTGAGCTGGTATACCCCACATGTGACTGTCTTCAGGTACTCTAACTGCAAGAGAGGAAACTGTATATCACCAGCATCCATTTTTTGCCAAACAACTTTGGCCTTTCGAGTCATGTCTGGGTCCGCTTTAACTCCATCTGCCAGGGAGTTTAGCCTGGTCAAGCGAGACTTCATCCTCAATGCGATCGCAACATCTGCTGCTCTGCGCTCAGTATCAGGTTGGTAGATAGCTCCACGAGCAGCATTAAGACAAGCAGTTGTTCCTTGGACTAAGGTTCCAATGACTGGAACAAAATGATTTGAGGTTAACCGCTCTTTGAAAAATGTCCATTGCTTTAGCCGCCCGTGGTAGCTCTCTACCACCCATCTGGTTTTCGTGCAGAGGCAATGAGCATTGACCTGTTCAGTGTCATGCTGTGAGTTGCCACTTAGCACAGATCGCATATGTGCATCATAACCATGGGACTCTAGAACAGATATGACATCCCACTTCCATAATACGGACCAGCTGAATCCAAGACACAGCCATCAGGGAGCACTACACTCATGAACTTCAAATAATTTTGTTTTTTGTGTCCGCAATAGGACTTTCTCTGAAGTTCATGGTCTCCACCCTTACTTATATACAAATACGTCCCATCCATAATGACAGTGACTACTTCATGGAAGTTTGTGCTTGTGAAAGGTGTGTTGTGTGATATAGCATCTCTTGATATATGAGCAGGACCGAGATGATGAGGAATAATGGTCTTCTCCACTGCTTCAGTCACAGCATGGAATGACCTTGAGACCTGCTTCTTATCCAGACTTGTCATAGCACTTATCTGATCCCAAGAAAGATTTGTCTTCAACTTTGTCTTCAAGGGGACCTGTCACCTTGTTGTGGTCTTGAGGCTCCTTCAGTTTGAAGGTCTAAGAATAGGCAATAATATAGGCAATAATTTTAAGCATAACCATCATAAGGGTCATAATTGTTAACTGTATTACGAAAAAACTTAAACTGGAAGAATTAAGTGAGAGCCATACTCACATAATCCATTTCGTATCTACACTACCCATTTTAAGGTTTACAATGGTCGGTTGATGCAAGTGTTCTGATGAAGATTTTACCGGTGTCGACACATCCTGGTTTTTCATTGAATGTTGGCCATAGCCTCGGGCTTAGTGTGTCACGGCGGGAACTTTATCAAATGTAGGGGACGGCCAAGAACTTGTTAACATCAGGGGTAAAATTTTAAAATGGCCCAATTTATCCCAAACTTATATTTTTAGATAGCCTTATATTTCTAGTTTTATGCTCAAATGGATTTTTAAGAAAAGAGATTGTTGAGATAAAGTTATGGGGGTTTAAGTAAGGAGCTCCTTTTGAAGAGCGCCAATTTTTTGTCTCTGGTTTTTGTTGCCATATAATAATGCTCTGAACTGGGTCATAAATTAAAACAATTTTCTTTACAAATGTTTTTTTATCAAGTTAAAACATAGTTTTAAACATTTGAAATTAGGTTTAAAATAAATATTTTTGTGTTGTTGAGTGACTTGAATATAGACAATTTAAGAAAAACTGCGGTCCATCCAAGACGCTGGATTACATGTTTTAAGATTTGAAATACTTAAAATCCAGATAAAATCTTCAAACTTTCTCAAAGCAAGCATAAATAAACATTTTTTTGGCTGTTTAACAATTTTTGTGTTTTGGACCCATTATCATGGAAATATATTAGAGTGAAATGTGTGCATCCGAGACGCTGAGTAGCAGTCAGCTGGAAGTACAATTAAGATTCAGTGTCTTCAATAGCCTATGAAAGTTAAATCTGAGTTTAAATTTAATTGCAGTTTTATTCACTGTATTTGCAGGATTCATATGTCATGTTCTATTTTACTAAATATCAAACAATTAAATTTGATTATCAATCAAATAATCTGATGATAATTGCACTTTTGTCCCTGGAACCCCTTGATGTTTTTACACCTGGGTAAATGGGTGTGAATAAGAACAAGGTGTTACCTACAAAATGCAACAATCCCCTCAATCAAAGGTAAATGTAGGTAACACCCATCCTGATCTGCTCAACTGACTAACAGGTGACAAGCATACTTTAACGACTGATTTCTAACCTAGATGAGTGATTAGCTCAACATCAGAGGGCCTATCTCTAGCACCCCAGGTGTTAGCATTTTCACAGTTAGTATTAGTTGAGTATAAAAGACATCTCCTTGTCACTCAAATCATTATAAGTGACACTTCATATAACAACATAATCTTTTTCCAATGCCTTTATCTTCATCTGAGAGAAACCGTCTCGACAGAGAGGTTGAAGGCCAAGATTGGAGATGATGCCTACAAGGAGAGAGATGCTAAGAGGAAGCGTGATGCCAGGAAGAAGAATCCTGATGCAGTCAGAGCTTCAGAAAGGCAGACTAAACGGAAATGCAGAGCCAAACAGAAACTGCCTTCTACTCCAGAGTGTCTTGAACCATACAGTGTTCCTTCAAGTTTCAGCCGTGCTAAACGTCGGGTAGAGAGAAATCTTCCAGCATTGCCTAGAAAGCGTACCAAAATCATCCTCTCCTTGGCTGCTGAGCTCAATGTCGGCGTACAGAATAACAAGACAGCATATACACATCCCACCAAGATTCCTGATGATACCAAACAGAGAGTCCGTGACTTTTACCAGTGCCAGGATATCTGCTGAACGGCGCCAGGCCACAGAGACTCCATCCTTGTCACCCATGATGATGGCACCAAGGTGAAGGAGCAGAGGAGATTCCTCATCACTACCCTGAAGGAGACCTATGCCCTGTATGCCAAGGAGTGCCCAGAGGACAAAATCCATCCGTCATCCTTCAAAGCCTTGAGACCTCCATTTGTTCTGTGTAAGGACAGAATGCCACACAATGTCTGTGTATGTGTGTACCATGAAAACGTGAATCTTCTGCTGACCAGCCTCAAGGACTATCCAGGGGTACCCATCAACCACAAGGAACTTCTCCAGCTTTTGACCTGTGACACATCAGTTGAGGAGTGCATGTTTGGGGACTGTCCAGTCTGCAGTGACAACATCACCACTGACCACCTGTCCAGCTACTTAGATGAGCAGCAACTTTCAGATCCTGTTACCTGGTATCAGTGGGCCAAGACTGAGGATGGCACAGACAAGGTACAGAGGTCTGGGACTGTCTTAGATGTCATCACCCTCCTGAGTGAGAAACTATCTGCCGTCAGACTTCACAGCTTTATAAAGAACCAGCAAGCTCAGTACTTCCAGATAACTCATCTCCCAGAACAAACCATGTGGTTCTCCAGATTGACTTTTCAGAGAACGCCACTCTGTCTCACCAGGACGAGACACAGAGTGGTCACTGGTCCCACACCCAAGCTGCACTGTTCACTGCTGTTGCCTGGACCAAGGATGGCATCCACTCCTTTGTTAATCTCGGATTACTGGAGCCATGATAAATATGCTGCAGCCATATTTATGGAGACTGTGATTGACACTTTACAGCTAAAGCTTCCCTTTCTTATAAGGGAGCTAGACATCTTTTCTGATGGTGCTGCAATGCATTTCAAACAGAAATGAATGTTTGCCTTCGTTACCAGCCTGCTTGAATCAATGAACATTCGTGTGAACTGGCACTTTTTTGGCACAACTCACAGCAAAGATGCTGTAGATGGCGTCGGCGGCACAGTGAAGAGGACAGTCTACAGTGCCATCAAGTCTCGTACAGCCCATATTGAGAATGTCAAGGCCTATGCTGAGTGTGCCGCCAGGGTTAACTCAACCATCAACATCAGATATGTATCTGCTGAGGAGGTAAACCAGAAGTCACCTGCCCTCCACAACCTATGGGATTCAGCGGTTCCAGTACCCGCGACCCAGAAGGTTCACTGTGTCAGAACTGTTGCTCCCAGCAGAATCTGCATATCTCCCTACTCCCAGAAGGATGGTGTTGAGTTTGATGTCCTCCCCCAGGCTTCTGCATCCACTTCCACCATTTCAGCTTCTAAATGGTATGCCTGCTGCAGACCAAACAGCTCCAAGTGGTCTGTTGGACAAGCTCAAGAACCAGCTGATGCCGATGCCTGGAGGTTCAACTTCTCGAGGCAAGCCGGACGTTCTAACCGCTTCCATGTGGCAGATGACCAGGATACCATCTCTGCAGACTGCATCCTTTGTGAGATTGAGCCACCAGCACCAACCTCTTCTACCAGAACATCCATCCTTAAGCTTGATGCTAAGGACTGGAAAGTGATCCCAGGCCTTTTCAGAGAGCGCTGCTGAATATCTGACTTTATCTGAGCAATTCAGACTTAAAACCATGTGCAAATATGGTACAAAATGCAATAAACCTTACTTTGTACACATCCAAGATGTATATATGTAAAATATTATGTAATATAATTGTATTATATAGAAATAAATCTTAGAAAACTAAATCAATCTTGTCTTGTGCATCCGAGACTATTTTAGCTCAGTCCATTCGAGACACTGACATTTTCTAAAACTCTTGCAATCAAGGCATCAAAAATCCTGTTTTTGCATAAACCTTATATTGGACATTTAAATAAACACCCTAATGATAATAATGCCCAAGTTTTATTTTATAATTATTTTGGGAACAGCGCTTTCAAGAACTTTGAAAAACATATAAAATTTACACGTTAATTTTCTATCCATCCGGGACAGTGCACTGAAAAGGTTATATCTTAAAATCTATCAAATCATTTATGTTCAAATTTTAATATGTTAAAGTGGGTAATTAGACCTTTCTTTTGACATATTACATAAGTTTATAGACCCACTGGTTGAAAAAATACACCCTCTTAAACAGTAAGTGGTCCATCCGAGACGCATTTGGCCGTCCCCTGTACCATCATTTACACACGTGGCCGTTGGAAATCTCCATTTCAGAACATATTTTTTGAACAGATATCCTCCTATCTCGGCAGTATGACATCAATTTCAACAAATTCTTTTTTCATTCATTAGTAAAATATTTCAGCAACAATGTGCATTGATAAGCACATAATTATAATCATTAGTGACACTTTGTGGGGCCCCAGAATGGGGCCCAAAAACTAAAAAATGTGAAATATCATTTTTTGTCATAAAGCAAATTGATATTGCAGGTTTCTCTGGTGGATTCATGAACCCCATGAGATGGTTTATCAATGCTGAAAATGATTTTGATTCAGTGGTTAGGGCCAGAAAACTCCCTTAATGGGACTCCACCTTTAAACTGTCCTGCTTAGTCTCCGACACTTAAATTCAGAGTGACCCACCTAAGTCTCAGGGACAAATTCAGTCTGTTTTACCAAGTCTCAGACACTTAAAGAATATACCCAAGCTGAAAACCAGTCTGTATGCGTATTTAGTGGTGTTGTTGATCAATTCAGATTCAAATCTTGACATTTTAGTGCAAAATATTTTGACCTCTTTAACTCGAACGCCACCGGTACCGGGGACGAACATTACGCATCATAAATACAGCATGTTTCCGAATAGCAACATGGTCATACGGCATATCCTTGTAAAGGGGAGAAACCCGGCGAAAAAGCACATCATGACCATTTTTATCTTAACCAAACAAAATTCAAGCACCAAGCAAGTAAATAAGCATGTAGCAAAACAGAGGATAAAATATATCTAGGGCTGCAGGATTAACCAAATCGCGTTTGCTGCGCTTAAAATAATCGCAACAAAAGTAACTGCCACTATGAGGCAGACAGACGTGCTTGCTCATTACCTTTTCAATGACACTTACCTAATGCAGTCATTTGAAATGCTTCCAGGAAGAAAAGTGCGATTTGAAGTCTGCTAATTACCAGCGAGGTTGGACAGCCTCCATCGCCTTGGCATAATTATCTTACATTAAATCAACTCCCGTGTACTTTGCCTAACTTGCAATCAAGCCATTTATTCAGCCAGCTGAACAATCAAAACCAAAATGTGGCCAATAATGATTAAGAAGAGATAATAAGAAGCAGACAGACCTAACCAGGCTGCCGTGTTAGAGTGAAAGAATGTTAATAATCTGAATAAATAACAGACCTCTGAATTCCACCTCTCGTTGAATTTTTACATATCATTAAAAAGATTTTTTAAAAATAAAATCATTTTAAGATGGCCCTGGTTTTTAAGCATTTCAAAATATACACAAAGCGGAAAACATTTTGTGAAGCATCTCAAGCGTGAAAGTGAGAGAAATTATTTTCGCATTGCACGCAATAGACAACAGCGAAGACCTGGCAAACAAGTTCAGGCGAATTTGTGCCGAAAATTTGTTCATTTTTTTTCAATCGATAATTGAACAAGATTAATTTAAAATAAAGTCATTCATTGCTCTTGATTTTGGTTACTTTTGAGCGTCTAAATAGCCGACAGTGAAGGTGGAAAACATTTTGTTTAAGCGTATCGAACGTGACACGTAAATTGTTAACGCATTCGCACGCAGCGCGGCCGAATGTAAAACTAGAAATAATCTAGCAAACAGATTCAGGCAAATCTGTCATGTTTTATGGTCATTTAAATTTCAAAATGTTACTAATAAATCAGACTGTCTACCAATTTAAATTGTTAATTGAACGAATCAACTGTTTGATTGCAAATTGAGCAAAGTAAATGGGAAGGGGGTGAGAGCAATTGTCGGGTAGAGGATGATGATTTTGCCGACCTTAACTTTGCTTTGTTCAGCACGTAATCTACCTGAATGTGTTTGCGAGATTATTTCTAGTTCTACATTTGGGTGCGAATGCCATAACAATTTCTTCATGTCACGTTTGATACGCTTAAACAAAATGTTTTCCACCTTCACTGTAGGCTATTTAGACGCTTAAAGGCTACCAAAATCAAGAGCTATTCATTACTTTATTTCAAATGAATCTTATTCAATTATCAAATAAAAAATACTCCAAATTGGCAAACACATTCAGGCGAATGCAAAGTCTGTGCTGCATTTGTCTATTGAGTGCAATGCGAAAATAATTTCTCACTTTCACGTTCGATATGCTTCACTAAATTTTTCCATTTCATGTATATTTTGAAATGCTTAAAAACCAAGGTCATCTTAAAATGGTTTATTTTTTAAGAAATCTTTTTTATGATATGTGAAAATTCAACAAGAGGTGGAATTCAGAGGTCTGCTATTTATTCAGATTATTGACATTCTTTCAATCTAACACGGCAACCTGGTTAGGTCTGTCTGCTTCTCATTATCTCTTCTTAATCATTATTGGCCACATTTGGTTTTGATCAGTCAGTTGGCTGAATAAATGGCTTGATTGCAAGTTAGGCAAAGTACACGGGAATTGATTTAAGGTAAGCTAATTATGCCAAGGCGATGGAGGCTGTCCAACCTCGCTGGTAATTATAGCGGACTTCAAATCACAGTTTTCTTCCTGGAAGCATTTCAAATGACAGCATTAGGTATATGTCAGAGAAAAGGTAATGAGCAAGCTCGTCTGTCTGCCTCATAGTGGCAGTTAGTTTTATTGCGCCGAAAATAATCGCGATTTGGTCAATCGTGCAGCCCCAATAATATCGGTGCTCGATCGCTAACATTTCTACTGAATTTGTGCTATGCATAGAAATGATACATCAAATGAAAGAGCTAAGTCCACAGAATCCAACAATATCAGCCATGTCATTTTAAACCGACGCCACACTCAAAGATCAGCAGGCATACACTTAACATTCTACAGCGATGAAAAAAATTTTTGCTCTTACCTTTGATATTTTGTTATAAAATGTGTGTGAGGGTAAATATGCGCTTGCTATTGTTGGCCCAATGTGGCCATGTTGTATCAAAACTACATCTGCCAGTCTTCATGCATGTTTTTTTTTTTTTTTTTTACCGGGGCACTGCTTCAAAGGATGCAACCCTCCAGACTAGAGGTCTTCGGAAAAACCCGACAGCCCGAAAACCCGAGGTTCCGACCCGACCCAGCTCGGGTTTTGGGTCCATTCACAAGAAGTGACTCCCGGGCCGGGTCGGCACCGGGAGAGTTTGTCTCGGGTCTCTTATAGTGAAAGGCCGGGTTATGTAGTACCTGAGAGGACCCGGCGATTGGCGGTCACAGCTGTCAATCACCCCCGCCCTCCCCTTTCCCTCCCTTCCGTCCAATGCGAGGCTGCGAGCTGCCTGTGTGACTACGCAGGGCCGGCGCTAGACGGCTAAATTTGGGGTAAAATATCCATCCCTTTATTGACTACAATTAGTCCTGTCTAATTCTAGATGGTTTTCCTTTATTAACACGTTTTCCAATTCAGGAATAATCAAGTGGCAATTGAAGACACGGCTTCTCTCCCCCATGCGATCTAACGGCGACAAAATAATGGGGTACATTCAGTACAGAAAAATAAATTAATTATAAATAGGTCTATGCACTGGCACTCAGCAATGGTAATTTTTTTTTCCCAGCGAGAGCAGCATATCAGAACTCTTCTGCGAATGAAGGTAATTTCGGCGACAAGTGCGCACACCTGTTTTTGCAGCACGGTCACGCAACTTGCTGTAAAAAATAGACAGCTGTCCAATTGGAAAATGTAAACGGACAAAACCACGTACTTGTCACCAGAATTACCTGAAGAGTTCTGAAATGCCGCTCTCGCTGGAAAAAAAAGTTACGTCGCTGAGTGCCAGTGCATAGACCTAATTGTAATTTTTTTTTTTTTTTCTGTACTGAATGTAGCCCATTATTTTGTCGCTTTTAGATCGCGTGGGGGAGAGAAGTCGTGTCTTCAATTGCCACTTAATTATTCTTGAATTGGAAAACGTGTTAATAAAGCAAACCCATCTAGAATTAGCCAGGACTAATTATTTTCAATAAAGGGAGGGATATTAGCCCCGGAATTTTCAGATCTAACGACACGCCTGGTATCGAGGGCAACAGCACTAACGTGTTGTTACCGCGGTATGCTCTGCAAAGCACAATGGAAACTCCAAAATTATAACGTTAATTAAACAAGAGAAGATCTGTTCTACTGACCGGTGGATTAGCATTAGCAATGGCTAAGAAGAAGGATTACAGTACATGACCATCTAAACAAGAAAATGATGCCGTGGATTTATTTTTGTTTACATCACGTTATGGCCAGGGGGGCTAGCAGTGCCCAAAGCAGGAACCAGGTAGAAGAAGACTAGCCTACGTTTAGGTAAGAAACAGAAAGTAACTAGAATGAGAGTTTATAAAGAAACTCTGAGTTTGCATGAGATAGCACAATTCACTTTATAATGTGATGTTTATTTTTGCATTGTCCTGCACCCTGCTGTATGATAAGGTGCAAAGTGTCTTCTTTACTGATAGGCAAGTATGATAAACTATGATGACCGTCCGTTGCATGGTCGAAGTGACCAGGGCATATGGATGATAAGGGTTAATGTGACCAGGGCATATGTATGGTAAGGGTTAATTTAGTTGTCAAGCTACATCATTGGTATGTAGCATGATAAAAGTTATTTGGATGATGATGATTTTTATTGTTGTCAGTAATGGTTCAGGTATATATTTGTTTATTCTCTATATACTGGTTTTACATGGCTATTGATGCACTATCATCATTATCGACATGTTATTATTCACAGCATATGATTGTAATTCAACTATTGTTCATCAAAGTCCAACTTGATGTGCTGGATGATACAGGTCCGACATTTATGATCATTCTTTTGCTTTTATCAATATAGTAGAATGGACATTGCTAAGAGATGTATTATTACTTTCTAATTATTACTATTATTATGATTGTTTTATTGGTAACAGTAATTTCTGGACTGGCAGCATCACCACCTTGTAAAGCAGCCGTAGTAATTGAGAGGCACAGGGTTCAAAGGGTGGTGCAGTCAGCCCAGCGAGTTTTTGGTGCTGTATTGCCTAACCTGATGAACTTACACAATATGAGGTGAGGACCCCAGTCACCCAAACCATGGCTTCTTCTTGACGAAGCTGTCCAGTCGGAAGCCAGGCTATGTGAACATTGCAGCCAAGACCAATTACCAAAGCCACAGCTTCTACCCCCATACTCTCTGTAAGACCAATAAGACGTGCACTGCTCTCTCAGTACGAATTACTGAGCTGCTTCCTTCATCGTTTTGCTCATTGGAATTGCCTTTATAATATCTTGTAAATACAGAATGTTCGTTTATTTGAGCCTACTTTGTCTTATATTGTTATTTTTACTCTATGATGATGACATTTTTATTATCTTTTTTCTCATTATTTTCATTGGGTTTGAATTTTGTGAAGTGATAGAGATGCATATTAATCTCCTTAATAATAAAACTTGAACAATTTGAATTGATAATATTTATGATGCACTTTCATAAAGATGTATAATTATACACACCAGTGCATAATATGCTTGTAGGTTGTATTGCAAAAATCATTTTGTATATTCATAGTGTTTTTTTTAAAGTCTACTTTGTCTTATCTTATTATTTGTTTTTTTATCGTAATTTTGTCTAAGTATTTTAATTGGGTTTGAATTTTTTATACTATGAGAAATTCATTTTCTTCTCCGTATTCCTATCCCAGCATATCTTTTGGGCGAGAGGCAGAAATATACCCTGGACAGGTAGCCAGTCCATCATGGGGTATACACCATACGCTCACTCATACCTTTGGGCATATTAGACTCTCCAATTAGCCTGATATGCATGTATTTGGACTGTGGGAGGAAACCAGAACACCTCGAGAAAACCCACGGGGGCACGGGGTGAACATGTAAACTCCACCCAGAAACGCCACTGGCGGATTCAAGCCCACAACCTTCTTGCTGGGAGGCCGACCACCGTGCCGCCCTACTGACTAAGATGAATAATGGAAGACCAGATCTCACTGCTTTGAACGGCATGTGGATATGATGAATCACAAAACTTGAACAATTTGATTATGTATGTATGTATTATAAATGTTTGATTTTTGTTTTAATTATCATTGGTGCTATTATTATTATAATCATTTTTGATTATGATAATATAATAGTTATATTAATATTAATTAATAGTGTTATGATATCAATATAATACAGAACCCTCCCCAGGAATGCAAAGTGTCTTTTAAAGTTTCTGTGACGATAATGATATTATGAATATTACTGGTATTGTCATCATCAAATAAAAATAATCAAGCATGGTTGACTGTTCAGTTTTCGTGTCAGCACAGATTCTGTGCTAAAGTAAATAATGCGTTACTCTCACCGACGGGCTCTCACGTTGTTTTCATTAGCAACAGTGTTTTTCCGAGCGTTTGTGAAGAATTACCGCGTGAAAATGAGCTAAAGGCCAACAAAAACACTAAATTGTATGAAATGTTAAATTCCGCACGGCACACGAAAAAATTATTCAGCAGGAAAACTGGTGACGGCACAGCACTTCTTAAACATTCGGACATGCTGTTTGCTTTTGCTCACATTTTCCCACGCCTGATTGTTTTACGTTGATCCTGTGTGTGTTAACGAAGGACAAGTTAATGATTGTTAAAACATTAACGTTATTTCTGACTTCGCTTCAATCCATCCCTTGCTTTGCGCCATGAAAAGTGAACGCACCAGCGTAACACACTAAACTCACCTGCAATCGCTTCTCATTGTCTTCCTTGATGAAAGCAGATTGCATCTGTCGTTTAGGACCGATTTCTTAAAAAAATCGCACCCCCTTTAGCTCGCAACATTATACAGTCTTTGGCGGATATGTTTTCATCAAACTGTCAGCTACTGTTTGCTGCGGAATGTTTACATCTACCACGTGTACCGAGGGAAGTTGGCAGTCGGGTGAGCACCGGCAAACCAGCCGATTGTCTTTAAAGTGGCTAAATGGACAAGTGATAACGCAAATCTATCATATTTTTTGATCGACATAAAATGATATGTGGACATTTACTGGGGAGAAAACATCATAGCAGAACCCTTAGTTCGAAGGCATAATACTGTCTGACATCGATTTCATGACCTTCGGAAGCAAGTATTCATGTCATCTAATTTTAGAATGAGCAGATCATCCATCGGTTCTCGAGTCCCTGTAACGCTACGCTGTCAGACGGCTCTGGGTGCTGAATGTTTACGTGAAATATTATGCGTTTAAAAGGGGCTTTTACCGGCCAATTTGTTTTGTAGCAGAATATTACATCTTGGCCGATAAAAGCCCATTTTAAATGCATATTATTCCACGTAAACGTAAATAGATCGCTAGCACCAGGAAGCTAGTTATCTCGCTAGCTAGCTAGCCTGCGATTTAGGCTATCAATACTGTGACGGATTATTTCAAATAAAATCGAGTATTGTTGTGTCGGTGAGTTTTGCTGTTTATTGCATTATTATACCTAACTGGACACATTTAAGTGTTTTTGTGGTCATTTGTGCAGTGTGTATGATTTTTACTAATATTACGTAGCTAGCTAGCTTGCTTCCCGGAAAAAACTAAACCATGCCTACGGGACAAGCACATTGTTAAATCGGTCTTCCTATTAACATGGAGACCGCTGCGGCTCGTAGGCCTATTTGTTTGCTGCCTGTGGAGCCTGGATTGTCCTGTATTATATTGTTTTCTTTGTCTGCTTTGGTTATCTTTGTATTATTTTTGCAAAATGAACATAAAGAAAAATTTTTGAACGTTTATGCTGTATGTAAGTTCGTTATAAGTATGTAGCTAGCATGCTGGCTAGCTACATGGAACTCCATGTTGTGACACGGAGCCCTGCGAACCATAATCGCAATGCATTTTCATAAAACAGTATGCTAGTTTGCATTTATAATTGTGTTTCATCATTGTGTGACATTTGTCTGTTGTGATGTTACGATTAAATTTTTTGCTTTGATTGCTATTTACGTTGTATTATTCAGCACATTTTAAGCTGCATACTGCCCGTTTATAGTTAGCGGACAAAGCGTTCGCGTTGATGCGGATTTTGCATGTATATTATAGCTGATGCGGTCCGCTTGACAGTCATCTGCGCTTGCTGGAATCACCGACTTTTTTAAAGATGGTATAACGTGTTATCTCGCCTTCTGTGTCTAGTTAGCTCCGTCTTGCATTTTGTGTTACCTAGCTGGGCATAGCTAAGCATTTTTATGGTAATTTGTACAGTATGAATGAATTTGACTAATATTACGTGGCGAGCTAGCTAGCTAGCTGCCTCGGGATAAACTAAGACATGCCTCGGGGACCAGCGCATTGTTAAATCGTGGTATTATTTTAGTATTAAAATGGAGACCGCTAGCATGGCTCGTGGAGGCCTATGTGCTTTTTCAGATGCCTGAGGAGCCTGGATTGTCCTGTATTATATTGTTTTCCATGTCTGCTTAGGTTATCTTTGTATTATTTTGGGAATTTTTTCATTTTTAATTGCTCATGAAATGAATGATTTTGAATAGCAACGATCTGCACATATAGTAGAATAATTGACCGGCCCATTGCATGGTCAAAAACCAGGGCATATGTTTGCATAAGGGTTAATTTAGTTGTCAAGCTACATCATTGGTCTGTAGCATAATAAAAGTTATTTGGATGATGATGATTTTTTTCATTGTTGTCAGTAATGGTTCAGGTATATATTTGTTTATTATCTATATACTGGTTTTTACATGGCTATTGATGCACTATCATCATTATCGACATGTTATTATTCACAGCATATGATTGTAATACAACTATTGTTCATCAAAGTCAACTTGATGTGCTGGGCGATACAGGTCCGACATGTATGATCATTCTTTGCTTTATCAATATAGTAGAATGGACATTGCTAAAAGATGTGTTATTATTGTTATTACTTTTTATTTATTACTATTATTATAATTTTTTATTGGTAACAGTAATTTCTGGACTGGCAGCATCACCACCTTGTAAAGCAGCCGTAGTAATTGAGAGGGACAGGGTTCAAAGGGTGGTGCAGTCAGCCTTGGAGTTTTTAGTGCTGTATTGCCTAACCTGATGGACTTACACAATATGAGGTGAGGACCCCAGTCACCCAAACCATGGCCTCTTCTTGACGAAGCTGTCCAGTTGGAAGCCAGGCTATGTAAACATTGCAGCTACATGCAAACAAAGCCACAGTTTCTACTTATAAACTCTGAGTAAGACCAATAAGATGTGCTCTCTCTCAATGAATTACTGAGCTGCTTCCTTCATCTTTTGCTCATTGCAATTGCCTTTATAATATCTTGATAAATACAGAATGTTCATTTATTTTGAGCCTACTTTTTGTCTTATATTGTTATTTTACTCTATGATGATGAAATTTTACTATCTTGTTTCTCATTATTTTCATTGGGTTTTTGAATTTTGTGATGATAGAGATGCATATTAATCTCCTTAATAATAAAACTTGAACAATTTGAATTGATAATATTTATGATGCACTTTCATAAAGATGTATAATTATACACAACAGTGCATAATATAATTTGTAGGTTGTATTGCAAAAATCATTTTGTATATTCATAGTGTTTGTTTTTTCCAAGTCTACTTTGTTTATCTTATTATTTGTTTTTATCAATTTTGTCTCAGTATTTTAATTGGGTTTGAATTTTTTATACTATGAGAGATTCATTTTCTTCTCCGTATTCCTATCTCAGCATATCTTTTGAAGAGAGGCAGAAATATACCCTGGACAGGTAGCCAGTCCATCGCAGGGTATAACACCATATGCTCACTCATACCTTTGGGCATATTAGAATCTCCAATTAGCCTGATATGCATGAATTTGGACTGTGGTCAGGAAACCAGAACACCTCGAGAAAACCCCAGGGGGGCAGGTGTGAACATGTAAACTCACCCAGAAAGCCATCTGCGGATTCAAACCCACAACCTTCTTGCTGGGAGGCCGACCACCGTGCCGCCCTACTGACTAAGATGAATAATGGAAGACCAGATCTCAATTCATCTTTTTGCGGATATAATGAATCACAAAACTTGAAATAATTTGATTATGTATGTATATTGTTATAAATGTTTGATTTTGATGTTTTAATTATCATTTGTGCTATTATTATTATAATCATTTTTGATTATGATAATATAATAGTTATAATAATATTAATTAAATAGTGTTATGATATCAATATAATACAGAACCCTCCCCAGGAATGCAAAGTGTCTTTTAAAGTTTCTGTGGTCTGATGATGATATTATTAATATTTTATCAGTATTGTCATCATCAAATAAAAATAATCAAGCATGGTTGACTGTTCAGTTTTAAATTGTCAGCACAGATTCTGTGGCTAAAAGTTAATAAGGTAGCGTTACTCTCACCGACATACCTCTCGTTGTTTTCATTAGCAACAGTGTTTTTCCGAAAGTTCCGAAGAATTTGTGAAGAATTACCCGCGTGAAAATGAAGGCCAACCAAAAAAAACTAAATTGTAGGTGAAATGTTTAAATTCATTGACGGCACCATACGAAAAAATTATTCAGCAGGAAAACTGGTGAAGGCACAGCATGTTCTTAAAATGTTTGATTTTGGACATGCTGTTTACTTTTGCTCAAATTTTCCCACGCCCACAATTGTTTTATAATTGATCCTGTGTGTGTTAGCGAAGGACAAGTTAATGATTGTTAAAACACTTAACGTTATTTCTGACTTCGCTTCAATCCATCCCGCTTGCTTTCGATTTTGCCATGAAAAGTGAAACGCACCAGCGTAACACATTAAACTTTTTCTGCAATCGCTTCTCATTGTCTGAAGGCCAATGAAAATCCTTGATGTGCATTGCAAATTTTAGGACCGATTTCTATTCAAAAAATGGCACCCCAGCAGCTCGAAACATTATACAGTCTTTGGCGGATATGTTTTTCATCAAACTGTCAGCTACTGTTTGCTGCGGAATGTTTACATGTACCATTAACGTGTACGAGGGAAGTTGGCAGTTTCGCTTACATGAAAACCGAAACCAGCCGATTGTCTTTAAAGTGGCTAAATGGACATTGTCTTCCTGATAACGCCAAATCTATCATATTTTTGATCGACATAAAATGATATGTGGACATTTACTGGGGAGAAAATCATACAGAACCCTTGTTCAGGCATAATACTGTCCAGACATCGATTTCATGACCTTCGGAAGCAAGTATTCATGTCATCTAATTTTAGAATGAGCAGATCCAGCATCATCCGCCGGTTCGTTCGAAGGCATAATACGCTGTCAGGCGGCTTGGTGTGCTGAATGTTTACGTGAAATATTATGTTTAAAGGGCTTTTTTATCAATTTGTTTGTCCCCGCAGATTACATCTTGGCGATAAAAAGCCCGTTTTAAATGCATATTATTCCAGAATAAACGAATAGATAGTTAGCACCAGGAAGCTAGTTATCTTCGCTAGCTAGCTAGCCTGCGATTTAGGCTATCAATACTGTGACGGATTATTTCCAAATAAAATCGAGTATTGTTGTGTATGTGTGTTTTGGCTGTTAATTGCATTATTATACCTAACTGGACATAGCTAAACGTTTTTGTGGTCATTTGTGCAGTATGTATGAATTTTACTAATATTACGTGGCTAGCTAGCTTCCCGAAAAAACTAAACCATGCCTACGGGACAAGCACATTGTTAAATCGGTCTTCCTATTGACATGGAGACCGCTCGCGGCTCGTAGACCTATTTGCTTTGCTGCCTGTGGAGCCTGGATTGTCCTGTATTATATTGTTTTCTTTGTCTGCTTAGGTTATCTTTGTATTATTTTTTCTGCAGAAATGGACATAAAAGAAAATTTTTTGACGTTTGTGCTGTATGTAATTTACGTTATAAGTATGTAGCTAGCATGCTGGCTAGCTACATGGAACTCCATGTTGTGACACGGAGCCCTGCGAACCATAATCGCCAATGCATTTTCATGAAACAGTATGCTAGTTTGCATTTATAATTGTGTTTCATCATTGTATGACATTTGTCTGTTGTGATGTTACGATTAATTGGAAAAGTGAGAGAGTGTGGTTGTGCAAGAAAGTCTGCTCCCATTGAAAATGAATGGGCTCCATTCATTGTCAATGGGAATTTTCATTTTAATTGCTAATAATTCATAAACTATAATTAATATCGATATGATTTTGAATAGCACGATCTGCACATATAGTAGAATAATTTGGTATGCAGGTTGTATGGGTAGTATGAAAACTGTTGGAGGAGTTAGTGTTAACAGAATGGGAAGAAAGAGAATAAAAATAAAAATAGAAAAAAAAACTAGAATGAGAGTTTATAAAGAAACTCTGAGTTTGCATGTGATAGCACAATTCACTGTATAATGTGATGTTTATTTTTGCATTGTCCTGCACTCTGCTGTATGATAAGGTGCAAAGTGTCTTCTTTACTGATAGGCAAGTATGATAAACTATGATGACGTCCATTGCATGGTCGGTAAGTGACCAGGGCATATGTATGGTAAGGGTTAATTTAGTTGTCAAGCTACATCATTGGTATGTAGCATAATAAAAGTTATTTGGATGATGATGATCTTTATTGTTGTCAGTAATGGTTCAGGTATATATTTGTTTATTATCTATATACTGGTTTTACATGGCTATTGATGCACTATCATCATTATCGACATGTTATTATTCACAGCATATGATTGTAATACAACTATTGTTCATCAAAGTCCAACTTGATGTGCTGGACGATACAGGTCCACATTTATGATCATTCTTTTGCTTTTATCAATATAGTAGAATGGACATTGCTAAGAGATGTATTATTACTTTCTAATTATTACTATTATTATAATTTTTTATTGGTAACAGTAATTTCTGGACTGGCAGCATCACCACCTTGTAAAGCAGCCGTAGTAATTGAGAGGCACAGGGTTCAAAGGGTGGTGCAGTCAGCCAGCGAGTTTTGGTGCTGTATTGCCTAACCTGATGGACTTACACAATATGAGGTGAGGACCCCAGTCACCCAAACCATGGCCTCTTCTTGTATTCTACGCTTGTTTATCAGTCATTAAAATGAGTATAGATAGATTTGACTAATATTAAATGGCGGCCTAGCTAGCTAGCTGCAGGACATCTTAAGGCACTTACCGAGGGACCAGCGCATTGTTAAAATGGGTCTTCGTATTAAAAAATGGAGGCTAAACAAATAGGCCTATTTAGCGTGCCTGAGGCCTGGTTGTAGAGTCATGTTATATTGTTTTCTATGTCTGCTTAGGTTATCTTTGTATTATTTGTGAAATGAACATAACGAAGAATTTTGTGAGCGTTTCTACTGTATGTAATTATTTACGTTACAAGTATGTAGCTAGCATGCTAAAGCTAGCTAAATCAGAACTCCGATGTTGTGACAGACCATCTGAGCTATAATCATAATGCATTTTCATAAAACAATAGCTGGATTTGCATAAAAAGATAATTATGTTTCATAATTGTATGACATTTGTCTGTTGTGATGTTACGATTAAATTTGTGGTGTGATAGCTATTTACTTTGTATTATTAAGCATATTTTTATTTCGCATCGGAAGCAAAACAAGATAGCGTTTTCAATTTTGTCATTTCATTTGTAATAGGAAAAGCGATTCGATGCTGTTTAACCAACTGGAAAAAGTGAGAAAGTGTGGTTGTGCAAAAGTCTGGCTCATTGAAATGAATGGGCTCATTCATTGTCAATGGGAATTACTCATTTTTAATTGCTAATAATTCATAAACTATAATTAATATCGATATGATTTTTGAATAGCAAAGATCTGCATATAGTAGAATAATAATTTGGTATACGGGTTGTATAGATAGTATGAAAACTGTTGGAGGAGTTAGTGTTAACAGAATGGGAAAGAATAAAAATAAAAAAATAAAAAATAAGTTGAAAGGAAAGTCCTGAGAAATAACAATAGTTTGCGTAGCTAAGCTGAAGCTAATAAAGTTAGAGAAGTCCACGAAATAACTAATGGTTTGCATGGCTACATGCAAACTAATAATAAGTTGAAGATCTGAGAAATAACTAGCTAGTTTGCATGCCAAGCTTCACAGCCACAGAAGCTAAATAAGATGAAAAGATCCTGAGAAATAACAATAGTTTGCATGCTTCACATGCAAACTAATAGAGATGAATCACAGAAATAACAATGGTTGCATGCTTCACATGCAAACTAAAAATAAAAAAAAAAAAATAAGTTGAAAGATCCTGAGAAATAACAATAGTTTGCATGCTTCACATGCAAACTAATAAAAACAAGTCTTATTTAACACTAGACAACTTGTATTAAATCATAAGCTGCTTCGGGCATTTAAGGTCCTAGGTTTTTGGGTTCGGGCTGGTATATCACGAGGTTCTCGGGCAGCTCTGACATATCTCGCTGCTGCTCGGGTTCGGAACTCAGATTTATAGTAATAGCTTGGGGCCAGTCGGCTCCGGGTACAATTTTCACGGGTCCGTTTGGGTTCGGGTCCGTCAAATTGGACCCGTGAAGACCTCTACTCCAGACTAACTTTTGGACCTAGGAGCGCATGCGCTCCCAACCTGAAAAAGTTGGGTGCGCAGGCCAAAATTTAGGCGCACAGGCCATCACTGAGGTCACGCAAAGTACCACCATGATACTTTTCTGAATATTTACAAGCCCAAATAAAGATACCTGAACAGACTATCAGTTGTTGCTGCATTTATTTAAGAAACATTATCAGAAAGCACTTTGTGAACTGAAAAATAGATATTGATGTTCACAAGAATGTTTGAAAAATGTATAAATGCAGTTATCATTTTGGAGAGTTATCATACAAGTCTAAATGTATGTACAAGTCTCCATTTCCCCAAGGGACAACTTTTCATCAAACCCTCCCCAGTACATAAACTGAATCATTCATAGAAAAATGATGGCCAAATTTAGATGAGCACCCTCCTAAAACCAACATATAGGGATAAATCAATGAATAACTCCCATTATCACAGTGCTAGTTCTAAAATTTATAACTGTTATTGTTGCTGCCATCCCAAGGAACAGTTTGACACCAAACATGGCTTAATTGCTTTGAAAATATGAGACCCAGGAGGAATTGAAGCCGTGAAAAGCATAATTTGGCAACATTTTTCATCACAAATTGAAAGTTTAACATTAAAATCAATATAGTTCCCAAAGTGATCCACCCTAAATATTTGGTAAAAAGTAGGTGCAGTATGCCAAGTTCGTTTGCACAAAGTTTCAAGAAATTCTTTCAGCGGTAACAATGTAGTAGGACGGCTTATTATAAGAATTAATAATATTATTGACCAGTTTTTTTTTTTTTTTTTTTATTTCGCTATTTAGATTTTGCACATTTCGAGGGGTTATGGAAACGCACACAGAGAGTGAGGACGATGTCCGACGTTATTAACCCCCAAAAAAACAGTCTGCTTCGTGACCGTACACTTTTCGTGACACAGACTCATATTTGAGGCATTGCACTGATAAGCCTATGGTCGTCGCTGGAGTACATTGGGCAGGCGTCACCACTTAGTTTTTAAACCAGTTTTGAACATTTGCTGCAATCGACAAATACCATTCCTCTGATAGCTGGCCAATTATCGGAACCCCAAAAAAACCGGACTATAAATCTATAAGAACCGCAGCTTTTATCATCTTTATTGTACTCCAATGAAAATAAATAATCTCGCACACTTAGCGATTGATATTGAAACGCTAAATAAAACCATTCGCCACTGGATGCAAGCACCCATAGCTGGTATCAACAAGACTCAAAACTGTGTCACGAACAGTCTACGGTCACGAAGCAGACTGTGTTTTTGGGCTAATAACATCGGACATCGTTCTCACTCTCCAGGTGCGTTTCCATTACCCTCAGAAATGCGCAAAATCGAAATAGCGAAATAAAAAACCAGTAATGAAAACACTTTCTGATATCATGAAATTTGCTCTCCGATCTGCCGTATTACTCACCAAAGCCAAGGCCTAATACGTAGACTATTGGACTTCTGCAGCAGACCAGCTAGGTAGGCTACTTGTAATTTCGCGTATTGTGGAGCACTTACATCGTTATTGTCAGACAAGGTTTTACAAATTTGCCGCGCGCACAACTCAGCTGACAGAGACAAGGTCGAATGCTTTATTGCTTTGCCATTCTCATCGATGCATGAGTACAGCCGAGCTGTGATTGGCTGATGGCACCAGGCGATCTGTGATTGGCTGATGTACGTAATGGTACCAACTGACCTGCAGAAAAAAAATTTGCGGCCGGCGGCTGATAATTAGGGAATGAATCGCTGCCCAGAATAGGTGCACAGTGCATAAAGTGTTGGTCGCGCAGTGCGCGACCGATGTGAGAATGTAAGTCGCAAAACGTAAACCTTGGTCGCCGACTGGAGCGCTGGGATGTCGGGTCCTGAGCATTCCTCTTGCATGTAAATTATTTTCCTCTCTGTGATCCGCTTGTGATGCACTCTGTAAGACTTTGCGGGCGGGCATTTGATTCTATGGGCTCTGATGTTTCCAACGAGCCTAAATCACCTGAATCGCACAAACCAAGCCTGAGATAGAGCCTTGTGTTCCCAGTGCGTCAAACTGAGTCCATGCGCCATTCACATTGCACAACAATATAAAAGCTTAACTTATTTATTTGCAGTATATTTGGTATAATTATCCGCTAAATATTGAATAGGCATGGGCAACGCTCTGCATAAACTCTAATGGAATGCGTAACAGCTGAACTGGGGCGGTAAACAGGCCTCAGAAAACATAAAAAATGACGTAAATACCATTTTCATATAAAAAGAACACCGTGGTTTGATTAAAAGCAACCTTTTCAATAGGATACCCGCATTTCATACATGAACTCTGCGTATTACGGCCAAAAACGCGATTTGAACAGAGCTATTGTTCGCCCGTAGGATGAATGCGTGACCTCAATTTGCGCCGTGTCTACAAATTCTCAAGGGCACGGCGTGGCAAAAATAACCATTTAGGAGGTAGATTTCAAACAGCCTGCGTCGACTTCTTATCCCAGCTATGGCCCTGATTTTCTTAGAGCCATCTAATTTGAGAAATTACGAGTCTGTTCGTCCAGGCTTGACCTCCAGGGGATGTGAAATAAGTTCGACAGAAGTTGGTGAAGTTCGTCACGAGTTCGCCGTGATTTCTTCTCAACAATAGCAAGAAACGTGAACGTATTTTTTACTTTACCCTACACAGTTTGTTGACAGAATATCCTGTGACCCTATTTGTGAGGTTTCAGTAAAATATACCAAGGAATAAACCCGCGCCAGGCGTTTGAAGCCCACCGGTCACAAGATTAATTCACCTATACGCTTCAATTCGAGACTGCAAGGATGGAAATCTGAATAATCAATTAGGAAAAATTCTCGGCTCTTGGTAATTCTGTATATCGTTTAAACATTTTGTTAATCGGATTATGAAAGAAGACTGAAAATAAGCGCCCGCTTTTTGTTTGGATGTAAAAGCGCGTTTTTAAAGGAGAATACATTGTATATTGATTAAGCATTGAACTCTGCATAAGTCGAACTGTTTTAATATTTGTTGATGACATTGCTTCGGCTTCCTGGAAGCAAGTACGCGCAAATCAGTAGTCTAGTGAGCATTTCAGGTTCGATGTACTGAGTAATAACGCCGCAGAAACTTAAACTGGCCCGTCATTCTGCCGAATAGTCTTACTAAACTAGTTAATCGTCTGATTGCTAATCAAACAAAGGGGAGGTTTCTGCCTCGCCAAACTAACCTCCGACTGCACGTCACTGTGTTTTACTATGAATTATTCACAGTAGCTCATTGAAACTATCATGGGAGGAGGGTATATGGACATAGTAAAAACAGTGCAAAGTTTTTTTTTTTTTTAAATCACCACGGGTTATTGAAGGGGAACGTTTAAGTAGCAGTGGGAGGGCAAACAACTGCCGGCATCAGCGACTTCACTGCATTTTATACAGTAATGGGCGAGTAGCGTTAATGTTTGCCCTCGCACCGATAATTTTGACATTTTGCAGGCCATTGATCCAAAAAAAAAAAACTTCACAGGCAACCCATTCATACCATTTTTTTAATATCAATGCAAAACCTAATGTTGAACATAATTGGGTGAAATTCAATGCATTTTCCATTAAAAAAGGGCCTAGGGGCGCTGCTGTACTTCAGAAAAGGGGTTGATGACTTTAGCATCAATTATTTCTGTTAGGGTACCCTAATGGATAATTTGGCCTGGTTTATTTCTGAATAGACTGTATTTTAAAAAATGCCCTCAGGCTTCACCCCCAATTTTCACATTGGGTTTTGTTGAAAAATGCCGAAATCAGCCATTTTTGGGACCCTGTGGCTCTGAGACCCTTTCCTGTAAAGGCGTTGGACTTGTGGCAAACTCTTTGTCTGTGTCTTCTGTACTTGCCTGCAAAAAATCATTAGAAAATAATTAACACTTTGTTCACAGCAACTCAAGAAATGTTGTCATTTTATTCACTTGTATTGCCCATGCCTATATTGAAGTCTTTTTCAAAGTAGTCTTTCAAAGAATCCATGTGCTGTTATGTGCAAGTATTGAGAGAACGCTGAAAAATCGGCGCCAAATCGGGATGCATGACGTGATGTTTGCTGACTCACACTTGAAATTTACAATGTGGCGAAGCTGAGATCATTTAATTAGCTAGAGTAGTGGCTAAGGCATTGCGTTAAAAGGAATATCTGAGGTTTGAATCTTGGCTCAGCATGAATTTTTTTTTTTTGAGCAGCAGGGCATAGTTTGTGTATAAATTATATTGCTGGGGTGTTTGTTGTTTTTACTTTTTACCATTCTTTTTAACCGTTTCTTTGTTTTAATTTTGTTTTTAATATTGTATTTGCTTGTTTTATTGAAAATAAATATGCTCCAGTGGAGTCAAACTTCATTTCCTTTGTATGTATTTTCTTTGCATGGGAAAATGTATACAAGACTGGTTGCAATAAAAAAAAAAAAAAAATTAATAAAAATAAAATTGTAATTAGATGGAATGTATGCCTTTAGCGACACATCAGTGAAATTAAATGAATTTTACAGTTTGATATCTGAAAAATCTGGAATGGCACACAATGCCAATTAGGAGAGGCCACCTAGACATTCACAAACTAAAACCTAATTTTGCTCTGATTTACTTGATTAGAATAAACTTTGGCAGATCATGGTGAGATTCCAGGCTGTAATTTTTTAGAGGTTTCAGACTGCAAACAAATAAATTCAGAAGTGATAGAAGTAATACTTAGACGTAAATGAGATCTTTCATTTATGCTGTGTTCCCTCTTCATTTATTCTGACTCAGTGACATATACACTGATTTTACACCATGACAGAAATCCCTAAGGTTAAAAGGTTTAATCCCCCTTTATTATGATACCAAGATTATTCAAATGGACCAAGTAGTCGCAGAGATATACTCATTTCATTTTGGGCCAGTCATTTTCGAGCAAGAGGCTCAGGGTTTAAAAACTTAACTCGAGTCTGTAAAATGAGCAATCATAACAATACGGATGTTTTAATGTCTTTTGTACGAAGAATAGCTTTGTTATGAAGCAAATCGATAGCTACTCATATGCTTTCAGTACCCAATGCACAATAAGCTGAGGTGGCTTTTGATTAGCTTGTATTCTGTTAATACTAAAATTGAAAGTGACATCCTTGAGCTATGTGGACAGTGTACTTTTTCATTGTAGTTAAAAGATCTACAGTGCTGTGAAAAAGTATTTGCCCCCTTCCTGATTTCTTATTTTATTGCATATTTGTCGCACTTAAATGTTTCAGATCTTCAAATTTTAATATTAGACAAAGATATCCCGAGTAAATATAAAATGCAGTTTTTAAAAGATGATTTCATTTATTAAGGGAAAAAAGCTATCCAAACCTACTTGGCCCTTTGTAAAAAGTAATAGCCTCCCCCGTTATATCATGAATGAACTGTGATTAACCAAATTTTTTTAGTTCAATTTCACTAGCCACACCCAGGCCTGATTACTGCCAGACCTGTTGAATCAAGAAATCACTTAAATAGAACCTGTCTGACAAAGTGGAGTTGGCTAAAAGATCTTGAAAAGTAAGACATTGTGCTGCGATCTAAAGAAATTCAAGAAGAGATGAGAAACAAAGTCATTGACATCTATCAGTCCAGAGAGGGTTACAAAGCCATTTCTAAGGCTTTGGGACTCCAGCAAACCACAGTGAGAGCCATTATGCACAAATGGAGAAAAACTGGAACAGTGGTAAACCTTCCCAGGAGTGGCTGGCCTACCAGAATGACTCCAAGAGCACATCGACGACTCATCCAGGAGGTCACAAAAGAACCCAAAACAAGATCTAAAGAACTGCAGGCTTCACTTGCCTCAGTTAAAGTCAGTGTTCACGATTCAACAATAAGAAAGAGACAAAAATGGGCAAAAATGGCCTCCATGGGAGAGTTCCAAGGCAAAAACCATTGCTGACCAAAAAGAACACAAAGGCTCATCTCACATTTGCCAAAAAACATCTTGATGATCCCTAAGACTTTTGGGAAAATATTCTGTGAACTGATGAGGCAAAAGTTGATCTTTTTGGAAGGTGTGCATCCCATTACATCTGACGTAAAACTAACACAGCATTTCATAAAAAGAACATCATACCAACAGTAAAACATGGTGGTGGTAGAGTGATGGTCTGGGGCTGCTGTACTGCTTCAGGACCTAGACAACTAGCCGTAATTGATGGAACCATGAATTCTGCTCTCAACCAGAAAATCCTGA
Source organism: Gymnothorax javanicus (assembly GCA_029692085.1). Lineage (NCBI taxonomy): Eukaryota > Metazoa > Chordata > Actinopteri > Anguilliformes > Muraenidae > Gymnothorax > Gymnothorax javanicus. The sequence continues at coordinate 2,783,302 of CM056206.1, read as the reverse complement.
AGGAGAATGTCCGACCATCAGTTTGTGACCTCAAGCTCAAGCGCACTTGAGTTATGCAGCAGGACAATGATCCGAAACACACCAGCAAGTCCACCTCTGAATGGCTAAAAAAACAAAATGAAGGTTTTGGAGTGGCCACGTCGAAGTCCAGACTTAAATCCGATTGAGATGCTGTGGCATGACCTTAAACAGGCCGTTCATGCTCGAAAACCCTTCAATGTGGTTGAATTAAAACAATTCTGCAAAGAAGAGTAGGCCAAAATTCCTTCAAAGCGATGGGAAAGACTCATTGCCAGTTATCGCAAACGCTTGATTGCAGTTGTTTTCGCTGAGGGTGGCACAACCAGTTATTAGATTTAGGAGGCAATTACTTTTTCACATTGGGCCAGGTAGGTTTTGATAGCTTTTTCCCTCAATAAATGAACTCATCATTTAAAAACTGCATTTTGTATTTACTCAGGTTATCTTTGTCTAATATTAAAATTAGTTTGATCTGAAACATTTAAGTGTGACAAATATGCAGGAAGGGGGCAAATACTTTTTCACAGCACTGTATCTAAACAGTTGTTTTTTCAGTGAACGTACAAGTATTTTGAATATTTGAGCACTAAATCACGAAGCTGTGTGTCCCTGAGTTGTAAATTATGATTCAACTTTGAATGGACAGCGTCCGCGTCAGGCTATTGTCGGACATCCTACTTTTGTTTTATTGAAACTCCTGACGGACATGGTCTGTTGAAGGTCTGAATTTTCATGCGACGGATGGTCTGACTCGGTTGGACAAGTTAAGTTTATTGAAACAGCCCCAGGGATCCAGTTTTGTGAAAATGTCCCAGGCGTTACATGGCCCTTCGATCTACCACTGCTCTACATTCTGCTCTGCTGCGTCCACATGTGGGAGAGGTAAACACGTTTAAAACTCTTGAAATGCATCTTCGTCTCTGACGTTTGAAATGCATGTCTTTTAATGGATGTTTTTAATTGTATATCAAGAGGAATGTAGACGGCAGAAGATTGGCCAGTAGCCAGCTGTTTCAGCTGGCTAACGGCCCTTAATGACAACCCTGCTGCCAGGATTTGATGCTGTGTTGGTAGAGTCATGGAATCACTAACTCTCAGGCCTGGATGCAGTGTGGGTAGATTCATAGAGTCACTAACTCTCAGGCCTGGATGTAGTGTGGGTAGATTTATAGAATCATTAACTCTCAGGATTGGATGCAGTGTGGGAGGATTTATAGAATCACTAACTCTCACGACTGGATGCAGTGTGGGTAGATTCATAGAATCACTAACTCTCAGGCCTGGATGCAGTGTGGGTAGATTCATAGAATCACTAACTCTCACGACTGGATGCAGTGTGGGTGTATTCATAGAATCACTAACTCTCAGGCCTGGATGCAGTGTGGGTAGATTCATAGAATCACTAACTCTTAGGCCTGGATGCAGTGTGGGTAGATTCATAGAATCACTAACTCTCAACTCTTATGTCTGGATGCAGTGTGGGGTAGATGGATCATAGAATCACTAACTCTCTAGGTCTGGATGCAGTGTGGGTAGATTCATAGAATCACTAACTCTTATGTCTGGATGCAGTGTGGGTAGATTCATAGAATCACTAACTCTTATGTCTGGATGCAGTGTGGGTAGATTCATAGAATCACTAACTCTCAGGCCTGGATGCAGTGTGGGTAGATTCATAGAATCACTAACTCTCACGATTGGATGCAGTATGGGTAGATTCATAGAATCACTAACTCTCACGACTGGATGCAGTGTGGGTAGATTCATAGAATCACTAACTCTTAGGTCTGGATGCAGTGTGGGTAGATTCATAGAATCACTAACTCTTAGGTCTGGATGCAGTGGGGTAGATTCATAGAATCACTAACTCTCACGATTGGATGCAGTATGGGTAGATTCATAGAATCACTAACTCTCACGACTGGATGCAGTGTGGGTAGATTCATAGAATCACTAACTCTCAGGTCTGGATGCAGTGTGGGTAGATTCATAGAATCACTAACTCTTAGGTCTGGATGCAGTGGGGGTAGATTCATAGAATCACTAACTCGATTGGATGCAGTATGGGTAGATTCATAGAATCATTGGATGCAGTATGGGTAGATTCATAGAATCACTAACTCTTAGGACTGGATGCAGTGGATGCAGTGATGGGTAGATTCATAGAATCACTAACTCTCACGATTGGAATGGGTAGATTCATAGAATCACTAACTCTCTGGATGCAGTGTGGGTAGATTCATAGAATCACTAACTCTTAGGTCTGGATGCAGTGTGGGTAGATTCATAGAATCACTAACTCTTAGGTCTGGATGCAGTGTGGGTAGATTCATAGAATCACTAACTCTCACGATTGGATGCAGTATGGGTAGATTCATAGAATCACTAACTCTCACGACTGGATGCAGTATGGGTAGATTCATAGAATCACTAACTCTCACGACTGGATGCAGTGTGGGTAGATTCATAGAATCACTAACTCTTAGGTCTGGATGCAGTGTGGGTAGATTCATAGAATCACTAACTCTCACGATTGGATGCAGTATGGGTAGATTCATAGAATCACTAACTCTCACGACTGGATGCAGTGTGGGTAGATTCATAGAATCACTAACTGTTAGGTCTGGATGCAGTGTGGGTAGATTCATAGAATCACTAACTCTTAGGTCTGGATGCAGTGTGGGTAGATTCATAGAATCACTAACTCTCACGATTGGATGCAGTATGGGTAGATTCATAGAATCACTAACTCTCACGACTGGATGCAGTGTGGGTAGATTGATAGAATCACTAACTCTTAGGTCTGGATGCAGTGTGGGTAGATTCATAGAATCACTAACTCTCACGACTGGATGCAGTGTGGGTAGATTCACAGAATCACTAACTGTCGGGCCTGGATGCAGTGTGGGTAGATTCATAGAATCACTAACTCTTAGGTCTGGATGTAGTATGGGTCGATTCATAGAATCACTAACTCTCGCGACTGGATGCAGTATGGGTAGACTCATAGAATCACTAACTCTTAGGTCTGGATGCAGTGTGGGTAGATTCATAGAATCACTAACTCTTAGGTCTGGATGCAGTGTGGGTAGATTCATAGAATCACTAACTCTCACGACTGGATGCAGTATGGGTAGATTCATAGAATCACTAACTCTTAGGTCTGGATGCAATGTGGGTAGATTCATAGAATCACTAACCCTTAGGTCTGGATGCAGTGTGGGTAGATTCATAGAATCACTAACTCTCGCGACTGGATGAAGTATGGGTAGATTGATAGAATCACTAACTCTTAGGTCTAGATGCAGTGTGGGTAGATTCATAGAATCACTAACTCTTAGGTCTGGATGCAGTGTGGGTAGATTCATAGAATCACTAACCCTTAGGTCTGGATGCAGTGTGGGTAGATTCATAGAATCACTAACCCTTAGGTCTGGATGCAGTGTGGGTAGATTCATAGAATCACTAACTCTCGCGACTGGATGAAGTATGGGTAGATTGATAGAATCACTAACTCTTAGGTCTGGATGCAGTGTGGGTAGTTTCATAGAATCACTAACTCTTAGGTCTGGATGCAGTGTGGGTAGTTTCATAGAATCACTAACTCTTAGGTCTGGATGCAGTGTGGGTAGATTCATAGAATCACTAACTCTTAGGTCTAGATGCAGTGCGGGTAGATTCATAGAATCACTAACTCTTAGGTCTGGATGCAGTGTGGGTAGATTCATAGAATCACTAACTCTCAGGCCTGGATGCAGTGTGGGTAGATTCATAGAATCACTAACTCTCAGGCCTGGATGCAGTATGGGTAGATCCATAGAGTCACTTATTGTCAGGATTGGATGCAGTGTGGTAGATTCATAGAATTACTAACTCTTAGGTTTGGATGCAGCGTGTGTAGATTCATTGAGTCACAATTCTCAGGATTGGATGCTGTGCAGGTAGATGCATAGAGTCACAAACTCTCACGACTGGATGCAGTGTGAGTAGATTCACAGAGTCACTAACTCTTAGGTCTGGATGCAGCGTGCGTAGATTCATTGAGTCACAAACTCTCAGGATTGGATGCTGTGCAGGTAGATGCATAGAGTCACTAACTCTCACGACTGGATGCAGCGTGTGTAGATTCATTGAGTCACAAACTCTCAGGATTGGATGCTGTGCAGGTAGATGCATAGAGTCACTAACTCTCACGACTGGATGCGGCGTGTCTAGATGCACAGAGTCAAAAACTGTCAGGATTGGATGCTGTGCAGCTAGATGCATAGAGTCAGGCCCATTATGATGCAGACATTGGGGTATGTCGTTGACCCGGAGGAGAGGGAAAGTGCTGCAATGGTGACTGTGACCTTGTGAGAAATGATCAATGTGTAATTATGTCTCTGGCCTCGGCATGAAACTTGGGAACTGGATGGACCAGTAGAGTTACTTACTGTTGTGGGAGCCTGACGTATGACTATTTTATGCGCTGCGGAGAGCAGAACACCATCACTGATTAGTATACTTATTTATATTGCCAGTAATATGCATATATTGTTCTCTTGAAGCCTTTAAAAAGAATGGGTGCAGAATGCTGGGCATTTGGGCCCAGTGGCGACAGTGGTTCTAACATAGGCTGTGTGCAGAGGGTGTGGCAGACAGGATTCAGCCTAAAGGGTAAAACATGGAAGAGGAACAGGAGTAATGTGTTATAAGACTTTGACTGATATTGTATGTTCTGTTCTGCAGTAAACATTTTGACCCACATGGGACTCATCACCACAGATGCTTGAAATAGATGTTCAGTCTAATTAAGTTTTCTGAGTGATGGGGGACCTGACATTATTCTGGTATGTATGTATTTATTTATTTTCCTCTTTCTCAGTCATCATCATGAATTCATTTAATGTAATTAGTTGTTTCTATAAATAGCAGAAATGGGAAAAATGTTTTGCTTGCATCCTTTCCTTATTAAATAGGCATGGGCAATACAAATGAATAAAATGACAACATTTCTTGAGTTGCTGAGAAAAAAGGTTTTATTATTTTCTAATGATTTTTTGCAGGTAAGTACAGAAGACACAGACGAAGAGTTTGCCACAAGTCTAACGACTTTAGAGGAAAGGGTCTCAGAGCCACAGGGTCCCAAAAATGGCTGATTTCGGCATTTATCAACAAAACCCATTGTGAAAATTGGGGGGTGAAGCCTGAGGGCATTTTCGAAAATGCAGTCTACTCAGAAATAAACCTGGCCAAATTATCAATTAGGGTACCCTAACAGAAATAATTGATGCTAAAGTCATCAACCCCTTTTCTGAAGTACAGCAGCGCCCCCTAGGCCCTTTTTAATGGAAAATGCTTTGAATTTCACCCAATTATGTTCAACAAACATTAGGTTTTGCATTGATATTAAAAAATGGTACGAATGGGTTGCCTGTGAAGTTTTTTTTTAATCAGTGGCCTGCGAAAATGTCAAAATTATCGGTGGGAGGGCAAACATTAACACTTCTCGCCCATTACTGTATAAAATGCAGTGAAGTCACTGATGCCGGCAGTTGTTTGCCCTCCCACTGCTACGAAACGTTCCCCCTTCAATAACCCGTGGTGATTTAAAAAAAAAACTTTACACTGTTTTTATAATGTCCATATACCCTCCTCCCATGATAGTTTCAATGAGCTACTGTGAATAATTCATAGTAAAACACAGTGACGAGCAGTCGGAGGTTAGTTTGGCGAGGCAGAAACCTCCCCTTTGCTTGATTAGCAATCAGACGATTAACTAGTTTAGTAAGACTATTCGGCAGAATGACGGGCCAGTTTAGGTTTCTGCGGCGTTATTACTCAGTATATCGAACCTGAAATGCTCACAGTACAGCAGATTCGTGCGTACCTGCTTCCAGGAAGCCGAAGCAATGTCATCAACAAATATTAAAACAGTTCGACTTATGCAGAGTTCAATGCTTAATCAATATACAATGTTATTCTCCTTTAAATACGCGCTTTTACACCCAAACAAAAAGCGGGCGCTTATTTTCAGTCTTCTTTCATAATCCGATTAACAAAATGTTTAAACAATATACAGAATTACCGAGAGCCGAAAATTTTTCCTAATTGATTATTCAGATTTCCATCCTCGCAGTCTCGAATTGAAGGGTATAAGTGAATGAATCTTGTGACCGGTGTTCACGAGGTGGCATAGGTAGCAAAATTTGTCAGAACACTGGTAGGTTTTGAACGCCTGGCGCTGGTTTATTGCTTGGTATATTTTGCTGAAATTTCACAAATAGGGTCACTGGATATTCTGTCAACTAACTATGTAGGTTTACAGTAAAAATACACTCACCTTTCTTGCTATTGTTGAGAAGAAGTCCCGGCGAACTCGCATTTAACTTCAACAACTTCTGTCGAACTAATTTCACATCCCTGGAGGTCTAGACTGGACCTAACAGACTCGTAATTTCTCAAATTAGATGGCTGTAATTCAATCGGGGCCGTAGCTGGGATATCACGTCATCGCGGGCTATTTGAAATCTACCTCCAAAATGGATATTTTTGCCACGCCGTGCACTTAACAGTTTGTAAACACGGCGCAAATTGAGGTGACGATTCATCCAACGGGCTTAACGATAGCTCTGTTCAAATCGCGTTATTGGCCGTAATACGCAGAGTTCATGTATGAAATGCGGTATCCTATTGAAAAGGTTGCTTTTAATTAAACCATGGTGTTCTTTTTGTATGAAAATGGTATTTACATCATTTTTTTAATAAGTTTTCTGAGGCTTGTTTACCGCCCCAGTTCAGCTGTTACGCATTCCATTAGAGTTTATGCAGAGCATTGCCCATGCCTATATTAAACACGATTGTGTAATATTTATTTTCCTGGACTGAGCGTTTGTAATGAACCAACTTTTGAATGAGAACGGGAACTGAAGCTTTGAAAAAGCTAGGAAATATAGCTGGGAAAGAGATTGGGAATTGAAGCTGTGAAATAGGATGGGTGCTGAAGCTATAAAATATGAGGGAATTGAATCTGTAAAATTTGGATAGGACTTGAAGCTATGAAATTGGATGGAAGATGATGCTTTGAATGAGGACAGGAACTGAAGCTATGAAATGGAATGGGAGCTGAGGCTGTGAAATAGAATGGGAGCTGAAGCTGTGAGACAGAATGGGAGCTGAAGCTGTGAAATGGAATGGAAGCTGAGGCCGTGAAATAGAATGGGAGCTGAAGCTGAGAAATGGGATAGGAGCTGAAGCTGTGAAATAGGATGGGAGCTGAAGCTGTGAAATAGGATGGGAGCTGAAGCTGTGAAATAGAATGGGACCTGAAGCTGTGAAATAGAATGGGACCTGATGCTGTGAAATAGAATGGGAGCTGAAGCTGTGAAATGGGACGGGAATTGAAGCTGTGGAATGGAAGTGGGGCTGAAGCTGTGAAATAGGATGGGACCTGCAGCTGTAAAATGGAATGGAAGCTGAGGCCGTGAAATAGAATGGGAGCTGAAGCTGAGAAATGGGATAGGAGCTGAAACTGTGAAATGGGATGGGAGCTGAAGCTGTGAAATAGAATGGGACCTGATGCTGTGAAATAGAATGGGAGCTGAAGCTGTGAAATGGGACGGGAATTGAAGCTGTGGAATGGGATTGGGGCTGAAGCTGTGAAATAGGATGGGACCTGCAGCTGTGAAATGGAAAGGGAGCTGAGGCTGTGAAATGGGATGGGAGCTGAAGCTGTGAAATGGGATGGGAGCTGAAGCTGTGAAATGGGATGGGAGCTGTAGCTGTGAAATGGGATGGGAGCTGAGGGTGTGAAATAGAATGGGAGCTGAAGCTGTGAAATAGAATGGGAGCTGAAGCTGTGAAATAGAATGGGAGCAGAAGCTGTGAAATAGAATGGGAGCTGAGGCTGTGAAATAGAATGGGAGCTGAAGCTGTGAAACAGAATGGGAGCTGAGGCTGTGAAATAGAATGGGAGCTGAAGCTGTGCAATAGAATGGGAGCTGTGGAGAAACAGAATGGCTGTGAGGCTGTGAAAGAATGGGAGCTGAGGCTGTGAAATAGAATGGGAGCTGAGGCTGTGAAAAATAGAATGGGAATAAAGCTGTGAGGAGAAATGAGAGCTGAAGCTGTGAAATAGAATGGAGCTGAAGCTGTGAAATAGAATGGGGAGCTGAAGCTGTGAAATAGAATGGGAGCTGAAGCTGTAGAATGGATGGGAGCTGAGGCTGTGAAATAGAATGGGATGCTGAGGCTGGGATGGGGGCTGAAGAATGGGGACCTGAAGCTGTGAAACAGGAATTTGGGAGCTGAGGCTGTGAAATGGAATGGGAGCTGAGGCTGGGAAACAGAATGGGAAGCTGTAAAATGGGTTGGGAAGCTGTGAATGGGAGCTGAAGCTGTGAAATAGAATGAGCTGGAATGGAGCTGGGAGCTGAGGCTGAGCTGAATGGAAATGGGAAAAAGCTGTGAAATGGAATGGGAGCTGAAGCTGTGAAATAGAATGCTGAAAAAATGGGAGCTGAAGCTGTGAAATGGATGGAATGGAAAAGCTGGGAGCCTGTGAAAATAGAATGGATGGGAGCTGAAGCTGTGAAATGGAATGGGACCTGAAGCTGTGAAATAGAATGGGAGCTGAAGCTGTGAAATAGAATGGGAGCTGAAGCTGTGAATTAGAATGGGAGCTGAAGCTGTGGAATAGAGCTGAAGCTGTGAAACAGAATGGGAGCTGAGGCTGTGAAATAGAATGGGAGCTGAAGCTGTGAAATAGAATGGGAGAGCTGTGAAATAGAATGGGAGCTGAAGCTGTGAAATAGAATGGGAGCTGAGGCTGTGAAATGGAATGGGAGCTGAAGCTGTGAAATAGAATGGGGGCTGAAGCTGTGAAATGGAATGGGACCTGAAGCTGTGAAATAGAATGGGAGCTGAAGCTGTGAAATAGAATGGGAGCTGAGGCTGTGAAACAGAATGGGAGCTGAGGCTGTGAAATAGAATGGGAGCTGAAGCTGTGAAATAGAATGGGAGCTGAAGCTGTGAAACAGAATGGGAGCTGAGGCTGTGAAATAGAATGGGAGCTGAATAATAGAATGGGAGCTGAAGCTGTGAAACAGAATGGGAGCTGAAGGCTGTGAAATAGAATGGGAGCTGAGCTGTGAAATAGAATGGGTGCTGAATGAAACAGAATGGGAGCTGAGGCTGTGAAATAGAATGGGAGCTGAAGCTGTGAAATAGAATAGGAGCTGAGGCTGTGAAACAGAATGGGAGCTGAGGCTGTGAAAAAGAATGGGAGCTGAGGCTGTGAAATAGAATGGGAGCTGAGGCTGTGAATAGAATGGGAGCTGAAGCTGTGAAATAGAATGGGAGCTGAGGCTGTGAAATAGAATGGGAGCTGAAGCTGTGAAATAGAATGGGAGCTGAGGCTGTGAAATAGAATGGGAGCTGAAGCTGTGAAATGGAATGGGAGCTGAGGTTGTGAAACAGAGCGGGACCTGATGCTATGAAATTAGATGTGGACTGAAGCTGTGAAATGGGATGGGGGCTGAAGCTGTAAATTTGGATGGGACCTGAAGCTGTGAAATAGAATGGGAGCTGAGGCTGTGAAACAGGATGGGGGCTGAAGCTGTGAAATAGGATGTGGGCTGAAGCTCTGAAATAGAATGGGAGCTGAACTGTGAAATAGAATGGGAGCTGAAGCTTTGAAATAGGATGGGAGCTGAAGCTGTGCTATAGAATGGGAGCTGAGTCGATGAAATCGGATGGGAGCTGAAGCTGTGAAATGGGATGGGAGCTGAAGCTGTAAAATGGGTTGGGAGCTGAAGCTGTGAAATAGAATGGTTGCTGAAGCTGTGATATAGGATGGGGGCTGACGCTGTGAAATGGAATGGGAGATGAAGCTGTGAAATGGGATGGGAGATACAGCTGTGAATGAATATGGGAACTGAAGGTTTGTTAGAGCTGGGAATATTAGCAATGAATGAGGATGGCAACTTATACTGTGAAACAGGATGGGAGATAAAGATGTGAATGAGGTTGGGACCTCAAGCTCCAAATGAGGTTGCATCTGAAGCTGTGACATGGAATTGGAACTGAAGTTGTGAAATGGGATGAGAATTGAATCTGTAGAATTGGATATGAGTTGAAGCTACGTTATGGGATTGGGACTGTAGTGGTGAAATGGGTTCAGATCTTCAGAGCCATTTTTTGAGAGATTCAGAGAAAATCCGACACCTTGAATTGTTGACCCCTCTGGATTTGGCTGATTTTTTATTTTTGAGAGAGGCACGGTACCCAAATTCCAAAATCCAAACCATTCCACTGTTGACCCCTTCTGTCCCGAGCTACCTCATTGAGGAATTATGAAGACTGACCTTAACGAATGCAAGTGAGGCCTAAATGGGATGGGACCTGACGCTGTGAAATTGGATAGGAGCTGAAGCTGTGAAATGGAATGGGAACTGAAGCTGTGAAATAGAATGGGAGCTGAAGCTGTGAAACAGAATGGGAGCTGAGGCTGTGAAACAGAATGGGAGCTAAGGCTGTGAAAAGGAATGGGAGCTGAGGCTGTGAAAAAGAAAGGGAGCTGAGGCTGTGAAATAGAATGGGAGCTGAAGCTGGGAAATAGAATGGGACCTGAAGCTGTGAAATAGAATGGGAGCTGAGCTGTGAAATAGAATGCGAGCTGAAGCTTTGAGATAGAATGGGAGCTGAGGTTGTGAAAAAGGATGGGAGCTGAAGCTGTGAAATGGAATGGGTGCTGAAGCTGCAAGACAGAATGGTAGCTGAGGCTGTGAAATAGAATGGGAGCTGAAGCTGTGAAACAGAATGGGAGCTGAGGCTGTGAAACAGAATGGGAGCTGAGGCTGTGAAAAAGAATGGGAGCTGAGGCTGTGAAAAGAATGGGAGCTGAGGCTGTGAAATAGAATGGGAGCTGAAGCTGTGAAATAGAATGGGACCTGAAGCTGTGAAAAAGAATGGGAGCTGAGGCTGTGAAATAGAATGGGAGCTGAGGCTGTGAAATAGAATGGGAGCTGAGGCTGTGAAAAAGAATGGGACCTGAGGCTGTGAAATAGAATGGGAGCTGAGTCTGTGAAATAGAATGCGAGCTGAAGCTTTGAGATAGAATGGGAGCTGAGGTTGTGAAAAAGGATGGGAGCTGAAGCTGTGAAATAGAATGGGTGCTGAAGCTGCGAGACAGAATGGTAGCTGAGGCTGTGAAATAGAATGGGAGCTGAGGCTGAGAAATAGAATGGGAGCTGAAACTGAAATAGGATGGGGGCTGAAGCTGTGAAATAGAATAGGGAGCTGAAGCTGTGAGACAGAATGGGAGCTGAAGCTGTGAAATAGAATGGGAGCTGAAGCTGTGAAATAGAATGGGAGCTGAAGCTGTGCAATAGAATGGGAGCTGAGGCTGTGAAATAGAATGGGAGCTGAGGCTGTGAAATAGAATGGGAGCTGAAGCTGTGAAACAGAATGGGAGCTGAAGCTGTGAAATAGAATGGGAGCTGAGGCTGTGAAATAGAATGGGAGCTGAAGCTGTGAAATAGAATGGGACCTGAAGCTGTGAAAAAGAATGGGAGCTGAAGCTGTGAAAAAGAATGGGAGCTGAGGCTGTGAAAGAGAATGGGAGCTGAGGCTGTGAAATAGAATGGGAGCTGAGGCTGTGAAATAGAATGGGAGCTGAGGCTGTGAAATAGAATGGGAGCTGAAGCTGTGAAATAGAATGGGAGCTGAAGCTTTGAGATAGAATGGGAGCTGAGGTTGTGAAATAGGATGGGAGCTGAAGCTGTGAAATAGAATGGAAGCTGAAGCTGTGAAATAGAATGGGAGCTGAAGCTGTTCAATAGAATGGGAGCTGAGGCTGTGAAATAGAATGGGAGCTGAGTCTGTGAAATAGAATGGGAGCTGGAGCTGTGAAATAGAATGGGAGCTGAAGCTGTGAGACAGAATGGGAGCTGAACCTGTGAATTAGAATGGGAGCTGAGGCTGTGAAATAGAATGGGAGCTGAAGCTGTGCAATAGAATGGGAGCTAAGGCTATGAAATAGAATGGGAGCTGAAGCTGTGAGACAGAATGGAGCTGAGGCTGTGAAACAATGGGAGCTGAGGCTGTGAAATAGAATGGGACCTGAAGCTGTGCAAGAGAATGGGAGCTGAGGCTGTGAAATAGAATGGGACCCAAAGCTGTGAAATAGGATGGGGGCTGAAGCTGTGAAATGGGATGGGAGCTGAGGCTGTGAAACAGAACGGGACCTGATGCTGTGCAATGGGATGGGGGCTGAAGCTGTAAATTTGGATGGGAGCTGAAGCTGTGAAATAGAATGGGAGCTGAGGCTGTGAAATAGAATGGGAGCTGAAGCTGTGAAATAGAATGGGAGCTGAGGCTGTGAAATAGAATGGGAGCTGAAGCTGTGCAAAAGAATGGGAGTTGAGGCTGTGAAATGGAATGGGAGCTGAGGCTGTGAAATAGAATGGGATCCCAAGCGGTGAAATGGGATGGGGGCTGAAGCTGTGAAATGGAATGGGAGCTGAAGCTGTGAAATAGAATGGGACCTGAGGCTGTGAAATAGAATGGGAGCTGAAGCTGTGAAACAGAATGGGAGCTGAAGCTGTGAAACAGAATGGGAGCTGAGGCTGTGAAATAGAATGGGAGCTGAGGCTGTGAAATAGAATGGGAGCTGAGGCTGTGAAACAGAATGGGAGCTGAAGCTGTGAAATAGAATGGGGGCTGAAGCTGTGAAATGGAATGGGAGCTGAGGCTGTGAAATGGAATGGGAGCTGAAGCTGTGAAATGGAATGGGAGCTGAAGCTGTGAAATAGAATGGGAGCTGAGGCTGTGAAATAGAATGGGAGCTGAAGCTGTGAAATGGAATGGGAGCTGAAGCTGTGAAACAGAATGGGAGCTGAAGCTGTGAATAGAATGGGAGCTGAGGCGAGGCTGTGAAATAGAATGGGAGCTGAGGCTGTGAAACAGATGGGGGCTGGCTGTGAAATAGGAGCTGAGGCTGTGAATAGAATGGGAGCTGAAGCTGTGAAATAGAATGGGAGCTGAAGCTGTGAGACAGAATGGGAGCTGAGGCTGTGAAATAGAATGGGAGCTGAGGCTGTGAAATAGAATGGGAGCTGAAGCTGTGAAATGGAATGGGAGCTGAAGCTGTGAAAAGAATGGGAGCTGAGGCTGTGAAATAGAATGGGAGCTGAGGCTGTGAAATAGAATGGGAGCTGAAGCTGTGAAATAGAATGGGAGCTGAGGCTGTGAACAGAATGGGAGCTGAAGCTGTGAAATAGAATGGGAGCTGAGGCTGTGAAATAGAATGGGAGCTGAAGCTGTGAAATAGGATGGGAGCTGAAGCTGTGAAATAGAATGGGAGGAGGCTGTGGGAGAATGGGAGCTGAGGCTGTGAAATAGAATGGGAGGAGCTGAAATAGAATGTGAAATGAGAATGGGGAGCTGAAGCTGTTGAAATAGAATGGGAGCTGAGGCTGTGAAACAGAATGGGAGCTGAGGCTGTGAAATAGAATGGAAGGAGAGTGAAATAGAATGGGAGCTGAGGCTGTGAAATAGAATGGGAGCTGAAGCTGAAAAGAAATGGGAGCTGAGGCTGAAAAATAGAATGGGAGCTGAATGGGGAGCTGCTGTGAGAGAATGGGAAGGCTGTGAAATAGAATGGGAGCTGAAGCTGTGAGCTGAATGGGGCTGAGAAATGAAATGAATGGGAGGAGGCTGTGAACAGAATGGGATCTGAGGCTGTGCAATAGGATGGGGGCTGAAGCTGTAAATTTGGATGGGACCTGAAGCTGTGCAATAAATTGGGAGCTGAGGCTGTGAAATAGAATGGGAGCTGAAGCAGTGCAATAGAATGGAGCTGAAGCTGTGAGACAGAATGGTAGCTGAGGCTGTGAAATAGAATGGGAGCTGAAGCTGAAATAGAATGGGAGCTGAAGCTGTGAAATGGAATGGGAGCTGAAGCTGGATGGGAGCTGAAGCTGTGAAATAGAATGGCTGAAGCTGAAATAGAATGGGGCTGGAAGCTGAATAAAATGGGAGAAGCTGTAAAATGGGATGCTGAAGCTGTGAAATAGAATGGGAGCTGAAGCTGTCAGACAAAATGGGAGCTGAAGCTGTGAATTAGAATGGGAGCTGAGGCTGTGAAATAGAATGGGAGCTGAAGCTGTGAAATGGAATGGGAGCTGAGGCTGTGAAATGGAATGGGAGCTGAAGCTGTGAAATAGAATGTGGAGCTGAAGCTGTGAAATGGGATGGGAGCTGAAGCTGTGAAATAGGAATGGGAGCTGAAGCTGTGAAATAGAATGGGAGCTGAGGCTGTGAAATAGAATGGGGCTGAAGCTGTGAAATAGAATGGGGCTGAAGCTGTGAACAGAATGGGAGCTGAAGCTGTGAAATGGAATGGGAGCTGAAGGCTGTGAAATAGAATGGGAGCTGAAGCTGTGAAATAGAATGGGAGCTGAGGCTGTGAAATAGAATGGGAGCTGAAGCTGTGAAATAGGATGGGAGCTGAAGCTGTGAAATAGAATGGGAGCTGAAGCTGTGAAATGGAATGGGAGCTGAAGCTGTGAAAGAATGGGACCTGAATGGGATGGGGCTGAAGCTGTGAAATGAAATGGGAGCTGAAGGTTTGTGAGATAGAATGGGATTAGCTGTGAATGAGGATGGAGCTGAAGCTGTGAAACAGGATTGGGAGATGAAGCTGTGAAATAGAATGAGGCTGAAGCTTCAAAATAGAATGGGAGCTGAAGCTGTGAAATGGAATGGAGCTGAGGCTGTGAAATGGGATGAGAATGGGAGCTGAAGCTGTGAGAAAGGATGGGAGCTGAAGTGTGAAATGTGAAATCAGAATGGGGAGCTGAGGCTGAGAAAATAGAATGGGAGCTGAAGCTGATAGAATGGGATTTGATTTTTGTGAGATAGGAATGGGGAGCTGAAGCTGTGAAACAGAATGGGAGCTGTGAATGCTAGCTGAGGCTGAGAAGAATGGGGGAGCTAACCAATGAATGGGAGGAGGCTGTAAAATAGGATGGGGACCTGAAGCTGTGAAAATAGGAATGGGAGCTGAAGCTGTGAAATAGAATGGGAGCTGAGGCTGTGAAATAGAATGGGAGCTGAAGCTGTGAAATGGAATGGGAGCTGAGGCTGTGAAATAGAATGGGAGCTGAGGCTGTGAAATGGAATGGGAGCTGAAGCTGTGAAATGAGAATGGGAGCTGATGCTGTAGAATGGGAGCTGAGCTGAAGCTGTGAAAATAGAATGGGAGCTGAAGCTGTGAAATAGAATGGGAGCTGAAGCTGTGAAATAGAATGGGAGCTGAGGCTGTGAATAGAATGGGAGCTGAAGCTGTGTGAAATGGGATGGGAGCTGAAGCTGTGAAATAGAAATGGGAGCTGAAGCTGTGAAATAGAATGGGAGCTGAGGCTGTGAAATGGGAATGGGGCTGAAGCTGTGAAATAGAATGGAGCTGAAGCTGTGAAACAGAATGGGAGCTGAAGCTGTGAGACAGAATAGATGGTGAAATGGGATGGGAGCTGAAGCTGTGAAATAGATGGGAGCTGAAGCTGTGAAATAGAATGGGGAGCTGAAGCTGTGAATAGAATGGAGGGATGGGGGAGCTGAAGCTGTGAAATAGAATGGGAGCTGTGGCTGTGAAACAGAATGGGAGCTGAGGCTGTGAAATGGAATGGGAGCTGAAGCTGTGAAACAGAATGGGAGCTGAAGCTGTGTGAACAGAATGGGAGCTGAGGCTGTGAAAGAAGGATGGGCTGAAGCTGAAAAGGAATGGGAGCTGAAGCTGTGAAATGAAATGGGAGCTGAAGCTGTGGAATGGGGATGAGGCTGAGAATGGGAATGGGAGCTGTGAAATGGGATGGGAGCTGAAGCTGTGAAAGAATGGGGAATGGGTGCTGAATGGCTGTGAACAGAATGGGAGGGAGCTGTGAATAGAATGGGAGCTGAAGCTGTGAATAGAATGGGAGCTGGGAATGGCTGCTGAAGCTGAACAGAATGGGAGCTGAGGCTGTGTGAGAATGGGAGCTGAAGCTGTGAAATAGAATGGGAGCTGAGGCTATGAAATAAAATGGGAGCTGAAGCTGTGAAATGGAATGGGAGCTGAGGTTGTGAAACAGAGCGGGACCTGTTGCTGTGAAATTGGATGTGGACTGAAGCTGTGAAATGGGATGGGGGCTGAAGCTGTAAATTTGGATGGGACCTGAAGCTGTGAAATAGAATGGCAGCTGAGGCTGTGAAATAGGATGGGAGCTGAAGCTGTGAAATAGGATGGGGGCTGAAGCTGTGAAATAGGATGGGGGCTGAAGCTCTGAAATAGAATGGGAGCTGAACTGTGAAATGGGATGGGAGCTGAAGCTGTGAAATAGAATGGGAGCTGAAGCTTGAAATAGGATGGGAGCTGAAGCTGTGCTATAGAATGGGAGCTGAGTCTATGAAATGGGATGGGAGCTGAAGCTGTGAAATGGGATGGGAGCTGAAGCTGTAAAATGGGATGGGGGCTGAAGCTGTGAAATAGAATGGGAGCTGAAGCTGTGATATAGGATGGGGAGATGAAGCTGTGAATGAATATGGGAAATGAAGGTTTGTTAGAGCTGGGAATATTAGCAAAGAAAGAGGATGGCAACTTATACTGTGAAACAGGATGGGAGATAAAGATGTGAATGAGGTTGGGACCTCAAGCTCCAAATGAGGTTGGATCTGAAGCTGTGACATGGAATTGGAACTGAAGTTGTGAAATGGGATGAGAATTGAATCTGTAGAATTGGATGGGAGTTGAGGCTGGGAGATGGGGATGGGACTGAAGCTGTGAAATGGGGGGGATCTTGAGCCATTTTTGAGAGATTCAGAAAAAAATGGGACACCTTGAATTGTGGGACCCCCCTGGATTTGGATGGGATTTTTATTTTTGAAAGAGAGGCATGGGTACTGAAGCCAAAAACCCAAACCATTCCACTGTTGACCCCTTCTGTCCCGAGCTACCTCATTGAGGAATTGTGAAGACTGACCTTAACCGATGCAAGTGAGGCCTAAATGGGATGGGACCTGACGCTGTGAAATTGGATGGGAGCTGAAGCTGTGCAATGGGATGGGGGCTGAAGCTGTAAATTTGGATGGGACCTGAAGCTGTGCAATAGAATGGGAGCTGAGGCTGTGAAACAATGGGAGCTGAGGCTGTGAAATAGAATGGGAGCTGAAGCTGTGAAATAGAATGGGAGCTGAGGCTGTGAAATAGAATGGGAGATGAAGCTGTGAAATGGAATGGGAGCTGAAGTTGTGAAATAGTATGAAGGATGATGCTGTGAAATGGGATGGGAGCTGAAGCTGTGAAATCAGAATGGGACCTGAGGCTGTGAAATAGAATGGGAGCTGAAGCTGTGAAATAGAATGGGAGCTGAAAAGAATGGGAGCTGAAGCTGAGAACAGAATGGGGAGCTGAAGCTGTGAAATAGGATGGGAGCTGAGGCTGTGAAATAGAATGGGAGCTGAAGCTGTGAAATAGAATGGGAGCTGAAGCTGTGAAATGGGATGGGAGCTGAGGCTGTGAAATAGAATGGGAGCTGAAGCTGTGAAATAGAATGGGAGCTGAGTCTGTGAAATAGAATGGGAGCTGACACTGTGAATGTGATGGGAGCTGAAGCTGTGAAAAATAGGATGAAGGGACAGAATGGGAAGCTGTGAATAGAATGGGAGCTGAAGCTGTGAGCTGAACAGAGAATGGGGCCTAAGCTGTGAAACGGGATGGGAGCTGAGGCTGTGAAATTGGATGTGGGATGTTGCTGTCAAATTGGATGGGGGATGAAGCTGTGAAATAGAATGGGAGCTGAAGCTGTGAAATGGAATGCGTGCTGAAACTGTGAATTTGGATGGGAGCTATAGCTGTGAATTTGGATGGGCCCTCAGGCTGTGAAATTGGATGGGAGCTGAAGTTGTTAAATAGGATCTGGGCTTAAGCTGTGAAATGGGATGGGAGCTGAGGCTGTGAAATAGGATGAGGTTTGATGCTGTCAAATGGGATGGGGGATGAAGCTGTGAAATAGAATGGGAGCTGCAGCTGTGAAATGGAATGGGTGCTGAAGCTGTGAATTTGGATGGGAGCTGAAGCTGTGAAATTGGATGGGGCTGAGGCTGTGAAATTGGATGGGAGCTGAAGCTGTTTAATAGAATGGGAGCTGAGGCTGTGAAATAGGATGGCATTGGGGCTGACGCTGTGAAATGGGATGGAGGCTGAAGCTGTGAAATGGGATGGGAGCTGAAGCTGTGAAATAGAATGGGAGCTGCACTGTGAAATGGGATGGGAGCTGAAGCTGTGAAATAGAATGTGAGCTGAAGCTTTGAAATAGGATGGGAGCTGAAGCTGTGCTATAGAATGGGAGCTGAGTCTATGAAATAGGATGGGAGCTGAAACTGTGCTATAGAATGGGAGCTGAGTCTATGAAATAGGATGGGAGCTGAAACTGTGACATTGGATGGGAGCTGAAGCTGTAAAATCGGATGGGGGCTGAAGCTGTGAAGTAGAACGGGAGCTGAAGCTGTGATATAGGATGGGGGCTGAAGCTGTGAAATAGAATAGGAGATGAAGCTGTGAAATGGGATTGGAGATACAGCTGTGAATGAATATGGGAACTGAAGGTTTGTTAGAGCTGGGAATATTAGCAATGAATGAGGATGGCAACTTATACTGTGAAACAGGATGGGAGATAAAGATGTGAATGAGGTTGGGACCTCAAGCTCCAAATGAGGTTGGATCTGAAGCTGTGACATGGAATTGGAACTGAAGTTGTGAAATGGGATGAGAATTGAATCTGTAGAATTGGATAGGAGTTGAAGCTACGATATGGGATTGGGACTGTAGTGGTGAAATGGGGTGAGATCTTCAGAGCCATTTTTTGAGAGATTCAGACCTTGAATTGTTGACCCCCCTGGATTTGGCAAATTTTTTATTTTTGAGAGAGGCACGGTACCCAAATTTCAAAACCCAAACCATTCCACTGTTGACCCCTTCTGTCCTGAGCTACCTCATTGAGGAATTGTGAGCACTGACCTTAACCGATGCAAGTGAGGCTTAGAGTTTGTTAGATATTTGTTTCGGTTTTTTATGATTTCATGGATGAGTTGTCAATACTTTTTTTTTTTACAATTCTTTACAATTCTTTGTGGAAATTTGGTAGGTCGGCCACTCCTGGCTCATCACTGTTCCAGGTCTCTCCATGTCTAGACATTGGCTCTCACTGTGGTTCGCTGGAGTCCTAGAGCCTTATAAATGATATTGTAACCTTTTGCAGGCTGATGAATGTCAGTAACTTTGTTTCTCATTAGTTCTTGAATTTCTTTAGATCCCAGGATCATGTGCTGCTTTTTTGCCTACTTTACATTACCAGACAGGTTGATATTTTGATTCGACAGAGCCAGCACTAATTATGCCTGGATGTGTTTGGTGAAATTGAACCCAATTTTTAATTTAATGTGTTTAATTGGTTGATTTAGTCACTAAGGGCAATTACGTCAATTCCAAAAAAGTAAGGATGCTGTGTAAATTGTCAATTAAAACAGAATTCAATGATTTGCAAACTCATGAACCCACATTTTATTCAAAATCGAACATGGAGAACAAATCAGATGTTGAAAGTCAGACATTTTACCATATCATGAAAAATATTAGCTCATTTTGAATTTGATGGCGGCAACACATCTCAAAAAAGTTGGGAGAGGGGCAACAAAAGGCTGGAAAAGTAAGTGGTACCGATTAGAAAAAAAAAACAGGAGGAGCATTTTACAACTAATTAAGTTAATTGGCAACAGGGGTAGTTACATGACTGGGTATAAAAAGAGCATTTTAGAGAGGCAGAGTCTCTTAGAAGTAAAGATGGGCAGAGGCTCACCAATCTGGAAAAAACTGCTTCTGAAAATTGTGGAAAAATTTCATAAAAATGTTCCTCGATGTAAAATTGCAAAGACTTTGAATATTCCACGATCTATATTACATAATATCATCAAAAGATTCAGAGAATCTGGAGAAATCTCTGTGCGCAAGGGACAAGGCCGAAGGTCAATATTGGATGCTCGTGATCTTCGGGCCCTCGGGCGGCACTGCATTAATAACAGACCTGATTCTGCACTGGAATTCACTGCATGGGCTCAGGAAAACTTCCAGAAATCATTGTCTGTGAACACAGTCCACTGTGCACTCTCTAAATGCAAGTTAAAGCTGTATCATGCAAAGAAGAAGCCATATGTGAACACGATTCAGAAATGCCACCATCTTCTCTGGGCCAAAGGTCATTTAAAATGGACTGAGGCAGAATGCAAAACTTTTCTGTGGTCAGATGAATCAAAATTTGAGATTCTTTTTGGAAACCACGGCCACCGTGTCGTGCAGACTAAAGAGGAGAGGGACCATCCAGCTTGTTATCAGCGCTTAGTTCAAAAGCCTACATCTCTGATAGTATCGGGTTGCATTAGTGCCTGTGGTGTGGGCAGCTTACACATCTGGGAAAGGCATTATCAATGCTGAAAATTATATGGAGGTTTTACAACAACATGATCCCATCCAGACAACATCTCTTTCAGGGCAGGCCTTGGATATTTCAGAAAAACAATGCCAAACCTCTGCATATATACTGCATCTGTCAAAACAGCATGGCTTTGCAGTAGAAGAGTCTGAGTGCTGAACTGGCCTACCTGCAGTCCAGACCATTCACTAATAGAGAACATTTGGCGCATCATAAAACGAAAAATCCGGCAAAGAAGACCCAGGACTGTTGAGCAGCTAGAGTCCTTCATCAGACAAGTGAGACAACATTCATCTCCCAAAACTTCGGCAATTGGTCTCCTCCCTTCCCAGACATTTCCAGACTGTTTAAAGAAGAGGGCGTACTAAACAGTGGTAAACATGACCCTATCCCAAATTTTTTTGAGATGTGTCGCTGCCGTAAAATTCAAAATGAGCCAATAGTTTTCATGAAATAGTAAAATGTCTCACTTTCAACATCTGATATGTTTTCTATGTTCTCTTGTGAATAAAATGTCAGTTTATGAGATTTGAAAATCATTGCATTGTTTTTATTTTTTGTACATTTTACACAGCATTTTACAACTTTTTTGGAATTGGGGTTGCACTTTTTGCTTAGGGTCAGGTGTGTTTGGAAAACTTATCATTTAATAAATGAGATTATCATTTCAAAAATTGAGCAAAGCATTAGTTCAGTCAGGCCATGGAGTCACACTAGCCTGCAAGCCTGCCTACATTAGTGATGGTACAGATCACAGGCCACGCCCACATCAGCTGACAGTCAGCTGATTCCCTCCAGGCACTCAACTGGCAAATCTTTAACAAGGCGCCCTATTTGAAGATACTTTGCCTGCCTACTATTGCCATGTGCTCTCTACACCGGGTTACTAAGAATCTATTTCTCATGTCTCAGCAGCGTGAGACTTTCTTCTGTTTTTGTGAGGTTGATTGCTCCCAGGGTAATCCTTTGTCGCAATCATTAGGCAGTGAGTGGATTTTTTCCACCTCCTCTCCTGCTTGAAGCTAATCTGGCCCAGCTGCTACAGAGTTAGTTGTTTTTCACTCTTGCGGAAGCAATTATCATAATATTCACAATAAAATATCTAGATTCGTCTCTCCTCCTCTGCAACTGCCGTAGGTTAATTTTGCTGATGAAGATATATACTCAGAGGCAATGAAAACGCAACACCAGTTTAGATTCAAATAATTTTGTGACTCAAATTTATTTTCTTATTTCAACAATTCAAATATGTGGGGTGGGTTGACTTTGATGAATTAAATGTGTTTATGGGCCGATTTGGACAATAATAAACAGATGCATTAAACATAACGAGCACAAGTTGAAAATGAAAAATCACAACAAGACTGAACGGAACACACATTTAAAAATGAACTCAAAAGAATAGTCAGTATCGGGTGTGACCCCCACAAACATCCACACAGGCAGTACAACGTCTCCTCATGGACCTGACTAAGCGTCTTAGGTTGTCTTGGGGAAGCTGTCGCCACTCTGCCTGTGGTGCATTCTGGAGTTGCTGCCTGGTTTGAGGTCTGGGTACTCTTGATGAAAGAGCTCGTCCCAGTTGGACGTATTTACACCCAAAACGCACTGATGCTGGACGATTTACACCCAAAACGGTGAGCCACTTGCCGGGCACTTACTCCCGCCTCTAGCATACCCAGGGCCCTGTTCCGTTGTTCAGTCGACAGACGTAGTATTATGACACTTAAAAATGTTTTTTGTGTGGCATTTATCATGCCTTTATATAGGGAAGACAACCCTTCCTTCATTTCAACCACTGTACTTGCACAACTTCTAATCCCATATGTTGTACTCAATATGGATTGATGAGAGTCCAACTCACACTGTTGAGTTACATGATGATCATTCATGTGTAACAAGGTACGCATTGTGACCCCAATGGTCACTTGAAGAACTAAAATTGGACTACTCAGGTCCTGAGCAAAAATAAACCAAAATTTAGAGTGGTCTGACGAATGTGTTGTACAAGAGAAGCATCACCTCCTTGATTTGTACTCAATACTTTTGGCAATGTATCCCAGCATCCAATTCGCCTTTTTAACTGCTAGGGCACAATGGCTAGAACCTGTGAGGGTTTGGTCAACAATCACTCCCAGATCTTTTTCATGTGGAGCACATTCCAGTTTTAAACCTCCCATGAAGTAATCCTGTCTAATGTTTTTATTACCTACATGTACAACTTTACATTTCGCTACATTAAATTTCATTTGCCACATTTCTGCCCAATTCTGGATTCTTTCCAAATTATCCTGAATCACTTTAGTGGACTCTAAACTATTTGCCAAACCTCCCAATTTAGTGTCATCTGCAAATTTAACATATTTGCTCTCAATATTCTTATCAAGGTCATTAATGTAGATGAGGAACAACAGGGGTCCCAACACCGATCCCTGGGGGACGCCACTCCCCACCATACCTAGCTCAGATGAGATTCCACTGACTACCACTCTTTGTGTTCTGTCCTGTAACCAGTTTTGAATCCACTCCAGAATACCTCCTGTAACTCCAATGGAGCTCATTTTAGAAATGAGTCTCTTATGCAGTACTGTATCAAATGCTTTCCGAAAATCCAAGTATATGATGTCATGAGCCCTCCTCTGGTCATAAATCTTGGTGACCTCTTCAAAGAATTCCAGAAGGTTTGTCAGGCATGACCTTCCCTTACGGAAACCTCGTTGGCTATCCCTCAAGATATTATTACGCTCAAGAAATAATTCCAGCTTGTCTTTTATGATAGATTCCAGTATTTTGCATGCAATGCAAGTTAAACTGACTGGCCTGTAAAATTCCTGGCTCAGTACGGTCCCCTTTCTTATATATTCGCATTATATTGCCCTGCTTCCAATCATTTGGTAATTCTCCCGTTTCTAAAGACCGTCTGAAGATAGCTGAGAGCGGTTTAAAGATGATCTCACTAACTTCCTGAGCACTCTAGGATATGAGCATCAGGACCCGCCGCCTTATCTGTCTTTAGTTAATGCAACTTGTCTCATACTTCATTATCCCTAACCTCAATTTCCGATTAATAATCTTGAGCATTGGACATGCCCTCTGGCTAAATAAAAACCCGCTCTGAGGTAAAATTCTCAACAAAGCAACTGTTTAAGGTATCAGTAATATCCTTGTTGTCATATATCAGCGATCCATATTTATTCTTTATGCACTTAACCTCCTCTTTGACTTTCCTTTTTCTGTTACAGTACTAAAAGAAGCGCTTAGGATTAGTTTTTGCCCTCTCCCCTTAAATAATAATTTATTATTTAATGCTCACGCTTACCATGACAACATACTGTCCTCGCAAATAAACACTATGATCTGCATTTGAAGGGTTGATTTCCAGAGGTGCTCAAGTCCGTTTTCGCATTTTTAGAGCAGTGAGGTTTTAAGAATTTGACAACTTGTGAGGATCATGTTTCATGTGTTTAGCTGATGGAAACATAAAGAAATATCAGAAAATATGTCTTAAAACATATTAGGAGACCTTCTAGCCTCTATCTTGATTCTTCCCCTTGATATTTCAAAACCAGTCTGCAGACTTGGGTACTTTTAGAAGCAAATGCCTCAAAATAACAAAAATTTAACTTGAATTAAAAAAAATTCACAGCATGAAATTTTATTATTTCAGAGTACTAAAACCGAGCATCTTTTTGGAAACATGACACCACTTTCTAATGAAAATGAACAGCAAATATTGTCCAAAATACTGTAGT
The DNA here is from genome assembly GCA_029692085.1 of Gymnothorax javanicus. Lineage (NCBI taxonomy): Eukaryota > Metazoa > Chordata > Actinopteri > Anguilliformes > Muraenidae > Gymnothorax > Gymnothorax javanicus. Next base: position 2,759,028 of record CM056206.1, on the reverse strand, counting down.
CATAGATGTCAAATAGTTTCTTGAACAAAGTTAATGGAAGATATATACAGTCAAATGGAAGGTAAATGCAGCTGAACAAAGGTCACAATAAAAACCAATCTCCATAAATGGGCAGCACCACCATCCTAGCAGGTTTAAAGACTTGTTATTTGTCATCGCTAGGGATGTCCTCCCAATTCAAGGTAATTAGAAAGTTCAGCCAAAGAATAAGCAGCTTAAAAAGATTACTTTTTGCAGACTTCTTTTTCACTTGTTTTTAGCCCATGTTTCTGGTTGCCTGGGTCTTTTTTTATTTATTTTTTTTTTAGGTTTTGTGGGTTGAGTCCACACACACACACATCCTGGCCTATAGAGTCAGCCATTTTGGTTAGGTAAGAAAGCTGCAGTGGCTGCTATTGGCCAACCAATTTTCTAGGCGATGTCATCAGTGGCTGGCTGGAATTTGCTGGTGTCAAACAAATGAATGCTGCCCAGAGGCTTTAAGGGTGCACGGTCATATTTTAATGCATTGAGGTTCAAAGTGCTGCACGTGAATTGGACAGCAAATGACTCATGGCTTATTGTGTTTTTTTTTTGCGCTCCACCTCAAAGCAATTTAAGCGGGAGTCCCCAAACAAGAAAGAAAATATATACGGGTCAACAATTTAAGCGATCAGCTTGTTGTACTTGAATGACTTCCTCCCTTTTTCTAGCGAACGCCGTCTCTGCTCTGCACAGAGCGATAATGGTAATCAAACATTTTCAATACAATAATTAAATTGCTGCTCCCGAAGTTGTTGCCTCTTTCATTCTAAATGAAAACAATTGTTTCTCATTGATATTGGCTTTGTTTAGGAGTATGCATTTCTGCACGAATGGAAAGGGTAATATTCAACGCTAAAAGATCAGCCACTCCGGCAAGTATTGGATTTTTTGCTGCTGCTCTGTCCGACAATGGCTTTTCACACATATGCAAAGAAGGGCCGCAGGGCCGGCCCACTCCTAGACGATCGCCAAGGCAAAAATCCATCCCTGTATTGGCAACAATTAGTCCTGGCTTGTTCTTAATGGTTTTCCTTTATTAACACGTTTTCCAATTTAAGAATAATCAAGTGGCAATTGAAGGCACGGCTTCTCTCCCCCTATGCGATCTAAGAGCGACAAATGGGCTACATTCAGTTCAGAAAAATAATTAATTATAATTAGGTCTATGCACTGGCACTCAGCGACGTAACTTTTTTACCAGTGAGAGCGGCATTTCAGAACTCCTCAGCAAATGAAGGTAATTCTGGTGACAAGTAGGCCTATGTGGTTTCGTCCGTTTACATTTTCCAATCGGACAGCTGTCTGTTTTTTTTTTTACAGCAAGTTGCGTGACCGTGCTGCAAAAACAGGTGTGCGTTCTTGTCGCTGAAATTACCTTCATTCAAAAAAAAGAGTTCTGAAATGCCGCTCTCGCTGGAAAAAAAAAAATTACCGTTGCTGAGTGCCAGTGCATAGACCTATTTATAATTAAATTATTTTTCTGTACTGAATGTAGCCCATTATTTTGTCGCTGTTAGATCGCATGGGGGAGAGAAGCCCTGTCTTCAATTGCCACTTGATTATTCTTGAATTGGAAAACGTGTTAATAAGGGAAAACCATCTAGAATTAGCCAGGACTAATTGTAGTCAATAAAGGGATGGATATTTTCCCCCAAATTTTCAGGTCTAGCGCCGGCCCTGAAGGGCAGGGAGGTTTTTTGGCTCCCCCTGCTTATTGGCTTTTCATGCATGCAGATGGAAGGGCAGGGAGGTCACCTGTCATGGCAACAAAGTTTTTTTTTTTTTTTTTTGCCTGGTATGATTGTATTGGGGGGGTTGCTGCTGCTCTCTCTTCCTTTAGGTTTTCACATGTTTGCATGGAAGGGCAGGGAGGATTTTATTTGGCTCTCCTTGTGTTTGACTTTTCATGCATGCAGGTGGAAGGGCAGGGAGGATTTTATTTGGCTCTCCTTGTGTTTGACTTTTCATGCATGCAGGTGGAAGGGCAGGGAGGATTTTATTTGGCTCTCCTTGTGTTTGACTTTTCATGCATGCAGGTGGAAGGGCAGGGAGGATTTTATTTGGCTCTCCTTGTGTTTGAATTTTCATGCATGCAGGTGGAAGGGCAGGGAGGATTTTATTTGGCTCTCCTTGCGTTTGACATTTTTTGGAAGGGCAGGGAGGATTTTATTTGGCTCTCCTTGTGTTTGACTTTTCATGCATGCAGGTGGAAGGGCAGGAAGGTTGCCTGGCTTTGTGACTCTGATTTCTGGCCTGGTATGGTCATTTTGGGGCGGTTTGCTGCTGCTCTCTCTGCCAACTGGCTTTTCATGCATACGCGTGGTAGGGCGGGGAGGACCCAGAACAGAGCCATGCCGCCAAGTTCAAATATTCAAGGGGGTCACTGAATTTAAATGATACCAAGCATATGCCACCATCTTCAGTCACCAGATCTCAAACCAACTGAACCCAAATCAGAGATTTGGGAACAAGGGGTTTGACGGCTCTCTCCGTTACCATCATCAAAATATCGAATGAGGAAGATCTCTTGGAAGAGAGGCTGTCAATCCCTCAACTGAAGAGTTACACTTGTAGGCTTGGTTTGGGCCTGTTAACCCATTCCCTGCCATTGACAAGCAGTATGACAGAATCCTTCCCCTACCATTGACGAGATATTCCAGCAAATCAACATTTTCACTGTTGTATGGTGGGCGGTGCAGTTACAGATCTTCTGACAAAATATGGATCGCAAGATCAATGAATATTATCAAAAATGCCACCAGTGGCTGGCAACTTAACACTTTCCCCACCAGTGTATTTTGCAAGTTGATCAGGCTGCTTGAGGAAGGCCAACACCTTATGGAGATTGTTTATGTAGATTCTTCAATCTTTTTGTCACCCGTCTGTATATTGACCTGTGATGCATTGTAGGCATGGTTAAATAAAAAAGTTTCTGGGTAGCAAATGTCTCTTCCTCCAGAAGTGTGAATATGATCGTATGTAGACTGCCAACAGTAATTTGAAAGCATATACTTACAGATTCAGTAGATGTATGGCTTCTTTTTTATATGTAGACCACAGTTTTAGGAAAGTGAAGCTACTTGCACATCCGTTCTATGGATAAGCACAGTCCTGCCAAGCAGATGTACTTCAGTATCTGAGGGAGGGTGTGAGATTGATGGCTTTGCCTGAAACTTGTGTAAAACAGTCACGTCCTGGTTGATGACGTACCCGGGCATTAACAGCCCACATCGAAGTTATCACCGCCTTTAGTCATTCTAGCACATTCCCAGTGAGAGAAAGAAGAGCACTGAAACTTCTGAAGTCTTATAGACAGCTGAGTATTAATCTGCATGGAAATGAGTGAAAGGGATCAGAGTGGGGAAAGTTAGGCATGTACCCAAAGAGGCCTGTGATCTGCGAGGCACACTGGAGTATAGGTCGTGTAAACGGCTTTTGGGTCATATGGCTGTCACTGGGATTGACTCATGATGATATGATTGCTTACATTGGCAGCAGGAAGCATTCTGGAATACAGGCAGCTCAGCTCAGATCCATGCAAATGGACTCAACTTACTGCAACTACATTGTGCTCCGCTGTAATAAAGCTACTGCTCTGATCTGTAAAGCGGGTAATGCTCCTTTAGTGGTCATTTTGGAAGTTTAAATCAACACCACAACTCTGCAATGTTTGTTCATAACTTTTCGGTGAAATAAAATGATTCGCTGGTTGGCTAGCATGCAATATACATTATAAATAATACATGACCGTATGAGAACAATGTTCTTCACCTGTGTGTCTCTCTCTCGTTCCTTTATCTCCTTCCATAATTCTGTTCCATAATTCACACACACACACACACACACACACACACACACACTCACACTCACACTCTGCAGGGGTGTGTACTGCAATGTGGAACTGCATAATTACTTAAAGGATCCATCAAATAAAATGTGAATAAATGCTTGGTGCTTACGGACCATCGCATATAGAACCCTGATAACATAAAAACAAAGAGGTAGAAAAAACTTTTACCTGGGCACTTCAAAGAGACTACCCAAAGGAAGAGACTGGAGTACTCTTACAAGTCTGCATGTTTTATTGCAGGGGGTGAATGATAAATAAATAAAACATGCAGACTTCTAAGAGCGCTCCAGTCTCTTACTTTGGGTAGTCTCTTTGAAGTGCCCAGGTAAAAGTTTTTTCTACCTGTATGGTCCTACACTATTGAGCACCTTTTTCCTCACTTTTAAAACTTGGCTGAAGCGCGTTGGACTTTCGTGTTCTCTACCATAAAAACAAAATTTGCTCTTTAAATTCACAAATAAATTATTTTATGGGCGTTTAAAATAAGCCTCGGAAAACGCGCGGGTGCCAGTTCCGAAAATTAATGAGCTATGTGATCACATGATCGTGTGGCGTCATACTCGCGAAAACGGAGTGGGATATGTGACTTGCTGCAAGATCCACAGTAGTTCCAAGAGGAATCGTCTGTCGTCTGACACTATGGATGAAGACAAGCCTATGAGCACTGAGGGAACTCATATCTGCCATCATTTAAATGAAATAAATGACAAATGATCGGAATTTGACATGCATATTATGACGATAGCCATAGACGGTTGAAAACATGACAGTGCACAACAAAGTATCATGTATTTGTCGTATTTACTGATATTCATTTATGATGATTTAAAGGAGGAGACCGCACATCAGAAAGGTATATTTCAGCGGTGAGTAGAATTCTTGAAGTGTCTAAAACACATATCTTAATTTGAAAATAATCCAGTGTGACGCATTTTTAAACCAGCGAGTCTTCAAATTGGCTTCAATATCAGGGGGCAGACATTTTTACTTGGGGAATCTTCTGATTTTGAATTTGATCTTCGGAAACCTCACGTTTAAATGCTTAATAACCTTAACCTCGCAGTTTGCATTTCCCGATTAGCCACAGTTGCTCAGACTAATTGGTAAAAACCGACCACCGTCTAATTCATTTTCGATGGCATTGTAATGCATTGCACCACAAAATTATGAGGCATGTTCTTCTGCGCATAAATGATGACATAAAATATCAATATGTCTGATCATTTCTGCTCTCATGTAGCAGCGCAGATTTGCATGCATTAGTTTGCGTGGGTCATTAAGCAATAAGCCACCAGAATCCGTCGTATATTCTGAATGTATTTGCTGCTAAAGGGCATTGACGGCACGTTGCACAGCTGAGTGACAATCGTAAGGATGGTGAAAATAAAGGCTGCAAAGTTAGTGAAAGTTTTGGATTTTTGTGTTTATACTGCCATCCTTACAATGCCATATCAATCATATCAATGTAGGAAATAGGCATTCACTTTTTCATTACCATTTCTAATTATAGGTCATGTATTGATATTGGTCGCTCAGTCGATAAATTGTCTGATTGTTAATCAGGCCAGCTTAAATAAAAACAGCTTGCGGGCAGCCAAGCCGTAAAGGGAGAGCTTACTGAAGGCCCTTTGAACTACTCCATGGCCTGGATGAAAGCTTAGAGAACAACTGACGTCACGTATGAGAATAACTGACGCACAAGCACCGCGGCACTGGCGTTTGATTGGATAATGCGTTCAAAATGCACAATCATCCACTATACAGGACACTGTGCAATGAATGTTCTACATTGAAAACAATATAGAGAGCGAGTGAGCGAGTGGACAAGTGTGCATTCCAAACACAGCCTTAGATTCCCCAAGTAAAAATGTCTGCCCCCTGATATTGACGCCGATTTGAAGACTCGCCAGTTTTAAAATGCATCGCACTGGATCATTACCAAATTAAAATTTATAAAACTGTGCGTTTTAGACACTTCAAGAATCCTACTTTCCGCTGAAATATACTTTGCCGAGGTGCGGTCTCCTCCTTTAATGTGAAACACATAATTACCAGTAGCGTAAGATAATTGTGATTGGCTCCGATGCAATTTTTTTTGGGCCGCCCCCGCCCCAAAACACAAGGGCACGCTCGTGCGCGCACACAAGCAGACAATGGCAATGTCACCATGGAGAGGGTCTCCGTGCAAATCTCATTCTGCAAACCTGCCTTTAATTAGCACCATGGACAACAGAGGAAGGACCAAAATAATCAACACTAGTCTAACAGCCTGCGTTGGACTCAAAAGAAAAGACCACAGCCTGATTTCTCCAACTACCACACATCCGAAATAGCTTTAACCAGCCTACACTAACAAATTAACCCAAAAGTAACAGGCACAGTATGTTGATAAGCATAGAACAAATTGCCACCGAGAAAAGCACGGTGGCTCATTACATGCTGATAATACTTTATTATTGAGCATATTTTAAGCTTAAATGCTTGCAGTGATCCCCCAGCAGGTCTCACACGGACCGGTGCCTCCCTGTATAATTACGCGTGAGGCACAGCACTGTAACTGAACTGATGATTTAAATCTCCGGAGACGTCAACAGGATGGGTCAGGATCTACTGTCAATTAATGTTCTACGTTCATATGAGAGGTAACAATTGGGCCATTCTTTGAGAAGTGAACCAAAATGTTTCACACGTGACCAGGTGTCATCACAAAAAGAAATACTTTAAAAATTAATATTCCTTGCTATTTTCCATACCCCAAACCTATGAACATTCTAGATTTTTCAGCTTCGCAGAGTTTTTGAAGTCAAATAGAGTCAAATAGAAAACCTGCTTTCGTGTGAAGTCACACACGTGACCAGTCGTATTTGACCTCTGACCTTAAGTTGTTAAAGTTAATGTAAAAAATAAAATTTTTACTTGAAAGACTTGGATAAGTAGTACTCCTTTATAAAGTCCACAGTCATGAACCTCCAATGCTTTTGTATTTGGAGGAGATTTTTTCTACAATTTATTACATTTTTGGTCGCACACGTGACTAAGAATGGCCCAATGACATGACTACACATTTAAGTGATGGTGAGCTTTCGTTAGCCTCCTGGTACACTTTAACATTGCAAGCATTTGATGAAGCAGAGGCATGAGTAAAAAAAAACGATCAAATTTAGTCAGTTTAGCACTATACTCATCCTTTTCCTGACAGCAAGCAAAGCAATTTAGTGGTGGTTATGAACAATAATTATTTTAATAAAACATAGTTTTTTAACATTTCAGTAAGGCAAAAAAAAACAAACAAAAAACACTCAATTGAAAACTGTGATAAAGGCCTACGTCATGCGGTGAGCGGTATACAGTATCTCACAAAAGTGAGTACACCCCTCACATTTCCACAATTAACTTATATCTTTTCAGGGGACAACGTTACAGAAATGAAACCTGAATATATTCTAGAGCAGTCATTGTACAATATGTGTAGCAGTGTAGATTTACTGAACTGTTAAAATAACTGAACAAACAGTCACTATTTCCAAAATGGGTGGCAACAAAAGTGAGTACACCTCACCGTCAACATGCCAAATTGTGGCCATAATGTCAATATTTAGTGTGAAACCATTGTTGTCCAGCACTGCCTTGATTCTCCAAGGCATGGAATTCACCAGAGCTGCACAGGTTGTTGCTGGGATCCTCCTCCACTCCTCCATGGCAACATCACAGAGCTGGTGGATGTTGGACACCTGCTGCTCCTCCACCTTCCTCTTGAGGATGCCCCACAGGTGCTCAATGGGATTCAGGTCTGGAGACATACTTTGCCACACCATCACCTTCAGCTTCTTCAGGAAGGCAGTTGTAATCTTGGAGGTGTGTTTCGGGTCGTTATCATGTTGGAAAGCTGCCGTGTGGCCCAGTTTCTGAAGGGAGGGCATCATGTTCTGCTACAGAATGTCACAGTACATGTTGGAATCCATTATTCCATCAATGAAGCACAGCTCCCCAGGACCAGAAGCACTCATGCAGCCCCAGACCATGATGCTGTCACCACGTTTGACTGTAGGCAGTACACACTTGTCCTGGTACTCCTCAGCAGGGTGCTGCCACACATGCTGGACACCATCTGAGCCGAACAAATTTATCTTGGTCTCGTCAGACCACAGAATATGGCTCCAGTAGTTCATGTTCTTGGACTGGTTGTCGTCAGCAAACTGTTTTCAGGCTTTCTTGTGGTCTAGCTTCAGAAGAGGCTTCCTGTCTTGGCCGACCGCCATGCAGACCGACTTGGTGCAGAGCACAGCGTATGGTCTGAGCGCTGACAGGCTGTTCTCCCACTGCTGCAATCTCGTTAGCATTGCTGCCAGCAATCCTGTGTCTGTTTTCTGAAGCCAACTTGTGCACCCGACGCAGAGCACGAGGACTCAACTCTTCGGTCGACCCTGACGAGGCCTGTTCTGAGCAGAACCCGTCTTGTAAAACCGCTGGATAACCTTGGCCACAGTGCTGTAGCTCAGTTTCATGGTTTCACAGATCTTCATGTAGCTTAGACCATCTTTGTGGAGAGCAACAATTCTCTTTTTCAGATCCTCAGGGAGTTCTTTCCCATGAGGTGCCATGTTGACCATCCAGTGACCAGAATGAGAGCATTGCACCCAAAGCACCACAATTTAAACCTTCAACACGTTACACGATCTCATATGGCCCAGACGAACAGACAAAAGCATGAACATGATGAATAAGACATGTTTCATTGCTTGGTTGACCATTACCTATTGGGGTGTGTACTCACTTTTGTTGCCACCCATTTTGGAAATAGTGACTGTTTGTTCAGTGATTTGGACAGTGCAGTAAATCTACGCTGCAACACATATTGTGCAATGACTACTCTAGAATATATTAAAGTTTAATTTCTGTAACGCTGTCCCTTGAAAAAATATAATAAATTAATTGTGGAAATGTGAGGGGTGTACTCACTTTTGTGAGATTCTTTAGAAGCAACATATTAGCAATTGCATGCTGCTGTTGATCGATGTTCTGATCACACTCATGGGGGACGACCGGTGCAGAAAGAGTCGAGTCGCAAAAGTACATTATTTGATATTTTGTCGGGCCCCTTACATCTGCTGGGCCTCCGTGCAGCACACCACTCGCACTGTTGACAGTTACGCCACTGGTTATTACTTCCAATATAATCAGTATATCGATACGACTATTCCTGTCATATTATCTATGCCTGGCCATTGGCCTACTACTTAGTCCCCATAAATAGATCAAATAGATAAATACAACCCCAATTCCGAAATAGTTGGGACGAAGTGTAAATTGTGAATAAAATCAAAATGCAATGACTTTCAGAACACATAAGCCAATATGTTATTTACAATAGAACATAAATAACATTTCAAATGTTGAAACTGAGACTTTTTTTTTAATCCACAAAATGAGCTTATTTCACATTTTCTGGCTGCAACAGGTCTCAAAAAAGTTGGGACACAGGCAAAAAAGGGCTGAAAAAGCAATTAATATATAAGAGAATCAGCTGAAAGAACATTTAACAAGTAATTAAGTTAACTGGCATCAGGTGTGTAACATGATTGGCTATGAAAGGGGTGTCGTAGAGAGGCTGAGTCTCTCAGAAGTAAAGATGGCAAGAGGCTCTCCAACCTGTGAAGGCTTGTGTAAAAAATTGTGGAATACTTTAAAAACAATGTTCCTCAACGTCAAATTGCAAAGGCTTTGAAGGTCTCATCATCGACAGTGCATAACATCATCAAAAGATTCAGAGAAACTGGAAAAATCTCTATGCATAAGGGACAAGGCCGAAGACCTTTACTGGATGCCCGTGATCTTCGGGCTCTGAGACGCCACTGCATCACTAACCGGCATGATTCTGTCATTGACATTACTAAATGGGCCCAGGAATACTTCAAGAAACCACTGTCTGTAAACACAGTCTGCCGTGCCATAAAAAGATGCCACCTAAAACTCTATCATGCAAAAAGGAAGCCATTGTTGAGCATGATCCAGAAGCGCTGCTGTGTTCTGTGGGCCAAGGCTCATTTAAAATGGACTGTAGCAAAGTGGCAAAGTGTCCAATGGTCAGACGAGTCCAAATTTGACATTCTTGTCAGAAATCATGGGCGTCGTGTCCTCCGGGCTAAAGAGGAGAAAGACCACCCCTCCTGTTATCAGCGTTCAGTTCAAAAGCCAGCATCTCTGATGGTATGGGGATGCATTAGTGCATATGGTGTGGGACACTTGCATGTTTTAAAAAGCACCATGAATGCTGAAAGGTATATAAAGGTTTTAGAGCAACACATGCTCCCCTCCAGACGACATCTATTCCAGGGAAGGCCTTGTGTATTTCACCAGGACAATTCAAAACCACATACTGCAGCTATTACAACAGCATGGCTTCGTAGTAGAAGAGTCCGTGTGCTGAAATGGCCTGCGTGCAGTCCTGATCTTTCACCGATTGAGAACATTTGGTGCATAATTAAACGAAAAGTCAGTCAAAGGAGACCCAAATATCTCCAGCAGCTGGAAGCCTGTATTAAACAAGAGTGGGATCACATTCTAATGGCTAAACTCAAGAAACTTGTCTCCTCAATGCCCAGACGCCTCCACTCTGTGTTAAAAAGAAGAGGGGATGCTACACCATGGTAAACAGGCCCCTGTCCCAACTTTTTTGAGACCTGTAGCAGCCATCAAATTTGAAATGAGCTCATTTTGTGGATGAAATTGTAAAATTTCTCAGTTTCGACATTTGCAATGTTATCTCTGTTCTATTGTGAATAAAATACTGGCTGGTGTGATTTGAAAGTCATTGCGTTTTGATTTTATTCACAACTTACACTTTGTCCCAACTATTTCAGAATTGAGGTTGTAGAAGTTTCCTGCACCCATCGTCTCTTCTGATACGCATTTCGATGAAGTTCATTAGTGGGCCTCTTGCGACTCTGACCCGGCCTCACCACAACAGGGGATCCACGTCCGGGATCCATCCATCCATTCTCTATACCACATCTTCCACAATAGGGTCACGGGAGAGCTGGAGCCCATCCCAGCTGACTCTGGGTGAAAGGCTGGGACCTACCCTGGGCAGCCCGCCAGTCCATCGCAGGGCGCACACACCATTCACACACCATTCACTCTCACGCTCATGCCTATGGGCAACTTAGCATCTCCAATTTCCCTGACATGCATCTCTTTGGACTGTGGGAGGAAACCGGAGTACCTAGAGAGAACCCACGCTAACAGGGGGAGAACGTGCATACCCAGATTTGAACCCACGACCCTCTTGCTGTGTCTGGGATTGCGTCCTTATTTAATGTTTCCTGAGTGGGACACCGTTCGACACTACCATTCGACACTAATGACCAGACCCACTTTCCAGCCTTCTTTCGGGCTGAAACATGACCGTACACGCGAAGATTAAACTATTACCAAATAAGCTCAAATAAGTGTTTTTATTGCTGTTCATAAGCCAGGCTAAATCCAATATTAGTGTTGATTTTGCCAGCTCAGGAACAACCTTTGCCAGAACCCTTGCAAAACCAGCACTGCTCAGTGTTAACATTTAGGAGCTATGGGTGTCCCACTCAGGAAATATTTAGCGCGCAGCTATATGACCAGCGTTAGCATTGTTTTGTCGTCTCTTGTAAAGACAAAGCTCCAGTAAATGATTAAAACCATACCTGGTTGGAAAGGTTAGGAATTAGAGTTTAGTTTAGAACCACTGAATTCACTGAAAACATCACGCAATCATTTATATTTGAATTTTAAGGGAAATTTCAATTGCATGTTTGCAAAAAAAGTATCCCAGTTAGCTAACAGTTCTGTTAAGTGCAGCATGGCGTTCAAGTATCCCCAATATGTCTTTATTTGGGGATGAGTAGCATATTGTACTTGAGAGAAATGACGAGAGGACAATCTGCTGTGAGTTTAAGGGGAGAAATGTTCCCAATGAGGAGTGAATCCAGGCAGTTCTGCTCTTTTCCTGCTGGAAAGACATGGAAATATAATCCCTAGTCGTTCGCTGAGTTGGAATTGCAGCCAACGGTGGCACAGTTTGGCATATTCTCAATATAAGTTGTCGATGATTCGTTGGTGATAATAATGGCTCATACAAATTTCCCACACAAAACACTGAGGATTTGCTTGTGTGACGTCACTGACGGCAAACACCGAGCAGTGCCAGGAAAGTATGCATATGGTTACCAACGATAGGAAAAATGCAGATTTTGATTAATTCAATCAATACGTGGCATCTTTAATGCATTATTTTACCCAAATTTAGATTTCTGAACTAAAAATCCCCGCAAAATGTGTATATGTATATTTATTTGTCATGTCCTTCAATTTACTTCATGGATTGTATGTTTTGAGCATGGAAGGCTTTGGTAGCCAACATTAGGAAAATACAATAAAACAATTTCACATGTCCATTTTAAAAACACTTGGCATTGGTTGTATGTAGGGCCTTGATGGCACGATACCATTGCTAGTTATTGTATGTAAAACATGCCTATATGTGGAAATGGCGGGAGAATCTCGATCTGAGCGCCTGGGGGAATTACCTGAGCTGCTCCTCATGCAGGGCAGCAGAACTACTTCTGCCACGAGAGAAAAAAAAACACTTGGGCTTCACCGAGCTCATCTGTCTGCTGTTTCCATAGAGACCCCCATTCCAGGTTGCCATGCTGACAGGAGGCTCAGAGACACAGTGTGAGTGACTGCGTTGGTCTAACACTACAGCAGCACTGAGACTCAGACACACTGTGAATGACAGTGTTAAGGCCCATTCACGCCGGGGCCAAGCGAAAAAGCGGAACGCATTTGCGGAATATTCGCTGCATGAAAATTCCGCGTGGAACCATGCACACCGGACTCGGTGCGAAATTCCGCGATCTTGCATTCCTATTTCGCACAACAGACAAACAAATCCGCGGGATATTTAATCAATTTGGACCATGAGGGCAGCAGCAGCGACGATGACATTTTTTGTATGTATCTGAACGATAATCTTAACCTCACGTCTACTTCTGCGTGACAGACGGTCATCTCTGTAGCCACCGAGCGTTTTCATTATTGGTGCCCAGAGCTGGTCTTTCAGCTCGTTGTTCAAGTAATCATCCCGCCTCTCGTCATAGAGGACAGGATGCTGGAGAACAATATTGATGAGACGCTCTCCTTTGTTTGTCACCGTACTATGCTATGTACTGACTTTGTAACTAGTTTATGTGACTTTGCAGTTTGAGGTTTGAATGCTGTAACGTGAATAGAAACAAAGCATTTCATTGGCTAAAAGTCAAGTTTCGCAGACGGATTTTCGCAGAAGCTCAAGTCCGTGCGGATGTTTTTTTCTCCCGCACAAAACTTCCGCCTTGGTGTGCAAGCTTACATTAGAACCCATGAAGTAAGTTTCTATAAAAATCTGCGCGAATAATCCGCACGGAAATTCGCGCTTGGTGTGAATGGGCTGTAAATCTGATGGCTGCACTGAGACTCATTGACCTTGCGAATGACACCATTGGTCTGGCAGTGGCACTGAAACACTGGCACAGTGTGAGTAGTAGAGTTAGCCTGACAATACCACTGAGACTCAGACATAGTGTGAGAAAATGACAAGGCTGGTCTGAGGGCATCACTGAGACTCACAGACCTTATCAATAACAAAGTTGGTCTTGCAGTAGCACTGAAACACAGGCATAGAGTGAGGGGCAGTATTGCTTTGATTGCAGCACCGTGACTCTCAAACACTGTATATGTCAGTATTGGTGTGGCAGTTGTAATGAAATGCAGACACAGCGTGAGTGAGTGTTGGTCTGAGAGCAGCACTGAGACTCAGACAATGTGTGAGTGACAGTGTGGATATGGCAGTAGCACTGAAACACAGGCACAGCGTGAGTGGTATTGTTGGTCTGACAATTTCCATAAAACTCACACAGTGTAAATGCCAGTGTTGGTCTGACAACAGCGCTGAGACTCCGACAGTGTGCATGACAGTGTTGGTCTCACAGAAGCACTGTAAATCATAAAATGTTTGGGTGGCAGTGTTGGTCTGAGTAAAGCACTGACACAGACACAGCGTGATTGGCAATGTTGCTTTGATGGCAGCACTGAGATTCTCAAACACTGTATATTTCAGTGTTGGTCTGGTAGTAGTACTGAAACTAAGACACAGCGTGAGTGAGTGTTCGTCTGAGTGCAGCACTGAGACTGAGACACAGTGACTGACAGTATCATTTTGAAGGCAGCACTGAGACTGAGACGGTGACTGACAGTATCATTCTGAAGGCAGCACTGAGACTGAGACACAGTGTGAGTGACAGTATCATTCTGAAGGCAGCACTGATACTGAAACAGTTCTAGTGACAGTATCATTCTGAAGGCAGCACTGAGATTGAGACACAGTGTGAGTGACAGTATCATTCTGAAAGCAGCACTGAGACTGAGACACAGTGTGAGTGACAGTATCATTCTGAAGGCAGCACTGAGACTGAGAGGGTGAATGACTGTATCATTCCGAAGGCAGCACTGAGACTTAGACGGTGAATGACCGTATCATTCCGAAGGCAGCACTGAGACACAGTGAATGACAGTTTCATTCTGAAGGCAGCACTGAGACTGAGACAGTGAATGAGAGTATCATTCTGAAGGCAGCAGTGAGACTGAGGGGGTGAATGACAGTATCATTCTGAAGGCAGTACTGCGACAGAGACAGTGAATGACAGTATCATTCTGAAGGCAGCACTGAGACTGAGACGGTGAATGACCATATCATTCTGAAAGCAGCACTGAGACTGAGGGGGTGAATGACAGTATCATTCTGAAAGCAGCACTGAGACTGAGACAGTGAATGACAGTATCATTCTGAAGGCAGTACTGCGACAGAGACAGTGAATGACAGTATCATTCTGAAGGCAGCACTGAGACTGAGACGGTGAATGGCCATATCATTCTGAAGGCAGCACTGAGACTGAGGGGGTGAATGACAGTATCATTCTGAAAGCAGCACTGAGACTGAGACAGTGAATGACAGTATCATTCTGAAGGCAGCACTGAGACACAGTGTGAGTGACAGAATCATTCTGAAGGCAGCACTGATACTGAGACACAGTGTGAGTAACCTTATCATTCTGAAGGCAGCACTGAGACTGAGACGGTGAATGACCATATCATTCTGAAGGCAGCACTGAGACTGAGGGGGTGAATGACAGTATCATTCTGAAGGCAGCACTGAGACACAGTGTGAGTGACAGTATCATTCTGAAGGCAGCACTGATACTGAGACACAGTGTGAGTAACCTTATCATTCTGAAGGCAGCACTGAGACTGAGACGTCGAATGACAGTATCATTCTGAAGGCAGCACTGAGACACAGTGTGAGTGACAGTATCATTCTGAAGGCAGCAGTGAGACTGAGACACAGTGTGAGTAACCTTATCATTCTGAAGGCAGCACTGAGACTGAGACGTCGAATGACAGTATCATTCTGAAGGCAGCACTGAGACACAGTGTGAGTGACAGTATCATTCTGAAGGCAGCAGTGAGACTGAGACACAGTGTGAGTAACCTTATCATTCTGAAGGCAGCACTGAGACTGAGACGCCGAATGACAGTATCATTCTGAAGGCAGCACTGAGACACAGTGTGAGTGACAGTATCATTCTGAAGGCAGCAGTGAGACTGAGACACAGTGTGAGTAACCTTATCATTCTTAAGGCAGCACTGAGACTGAGACAGTGAATGACAGTATCATTCTGAAGGCAGCACTGAGACTGAGGGGGTGAATGACAGTATCATTCTGAAGGCAGTACTGAGACAGAGACAGTGGATGACAGCATCATTCTGAAGGCAGCACTGAGACAGAGACGGTGAATGACAGTATCATTCTGAAGGCAGCCCTGAGACTGAAACACAATTTGAGTGACGGTACTATTCTGAAGGCAGCACTGAGACTGAGACGGTGAATGACAGTATCATTCTGAAGGCAGCACTGAGACTGAGGGGGTGAATGACAGTATCATTCTGAAGGCAGCACTGAGAGTGAGGGGGTGAATGACAGTATTATTCTGAAGGCAGCACTGAGATTGAGACAGTATATGACAGTATCATTCTGAAGGCAGCACTGAGACACAGTGTGAGTGACAGTATCATTCTGAAGGCAGCACTGACACTGAGACGGTGGATGACAGTATCATTCTGAAGGCAGCACTGAGACTGAAACACAATTCGAGTGACAGTATCATTCTGAAGGCAGCACTGAAACTGAGACATAGTGAATAACCGTATCATTTTTGAAGGCAGCACTGAGACTAAGACAATGAATGACAGTATCATTCTGAAGGCAGCACTGAGACACAGTGTGAGTGACAGTATCATTCTGAAGGCAGCACTGAGACTAAGACGGTGAATGACCGTATCATTCTGAAGGCAGCACTGAGACTGAGGGGGTGAATGATAGTATCATTCTGAAGGCAGCACTGATACTGAGACACAGTGTGAGCAACCTTATCATTCTGAAGGCAGCACTGAGACAGACGGTGAATGACAGTATCATTCTAAAGGCAGCACTGAGACTGAGACGGTGGATGACACTATCATTCTGAAGGCAGCACTGAGACTGAAACACAATTCGAGTGACAGTATCATTCTGAAGGCAGCACTGAAACTGAGACATAGTGAATAACCGTATCATTTTTGAAGGCAGCACTGAGACTGAGACAATGAATGACAGTATCATTCTGAAGGCAGCACTGAGACACAGTGTGAGTGACAGTATCATTCTGAAGGCAGCACTGAGACTGAGACGTCGAATGACAGTATCATTCTGAAGGCAGCACTGAGACAGAGACAGTGAATGACAGTTTCATTCTGAAGGCAGCACTGAGACTGAAACACAATTTGAGTGACGGTATCATTCTGAAGGCAGCACTGAGACTGAGACGGTGAATGACAGTATCATTCTGAAGGCAGCACTGAGACTGAGGGGGTGAATGACAATATCATTCTGAAGGCAGCACTGAGACTGAGACGGTGAATGACAGTATCATTCTGAAGGCAGCAATGAGACTGAGACAGTGACTGACAGGATCGTTCTGAAGGCAGCACTGAGACTGAGAGTGAATGACAGTATCATTCTGAAGGCAGCACTGAGACACAGTGTGAGTGACAATATCATTCTGAAGGCAGCACTGAGACTGAGACTGTGAATGACAGTATCATTCTGAAGGCTGCACTGAGACTGAGGGGGTGAATGACAGTATAATTATGAAGGCAGCACTGAGACTGAGATGATGAATGACAGGATCATTTTGAAGGCAGCACTGAGACACATTGTGAGGGACAGTATCATTCTGAAGGCAGCACTGACAATGAGACACAGTGTGAGTAACCTTATCTTTCTGAAGGCAGCACTGAGACAGACGGTGAATGACAGTATCATTCTGAAGGCAGCACTGAGACTGAAACACAATTCGAGTGACAGTATCATTCTGAAGGCAGCACTGAAACTGAGACATAGTGAATGACCATATAATTTTTGAAGGCAGCACTGAGACTGAGGGGATGAATGACAGTATCATTCTGAAGGCAGCACGAGACTGAGACGGTGGATGACAGTATCATTCTGAAGGCAGCACTGAGACACAGGTTTAATGAAAGTATCATTCTGAAGACAGCACTGATACTGAGAGACAGTGTGAGTAACCTTATCATTCTGAAGGCAGCACTGAGAGAGACGGTGAATGACAGTATCCTTCTAAAGGCAGCACTGAGACTGAGACGGTGGATGACAGTATCATTCTGAAGGCAGCACTGAGACAGAGACGGTGAATGACAGTATCATTCTGAAGGCAGCACTGAGACTGAAACACAATTTGAGTGACGGTACTATTCTGAAGGCAGCACTGAGACAGACGGTGAATGACAGTATCCTTCTAAAGGCAGCACTGAGACTGAGACGGTGAATGACAGTATCATTCTGAAGGCAGCACTGAGACTGAGGGGGTGAATGACAGTATCATTCTGAAGACAGCACTGAGACTGAGATGGTGAATGACCGTTTCATTCTGAAGGCAGCACTGAGACTGAGACAGTGACTGACAGTATCATTCTGAAGGCTGCACTTAGACTGAGACAGTGAAATAGAGTATCATTTTGAAGGCAGCACTGAGACACAGTGTGAGTGACAGTATCATTCTGAAGGCAGCACTGAGACTGAGGCGGTGAAGATTCTGAAGGCAGCACTGAGACTGAGGGGGTGAATGACAGTATCATTCTGAAGGCAGCACTGAGACTGAGATGAATGGTGAATGAGACCAGTGTGAGTGACAGTATCATTCTGAAGGCAGCACTGAGACTGAGACAGTGACTGACAGTATCATTCTGAAGGCTGCACTTAGACTGAGACAGTGAAATAGAGTATCATTTTGAAGGCAGCACTGAGACACAGTGTGAGTGACAGTATCATTCTGAAGGCAGCACTGAGACTGAGGCGGTGAATGACCGTATCATTCTGAAGGCAGCACTGAGACTGAGGGGGTGAATGACAGTATAATTCTGAAGGCAGCACTGAGACTGAGACAATGAATGACAGTATCATTCTGAAGGCAGCACTGAGACACAGTGTGAGTGACAGTATCATTCTGAAGGCAGCCATGAGACTGAGACGGTGAATGACCGTATCATTCTGACGCAGCACTGAGACTGACGGGGTGAATGACAGTATTATTCTGAAGATAGCACTGAGACTGAGACAGTGAATGACAGTATCATTCTGAAGGCAGCACTGAGACACAGTGTGAGTGACAATATCATTCTGAAGGCAGCACTGACACTGAGACACAGTGTGAGTAACCTTATCTTTCTGAAGGCAGCACTGAGACAGACGGTGAATGACAGTATCATTCTGAAGGCAGCACTGAGACTGAAACACAATTCGAGGGACAGTATCATTCTGAAGGCAGCACTGAAACTGAGACATAGTGAATGACCATATCATTTTTGAAGGCAGCACTGAGACT
Source organism: Gymnothorax javanicus (assembly GCA_029692085.1). Taxonomy (NCBI): domain Eukaryota; kingdom Metazoa; phylum Chordata; class Actinopteri; order Anguilliformes; family Muraenidae; genus Gymnothorax; species Gymnothorax javanicus. The sequence continues at coordinate 2,740,140 of CM056206.1, read as the reverse complement.
GAGACAATGAAAGACAGTATCATTCTGAAGGCAGCACTGAGACACAGTGTGAGTGACAGTATCATTCTGAAGGCAGCACTGAGACTGAGACGGTGAATGACCGTATCATTCTGAAGGCAGCACTGAGACTGAGACGGTGGATGACAGTATCATTCTGAAGGCAGCACTGAGACACAGGGTTAATGAAAGTATCATTTTGAAGGCAGCACTGAGACTGAGACACAGTGTGAGTATCTTTATCATTCTGAAGGCAGCACTGAGACTGATCGGCGAATGACAGTATCATTCTGAATGCAGCACTGAGATACAGTGTGAGTGACAGTATCATTCTGAAGGCAGCACTGATACTGAGACACAGTGTGAGTAACCTTATCATTCTGAAGGCAGCACTGAGACTTAGACGGTGGAAGACAGTATCATTCTGAAGGCAGCATTGAGACAGAGACGGTGAATGACACTTTCATTCCGAAGGCAGCACTGAGACTGAAACACAATTTGAGTGATGGTATCATTCTGAAGGCAGCACTGAGACTGAGACGGTGAATGACAGTATCATTCTGAAGGCAGCACTGAGACTGAGGGGATGAATGACATTATCATTCTGAAGGCAGCACTGAGACTGAGACAGTGAACGACAGTATCATTCTGAAGGCAGCACTAAGACTGAGAGTGAATGACAGTATCATTCTGAAGGCAGCACTGAGACACAGTGTGAGTGACAGTATCATTCTGAAGGCAGCACTGAGACTGAGGCGGTGAATGACCGTATCATTCTGAAGGCAGCACTGAGACTGAGGGGGTGAATGACAGTATAATTCTGAAGGCAGTACTGAGACTGAGATGATGAATGACAGTATCATTCTGAAGGCAGCACTGAGACACAGTGTGAGGGACAGTATCATTCTGAAGGCAGCACTGAGACTGAGGCGGTGAATGACCGTATCATTCTGAAGGCAGCACTGAGACTGAGGGGGTGAATGACAGTATTATTCTGAAGGCAGCACTGAGACTGAGACAGTGAATGACAGTATCATTCTGAAGGCAGCACTGAGACACAGAGTGAGTGACAGTATCATTCTGAAGGCAGCACTGACACTGAGACACAGTGTGAGTAACCTTATCATTCTGAAGGCAGCACTGAGACAGACGGTGAATGACAGTATCATTCTAAAGGCAGCACTGAGACTGAGACGGTGGATGACAGTTTCATTCTGAAGGCAGCACTGAAACTGAGACATAGTGAATGACCATATCATTTTTGAAGGCAGCACTGAGACTGAGACAATGAATGACAGTATCATTCTGAAGGCAGCTGAAACTGAGCCATAGTGAATGACAGTATCATTCTAAAGGCAGCACTGAGACTGAGACGGTGAATGACAGTATCATTCTGAAGGCAGCACTGAGACTGAGGGGGTGAATGACAATATCATTCTGAAGGCAGCACTGAGACTGAGACGGTGGATGACAGTATCATTCTGAAGGCAGCACTGAGACACAGGGTTAATGAAAGTATCATTCTGAAGGCAGCACTGAGACTGAGACACAGTGTGAATATCCTTATCATTCTGAAGGCAGCACTGAGACTGAGACGGCGAATGACAGTATAATTCTGAATGCAGCACTGAGATACAGTGTGAGTGAGCGTATCATTCTGAAGGTAGCACTGAGACTGAGGGGGTGAATGACAGTATCATTCTGAAGGCAGCACTGAGACTGAGACGGTGGATGACAGTATCATTCTGAAGGCAGCACTGAGACACAGGTTTAATGAAAGTATCATTCTGAAGGCAGCACTGAGACTGAGACACAGTATGAGTATCCTTATCATTCTGAAGGCAGCACTGAGACTGAGACGGCGAATGACAGTATTATTCTGAATGCAGCGCTGAGACTGAGACACAGTGAGGGACAGTATCATTCTGACGGCAGCACTGCAGGAGACACAGTTTGGGTGACGTTGGTCTGCACTGAGTGCAGCACTCAGGCTGCAGAGCAGAATGGTCAGATGGACGGACTGGGGAGTTTAGCAGGAACACAGGCCCAATCCTGATGACAGCAGAAGGCTGATGTTCCTGATGAACTGGCTGGAGTAACAGGCTGCAGTATGATCAAAAGAATTTTGGTCCCACTACTGGAGACCAAAAGTTAGACTTAGGGGGTTGTTCCCATTTATAAAACTTGGAAGAGAACTTCCGTATTTAACTATCATTCAAGATTACGAATAATTTCTGGAGATGATTAACTTATCCTAGGAAGATGCTGACTGGTTGCTAAAGGGCGTATAGCAAGTGACAATCCAGCAACTTGCAGTCTGAAAGTAAGGAGCATAGACAGTATGTGCCAACACACCTGAGGAAATGGGAAACAGGAATGCAGAACAGCTGGTGAGGGAAGCACGCAGGGCGTGATCCAATCAAAGGAGACAGTATACCAAAAAGACATGCAAGGTGCTGGATGGGAGGGGACTCTTCAGGGATTCACACAAGGGTTGTGACGAGCATAATCGTAAGGTGTATCATGATATCTGACAAAGCTAGAGCTCACTGGTTGGGATTCTTCTGCAGGCAATGTGTAAGCTCAGATGCTTCAACGTCCTCGTTGTCTCGTGCAGGCATTGTCTGCATTGTGTCCTGAACGTACCGCATACTAAAGTACTTATGCATTAACTTTCTTGTTGTCTCTCGAACGTAGAGCACACACAAGTACACCTGAATTAATATCTGTATTGTCTCCTGCAGGTACGGCATACTTGAGTGCACACGCATTAATATCTGCATTTTCTGCTGCAGATAGCTCATAATTTAATGCATGCCTGCTTAATTACGTTGTCTCTCGTAAGTAGTGCATACGTAAGTACACATGCATGAACATCTGTATTGTCCCCTGCAGGCAGAGCATAAGTATGTCGACCCTGTTGGATTTGAAGAGTAGCGTTCTCCGGCAGGTGCAGAGGAGCCAATCACTGCGAGGGAGGAGAGACCCCACCCCCCCAGCCAGCAGCCCCCTCACACACTGCCCAGAGAGCGCCACCAGCGGGTGAGTTCGCATGTCAAGGCAAGAGCACTATAACACACAAACAGCCAGGGAAACCTGTAATAACACAGCCAGCATACATGGCATACTGCACTGCACACAGCCGGCACACTGCACACAGCCAGCACACACTGCACACTGCACCGCAGACAGCCAGCACACTGCACACAGCCAGCACACACTGCACACTGCACCGCACACAGCCGGCACACTGCACTGCACACAGCCAGCACACACTGCACACTGCACTGCACACTGCCAGTACACACTGCACACAGAATTAAACACAGCCAGTACACACAACACAATGCATTTCCCACAGCCAGCACACACAACACACTGCAGTACACACAGCCTGCACATACTGCATGCTGCACTACACACATCCAGCATACACTGCACACTGCATTACACACAGCCAGCACATACTGCACTGCACACAGCCAGCACATACTGCTCACTGCACTGCACACAGCTAGCACACACTACATTACACACAGCCAGCACACACTGCACACTGAATTACACACAGCCAGCACATACTGCACTGCCCACAGCCAGCACACACTACACACTGCAATACACACAGCCAGCACACACAGGACAATGCATCACGCACAGCCAATACACACAGCACACTGCATTACACACAGCCAGCACACGCTGCATACTGCAGAACACACAGCCAGCACACACTGCATTACACACAGCCAGCACACACAGCACAATGCATTACTCACAACCAGCACACACAGCACACTGCATTACACCCAGCCAGCACACACAGCACACTGCATTGCACACAATCAGCACACACAGCACACTGCAGAACACACAGCCAGCACACACAGCACACAGCAGGACACAGAGCCAGCACACACAGCACACTGCATTACACACAGCCAGCACACACAACAGACTTCATTACACACAGCCAGTACACACAGCAAACTGCATTACACAAAGCCAGCACGCACAGCACACTGCATTACACATAGCCAGCACACGCTGCATACTGCAGAACACACAGCCAGCACACACTGCATTACACACAGCCAACACACACAGCACACTGCAGAACACACAGCCAGCAGACACGGCACACTGCAGAACACACAGCCAGCACACACAGCACACTGAGTTACACACAGCCAGTACACACAGCACACTGCGTTACACACAGCCAGTACACACAGGACACTGCATTACACAAAGCCAGCACACACAGCACACTGCGTTACACACAGCCAGTACACACAGGACACTGCATTACACAAAGCCAGCACACACAGCACACTGCATTACACACAGCCAGCACACAGCACTACACACAGCCAGGCCGCATTATACACTCAATCTCTCTCTCACACTCACACACACACACACACACACACACACAAAAGCACGCAAGCATGCACACTCACACACACAAACAGACAAACACACACACTCTCACACGCTGTCACTCCCATGATAAGAGTCCTGCGAGAAGCTCTGCAGTTTATTGTCTTTTTCTTTGAAGGAGTTATTAGGTTCCTATGCTTTAAACAAGTCTATATGGGTCTTTATGGCCCGGATAACGACTGCAGCTGGACATGTTTGTATTATTTTAAAAGCCCAAATGCCTCAGTACTGGAGACAATCAATAAACATCATAAATATACCAAGTTTCCTCACAGCAACGTTGTCTTGCGACGTATCCACTTAACAGGAAGAAACTCGGCGAAAAGCTCATGATGACCATTTTTACCACAACCGAACACAATTCAAGCACCAAGCAAGTAAATAAGCATGTAGCAAAACATAGGATAAAACAAGTGGTGCCAGGCACAAGAAACCCCACCCCTCGCACATACTTTGACCTACTTTTCCGAAATTCAATAGGCATCTATTCGGGGTCAGTGGCAACCCTAAACCCAATTTGGGGTGAATCTGGCCATTAGTTTTGCTGCTAAAGTGTTAACAAACAAACAAACCAAACCAAAAACAATACCCCTTGCCCTCCCCCCTCGGGCGGGGCGGGGTAATAATATCGGTGCTTGATCACTAGCGTATCTACTGAATTTGTGCTAGGCATACAAACGATACATCAAATGAAAGAGGAAAGTCCACAGAATCCAACGATATAAGCCTCGTCAAACCGACACCACACTCAAGGAACAGCAGGCATATACTTTACATTGTACAGCGATGAGCAAAAATTTTTTCTTACCTTTGATATTTTGTAATAAAAACTGCGTTCGAGGGTAAATCTGTGCTGGCTATTGTTGGTCCAATGTGCTTGTGTTATATTGAAACTACATCTCCCAGTCTCCATGCATGATTTTTTTTTTGCAGGACACTGCCTCCAATTAGGTCAGGCCCTGATCATTCCCCTTGCACGCATGTATTTTCTTCTGTGTGATTGGCTTATGATGCTGTGATTTGATTTTGGGGGTAGCCATTTGATTCTATGGCCTCTGACATTTCCAAAGAGCCCTTATCCACCGTAATGACTCAAACCTAGCCTGAGATAGAACCATACGTTCCTGATGCATCTAATTGGGTGTCCATGCGCCAGTACGCACATGTACTCAAAGTGCACAGGACTGAATGCAGCAATATAGTCGCAAAACCAGTTGGTTGTTGATAATATTGCTATAATTGTCCACAAAACATTCAACAGTCGTTTTCAAAGTAGTCGACACAGTTGCGTCTGACTTAGTCCTAATGAGAGCGCTGCTATACAAGTGCGAAACCAGGGTACATGCCATGTTATGCTGACTCTGCAATGTGAATGCAGACAGCTTGACTATCCAGGTAGGTTAGTGGCTAAGGCGCTGCACACTGGCCTGGGTGACTCGAGTTCAATCCCTGCTGAAGTTGCGCTGTTTTTCTGAGCAGCAGAAGCATAGCTCTTGTAGAAATAATTGCAGGGGTGTCTTTTGTTTTTACTTTATACCATTTTTTTTACCTTATCTTTCCATTTATAGTTTTGTTTATTTGATTGTTTATTGAAAATAAATCTGCTCCAGTGGAGTCAAACTTCATTTCCTTTGAATGTATTTTCTTTGAATGGGAAAATGTATGGTTGCAATAAAAAATAATTTAAAAAATTAGAATATAAAAACGATTTTAATTTGATGAAATATATTCCTGTAGTGATATACAAGTGAAATTAAATGAGTTTTACAGTTTGGTGGCTGAGAAACCTCCAGTGGCACACAGTGCCCAAAGTGTGCCCAGATGGCCAATTTGGTGACGCCACCTGGACATTCCAAACCTCTCTAATTTTGTTCTGATTTACTTAATTAGAATAAACTTTGGCACAGATAATTGTGAGATTCTGTGCTGTAATTTTTTTAGAGGTTTCAGACTGCAACTAAATAATTTCAAAAGGGATTAAAGTAAAATTTCGTCCGGCAGATCTTTCATTTACGCTGTGTTCCATCTTCATTTATGCTGACTCAGAGACACACATACTGATTTTTACACCATGACAAAAATCTGCGAAGTGTTCCCTTTGTTGTGATACCAAGACTATTCAAATGGACCAAGAAGTTGGAGAGATATACTCTTTTCATTTTGGGCATGTCATTTTTGAGCCAGAGGCTCAGGGTTTAAGAGGTTAATATCGGCAAAATGCACTATGAGAGTAATTAAGCCCCCTTGTAGAACTAAATTGCAGCGCTATTTATATATACAACTTTTGTCAAACCACAGCAATTTTAATGATAAATTGGATTTAGGCATATATGTTTTTAATGAAACACACAACCAAGTGAACAGAGACTGTAAATTACAGAGACTCATTTAGATTAAGTAGATCTCCCAGCAAAGTGTCCAAATGATTTATACTTTGAAAATTGTTTCATGCCAGAGACCGTTAATGACAATGACATCTAAAGCCCTAGTTATCAGTAGTTTGTGAATAAAAAACTACTCCAATTTTACAAACCAAGAAATAAAAAAAATAAAACTGTATATACAGTGGGCTCCGAAATTACTGGCACCCCTGATTGGCAATGCACAAACAATACAGAAAAAATATAAACAACATAATTATAGAGAAATTGAATATTTATAGAAATTGAACCAACACGTGAAATACTTAACTTTATCAATGTTTCGATGGAAACAACCAAAATAATAAAAATCATCTAATACGAAATAAATTTCAACAAAATCATTTTCCTGTAATTTTTGACAAGATTAAGGCACACACATGGGAGGGATTTTGGACCATTCCTCTAATTAGATCCTTTCAACATCCTTCACATTCTTGGGTAACTGCCCTCTTCAACTCAGCCCACGGGTTTTCAGTTGGATTGTGGTCTTGCAACTGAGATAGCCATTACAGAAATTTTATTTTGTCACAGAACCATTTCTGTGTGGAACCAGAGGTATGCTTTGGGTCACTGTTGGAAAGTCCACCTATGGCCCAGCCTGTTGGCGGAGGCAACCTGATTGTCAGCCAAAATATCCCGATACTTGGTGGAATTAATTATGCTATTTATCTTAAGTACTGCCCCTGGATCTCTTGAATGAAAACAGCCCCAAAACATGACCGATCCATCAGCATTATTCATTGTGGGTACGAGATGTTTCTCTTTGTGTGCATCTCTGTTTTAATGCCAAACATGCTGATGCTGTATTTGACCAAAACGTGCGATTTTGGTCTCATCTGACCAAAGCACCTTCTTCCAATCATAATTTAAATGATGTTTGGCAAGCTCTAAGCACTTGCTTCTGTGTATTCTGTTCAGAAAAGGCTTTCTTCTGGCAACCCTTCCAAAGAGCCTGTGGTTGTGGAGGTGGCGCCTGATGGTGCTATTTGAAACCTGGTGACCCCAAGATGCCACCAAGGCCTGCAATTCCTTCAGTGATTCTTGGGGATTTTGTTGCTTCTCTGACCTTCCTCCTCTGTATGCTGGGGGGCAAAATGCATTTGCATTCTCTACCTTTGAGGTTTTCAACAGTTCCATATCTTTGGAATTTTTAAATAATTGCCCTGGCAGTGGTCAGTGGCATATTCAATCATTGTGAATCTTCTTGAAGCCATTAGCAGATATATGAAGGTCTACGACCATCTGCCTCTTTTGAACTGACAGTTGTTTTGTTTGCTCCTGCCGCTCGTGGTGCGGGAGCTATGGTATCGGGCTCCGTCCGTGAGTGCGTCCGTCAACACATTTTGCTTTCTCATCAACGATTTCAATTACAGGCTCCTAATTTTTACTGGACATGCATCTCATAAAGGCCTACAAATGACAAGCCTAAAGGTGACCTTGGCCTATTTTTTCAAGGTCACTGGCCTCAAAATATCACCAAAAACTTCGACATTTTGCTGTATCTCATCAACTATTTCAGTTACAGGCTCCTAATTTCTGCTGGACATGCATCTCATAAAGGCCTACAAACGACGTGCCTAAAGGTGACCTTAGCCTATTTTTTCAAGGTCACTGGCCTAAAAATATTTCCAAAAACTTTGACAATTTGCTTTATCTTATCAACATTTTCAGTTACAGGCTCCAAATTGGCTCCCACCGGCCGAGTGGCATGGGAGCTATGGTATCAGGCTCTATCCGTGCGTACGTCCGTCCATGCGTGTGTCCGTCAACAAAAACTTTGACATTTTGTTTATCTTAACAGCAGGAGCTTCTGGGGCTGCCAGTGCCCTATATTTTTCTTCAAAGTGTTGGATGACAAAGGGATATTTCATGCGTGTTGCCTCATTTTATACCTTAGTAAGACAGGAAGTGATGTAATGACTCAATATAGTTCCTTAACACTTCGACAAAACTTACATAAGTGAAATTTAATGCTTGGTTTAATTTTGGTAGATGTTGTTTACAATAATCTTTAAGGGTGCCGTTAATTCTTTTATTAGGATGAAACTGATTTTTAATTAAAGCTATAGTCTACGATTTTTCCCAAGGTTAAAATCATTATCTTCAGTTTGATGATGATTATGGCTCTAAAGTATCTCCTACACACTCCTCACAGCAAAAGGAACCAAAAAATCCCCTCTCTCTGGAGGCTGCTGGCACGCAAAGAAATCAACCAATAGGAATCCTTCGGGCCGAATAGGTGTTTCCCTGGCTCGGTTTCGCAACTCCTTTTCTGCTGCTGTGTACCTCCCTCCCTCGTTCAAATTTGGCACTCCGGGTCTCCTGCCCTCGCTCTTCCGCTGCCCCGAAGCCACCCTATTGAGACGTCACAGTTGATGAGGTCAGTGCTGGCTGACTGCAGTGAAAGCTAACCTTAGTAACGTTATTTCTGTCAGCCTACTTACTATCGAAATTACATTAGAGTTAGCCTCTAAATGCCGGTGTGTTATGAGCATTGGTTGTGAGAGCAGGAAACAAATCTCGATGGGGGAATGGTTTTGGACACAACACTGGACTTATATGCTAATATGCTTTACACATTGGTTGTGCAAAGTCTGTGTGAGCATTTATTTGCTCGATAGAGATCCACATTGCGGTGTCAACGCTAGTAACAGTAAGCTATATTAGCATCTAAGGTCTACATCGAGGCTAACATGTTTACACATTGTTTGCGCAAAATCACCGTGTTTGTTTGGTTGAGGCAGCTCAGCGCTGTTGTAATTATGAACATAAGAAGCTAACGTCAGCAATTCTTTGTCTCCACGTCAACCCAATAGGCTAAAATGCCTGCTATGTTGACATATGTTGTGTATAAAATCTATACATGGCTGTCTCTGTTGTGATTACAAGCTAACGTCTGCATCTGTGAGCTTGTCTGATGTCTACACGTTATGACTGTACAATATTGCTGTTATTTTTCTTGCCGGGGAAGTACACAGTGAGGTCGTATTCATCCAGAAATGTTTATAACTTTTTATGACTCCAACATAGTTCGACGTTGACAGTGAAAAATTTTGCTCTCCACTGAAAACCGGAGTTCTGTGTGCGGCGAACCTGCTCTCTTCTCAGCGAGAGGGGGCGTGTCGGTTTCCGAGGGGATGAGACAGTGCTTTCAGGGGAGGGCGCATGGCGTTGGAAGAAGCACAGAGGGGGTGGGGAGGTGTGTGTGGCGGAGAAATCGTAGACTATAGCTTTAAATAAGTCAATGAATTTGGTTGGTTCCATTGAAATATTAAAATCATACAGGATTTCTCACATGTTGTTATTTCGAGGTTCTCAATGAATATATGACTGCATTGGCAGTCAGGGGTGCCAGTAATTTTTGAGCCCACTGTAGTTAAATTGTTTTTTTTTTTTTCTTTCACCAAATAAAGATTTTACTAAACTCTACAAGAGTGAACAAGAATTAATTTCATTAAGAGTACCTGGCATGATGCCATCAGGCAGTTAAAATAGTCATTTTCATGCCACTTTTCAATGACCACTTTATTCTCAAAAAATAATTAAAAATGTTCCCACTGAGACACAGTTACTTTGTCTATTTACCCCAAAAAGATAAATAGGATTAATACGATTGTAATAAAGTATGATAGAGCAAGTGTTCAGGCCAGAAAGGAACCATGTATGGCTATAAAACCCAAATAAACATTTGAAATTCCATTACCATGCAGCATCAAGGTTTTTTTTTAAATAAAGAAGTATAATTGAAACTTTGCCCATATTTGGTGATTAGATAGTCAAGTAACCCTAAAACAATATAACATTCACCATAAAAGTATTTCTATAAAAGAACAGCATGTTATGGGACATTTACTACAAACCTGTAAAAATTATATTAACTTTTTGAAAGTCCGTTACCAAGTAGGTTTTTTGCTCAAAAATAAAAGATAAAAAAATTTCTCAATATCATTATACAGTGTCATTAAAGTGTTCATCGAGACCAGCATGCACATACTACATGTAATACAATAGCATGTTGAGTCTTTCTCAGTGGAGTAGCAGATGTATCAGTAGTGAAACTGAAATTTCGTTATCGCTTGACCGAGGCTAGAGACAGATTTCACACTAACCCTGTGTTTTCTCTGTACTGCCAGACCTATAAAAATAAAAAACAGTTGCACCCGTTTTTTTGATTTTACCGCGTTTTGCTTTGATTATGGCGCACATTCAACATGACATTGTTTCGACAACGGTATGCCATGTCACAACATTCATTTCTATCTAAAGTTGCTGTAATATTTTGCTGAGATCTTGTATTGATGACAGGCGATTCAAACTACTCTGTAATGTCTTCTCCAGGGCATTGCAAAGACTTTCAATGGAGTTTATAATGTGATGGACAGTTCTTCGCCCAGACTCAGTGATTTCAGCAATCTCTTTAGGTGTTTTCTTTGCTTGATGCAGGCCAATATTTTGCCCCTCCTGAAACACAGAAACATCTTCGCCACAACCGTAGATTACATCTTCTGACACGGTTATTTTAAAAATAAGAAACTACACACTGCGTCATTTAGGGTTAAAAGAATGGTTGTCAGCTGAAAAACAATAATCACAGCAATAATTATCCACTCACAGGCTGTTAAGCATTTGCTTATTTAAATGGCATTCTTTTTCTTGGACGGGCTGTGTATATTCTTCTGGAATTCAACTAAAAACTACGCTTTTTTATCTTAATTTTGGCTTAAGATCCTCATAACATTGCAGCTTAATTTGACCCGATGAACAATATCAAAGGATCTAAAATATCAAAGCTACTCAGGGGCTGAGTTAAAGGTAATACAAACCAATGTTCGGGTGCATCGAAATTCTCTTGAACGGGCGGACCTTTTCCTTCTCTCTTCACTTCTCCTTGACCTTCATTAGAAATGTTACATGTCTCTAGAGGAAGTTTCAGGAAAATTTGACGATTACCTTGGGACATGTTTTAGAAGAATTGTATGTCCTTTCCTGCAATATTTTGTGAGCTTGAAAGTGACTGATCATGCATTGACGAATCCAACAGGGAAAGTCCAACTAATGACGTATCCAATTGCTACAGCTGCAAAGGATCGTGGTCCAAATCTATGATTACCTTCTTCCCAGCTTGGTCCTATGTTTGCTTGCAGGGAAGGAATCGACGAAGGAGAAAATAGTCTCCTTTGCCTCATGAAATAGAAAATCTGGATGGTCCTTATCATGGCTACAAGCCAAACTATTTCTGGTGCATGTCCATTATTGAGAAAGGTTCTGTGCTCTATGGAGAATTTGGATGCACCCTTAGATGTGTTTTCATGAAGTGTCCAATCCAATTTTTCAAAATGCAGACAAGCACCCTTTTCAAATGTTAATATGCAATATGGTGTGTTTTTGTTTATTTTTGTTGTAGCGAGTGTAAAATATGGTGTTAGTTTTAATAGCCCTAATTTTTCAGTATGTAGTGGAAAAAATATGTTGTTATAGAGCTGAGAAATTTTTCTCACACCTGTGGCTAAAGCCCATGACAGGAGTCTGTTGCTGCATTGATGGCATTCCTCTATTAAACGTCTCATCTTTGCATATTTCACTTCTGCTTTCAGGAGACAGAGCAAAATTAAAAACCAAGATGAACAACTTTGTGCTAAATGTATCACCAACACTGCAGTGGACTTGTCTTTTTTGACAAAGACTATCTCAGTTCAAAAAATATATTATCTTTTTGCGTACTATATATATATATATATATATATATATATAAAGACTACAAATTTTTGGAAACCATACTTTTTAAACAGATTATTCAGTCGAACACAGTGCTTTAAAGTGAATCCACTGAAACTAGCTGCAAATGATATTTGATCTTGATTATACGTGATATGAAGGGTTGGTGAAAAATAAACCGAGTAGTAAGATTCGTTTAGATTTTTCAGGCTAAGTCTTATAAACAAGTTTTTTTTTTTTCTTTTTCTTGGAAGTCAAAGCCAGAAATGCCACAGAAGTGATTCTTAAGGTTTCTATGGCAACCCCAACATGTTTGTGTCTTGAGATGGCTGTTTTAACTTGAGCAGTCATTTCTTTGATCACGACTCTTGTTATATTTTGAAAATGCACCTGGTATGTACTGCCAAACCGTATAAGTAGCATGGTCTGCATCTGTCTTAGAAGAAGCAAACTGTGATCTTGATAATGTTACAGTAGTGCGCAGTGATGATTATACACCACCACTTTCTTCTACAATGTAAAAGTGGTCCTAATTTATTACTTCTTTGTAATTGTTTTTGGTGAAAATGCTTTGAAATACTATTGTAAACAATAAGAACAACAACAAAAAAAATCATTCCTACGAGTATATTGAGGTAGAAATATGGGTAATAAACAAAAACACTGAAAACATAAATTTTTTCTAACAATTGAAAGTGTCGCAAATTTTATTTTTTTGACACTTGCATAGCCTGAAAGCATGTTTTGAAAGCATGTTTGAAGGCTCATTCCATGATTATTGATGCTAAAAAATTTGAGTAGACTGGTTAGAGGAAACATTATTCTGCAAAATTACCTCTGATGGTCCGTTGTTCCAGTATATACGATGATATGAACTTTGAGCAGCGTCACAGTGTTAAACACAATGGCATGATGGAAGGACCTCTCTGAGATTGTTCGTAGCCGCATTATGGCCTGACATGATGCTAAAGACATTAAATGCTGCCTTGGCACTATAAAGCCAAGTTCATACGCGACGAGACCGTTTTAGAAAGTCACAGGGAGGAGTTGCAGCAGTGTGAACTGGCTCGTTGCAGCTCGACTCAAGCCGGCTGATGGTGTCGCCAGCAATTCAGCATGTCAAATCGCAAGAGGCTGGTTTTAGAACTTAAAGCACGTAACCTGTCTCAACAGCCAATCAGCTCGTAGCGAATTCAGCTGGTCACGTCAGTTACAAACAGTCAGCTGGTCGGAACTGCGCCGGGAATATCCGGGAGAAATTTACAAAAGAGGGCTGGTCTCTCGCTGCAAGCTCCTGGCACAGATTGGCAACAGCACCTTGGGTATCTCATTGAAGCACCAGTAGCGCAGCCAAAACATAAAATTGCGCAGGCAATAAACATCTCTTTAAAACAATTATTAGTTCTGACTCGATCGCAGTCATTTTTTCTAATAACTTCAATCCGAAAACACTCCGCACTATCAGGTGTTGCTTGTTCACCTCGTTAATGCAAAACGACAATCATTCATCTGGATGCGCAATTCTTGCCCCTTTTGTTTTTTTGTGTCCTCGCTTTTTTTTTAATAGCAGAAATGCAAATGTTGTGCCTGACTCATCATCACTATTATCCATATTTTCAAACGCGGCAACAAATGTGTCAACTGGAAAAAAAGGCCGGCAGTTGAGGATACACCGTCTCATCTCGTCGCATCGGTGTGAACTGGCAGGTTTCAGAATGTCGCAAACCGGCACGTCGCAAGTAGTTGCAAGTTTCAACCCATCTCATCGCGAATCTTTGGTCTGAACTGGGCGTAAGAAACACCGTCAAGCATTTCAAAGAGACTGGTTCGCTGAGAACTAGTGGCGATAGAGGTGGAAAGTGGAAGCTAAGTGCCTCTAATCTTCGTTATCTGTGTATGACAAGTAAAAGAAAAATTGCGAGCTGACAGCAGGACAATTCCATGTTGATATTAATTGCACCAGAATTGAAGAGATAAAAGTATTAAGATCTACTATTTCCAGATGCCTGAAATGGTCTGATTGGTCGTGTTCCTGCTAAGACCTGGCAACATCAAAAAAAGACTTGAGTTTGCCATGAAATTCATGCATTGGACACCAGTGGACTGGGAACAAGTCTATTGGTCCAATGAATCAAAATTTGAAATTATGTGCGCCGTACAGTTGGATAATGTTTCAGAAATAACTGTTTAACTCCTTCAGTACAACATGGAGGTAGTAATATTTTGGTTTGGGGTTCAGTTTGATTGAAATGAGCCAGTGATCTCATAAAAATAGACAGAATTATGGATCAAAAAAAGTACCCCACCATCGTTGTGAGGCACGCATTGCCATCTGGAAAGAAACTGGTTGGCCGGGGATTTCGCAACCCCAATTCCAAAAAAGTTGGGATGCTGTGTAAAATTTAAATAAAAACCGAATGCGATGATTTGCAAATCTCCTGAACTGATGTTTTATTCACGATAGAACACTGACAACATATCCGATGTAGAAAGTGAGACATTTTACCATTTCATGAAAAATATTAGCTCATTTTGAATTTGATGGCAGCAATACATCTACAAAAAAGTTGGGATAGGGCCATGTTTACCATTGTTTCGTACCCCCTCTTCTTTTAACAACAGTCTGTAAAAAAAAAAAAAAAAAAGAACTCCCGCGCACCATCCCACTTGCAAAAATTATTTAGCAATGAATAACAACATTTTGGTCAAAAGACCTTCATCAGACATCATAATTTTTTGCCTGATGAAGGTCTTTTGACCGAAACGTTGTTATTCACCATTAAATAATTTTTGCAAGTGGGACGGTGTGTGGGAGCTGGTGTTTTTTTGATCGGCTCATGCCTCCTTTACGCACCTGTCCTACAACCCCAATTCCAATGAAGTTGGGACCTTGTGTAAAACGTGAATAAAAACAGAATACAATGATTTGCAAATCCTTTTCAACCTATATTCAATTGAGTACACTACAAAGGCAAGATATTTAATGTTCAAACTGATAAACTATTGTTTTTTTTTTTGGAAATATTCACTCACTTTGAATTTGATGCCTGCAACACGTTCCAAAAAAGCTGGGACAGGGGCAACAAAAGACTGGGAAAGTTGAGAAATCCTCAAAAAACACCTGTATGGAACATTCCACAGGTGAAAAGGTTAATTGGAAACAGGTGAGGGTCATGATTGGGTAAAAAAAGGAGCATCCCCGAAAGGCTCAGTCATTCACAAGCAAGGATGGGCCGAGGCTCACCACTTTGTGAACAACTGCATAAGCAAATAGTCTAACAGTTTAAAAATAACGTTTCTCAACGTGCAATTGCAAGGAATTTAGGGATTTCATAATCTACAGTCCATAATATCATTAAAAGATTCAGAAAATCCAGAGAAATCTCTACACGTAAACCAACATTGAATGCCCGTGACCATCAGTCCCTCAGGCAGCACTGCATGAAAAACCAACATCATTCTATAATGGATATTATCATGTGGGTTCAGAAAACCATTGTCTGGTAACACAGTTCGTTGCAACATCTACAAGTGCAATGCGAAAGTCGTATCAAAAACACCCAGAACGCCGCCGGCTTCTCTGGGCCCGAGCTCATCTGAGATGGACTGACGCAAAGTGGAAAAGTGTGCTGTGGTCTGACGAGTCCACATTTCAAATTGTTTTTGAAAATCATGGACATCGTGTCCTCTGGGCTAAAGAGGAAAAGGACTATCCAGATTGTTATCAGTGCAAAATTCAAAAGCCAGCATCTGTGATGGTATGGGGATGTGTTAGTGCCCATGGCAGGGGTAACTTGCACATCTGTCAAGGCACAATTAATGCTGAAAGGTACATACAGGTTTTTGAGCAACATAAGCTGCCATCCAAGCAACGTCTTTTTCAGGGACGTCCCTGCTTATTTCAGCAAGACAATGCCAAGCCACATTCTGCACCTGTTACACCAGCGTGGCTTCGTAGTAAAAGAGTGCGGGTAATAGACTGGCCTGCCTGCAGTCCAGATCTGTCTCCCATTGAAAATGTGTGGCGCATTATGAAGCACAAAATACGACAACGGAGACCCCGGCCTGTTGAGCAACTGAAGTCGTACATCAAGCAAGAATGGGAAAGAATTCCACCTACAAAGCTTCTACAATTAGTGTCCTCAGTTCCCAAACGCTTTCTGAGTGTGGCTAAAAGGAAAGGTGATGTAACACAATGGTAAACATGCCCCTGTCCCAGCTTTTTTGGAACGTGTTGCAGGCATCAAATTAAAAATGAGTTTTTATTTCCAAAAAGCAATAAATTTTATCAGTTTGAACATGAAATATCTTGTCTTTGTAGTGTACTCAATTGAATATAGATTGAAAAGGATTTGCAAATCATTGTATTCTGTTTTTATTCACGTTTTACACAACGTCCCAACTTCATTGGAATTGGGTTTGTATTTTCATCTATATGATTCATTATTACATGAAACACAAACTTGAATATGACTTGGTGACTTTTATCTTTGTTTCGCTACGTGTATAATCATCACTGCACGCTACCGTATGTCTTTAGGAACCCATGGCCTTGTGAAATAGCACTGAGTGGTAAAACGCCTTGTGTTGCAATGTCTGACCGCTCAAATGAAGGAGAGTTTTGGAGTTAGCCAGTAACTGAGAGCCACCTCGCAGATATTGCTTGTCCAGTGCTCCTTGCGATGCCTGTGTTGAAGACAGGAATCCTCCAATTGGGTCATGTCACCCCCCAGTCTCTCCAAGGCTTTGGTTGATGGCGACTCCAACTCTGTTCAGTTTTTATGTGACCAAAATATAGTATCTACCCTGTCCATTTCTAGAAAGTCCAAAATGGCCAAATTCTTGAACTAAATTCCAGACCAAACTTTACTTCTGTTTTTGCAGGATTGTCCAAATCGAAAATGGGCATTGACACAATATTTCATGGTTTGGTTTTGTAAACCTGCAGGTCAGATTCAAAATAAAACAAAAGAGGGGTTAAAGTCGGCTTTCAGCTGTAATTCGTAGGATAAAATGATTTTTTTTTCAACAGAAGCAGGCATTCTAACTCCAACAAGCTGCAAATTACTTAAAACATAGTATTTGAAAAGGGCAAAAAATTATGACCACAATGAGTTGTCTAGTTTTTTTTTGTTTTATTTTGTCAGTCTCAGAACAACATGGCACTGACAGCCTGGCTTTATCTCGAATAAGATGTATGAAAGCCTGGCTTTATCTCGAGTAGGAGGTATGAAAGCCTGGCTTTATCAGGAATAGGAGGTATGAAAGCCTGGCTTTATCTTGAGTAGGATGTATGAAAGCCTGGCTTTATCTGGAATAGGAGGTATGAAAGCCTGGCTTTATCTGGAATAGGAGGTAAGAAAGCCTGGCTTTATCTGGAATAGGAGGTATAAAAGCCTGGCTTTATCTGGAATAGGAGGTATGAAAGCCTGGATTTATCTCGAGTAGGATGTATGAAAGCCTGGCTTTATCTCGAGTAGGATGTATGAAAGCCTGGCTTTATCTCGAATAGGAGGCACAGAAACCTTGGGGTAAGTGTATTTAAAATTTTGCTGAGGGAGGGGGTGGGGGGTGATCGACTTCTAAGGGTGTTGAAGAAACACACAGTCCATTCCAAATAAGGGTTTTTGATTTCAGGAGTAATGACCGCATGTTTACTGAGCCACCTGTACAGTTTAATTGAAATGAAGTCCAAGTTATTCATATGAGGTACTTAATTATCTGCTGTGGGAATAATAAGTGAAAATCAAATGAGATCTTGTAATACAATATAAATACTACTGTTGAAGAAGGCAAACAAAATTTCATGCATATTCATATTAAGATGGTTCACCAGAAATATATGGACTCTCGACAGTTCAGGGGATACTGTCAGTGGGATAGTTTGTCTCGTGTTTAGGAACAGATTAATTCCTTTGTGCAGAAGCCAAATCTGGCTATTCATGTGTTACTCTATTTTAGGCTTTATAATTCAAGATCTGAACTTCACAGAGGAGGGGTAAATTGGTTTAATGATACAGGACACTTGAAGCATTTAGAATTCCATGGTATTTTAGTTTCTTTTCATAATTTTAGTTTAGAGTAAGGGCCACAAACACAAAAACATCTTCTGAGATGAAATTATTTTAAAAAAATTATTCTGAGAATTGAAAATTGGCTTGAAGTTAAAACAACCACAAGTGCAGCTCATCTCAGAGTGAAATTAAAAATGATCTACTCTAAATGAGCCAAATAAGACCAAGCGGGTCTCCATGCTGTCAGAGCTCTCAAAATTACGCACTGTCAAATCATAGAATAATCATGTGTTTAACACAAATATACTTTGTGACTCATGAAGTTCAACGTGAATTAATGATTTTCGAGAGGAATTTAATCCCTCTGCGCAGATGTAGACGCCAGCAGACGTGGAGCTGCTCTATTTATGCATGCAGTTACACTATTCTATCACTAGATAGCACAACTGGATCAGTTATTGAATATTCACCAGCAAGCCGAGCTGGAACACGGTTTAGAAAATGGGCGAGTTCAGTCCCATTCCTGTTTCCCATTAATGTCATGAATGAAACTCCTCAGCGAAGCCTGATGTGCAAACTGCTCAATATTCCTGCCCATAGTATCTATCCAGCAGTTCAAAAAAATGATCTCTTGCGACAGAAACATTTATTGCCCCTTGTAGTGACCACTCCTGCTATAGTGAGCCAATGGTATCCCAGTTAAGTAGTTAAGAAAAATTGGTTTTCTGAAGCAAAAAATCCACATGGTATTAATACTATGTCATTCTACTATCAATTATAGACATCACATATCAAAAACACGCAATTCCTTACCGTGGATTTACGCGTAAATTCCTCCATCTACGAATTCAGCACTCCCTTATATACTACTACGTACTCACATTGATCAGCCACTAACTCAGTTGCTTGCTAATTGCTTCAGCTTGCTCAGCTGAAAATGACCGATTTCAAAGAAAAAAGATTTCCAAAATTGGCCTCAAGTGCTCAGTTACATTTATAGGATTTAAATGAGTTACTGACATGGTCAATGAGAATTATTCCGAATGAGACAGGACTGATGGGTTCCCTCTACCAGGTGGATCTGTGTCTCTGGAGGAGGGATTCAATGAGGAAATATTTTTGTTCAATGTATGAGTGAGTAAATTGTATATACAGCGGGGGAAATAAGTATTTAACCTGTCAACATTTTTTCATTAAATATATTTCTCATAGGGCTATTGACATGAAATTTTCACCAGATGTCAGTGATCAGATTAAGGAAAAAAATTGATTAGCATTTTTTGCAAATCATTATATCAATTGATTAGAAATTGTTTAGCACATCTGAAAAAGCAATTAGCTTTTTAATTGCTGATTAGCAAAAATTAGAAAACAGTATATCAGATTTTAAATGACAAAAGGATTTTTTATTCTTTCCTAATCACAAATTACAATTACAATAGAAATACAACTGCACTCCGAAAGCAACACAAATTATTTCCAAAGGGCATCAATTTTACCCTGAACAATCATAATTTAGTACAGCACACTTCCGTTTCCCAATGAAATTTCTGTAAACTACTTGTAACCTGCAGTACAGCTGTCTTATCTATATCTTATTGTAGCATAATGTTGTTTAACACCTGATCAGAGATGTGAAAGGATCCATTGCCTTTGAAATCCAGTCACACAAGGCACTCTCCAACTCAGTCACATTTTGACATCACAACATCATGTATTTGAATGATCAGAAATCATTGTGCATGTTTCGGGAGATGCCGGCGAACTTGCGATTCCCTAAATCACATAGCAATGGGACAAGTTTTACTGACTTTGATCAGCTTACCGTGATGTTTGGATGGCTGGAGGAACATTCAGGTGTGTAAAAACCTAAAGTGTACGTCCAGTCAATGCGATCCAAAAGCCGAAAGGGGAGGTCTGATCCGGAATTCTTTTCATTTGGGCAAAAACCAAATCACATCGCTTTAGTATAGCAATGATTACAAAGATTCCCCTTAACTAGCGTCAGCTAGATTGGAAGATGGCTAGGTTTATAATCTGAAGAGTAACGTAATACGCGATAGCACGCACAACAAGATAATTCACGTAAAACTAGCGATGATATAACACGTCTCAGGCTCGAACTGTCTGTTTGCTCTTTAGATAAAATAAGCGGGTCATCAATGTTGAAAGAGATCGTCTGCGCTCGATGGCGTTGAAAGTGACCAATCAGAGCTATAAAAACTTCTCCAAGAGACATCATAACCACCGTAGATTCACTAGCCAGCTATCTGTACCTAAGCGATTGCTTTTGAATTAACCACCAAACTAGTTAACATCCCTAAAATGTGAAAGTTTAGTTGGTTCGCACGAAACTGCCGCGAAACCTCAGATAAGTTCATGCCTATGACAGCTGGCAAAGTTAGTAGAGTTGGGGCAAGAAACAAATCATATCACCTCGATATGATGATCAATTACAAAGATTTTCTTTAGTTAACGTTAGTTAGCTGACTGGGCAACTAGGTGGATATATCCAAAGAGCAGCGTACGCGATGGCTCCGGATGGCTCACAAAGCTGAGTCTCGCCGTCACGACCAAAGATGATGGAGCGTATGAGTGTACCAGAAAGCCTCCCGAGTCCCAAGTGCATGCATGCACTCCCCAGAAGCTGATTGGTTGGTATGCAAATGAGGAACATCATTTTCCAGTCGTGAAAACTTCTCTTATTGCTACGTGGCTCGGGAATTAGGAAGTTCACAGGCCAGTGAGTCAGGATCCATGAAATATCATTAAGATTTTTTGAATCGCATTTTTTTGTGAAGGGATTATTATGATGATTAGCATTTCGTCAAAACTGCTGAGATTTGATTCGCATTTTGCGATGTGAATCCGCCTAATCTGATCACTGGATGCCTGTAACAACCCAAGTAATCCACACATACAAATAAATGAAAACTAACCGTTATTCCACTTTATTTACATAATTTATGGACTTATTCATTTTTATTTCTTTGATTGTGTGGATTACTTGGGTTGTTACCAATATCTGGTGAAAATTTCATGTCATGAGGAAAATGTTGACGCAATAAATACTTATTTTCCTCACTGTATATATTTTTTTACTTGTGGCTCGCTGGCTAGCTGTTTTTTATTCTCTGTTTACCGTAGCCATGATGATCACTGAGCTTGTTTACCACATTTGTGAGTAAGAGTAACCGTTTGTCTTTGCTCATAATACTGCATGTGGTGGCATTTTGCTAGATGTGGCTCCTTGTTTTAGAATTTATACCGTATTCAGCTAAATCGAATGCCATGGTTTTGACTCGTTTAAAATGCAAACAGCTCAAGCACTTCGGTAGACCCCCCGCTAACGTTCATTGCCCTCTAGGGTAGCATATTGAATGTTCTGACCATTAAATAAGCAGTTTGTTTAATGAGTATGTGTGCTGGCTTGTGGGAAAAATTGACAAAATTCTAAACTTTATCATGAAGAAAAGGCATTTTTTTGGGCTTGGAGAGATTACTGGTGACCACTGATGTCCAACTGCTCCTATATTGATAAACTTACGCTAAATTCAAGCAGAAAATCATTAACTCATATAGGATTTCATGCGCCAAAAGTTGATTTGTGTTAAATATATGATTATTTTATGATTTCACAGTGTGCTACAACTATTTTGAGGGTTGTGAGAGATTGGGGAGCCACCTGGAGAGCTGTCTTATTTGGCTCTGAAAGAGTAGATAATTTAGAATTTTATGCTGAGATGAAGAATACTTGTGGTCAAGGAGTTAATGATCCCAGAAATGTATAGTTTTAACCCCCAGTCATTTTTAAATTCTCAGTATTATTTCTTTAACAATTTCACTGCTGAATTTTCATGAAGATTTTTTTATGTTTGCAGCCCTTTTTCTCTACCAAAATCATGAAAATAAACTGAAATACAGTGTAATTCTAAATTTTACAAGTGTTTTGACTCAGTTTAGCCATCCCCTTCCTCTCTTTGAGGCTGCAGTGTTGAATAATAAAGCTTTAAATAAGGTAACACATAAATAGCCAAATTTGGCTTCTGCGCAAAGGGGTTTAGCATGAGTTTATCAGTATAGACACGGGTGGACGTCAGTTGTCATTACCAGTAACCTCTCCAAACCCAAAATATGCTTTTTCTCCAAGGTTCAGAGTTCTGTCCATTTTTCAACAAAGCCGCATCAGCAAGCACACATACTCATTAAAGGAACGGCTAATTTTACAGTCAAAGCGTTTACCCTGCAACAGCAAGCTTGCTATTTATAATGCCAATAATCCAGGCGAAACGCAAGCTTGGATAAATGCTTTTTACACCCTACAAGGAGTAAGTATAACTCACTAACACAGTAATATCTGAAATATACCTCATTTTAACAAAACAGTCATTCCACTATTGGTGAAAAAGCAGGCAATATGCTCCACTGGATTGACCAGAATCTGTGCAATGAATATAGCAGGGGTTTTACCGAAGTCCTGAGGCTGTTCCCATTTTGAACCATCGAAAACCTAGGCATTCGATTTCATTGAATGCAATATAAATTCTAAAACATCACTACATTGAGCAAAATGCCGCCGTATGCAGTATTTCTAGCAAAGGCTAATGTTTACTCATACTAACCAACATGGCAAACAAGCTCTGTGATTATCATGGCTATGGTAAGCAAAAAAAAAAAAAAACAGCTTGCCAGCTAGCTAGCTAACCACAAAAATGCCTTATTATTCCAGTCTACTCACAGAAGATGAATCTGAACTCTCCATCATTGAAGTCCTCCTCCAGATAAGCAGAGCAACAGAGCCTTCTGGCACGAGGAACCTTCCAGTACTGTTCCATCCAGAATAAATGAACTATAATTGTGCTTTACACAGATGAGCCTGGGCAAACATAAGAGAGAGTGGATATCAATGCGTCATAGCATGAGGTTGTGAGGAGCAACTGAATTCGTCGCGGGGTGAATCTAAGCATAATTCAATGGTAGGGAATCACACGTTTCTAATAGCTAATGACAATAATTGATTGTGGAATCATATATTATCAATACCATGTTGAATTTTTGCTTCAGAAAACTGATTTTTTGTTCAGTTGAGATGCCTTTGGCCCATTGTTGCTGAACTGATTGCTACAAAGATCAGCGATTTTTTTTTTTTTTTTTTTTTTTTCTGTCACAAGAGATCATTTTTATTAACTGCTGGATAGATACTATGGGCAAGTATATTAGGCAGTTTCCACATCAGGCTTGGCTGAAGAGTTTAATTCATGTAATTCCTGAGAAACCGAACTGGAACTTAACTTGTTCATATTCTAAACCGTGTTTGAGCTCGGCTTGCTCGTGAATATTCAGTAACCGATCTGGGTGCTCTATGTAGTGATAGAGTAGTGTAACTGCGTGCATTAATAGAGCAGCTTTATGTCCACTGGCGTGTATATCTGCTCGCAGGGGTTAATGCCTTGGAATATTTATCTTGTTTGATACTGTTCTTTGTTTTTCATGCAGCGCTGTTGCCACAGGCATTTTCTGGTATTTAGCTGGCCATAGAGTTTTGTGCATGTGCATACATGTTGGTGTCTATGTTGCCAGTTTTGATTTTTCAGTCAAAGTAAACCGACATTAAATAAGAAATAAATATCTAAAGAGCAACTGTTGGAGGGAGCTGTTTCCTAGCAACCTGACCGGGGTAGTTGAAGAACTCATTTGATGTCTGTGTGCAGGAAATTCGCAAGTGTCCGTGTGTGTATGTGTGTGTGTGTAAGTGTGTGTGCTTGTGCGTGTGAATGCATGTGCATGTTTGTGTGATTGTATGTGTGCATGTGTGTGTATGTTTCTGTATGTGTGCTTGTGTGTTCGCGTACGCATGCATGAGTGTGTGCGTGTGTTTGTGTACACGGGTATTTACTGCACAAGTCCACATGTGACTCTAGTGTCACCTGATTTGAAGGATCAGTAATACCTCATAGAGTTATGAGGATCAGCATGCTTTACCAACATCCTGTGAGAACAGCGGTGCACTATATTAGCTTGTAATTTTGGTTGAAATTAGAGCAGATGACTGGCATCCATTGTCATACGATGCTGAGCATTATTTCTGATCTGGAGATGATGGTTATGTTCTGGATGGGAGTATGTACATTAGACAAAATATCAGTAATACTTTAGGAATCCAAGCAGTCAAGTGTAGAGGATGTTGTTATAAATTTAAAGTAGCCGGTAGACTAACTCGTGCAGCAGACAGTACTAATCACAATGAGGAGAGAGACGACTGTAGAGCGAACTGACAGGTCTAAGATCAGGTGAGCTGAGGCATTTTTAATCAGTTGAGCCAATCTGATGTCATCAACTGCAAGGCTACCTTCCAGACAGGCTGGAGATTTTAGCAGAGATGATGCAAAAGCCTACCCCAAACCATATAACCTAGAGGAGTCTGATCAGATCAGTGAGCACCATTTATGCTATTGATATATTCCCTCCTGTTTGTAAGTATGTATGGCTTAAGTTGAAAATTTCCCTTGTTTTTAATTTTTTGCTGTTTTGTTATGAACAGGTATTTGTCATCTCACAGATAAACTGGGAAATTAACAGTAATTATCAGTGTGAAGTGCGAATAAGCATGGGCCTAACACCGAGCCTTCTGGAACTTCATCTGAAAGACATTCAAGACCTCAAGGCTTGTAGTATTTAATTAGAGATGAGTAAATGAAAGAGGTGTAAAGGTTAGATTGCTCTTTGAAATAGAGCTCTATAAATTTTCATTTGTGACTGCTAGTTGGTCGTGAGTCAGGATAAAAAAATTCAAACTTGCTATTCAATGAAAACATTAGCAGAGGTCTCCGGCTTGTCTACCGCCTTTCTGAAATCATGAAACAGGTATATTTCAGTCAATTGTGATGCAGTAAACCCCTTAAAAGTGTTATTTTTAGATTTTCCTCATTGCCAATTAAAGCTATAGTCTACGATTTCTCCGCCACACACACCTCCCCTACCCCCTCTGTGCTTCTTCCGACGCCATGCGCCCTCCCCTGAAAGCACTGTCTCATCCCCTCGGAAACTGACACGCCCCCTCTCGCTGAGAAGAGAGCAGGTTCGCCGCACACAGTGCGCCGGTTTTCAGTGGAGAGCAAATTTTTTCACTGTCAACGTCGAACTATGTCAGAGTTTAAAGTTATAAACATTTCTGGATGAATGTGACCTCACTGTGTACTTCCCCAGTAAGAAAATTAACAGAAATATTGTACAGTCATAACATGTGGACATCAGAGAGGCTCACAGATGCAGATGTTGGCTTGTAATCACAACAGACACAGCTATGTATAGATTTTACACACAACATATGTCAACATAGCAGGCATTTTAGCCTATTGGGTTGACGTGGAGGCAAAGAATTGCTGACGTTAGCTTCTTATCTTCATAATGAAAACAGCGCTGAGCTGCCTCAACCAAACAAACACGGTGATTTTGCGCACACTATGTGTAAACATGTTAGCTATATTAGCATATAAGGTCTACATACAGGCTAACTGTAACTAGCCTTGACACTGCAATGTGGATCTCTATCGAGCAAATAAACGCACACACAGACTTTGCACAACCAACGTGTTAAGCAAAGTGTTGTGTCTAAAACCATTCCCCCATCGAAATTTGATTCCTGTTCTCACAACCAATGCTCACAGCACACCGGCATATAGAGGCTAACGCTAACATAATTTTAATAGTAAGTAAGCTGACAGAAATAATGTTACTAAGGTTAGCTTTCACTGCAGTCAGCCAGCACTGACCTCATCAACTGTGACGTCTCAATAGGGTGGCTTCGGGGCAGCGGAAGAGCGAGGGCAGGAGACCCGGAGTGCCAAATTTGAACGAGGGAGGGAGGTACACAGCAGCAGAAAAGGAGTTGCGGAACAGAGCCAGGGAAACACCTATTCGGCCCGAAGGATTCCTATTGGTCGATTTCTTTGCGTGCCAGCAGCCTCCAGAGAGAGTGGATTTTTTTGGTTCCTTTTGCTGTGAGTTGTGTGTAGGAGATACTTTAGAGCCACAATCATCATCAAACTGAAGATAATGATTTTAACCTTGGGAAAAATCATAGACTATAGCTTTAAACCAAAGCACTATCATCCTTGCAACAATTTTAATATTCATAATGCTAGAGCTCTATTTCTTTCCCTGCCTGTGAAGGACGTGTTAGCATTTACCCCACTTCCTTTCCCCGTAAAAGACATGCTGGCATTAGCCCCACTTTCTATTCTCTGTGAGAGAAATGTGTTAGCATTTACCCCACTTTCTTTCCCCTATGAAAGATGTGTTAGCATTTACCCCCTTCCTTTCCCCGTAAAAGACGTGTTGGCATTAACCCCACTTTTTGTCCCCCGTGAAAGGTGTGTGTTAGCATTTACCCCACTTTTGTTCCCCTGTAATACATATTAGTATTTTTCCCCATTTAATTCTGAGCAAAAGTCATTTGTTAGCACTTAACCTCATGTGTCTCCCAGTGAAGGGCATGATATTTTTAGTCTCTTGTCAAAAACAGGCTCATGTCAATTTCCCGCAACTCCAAAGGAGATGAGACAGCCCAGTGACCAGCTAGTCTCTGCTCTCTCTAGCAATATTTTCATCCAGTTATGCAGAGATGCAATATTTTTATCCTTGCGTAAAAATACCAGGAGTGGTGCCTTTAGCATTTTTGAGATTTTTATATTGATTGGCCACAGGGAGGCACTATAACAAGAAACTTTACATTTTGGCCTTTAACTTTGGAATCTAAGGTCTCAGTAACAACATTCATTTTTTTGCTGGATTCTGAGAGTCCACATGAATCTATTCATATAAGTCACGCCCGTGTATGTGTGTGTGTGCGCGCGTGTGCGCGCATGTTTGTGTACATTTTCCACCCTTTTGAATTTTTTCTAAAGCCTTTAAACTTTTTCCTCTTACATGGTGCAACAAACTTGCACAAAATTTTGTATGCAAGACCTTTCAATGCTGTATACACAAAATTGCCACGTTAAAAGATGTGGCCAAGGTAGAGCAATTCATTTTGTGGATGTGGCTTCTATTGGTAAAATGAGCTCTAGCTCCTGAATGCAACATCCAGTCATCCTCGAAAATAATATCCCTAATCGACTGGCCATTAGACACAAGCCGACCAAACATGGTGCAAATCTGTCCATGGGTGGCATTAAAGCAAACAAAAAGTTGTAACTCCAAAACTGATTGCCCAGTTAACTTAACGTTTTGTATGCTTAATTTTGGCCAAGGTTCCTATTGATATTTGTAAGTACAAGGTCATTTTGCAAACAAGATGGCTGCTATCAGCCAATCACAATTCACCATTCCTGCTACTGTCTGAGCTATCATGTATCATCGCTAAACTTTACAGAATTATTTAGGATGTGTAAAAGACTAATCAACCATTTGCTGGAGGCCTGCCTCTTGCTATTTAAAAAATGTTTCAAATTTAAAATTTTGCTATCTCCTGTAGGCTCTGTTTAAATACCTATCCATGCAGGTGGACAGGGTGTGCTGAGGCGGTTTTAAATGTTAAGCAGTTTTATTGGCTCAGTGAATAGGGCAAGCAGCAACGACTGCCAGTGTTCTCTAACAGATTGATACTTTTTCAATAGACAGGTATCAAGTGCTGTTTTCCAGGTTGCAGGTTGTCTCTAATGTCCCTTGTATCTCTTACTTAAAGTAACTTTCAGTGATTAACTCATACAGGGGCTGAGCCAGCATAGCCAACTTTGGACTCCGTAAATGAGCACAGCTTCCACAAGAAACAGTCAAATTAAAATGAACAACATGTTTCTTGCATCGATAATATTTATAGAAGTAATAATATCTGTGGTATAGCTAACCCCCTAATCATCTATATTCGCTGGTAAGATAGGTTTGTCTTCTTCAGCTGGGATGAATATGAGCATGTTGGTGAATACATCACCCCCTTAAGTGCATGGTGAGGTTTAACTTGAGTGTAAATGGCGTGAGATCCCTGAGTGGAATCTAGACAGAATGTGCCCTGTAAAATCATTCTTTATGGTATCTGAAGGTCATTCATATGAGTCCCCTGTTGATTATTTTCTGAAGTCTGTTTCTGTTTTTTGGTTAAGCTGTTTCATACACATTTCACTATGTCAGTCAGTTCCTGCAGACACTGGTCAGGCCATGTCGCGTGTTGAATGTTTCATTTTTTTTTAAATTATTTTTTGGGAGTTTTTCCTTTATTTGACAGTTATACAGTGTAGAGAGACAGGAAGGTTGGGGAGAAGAATGGGGGAAGACATGCAGCAAATGACCTGAGCTGGAATCGAACCCAGGTCGCTGCGGGAAGGACACAGCCTTTATGGTACGCGCGCTTAGACCGATGAGCCACCGGGGCGCCTGAATGTTTCATGTTTTGATTACTGTTCTTTGTTTCAAACCTGTGCCCCATCGGTCTGGATGGAGACTAATAAAGCTGTCTGCATGGGCAATTGTTGTGAATGGGACGATAGATTTGGCAATTACAGCCCCGGAAAATGAATCAACATTGTTGAATTACTAATGCCTGGCAGGTCCCTGAGAGTCTGCATTTCCTTACGGCCTGTGAATCACACTCAATATACCAGCACCACACTGTCTCATCTCTACCCAACACATTTGCAGTGAAAAACTCTCCATCTCAACTGAACTCATTTCTAACAAAAAAACTTTCCCTTCTCTACTGAACACATCTCTAATCAAAAACTCGGCACGGTGCCCTGGGGACTGAAGAGGAGAGGACTCGGCACGCAGCCCTGGGGACTGAAGAGGAGAGGACTCGGCACGCAGCCCTGGGGACTGAAGAGGAGAGGACTCGGCACGCAGCCCTGGGGACTGAAGAGGAGAGGACTCGGCACGCAGCCCTGGGGACTGAAGAGGAGAGGACTCGGCACGCAGCCATGGGGACTGAAGAGGAGAGGACTCAGCACGCAGCCCTGGGGAGAGCCCGTGCTCACTGTGATGGATTTTGTTGTTCGGCTGCCCACCCTTACTGTTTGTTGTCGCTGAGTCAAAAAGTTAAAGACCCATCTGCAGATGCTGTTGTTGATCTTTAAGAGCAGCAGTTTTTCCACCAACTGCTGAGGAATACACTACATTACATTACATTACAGGTTCTTAGCAGACGCTCTTATCCAGAGCGACGTATAAAAAGTGCAAAAGATCGGTAGAAAAGTGCAGAGCTCCTAGGAGACACGTACAAATGCTAACAGTAAAAGTGACAGAGAACACATCATTCAGTTGTTACAAGTCCAAACCAATAGGCAAACACCAAATATACTGACAAAAAGACTAAATAAAATTAACAAAATCAAGGATAAGCAATAAAGCAATGTGGGATGTAATGTTAGAGTTATTCAGGGCAGTGGAGGAGGGGAAAGGTGGAGCCCGAAGAGGTGGGTTTTCAGGCTGCGCTTGAAGTTGCTCAAGGACTCTGACGTTCGAACCTCGATAGGTAGATCATTCCACCAACGAGGAACCAGGACAGACAGCAGTCTTGAGCGGGAAGGGCAGGGGCAGAGAGGGGGTGGAGCCAGGCGACCAGAAGTGGCAAAGCGGAGTGCTCTGGCAGGCGTGTATAGTCTGAACAGTCTCCGGATGTATGCTGGAGCTGTTCCGTTGACTCCCTGGTAGGCTAGCACCAATGTCTTAAATTTGATGCGAGCTGCGACAGGCAGCCAGTGGAGCCTTGTGAGCAGGGGGGTGACGTGGGAGTATCTCGGGAGGTTGTGAACCAGGCGAGCTGCAGCGTTCTGGATGAGCTGCAGGGGTCTGATGGCAGATGCTGGGAGGCCGGCGAGGAGGGAGTTGCAGTAGTCCAGGCAGGAGAGGGTCAGCGTTTAGACTAGGAGCTGCGTTGAGTAGCTGGTGAGGAAGTGCCGGATTCTACGGATGTTGCAGAGGAAGAACCTGCAGGCCCGAGTCACTGCTGCGATGTTCGCAGCAGAGGAGAGCCTGACATCTAACAGGACCCCAAGGTTCTTCACACACAGTGAGGGCGAAATAGTGATTTCCCCCAGGGTGATGATCAGGTCCAGAAGGAGGGAGGATGGAGCAGGGATGTAGATCATCTCCGTCTTGCTTGGGTTGAGCTTCAGGTGATGGTTGTCCACCCAGCTCTGGATGTTCCGCAGGCAGGCAGAGATGCGGGTGGAGACCTCATCAGAGGAGGGAAAAGAGAGAAAAAGTTGAGTGTCATCAGCATAAAAATGATACGAAAAACCATGAGCAGAAATGACAGGACCAAGAGACTGGATATAAAGAAAGAAGAAGAGTGGACCAAGAACTGAGCCTTGGGGGACGCCTGTGGTAAGGGGGCGAGGTGTTGATACTCCACCAGCGACCGGAGAGGTACGACTTCAACCAGTTGAGGGCTGTACCACAGA
Organism: Gymnothorax javanicus; assembly: GCA_029692085.1. Taxonomy (NCBI): domain Eukaryota; kingdom Metazoa; phylum Chordata; class Actinopteri; order Anguilliformes; family Muraenidae; genus Gymnothorax; species Gymnothorax javanicus. The sequence goes on along the minus strand of CM056206.1, from coordinate 2,709,153 downwards.
TCCCCAATGCAGACAGGGAAGACAGGAGGATGGAGTGGTCGACAGTGTCAAATGTGGCGGAGAGGTCGAGGAGGATCAGGATGGACGAGAGGGAGGCAGCACGTGCGGTGTGAAGTGCCTTGCTGACGGAGATGAGCACAGTCTCCGTGGAGTGGGCAGCTCTGAAGCCAGACTGGTGAGGTTGTTACCTGCAAGAATGATGGTGTTGAAGGCACTGCTAAAATCAATGAACGGAGGCCTAGCATATGCGTTCTTCTGCTCAAGGTGAGACAGTGAGAGGTGAAGCATGGTGGAGCTATGGTTTCTCATTACTGCAGTTTGTGCTCTGAGCAGTGAGCGCACCTCCCCTGTCAGCTATGGTTTCTCATTAGCAGGCCTCTGGATGGTCTTGACCACTGTCAAATCCTCAATGCACTTATTTATGCAGCCGATGACAGTTTCTGTGTACTACTGCAGGTTTGTCTCTCCACAGTGTCTGTGTACTCCTGCAGGTCTGTCTTTCCTCCGTTTCTGTGTACTCCTGCAGGTCTGTCTTTCCTCAGTTTCTGTGTACTCCTGCAGGTCTGTCTCTCCACAGTGTCTGTGTCTGCAGGTCTGTCTCTCCACTCCTGCTCCTGCAGGTCTGTCTCTCCACAGTGTCTGTGTACTCCTGCAGGTCTGTCTCTCCACAGTGTCTGTGTGCTCCTGCAGGTCTGTCTCTCCACAGTTTCTGTGTACTCCTGCAGTTCTGTCTCTCCACAGTGTCTGTGTACTCCTGCAGGTCTGTCTCTCCACAGTGTCTGTGTACTCCTGCAGGTCTGTCTCTCCACAGTGTCTGTGTACTCCTGCAGGTCTGTCTCTCCACAGTTTCTGTGTACTCCTGCAGGTCTGTCTCTCCACAGTGTCTGTGTACTCCTGCAGGTCTGTCTCTCCACAGTGTCTGTGTACTCCTGCAGGTCTGTCTCTCCACAGTGTCTGTGTACTCCTGCAGGTCTGTCTCTCCACAGTGTCTGTGTGCTCCTGCAGGTCTGTCTCTCCACAGTGTCTGTGTACTCCTGCAGGTCTGTCTCTCCACAGTGTCTGTGTTCTCCTGCAGGTCTGTCTCTCCTCAGTGTCTGTGTACTCCTGCAGGTCTGTCTCTCCACAGTGTCTGTGTACTCCTGCAGGTCTGTCTCTCCACAGTGTCTGTGTACTCCTGCAGGTCTGTCTCTCCACAGTTCTGTGTCTCCTGCAGGTCTGTCTCTCCTGCAGGTCAGTGTCTGTCTCTCCTGCAGGTCTGTCTCTCCACAGTGTCTGTGTACTCCTGCAGGTCTGTCTCTCCACAGTGTCTGTGTACTCCTGCAGGTCTGTCTCTCCACAGTGTCTGTGTACTCCTGCAGGTCTGTCTCTCCACAGTGTCTGTGTACTCCTGCAGGTCTGTCTCTCCTCAGTGTCTGTGTACTCCTGCAGGTCTGTCTCTCCACAGTTTCTGTGTGCTCCTGCAGGTCTGCAGTGTCTGGTCTGTCTCTCCACAGTTTCTGTGTACTCCTGCCTGCAGGTCTGTCTCTCCACAGTTTCTGTGTACTCCTGCAGGTCTGTCTCTCCACAGTGTCTGTGTACTCCTGCAGGTCTGTCTCTCCACAGTGTCTGTGTACTCCTGCAGGTCTGTCTCTCCACAGTTTCTGTGTACTCCTGCAGGTCTGTCTCTCCACAGTGTCTGTACTCCTGCAGGTCTCCTGCAGGTCTGTCTCTCCACAGTGTCTGCGTGCTCCTGCAGGGTCTGTCTCTCCTCAGGTCTGTTTCTGCGTACTCCTGCAGGTCTGTCTCTCCTCAGTTTCTGCGTACTCCTGCAGGTCTGTCTCTCCTCAGTGTCTGCGTACTCCTGCAGGTCTGTCTCTCCTCAGTTTCTGTGTACTCCTGCAGGTCTGTCTCTCCACAGTGTCTGTGTACTCCTGCAGGTCTGTCTCTCCACAGTGTCTGTGTACTCCTGCAGGTCTGTCTCTCCACAGTTTCTGTGTACTCCTGCAGGTCTGTCTCTCCACAGTGTCTGTGTACTCCTGCAGGTCTGTCTCTCCACAGTGTCTGTGTGCTCCTGCAGGTCTGTCTCTCCACAGTGTCTGTGTACTCCTGCAGGTCTGTCTCTCCACAGTGTCTGTGTACTCCTGCAGGTCTGTCTCTCCACAGTGTCTGTACTCCTGCAGGTCTGTCTCTCCTCAGCAGGTCTGCAGGTCTCTCCACAGTGTCTGTGTACTCCTGCAGGTCTGTCTCTCCACAGTGTACTCCTGCAGGTCTGTCTCTCCACAGTGTCTGTGTACTCCTGCAGGTCTGTCTCTCCACAGTGTCTGTGTACTCCTGCAGGTCTGTCTCTCTCCACAGTGTCTGTGTACTCCTCAGGGGTCTGTCTCTCCACAGTGTCTGTACTCCTGCAGGTCTGTCTCTCTCCACAGTGTCTGTGTACTCCTGCGGGTCTGCAGGTCTGTCTCTCCACAGTGTCTGTGTACTCCTGCAGGTCTGTCTCTCCACAGTGTCTGTGTACTCCTGCAGGTCTGTCTCTCCACAGTGTCTGTGTACTCCTGCAGGTCTGTCTCTCCACAGTGTCTGTGTACTCCTGCAGGTCTGTCTCTCCACAGTGTCTGTGTACTCCTGCAGGTCTGTCTCTCCACAGTGTCTGTGTACTCCTGCAGGTCTGTCTCTCCACAGTGTCTGTGTACTCCTGCAGGTCTGTCTCTCCACAGTGACGGGCCGTGGACGGGCCGTCAAAGTGACAAGGGGTTAATCGCAAGACAAAACAAACATTGACAGCACAACAAAGACAGCAACAGAGAACACAGGGCCAATCAACAAAATTTCATCAGGAAATAAAACAGGGTTGATGTTGATGTCATATGTAGGTGTAAATGTGAGTGACGTGTGGGGTGAAGTAAGCAGAAACATAGGAAAAGGAGATTTACAAAAAACCCTAAAATAAATATATAAATGAATAGTAAACAGACGAGGGTCAGGGCACTGTCAGGGAGCTCCAGAACTGCTCAGCAGGGTCAGTCCGGCAGGATCATTCAAATTATTGTTACATTTTGTGGTTATTGATATGTGAACAAAAGTGTAATCATAGTCTCGGAGCAGCACGATGGTGCAGAGGGCAGAACTGCCACCTCAAAATAAGAGGGTTGTGGGCGCATACCCTGCCCATGCGGAGATCTCAGGGTAAGAGGGTCGTGGGCTCATACCCTGCCCATGTGGAGCTCTCAGGGTAAGAGGGTTGTGGGCTCATAACCTGCCCATGTGGAGCTCTCAGGGTAAGAGGGTTGTGGGCTCATAACCTGCCCATGTGGAGCTCTCAGGGTAAGAGGGTTGTGGGCTCATAACCTGCCCATGTGGAGCTCTCAGGGTAAGAGGGTCGTAGGCTCATACCCTGCCCATGTGGAGCTCTGTTTGTCTGGGAACCAAGATGTTACTCACTTACTTGTGTGTTTGGGGTCGTTGTCTTGTTGAATCACCCATATTAAGGGCATTTCCATTTCGGCATACGGCAAAATAATCTCTTCAAGTATTCTGATGTATTCAGACTGATCCATAATCTCTGGTATACGCTAAACAGGCCCAACACCATAGTATGAAAAACATCCTCATACCATGATTTTTGCACCACTATGCTTCACTGTCGTCACAGTATACTGTAGCTCGAATTCAGTACCTGGGGGTCGTCTGACATACTCTTGAGGATCCCTAGACCCAAAAAGAATAGTTTTTCTCTCATCAGTCCACGGAACGTAACACCATTTCTCTTTGGGCCAATCGATGCGTTCCTTGGCAATTTTTATTTATTTTATTTTTTTTATAAGAAGAACTGTTTATTGGCTTTTTGAGGACAAGTAATGTACACATTGCAGTAGCAGCACTCCGTGGAGAACATGAAAAGCAGCATAATATACTGCAAACACAGAGGCGAAATAAAACAATGTCCTGATGATACAAAGATAAGGACTGAAAAGTATATGTTGATATAAAACAGACATAAAAAAGAAAAATAAACGAATAAGTAATAAATAAAAATAAATAAAAAAATAGATAAATAATAAAAAAGGAAAAAAAAGGAGTTGCATTTTGATAGTGGATGTAATTCAAGGAGGACAAAAGGGAAAAATGAATAAACAAATGCATAAACTAGCACATATAAATACATTAAGGGGGGGGGGGGAATTGGCAACATCCGAGAACCCAAAAATATATTAATATAATACATTATCCGCCACCCCGGAACCACACGGCCCCAAACGACATTTTTGTCAAAGATGAGACATTCACAGCTATAACAGCTAATTAGCCTTATGTGATATATTTCAGGTTTTATGCATGTTTGAGCTTCTTATGCAAAACTTTGAAACTCAATATCAAAACCATTTAGAAGTCAGATAAGACCCTGCAATTCCAACATGACGCACCATTAAGGCGCAATCACACACACATATGGAGTACATGAATCAATTTACTTTTGCTGGGATATTGACCATTTGTCAAAAAGCGGTTTCCAAATTTTCAAAAAACATTTTCTTTATTGGCAAGTTTATATCGAAGGCCCTCCATATGAGTCACATTACCAAGTTCCCTCAACCACTGATGAAAGGAGGGGCTAGCTTCAGACTTCCAATGTTGCAAAATAAGGCGTTTCCCCAGTAAAGTACAGAGAGAGATGGCCCGAACAATGTAGCTGTCCATGGGTGAGTGAACAGATAGTCCAAATATGACAAGAAAGGGGTCTGGTGTTACTGTTTTACTGTAAGCTTTCGACATATAATCAAATATTAGAGACCAAAAGGAGTGGAGCTTGGGACATGACCATATCTCATGAGTAAGCGTACCTATATCCTGTTTACACTTGTCACAAAGGCGGGAGATGTTAGGATGAATAACATGGAGTCTAGATTTTGTGTCGTGAAGTCTGTGTACAATCTTTAATTGTATAAGTTGATGTCTTGCATTTATAGAGCTGTTGTGTATCTTGGTAAGAGCTACTTCGCATGTATCGTCAGTGATCTCTGTCCCAAACTCAGCCACCCAGGCATTTCTTAGTTTATCATCAGATAATACCACATGGGCTTGTAGGGATGAGTATAGAAAAGAGATTGATCCCTTGCTGTTGGGTTCATGACGAATAAGGTTATCAAGTAAGGTGTGTTTAGATCTATTTTCGTAATGTGAGTCCTCATATAATTTCTTATTTGGAACAATCTAAAAAGTGTGAGGATGGGAGCTTATGAGACTGTCGCAGCTGCTGGGAGGATGTCAGTTTACCTTCGAGATATAAGTCTCCAGTTGTGAATATATTTTTGTCTTTCCAAATGGAGAAAATTAGATCATCCGAACCAGGAGGGAAAGCATTCTTTTTGCAAATAGCACTATCCATGTAAATTTGGGGCAGATTAAGAAAGGACTGAATACACTTCCAAGTTTTTAAAGAGTTCAAAATGATGGGACTGGTTATGTATGATGGAATTTTCACCTTAACGGGATTGTTCAAAAGCACAGGAAGAGTTGTTCGCCCGCAGGCTGCCTGCTCAATCTGAAGCCAACAAGTCCTTGTAACTTAAGTGGAGTCTGTGGTCCGGTTTTTTAGCTCCGCTGTGACGATAGCAGTCAGCGGAGCTTTTCTAGTGCCCAGTCTGTCTGTCTGTCTGTCCGTCCGGCATCCACTTTTCACTTCAAATTTGAATATCTCAAAAACTGTCTGATAATTTTCTTTCTAATTTGGTGTGAGCCTTTCTTATGATACTCTGAATATTCACTGTGAAAATTAGAAAATTCTATGTCCCGGTTTTTGAGAAATTCAACATTTTGGACTTAGAAAATCAGTGTTTGTGCTCATTTTTTCAGTCTTTCATTAATATCTCAAAAACTGTCTGATAATATTGCAGTAGTTTGGGTTAGGGTAAAGGACTGAGGCAGTTGTAGGGTTAGGGTCAGGGAATGAGGCAGTTGTAGGGTTAGGGTCAGGGACTGAGGCAGTTGTAGGGTTAGGGTCAGGGACTGAGGCAGTTGTAGGGTTAGGGTCAGGAACTGAGGCAGTTGTAGGGTTAGGGTCAGGGACTGAGGCAGTTGTCAGGTTAGGGTCAGGGAATGAGGCAGTTGTCAGGTTAGGGTCAGGGAATGAGGCAGTTGTCAGGTTAGGGTCAGGGAATGAGGCAGTTGTAGGGTTAGGGTCAGGGACTGAGGCAGTTGTAGGGTTAGGGTCAGGGACTGAGGCAGTTGTCAGGTTAGGGTCAGGGAATGAGGCAGTTGTAGGGTTAGGGTTAGGGAATGAGGCAGTTGTAGGGTTAGGGTCAGGGAATGAGGCAGTTGTAGGGTTAGGGTAAAGGACTGAGGCAGTTGTAGGGTTAGGGTTAGGGCATAGGTAAGGTTCAGAATAAACTGGAGTCTGAGTTGTCGATTCTCTGCTTTGCAGGATTACTGAGGGAATGGAGAGTTCTTCAAGCGTATGGAAAACATTCTCCGGAAGCAAGAAACCATTGAGCAGACCGCCAGGACTGAGGTATTGTTGATCAATCTAGTCCTTATTTTTGAGAATTCGAATCTCTGCAAACACGATTCTTTGAGCTGATCTGCTGAATTCATCCTTTGCATCGTTCGCATCATTTGCTCCCCTGCAGGAGCTCTTTTAAACAAGTTGCCACATGATAGGTTTTCAACAAGCGGTGCTCAAAGGGTTACTGATGTTGGGAATCCTGACCACCCAGCTGGTACCCATGCTGAAGAGTTAGCATGTTTCATCATGGAGTCGCCGCTTGCACTGCTAGTGTTGGGAAGGCCACGGCTGGATCATCACAACCCTTGTGTGGACAGGCCCTCAGGGCCCAGTTTATCGTGTTCTCAGTCCTGCTTTTGTTCGACTTCTGGCCCCGCTGCACCTCCTTCCTCTGAGCACCAGAAGCAGCTGCCGGACCTGAAAGGAGTTTTTCCCCATTTACCCTCACCTCTGTCTGGCATTAACCCCTGAGTGACGGGGAGCTTTACGCCTGCCAGTGCAGTGGCGTAGTCGGGACTGAAATTGGTAGGCCCCAGAACATCCCATAACAATAATCATTAGTCCTGGCTTGTTCTCAATCATTTTCCTTTGTTTTCCAATTATAATAATAATACATTGGCAATCAAAGTCATGGCTTCTTTCACCGTGTGATCAATCGGCGAATAAACAATCGGCTGAATTCAGAACAGAAGAATAATTTACGCGAAAATAGGCCTATGCTTTACGAAAGACAAACTGCTCTGAAACGTCCGCACCACCTTTTCCGCACATCACGCAATTAGACTGGCGCTTCATGATCGTTTAAATAGTTTAAATTACAATAAAAGATTATTTGAAACGTCTTTATACACTTTCATAGCTTCCAACCCCCGAGAAAAGAAAGGCGTGAGAAGTCCACAGTCATAATTAGTTTCTTTGTTCCTAGTGGTGAAATCTAATGTAACGCACGTGAAACTGGGAAACTTCCATGCACAAGGACGTCAATTCCACGTGAGAATCCCTTAAATACACGTTGATCGAATAATGACTGATCCACGTTCTGATGATACATCGCTTTTCAATCTCGGTGCAGCATGGGTTGATTACTTTGTTTGCAGAATTGAAATTTTCAATCTTCATTTCTGTTATGAAGAGTAAGATAGCCGACTACAGCATGAGGACATGATATGCCACGAAAAAGCATGACTCACGCCATATGCATGAACATTGACAGGTATGCAATTTTGAATAATGCTGACTTGAATGCGCCAAATTACTCATCCAAATGATTGATTGTCGTCCTACCTAAACGGGGAGAACAAGCAGCACCTGATAGTGTGGAGTGTTCTCAGAGTCAATCTGTTGTTAATTATGATAATGACTGAGAACAAGTCAGGACTAATAATTGTTTTAAAGGGATGTTCTGTGCCCCACCAAATTTTCAGATCTCGCTACGCCACAGTGCAAGTGCTAGTATACTGAATACATTCTGGATGACTAGCTCATCAGCCAAGAGATACGTATATGGGGAAACGCATACGAGTGCAGTTATCCCCCGTAGCGCGCCAGTCAGTGCGAAAATAATTCCGTCCACAGCGAGTACTTAGCGACCAACGCCACTGCCCCCAAATATGCTGCTCCCGTCAGTAAGAGGTCTTCAGCATCATAAAAGGCCACAATGTGGCTACAATTGTAGAGAGCTCCTTCCATTGTGCCATCATGTTAGACACGGTGACAAAGTTCATGTCACCTCATATACATACAACTGACCATCAAAGATAATTTTGCTGAATAGTGTTACTTCAAACCAGTTTAAACAACTTTTTTAGCATCAATAATCATGGAATGAGATCAATAATCATGGAACGAGCCTTCAAACATGCATTTAGGCTATACAAGAGTTAAAAAAAGACCTTTCAATTGTTATAAGAAATTGGTATTTTCAGTGTTTTTGTTTATTACCCACATGTTTACCTCAATCTACAAACCCCAATTCCAATGAAGTTGGGACGTTGTGTAAAACGTGAATAAAAACACAATACAATGATTTGCAAATCCTTTTCAAACTATATTCAATTGAGTACACGACAAAGACAAGATATTTAATGTTCAAACTGATAAACTTTATTGTTTTTTGGAAATATTCACTCATTTTGAATTTGAAGCCCTTCAACACATCCCAAAAAAGCTGGGACAGGGGCAACAAAAGACTGGGAAATTTGAGGAATGCCCAAAAAAACTCCTGTTTGGAACATTCCACAGGTGAACAGGTGAATTGGAAACAGGTGAGTGCCATGATTAGGTATAAAAGGAGCATCCCCGAAAGGTTCAGTCGTTCACAAGCAAGGATGGGGCGAGGTTCACCACTTTGTGAACAACTGCGTGAGCAAATAGTCCAACAGCTTAAGAACAACGTTTCTCAATGTACAGTTGCAAGGAATTTAGGGATGTCATCATCTACAGTCCAAAATATCATCAAAAGATTCAGCAAATCCCAAGTAATCTCTACTCGTAAGCGGCAAGGCCAAAAACCAACATTGAATGCCCGTGACCGTCAGTCCCTCAGGCGGCACTGCATTAAAAACCAACATCATTCTGTAAAGGATATTACCATGTGGGCTCAGGAACACTTTGGAAAACCATTGTCAGTTAACATAGTTTGTTGCTACATCTACAAATGCAAGTTAAAACTCTACCATGTGTAACCCCTTGATTTTGACTGATGCTACTCTTGCAGAAATCACAGGCAAACAGGGCGAATGGGTTCACAGCGCTTGTTGTTTATTAGACTGGCAATAAATGGCACATACAAGACAAGTTGTCAGTGCGGTAGCTCTTAACTTTCTGGCTCCGCAACATCACCAGCATAACGCAAACTAAGAATAAATCGTGTATTCCATATTAAGTAGTTTTTGTGATCGTATAGTTTAAAAGAAGAGTATATTCTATTCTTATAGTAAATGGCATATAGTGAAGATTTCCAAATCGCTTGAACCCGTCTCTAGCAGATAACATCACATTCATATTTCAGACACATAAAAACTATGAACATACCCGGCAATAAATGGCACATACAAGACAAGTTGTCAGTGTGGTAGCTCTTAACTTTCTGGCTCCTGTGTATCAAAATACAGCGTAGTCACTAACTGTTGTTCATCTCGTGACAGCTGTCAAACTGATCTCAAAAGACGTTAACCAGCCAAACATTCTATGGCCAGCTGTCATTTCAAGTAGCTAGCAAGTTGTAACAGATATGATATATAAAACGAGACAGGAGTTAAAACAGTTCTATTACCTTTCTGTTTACTCTCTATATACCCATAAAGAGATTTACATAGTTTGACAACAATTACAAGTTAAACAGAAGGATATCATACAGGTAAGTTACAGGAGCTCATATTTCAATCTACCACAACATCACCAGCATAACGCAAACTAAGTGACGCGTTACTGCGTTACCATGACAACCTGTTACTGACAGCTTGAGTCAGGCATTACACATTCCATTAAACCTGAATATTCTCATATATTTTGGCAAACTCCATATACATCCAATACATGTTTAAACCACTCTGGTTACACATGCAAAGCGAAAGCCATACATCAACAACACCCAGAAATGCCACCGGCTTCTCTGGGCCCGAGCTCATCTGAGATGGACTGATGCAAAATGGAAAAGTGTGCTGTGGTCTGACGAGTCCACATTTCAAATTGTTTTTGTAAATCATAGACGTTGTGTCCTCTGGGCTAAAGAGGAAAAGGACCATCCAGATTGTTATCAGCGCAAAGTTCAAAAGCCAGCATCTGTGATGGTATGGGGATGTGTTAGTGCCCATGGCAGGGGTAACTTGCACATCTGTGAAGGCACCATTAATGCTGAAAGGTACATACAGGTTTTAGAGCAACATATGCTGCCATCCAAGCGACATCTTTTTCAGGGACGTCCCTGCTTATTTCAGCAAGACAATGCCAAGCCACATTCTGCTCGTTTTACAACAGCGTGGCTTTGTAGTGAAAGAGTGCGGGTAATAGACTGGCCTGCCTGCAGTCCAGACCTGTCTCCCATTGAAAATGTGTGGCACGTTATGAAGCGCAAAATACAACAACGGAGACCCCGGACTGTTGAGCAACTGAAGTCATACATCAAGCAAGAATGGGAAAGAATTCCACCTACAAAGCCTCTACAATTAGTGTCCTCAGTTCCCAAACGCTTATTGAGTGTTGCTAAAAGGAAAGGTGATGTAACACAGTGGTAAACATGCCCCTGTCCCAGCTTTTTTGGAACGTGTTGCTGGGATCAAATTCAAAATGAGTGAATATTCCCAAAAAAACAAAAAAGTTCATCAGTTTTAACATGAAATATCTTGTCTTTGTCGTGTACTCAATTGAAAATAGGTCGAAAAGGATTTGCAAATCATTGTATTCTGTTTTTATTCACGTTTTACACACCGTCCCAACTTTACTGGAATAGGAGTTTGTACATGTGGGGATGATTTTTTTGCTCTCATTGCCCACAATAGTATTTTTCAATTATTTTCACCAAAAAATTATAGAGAAGTAATATATTACGACCCCTTTCAGAAAAAAGTGGAAGTGACTAATCATCACTGCATGCTACTGTAGATAACGCAATCAATAGCGTCTGTGTGGGGAAAGTGACGTAGCTTGGGCCATGCTTAAATGCTGCATGGCACTGTAAGAAACATCATCAAGCGTATCAAAGAGACCGGTTTGCTAAAATCTAGTGGCAATAGATGCACAGAATAGAAGTTAAGAGTGACTTTTTCTTAGATCAGCCAATACTGGCGAAATTGGCCAACTCACCATCTCCAAATCTCTTCATAATTCTTAATTATTGAGTTTGGGGCTTGGAATAGGGAAATCAGTCATGACCTTGGTATTTAACCCCTCCCCTGCTGAGCAGGCCATGCCCACTTTTCTGTGCCATATTGAGCGATAACAAATTTGACTGCTCCATATTTCAAACTACCTACATGGAGGTCCCAAGTTTTTTATCAATTATTCTTGAAACTAGGGTTAATGGACTGCAACTTGAAGTGTAAAAATCCTGGGACCCCCGTGTAGGTTGACGCTAGCGCCACCTGAAGTCAGAAACAATGCCATTTCTGACACATGGAAATTGGGTCCTAGTTCCATCCTACATGAAGGTCCCAAACAAATTATAACTGTTTTCCAATCTTTGCATGCCAGACATCAATAATCAGCAATAAAAGTTTTGAGACCTTTGTGCAGGAAGGAGAATAAGAGACCAAAAGTGGGGTAGATGGGCGTGGTCACTCAACTTTGAGCCACGCCCACTAAAACCTACATGGCCCCCAGGTGGACCATCACCAGTATCTGCTACATCCACATATGAACTTACAATTTTGCCAATAAAAAGCTTGGGACCTTTTCATTCCATGCAGATATTTACCCTTTTGTTTGTCATATCTGAGTATTTCATCAGTATCTGTGTACATACAAATTGTGTACATTATGTACGTAGACAATACTCTCCTGTTTATTTCAATGCAAGTTTGATTCACAATTGAAAATTCTTTTGTCATTATCAGTTAGTTGATATTTCTGGGACATATTAATTGTACCATGAAGAATAAAAACCCTTGAACATATTGTGCTTATTTTTCTATATTGTGAGGATTTTCAGGTAAAAACATTTCTAAACAGATCAAATTAGACTGAGAAAATCAGTAAGCTCCAAATTAGGTAGTTGACCACAGGTGTTTTGCTTTCTTTCAAAATAATTTGCCTGAACTTAAAGCTGGAGTATGCAATCTTGGAACAGCAAGCAAGATTTGAATGTAGCCTCACCTCTAAACCCACCCCCTCCCCTCAAGTCTCTGACCAAAGCCACGCCCCCTGACTCATTGCTTTGGTGAAACTCCAGAGGCCGGACGTAGACACAGGATAAAAGTGCAAGGGAGGGGGCGGCCTGCTGCGCGTGCACGAGAAATGATTGACATCGTCAGTCACTCCTCCTGGCTCAGATTGGTTGTTTTGTCCCGGTCGCGGTGAAATCCTGCAGAAGGAATTAGAAGCACTAGATGGATTTTCTCAAAGATCATCTGACTCACATCCCACTGTCAGGTCATAGTTACAGTTTTAAGAAATATGACAAAAAGTGATTTTTTTAAAAATTGCAAACTCCAGCTTTAATAAAATAAACATGAAACAGAACAGGTGTCACTCTATTGTTTGCCCAATAAATAGTTAGTTTTTGCAACCATGTATCAACAGTTTCACCAATGAGGAACCTATTGATTGTAAGTTGATTAAATGTTCAGTTAAATTGTTCTGCAGTTATTTACACAAGTTTCTACTATATCTCAATGTGGATATGACATTTTCATTCTTCATGGCATTTATAGGTTTTTCAGATGTGGCTTAAGTGGATTAATAACAGCTCTAAAGATAACTGCACCTAAATAAGACAAATCAACAGCTTGTTATTCCTAAGGCTGCAATTGTGGTTGGAACAAAAACCAGCATACACAGTGGGGCGCCAGGACCGAGTTTGAGAACCACTGCACTAAGTGATGCTTTGGATATAAATCCTTGTGTAGATTACTTTACAAGGATTTCAACAGGAACTATTGTCAGATCTACACAAGATGGAGGTGATGAATGCCAAAACAATTTTCGCTGCACCACAAAAAATTCATTATTGTGGGCCATCTTTCGAAGACTAATGAGAACAGTAAACCTTGGGAGTTTTCAAGAGCAGGCTTGACTTAAAGCTGGATACCATTGAGTCATTGAGTATCTGAAGTGATATATTCACAATAGTACAAGTAAATAGAAACTGGCGATCCTAGTTGGGCTGAACGGCCTGTTCTCACTGTTGTAGGAATTTTGATTTTATATTCCTGGTATTACCTTCTCAGAAAGAACTCAGACAGAGACAAAGGAATTAATATTTCCAAGCCAAAGGTCAGTTTACTTTTTCTGCAGAAAAAGGATCCCCGCCACATGCGAGAACTCTCGTTACAGGCAAAAGCAAGGATAACCAAAAAGGATTTTGCTGTGGTTTAAGTAAGAGTCCATCTTGACATCCTCCTCCCCCTCGAGCTGATTTACGCATCATGGTATCAACAGGAATGTTGCAGACGCACACAGCCCACGTAAAGCCGGCCCCGGAGTATGCATACATCGTATCGTTCGGCATCCCAGGCTCAACTTGTACTGTTTTTCCTGAGAACATATAAACTTGAGAGAGAAAGAGAACATCTTGGCCCTGTCAGGACTGCATGGCTCCAGATAAACTATAAGCAATTACGCATTGTTCAAATTTGTGGAAGCTACAGCTATGAAGGCCTAGGCTAATCAGAAACAGGCAAGAGTACACTACCATAGCCTAATAAAAATTGAGCCAGAGCAAGCAAGGATAAACAATTAATAATAATTAAATGAATCAATATAAAAATGATTCCACATTTCCCCCCTGTTTATAATTGATTATCCGCCAGCATGCCACTTCTCTCGATTTTCGACATGTACTTCATTCACGGGGAGAGTATACACTTCATTGGTGTCCTGTAACAGAAACATCTGATATTGTGGATTAGTACTCAACATTTTTGATATCAATCCTTTAATTATGGGAACCCCACAGCAACTGCAGAAGAGCAGTACAGCAGCCCCAGCTGCTACAAGACTTAATACAGACGTAATAATACAAACTCCTGCTTCCCTTAGCCTAAGAAAAATTGAGCCAGAGCAAGCAAGGATAAACAATTAATAATAATTAAATGAATCAATATAAAAATGATTCCACACTCACCACTCATGTCATGTTATGTTATGTTAGTAGTTTCAGGAGGTTTTCATTTCAATACACATGTGAACAAAGTATTTTGAATTAATGCAGCCTCTGTCTGGTGAAAGAGAAACTTGAAATCGAAACGTGCATTGTATCATGCGTGCAAAAGTAAACAGTCATCATAAAGTAGGCAAAAAGCACTTGGAACGAGAGTTACATACCATGTAGTTTCTTCTTTATCCAAATCATGTATGATGTGTACTGCCATGAACAACAGGCCCCTGCCAGCCTCAAAAAGTGATAATGTGCAAAAGAGACCAGTGCTGATGGATTTAAGCCAGGCTCTGTAGGTCATTCCTGTTGGCAACACCAAAAGGAAGATTAGGAGGAGCCTGTTTATAAATGACTCGACACCTGATAGGAGAAGTGTGAAACAGGATGTGGGTATAAATGACTCCACACCTGATAAGAGAAGTGTGAAACAGGATGTGGGTATAAATGACTCCACACCTGATAAGAGAAGTGTGAAACAGGATGTGGGTATAAATGACTCCACACCTGATAAGAGAAGTGTGAAACAGGATGTGGGTATAAATGACTCCACACCTGATAAGAGAAGTGTGAAACAGGATGTGGGTATAAATGACTCCACACCTGATAAGAGAAGAGTGAAACAGGATGTGGGTATAAATGACTCCACACCTGATAACAGAAGTGTGAAACAGGATGTAGGCCAAAAGATACAGCTGAAAAACCTTGTGGGGCAGCCGCCCAGATTTTAACCAAAATGTATGAAATGAAAGTGTTAATGTCAAAATTTATTGGAGCTAAAATGGCCCCTTGAGGATTATTGAACTCTGATTTAAAAGGAGAAGTATGAAATGGAACTTAGCTTGAAAGATACATGTACATGTACACAATTCACACAATTTGTGTGTACATATTTAAATACTGAAATATGACAAATAAAAGGGTTAATATCTGCATGGAATGAAAAGGTTTCAAGCTTTTTACTGGCAAAATTGTAAGTTCTTATGTGGATGTAGCAGATACTGGTGATGGTCCACCTGGGGTTTTAGTGGGCGTGGCTCAAAGTTGAGTGACCACGCACATCTACCCCACTTTTGGTCCCTTATTCCCCTTCCTGCACAAAGGCCCCAAAACCTTTATTCCTGATTATTGATGTTTGGCATGCAAAGATTGGAAAACAGTTGTAATTTGTTTGGGACCTTTATGTAGGATGGAACTAGGACCCAATTTCCATGTGTCGGAAATGGCATCGCTTATGACATCAGGTGGCGCTAGCATCAACCTACATGGAGGTCCCACGATTTTTTTCACTTGAAGTTGCAGTCCACCAACTCTAGTTTCAAGAATAACTGATAAAAACTTGGGACTTCCATGTAGGTTGAAATTTGGAGCAGTCAAATTTGTTATCGCTCAAAATGGCACAGAAAAGTGGCCGTGGCCCGCTCAGCAAGGAAGGGGTTAATTACAAAGGTCATGACTGATTTCCCTATTCCCAGCCCCAAACTCAATAATTATGAATTATGAAGAGATTTGGAGATGGTGAGTTGGCACCCTTGGGCTGATCTTAGAAAAAGGCACTCTTAAGTGCCTCTGATGTTTGTTATCTGTGCATGGCAAATAATCAAAAAAAAATCAATAGTTGACAGTACTCCGTGATGATATTAATAGCGCCAGAAGTGAAGAGATGAAAGTACCAAGATCTACTTTTTCCAGACGCCTGTGTGAAAATGGTCTGATTGGTCATATTGCTGCCAAGAGCTGGCAACTTCAAAATAAGACTTGAGTTTTCCAAGAAATTCAAGGATTGGACACCAGTGGACAGGGCCAAGTCCTTTGGACCGATGAATCAAAATTCAAAATTTTCTCACCCAAACGCAGAACTAACATGCACCATAAAGTTGAAGACTGTTTCAAAAATGACTTTTCAACCCCTTCAGTAAAACATGGAGGTAGTCATATTATGGTTTGGGGTTCAATCTGCCAGAAAGGAGCTAGTGAGCTTATAAAAATCAATGGAATCATGGATAAAAAGAAGTATAACAGCATCCTTTCGAGGCACATATTGCTATTTGTAAAGAGACTGATTGGTTGGGATTTTATTTTCAAGAAGATAATGACCCTAAAGTTGTTCAAGAATGATCTCTGTCAGAAGAAAGATCTGGTGACATTTAAGTTATGACTTGGCCTGCTTAAAGTCCAGAACTTAATTTGATTGAGCAAATCTGTTGCAACATCGAAAGAATCTCTCTGGAATGAACTTCAAACCGTATGGAGTGGTTAAGCAAGTGAGGAAATAAAAAAAATGTGAAAAAATATGTGTAATCAAAGCACTGGGAGCCCACACTAGATTTTAACTTTTTTCTCAAAGACATTTGTTTTTACTCGATTTTGTTATCGGTTTCCTTATTTTCACCGATACAATACAATATTACATGAAATAAATACTTGAATAGTACTTGGTTTCTGATTTATCTTCATTTTGTTTAGTGTATAATCATCACTGCAGTCTTTACGTGTAACCCAGAATATCACCCCGAGGGGTCCACTGTATTCCTTTACCACACAGGAGTCCCAAGCGGCGGAGGAGTTCATAAGTCTTCATAAATCAATCTCTGGCTTCAGGAATCATTCAAGCTTCTTCATCACCAGCCGGAGTTGGTTGTTTCTCGAGACTCTAGGGCCGTCACTTTTTTTCACCAAGCTGGACCTGCGCAATGCTTACCACCTGCATGTGGGCAGAAGATGAACGGAGGACAGCATTAAACTCCCCCTTGGGCTACTCTGATTACCTGATGTTGCCATTCGGGTCTGCTAACGCCCTCAGTGTGTTACAGCAGAGGTTCCCAACCTTTTTTGTGCCAAGGACCGGCATATTTTTTTTTTAAATTCCAGGGACCGGTTGTCAATTTTAATGCCTCAATTTTAATTTGTATCATGGAAACAATATATTTTTAAACATACGCTGTTACTGTTTTACACAGCGGTTAATTTACAGTGGTTTTGGTTGCATATTATGCACTAGATGGCAACAATGAGTAGTTGTATAGAATCCTTCCTTTTTCACCACTAAACACAATCACTTCAACAGCAACTCAGTGTTTTCACTCACCAAAAGGTGTCAACAGAGGCTAACTGTATGAAAATAAGAGTCCATTTCAACAGTCAGACAGTTTCACATTACAAAATTACAATAGCAACTCAGTGATTTCAGCCAATCATTTCTAAAAGTATAAAATTAGAGATCATGCTTTATAAGACCAAAGCACAACAGAAAATACCAGAGCAGACCAACGAGAACAAAACTGTTTGAATGTGAGCATGAACTGGTTATCGATGGTTATATTACTGCATATTTAGCTGTGCACAAGACAAGCTGTTCTTCCTGGGCTTCCATAAATAAAAATAAAAAAACACGTGCATCCAAAACAATGCACACAGATTCTAAGATATGACCAAAGAAAATTAAAAACATAACGCATTGCTGAATACCCCTCGGCCGGACAAGATTTCCTGCCTCAAGGTCACAGTGCTAAGGTCAAAGGTCAAATCCGGCAAAAAACGTGATGTTGCACATCTATGTGTCACAGTGAGTTACCATACCAAATTTGGTGAAGCTGCGATCAGTAGTTGCTGAGTACTGACCCGTACAAGATTTCCTGCCTCAAGGTCACAGCGCTAAGTTCAAAGGTCAAATCCAGCAAAAAACTATGCACATCTATGGGTCATAGTGAGTTACCATACCAAATTTGGTGAAGCTGCGATCATTACTTGCTGAGTACTGGCCCGGACAAAATCATGGACGGACGACAGACGACAGACAGACACGCAGGTGACGACAATATCTAAAAAATAGAACCGCTACACAAATATTAATGAAAATCAACTTACAGTCTGATATCCATGTCAGTGAGACCCCTGGGATTGCTTGGCAGCCACAAGAACATCAAATTGGGGCTTGATGGTTGACAATGAGACACGCAAGGTATTCCTTACATCCAATCTGTTTCTAGGTCTGTTCTTAGCGGCAGTCATGGCAGAAAAACCTACCTCGCTCAGATGTGAAGTCGGGAACAGGAGCAGTGTCTTCAGTGCAAGGGTGCCGATCTCAATGTATTCTCTCGATGCTTTGATCCAGAACGATGTCAATGATGATGAAGTGAAGAAAGTTTTCAGGCCTCGGTCATTCCTGAGCTCCAGCAGCTGGTCCTCTTGTCTTGATGAGAGCTGGTTCCGACCATCGTCATCTTCAAAATTAGAATCAGAATTGACTTTTATTGCCATGGAAGTTAACCCATAGGTCTACAAGGAATTTGCTTTGGTGTTTTGGTACATGACAAAATTAAATCTAAGAATATTTACAATAAGAGAACAGCAGAAAATGCAGGAATATGCTGAATTTGTATGTTACTAACGGAGCCTTGCAAATTTTGTTTTTTTTTTTTTTTTTTCCTCTTACGAATATGTGAGTTAAGTGTGTGTGTCTGTGTGTGTGTGTCGGGGGGGGGGGGGTATTGATGTTTAAAATACTACAGTTACTCTGATTACTATTCTGCTAAATTGATAATCGAATAGAAAATGTGTTTTGGGGAGGGGAATAATATATGAATATGGAATGTACTCACCTTGGAATGGATTGCGCATCCATCCTTTGCCATTCCTTGGGTCTTTTTTCGGATGGGAAATAACATTCGAACTCATCAGACAGTGATGTTAGGTGGCTGTGTATCAACTCACCAAGTCCTTCGGCCTCTTCCGAAAAACTAGATAAGTTGCTGAACATGTCAAAAACACCCTGGTTGACGCGACGTGCACAGGTGTCCAGCTTGGCTTTGAATCCTGCAATTTTATCCGCAAGCCTGAACATGTCAGCCATCCTCCCTTGCATTGTAAGGTTCAATTTGTTCACGGCTATGAATGTGTCACTCAAGTAGGCCAGTTTTGCGAGCCAGTTCTTGTCACTAAAGTGCGCTGCTAATGGTGACTGCTTGTCGGTGAGGAATTTCTTTAATTCCTTTCTAAGCTCAAACACTCGTGTGAGGGCTTTCCCTTTGGACAGCCACCTAGAAGCAGGCGTTTGTAATCAGCATCCATGTTCTCGCACAATAATTCAAACAAACGAGTATTCAAGGTATTAGCTTTGATGTGGTTAATGACACGGATTGCATCATTGAGGACCGTGTGGAGTTCAGGGGACATCATCTTGCTTGCCAGCATCTCTTGGTGAATCATGCAGTGAGTTGCCTCACATTCTGGCGCTAGTTCTTTCACCCTGGCAGTGAACCCCGGCAACCGGCTGGTCATCGCGGCAGCCCCGTCAGTGCAGACGCCCACACAAAACTTCCAATCCAGTCTGCCTGCAACGTATTCGCTCAGTGCTTGGAATAATTTTGAGCCGGTGGTTGCGCTAAGAAGTGAAAGACAACAGAGCAAATCCTCCTGCACCTCATCATGATGAACGTACTACACATAAACCAACATAATTGCCTTATTTTCCACGTCAGTCGATTCATCCGCTTGAATTGCGAACCTTGGAGATGCTTTTAATCTGCCCAACAGTTGCCCCTCAATATCCTCGGCCATGTCGTCAATTCTCCTGGCAACAGTATTGTCTGAGAGTGGAACATGTCCCACCTTGCTAGCTGCTTATTCCCCCAAAAGTTCCCGACATATATCTTTCGCAGCTGGCAAAATTAACTCTTCTTCAATTGTAAACGGTTTTTTAGCTTTAGCTATTTAGTTACAACAAGATAAGAGGCCTTCGTAGCAGCGACGTTCACTGAGGTGGATATCAAATCTTGCTGCTGGGCATCCAACTCACGTTTTTTTCTTTAGAAAAAATCCTCCGGTTTATCCTTGAGAGTTGGGTGTTTGGTAGCTAAGTGCCTCCAAAGTTTTGATGGCTTCATTGCTTCATTGCAGAGTATTTCGGAACAAACAACGCACAATGGGCTTGGCGCAACAGAATCGCCTGTCGTAGTGAATCCATACTTAATGTAAGAGGCATCGTATTTCCGATTGAAGCTTGACCTGCTTTTCTTTTTTTCCAGTATTTTCGGCTTTCTTTTATTTGAACAGTCCGCTATGAAACGAGCCATGGAGGTTTGCTGGGGGCTGCTCATCTCTGCTTCTGCACGTCCCACCCTCACACTGTGCACCGCAGCCCGATCAGGTAGCCTACAAGGAGTCCGGAACCAATTACCCGCCAAGCGATCGCAAGGCTGCCGCTCAAAGAAACACTTTTTGACCAATTTATTGTTTATGTTGTGAATGAAATAATGACTGGTATAGCATCGGTTTGAAATTTGAACACTTAAAAAACATTTTTAAAACACCATTATTCTAGGGGAAAAAACAGGCTAAAAAAGACCATCATTCAGCATTATTCATAAAACATTTTATGAACCGGGAACCGGGGGTTGGGAATCGCTGTGTTACAGAACCTCATTCATAATGACCACCAAGACATGATCTCCTGGTTTGTCTATGTTTATTTAGATGATATACTGGTGTCAAACCCCAGAGGACAACACCCATCATGTCCACCTGGTTATTCAAAGGCTGTTGTAGAACCAACCCAATTTGAAACCAGAGAAGTGTGAATTGCATTGCACAAGCGTCTCCTTCGTTGGCTTCACTGTAACACAGAGCACCTTAAAAAAAAGGAGCGCGAGAAAGTACACCCTGTACTGGATTGACTGGACCCTAAAGACTGTAAGGAGCTGCAGAGGTTCCTCGGTTTTTCTAATTTCTACCCGCAGTTCAATCGAGGGTACTCTTATGCTGCTGCCCCCCAACAGCAGTCCCATCCATCAAGTCTCCCTTTGCTTGACCCTCCAGGTGACCTATACCTTTCACCATCTCATAAAGCTAATTACCACTGCTCTCGTCCTCAAGCCTTCCCAGCACCAGTTTGTCGAGGAGGTCGATGCCACCGATGTGAGTGCTGGGGTTGTCCTCTCTCCGTAAGCTGATGATAGCAAACTACACCCTTGAGCCACCTTCTCTTGTTGGCTGTTTACTGCAGAGAGGAACTACTCCACTGGTGATCGGGAGCTGTTGGCGGTGAAGCTCACCTTTGAAGAGTGGAGGCACTAGTTGGAGAGGTCTAGTCTCCCCTTCCTTGCTTGGACGGACCACTGCAACCTGGTGTGTGTCTTAACTGCTAAGCGACTGATTTCAAGCAATCCTGTTGGTTTTTTATTCACAAGATTTAACTTTGTCTTGACTTAACGCCACAGAATTAAAAATACCAACCCTGACTCCTTATCTAGTCGATACCCTTTAGTGCCTGAAGGTTCTGACGCCATCCTGCTGGGTAGCTGTCTTCTGGTGGCCACCAAACATCAAGTGGACAGCAAAGTTGAATCGGCATTGCACTCCTATCCCACTCCACTGGAAACTCAACCAAACTGTATCTTCATCCCTGAGAGAATGAGAGGCAAGGTCCTTTCCTGGGCCCATGCCTCCAAGCTAGCATGCCATCCTAAGATCTCTTGTACTCTCACCCTGGTTTGTTAGCCCTTTTGATGGCTAACTATCTGCCAGGATACCCGGGAGTGTGTCGCAGCCTATACTGCGTGTGACTGCTCCAAATCAAGCACCCAACGCCCCTGCAATCTGTTAAAGCCCTTGGAGGTTCCCATCCGGCCATGGACCAGCATAGCAATAGATTTCGACATGGGGCTGCTGCTCTCTGAGGGGTTCACTGTCATCCTCTCCATCGTAGACCAGTTCTCCAAGGCAGCCCACTTTGTACCGTTGGCTAAGCTACCCACAGCTAAGGATACTGCTGAGCTTCTTTTACGTCACATGGTCCGCTATACGGCTTACCCCAGGAGGTGGTCTCCAACAGCAGTCCCCAATTTGCCATCCGCTTTTCTGGAAGGCTTTCTGCGCCCCCTCGTCTATCCTCGGGGTTCCACTCAGCGACCAACAACCAAGTGGAGAGGTTGAATCCGGAGCTACGCAAAACTCTACACTGCCTGAAAGAAGTCTGAGGAGAGAGCAGTGGCTGGTCCCTCTGCTCAGCTCCTGGTTTGTTGTGCCCAGCAGGGATGGAGATGAGTCCGTGCCTTACTACTCTGGCACGCATCCACCTTCCAGAAGCAAGGGAATCGTTGTCGCTGACGAGCTCTTGCCCACCAAGTGGGACAGGCGGTCTGGTCTGCCATGAAGGATATCCTGCTGCAGGAGATGTTGAAGGAGCTCGTCCCCTGAGTCATTTAGCCATTCACCATATTAAGAGTTTTATCATCATCTGCTGTCAGGCTCCTCCTCCCCCATTTCCGATGTAATATTCACCCTGTGTTACATGTCTCGGGAATTAAAAAATGTCTCTGTCTCCCTACAGTCCTTTCTCCCACTCCCCACCTCCTTGCAGGCTCATCAATGGTGGCTCCGCCTATACATGCATCAGATTCATTCATGGCATGCAGTGCAGGGCACGTGGATGCCAATTCTTTGTGGATTAGGTGGGGAACAGGCCAGAGGAGCACTCCTGGGTACTGGAATGGCACTTAGCAACCAGTTATTATTTCCTTGGAAAAACATATTGTCTTCAGAAACTATTTATAATCTTTAATGATAGTAAAATATGGAAGTTCTCTTCCTAATTCAACTAAAAGGAACAAGTTCCTAAGCCTTACTCTCGGTCTCCAGGATTAGGACTGTGATCCTATTAATCAAACCTCGATCTGTTCCTTTTCCCTGTTTATTAGGGACAACCGCCCAAGCCTTCTGCGGTCATGAGGATTAGGACTGCGTTCTTGCTAAGCTCCACAGTCCTGCCATCTGACAGTTCAGCTCTGGCAAAGTGAGCACTGCATCTGGCAGCTGTCCTGGATAGCTATTAGCCGAGCACGGATACGTCCTCACACCTAAGTCTGCACCATCTTAACTGAACCGTGTCATTCTGGGGTCTGTCCCTCTGTCAGTATCGTATTACAATCAATAAGCCCTGCTATTGGATTGTTCTCTGACTTAACTTTTGGTTCCTGGTCTGGATCCTAACATGGATGAGATGAGGGATATGTGTTTTTGATTGCGGTGTTGGGATATATGCTATGGGTATACATTTTTGGATATATGAGCCCCGAAGAGCCATACTGGGCCAACCCATGCTGGGGAACTTCTGAGAAAATGGGACTTAAAGTTGCCAGCCTCCTGTGTCATCTAGAGTATCTGGGAACGAGAAACACTGCTTATGTTATAAACCCAAGATATGTAAAATTACGTTATGCACTTTTTATGTCGGTTTTGGATGCCCTTCTGTTTCATTTAAAGTGAAAGGTACCTCCTTCTGAAGCAGAACCATCATCTTCTGATTCATTTGGGACAAACTCTGGGTCTCCATTATCTTCCACTTCACCATCATCATCAATCATAGCAAGCAGTTCCTCATTAGTGAGATACCGAGCCGCCATGTTCACATTGAATAATGGAAAAGTTGTGGGATGGTCCACTATGGCTAAGGCAGTGCAGTGCATATGTACAGTGGCAGAGAGGACGTTTGCTTGTTTGAACAATCCATGTGGGTGGATTGGGTTGGCTCATTTAGGAAACGTAGATCTCAGTTTTCTGCACATGCTGACTACCTCAACTCAATTTCGCTAAAAGTGCGGGATGGCCCGGTATGGTTCTTAGTGGCTCATATGTTTATGGGTGAGGTGTTGGGGCATATGTTATGGGTAGAGATGTTGGGATATGTGTTTATGGTTGAGGTGTTGGGGTATAAGTTATGGGTAGAGATGTTGAGATGTGTGTTTATGGTTGAGGTGTTGGGGTATATGTTATGGGTAGAGATGTTGAGATGTGTGTTTATGGTTGAGGTGTTGGGGCATATGTTATGGGTAGAGATGTTGGGATATGTGTTTATGGTTGAGGTGTTGGGGTATAAGTTATGGGTAGAGATGTTGAAATGTGTGTTTATGGTTGAGGTGTTGGGGTATATGTTCTGGGTAGAGATGTTGGGATATGTGTTTATGGTTGAGGTGTTGGGGCATATGTTATGGGTAGAGATGTTGGGATATGTGTTTATGGTTGAGGTGTTGGGGTATATGTTATGGGTAGAGATGTTGGGATATGTGTTTATGGTTGAGGTGTTGGGGTATATGTTATGGGTGGAGATGTTGGGATATGTGTTTATGGTTGAGGTGTTGGGGCATATGTTATGGGTAGAGATGTTGGGATATGTGTTTATGGTTGAGGTGTTGGGCCATATGTTATGGGTGGAGATGTTGGGATATGTGTTTATGGTTGAGGTGTTGGGGCATATGTTATGGGTAGAGATGTTGGGATATGTGTTTATGGTTGAGGTGTTGGGGCCTATGTTATGGGTAGAGATGTTGGGATATGTGTTTATGGTTGAGGTGTTGGGGTATATGTTATGGGTAGAGATGTTGGGATATGTGTTTATGGTTGAGGTGTTGGGGCATATGTGGGTAGAGATGTTGAGATGTGTGTTTATGGTTGAGGTGTTGGGGTATATGTTATGGGTAGAGATGTTGGGATATGTGTTTATGGTTGAGGTGTTGGGGTATATGTTATGGGTAGAGATGTTGGGATATGTGTTTATGGTTGAGGTGTTGGGGTATATGTTATGGGTAGAGATGTTGGGATATGTGTTTATGGTTGAGGTGTTGGGGCATATGTTATGGGTAGAGATGTTGGGATATGTGTTTATGGTTGAGGTGTTGGGGTATATGTTATGGGTAGAGATGTTGGGATATGTGTTTATGGTTGAGGTGTTGGGGTATATGTTATGGGTGGAGATGTTGGGATATGTGTTTATGGTTGAGGTGTTGGGGCATATGTTATGGATAGAGATGTTGGGATATGTGTTTATGGTTGAGGTGTTGGGGCATATGTTATGGGTAGAGATGTTGGGATATGTGTTTATGGTTGAGGTGTTGGGGCATATGTTATGGGTGGAAAAATGTTGGGATATGTGTTTATGGTTGAGGTGTTGGGGCATATGTTATGGGTAGAGATGTTGGGATATGTGTTTATGGTTGAGGTGTTGGGGCATATGTTATGGGTAGAGATGTTGGGATATGTGTTTATGGTTGAGGTGTTGGGGCATATGTTATGGGTGGAGATGTTGGGATATGTGTTTATGGTTGAGGTGTTGGGGTTATATGTTATGGGTAGAGATGTTGGGATATGTGTTTATGGTTGAGGTGTTGGGGCATATGTTATGGGTAGAGATGTTGGGATATGTGTTTATGTTTGAGGTGTTGGGGCATATGTTATGGGTAGAGATGTTGGGATATGTGTTTATGGTTGAGGTGTTGGGTTATATGTTATGGGTAGAGATGTTGGGATATGTGTTTATGGTTGAGGTTTTGGGGTATATGTTATGGGTAGAGATGTTGGGATATGTGTTTATGGTTGAGGTGTTGGGGCATATGTTATGGGTAGAGATGTTGGGATATGTGTTTATGGTTGAGGTGTTGGGGCATATGTTATGGGTAGAGATGTTGGGATATGTGTTTATGGTTGAGGTGTTGGGGCATATGTTATGGGTAGAGATGTTGGGATATGTGTTTATGGTTGAGGTGTTGGGGTATATGTTATGGGTGGAGATGTTGGGATATGTGTTTATGGTTGAGGTGTTGGGATATATGTTATGGGTAGAGATGTTGGGATATGTGTTTATGGTTGAGGTGTTGGGGCATATGTTATGGGTAGAGATGTTGGGATATGTGTTTATGGTTGAGGTGTTGGGGCATATGTTATGGGTAGAGATGTTGGGATATGTGTTTATGGTTGAGGTGTTGGGGTATATGTTATGGGTAGAGATGTTGGGATATGTGTTTATGGTTGAGGTGTTGGGGTATATGTTATGGGTAGAGATGTTGGGATATGTGTTTATGGTTGAGGTGTTGGGGTATATGTTATGGGTAGAGATGTTGGGATATGTGTTTATGGTTGAGGTGTTGGGGTATATGTTATGGGTAGAGATGTTGGGATATGTGTTTATGGTTGAGGTGTTGGGATATATGTTATGGGTAGAGATGTTGGGATATGTGTTTATGGTTGAGGTGTTGGGGTATATGTTATGGGTAGAGATGTTGGGATATGTGTTTATGGTTGAGGTGTTGGGGCATATGTTATGGGTAGAGATGTTGGGATATGTGTTTATGGTTGAGGTGTTGGGGTATATGTTATGGGTAGAGATGTTGGGATGTGTGTTTATGGTTGAGGTGTTGGGGTATATGTTATGGGTAGAGATGTTGGGATATGTGTTTATGGTTGAGGTGTTGGGGCATATGTTATGGGTAGAGATGTTGGGATATGTGTTTATGGTTGAGGTGTTGGGGCATATGTTATGGGTAGAGATGTTGGGATATGTGTTTATGGTTGAGGTGTTGGGGTATATGTTATGGGTAGAGATGTTGGGATATGTGTTTATGGTTGAGGTGTTGGGGCATATGTTATGGGTAGAGATGTTGGGATATGTGTTTATGGTTGAGGTGTTGGGGCATATGTTATGGGTAGAGATGTTGGGATATGTGTTTATGGTTGAGGTGTTGGGGTATATGTTATGGGTAGAGATGTTGGGATATGTGTTTATGGTTGAGGTGTTGGGGCATATGTTATGGGTAGAGATGTTGGGATGTGTGTTTATGGTTGAGGTGTTGGGGTATATGTTATGGGTAGAGATGTTGGGATATGTGTTTATGGTTGAGGTGTTGGGGTATATGTTATGGGTAGAGATGTTGGGATATGTGTTTATGGTTGAGGTGTTGGGGCATATGTTATGGGTTAGAGATGTTGGGATATGTGTTTATGGTTGAGGTGTTGGGGTATATGTTATGGGTAGAGATGTTGGGATATGTGTTTATGGTTGAGGTGTTGGGGCATATGTTATGGGTAGAGATGTTGGGATATGTGTTTATGGTTGAGGTGTTGGGGTATATATGTTATGGGTAGAGATGTTGGGATATGTGTTTATGGTTGAGGTGTTGGGGTATATGTTATGGGTAGAGATGTTGGGATATGTGTTTATGGTTGAGGTGTTGGGGTATATGTTATGGGTAGAGATGTTGAGAAGTGTGTTTATGGTTGAGGTGTTGGGGTATATGTTATGGTTGAGGTGTTGGGGTATATGTTATGGGTAGAGATGTTGGGATATGTGTTTATGGTTGAGGTGTTGGGGATGTGGAGATGTTGGGATATGTGTTTATGGTTGAGGTGTTGGGATATGTGTTTATGGTTGAGGTGTTGGGGTATGTGTTTATGGTTGAGGTGTTGGGGCATATGTTATGGGTAGAGATGTTGGGATATGTGTTTATGGTTGAGGTGTTGGGGTATATGTTATGGGTAGAGATGTTGGGATATGTGTTTATGGTTGAGGTGTTGGGGTATATGTTATGGGTGGAGATGTTGGGATATGTGTTTATGGTTGAGGTGTTGGGGCATATGTTATGGGTAGAGATGTTGGGATATGTGTTTATGGTTGAGGTGTTGGGGCATATGTTATGGGTAGAGATGTTGGGATATGTGTTTATGGTTGAGGTGTTGGGATATATATGTTATGGGTAGAGATGTTGGGATATGTGTTTATGGTTGAGGTGTTGGGGTATATGTTATGGGTAGAGATGTTGGGATATGTGTTTATGGTTGAGGTGTTGGGGTATATGTTGGGATGGGTAGAGATGTTGGGATATGTGTTTATGGTTGATGGTGTTGGGGTATATGTTATGGGTAGAGATGTTGGGATATGTGTTTATGGTTGTGTTGGGGATATGTTATGGGTGTTGGGATATGTGTTTATGGTTGAGGTGTTGGGGGGTATATGTTATGGGTAGAGATGTTGGGATATATGTTATGGGTGGAGATGTTGGGATATGTGTTTATGGTTGAGGTGTTGGGGTATATGTTATGGGTAGAGATGTTGGGATATGTGTTTATGGTTGAGGTGTTGGGGTATATGTTATGGGTAGAGATGTTGGGATATGTGTTTATGGTTGAGGTGTTGGGATATGTGTTTATGGGTAGAGATGTTGAGGATGGGGTGTTTATGGTTGTGTTTATGGTTGAGGTGTTGGGGTATATGTTATGGGTAGAGATGTTGGGATATGTGTTTATGGTTGAGATGTTGGGATATGTGTTTATGGTTGAGGTGTTGGGGCATATGTTATGGGTAGAGATGTTGGGATATGTGTTTATGGTTGAGGTGTTGGGGCATATGTTATGGGTAGAGATGTTGGGATATGTGTTTATGGTTGAGGTGTTGGGGCATATGTTATGGGTAGAGATGTTGGGATATGTGTTTATGGTTGAGGTGTTGGGGCATATGTTATGGGTAGAGATGTTGGGATATGTGTTTTCGGTTGAGGTGTTGGGGTATATGTTATGGGTAGAGATGTTGGGATATGTGTTTATGGTTGAGGTGTTGGGGTATATGTTGGGATGGGATATGTGTTTATGGTTGAGGTGTTGGGTGTTTGGGGAGATGTTGGGATATGTGTTTATGGTGGTTAGAGATGTTTGGGGATGTTGGGATATGTGTTTATGGTTGAGGTGTTGGGGTATATGTTATGGGTAGAGATGTTGGGGCATATGTTATGGGTAGAGATGTTGGGATATGTGTTTATGGTTGAGATGTTGGGATATGTTGAGGTGTTGGGGCATATGTTATGGGTAGAGATGTTGGGATATGTGTTTATGGTTGAGGTGTTGGGGCATATGTTATGGGTAGAGATGTTGGGATATGTGTTTATGGTTGAGGTGTTGGGGCATATGTTTATGGGTGGAGATGTTGGGATATGTGTTTATGGTTGAGGTGTTGGGTATATGTTATGGGTAGAGATGTTGGGATATGTGTTTATGGTTGAGGTGTTGGGGCATATGTTATGGGTAGAGATGTTGGGATATGTGTTTATGGTTGAGGTGTTGGGGCATATGTTATGGGTAGAGATGTTGGGATATGTGTTTTTATGGTTGAGGTGTTGGGGTTGGGATATGTGTTTATGTTAGGTGTTGGGGTAGAGATGATGGGATATGTGTTTTGGTTGAGGGTTGGGGCATATGTTTGGGTAGAGATGTTGGGATATGTGTGTTTATGGTTGAGGTGTTGGGATATGTTATGGGGAGATGTTGGGATATGTGTTTATGGTTGAGGTGTTGGGGTATATGTTATGGGTAGAGATGTTGGGATATGTGTTTATGGTTGAGGTGTTGGGCATATGTTATGGGTAGAGATGTTGGGATATGTGTTTATGGTTGTGTTGGGGATATGGATAGAGATGTTGGGATATGTGTTTATGGTTGAGGTGTTGGGGTTATGGGTGGTAGAGATGTTGGGATATGTGTTTATGGTTGAGGTGTTGGGGCATATGTTATGGGTAGGAGATGTTGGGATATGTGTTTATGGTTGAGGTGTTGGGGCATATGTTATGGGTAGAGATGTTGGGATATGTGTTTATGGTTGAGGTGTTGGGGCATATGTTATGGGTAGAGATGTTGGGATATGTGTTTATGGTTGAGGTGTTGGGGCATATGTTATGGGTAGAGATGTTGGGATATGTGTTTTTGTTCGAGGTGTTGGGGCATATGTTTGGGTATAGATATGGGATATGTTTATGGTTGAGGTGTTGGGATATGTGTTTATGGTTGAGGTGTTGGGGTATATGTTATGGGTAGAGATGTTGGGATATGTGTTTATGGTTGAGGTGTTGGGGCATATGTTATGGGTAGAGATGTTGGGATATGTGTTTATGGTTGAGGTGTTGGGGCATATGTTATGGGTAGAGATGTTGGGATATGTGTTTATGGTTGAGGTGTTGGGGCATATGTTATGGGTAGAGATGTTGGGATATGTGTGTTTATGTTTGAGAGATGTTGGGGTTTATATTTATGGGTAGAGATGTTGGGATATGTGTTTATGGTTGAGGTGTTGGGGCATATGTTATGGGTAGAGATGATTGTGGATATGGGTGTTTATGGTTATGTGTTTATGGTGTTGGGGCATATGTTTTATGGGTAGAGATGTTGGGATATGTGTTTATGGTTGAGGTGTTTTGTTGGGGTGAGATGTTGGGTAGGGATGTTGGGATATGTGTTTATGGTTGAGGTGTTTATGTTATGGGTAGAGTGTTGGGATGATGTTGTGTTTATGGTTGAGGTAGAGTTGGGATATGTGTTTATATGTTATGGGTAGAGATGTTGGGATATGTGTTTATGGTTGAGGTGTTGGGGTATATATGTTATGGGTAGAGATGTTGGGATATGTGTTTATGTGTTTGGTTGAGGTGTTGGGGATATATGTTATGGGTAGAGATGTTGGGATATGTGTTTTGATATGTGTTGAGGTGTTGGGGTGTTGGAGGTTGGGATATGTTAGGTGTTGGGGGTAGAGATGTTGGGATATGTGTTTATGGTTGAGGTGTTGGGGTATATGTTATGGGTAGAGATGTTGGGATATGTGTTTATGTTTGAGGTGTTGGGGCATATGTTATGGGTAGAGATGTTGGGATATGTGTTTATGGTTGAGGTGTTGGGGCATATGTTATGTTGGGTAGAGATGTTGGGATATGTGTTTATGGTTGAGGTGTTGGGGTATATGTTATGGGTAGAGATGTTGGGATATGTGTTTATGGTTGAGGTGTTGGGGTATATGTTATGGGTAGAGATGTTGGGATATGTGTTTATGGTTGAGGTGTTGGGGTATATGTTATGGGTGGGAGATGTTGGGATATGTGTTTATGGTTGAGGTGTTGGGTGTTGGGGGGTTTTTATGTTATGGGTAGAGATGATGTTGGGATATGTGTGTTTATGGTTGAGGTGTTGGGGCATATGTGAGATGTTGGGATGTGTGTTTATGGGGTTATATGTTTAGAGATGTTGGGATATGTGTTTATGGTTGAGGTGTTGGGGCATATGTTATGGGTAGAGATGTTGGGATATGTGTTTATGGTTGAGGTGTTGGGGTATATGTTATGGGTAGAGATGTTGGGATATGTGTTTATGGTTGAGGTGTTGGGGTATATGTTATGGGTAGAGATGTTGGGATATGTGTTTTATGGTTGAGGTGTTGGGGTATATGTTATGGGTAGAGATGTTGGGATATGTGTTTATGGTTGAGGTGTTGGGGTATATGTTATGGGTAGAGATGTTGGGATATGTGTTTATGGTTGAGGTGTTGGGGCATATGTTATGGGTAGAGATGTATGGATATGTGTTTATGGTTGAGGATATGTTGTTGGGATGGGATGTGTTTTTATGGTTGAGGTGTTGGGGTATATGTTATGGGTAGAGATGTTGGGGTATATGTTATGGGTAGAGATGTTGGGATATGTGTTTATGGTTGAGGTGTTGGGGCATATGTTATGGGTAGAGATGTTGGGATATGTGTTTATGGTTGAGGTGTTGGGGTATATGTTATGGGTAGAGATGTTGGGATATGTGTTTATGGTTGAGGTGTTGGGGCATATGTCATGGGTAGAGATGTTGGGATATGTGTTTATGGTTGAGGTGTTGGGGTATATGTTATGGGTAGAGATGTTGGGATATGTGTTTATGGTTGAGGTGTTGCATATGTTTAGAGATGTTGGGATATGTGTGGTTGAGGTGTTGGGGTATATGTTATGGGTAGAGATGTTGGGATATGTGTTTATTTGAGGTGTTGGGGCATATGTTATGGGTGGAGAAGTTGGGATATGTGTTTATGGTTGAGGTGTTGGGGCATATGTTATGGGTAGAGATGTTGGGATATGTGTTTATGGTTGGGTTGTTGGGGAGATATGTTATGGGTAGAGATGTTGGGATATGTGTTTTATGGTTGAGGTGTTGGGGCATATGTTATGGGTAGAGATGGGTGGAGATGTTTGGGATATGTGTTTATGGTTGAGGTGTTGGGATATATATGTTATGGGTAGAGATGTTGGGATATGTGTTTATGGTTGAGGTGTTGGGGTGTTGGGGATGTTGGGATATGTTATGGGTAGAGATGTTGGGATATGTGTTTATGGTTGAGGTGTTGGGGGCATAGATGTTATGGGTAGAGATGTTGGGATATGTGTTTATGGTTGAGGTGTTGTTGGGGTAGAGATGTTGGGATATATGTTGTTTATGTTATTTGAGGATGTTGGGTTTATATGGTTGAGGTGTTGGGGTATATGTTATGGGTAGAGATGTTGGGATATGTGTTTTATGGTTGAGGTGTTGGGGGTATATGTTGTTGGGTAGAGATGTTGGGATATGTGTTTATGGGTTGTTTGGGTGTTGGGTTTATATGTTTATGGGTAGAGATGTTGGGATATGTGTTTATGGTTGAGGTGTTGGGGTTTATATGTTATGGGTAGAGATGTTGGGATATGTGTTTATGGGGCATATGTTGGGGAGATGTTGGGGTTGAGGTGTTGGGGCATATATATTTTATGGTTGGTAGATGTGTTTATGGTTGAGAGTGTTGGGTATATGTGGGTGAGATGTTTGGGATATGTGTTTATGGTTGAGGTGTTGGGGTATATGTTATGGGTAGAGATGTTGGGATATGTGTTTATGGTTGAGGTGTTGGGGCATATGTTATGGGTAGAGATGTTGGGATATGTGTTTATGGTTGAGGTGTTGGGGAGATGTTGGGATATGTGTTTATGTTAGGTGTTGGGTATGGGTAGATGTTGGGATATGTGTTTGTTTATGGTTGGGTAGGTGTTGGGATATATATGTTGTTGGGTGTTGGGAGATGTTGGGATATGTTTATGGTTGAGGTGTTGGGGCATATGTTATGGGTAGAGATGTTGGGATATGTGTTTATGGTTGAGGTGTTGGGGCATATGTTATGGGTAGAGATGTTGGGATATGTGTTTATGGTTGAGGTGTTGGGGTATATGTTTATGGTTGAGGTGTTGGGGCATATGTTATGGGTAGAGATGTTGGGATATGTGTTTATGGTTGAGGTGTTGGGGCATATGTTATGGGTAGAGATGTTGGGATATGTGTTTATGGTTGAGGTGTTGGGGCATATGTTATGGGTAGAGATGTTGGGATATGTGTTTATGGTTGAGGTGTTGGGGTATATGTTATGGGTAGAGATGTTGGGGATATGTTTTTTATGGTTGAGGTGTTGGGGCATATGTTATGGGTAGAGATGTTGGGATATGTGTTTATGGTTGAGGTGTTGGGTATATGTTATGAGGGTAGAGCATATGATGCTATATGTTTATGGTTGAGAGTTATGTTGGGATATGTGTTTATGGTTGAGGTGTTGGGGGGTATATGTTATGGGTAGAGATGTTGGGATATGTGTTTATGGTTGAGGTGTTGGGGTATATGTTATGGGTAGAGATGTTGGGATATGTGTTTATGGTTGAGGTGTTGGGGTATATGTTATGGGTAGAGATGTTTGGGGAGATGTGTTTTTGGTTGAGGTGTTGGGGTATATGTTATGGGTAGAGATGTTGGGATATGTGTTTATGGTTGAGGTGTTGGGGCATATGTTATGGGTAGAGATGTTGGGATATGTGTTTATGGTTGAGGTTTTGGGGTATATGTTGGGGAGTGATGTTGGGATATGTTTATGGTTGTGTGTTATATGTTATGGGTAGAGATGTTGGGATATGTGTTTATGGTTGAGGTGTTGGGGAATATGTGTTTATGGTTGATGTTGGGGTATATGTTATGGGTAGAGATGTTGGGATGTGTGTTTATGGTTGAGGTGTTGGGGTATATGTTATGGGTAGAGATGTTGGGATATGTGTTTTTGGTTGAGGTGTTGGGGTATATGTTATGGGTAGAGATGTTGGGATATGTGTTTATGGTTGAGGTGTTGGGGTATATGTTATGGGTAGAGATGTTGGGATATGTTGAGGTGTTTATGTTTGAGATGTTGGGGGTATATGTTAGGTTTGGGTAGCTTGTTATGTGGGGGAGATATGTTGGGATATGTGTTTATGGTTGAGGTGTTGGGGCATATGTTATGGGTGGAGATGTTGGGATATGTGTTTATGGTTGAGGTGTTGGGGTATATGTTATGGGTAGAGATGTTGGGATATGTGTTTATGGTTGAGGTGTTGGGGTATATGTTATGGGTAGAGATGTTGGGATATGTGTTTATGGGTTGAGGTGTTGGGGCATATGTTATGGGTAGAGATGTTGGGATATGTGTTTTATGGTTGAGGTGTTGGGGTATATGTTATGGGTAGAGATGTTGGGATATGTGTTTATGGTTGAGGTGTTGGGGCATATGTTATGGGTAGAGATGTTGGGATATGTGTTTATGGTTGAGGTGTTGGGGTATATGTTATGGGTAGAGATGTTGGGATATGTGTTTATGGTTGAGGTGTTGGGGTATATGTTATGGGTAGAGATGTTGGGATATGTGTTTATGGTTGAGGTGTTGGGGTATATGTTATGGGTAGAGATGTTGAGATGTGTGTTTATGGTTGAGATGTTGGGATATGTGTTTATGGTTGAGGTGTTGGGGCATATGTTATGGGTAGAGATGTTGGGATATGTGTTTATGGTTGAGGTGTTGGGGTATATGTTATGGGTAGAGATGTTGGGATATGTGTTTATGGTTGAGGTGTTGGGGTATATGTTATGGGTAGAGATGTTGGGATATGTGTTTTTGGGTGAGGTGTTGGGGTATATGTTATGGGTAGAGATGTTGGATGTGTGTTTATGGTTGAGGTGTTGGGGTATATGTTTTGGGTAGAGATGTTGGGATGTGTGTTTATGGTTGAGGTGTTGGGGCATATGTTATGGGTAGAGATGTTGGGATATGTGTTTATGGTTGAGGTGTTGGGGTATATGTTATGGGTAGAGATGTTGGGATGTGTGTTTATGGTTGAGGTGTTGGGGTATATGTTATGGGTAGAGATGTTGGGGATATGTGTTTATTTATGGTGTTGGGGGATATGTGTTCATGTTGAGAGGGGATATGTGTTTTATGTTATGTTATGGTTTGTTGGAATTTATATGTTTGGAGAGATGTTGGGATGTTTATGGTTGAGGTGTTGGGGCATATGTGGGTAGAGATGTTGGGATATGTGTTTATGGTTGAGGTGTTGGGGCATATGTTATGGGTAGAGATGTTGGGATATGTGTTTATGGTTGAGGTGTTGGGGTATATGTTATGGGTAGAGATGTTGGGATATGTGTTTATGGTTGAGGTGTTGGGGCATATGTTATGGGTAGAGATGTTGGGATATGTGTTTATGGTTGAGGTGTTGGGGCATATGTTATGGGTAGAGATGTTGGGATATGTGTTTATGGTTGAGGGTTGGGGTATATGTTTTGGGGAGATGTGGGATATGTGTTTATGGGTGAGATGTTGGGATATGTATGGTAGAGATTTGGGAGGTGTTGGGGCATATGTTATGGGTAGAGATGTTGGGATATGTGTTTATGGTTGAGGTGTTGGGGTATATGTTATGGGTAGAGATGTTGGGATATGTGTTTATGGTTGAGGTGTTGGGGTATATGTTATGGGTAGAGATGTTGGGATATGTGTTTATGGTTGAGGTGTTGGGGCATATGTTATGGGTAGAGATGTTGGGATATGTGTTTATGGTTGAGGTTTTGGGGTATATGTTATGGGTAGAGATGTTGGGATATGTGTTTTGGTTAGGTGTTGGGGTATATGTTTGGGTAGAGATATTTTGTTTGGGTTGAGATGTTGGGGCATATGTTATGGGTAGAGATGTTGGGATATGTGTTTATGGTTGAGGTTGGGGTATATGTTATGGGTAGAGATGTTGGGATATGTGTTTATGGTTGAGGTGTTGGGGCATATGTTATGGGTAGAGATGTTGGGATATGTGTTTATGGTTGAGGTGTTTGGGGTATATGTTATGGGTAGAGATGTTGGGATATGTGTTTATGGTTGAGGTGTTGGGGCATATGTTATGGGTAGAGATGTTGGGATATGTGTTTATGGTTTGAGGTGTTGGGGTAGAGATGTTATGTTATGGGTAGAGATGTTGGGATATGTGTTTATGGTTGAGGTGTTGGGGCATATGTGTTAGATGTTAGATGTTGGGATATGTTGGGAGATGTTTGAGATGTGTTTATGGTTGAGGTGTTGGGTTTTTATATGTTATGGGTAGAGATGTTGGGATATGTGTTTATGGTTGAGGTGTTGGGGGATATGTGTTTGGGTAGAGATGTTGGGATATGTGTTTATGGTTTTGAGGTGTTGGGGTATATGTTATGGGTAGAGATGTTGGGATATGTGTTTATGGTTGAGGTGTTGGGGTATATGTTATGGGTAGAGATGTTGGGATGTGTGTTTATGGTTGAGGTGTTGGGGTATATGTTATGGGTAGAGATGTTGGGATATGTGTTTATGGTTGAGGTGTTGGGGTATATGTTTATGGTTGAGGTGTTGGGGTATATGTTATGGGTAGAGATGTTGGGATATGTGTTTTTATGGTTGAGGTTTTTGGGGTAGATATGTTATGGGTGGAGATGTTGGGATGTTATGTAGAGATGTTGGGATATGGTTGAGGTGTTGGGGTATATGTTATGGGTAGAGATGTTGGGATGTGTGTTTATGTTTGAGGTGTTGGGGTATATGTTATGGGTAGAGATGTTGGGATATGTGTTTATGGTTGAGGTGTTGGGGGTATATGTTATGGTTTAGAGATGTTGGGTATGTGATGGTGTGTTTATTGTTAGGTGTGGGTTGTTGGGATATGTGTTGGGGTTATATGTTATGGGTAGAGATGTTGGGGATATGTGTTTATGGTTGATGGGTGTTGGGGCATGTTATGTTATGGGTAGAGATGTTGGGATATGTGTTTATGGTTGAGGTGTTGGGGTATATGTTATGGGTAGAGATGTTGGGATATGTGTTTATGGTTGAGGTGTTGGGGTATATGTTATGGGTAGAGATGTTGGGATATGTGTTTATGGATGAGTGTTTATGGTTGAGGTTGTTGGGTTATGTTATGTTTTATGGGCAGAGTTATGTTGAGATGTTGGGGTATGTGTTTATGGTTGAGGTGTTGGGATATGTTTTGGTATTTATGTTGGGTGTGAGGTTGTGTTGGGTTGAGGTGTTGGGGTATGTTATGGGTTAGAGATGTTGGGATATGTGTTTATGGTTGAGGTGTTGGGGTATATGTTATGGGTAGAGATGTTGAGATGTGTGTTTATGGTTGAGGTGTTGGGGTATATGTTATGGGTAGAGATGTTGGGATATGTTATGGGTAGAGATGTTGGGATATGTGTTTATGGTTGAGCTGTTGGGGTATATGTTATGGGTAGAGATGTTGGGATATGTGTTTATGGTTGAGGTGTTGGGGCATATGTTATGGGTAGAGATGTTGGGATATGTGTTTATGGTTGAGGTGTTGGGGTATATGTTATGGGTAGAGATGTTGGGATATGTGTTTATGGTTGAGGTGTTGGGGTATATGTTTGGGTAGAGATGTTGGGATATGTGTTTATGTTTTATATGTTATGGGTAGAGATGTTGGGATATGTGTTTATGGTTGAGGTGTCGGGGCATATGTTATGGGTAGAGATGTTGGGATCGTGTTTATGGTTGAGTGTTGGGGTATATGTTATAGAGATGTTGGGATATGGTTTAGAGGTGTTGGGGCATATGTTAGAGATGTGTGTTTCTGGTTGATGTGTTGGGGATGTTGGGATATGTTTTTTTGGGTAGAGATGTTGGGATATGTGTTTATGGTTGAGGTGTTGGGGCATATGTTATGGGTAGAGATGTTGGGATATGTGTTTATGGTTGAGATGTTGGGATATGTGTTTATGGTTGAGGTGTTGGGGCATATGTTATGGGTAGAGATGTTGGGAATATGTGTTTATGGGTGAGGTGTTGGGGCATATGTTATGGGTAGAGATGTTGGGATATGTGTTTATGGGTGAGGTGTTGGGGCATATGTTATGGGTAGAGATGTTGGGATATGCGTTTATGGTTGAGGTGTTGGGGTATATGTTATGGGTAAAGATGTTGGGATATGTGTTTATGGTTGAGGTGTTGGGGCATATGTTATGGGTAGAGATGTTGGGATATGTGTTTATGGTTGAGGTGTTGGGGTATATGTTATGGGTAAAGATGTTGGGATATGTGTTTTTGGGTGAGGTGTTGGGGCATATGTTATGGGTAGAGATGTTGGGATATGTGTTTGTGGTTGAGGTGTTGGGGTATATATGATCAGGAACAGTTTGAGAAGTGCTTATCTCTCTCTCTCTCTCTCTCTCTCTCCCTCTCTCCCTCTTTCTTTATTACAGTGTGAGGGACAAGACAGGGCCTCCCCTCCTCCAGAGTGCCCTGACCAGGCTTGCCTACCTGATAAAGTGTCCCGAAAAGAGGTGAGTTTCCCTGGGGCCAGCTGATGTACAGCCAGCTCTGTAAGTATTTTGACAGTGATACAGTATTCAAATTTTCATCATTTTGGCTCTGTTTACTTTCACAATGGATTTTAAATGAATCAATCAAGGCTTGCTTGAAGGGTAGACCAGGAGATCTAATTTTAGGGTTTTGCCAAAAATAGTACTGACACTGTGAATGAATTTCAACTATTTTCAATGTTTCCAACCCAGTTTTAGGTGCTCAGATTTTAAGAGAAAATTCTTTGCATTCACAAGCTGCCTGATCTTGGAGCCCATAGGTATCATCAGACACTGATCTGCTTCCCTATCTATGCTCTGCTAAGCCTTCATTATAGCAGTTTTCAGGTCTTGCTTGTTCTTGAGACATTTTCCCGGCAGCTTTGCCTTCAGCAAGGGAAACGTTTGCTAAATTTGCTTCAGGTCAGGTGATTGACATGGTCCTTGTAGAACATTCTGGCTTCGGAGAGGCAATGGTTTTTTTCACTATGTTTCAGGGCATTGTCCTTCTGCAATGTTAAATGCCTCCCGATCAGTTTTCAAGCGTTTGACAGAATCTAAGCAGATAATACAGCCAAAAACAATTCAAATTTATTGCTCTGCTTTTGTCAGCAGTCACATCATGACTAAATACAACTGAACCAGTTCCACTGGGAGTGATAGAGGTCCACACATGTCCACACTTTCCTTCTGAGATGTATACACTTTGAATCGTTCAGAGTTCCTTCCCTTCGCCACACTCTTCCCATCCCATCATTTCAATCCAAGTTGGTCTTTGTCTTATCAGTCCATAGGATGATGCTCCAGAATTTAACATTCATGGGGAGACCATGAAAAAAAAGTGCTGTAATTCCTACAATCAAATTACATCTGAATATCTGCAGTTTGTGCCCATTTTTATGATTAGGAATTATTCTAATTCTCCACACACACACGAATCTGTGATCGTCTACAAACAACCAAACCAGAGTTCTGATTAAAAATTGTATTTACCAAGAAATCCTCAATTCACAGTAGCTTCTTTGCAAGAAGAATACCACTGCAATCCCACTGCAAATAAGATGACAAAGAAATAATTCAATAATATTAAAGTAAATGGTTAATATTCACCCAGCTGCATGGTACAATATTCAAGGTAATCCAAAAAAAATGTCTCAATGAAGGAATGGTCCCAAAGGAGATATCCAAGAAAGTCCAAGAAGTCCAAGAATTTCTGTGTCCATTTATGTAATAGAGAAGGAAGACTGTAAGGGCGACGATGTAGAATAAGAAATACTGGCGTGACTGAACCCAAGATTTTCTGAATAAATGTTGTAATGTGTCCAGGAAGTGCTAAATCAAAGATTAACTGCTTCACAAGTCCACAAGTATATATATGCCAAAAAGCCCTTTCCAGGAGTTACCACAGCCTACATGATATCTGTCTCTTGCTTGAGAACCCTCCATACATATATAATCACTTCTAGTCTTGTGTCAGTATCGTCCAGTGGTAGCTAGAACTTTCCGGAGTAGTCCAGAAATTTATAGAATTTTCTAGACGATTCCAAAAAACATACACTAGATCAGGGCTATTCACCATTATCCTGCAAGGCCGGGTGTGGGTCCAGGCTCTCATTCCAACCCAGCACTTACACACCTGATACTATTAATCATCCCCTAGAGTCTTTGCTAAAGAGATTGATTAGTAGTAGGTGTGTAAGTGCTTGGCAGGAATGAAAGCCTGCACCCACACCGGCCCTTGTTGAATAGCCCTGCACTAGATTATTCTACATGAGTATACATACATATAACACCATATTCGTTATTATCCCTCAGGCATATAATACCCAGGGCATATATTTATGGCTCTGTCCATCCATCTGTCTGTAAACATGTTTTTATCCAAAGCATATGGGCCGTTAGTCTCAAGCCTGCCACATCCGCTGTTAATCCGTTCATTAGTGGTTCTATGGCAAAAGGTTATAACACCTAACACCTAAATTGTACAATCAAATTAAAATTGCACATGCTTCATGTTAGTTATGGGTCTTATAGATATCTGTAAGAACAAGGTGATTTCTCAAAGAAGATGGCCGCCATCAGCCAATCACATTTCAGCATCTCTTCTACTCTCTCAGCTATCATGTATCACTGTGAAACTTCACAAGATTGTTTGGGATGTGTGAAAACCAATCAATCACATGCTGGGGTACTGCCTTTTGCCATTTCAGAATTTTTTTACATTTTGGATTCTGCAGGGGCTTTTATGAAGGTATTTTTGTGTCTTTATCGTGCAAACAAAAAAACTGCTTTGAAACCATATTTTGAATTTGTCAGTAAAAACAAGCAAAGTATTGGTTACAGTTTAAGTGAATTTGGTTACAGACGTGAGAATTTTGCTTTTGAAGCAGACTTTTTTTTCTTGTGTTACAAAAAGTTTTGGTTTCGAATCAGTCCTCTCTGCTGGCGAGTTCAAAAGTTTTGGTTATGAAACAGTCCTCTTTGCTTTCAAAATGAATTGGACGTAATGGGCGGGATGAGAGGAGAGCGGCTATTGGTGGGTTTGGTTTGGACTGACAGCATGGCTGTACACACACACACACACACACACACACGTCCTTCCTCACTCCCACTGTAGGCACTTTCCGACAGAAAATGAGCGTTGAACTAACGTTATATCATACATATCAACCCCAATGGTTTGTCCGTATTTAGTACAAATTTTGAGTTTTTGAAATGAGAACGAGTGAACTGGTTAAATCGTGTGGAAATTGCGGCTCTCACCAATAATTTTTTTTAATGCGAAAACATTGTACAAGCATAGCAAGAAGCATATGTGTCAACTAATACGGAATGTCCGTAAATTATGAGGCTTTCCCTCCAATTACGCAGATTATGGAATTAGAGAGATAGTTATACGGATTTTTAATCCCAGGCATGAAGCAAATCAGCCGCGAGGCGTAGCTGGTATTGGAATCATACGTTGTCTGTCCCCGTTAACACAATAACATAGGGACCGTTTTTGATTCAACCTTAAGACATTGCATCCAGCTGGGATAAAAATGAAACTAAGTTCGAAGATGAGTATGATAGGTGAGACAGATAATGTTTAGCATCATTATCCATGTCTTAATCCAGCCCTACGTCATGCAAGCACCCTGCTGTCATCGCCGCTGGTTCAATTCCAGATGGTCTCTAGTTAGAAAAACAACTTATTATCGAAAGTTATTCATTATTGAAAGTTATTCATTTTTGGAAGCTATTCATTTAGACAACAATGAAAGAGCACATGAACACACACCACGGTAAACTATGGAAGCCCATAGTGGACAATATTCAAATAAATGTAATCCCACTATTGCATTATAATTTTCCACTTATGAATGAGTTATTTGAGACAATATTAAATTGAAAATGCATTAATCCAATTATCACTTTCATTTTCACATACACATATGGGAAATCTCTGACTATATTCAAATGATAATGAAATGCTGATTGACATTTAATTTTCAAAGTCATGCTCTGCAATATAGTGGACAATATTCAAATGCAATAAGCAAAACAGCACCCCCAGCCTATAGCATTTACATTTACATGTCATCACGCTCTTTTAGGGTCAACATGATAATGAAAATGCTGTTTTCTAATCACTTGGAAATAATAATGATATAATAATGATGACG
The DNA here is from genome assembly GCA_029692085.1 of Gymnothorax javanicus. Lineage (NCBI taxonomy): Eukaryota > Metazoa > Chordata > Actinopteri > Anguilliformes > Muraenidae > Gymnothorax > Gymnothorax javanicus. Next base: position 2,666,918 of record CM056206.1, on the reverse strand, counting down.
ACATTTGACATTTCATTTTCAAAGACTTATCCTGCAATACATGGGACAATATTCAAACGCAGTAAGGGAAACAGCGCCTCCCAGTCCATTGCTTTTCAAATACATGTCACCACGCTCTTTTTGGGACACAATGAAAATTAAAATGCAATCTGTCAGCGTCTCATCAAGGCGGGTCTTCCGCTAGAACGTCACTCATTAGGGTCGCGAGCGGAAACCATGTTCCTTATTTGCATACCAACCAATCAGCTTCTGGGTAACGCTTGTACGCACGGAGGCTCAATTATAATGTCATGATGGCCAGGCTGCTATGTATTGTGTGCCATCGCGCATGAGGCTATGTTGCGCTTTGGATGGAGCCATCTTGGCAGCTAGTAACGTTAACTAAGGAAAATATTTGTAAATGATCATCACATTAAAGCGATATGATTTGATTTTTGCCCCAACTCTATTAACTGAGCTAGCTGTAATATGCATGAACTTATCCGAGGCTTCGCGGCAGTGTTGTGCAACTGCAACCCAAGTGCGCTTGCAGATTTCAGAGACGTTAGCTAGCATGCTAGTGAGTCTAAAAGCAATCGCTTAGGTACAGCTAGCTAGCTATGATGCCGACTGGAGAAGCTCTTACAGCCCTGATTTGTCACTTTAAACGCCATCTCGCACACACGACCTCTTTCACAATTGATTAGCAGCTTCTTTTACCTAAAGAACAAACTGACAGTTCAGCCTGAGACATGCTATTTCATAACTAGTTAAAGCAGCATTATCCTTCCATGCTTGCTATAGCGTATTACATTACTCCAGATAAAACGCTATTCGTCTTCCCACCCTGCTGACGCTAGTTAGGGGAAATGTTTGTCATCATTTTTATACTTAATCGCTGTGATTCGGTTTTTGCCCTATCTTCACAAGCTAGCTAGCCGACAGCGATTGCTCTTGTGCTTGCAGAGTGTTCTTGAGCTAGCCAGGTAATGAGCTATCAATTTAAATCTCCCAGAAATCTGATAGTACTCTTGGGACGTACAAAAGTGCTGCCAAACATATCAAAGAAGTTCATATTTCAGCAGGTTAAGTTAGCAAGTGAGGAACATTGTTTTCAGCCAGTCATCAAAACTTCTCCCAGTGCTACGTGGCTTGGGAATCGCGATTAAAAGGAACAGCGGCAGCCTGACTGCTGGCCGTTTATCGGACCGTTCAGCATGTTACATTGTGCATGTTTCAGGAGTGGCGAACTTGCAACTCGGCAAATACAAGAGCAATCGTCAGCCAGCAAAAACCGAATCACAGCGATTAAGTATAAAAATGATGACAAACATTTCCCCTAACTAGCGTCAGCAGGGTGGGAGGACGAATAGCTTTTTATCTGGAGTAATGTAATACGCTATAGCACGCATGGAAGGATAATGCTGCTTTAACTAGTTATGAAATAGCATGTCTCAGGCTGGACTGCCAGTTTGTTCTTTTGGTAAAAGAAGCTGCTAATCAATGGTGAAAGAGGTCGTGTGTGCGAGATGACGTTTAAAGTGACAAATCAGGGCTGTAAGAGCTTCTCCAGTAGGCATCATAGCTAGCAAGCTGTACCTAAGCGATTGCTTTTAGACTCACTAGCAAGCTAGCTAACGTCTCTGAAATCTGCAAGCACACTTGGGTTGCAGTTGCACAACACTGCCGCGAAGCCTCGGATAAGTTCATGCATATTACAGCTAGCTCAGTTAATAGAGTTGGGGCAAAAATCAAATCATATCGCTTTAATGTGATGATCATTTACAAATATTTTCCTTCGTTAACGTTACTAGCTGCCAAGATGGCTCCATCCAAAGCGCAACATAGCCTAATGCGCGATGGCACACAATACATAGCAGCCTGGCCATCATGACATTATCAGTGAGCCTCCATGCGCACAAGCGCTACCCAGAAGCTGATTGGTTGGTATGCAAATAAGGAACATGGTTTCCGCTCGCGACCCTAATGAGTGACGTTCTAGCGGAAGACCCGCCTTGATGAGACGCTGACAGATTACATTTTAATTTTCATTGTGTCCCAAAAAGAGCGTGGTGACATGTATTTGAAAATGCAATGGACTGGGAGGCGCTGTTTCCCTTACTGCGTTTGAATATTGTCCCATGTATTGCAGGATAAGTCTTTGAAAATGAAATGTCAAATGTCGTCATCATTATTATATCATTATTATTATTTCCAAGTGATTAGAAAGCAGCATTTTCAGTATCATGTTGACCCTAAAAGAGCGTGATGACATGTAAATGTAAATGCTATAGGCTGGGGGTGCTGTTTTGCTTATTGCATTTGAATATTGTCCACTGTATTGCGGAGCATGACTTTGAAAATTAAATGTCAATCAGCTTTTCATTACCATTTGAATATAGTCAGAGATTTCCCATATGTGTATGTGAAAATGAAAGTGATAATTGGATTAATGCATTTTCAATTTAATATTGTCTCAAATAACTCATTCATAAGTGGAAAATTATAATGCAATAGTGGGATTACATTTTCATTTGAATATTGTCCACTATGGGCTTCCATAGTAAACAACAACCAGATGCTTCTTCTCGTGACACAAAAGAATTTGCCGTTGGCCATAGTGGACCACATTTTGGAGCTCCTGCTTAACATGCATACGGCAGGCTTCACTGCATTGGCTATCACTATAAGTCAGCCTTCTCCTTCATGCTATACGATTGGAATGACTAGAATAGGCTATGGATAAGAGAAGTGATTTTGGTCAAAATTTCCACAAAGTGGAGCGCAAAGGATCCCCCACATGCCCATGCATAATATCAGCACGACCGATATCACTGTCCTGGATGAGGCTTTTCAATGTCAGACTTGAATAGAAAGCATATTAAGCATTTAAAATATTTAAATGAAAATTTCACACTCCATTTATAATTTCATGCATGCAAAAATATGTAAAAAATACCTTTTAAAAATCTCACTGATTTTTAAAGGATTTCACAGATATTAACTGGTGGTAATTCAGGTACGATCCCAAAGAGGTTGACATGTATAGTTACATGGAGGCAAGTTGACATTAATGTCCCTTTTTTAATTGAACCGCCTTTAAACTCAGCATGGCAGGATTTCACTTGAAATGCCGGCTTGTAGTCTAAATGGCATGGAATCTGTCGCGGTCGACATCTCTTTAAAGGGGACCTATTATGCTATTTTTCCAAGTTTATATTTTGGGCTTTGACTCCCCTAGAGCACTCCTGATCGCCAAAGTAAAAAAAAGGGTACTTATTTCGCTCATACTGCCATCCTCAAAAACCCCATTTGTAGTCCATGGTAGTCTCTGCCTAAAACGCCTCGTTGGGGTGGCTCTTCCGCTATGGCCCCCACTCCCCGTGTGCCCACTTTCTTCTGACTGGCCGGCTCTGTGGAGGGCGGATCTAGGCGGGACGAGGCAGCAGAACACAGTTTTCCTGGTCCGGCTTCAGAGTGAAACTGACGCGTCTCCCGAAGGAATCGACGGGCATATTCTGCGATCTAACGCAGTACGTGCGTATTGATCTAATGAAATTAACTTGTTCTAATAAACGCAACGGCGAAAGTGGAGGACGCACTGCCAAAGTCTGGCAGCTCAAGCACGAATTGGCTATCGGCAACAGTGGTGAGTACAGCGGTTTTTCTACTCCATAGCCAGGATTGAGGGAAAGCTGGAATCCACCCCATATAGACACATTTGTAGAACGGGTCGATATACCCAGGTGTAGACCGGAGACCGTAGAAATCCAGTGGGTCTGAGTTTAGAGGGAAACATGGACAGTGAGGAGCAGCGAAAAGTGGACCAACAGCTTATGGACTGCTTCAGTGTGTATTATAAGGACCTGCTGGTTCGTGTGCATAACTGTGGTGTGTCGTTAGCGTGGAGAAACGAACAGCTTCCGCGCTGGTATATGACGGAGGGGCGAAAGCTCCAGGCTAAACGGCCTTTTCGGAAATTGCCCGTGGTAATGGTTTACTTATTGCTTTGGAATGACCAGCTTTTCCTCGCAGAAAATGGGCGCATTAAGGATAGTGTGCGAGAGCTAGACAGAGCTCTGGTTATGTCATGCACATAATACAGGTTTTACAGACCGTAAGTTCCGTCTGTGTGAACCGTTGCTTATGTGGAGCTAGCGAATCAATCACTTTTACAGGAAAGAATTTAATATTCAATTGATGGCAATGCAGAGAAATCGTTTGTTATACCAGACACGTTATACCCCGCGCGCTTCCCTATTGCTTTCACTGGTAGCATCAGAGAGCTTGCCCAGACATTGGAGATGTATCAGGCTGACCACGGTCATGGATAAGTAAAGCGATCGTTTCAGAAGCACCCAAAAACGCACCCCAAGCTCTGCAAAACCTACGTCTGGTCTATCTGCAGCCCAACTCGGCAGACACATACAGCACCTCTCCGGTTAGCTTCAACTGTAGTGGCTACAATCAGGCAACGTTATGATGAAACTGTCACATTGATGCTTACCGAAGTAACACAAGCATACTGATCATAATTGCTGCATATAAGTTAACCAGGAGCATTTTTAATTAGCAGAGCACGCGAACTAACATGCAGTAGCTGATAAGCGGTCGTGACTTTGAATGTAATCTGTCGCGTGAAAAATTCGTTTCGCGTCCGGTGTGAAAGCTCCTCAACGCGCCCATAACGCCTGTATTCGCGTCTTTGCATTGACTTTGAATGCAGCTAATCTGTCGTGCAAAAAATTCGTTTCGTGTCCGATATGAAAGCAGCTTTATGGATAGTACGTGACAGCTAGAGAGAACTCTGTTATGTTATATGAACATAATACAGGTTTTGCAGACCGTAAGTTCCGTTAGCGCAGACAAGTTGCTTATGTGGAGCTAGCGAATTGATCACTTCTACAGGAAACAATTACCTATTTAATCTCCGCCTTTTTCGGCTTTTTATTAGCCACAACAATTTCTAAAGGGGGATGAAATTATCTCAAGGTAGTGCAGAGAAATTATTTGTAAACCGGTAGAGCTTCTGCGTTTCGCATTGCTTTCACGGTAGCACCAGAGAGCTTGCTCAGACATTTGTGAAGTATCCGGCTGATCCCGTTCATGGATAAGTGAAGCGATCACTAACTGTAGTGGCTACAATCGGGCAACGTTATGATGAAACTGCAACATTGATGCTTACCGAAGTAACACAAGCATACCGATCAGAATTACTGCATATAAGTTAACCAGGAGCATTTCTAATTAGCACGGCACGCAAACTAACATGCAGTAGCTGGTAACCGAGTGGTCATAACCACAGAGACAAACCCTTGCAATACAGGTTTTACAGGCAGCAAGTTCTGCTACTGTGAACAGTTGTACCAAGCATCCAAATTACAAACAAGTATAAAAAGTTAGCTTCAAATGAGGTTTATGTTCCCACACCTTCTGTAGAATTTCCCCTGATATCACTCTTGCATATTTAGGACACAAACATTAGCAACAGTAACTTAGCTACGTTAGCCGCTGTGCTACAGCCACAATCAACTGGCTATCACGTCAGGTTGGCTTATGCAGTAAAAGCAACTTACAGCTTCTGTGTCTGTGAGTCACGGACAGTCGCGACCCATACAGGCTTTATCTTCAGATATTTTACAAAGCCTGCGTTTGAGGCCAGTTGTTTGTGCTAACTATCGCTAGCGGTTCTGCTAGCCACCCGTAACACATTATCTTCACTTACATTATTTGCTGTTATATCGTTACTTACAGCTTGTGGCTCCGAGCGCTTGATCGATGCAGCTGCTTCAGGTTTGAGAAGCAGCTGAGACGCTTATCCTGTGTCGAATTATCCTTTATTACAAAGCTGTCTTTGGTGAAATGCTGAGCACAATCAGCTAACGTTCCCTTTGGCCGTGGCTGTTTGCTGCCAGCAAACAAAAAAAGCTACCCACTGATTTCTGGTAGCATCGTCTTTTGGAAGAAAAATAGCTGTTTTTCTTTGCGTCCAAAAGTAAATGGACAAGCAGCTTTGGGAGAGGTACTGACAAAATTGCACCTCATATGATCTGCGGTTCTTCTTTTGTATTTCCAAAAGTGTAGACGCTACTAAAGCATAGTATGATCTGCCGTTGTTAGTGCCTGCTAGAATAGCTTCCGGCGTGGGCAGGTCCAGCGCAGTGGTTGGCTCTGGCTAGGTCTGTACTAATTGGACGGCACAACCTGACGTCAGGTTTTGCCCAGATCTCGTGAAGATCTCGGGAGGAGCTGTTCAGAGAGGAAATCACGCTGACGTAATCACGTTCTTGGATTACGGCAAAACTCTGTATCTTATGTTCAGAAACTTTTCAGAGGTTGAGCATGGACAACCAACATTATAACATTACTAATATGTATTAAAAGAAGGATCAGCATAATAGGTCCCCTTTAAAACTCCGCTTATAGTAAACATCAACTGCAGCAACCAACTAGGCTAGCTAGCTAGCAAGTTACATTTTTGCTGCTCGCTAGCCTTTGTCGCCAAGGCTTGAGTGCATCGCTGAAGAGGCCGATATATGATTAATTATTCTACTATATTATATATTATTATATTATATGTAATGGGCGATGATAGGACGCCAGGTGCAGCGACCAGTGAGAGAAAGAACAAAGAGCAGCCCAGATAAGAAACAAAAACAAAAGAGGTACACACCTCCGGAAAAAGCTCGCGCTTCCAAGGGCGAATAAAAGTCCGCAACACAGAAGCAGTGCAAGAGAATGAACAAAGAGGGAAGAGAAAAAACTTCTAAAAGAAGCAATTCCTAACAATAAATGGAAGATAACAAGTCACTAGGAAAACTGACTAGAGATATCTTCGGCCAAAGTGCTAGAAACAAACAGACACTCTAGCGATAGGCGTGGCGAACCCCCGGCCATATATATAGAGTCCGGAAAACTCCGCCCCAGCTCAATCAGCCAGCTAGGCCAGGAATTCGATGGAAAAGAAATCCGATATCGTCCCGGACGATAGAACAAAGAAAGGTCCAACAAACAAACGCACGCCTAAACCATGACATTATATATATTATTATATATACAGTCAACCTCGTTTATAACGTACCAGTTGGGACCAGCGATTTTTGTCCGTTATATACGAAATCCGTTTTACGCATATACCGTACTTTGTCCGTTACACGTATATACTGTACTTTGTCTGTTATACACATTAACCGTACTTTGTCCGGTATACGTATACTGTACATTGTCTGATATACATGTAAATGGGGCAGTGTAAGATCAGAGGTCGCGTTATACTTTCACTTTTACACTTGCACTTTTACACTTTTCATTGTGACGGACAGGGGCATAAAAATTCTGTCATAATCAATTATTATCCGTCATTGTAATTTTATTCTTTAAAATGATAATCGTTTATTTTTAAAATAAAATAAACAGAATAATGATTAGATTACGCATTAGCTGATGCCGACAGTGATTCATGTAGACACACATTGGAGTTAAATCACGGACACAAGGCGTTTGATTTTAACGGGCATTTAATTGCATACAATCCTTCACATGTCTGCCATGCCGTGCAAACTGAATAAAATAAATAAAATACAAATGCAAATCAGTTCAATACAAAGCATTCTCGAAGAGAACGAGCATTAAAACATTTCACAAATACAATTTGCCAACCCATCAGCTTTTGAAGGCTATGAGCCATTAACCTTACAGAACAATATTCTTCAAAAAGCATTTAATTGTTCACTGTGGCGTGGATGGTTCATCGTGTCATTATCGCAAGTACTGTTGATCGTATTACCATATTAGCTGCACGTTATCTTATCCGCGTCTTTCATTAACATTAAGCTGGCACAGAGCTAAAATAACAGTGAATACAATTAACATACCTCATTGGCCGCATTAACTCACGGGGAGTGAACAGAAATCTTCAGCTACACAGCTCACGCGGCTCTTCTAACTACTAACTTCGGAAGTCCATCCACAACCGCACAACTTCATTAAATATAAAACTTTTATGCAGCAACTGAACTTAAAACGTCTTCCTCTGTAGCTTTAGCTAATAAGTGTACAGTCTGCCCTCTGAAGATGGTCAACAATGTTACGACAATTAAAGTCTGTCCATCCTGCAGCACCTTAAAATAGGTTCCGCTTTGTAAATATTAAACCCTATAGAACGTGTTTTAAATTGTATTTATGCTTTAAATTGTATTTATGGAAGTAGTGTAAGTTTTTTCCACACTTTCACCGATTTTCATTACTTTTGACTGATGTACACGTCGGCCAGGAGGAGTACGTTATATACGAATGAATTCTAAGGGAAATGCATTACACTGGGACCGGAGATTTGGGCACGATATATGCGAATGTCCGATTTACAGCGGCCGTTATATGCGAGGTTTTTTATTAGAATTATCATAAGACGGGATCGGGACTTCGAGTTTCAGTACGAAATAAGCGAGTATCCGGTTTATCCAAGGACGCTATACGCGAGGCTTACTGTATTATGCTATAGTCTATTCGCCTCTCCCGCGATACACTCCAGCCTTGACAGCACAGGTCAGCAAGCAGCAAAAACGTAGCCAGTTAGCTAGTCGAGTTCGTTCCTGCAGTTGCTGCCAAGCATATAGGCTGATTTTTAAAGAGATGTCAACCGCCACAGATTCCATGACATTTACAACCCGGCACACGAAGTGAAATTGTGCCATGCATCTTTCAAAGGCGATTCAATTAAAGAGGGACAATTAATGTCAACTTACCTCCATGAAACGTCAGTTCAACTCAGTTTTCCGTCGTAGAGAGCTTACAGTGGGAGGGAGGGACCTGCGCATGTGTACAGCCATGCTGTCAGTCCAAGCTAAACCCACCAATAGCCGCTCTCCTCTCGTTTGGCAGCGTAGATCCCGCCCATTTTGTTCAATTCATTTTGAAAGCAAAGAGAACTGTTTCGTAACCAAAACTTTTTAACTCGCAAGCAAAGAGGACTGTTTCTTAACCAAAATGTTTTAACTTGTAAGAAAAGAGACCTGATTTGTGACCAAAACTTTTTGACTCGCAAGCAAAGAGGACTGTTTCATTACCAAAGTGTTTTAACTTGTAAGCAAAGAGACCTGATTCGTAACCAAAACTTTGTAACTTGTAAGCAAAGAGACCTGATTCGTAACCAAAACTTTGTAACTTGTAAGCAAAGAGACCTGATTCGTAACCAAAACTTTCTAACTTGTAAGCAAAGAGACCTGATTCATAACCAAAACTTTTTAACTTGTTAGCAAAGAGGACTGATTCATAACCAAAACTTTTTGTGACGCAAAAAAACGTATGCTTCAGAAGCAAAATTCTTACTTCGGTAACCAAATTCACTTAAACTGTAACGGATAATTTGCTTGTTTTTACTTACAAATTCGAAATTTGGTCTCAAAACTGTTTTTTTTTTTTGCTTGCATGATAAACACACAAAAACACCTTCATATGGGGTAATATGCCACCTTCTGATGGCCCTTGTTTAATTTAATTGCCAATATGCACTGGTATTCAGCTAAAATGACAATTACTTTATCAAAATACGAATACTTACGGACCTGACTGTAAATGCTGTTCTTTATGGGTGTGTATGTGCCCATGCTTTGATCATGTGTAACACCTTGATGTGAACTGTGTTCAGCTTGATTTGCTGCATGAGGAGGTGGTTTACACAGTCGTGAATCGAGTGGGCGTGGCTTCCCCAGACTACGTGACCAATGATGGAGAGCTCTTCAGCTATCTAAAGAAGGTCTGTCCCTTCAATTCAGTTTATCTGCCTCTCTTCCTCTGATTTTCAACCAGAGACTAAACTCTCTTTTCATTATGGCTAGAAACCATTCCTTTAACCCGCTAAAAAAAAATATAAAGTCAATGTATAATGAGTTTTAGACAGTTTCATTCCATCACTCGGTTTACTGGAATTACACTGTGGTTTGACAGAGTAATACACGGGATCACCTCAGCCTAGCACACCTGGCTACAAAACCGCCTATCTACAATCACCTCTGTAAGAACAGCCTAATTCTCCCCCGTCCAGTAACAAGCTGACCAATCCACAATTGTCTAGGAACAAGCGTACCAATCCAACTTTGCCTGGGAATGAGCCAGCCAATCCCAGCTGGTCTGAGTACAAACCCTGTCATGTGGCTGGGCCCTCAGCAATCTCTCTTAGCCTCCATCTGGAGAGGGCTCATTGTTTGTCTTTAATAAAGGACTTTCTGGCACAATCTGAGGGATTCAGCTTTCATGCCTGGAACCACAGAACAAACAGTAATTTAATAAATATAGGCAATATTAAAGAGAGTCTCCTGATGCCACTGATGTTTGTGTCCAGAGCTTCCACATAATCACTGAGATTTAATACCATAATCCTCTGTTGTTGCCCCCCCTCCTGTTGCCTTTAGGTGTTTGATATGGGGCCGGAAGAACATGACATCATTCTACAGAGAGTACAGGAATCCAAGGTGATTGGCTGTCCTTGGGGTGGGGAGGTTTATTCCGTTTGTGAGTTAGTTTCTGTTTTTTGGGAAGTAAAGTAAATTCTCTATAGACTCTGCTCACAGTGAACACAGACTGCAGGCATGGAGTGAAAATACAGAGCTGTGAAAAAGTAATTTCTCTTTTCCTGATTTCTTCTGTTTTTGCATATTTGTCACACTTAAATGTTTCAGATCAGAAAACTAATTTTAATATAATGCTAGCAGTGGTGGCCGGTGAACTGGCGATACAGGAAGCTCAAACCATCCCTTAAAAATAATGATTGGTCACGACCTGTTTTCAATCATTCATTTAAATTACCACTACAGAAACTCTGAAAACTCTCAACATTATCAGATGTGGCCAGTTTTCATTAATAACGTATACCTGTTAACTCTTATGTATTCGCTGTGAGTTTTAGTGACATATTTACATTCCCCTGCTGTAGTCAGCAATTATTCAATCAACGCATGTGTAAGAGATTCTCGCGGGAATTGAAGTCCTTGTGCATGGAGGTTTGTCAGTTTCACCTGCGTTTCGGTGGATTTCAACACTTGTAGGCTAATATAGAAAACGATTATGACTCCGGGCTTCTCACGTTTTTCTTTACTCAGGGGTTGGAAGCAATGGAATTGCATAAAAACATTTCAAATTTTCTTATTTTATTTAAACAACTTAGACAGTCGTGAAACACTTGCATTGCTTCCAACTCCCAAACGCATGTGAAACTGATAAACCTCCATGCACAAGGACTTCAATTCCGTGCGAGAATCTCTAACATATGCGTTGACTGAATAATTGCTGACTACAGCAGGGGAATGTAAATATGCCACTAAAACTCACAGCGAACGCGTGAGAGTTGACAGGTATGCGTTATTAATGAAAACTGGCCACACCTGATAATGTTGAGAGTTTTCGGAGTTTCTGTAATGGTAATTTAAAAGAACGATTGAAAACAGGTCATGACCAATCATTATTTTTAAGGGATGGTTTGAGCTTCCCCTATCGCCAGTTCACCAGCCGCCAATGAAGACAAGGATAATCCCATTAGACACAAACTGCAATTTTTAAATGATGACTTCATTTTTTGAAAGAAAAAAGCTATCCTATCCTACCTGGCCTTCTGTGAAAAAGCAACTGCACCCCTAGTTACTAAATCAGCCAGTTAAACAAATTTAATGAAAAACTGTTAAATTGTTAAATTTAAATTTTAAATTTCATCAGACACACCCAATCATAATTATAGCTAGCCCTGTTGCTATCTCTTTAATAGAACCTGTCTGGCAATTTTAAGTAGGAAGAAAGCAGCACATGATGCTACAGTGTAAAGAAATTGAAGAATAGATGAGTAACAAAATTGTTGACATCCATCACTTTGAAAAGGGTTACAAAACCATTTCAACAGCCCTGAGACTCCTGTGAATCACGATGAGAGTGTGACGCCCTGCTGCCCAAAGGTGTTAAAAGGGCACCAGGGGAATGATGGAATCATAGAAGGACCCAAGTGCAGGAACGTAGATTTATTAGATAAATAAAGTGTATAAATAACACAAACACAAAACTACAAGAGGATAACAAAAAGGGGAGCGCTCTCAACTTAAAGGTCACAATCTAAGGCTACCTGCCAGTGATGGGGAAAACTGAGGTTTAAATAGACAAAGGAATGACAGTTAAGGAAAAACAGGTGTCGTAATTAAGAGGGATAACAGAGGTGGTAATTGAATAATTGAATGAGGGCAGGTAGCCAAAAGTCCTGAGTGCCGAGGGGAGGGCATTACAAAGAGCCATTATCTACAAATGGAGAAAACTATGAACAACGATCACCCTTCCCAGGAGTGCTCAGCCTACCAAAGTTCCTCCTAGAACACATCGGCAACTCATCCAGGAGGTCACAAAAATAAATAAATAAATAAATAAATAAATTACAGACTAACATCTAAAGAACTGCTGGCCTCACTTGTCTCAATTAAGGTCAGTGGTCATCATTCCACAATCAGATAAGAGTTTGGGCAGAAATGGCATCCATGGGAGAGCTGCAAGGCAAAAGCCACTGCTGACCAAAAACATTTCCCAAAAACATATCTTGATGACCCCCAAAACTTCTGGAACAATATTCTGCAGATTGATGAGTCAAAAGTAGAACTTTTTGGAAGATATGGATCGTGTTACATCTGGCAAAGAGCAAACACAGCATTCCACAATAAGAACATCACACCAACAGTCAAGCATGGTGGTGATAGTGTGATGGTCTGGGGCTGCTTTGCTGCTGCAGGGCCTGGGCGACTCACCATATTTGATGGACCCATTAATTCTGCTCTCCACTTGAAAATGTCCGGCCATAAGTTCCTGACCTAAAGCTAAAGCAGCTTGGTGATGAAGCAGGACAAGAATCCAAAGCACACAGGCAAGTTCTCCTCTGAATGCCTCGAAAAAAAAAGGTTTTGCAGAGGCCTAGTTTAACACCTAACTTGAATCGAACTGAGATGATGTGGCATGACCTTGAACTTGCAGTTCGTGATCGAAAGCCCTCCCATGTGGCTAAATTAGAGCAATTCTATGCAGAAAAGTGGACCAAAGTTCTTCCACCTTGATGTAAAAAACTCAATACCAGTTATTGAAAACATTTGATTGCAGTTGTTGCCACCAAGGGTAGCAAAACCAGTTCCTAGGTTTACAGGGACATTATTTTTTTTCACATGGGTGATGGAAGTTTTGAAGAACTGTATTCCTTCAATAAAAGAAGTGATCATTTAAAAGCTACATTTTTTTGTTTGGTTGTGTTATCTTTGTCTTATATTAATATTAGTTGGGTGATCTGAAACATTTAAATTTGAAAAACAAGCAAAAAAATAAAAAAAATCATGAAGAGGGCAAGAGCTTTTTCACAGCTAGGTATTTGCTGTTGCTCCAGGGTGGAGAAATATTCCAAGGTGCTGTTGCAGGTTTTAATTTACTGCACGTTCCTCAGTCCCACTGTCACTGAAGTGGAACGTTTGATCCTTTGTATGTACAATTTCACCATGAAATACTAAATTCAAATCTTTGTACTATGACTAATCATATTCATCTTTGCATGTGCCCCTATCTGTCATCAGTCTGTACTGAATTCTGCCCCGAACTGTCCTGGATGCGCATATTAACCCTTTGAGCGCTGAATACATTTTCGAGGAATTAAAAATGTAGTCATCCTGAGCTGTTGAAAACCTATCATGTGGCAACTTGTTTAAAAGAGCTCCCCTGCGGGAGCTCTTTTAAACAAGTTGCCACATGATAGGTTTTCAACAGCGTCTGATTTTGATATCTTAGATCATTGGGCAGCTATAGTTGCCCAAGACGCTGAAAGGGTTAACCCCTAATCTTTCATTTTCTCTTAAGCTTTCCCTTAAGTTGATTTAATATCTCACTGAAGCTACATATACATATATTGACAAAAATAGTCAAAGCCAGGACACCATGTTTTTAAGGGCTCAGCATTACATTAAACGGAAAATATCTAGATCTCCTATAACATTTGAAACACATTTCCTGCAATTCAGCAGGACATATTTTGGATCATTTGAAAATGTCATCACCACGAGAATATAAAATAGGCCTGAAGTTCGACAGGTGTAAATGCAGCAGCTTCATTCGACTGACCCAAACAGTAGTGTGCAGTGATGATTATACACTTAACAAAATCAAGATAAATCAGAAACCAAGAACTATTCAAGTATTTGTCATTTAATATTAGATATAGACGAAAATGAGTTAACAGATAACAATATATAGTAAAAAAAAATAATAATAATAATGTCTTTTTCAGAGGAAAAGTCAATATCTAGTGTTGCCACTCATTGCTTTGATTACATAATTTGATCTTTCAGGCATAGTTTTCACTTTTTTTTTATTTCCTTACACTCTAAACAATTCCATCTGGCTTGAAGTTCATTCCAAAGAGATTCTTTTGATGTTACAATAGATTTGCTCAATCGGATTAAGGTCTGGACTTTTACTTTGAGCAGGCCAAGTCATCTATGTCATGAGATGTTTCTTTCCGACTGAGATCATTCTTGCACAACTTAGAAGTGTGTTTAGGGTCATTATCTTTGTTATGATCTGGTTTTCTTTATAGTTCACATTCTTCTGTCTTATTTCTCTGTTGGGTTCATTTGTATTTTGTTATTTTTATTACCATTTCCAGTTCCTTGTAGGGCTGGGCGATAAATGTATCACGATAATTTTAAGCGCAATAAAAGTAACTGCCACTATGGGGCAGACAGGCGAGCCTGCTTATTACCTTTTCTATACCTAATGCCGCGTGAAGCAAACATCAGAGGTCATTTGAAATGTTTGCAAGGTGATGGAGGCTGTCCAACCTCGCTGATAATTGGCAGACTTCAAATCGGACTTCTCTTCCCAGAAAAATTTCAAATGGCCTTTGATGTTAGTTCAACACTAAATTAAAGGTATGTGGCATAGAGAAGGTAATAATCAAGCTTGCTGTCTGCCCCATAGAGGCAGTTACTTTTATTGCGCTTAAAAATTATCGCGATACATTTATCGCCCAGCCCTAGTTCCTTGCACTGTTTTCTCCCTGTTATGTAATGCGGCATCTGTGTATTTATGCCAGTGCACGCCCCTGTCTGCGAGCTGTCACATTTCGGGTGATTTCGTAAGTTTTCTGGTGTTTCACGAATTTCCTTCACTTCGCGATTAGTTTCCTTCAACACTTATTACTAATTAAGTACTAATCCCAGTAACACTCCATGTTTTGTCTAGTTTATCTCCTAATTCTTACTAATATACTCATCCAGTGGCGTAAGTTCGTCATGACGGGCCCCAGTGCTGGCGATTATGATGGCCCTAGTGCGTACTATAGAGCCCTGCTTTGAATAATTTTTACAGGATTTCAAGTAATTTGTTCAAGGTCACTTTCCTTAATGTGATAATAGCAAGGGAGGGAGGGAGGGAGGGAGGGAGAGAGAGAGAGACTGAGAGAGAGACTGAGAGACTGAGAGAGAGAGACTGAGAGAGAGAGAGAGACTGAGAGAGACTGTCCATTTCACCGTGGTGGTGAAATGACGACTGACTTTAACCAGCAGCATTTTGTGCCATTACCTCACTAGTGCATTCTTATGAGGTAGGACATTGATTGATTCCAAGTTTATTTGTATAGGGACATTGCAAATTAAACATCATTTTAGTCCAGGAGAACCAAAAAAGATGTTTTGCACAATGAGGTTATAGCCTAGGCTAATTCAAATCCCAAGTCCCCGATCAGACTTTTTATCCACAAAGTACGCATGCACACACAAAAAAGAAGTATTTAAAAGCACACGTGCACACATATACGTACATACCTACACATTTCTGTACCATACATAGGCTAAATATCTGTATGTCCTCATATATATTCATCATCCACATGCACACATGCATATACATAAAACATATAAAAACTGTAATTGAGCATTCAGATCTGGTATCAGACTGAATTAATGAGCGTAACAACTAAATGGTCAGTACTATCATTAAAAATGAATACAACTATGCTTGTCTTTGAGCCAGCGCTTTGTCACAGAGGTAAACATTGCAAAATTTTCTGTCAGCTTGATTGCTGTTGGTAGAGCATTCCAGAGCTGAGAACCCTTTACTGAGAAGGCCAACTGACCATGTGTGGTTCTGCAGTATGGAATTTTACAGTTCCCACACACAGATCCTCGGGTGGTGATGATACATGATAGTTACTTGGAAAAAGCACACGACGAGATGGACGAAAGCAGCCATATTTAATGATATATAAGAATTCAAATATATTTAAAACGATGCCACCTTGTCCCCTAAATTGCCCAGCTAAACACCGTCTGCATAAACCCCATAAAATGATCAATTTACTGCACACAAACAGCCATATTTCTGCCATATATCCTATACATAAAAATCGACACTGGACCAAAAGAAAAGTCACGTGTTGCCGACTCACCTATTTCAATGGCATTCGGCAAGCTTTGCGCTGAGCAAGATCCTCGACTTGTCTTGAATTTTACACAATAGCCGCAATCATTATCATTATTTAGGTCAAACGTTTGCTTAGCTTGATCTGTTACCTGCTGGCTGCATTGCTGCTTGAGAAAGGGTCGTCCGTGGTGCGGCAGCTGCTTGAAAGAAAGCCAAATGAACTTAGTTTTGGTAGCTTTACTACTCTCTCCTCCTGTTCTTTTTTGACTCCTGCTTTTGTTTGAATGGAATGACTACTCCTGAGTTTGCAAATTTGCTAGTTAGTCTGATCTTCAGATTTTGCGCTTAAACCATCAGATGCTCAGCTTACCCTCTGGTCACATGATCAAATCAAATAGAGACTTGACATTGGACAAAACATTACCCAGCAATCACCTTGACATATGCGCCTATCTGTATGCAAGAAAAATATCTCAGAAAATAAGAAAATTGTTAATTTAATTAACATTTTTCCAAATATGTGTAGAGTAAGCATTTGATTTTGTTATAAAAAGCTAAGCATTATTGTTCCAAAAAAAAAACAAAAAACAAAAAGAAAAACTAACCAAATCGGTTGAGTTGGGCTCTGTGAGGGTTGGTATACGGAATAGCTATCTTCTACACTGTATGTGGGAAGTAATATCGAATAAAAGTGTATTTGAAGTCTCACAGCAGTCATTTTACGAAGGGCCCGGTTCCGTTACAGGCCCCTTTATTCGCCGGGCCCCAGTGCAACTGCACTGGCTGCACTGCCTATATTTACGCCACTGTACTAATCCTGTAAATAGCTAACATACTAACTTGCACCATATGGGTAATATTATTATTGCACAAACTGCAACATACTGACTTTACTAATTGGATCTCTCCATTTTCCACACTTCTCCTATCTATCTCCACTTAGGCACTCCTTGAATGGAGCTGTTATTGTTTAAGGATGTCCCGTGAAAACTAGTCTTTGTCATTGTTTCCCATTTTGTATTGTTTAATTACCTCTTGTATTCTTTCCTCTCAGTTAATATTTAGATTATTCCTCATACCCGTTGCCCCGCCTCGCTCGTTACCTCCCTTGTGTATATGTAGTCCCATCTGCAGCCTGTTCCTTGTCAGAATGCTGATCTACCTCATTCAGAGCCGGGCAACCAGTACACCTGTTTGCATTCGGTGATTCTGTGACACCCGTCTGTTTGACTTCGATTTTTTGCCAGCCCTATTTGGATTTGTCTGCCCTTCTGAGTTACTGGTTTAGATCTCTGCTTGTTTTTGACTTTTGAATTTTTGCCTACTGTTTGGATTTGTCGCCCTGTGATCTCCCGGTTCTGACCCTGCTGGAATAAAGACAACAATTCTGCTTTTTCCCTGCCGCACATCTGGTCCTTTTCGCGTGTGCGTCACAATCTTGTTGAAAATAAATCCCCGACCAATCAGTCATTTCCCAGGTGGCAATGCGTACCTCACAAGGATGCTGTGATACCACTTATTATGCGTGATTCTGGAGGGTGTTTTTTTTTTTCTTTAAATGAGATCACCAGCTCCTTTCGAGCAGACTGAACCCCAAACCATAATATTTCTACCTCCATGTTTTACTGAAGGGGTTAAACAGTCATTTCTGAAACGTTCTCCAACCCTACGGCACACACAAGTTCTGTGTTTGGGTGAGAAAATGTCAAATTTTGATTCATCAGTCCAAATGACTAGTTCCCAGTCCATCGGTGTCTAGTCCTTGAATTTCTTGGCAACTCAAGGCAAACTCAAGTCCTTTTTTTTTTTTTTTTTTTTTTTTTTTTTGATGTTTCCAGCTCTTGGCAGCAACACGACCAATCAGACCATTTTCACACCGGTGTCTGGAAATGGTACATCTTGATACTTTCATCTCCTCACTTCTGGCACTATTAATATCATCACACAGTTGTTGTGCTGTCAACCACTTTTTTTTTCTTTTTTTTAAACTTAACATACACATAACAAACATCAACGGCACTTCACTTCTGTTTTGCACGTCTGTTGCCACAAGTTTTCAGTGAACTGGTCTCTTTGAAATGCTTGGTGGCGTTTCAGTGCCATGGTAGCATTTAACGTCGTATTCAGCATTTACGGCTACAGTGCAGCTACGAACAATATCAGAGAGCTCCTTCCATTGTGTTTAACGTTGTGACACGGCTCAAAGTTCATGTCACCTTATATACTGATTGCACATTCAATAACTAATATTTTTAACTTGTCATTATCGACCGGGTCTATCCCCAGTATATGGAAAGCGGCTCATGTTTTTCCTTTATTTAAGGGGGGTGATCCCAGTTCAGTAAACTGCTATTGGCCCATCTCAAAATTGCCATGCCTGGCTAAGATTTTAGAATCTCTTGTAAAACAACAACTTTGCAATTTCTTAACTTCCAACAACATTTTAATGTCACAGCAATCTGGTTTCAGGCCTGGACATAGCTCCATTACAGCAGCTTCATTGGTTATAAATGATTTAGTAACAGCTTTGGATAGTAAACAAAAATGTGCGGCCCTATTTATTGATTTAGCAAAAGCGTTTGACATAGTAGACCATAATATCTTATTAAATAAGTTGTCCTCCATTGGTCTTAGTTACAGAGCATGCTCATGGTTCCAGGACTACCTCTCAAATAGAACACAAGCTATTATTTCTGAGGATGCGCAGTCTCAATTTTTAAAGGTGACAAAAGGTGTACCCCAAGGTTCCATTCTTGGTCCAATTTTATTCACAATTTATATAAATGACATTTGCTCGTAATGTAAGCAATTGCAAGGTTCATTTTTATGCTGACGACACAGTGCTTTATTCCTCTGCTCCAACATGCTTACAGGCCCTCACATATTTACAATCTGCTTTTAACGTTATACAGCATGCTCCAGCTGATCTTAAACTGGTTTTAAATGCTGATGAAACTAAGTTCATGATCTTTTCAGCACAGAATGCAATTATGTCGGGTGACTCCATTTTCTCAGTGAGTGGTGCTCAAATTGAGCAGGTTCAGTCTTACAAATATCTGGGTATCTCGTTGGATCATGACTTTTCTCTTAAGATGCATGTGTCCAACCTGTCCAAGAAACTTAGAATAAAAATCGGGTTTCTTTACAGAAACAGGTCCTGTTTTTCTTTGGACAATAGAAAGAGGATTGCAGAGGTAACAATATTACCCATACTTGATTACGGAGATGTCCTTTACAGGCATGCCTCTATTAGTACGTTAAGATCCTTGGATGCAATCTGTCATGGCGCATTGCGCTTCATCATAGGTGATGGTTTCCGAACCCATCACTGTGCTTTATATAATTCCGTGGGGTGGTTTTCCCTTCATTTTAGAAGGAAGCTACATTGTATTTTATTTATTTATAAAGCCTTGCTAGGCAAACTTCCCTCATATCTTACTCAGCTCTTATCCATCAAAATCAGAAGTCAGCATACCAGATCACAAGAATGGTTTTCGTTAGAGGCTCCCAGGGCTAGAGCAAATTTGGGAGGTACCTCTTTTAGTGCATTCGCTCCTTGTATGTGGAATAATTTCCAGGATACCTCGAAGCTAGACTGCCTTATCCCCTTCGTGTCTTTCAAGAAATTAGTGTTGGATATATTGCTTCTGGAGGCCAGATGTATTTGTTTATAGTTTATGGTAGGATTTGCTCATTTATTTTTCTCTGTCCTATGTTCTTATATGTTTATTTATATGTATATGTGTGTGTGTGTGTGTGTGTGTGTGTGTATATATATATATATTTTTTTAAATTAATTTTTATTATGTTTTATTCCAGTTTAAAACTTGTTATTCCTTTAATCTGAAATTGTTGTTTGTGACTTTTGTGTATTTTATGTGTGCTGTTTGTCTTTAACCTTCCATTGTAATTGTTTTATTGTAATCAGGGCTCCCCTGCAAAAGAGACCTCTGTCTCAGTGGGACTTCCCTGCAATAAAGGTTATTGATTGATTGATACTGGAACAACTGACCATCAGAGGTCATTTTGCAGAGTAATGTTGCATTCAATAATAATCATTGGAATGAGCCTCCAAACATGCATTCAGGCTATGTATGAGTCAAAAAATAATTAAATGCTATAAAAAATTGTCTTCAGTGTTTTTGTTTTTACCCATATTTTTACCTCAGCATACTTGTGGGAATGATTTTTTTGGTTCTCGTTGGCTACTATAATATTTTTCAATACATTTTCACCAAAATATTTTAGATACGTCATATCTTAGGACCCCTTTTAGATGAAAGTGGTGGTGTATAATCATCACTCTACACTACTGTATATGGGTCCATATTTTTTTATGGGGTTAAGCTATCAAAGCATGTCAGGGTGTAAGAGTCAACACTCACGCACTGATCTGCATCACAACAGACTCCCCCAAAAATCTGATCTTATTTTCCATGCGGACACATTGGCGCAGATCTGACATCCATCGTATCCAAGACCACGCTTGGAAGTCACCCATTGCCATTCTGAAAAATATCTGCTCTCCCTGCTCACACTGGAAGAATCTGATCTGTCACACAGGTGTATAGGCCAAAGCATTAGACTTGGGTTACTTTCATGCAGTGTGAGTCTGCCTGAACCTGAAGCCTGATTTATTATGGATCGCGTCTCCGGTCCCACTCCGCAGTCATTACCCGCCTGAAAGCCAGCTTCGGCTAAAAGCCTCTGTAGGAGAGGAAATATTGTGCTGTTTTTAAGTGTTCTTCCGGAAAGACCTCATCTTGAGCACACAAAGGTGTCCTTCCACTTGAGCAAAGCACAAAACACTCAAATATCTGACAGAGAAAATGTGCATTGATTTTCCTCGTCTGAGAAGCACACTGTCGCATTCTGGAGTGCCGCTCACATTCTAAAGGTTTACTATTGAACGCAATTGCACCCCACAGACTTTCATTGTATATTTAGTGCTAGTCAGGTTCATTCTGCTTTTATTGAACAATTATGATTTATATTATTTTATGCTTTTATTAAACCCAGCGAGCAACTTTTTCCTTGAGGGTCTCCGTCAAGAAGGGGAGAAATCTTCTGGCTAAAGATGCCAATGGTAAGACGCTTTTATCTCTCTCTTTTGATCAGTAGGCATGCTGTCAGAAAAGCTACAGTTTTTCCACTGATATGTAAATCTGACATGTAATGTGTGCTCTGAGGGCTCCACAGGTCTTTTAAACACACAGCTATTACAGATCTCTTTGAATATGCACAAGATGTTACCTTCAAGTAATTTAAATGAGTAAAGAAATATATGCCTTAATGCTGATCATCCAGGTGGCTGCATGCTGTGTCTTAGAGCTGTCTCTTCTTCCTACAGTGGGGTCCAAAGGTCTGGGACCCTTCAAAAGTCTGTGAAATTTCCGTGTAAACCTAGATATGATCAGAAACTTTGAGGATTTAGAAGCATTTAAAGACAAGGTTATGACATGCAAAATAAAGAAGAATTATTTAAGATTCTGCATTATTTCTTGGTCAAAATTTCACAAATTTATGGTATTGACCATGTTGACTCCTCTATACAGAAGGTCAGCACACGTTCAGATGACGCTCATATAGATTCCGCCTCCCCATCAGAAGCTGGCTCAAGTTACTGTACTCGCAGTCATTGGTCACCTGTAAGTGGGAATCATGGAATTAGAACTAAAGTGTGGATGTAAATTCTGTGCAAATCATCAAATCTGGTTTAGACTGGATCTTCCAAGGGGGGGCAATGCATGGCACTCTGAACATGTGTCCCGATTAGGCAGACCAGAAGCGACCGCGCCATCAGAAGATCTATACATCAAGCCTTGTTCATGGAGAGACAGAAAAGCAACTACATCAGCGATGCGTCATTTTCCAAAAAAAGGACACAAGACTCTAATCATAAAAAGTACTGCTTTCTAGTGGTGGCTTCAGAGGATGAGTTGCAGTCTTAAATTCTCTAGTGAAGGAGGACAAGGCTAAATGCTTGGACATGTCAGCTTTTCACAGTAGATCACTGGAAAACTTACTTGTTTTTGATTAATCTGAATTTGAGAATTATGGCAGTAGCAGAAGAGTGTGTGTAAGGAGACGAACAGGAGAGAGATTATTGCCATAGTATAACAAATCGACAGAGAAACAGTGTGGTAGAAATATTCAAGTCTGGAGCCGTTTTTTCTACTCTGGAGTTCGACACTTGCACCAAATCCACTACAATCTGACAAGGGAGAAGTGCCGCCAAAAATAGAAAATTTTGTGTCAAATGTAAATAGAATTTAATTTAAAGAAA
This sequence comes from Gymnothorax javanicus, assembly GCA_029692085.1. Lineage (NCBI taxonomy): Eukaryota > Metazoa > Chordata > Actinopteri > Anguilliformes > Muraenidae > Gymnothorax > Gymnothorax javanicus. The sequence continues at coordinate 2,644,234 of CM056206.1, read as the reverse complement.
AAGCATTTTCCCCAGAGGACTCAGACTTTTGGACCTCACAGTATGAAGCTATTTGTGGTGGAAGCTGAGTGGTATATCTGTGCATGATAGAAGCTGTTGTCTATAGCAGTGTGTGATGGAAGCTGTGTGCTGTAGCAGTGTGTGATAGAAGCTGTGTGCTATAGCAGAGTGTGGCAGAAGCTGTGTGCTATAGCAGTGTGAGATGGAAGCTGTGTGCTATAGCAGTGTGTGATGGAAGCTGTGTGCTATAGCAGTGTGTGATAGAAGCTGTGTGCTATAGCAGTGTGTGATGGAAGCTGTGTGCTATAGCAGTGTGTGGCAGAAGCTGAGTGCTATGGCAGTGTGTGATAGAAGCTGTGTGCTATAGCAGTGTGTGAGAGAAGCTGTGTGCTATAGCAGTGTGTGAGAGAAGCTGTGTGCTATAGCAGTGTGTGATAGAAGCTGTGTGCTATAGCAGTGTGTGATAGAAGCTGTGTGCTATAGCAGTGTGTGATAGAAGCTGTGTGCTATAGCAGTGTGTGATGGAAGCTGTGCGCTATAGCAGTGTATGATGGAAGCTGTGCTATAGCAGTGTGTGATAGAAGCTGTGTGCTATAGCAGTGTGTGATGGAAGCTGTGTGCTATAGCATTGTGTGGCAGAAGCTGTGTGCTATAGCAGTGTGTGATTGAAGCTGTGTGCTATAGCAGTGTGTGATAGAGGCTGTGCGCTATAGCAGTGTGTGATGGAAGCTGTGTGCTATAGCAGTATGGGATGAAGCTGTGTGCTATAGCAGTGTGTGATGGAAGCTGTGTGCTATAGCAGTATTTGATGAAAGCTGTGTGCTATAGCAGTGTGTGATGGAAGCTGTGTGCTATAGCAGTGTGTGAAGGAAGCTGCGTGCTATAGCAGTGAGTGATGGAAGCTGTCTGCTATAGCAGTGTGTGATGGAAGCTGTGTGCTATAGCAGTGTGTGATGGAAGCTGTGTGCTATAGCAGTGTGTGATGGAACCTGTGCTGTAGCAGTGTGTGATAGAAGCTGTGTGCTATAGCAGTATGTGGTAGAAGCTGTGTGCTATAGGAGTCTGGAATGGAAGCTGTGCGCTATAGCAGTGTGTGTGATAGAAGCTGTGTGCTATAGCAGTGTGTGATAGAAGCTGTGTGCTATAGCAGTGTGTGATGGAAGCTGTGTGCTATAGCAGTGTGTGATGGAAGCTGTGTGCTATAGCAGTGTGTGATGGAAGCTGTGTGCTATAGCAGTGTGTGATGAAGCTGTGTGCTATAGCAGTGTGTGATGGAAGCTGTGTGCTATAGCAGTATAGAAGCTGTGTGTAGCAGTGTGTGATGGAAGCTGTGTGCTATAGCAGTGTGTGATGGAAGCAGTGTGTGTGCTATAGCAGCAGTGTGTGATGGAAGCTGTGTGCTATAGCAGTGTGTGATGGAGTGTGTGCAATAGCAGTGTGAAGCTGTATGCTATAGCAGTGTGTGATGGAAGCTGTGTGCTATAGCAGTGTGTGATGGCTATAGCAGTGTGTGATGGAAGCTGTGTGCTATAGCAGTGTGTGATGGAAGCTGTGTGCTATAGCAGTGTGTGATGGAAGCTGTGTGCTATAGCAGTGTGATGAAGCTGTGGCTATAGCAGTGTGTGTGGAAGCTATAGCAGTGTGTGATGGAAGCTGTGTGCTATAGCAGTGTGTGATGGAAGCTGTGTGCTATAGCAGTGTGTGATGGAAGCTGTGTGCTATAGCAGTGTGTGATGGAAGCTGTGTGCTGTGTGTGATGGAAGCTGTGTGCTATAGCAGTGTGTGATGGAAGCTGTGTGCTATAGCAGTGTGTGATGGAAGCTGTGTGCTATAGCAGTGAGTGATGGAAGCTGTGTGCTATAGCAGTGTGTAATGGAAGCTGTGTGCTAAAACAGTGTGTGATGGAAGCTGTGTGCTATAACAGTGTGTGATGGAAGCTGTGTGCTATAGCAGTGTGGAATGGAAGCTGTGCGCTATAGCAGTGTGTGATGGAAGCTGTGTGCTATAGCAGTGTGTGATAGAAGCTGTGTGCTATAGCAGTGTGTGATAGAAGCTGTGTGCTATAGCAGTGTGGAATGGAAGCTGTGCGCTATAGCAGTATGTGATGGAAGCTGTGTGCTTTAGCAGTGTGTGATGCAAGCTGTGTGCTATAGCAGTGTGTGATGGAAGCTGTGTGCTATAGCAGTGTGTGATGGAAGCTGTGTGCTATAGCAGTGTGTAATGGAAGCTGTGTGCTATAGCAGTGTGTGATAGAAGCTGTGTGCTATAGCAGTATGTGGTAGAAGCTGTGTGCTATAGCAGTGTGTGATGGAAGCTGTGCGCTATAGCAGTGTGTGTGATAGAAGCTGTGTGCTATAGCAGTATGTGGTAGAAGTTGTGTGCTATAGCAGTGTGTGATGGAAGCTGTGTGCTATAGCAGTGTGTGATGGAAGCTGTGTGCTATAGCAGTGTGTGATGGAAGCTGTGTGCTATAGCAGTGTGTGGCAGTAGCTGTGTGCTAAAGCAGTGTGTGATGGAAGCTGTGTGTTATAGCAGTGTGTGATAGAAGCTGTGTGCTGTAGCAGTGTCTGATAGAAGCTGTGTGCTATAGCAGTGTGTGGCAAAAGCTGTGTGCAATAGCAGTGTGTGATGGAAGCTGTGTGCTATAGCAGTGTGTGATGGAAGCAGTGTGTGCTATAGCAGTGTGTGATAGCAGTGTGATAAGCTGTGTGCTATAGCAGTGTGTGATGGAAGCTGTGTGCTATAGCAGTGTGTGATGGAAGCTGTGTGCTATAGCAGTGTGTGATGGAAGCTGTGTGCTATAGCAGTGTGTGGCAGAAGCTGTGTGCTATAGCAGTGTGTGATGGAAGCTGTGTGCTATAGCAGTGTGTGATAGAAGCTGTGTGCTATAGCAGTGTGTGATGGAAGCTGTGTGCTATAGCAGTGTGTGATGGAAGCTGTGTGCTATAGCAGTGTGTGATGGAAGCTGTGTGCTATAGCAGTGTGTGATGGAAGCTGTGTGCTATAGCAGTGTGTGATGGAAGCTGTGTGCTATAGCAGTGTGTGATGGAAGCTGTGTGCTATAGCAGTGTGTGATGGAAGCTGTGTGCTATAGCAGTGTGTGATGGAAGCTGTGTGCTATAGCAGTGTGTGATAGAAGCTGTGTGCTATAGCAGTGTGTGATGGAAGCTGTGTGCTATAGCAGTGTGTGTGTGCTGTGTGCTATAGCAGTGTGTGATGGAAGCTGTGTGCTATAGCAGTGTGTGATGGAAGCTGTGTGCTATAGCAGTGTGTGATGGAAGCTGTGTGCTATAGCAGTGTGTGATGGAAGCTGTGTGCTGTAGCAGTGTGTGATAGAAGCTGTGTGCTATAGCAGTGTGTGATAGAAGCTGTGTGCTATAGCAGTGTGTGATAGAAGCTGTGTGCTATAGCAGTGTGTGATAGAAGCTGTGTGCTATAGCAGTGTGTGATGAAGCTGTGTGAAGCAGTGTGTGATGGAAGCTGTGTGCTATAGCAGTGTGTGATGGAAGCTGTGTGCTATAGCAGTGTGTGATGGAAGCTGTGTGCTATAGCAGTGTGTGATGGAAGCAGTGTGTGCTATAGCAGTGTGTGATGGAAGCTGTGTGCTATAGCAGTGTGTGTGATGGAAGATGGAAGCTGTGTGTGTGCTATAGCAGTGTGTGATGGAAGCTGTGTGCTATAGCAGTGTGATGGAAGCTGTGTGCTATAGCAGTGTGTGATGGAAGCTGTGTGCTATAGCAGTGTGTGATGGAAGCTGTGTGCTATAGCAGTGTGTGATGGAAGCTGTGTGCTATAGCAGTGTGTGATGGAAGCTGTGTGCTATAGCAGTGTGTGATGGAAGCTGTGTGCTATAGCAGTGTGTAATGGAAGCTGTGTGCTAAACAGTGTGTGATGGAAGCTGTGTGCTATAACAGTGTGTGATGGAAGCTGTGTGCTATAGCAGTGTGTGATGGAAGCTGTGTGCTATAGCAGTGTGTGATGGAAGCTGTGTGCTATAGCAGTGTGTGATGGAAAGTGTGCTATAGCAGTGTGTGTGATGGAAGCTGTGTGCTATAGCAGTGTGTGATGGAAGCTGTGTGCTATAGCAGTGTGTGATGGAAGCTGTGTGCTATAGCAGTGTGTGATGGAAGCTGTGTGCTATAGCAGTGTGTGATGGAAGCTGTGTGCTATAGCAGTGTGTGATGGAAGCTGTGTGCTATAGCAGTGTGTGATGGAAGCTGTGTGCTATAGCAGTGTGTGATGGAAGCTGTGTGCTATAGCAGTGTGTGATGGAAGCTGTGTGCTATAGCAGTGTGGAATGGAAGCTGTGCGCAATAGCAGTGTGTGATAGAAGCTGTGTGCTATAGCAGTGTGTGGCAGAAGCTGTGTGCTATAGCAGTGTGTGATGGAAGCTGTGTGCTATAGCAGTGTGTGATGGAAGCTGTGTGTGCTATAGCAGTGTGTGATGGAAGCTGTGTGCTATAGCAGTGTGTGATGGAAGCTGTGTGCTATAGCAGTGTGTGATGGAAGCTGTGTGCTATAGCAGTGTGTGCTAGCTGTAGCTATAGTGTGTGATGGAAGCTGTGTGCTATAGCAGTGTGTGATAGAAGCTGTGTGCTGTAGCAGTGTCTGATAGAAGCTGTGTGCTATAGCAGTGTGTGGCAAAAGCTGTGTGCAATAGCAGTGTGTGATGGAAGCTGTGTGCTATAGCAGTGTGTGATGGAAGCTGTGTGCTATAGCAGTGTGTGATGGAAGCTGTGTGCTATAGCAGTGTGTGATGGAAGCTGTGTGCTATAGCAGTGTGTGATGGAAGCTGTGTGCTATAGCAGTGTGTGATGGAAGCTGTGTGCTATAGCAGTATTTGATGGAAGCTGTGTGCTATAGCAGTGTGTGATGGAAGCTGTGTGCTATAGCAGTGTGTGATGGAAGCTGTGTGCTATAGCAGTGTGTGATGGAAGCTGTGTGCTATAGCAGTGTGTGATGGAAGCTGTGTGCTATAACAGTGTGTGATGGAAGCTGTGTGCTATAGCAGTGTGTGATAGAAGCTGTGTGCTATAGCAGTGTGTGATGGAAGCTGTGTGCTATAGCAGTGTGTGATAGAAGCTGTGTGCTATAGCAGTGTGTGATGGAAGCTGTGTGCTATAGCAGTGTGTGATGGAAGCTGTGTGCTATAGCAGTGTGTGATGGAAGCTGTGTGCTATAGCAGTGTGTGATAGAAGCTGTGTGCTATAGCAGTGTGTGGTAGAAGCTGTGCGCTATAGCAGTGTGTGATAGAAGCTGTGTGCTATAGCAGTGTGGGGCAGAAGCTGTGTGCAATAGCAGTGTGTGATGGAAGCTGTGTGCTATAGCAGTGTGTGGTAGAAGCTGTGTGCTATAGCAGTGTGTGATAGAAGCTGTGTGCTATAGCAGTGTGTGATGGAAGCTGTGTGCTATAGCAGTGTGTGATGGAAGCTGTGTGCTATAGCAGTATGTGATGGAAGCTGTGTGCTATAGTAATGTCTGATGGAAGCTGTGTGCTATAGCAGTGTGTGATAGAGGCTTTGTGCCATAGCAGTGTGTGATGGAAGCTGTGTGCTGTCGCAGTGTGTGATAGAAGCTGTGTGCTATTGCAGTGTGATAGAAGCTGTGTGCTATAGCAGTGAGTGATGGAAGCTGTCTGCTATAGCAGTGTGTAATGGAAGCTGTGTGCTATAGCAGTGTGATAGAAGCTGTGTGCTATAGCAGTGTGTGATGGAAGCTGTGTGCTATAGCAGTGTGTGATAGAGGCTGTGTGCTATAGCAGTGTGTGATAGAAGCTGTGCGCTATAGCAGTGTATGATGGAAGCTGTGCTATAGCAGTGTGTGATGGAAGCTGTGTGCTTTAGCAGTGTGTGATGGAAGCTGTGTGCTATAGCAGTGTGTGATGGAAGCTGTGTGCTATTGCAGTGTGTGATGGAAGCTGTGTTATAGCAGTGTGTGATAGAAGCTGTGTGCTATAGCAGTGTGTGATAGAAGCTGTGTGCTATAGCAGTGTGTGATGGAAGCTGTGTGCTATAGCAGTGTGTGGCAGAAGCTGTGTGCTATAGCAGTGTGTGATGGAAACTGTGTGCTATAGCAGTGTGTGGCAGTAGCTGTGTGCTGTAGCAGTGTGTGATGGAAGCTGTGTGCTGTAGCAGTGTATGATAGAAGCTGTGTGCTATAGCAGTGTGATAGAAGCTGTGTGCTATAGCAGTGTGTGGTAGAAGCTGTGCGCTATAGCAGTGTGTGATAGAAGCTGTGTGCTATAGCAGTGTGTGGTAGAAGCTGTGCGCTATAGCAGTGTGTGATCGAAGCTGTGCGCTATAGCAGTGTGTGATAGAAGCTGTGCGCTACTGCAGTGTGTGATGGAAGCTGTGTGCTATAGCAGTGTGTGGCAGAAGCTGTGTGCATTAGCAGTGTGTGATGGAAGCTGTGTGCTATAGCAGTGTGTGATAGAAGCTGTGTGCTATCGTCGTGTGTGATAGAAGCTGTGTGCTATAGTAGTGTGGGATAGAAGCTGTGCGCTATAGCAGTGTGTGATAGAAGCTGTGTGCTATAGCAGTGTGTGATGGAAGCTGTTTGCTATAGCAGTGTGTGATGGAAGCTGTTTGCTATAGCAGTTTGTGATGGAAGCTGTGTGCTATAGCAGTGTGTGATAGAAGCTGTGTGCTATAGCAGTGTGTGATGGAAGCTGTGTGCTATAGCAGTGTGTGATGTAACTGCGGCGCCAGAACTGGAAATTTTGGCGCTAAAGAATATCCCCTCATAGCAGCAATTATTCCTTGCTAGTTCTCAATTTCCTTCATTGACATGTTTCCCAATTATAGTTATAATTCATTGGCAATTGAAGTCACGCCTTCTCTCCCTTGTGATCTAACAGCGACAAAATAATGGGCCGTAAATTTGGCAATTAAAAAACTGTTTACTTATATGTAGGCCTCAGGGTTCGCACAGCCTTGAAAAGTCCTTGGAAAACTACTTGGAAACTCCTTGATGCTTTGAAAAAGCATCTAAAAGTCCTTGAATAGTGCTGGAAAATTTAGAATAAGAACTTGAAAATATGAAAAATACACTTCAAATTTTTGTTTCGGGCTGAAACTTAGAAAATTGAGAAAGTTCAAGTATTGTAAAACGATATTTTGTTTCGCACCGATTGAAATCCGAACCCAAAATGATTAGGAATCTTATAAGCAAGCTCAGGGTTCGAAGTGGGCATATCAGGAGAGTTTGTCTGTACTTTGTCTCTCTACCTTATGTCAAAGGTCACGACACATAAACAAACACAAACGCTGGTGTTTACACATGACTGCAGCAGTACTTGCGTGACCAGGGTTTGCTTGTTACTCGCAAGGTAAAGGAGCTTAGAGCTCTTGTGCATGGGGCAGAAGTGTTCAACGTGGTACCGAAAATCATGGGAAAATAGGCTAACGGTCTTCGACCGCGATGTCCTTTAAGCGCAGCCCTTTACAAAAAAAGTGTCATCGTTCATGCAGAGATTGTGGCCTGAAACATGGCCAAAACAATAGAACGGAAAGATGATGATCGAGTTTCGCGAGATCGACACAGATCTGAAGAGCCGTTTCAAATAGGCCTGGATGGAACGAGAGGTCACAGTGAATGGTACACTGTCATCATTAGGCGAGTTTTACGGAATGTCAAGGTTCAGGGAAAAGCCCCTTGCAAGTTGTGCTCAGACCTGATAAATCATGCCTCTCGTGGAGTGAAAACATTGGAGTAGCGCTGCCAAATAAAGAAGCATGGGGACAAGGCTAAAATAAAAGGGACAAATATTATGTGCTCCCGGAAGCTAGTGTGGCCAGCAAAGAGCCTTCCACATACGGATTACACCCCATGTTGATCAAACTCGGAGTTCAAAAGACGACCACGCAACCACCACTTGTATCAGTCAGCGACACGGTATGTATCCACTTATCTTTAAATTGAAGAGTTGTTTGGATCAGTCTTAAGATGTACAGGAGCTTACACAAGTGGGTGTTTCATATTAAAGTTATAAAATGAGTTGATCAAATTTTTTGTTTGTTGCAAGCTTTCGCGAGCACGTCTGAGTCGTGTAATTTACTGGAAAATAAATGTAATTCCCGTTAGTGCCTTAATGCTATTTCCCATTATGTTAGCACTGAGCTAATTCTATCATTGTGATACTCCGTCAGTCCCTGAGTCACGGACAGTCGAGTGTGAACTAGCCATGGTTCTTAAATTTACATTCTACTGCAGTGGTATTCAATGTAATTCCAGGGGGCCCACTGTGTGTGCTGGTTTTTGTTCCAACCACAATTGTAATCGCAGCATTTTAACAAGCTGTTAATTTGTATTCATTAAGTGCATTTAATGTTTAGAGCAGTTAATTCGCCCTCTTAACCCACATGTCAACAGAAGTATCCATGTATGCCATCAAAAATTAAAAAACCATACCCACATTGCGTTGCATTGAAAAAAAACTGCATAAAATGAGAGAAAACAATGAGAACTAATAAGATCAAAGAAGTAGTAGGCTCCTAATTGCTGAAAACTAATGGGCATATTATGACAGATTAATTCAACAAGCAAATGATAAAGAGCCAAACCAGTTTTGTATTATGTTTACCCTTTCACTACTGCTTACTGGGAATAAGACAACCCTTGCTTACCGTAAATTTTTGTGCTATCGCAGCATGATATTGCATGTGGATTTTCACCCCCTTTTTTGAACTAAAAATGCCAGAAATGGACAATTTTATGTACAGAAAATATGTTCAAAATACATTTACCTTTCCGTTGGCACATATCTTTGCTTAGTTTTTCCAAAAGTAAAAACAGAAAATGAAGATAAAAACCGTATTTCGGTTTGTCAAGACAAAACGATTTCTTTTCTATGGGATTTGTGTACAAACGGAGATACACGCGCATTTGTGTACAAACGGAGATACAGGCGCATTTCTGTACAAACGGAGATACAGGCGCATTTCTGTACAAACGGAGATACACGTGCATTTGTGTACAAACGGAGATACAGGCGCATTTGTGTACAAACGGAGATACAGGTGCATTTGTGTACAAACGGAGATACACGCGCATTTCTGTACAAACGGAGATACACGTGCATTTGAGTACAAACGGAGATACAGGCGCATTTCTGTACAAACGGAGATACACGCGCATTTCTGTACAAACGGAGATACAGGTGCTGCAGCAGGCACTGCCTGCAATAACCTGTACAAAATAAAATAAAACTATGCATAACCGGAGGATTGGGAACTACGGGAAGCCTGATGACATCACTGACGTGTTGTGCGATACCAGACTCGTCCAGAGGGGTATTTTGTTGCGGAGCTTTGACAGTTTTTTTGAGGGACTTTCTCAAGGCGCAAAATAGCGACAATGGTAAGTGATGTGGGATCGGTGCTGTCGCGGAAATGCGACAATGGTAATGAAAGGGTTAACCTAATTACGTTCATTTAAAGTTTTTGAAAGAACATAAAACACTTGTGTCCAGCAACCTAATTTGGGCTTCAGTGATTTTCTCAGTGTCGAATTTGATCTGTATCAAATGTTATATTACTTGAAATTGCTTGCAATATAGAAATAAACACACCATCTTCAAGGGTATTTTATTCTTCATGGCCTGTATTTCCATAAAAATTTGGCTAAAGAGAGTAATGAACAGCTCTAAACATGAAATGCACCTAATTAAGACTTATTAAAAAAACTTGTTAAAATCCTGCGATTACAATTGTAGTGGGAAGAAAAACTAGCATACACAGTTGGTCCTCAGGAACAACGTTGAATACCTCTGGTCTACTGAGCGACTAGCCAACGTTACCTCACTAGCAAACAAACTAATGTTACAATATATGGTGCCAATGCCCGCACTGAAATGATAATGAACAAATTAAGTTGGTACTTCATGATTTTTTGTATAATTTATGAGTAAGGAAAGTGCCTGAGCGCACTTAAGGGGTCCTTGAAAAGTTGAAAAGCTCTGAGCTGTACAAACCCCGCCCATGCTCAACGAAGACAAACTGCCCTGAAACTTCGATGCTTCCTTTTCCGCACATCAGGCGATTTAACTTGCGGTTCACGATCAATTAAATTGTTTAAATGAAATAAAAGGCCATTTGAAACGTCTTTATTCAATTTCTAAAATGCGCGTTGATTGAATAATGACTGATCCGCGTTCCAATGAAATATCGCCTTTCTCTCTTCGTATGGCGTGGGTTAATTAAAAAGTGGGACTTGGCAATTAAATATATTGTTTGCCGAATTAAAATTTTTCAATCTTCACTTTTGTTATTAAGTGTAAGACTGCAGACTACTGTGTGAGAGTGTGATAAGCTGCTAGAAAGCATTAGACTCACGCCATGTGTACGTGAGAGTTGATGGGTATGCAATTTTGAATAAAGCTGATTTACTGTAAATGCACCAAATTACGCGTCCAAATGAATAATTGTCGACATCCTACCTACAGGGAGAGAATTAGCAGACCTGATGGTGTGGAGTGCTCTCAGAGTAAATCTACGGTTAATTATGAAAATGAATGAGAACTAACTTGTTGTTATAAAGGGATGCTCTGTTGCCCCCAAATTTCCAGTTCTGGTGCAGCCACTGGTGTGATGAAAGCGGTGTGCTAAAGCAGTATGTTATGGAAGCTGTGTGCTTTAGCCATGTGTATAGACGTAACAATGCATCGCGAGACAGTGCATCGATACAAATGTGCGATGATTGAAATTGTTTGAGCTGAAAAATGAATCATGATGCCCTTTTCAAATAGTAATTTACTTGTCTGACGTCATGCAAATTTGCACTTTTAAGAAGAGGAAATATGTGTTGTTATGCACTTCACCCTGAGTTAATAGAGGGGACTAGTTAGGAAAGCCGGCAAACTTCAAAAGACCAAACAATAGATCGTTCCTTGATGTTGAACATACCAGTCTTGTAACCTTGGCCGTGCACAACAAACCAAGACTGCGGCAGGAATGGAAGAGTTATTTGTTTTTGGTAATGAATTTGAAGCGATTTTAGATATTTTAGAGGAAGATGAAAAATTGGAGGAGCAATTTACAGCTACGGCTAACGATGTTAAGTAGAAAATTTCATGTTGATTTTCTGGCCTATTGCATTAAAATTCACATGGAGCTCTGTGGTTTTTTAGACAAGCGTTGTACGTTCTTAACAACAAAAAACTTTACTTGCAGAGTTAACTCTGCTTACAGGAAATTCTTATTATTGTGTAAGCATTCAAAAAAACTGCATGAGAGTGCCTTTTTAAAAATAAATAGAGGATCTCTCCTGAGTGAGCCCAAGATATCAAATTTATGAAATGAGAGTAGTAATTTTTGTTTATTCTGAGGAAAAAACAAAAATTATCACTCAAATTTCATAAAATCTGATATTTCGGGCTTACGAATTTGAGATCCTATTTATCCCATAAGTGTCAGCGTCGCATTATTTGGAAAATTTAAAAAAGCCTTAAAAAGCCTTAGTTTCTAGTTGGCGGTCTATTCCAGTCAATGGGATGAATAATTAGCGAGCTAGCATGCTAAGATTTTTCACCATTAAATTACGTTAATACATTGAAGTTTTTACAATAACAGTAACTCATATAACTTATTACTTTAATGGCAAAAAGTGCTAGCTTCCTAGCTAGCAATGGTTAATGGTTACCAGCAGAAGGATTGGTAACGTTACTGTGTTTGACAAGAAGATGAACAAGAACGCAAAAGTTTCAAAATAAAACAGAAAATATAAAATAGGCCATATTGACATATTTTGATATCTTCCAGTGCAAAATGCTTCTCGCAGGTATGAACTCTTTCTTTACTGTTCCCCGAAATTGGGATCAGCACGAACCACAACCAAAAACGGAGTAATTATCACCTGGAATCTCCACAAAATAATTTCTTTTTAAAAGACAGAGCAAACAATCATTTAAGAAAAGAAAAACTAGCACAATATCTCACTTGTGTGCACAGTCATAGTCACGCGCCCAAGCAAAAACCTTAACAATAATATCAGTCTTTGAAGTTCACCGGGTTTCCCAACCAGTTCCCTCTAATAACTCTGCCTTAACTCAAAATCATTGACGCGTGTCAGTTTTTAATTTTTCGCCACTGTTCCATTTCTTGATTGTCAACTCAATAGAAACGCATTTGTCTTTTAGGTTATTTAACAATTTTGTCCTGTCATTGTAGGGTGGCACACATTTAGCATAAATCACACATGCAGTTTTCAAAACTGATATAACTGCTTTTTAACCAAGTTGCAATTTTAGAATGGAAGTCATTGTATGGGCATTTATGTTATCAAGCGATCTGCTGTTGCACAGTACCCAACTCAAGGTACGCTGGTAAGAACTTACCACTGCTAAGTTAGCTAGCTAGCTAACCCGCTGCTGGGTGAAGGAAAGTAAAAATCATAATGTTAACTTGCCAGACAGCAAAATGTAGGAGATAAATTATGCCTACTGTATATATAATGAATAATGCACAGTAGGCTGAACATCGCACTTAAACATAACTTAAAATAAGCTTTAGGTGTTTTCAAAATTAAACGTTGTCTGTTTGAATATTTTGAGTGACACCCATGGCTTGCTTCTCAGTCCTGTTATCAACAGTCAATATTGATGCTAATGACGCTTCCAGTGGGTGTTTAAACAAATTTGGTGGTTGACTCGACACTTTGCTGCCAGTGGGCATTGGGCTTTAATTTAATTTTTTAAATATTTAAATATTCATATATATGTCTTTTTTAAATATGCATTCATTGCATAGTTTGTTTTGGAGTTATGCCCTATGTCAGAAATGTTATGCTTTTTGTATGAGAAATTATTAAAAGAATCTTTTTCAGTCATAATTTGTCTGCTAGCTCATTCAGTTAAAAAAAAAAAAAGTCATGAGAGAGTCGTATCATTTACCTAGTATCGGAAATCGAATTGAATTGTTAGTTGAGTGTATCGTTACATGTTTAGCTATGTGCCATGGAAGCTGAGTGTTATAGCTATGTGTGGTAGAAGCTATGTGTTATAATTGCTGTTTGTGATGATTTTGTGTGATGGAAGCTGGGTGTTCTGTATGTGTGAATGGAACATGTCACTATAATTAATAAATAAATAAATAAATAAATAGACGGATAAACAAATTGTGTGCTACTGGCAGTGTGCGATAGAAGCTAGCTGTGTGTTGTAGAAGCTGTGTGTTACAGCCGTTTGTGATGATTGTGTTTGATGGAGGCTGGGTTTTATGTATGTATGTATGTATGAAACATATTACTTTAATAAATAAATAAATACATTGTTGTGTGTTAATCATGCTGTGTGATTGAAGCTAGCTGTATGTGATAAAAGCAAGGTGTTGTAGCTGTCTGGAAGCTGAAATGTCACCATTACTTTGTGGCCTTGGGTGCCTGGCAGGGTTCAGCGACCCCTACTGCATGCTGGGAATTCTCCTGGGGCAAAGCCCTCGGGAGCCGGAGGAGAGAAAAGAGAGGAAGTTCAGTTTCAGGAAGAGGAAAGACAGAACGGAGAAGCGGCCCAGCGCCAGAGAGGTGCTGGCTGCCAAGTGTATCCAGGTCACAGAGGTCAAACCTGAGACACTGAATCCAGTTTGGAATGAGCACTTTGTATTGTGAGTACTGTGTGCAATCACCCCGAAAAAATTTCATACACTTAATAACCTATTCATCCAGTGTTCTCAACGGTCTGTATTTGGGCGTGCAGAAGCCATTGGTGGTAACTTTGGTTGACAGTATATGCTTTGAGGGCACATAATTGTCTGTTGTCTGGACATCTCACAATCCTACCCACCTCTACAACGAACTCACCCATGATAATTTGTGGTAGCTCAATTACTCATCTTTTAGAGTGTTGATCAACCATTGTAGACCTGTCTACTGGCCAGCAACCGCCTGCTTAGGAATTGTTCTGCCCCCATTGGCTTATCAGCTGACCAGCCGCGGTTAGCTCATGAACGGATCAACCGCTATTACCTAATCTTCTAACTATGGCTCACTGTGCCTAAATGATGTTTGGCATGCAATTCCGCAGTTTGTGCAACCAGGACCACTATTTGAATAGTCTGAATGGTTCTGAATGAGATGGTTTAAAATGTGAATTGTAAATCTGAGGATATAGCAAAGTTGGTATTGTTTTAAGTTGATCTGTGTGTTGATGAGTCATCAGGACAAACCACAGTGAAATTACTCTGAAACTACTCTAAAACCACCAGGAAACTGTTTTGAGCATCTTTGCAAGCATCTTATATTTCTGTCTGTTTTTCTGCTTGTGGACAATTCTTGTGAACACTGTAGCATTGCAATCTTTTAATGTACAGCCTTCAAACATCACAGGTGAATAGTTAAGATAAGAAAGAAGGCTGCCTTTGATAGGCGGTGGGCCGAGGCTGCGTATCTGCTTTAATTTTCGAGTATAAAGATCCCCATCGAGGGAGGACCTGGATTTTCAAAGTAATTAAGATTATTTTATTTCAGAGTCACATTCTGTTTGTTGGCACTCGCAACTGATGCACATTTTTCGTAAATCTTAGTCTGAAGTTTGTTGAATTTGAAGGCAAACGCTATGGCGTAGTACATCAGTCGAACCAATAGCGTGCTGAGATACTGACACGGATGACGAAGCTGAAATGGCTTGCTGCTGACTATAACTCATTAGTTTTCTCGAATTGATATGACATTATTCATCACCTTATTGGAGGAGGATACAACCTGAATTGTCAAAGTCATACACAATGTAAATTGGCCGCAGGCCAGCATCACGTAATGACAACGTCAGTCTCATAAACCTACTTCATTATTTAAAAAATCTTTCTGGAAATAGCCAGAGAGAATTACCAGCTAAATTAAATCCAAAATGGCCCAGAGAAGACAGCAGCGTTTCTGGATCATATTCACATATGGCTTCTTCTTTGCATGATTCAGCTTTAGCTTACATTTGTAGATTGTGCAGCAAACTGTGTTCACAGATAATGATTTCTGGAAGTGCTCCTGAGCCCATGCAGTGTATTCCAGTGCAGAATCAGGCCTGTTTTTAATGCAGTGTTGCCTCAGAGTCCCCATGAACTTTTCATGCTCGGACTCTTCGTCCCTAGATTGTTCATCCCCAATGATGTTTTGCCCTCTTCCTGCATTATAACCCTATCCCTAACCCTAACCCTGTCAACAATGGTGGCATGTTTCTTTATCATTAGGGGATGAAAAATTCGGGGAAGAAGAGTCTTGTAACCCTTCTCCAGCTGTTTTTCATTCGTAGCACTTACTTTGTCAGCCTTTTGTTGCTCCTCTTCCAACTTTTTTGAGATGTGTTGCTGCCATCAAATTCAAAATGAGTTAATAATTTTCATGAAATGGTAAAATGTCTCACTTTCAACATCTAATATGTTGTCTATGTTCTATTGTAAATAAAATGTGGGTTTATGAGATTTGCAAATCATGGCATTCTGTTTTCATTTACAATTTACAAAGCATCCCAATTTGGAATTGGGGTTCTAGATTTTACAGTTTTTTTTTCTCTATATAGATCATTTAATCCCAGGTCTCAATAAAAAAAAAATTGCGATGCGTAGACTCATCAAACCAGGAAAGATTCACACCAAGAGCCTAAACTGTGTTTTAGTGAGTCTTTGGAGTCTGCATGGTATTCTACTAAAGATTTGACCAGTCTAAGTAAAGAGGCTTTTGATCTGTAGCTGATCTGATGTGGTCCATATGGGTAAAAGCAGTAAAATCAGACCTTTTCAGTTCAGTTTTTACAAAAAGAAGTTTTAAAAATATGAAAAATGGAGTAAAGAATTTTTATCCTCTCAAGGGTTATCTAGTGCAGATTTTATGAGGCTAAGTTTAGCAATTTAGCAGAACATTGCACAAGGAGACAAAAATAGGATTTATTTTAGGCAGTATTACCCCCGCCTCATCTTTCTCTCTTCTTTCTTTTTTCTCTCATTTTTGTGTTTCTTCTTTGATATTTCCATTTTTAAAAAAATCAATTATCTGATGTTGGCCCGTTAATATTTACATAATTATTAAACATAATCCCACAACTGAGATTTATTTGTCTTTGCACCTGTTCATTATTCTAACACATCAATAAGGATGATCTACAAACAGCGCGTTAAATCGCTTGCGTGTGTCCTTGTTGCTCATTTACATTACGTGCGCATTAACCTCGGAGTTTAAACTGAGCCCCATCGCTCGGGGGCTTGGGTGAAATTGTACATTCCGATATTTCCGCCCCTGCTCATCACATCCTTGAATATCAACTACAGTTTCAATTTCTTCACTTGCCACAACCTACACTGACCGTTACAAACCACGTCAGCGCACTCACGAAACCTGTTCAGATCCAGCAGCCTGGGTTTGAAAACAAGTGAGCTACATTAGCAAGCCAGTTTGAAATCCTGTCTATTAAACATCTTAATGTGCAGTAACGTGACTGCAGCCGAGAGAATCACTTCAAAATGGACCACTGACTATCTATGAATTGGAAAAAGCCGCAAACGGTGCATTTTATCGGACTGGATCATGTTAGATTTACGATTACTCGTTTCTTTCATTTTCCCCACTGAGGAAAAGTTGGTCGGGGCATTTTTGCTTTGTCTGAAAGTTGGTCGGGAGTGACAAAAAATGACTAATGACTTGCTCAATGCTCATTGGCTACCCGCTAACGTGGCAAGTAGATTGTCAGTTTCACCCGCCAATTGCAAAATTAACCCGCACTTGGCGTGTGGGCGGGTGTTAATTTCAGGCCCTGTATATATGTGTGTGTGTGTATGTGTGTGTGTGTGTGTGTGTATATATCATGTTCTGATTCCTGAAAACAGAGAAAAGGCCAGTTGAAGACCTGTGTGCAAGAAGTACCTTAGCCTCTAAATGACACTTTTGTGATTGTGGGGGGTCAAAGTTTTCAAAACATGTTGCAGATATATGAAAAGCTGGATGTTCCCTCTCCTTCTTGGACTATACAGTATTGTGAAAAAGTATTTGCCCCCTTCCCGATTTCTTATTTTTTTGCATATTTATCACGCTTCAATGTTTCAGATTATCAAACAAATTTTAATATTAGACAAAGATAACCCGAGTAAATACAAAATGCAGTTTTTAAATGATGATTTCTGCACCCCCCTGGATCCGGCCATGGTTAGGGCTATGGTAACAGACTGGTTAAGGTTTGGATTTGGTTACAGCGATCAGGGCTTTCAAAAGACAGTCTTGACTCGCAGTTGGAAAATGTTAAACTTACAGAAACAGGAATCAAACGGCTCGCAACCGTGCTAACGTCTGCTGCTCTGTTGACCCGCCATCCCAGCTTATCTCCTCTCCCAGAATTCCTGTAGTCATAATTGCTATGCTGTCTATATAACATTTGTCACTCAAACATAAAAATCTAACCAATGCTATCCATCGACAATAACAGCCTACTCAACCTGCCAGTCGGTACGACAGGGCATGACTATCTCATGCGTACGGCGCTGGTGACAGATGATAACACCCAATCTAATGACAGAGAACAGGAAAATCAGCTGTGCCATTAGCCGATGTTCAGTATGTGGCGTGGTGAGGGATTGAACACTGCCTTCCATCTGTAGCACTAAGATGCTTGGGCTTCGAGTCAGAGGCCGAAACATGCAGAGACCATCTCTTATTTCATCCTGGGCTTGTCTGAATCATGAAGTTGAAGGGTTGCTATCGTACGCTGTCACACAGAGTGAATTTCTGTCCAAATGAATTTGTGTTTTCTATTTTTTCAGAAGTCATGTCTATTTATAGCCACGCCTGTCAATGATTCAGATTCCTGTCTTTCACAGCGATATTGATGACGTCTCCAGTGATTTGCTGCATCTGGATATATGGTAGGAACATGGGACGATCCTTATTTCTCTCCAGTACCACTGCACATTTATCATTAGCTGTTTTCTGTTTTTTATGGTGTTTCCTTCCTCGGGGACTTTGAACAGTTATGGTGCTCCATGTCAGTCAGAGAATGTTGCATGCGCTACAGCACATTGACAGAGGTGACGTTTCCAACAAATATTTCTCCTTTTACTTTCAAGTATCCCAGGTCACCCCAGCGGAAAACAATTGCGTTGTTGTCCCCATGGCTGTTACTCCATCCATCTGTGCGTGGATGTGTGTGTGTGCATTGCGTACCTGTTCGTGTCTCTAGGATTGTAACAAACAGGAGGAGTCTTCAGTGCTGAGCCACTTTGTTTTTTATGTTTGTCAAGTCAAAAATGTCCGGAATTCTGGAAAAAAGGGTGTGCAAAATATGGAAAGGTATTTGCAAATGATGTTTTATGTTCTGAATGCAGAGATCATATGTGGTTGCTTTGGGTGAATGTCAGATTAAATGAGCACTTAGCTTATGTCTTTCTCACACTGGGTTACAATAAAAGACAAATGACTTCATATATTGTCCATAAGTTGGGATTCATCTGAAATTCTCAGCTCTCTCTCTAAAAAGCACTTACACTTTCATGTGCAGCAACTAGGGTTTTCCAGCTGAAAAGGCTACTTATGCTAATTCTACCTGCGTGGAAGCTACTGGCAGAAATGCTAACAGCTGTTAGGGTACTTGGGCTGAGGGCTATCTGTGCAAGGCTGCTAGTGCTCAGGCCAATTGCGTTAAGTCTACTAACACTTTAGGGTCATGAGTGCTGAGGCATCTTACACTTAAGCAACTGGAGGGAAGACCACTATCGTGCAGGCTAATTGTATTGAGGGCTACTGGCATTAAGATGAATTGCCCTGGTGTTAAATCTAATGGCACGCATGTACTGATCTGTGTTCTCTCCAGGGACCACGACGATGATGTCTCTGTCGCTGAGGCTTGCAGGAAACTGAACGAAGTGAGTGGACTGAGAGGAATGGGCCGGTAAGGAAATCTCACATGCACAGTCTGCTAATATTTGACTCGTATAAACTGACCCATGTGTTCGCACAGATACGCCTTTTCTGACCTTGATATCTCCGCCGTTGCTGATCCAACTGCAGTGTCACTCCATTGTTGGAGAGCAACTGCGACTAGCTCATTAAAAACTAATTTCGGCCGGTATCACATTTGTCTTAGTGAATGTGTCACGTGCCGAAGGCCCAATAACCAGCATTTTTCTTTCTGGGCTCCTTGGATTTCAAATCCCAGATACCAGACCAGACTCTTTTCTGTTACTCCCACTACAGTTCATTTCCAATCCCTGTACCAGCAGCAACATGGACACAGACTAAAATGAATTTAACAATTTTATTACCTCCTCTCCGGCACAATCACAGCATTGCGTTCCAACAGCAGCGCCATCCTGATGGCAGTAAATTAAGCCATAATATACACAGTGACAGCAAATCATAAGTGACTTGAATTACACCGCAGAGCTCAAAGGCAATCTCAAAAACGGTACAAAAATTCATCCACACTTCAGTGCATCCAAACCAACACACTTGGCAGGTGACTGCTGCAGCCTTCTGAGCCCCATGCATTAGCGGGGAGGCTGTCCACACGTAAGACGCCCAAGAAAAGAATCTGCTTCGTCTGGGGGTCTACAGGGTTCCCCAGCCGTCCAATGAAATCCCAACCCCCCAGAAAGAAAAACAAAACACAAAAAGCAAATATAACCTTCCCCACAATTATCGCTTAAAAATCCACCATCGTTTAGCGTTCACAACGCCTCCGTAGCCGAAAAACAATTTTCGGAACTCCGCTGCTCTCGTCCATCCGAAGTTCGCGCACCAATCCCCTGTATGGCTTGCGGAGCTCCCGTCGCCTGCTGAATCTCAATCAGCACATACACACCACTGAATAGCCGCGCTGTACTCCGGCTCCACCCCCACCTCATTACATCATTGCCTTTAGGATGGATAGCAAGCGCCGTACCACTGGGAAATCTCCTCACTCGTCCCCACGGCTCCAGGCTGTCGTCTCAGCTGGTCAGTCACATTCAAACGGTTATCGCGAACACTGGGCGAGGTGGATTGTTGCAGCTCCGCAGCCGTAAGGAGGTACAGAGGTAAGGAGACAAAGACCGCAGGAATAGGCAGAAACAAAAAACCCAAAAACAAGCCGCTCACAATGTTTTCAGTCCAAGTGTAGCGTGCCCTCTCTGTGCTCCTCTCCAGCACAGTTCCGCACTACTAGTTCACAAACCCAGTACCCAATGGCCTCGCCACCCCAATCAGTTCCCACAGCTGATTGTAATTATTAAACGGCAGAGAATTACAAGCAATCAACACGCATGCTGAATGGGACATGGAAACTACCCTTTTCTCATTTCTTTAACAAGAACTCACAACACAAGCGACACAACCCATACATAGCCCACTTAAACCTCATGTTTTGGGCTGGACTTGACCCCCCCACTAAAACATAGGTCATCCTGACCATCTATGGCCAGTAACCGGCCGGTTTCACTCCAAAATTAGACCTTTGAGACCTCCTAAGACCCGCAGGCTCCATCCCCTCTTCAGCTACCCCTTCCTACTCAGCAGCCCCAGCTTCCTCTTTCTCCAATGGTGGTGCTAGGGCAATAAGCAGAGTTACCCCACCCCCCCTCCCCTTCAAGGACTGCCTCTGGTTTTTCATCTGACCAACCCAATTCCCGTCCTTCCCACCTTGATACCATCTCCGTACCTGGCCCACCCACTTGTCCACCTGCGGTCTTCGAAGGTTGAGGCTCACATCCCAGGGGGCAAACACGTAGTTGGCAATGGTGAAGGGTTCGGAGGGGGCCCTCGCTTCCTTCAGGACATACCTGGTACACTGGCCCTCGGGAGTCAAGGTGGCTGACCTGTGGCCGTAGATCCCAGAATGGGCCCAACTTGCCCTGGACCCGTCGTCTGAAATTCCGCGCGAGGACTGTCTCACCTGGCACCAGGGGCAGCCCTTTCACTCGTTCATTCTGTCGCCATTGATCTTGTTCTTGTCTTGACCTTGCTTGCAGCCGGACTGCGCTCATAGCTTTCTGGGGCCTTTGTCAGTGGCCCCATAGCCACTCAACACCACCTCTAACCTCCTGGCCGCAACCCACTCCTCACTTTTGATCTACTGGGAGATGTGGGTGACGACCAAAGAGGACATAGAAGGGTGCCAAGCCAGTCCTGCAGTGTGGAGTGCTATTGTAATCTTGGACCAAGTCTGGCAGGCGCTCAGTCCACCTCAGCTGAACAGCTGGTGTCAGGGTGTTCATCAGGCCATGGAGAGATCGGTTTCATCGCTCGCAGGCCCCATTACCTTGAGGCCGATACAGTGTTGTCCAGATTTTCTTGCACCCATGTGACATGTACAGTTCTTGTACGAGTGATGACTCAAAGGCCTTGGGCCTTGGTTGGACAGCAGCCTCTCAGGGCACCCATAGCACTGGAACACATCTCTCCACAGGACCCATGCAGCCGTCTCTGCTGTTTGGTCCCACGTAGGCACTGCAAATGCGTAACAGGAAAACAGATCAATATCCACAAACACATATGGCTGCGCATCCGCAGGTCTTCCCAGTGACAGAAAGTCAAGTGCCAGCACTTCCCATGGATAACATGTCTCTATCCCTTGTAAAGGTGGCCACTCACCACGCCCAGCTGATACTACCAAATATGGAGGACACCTCTTCTCCCTGGTCTCCACATCTCTCTTGAGGCCTGGTCAGAAAAAACGGGTGCGGAGAGTCATAGCCATTTTTCTGCCCCTGGGCCTCATAAAACTCCTTCCATAGCATTTGGCCACCACAGCATACGCCTCTTCCCCAGCGCACTGATGCACCAGCACCCTATGATGCACTTGCAACTGCTCCCATTTGTTCAACAGGAAATGGCTGGTTCTCGGTAACCCCTGCCATGCCTCTGCTGTGGGGGCAGTGGCCCCTATCGACTTCCACTGCCTCACTTCAGCCAGCAAAGGATCTTGTCCTTGTTCCTCTGCCCAGTCGACTTCCTCATGGGCTCCCACCTGACCAACAGTCCCCAAACCGGGCTGCCTAGACAGGGCATTTGGGTTCCGATTCACCAGTCCTGGCTTGTGACGCAATTCAAAGTCATCTTTTCCAATTTTTTGGTATAATTTAATAGACACGACCAAAACAAACTGGAATAAATAAATGTTTTCTCCGAGAACACTTGCAATCCCCGACTATTGAATGTGAAAATAGTTTTTGCGACCCGCAAAAACTCCCTGCGCCATTTGAAATACCTCATTAGTATTCATGAGTATGCAAAAATGAAAGCGGATGTGTGCGGTGGACGCAGAAATAAAGAGAAGTTGGCGAACAGCAACATGCCGTGGCCAAAGAAATATCAAACTGATTTGGCCCGTAAAAGAGCAAGAAAACGCCAGGAAGAAGATCGACTGAAGGCCAGGATAAATATAAAAGGCCAAAGTGATCGCTGGCAAACTTTTAAAGCCAGGTTTGGAGATATTTCCGATGAAGATGTGGCCAAACTTTTGCTGGATACGTAAGTAAACTTGACGCCTGGTGCAAAATGCCCAATTAGGGAATTCCCTAGCACTTTCCTTCATAGTTAGTGTATTCACTTATATGTATGGAATATTGATATGCATTTATTTTTAAATATGTGATTATTTATATTCCTCTACAGTTTGTATGTGATCATCAGTCGTGCATAACCTTCGCTGTCATGCCCCGTTCCATTCATGACTCATTCTATTTCTAGACAAGTGATCTGCACATGGGTTTGGAGAATGGCCATGCTGACAGTTATCATTTTCTTGGTGATACTGAGACGTAATCTTGAAAACATAACCACTTAAGTAACAATAGTACTAATGATGATGATTATGATAAATGCAACTTTTAATTAAACGGCTTTTTTATTGTATTCCTATATAAGCTTTGCCCTGGAATGTTATCTCTTAACTCCTGTGCTCCATCCTGAGACAAGAGCGCAGAGAATGTACAATCGGTCTCATCTGTGCACTTGCAGTTTAATAGAACAAACATTCGAGTTGCTGAAGATGAGGTTTAGGGGTGTACTTATTTTCTCTTGAATTATTACCTTCGACAAAAATGTACATAAACTGTCATTACTTACTATCGCTGCTGTCGACATTTGGATTCGTGCCAAAAAAAAAAACCGTTCTTGAAACTGTTACAGATGTAGTATGCTCCAAATACAACAGGTGGCGGTAGTGAAGTTTTGTGAGCGCTGCCTGGCGGAGTCCCACTGTACATATATATATATATATATATATATATATATATATATATAATTATTTGCATTGCAAGCGGCCAGTTGTTATTTAGCAAGCAGTTAACACAAAATCTTCATTATTTAATGCGTCTTTTGGGGCTGCGTAAATTCACTAGCCCATCATATATCTTTTAACGCAAACGGATTTTAATAGTTATGCAAAGCAATGAGTTTCATTTGGCGCTAGTAAATTAACTAACGCGCTTTAATGAATGTATTTTCTTCACTAGTTCTGAAATGGGCCCCTGATCTGCAAACTGTCTAACATATGTGCCAGTAGTATCTATCCAGCAGTTAATAAAAATGATCTCTCATGACAGAAAAAAATCAGCTTCCATTTTTGCACCAAGCTCCAGCCACAACAGCCCAAAGGTATGCCATCATTTTTTATTTGCAAGAAAACAGTTTTTTGGTCATTCCTATATCATAAAGCAAATATATAAAAAGATAGCAGAAAAATGGCCATGATGCAAGACAACTCTAACAGAGGAGCAGACCCATCAAAAGTGGTATATAAACCATGAGTCACCGTTTTATTATCAACAATCCAATAGCCACAGGGAAAGGAGCGCAAAATATCTTTATAGGTCATCATTAACAGAGTAGCCAGCAGTGGAGCTGCGTGAATATAGACATTCATATTGTAGGCTGCCTCCACGGCGCTTTTGCTCACATTAATGTGGGCCATTGGCCACCACGCTGTGGGCCGTCATCACAACTGCGTTTTTTTTTGGTTCTTTTTTTTTGCTGGCTGGCCAATTGACCCAGTGGTGCACCGGGAAAACTCCTGCTATTCCCGATGGCCAGCCCGCCCCTGATCACTGGTCACTTCAAAGGTCAAGGTCATGAAATCTGGCCTCACCCCTCGAAATACTTCTTAACACAATACCTCCAAAAGATTTTATGACACCAAGCTGTAACTTGGTATATAGCAACTACAGAACAGGACTCAGCTTCTATCAACTTTTGGGTAAATTCCGTTCATGGTCAAGGTCATAGTGAGGTTATCGTCGTGATTGTACTCACATAAAACTTCTTGTTGACACAATATTTTCATATGTTTGATTATTCTTTATAAAATTTACTTATAAATGTGTCCCAAGGGCAGGCGAATTAGAGGGGCTGCTCTGTTTTTGCGGTGTCCCGCAAACACTTTTCTGGTTTATTTTCAAATTCCAACAATATGGACATAGCATCATTTTATTTGTCATCTGGATAATGCTTTAAGCCTCCGGCTCCACATTCCCCGTCCACTTCCAAAACAAATTAGTTTTAATTGATCACATTACTCCACTTCGGTTCAGGCCGGCTTCAGTCGTTTCTGACTATGCCAAGTGAAGACCGTTATTCATCTGTGGTTTTGAGGTGGGAGTGTCGTCTCTTGAGTTCGTGCAAATTATTCTGGTGGTCATGCCTGATCCCTTGATGGAGGCAAGCGCGCCATCTAAGCCTGTCATGAGCAGTACTGGTCCAGTTGGTGGGGATCTTGAAGTCCTTCAGATCGCGCTTCAGCACATCCTTATACCTAACACGTAGGCATTCTATAGGACGGGTACCCTCCGCAAGTACACTGTGTAATACAACATGGGGATCGTGGTCTTTGGCATCCGCTCAACACTGCCTGCCCACCGGAGATGAGTATATTTGAGCCTGGATGACAACGGTCGGAAATTGGTGATATTGAACAGGGTTTTGTTGGTCATTTTGTCCTTCCATGTTACTCCAATAATTGATCTGAGGGATCTGGTATGGAGTTTATCCTCCTGCCAGCGATAGGTTGGCGAACATTTGGATCCATACATCAGAAGGCTGAGTACACAAGCCTCATAAACTTGTATTTTGGTCCTGATGGTGAGGTGCTAATTTGTCCATACCCATTTTGTCAGCTTGCCCAGAGCAGTGCTGCTTTGCCAAGGCATGTGGAGAGTTCCAGGTCAAGCGATGGATTAGATGACATAGTCGAACCCAGGTAGGTGAACTTACCAACGTTATCGAGGGTTATCTAATTGACGGTGAACTCGTGTTTATCAGAGGAGTTGGATAGCACCACAGTCTTTTTCAGACCACAGTCTTCACAGGCATTGGCAAATCTATCCAGGAGCTCTTATAGCTGGCTTTTTAGAGGGCTGCATCATCTGCATGCAGAAACTCGCGGACGACAAGTTTCTCAACTTTGCTTCTTGCTTTAAAACGGCACAGGGTGAAGAAATTTCCATCGTCACATGTGAGCAGAGTAACACCTACAGTACCAGTCAAAAGTTTGGACACACCCACATTTTTCTTACAATACATGTTAAATAAAGAAAGAAGCACCCTTTATTTTTTAAAAAAAGACCTAATTCTGAAATCCATCAAACTAACCAGCATTTGTTGTCATATTTGCTGAGCATACTCACATTTTTTAACCCCAACAAGGACAGTCATATGGCTATAATGCGTTTGCAGGCGCATGGCTGTCTAACTTCCCAAAGATGTGCTGCACTCATGGTTTGCTTTTCATTGACCTTTTTGCCCAATAAGTCCCAAAACAGCTTGACTTTAATTCAGCTGTTCGAAAATGGAAGGAGCGTATTTGTCTGTTTACTTTGCAAAATATGGCTTCCTTGAGGATTCTGAAATTTTGGACACTATTCATACAAATGAATTATTCTCTACTAACTCCTGACTGTTAACCTCTCACAAGATTCCATTTGAGATTATGTAGAGAAGCTAAGCCATTTAAATTTCTCTAAAAACAGAGTGCTGTGACATTAGCAGTGTCCAAACTTTTGACTGTACTGTACATCATCTTGAAGATCTTGATACGTTGCCTTGAAGAAGAAAGAAAAATGTATACCAAAAAGTGTAGGAGCCAGCGCACTGTCTTGTTTCACACCTCTATTGATCAGAAGTGGGTCGGAGTTATCACCGTCATACTGGATCTTACCCATCAGTCCTGAGTGAAAGGACTTTATCAGTGGCAGCAAAGTTGGAGAGCATCCTGCCTTTTCTAGTACCAGGAAAAGGACTTTTCCAGCCACACTAAGGAGAGTAATGCCGCGGTAATCGTTACAATCTCCGTAGTCACCCTTCTGTTTGTTGAGAGTTCAGAGATTCTTAGCATTCTAAGTCCAGTTGTACATCGCCAGCTGACCAGCAGTTGATGATAAGACGGTACAGTTCATCTGCCAGTGCCGTTACACCAGCCTTCAAGAGTTCGCCTGGAATAGCATCTTCACCTGATGCCTTATTAGACTTAAGTCAGTTTATTGTTGTCACTACTTCATCAATTTCAGGTTTTGCATCTAGGTGCGTTCATACTGGTTGCCAGGGTAGATTGGTAAGAGTCTGGTGGGAGCAGCGGCGGGCCGTCAGGTGTTCTGAGGGCCTTCAGTAACCGCACCCTTTACCGGTCAATTGTCCTCAAGCTGTTATCGTTGAAGTTTGCCTGATTAACAATCAAACAATTTATTGACTGAACAACCAAGACCAACACATGACCTATAATAAGAAATGATAATGAAAAAGTGAATGCCTATTGTCTAGCCTGTATTTATACAATTGATATGGCATTGTAAGGATGGCAATATAAATGCAGAAAATCCTAAACTTTCACTGACTTTGCAGCATTTATTTTCACTATCCTTACGTTTGTCACTCAGGACTGCATCAAGCCTAACAACACCCCTTAGCCATGACTACATTCAGAATATTTTACAGATTCACATGGCTTATTGCCTAATGAGCCTCACAAACTAATTTATGCAAATCTGAGCCCACAAGCTATATGAGCGCAGAATTTATAAAGACACAATGATGTTGCTCAGAAATATTCACTATACTTCCATCAATGCTAGACACGCGTTGATTCAATTTAAAGTGGTGCATAGACTTCATTAAGCTAAAGATAGACTTCACTCCCTTTATCTCAATATCTCCCCTTGTGCGATTAATGTAAACAAGAGGCCGGGACACTTACCCATCAGTTTTGGTCCTGTCCCAAGATGGCCCCCTTCTGGTATCTCGTATTTCGCTACATATCAAAATCATTTAATATAACTACAATGGCAGGCCATTTCTTTGGGTACCTGGTTGGCTAAATGCCTCATTTTACAATCCTGGAAGTCAGATATTAGTCCTCCATTCCAGCAATGGCTCCGAGACCCGGTTAACATAGTACATCAAGAAAGACGTTGATACAAGTTGGCCAACGGAGCTAGTACCTTCCTGAAAATTTGGCAACCTTTCCTCGATAAATGGACATCTACCTTGAACAAGACTCTCCCTTAAGCCCCTCTCGCTGCACTTGAAATTGCGAACTGTCTGCATAACTATTTAAACTGAACTTTAAGTGAATAGACTTATCATTGAAGCTGGTGTAATGTTTTTATCCATAGGTTTTTTTAAATAACTTATTTTTCAAGTTATTTTTATTTTATTCTATTTTATTCCAGTTGTATTCTTGTTTTTCTTGTGCTTGTTTGTTCCTTGTTGTCCCTGAAAATTAATTAAAAAAAAAAAAAAAGACATTGATATTTTAAGTCGCAAATTATGTGCAGAAGAAAACCCCTAATAATTTTGCGGTGCAAAGTATTAAATGCTATCGAAAATAAATTTCACTGTCGTTCAAGCAATTAGTAACTGTTGCTAATCGGGAAAAGTAAACTGTGAGAGGTTTAGGTCATTAAGTATTGAAAGGTGAGGTTTCCGAAGGCCTTTGTCACTGCTAACGGACCACCTCTGGGTGAAAGACACTACTTTCTCCAGATTAGAGCTCGCTGCAATGTTCAATCCATCGCGACAACTTTTCTGCATTATCAGCAATGACTGAACCATTTTTTCCTCTTAAGGACCGAGCAGGATTGCAAGGTTGGTCCAGTGGCTTCCTTGATTGCAGAGAACTTTCCCTTCATATCACCTGAATCACGGGCCATATCAATCCTTGCACACAGCGATTCCCAGCACTCAAGAGCACATAGCCCAGCAATTCTCTGACATTTTGCTCTAGCGGTGCGAAGATCCGTGACTGCCTTTCTTGTTGGTTTTGACTTTACACGCAACAGAGCCTGTCGTTTTTCTTCAATGACTGGTGCCATTCTGTCGAGAGAGGCATTGTACCAATCGACATTCTGTTATCTCTTCTTTCCAAAAACATGGAGAGCTGTTCCATGAACTGCCGTTTTGAGACTTAGCCATTGAGTGTTCAGATCATCTGCAGGGGGTAGTTAAAGGGGTAATCCTTCTGAAGTTCAATACAGTATTGCTCTCTGAGGTGAGGTATGACTGTCTTGTGTACATCAATTTTTGCTGTTTGTTGAGTTTGTCTGTCTTGCGGTTTTGGCTGAATGGCCATGAAAGATAGCACCAGACTAGGGTCTGAGTCACAGTCCGCACTGTGGTAAGTACGAGTGTTAGTGACCTCCTGTCGATGACAGTGCTTCACTGTCACAAAGTCTAGTTGGTGCCACTGTATGGAGCACAGGTGAAACCAAGATATCTTTCTTTGCGGCTTCCCAGGAAACATGGTGTTCGTTACATACAGACCTTGTCTGCAACAGAGTTCAAGGAGTTGTTGGCCATGTTCATTCATTTTCCCAACGCCAAACCTTCTGATGCACTCAGGCCATGACTTATGATCATCACCAATTCAGACATTCATATCTCCAAGCAGAACAATAAGACCTTTGGGTGTTGCTGATCTCAGAGGCTTCTCGAGTTGTTCATAGAAATCATCTTTCTCTGTAGGTTCCACTTTTAGAGTGGGGGCATAGGCAGAAACTACCATGATGTCACCCTGTTTTGTGCAGAGCCGGAGAGATGATATCCTTTCACTGAGAGCTGTTGGTGTTCGAATACTGTTCACAATGTGGTTGTGGACTGCATACCCTGTTCCGTCCATCCTTGGTTCCCCATCGGGTTTTCCGAACCAGTAGAATGTGTAGTTCTTTTCCTTGATTGATCCGGTCCCAGATAATCTAGTATTCTGCAGAGCAACTATGTGGACATTCCGTTCTGTCAGCTCGTAGTCAATCTTGGCAGTCTTTCTAACCTCAAAGTCATGATTATCAAGATCTTGGGGAGGCATTCCAGGGGTCACAGTTCGGATATTCCATTTTCCGAAAATAAATTTAGTTTTCTTGGGCGAATTTGAGTACATTCCGAGAGCACGCCCATACAAGGAGTGTTATGGTGACTGGTTGCACCTTATCGGTGTGGGGCTGCCTGAGTTAAGCGGGCAGTAGCTACCATGAGGTTAAACAACCTCTTCCACTGCTGAAAGTAGAAGTCCCTGGTGCCCAGCACGTATCACCATTGGCCAGACTTATCACCAGTAACTACCACAAACAGGGTTTGGTTTCCGCTGTGTTAACTGAGGCCGCACTTTACCTCTGTGGTTGGTGGGGGGTCGGCTAGATGATTTGATGATCTTCAAGCCAGGACAGTTGAAGCTTCCTTGTGTGGTTCTTAACACTTTTCGAGAGCTTCGCTCATCCCCAGCGAATCTAAACCAGAGGATAAGCGGGGCCAGTACGTCTGAGGTTCGCTGGGGATGCAGGAGTTGCCATAAGAGTCAGCAGCGCTGAGTTCAAATGCCTTCATGGGACGCCAGCACCATTTAGTAGATGGCCATTGACTCCTTGTAATCAAAAAAGTTC
Source organism: Gymnothorax javanicus (assembly GCA_029692085.1). Classification (NCBI taxonomy): domain Eukaryota; kingdom Metazoa; phylum Chordata; class Actinopteri; order Anguilliformes; family Muraenidae; genus Gymnothorax; species Gymnothorax javanicus. The sequence continues at coordinate 2,614,433 of CM056206.1, read as the reverse complement.
TTATGCCTTTACAAGCCGCACTTTGTCTTGTACCTCCCCCTCGACCTTACCGCCAAGGGTGACCCTTCCAGGAGCTAAGCTGAGCTCCAGACGACGTCGCTCTTGAGATCTTTGGTAAACACAAGCTTCTCCACCACAACAAGGTAGCGACCCTCCGGAGAAGAAGGGTTCCTTGAGCCAGAATGCATTGATTCTCCAGAGGAGGAAGTTAATGATAGAGGCTCACTCTTTGATTATGTAAGTTGGCCTACTGTTGTTTGGAGTAGATGTTACGAGCTTGCGAGCTATTTTTTCTTCTCTGATTACTACTGTTGCCATGAAAATCGCTCTGTTGCAGATAGTATGTTGCATTAGTTATTATCAGTAACCGTTTGCCTTTGCTAATAATACTGAATATAGAGGCATTTTGCTCAAAGTGGCAATCCATTTCAGAATTTATTCCGCATTCAATAAAAGAGAATGCCTAGATTTATGTTAGTTTATTACACAGACAGCTCAAGGACTTCGATATACCTCCTGTTACATTTGTTGCACCGATTCTGTTCAATGAAGGGTAGCATATTGCCTGCTTTTTCCTGATAGTGGCATAACGGTTTTGTAAAACAAGGTATGTTTTGGGTATTACTGTGTTAGTGACTCATACTTGCTCCTAATAGGGGGTGTAAAGCATTTACTGTATATATGCTTGCTTTTCACTTGTGTGCCCGGAGGTGATAACAGCACACTGTTCCGTTGCAAGGTGAACGTTCAGACAGTAAAATAAGCTGTCTTTTAATGAGTACATGTGCTGGCTGTTGGGGCTCTGATGAAAAAAGGACAAATTTCTAAACTTTATGATGGAGAGAAAGGATTTTTTAAGGTTTGGGGAGGTTATAGGTGGCCATTGATGTCCATCCCCAGGAATATTTATGAGTTCAATGTAAATCCCGCTTGAAAATCATTAATTCATATTAAATTTTATGAGATGAAAGTTTACCTTTTTTAAAAGTACGATTATTTTATCATTTGACAGCGCACAGTATATAGGGCTTTGAGAGCCACTTGGATAGCAATCTTATTTGACTCATAAATTTGAATATTACACTCAGATATACAGTGCCTGACAAAAGTCTTGTCACTTATTCAAGTTGTTGGAACAACAAATAATAACCTGACTTGTAGTTGATCAATTGGAATCAAAAATGGCTTATATGAAAGGCAAAGCCCTCTAGATTATGCGAAATATACCAAAATAGAGTTTTGTGTCATTCATTGAGTTTTATTATTTAATTAGTACAGAAAGGTCAGATTTTGCTTGGACAAAAGTCTTGTCGCATTGAAAAAAAATGTGGAAATTATACATACACTTTATTTTGAATACTCAAATATGCCACCATAATATTAGAACATAAATTCATGGTGCCTTGGAAAAAAGAATTAATATTGCGTAGACTCCCATGAGCTTGGAGGACTGCATCCATACGTCTTGGCAATGACTGAAATACCTTGATGATGAAATCATCTGGAATGGCATAGAAAGCAGTCTTGCAGGACTCCCAGAGTTCATCAAGATTCTATGGTTTCATCTTCCAAGCCTCCTCCTTCATCTTACCCCTGAAATGCTCAATAATGTTCATGTCAGGTGACTGGGTTGGCCAATCCTGGAGTACCTTCACCTTCTTCGCTTTCAGGAACTGTGACATGGAGGAAGAAGAATGAGAAGGAGCAGCAGTATAAGTAGGGCAGCAAGAACTTCTTGATATTTCAGGCTGTTGATGTTGCCATCCACTCTGCAGATCTTTCTCACACCCCCATGCTGGCTGTAACAACAAACGATGATTTTTCCTCCACCAAACATGATTGTTTTCTGGGAGAATCTTGGGTCCATGAGGGTTCCAACAGGTCTTGTATGGTGACTGGGATGTAGTTCAATGGATGATTCATCAGAAAAATAAACTTTCAGCCACTTTTCCAGTATCAATCCTTTCTGCAAGCTGTGGGCCTTGGCAAATGCAATGCAGGTTATTTGTTTTCTGTTTAATGCAGACTTCTGTGTACTAATTTGGCTATGAAAACCACTTTGAGAGAGAATTTGACAAACTCTTCTTGTAGATACCGGGATTTTTGGTGACATTTCCTCATGTAGCTTTGCTGTAGTTGAAGAAGGGCTAGCCTTGTACAGTTGAAGCAACAAACGGTCCTTTCAAACAGTTGTCATACCTGCGCTGTCTGACCTGCGCTTGCCATGAACGTCACCAGTTTCTTCAAATATTTTTCTTATCCCCTCCACTTGACATTTGGATACATTAAAGATGTCTGCCACCTCAGCAGCAGACTCAGTCTTCAGGCTCTTGATGATCAGCACTTTGGTCTGTGGTTGAATCTTTGGTATGTTGTCAGAGGTCTAATCGCACCTCATATGAAAGTCTGGTGTGCTGGGGTTATTTCTATACACATCTGGGAATGTGTTAATTACAGTGTTTGTCATAGGTTAAACTCTAATCTGCGATTTGTTGCATCATCTCAAGAGACGACAAGACTTTTGTCCCAGCAAAAACAGATGTTATGGGCTTAGCCAAACTGTGAACATCAGAACAATTTTTGACAGTTTCATTTTGCACCAGATTATTAATGTGAAAGCCCTTGACATTAAAATGGACCATTTATTGTAACAATTGATTGGTTAGAAATGAAGTTATATGCTATTTTTAGTTACTATGTCCTTATGCGGCAAGACTTTTGTCAGGCACTGTAGGACACTTGTGGTCAAGCCGTTTATGATCCCAGAAATTTCTTTTTTAACTCCTGACTCCTGGCCATTTTTCTATATTTAAGTTTTTTTTGTTTTTTTTTATTTCAGTGCTGACTTTTCATGAAGTTTTTATTGCGTTTGTGTCCCTTATTCTGTACTAAAATTATGAAAATGAACTGAAATGCAATGGTACTCTTAATGCTTCAAAAGTCTCATTTCATTTTTTTACCCCTCTCTGTGAAGCTCAAATCTTGAATTTTAAAGCCAAAAATAGGGTAACACAGAAATGACCAGACTTGTTTTCTGCACAAAAGGATGAAGGACCATATGGTCATGAATTGCTCCTTCAGCTGTGGTGCAGGTGTCCTAAAAGTCTGTATTTGCAGGTTTCACTTGCTCTGAATCATGCCTCCCTCCAGGTACTTCAAGCAGATTGCCAAGTCAATGCGAGCCAATGGGAGTGCAGCAGAGGAGAGTGCAGATGACTTCCTTGGGTGTCTGAATATTCCCCTTAATGTGAGTTCCTCAAACTGAACTTTGATTATGCATCTGCTACCACTAACATCATTACCATTGGTAAATCTAATATTATCACTACTGTTGGTGCTACTGCTAACTCTGATAATATTACTATTACTAATGCTATTGCTACCTCTCATATTACCACGACTGTTAGTGCTTCATCAACTTCTGATGTTGTTACTACTGGTCATGCCCCTGCTATCTCTAATATTGTTACTACTACTTGGGCCAGTGGTTACTGTAATATTACTACTGCTGCTAGTGCCACTGCTAACTCTAATATTATTATTACTGTTCATGCCACTGCAACCTCTAATATTATTACTACTCCTAGGCTACGACTACCACTAATGTTACAACTACTGCTAGTGCGACTGCTACCTCTAATATTATTACTACTGCTAGGCTACGATCACCACTAATGTTACGGCTACTGCTAGTGCAACTGCTACCTCTAATATTATTACTACTGCTAGGCTACGATCACCACTAATGTTACAACTACTGCTAGTGCAACTGCTACCTCTAATATTATTACTACTGCTAGGCTACGATCACCACTAATGTTCCAACTACTGCTAGTGCGACTGCTACCTCTAATATTATTACTACTGCTAGGCTACGATCACCACTAATGTTCCAACTACTGCTAGTGCGACTGCTACCTCTAATATTATTACTACTGCTAGGCTACGATCACCACTAATGTTCCAACTACTGCTAGTGCGACTGCTACCTCTAATATTATTACTACTGCTAGGCTACGATCACCACTAATGTTCCAACTACTGCTAGTGCGACTGCTACCTCTAATATTATTACTAATGCTAGGCTACGATCACCACTAATGTTACAGCTACTGCTAGTGCGACTGCTACCTCTAATATTATTACTAATGCTAGGATACGATCACCACTAATGTTACAGCTACTGCTAGTGCAACTGCAACCTCTAATATTATCACTACTGCTAGGCTACGATCACCACTAATGTTACAGCTACTGCTAGTGCAACTGCAACCTCTAATATTATTACTACTGCTAGGCTACGATCACCACTAATGTTACAGCTACTTCTAGTGCAACTGCAACCTCTAATATTATTACTACTGCTAGGCTACGATCACCACTAATGTTACAACTACTGCTAGTGCAACTGCAACCTCTAATATTATTACTACTGCTAGGTTACTGCCACCACTCATGTTACTACTACTGTTAGCGCTGCTGCTACCTCTAGTATTATTACAATTGTTAGTGCCACTGCTACCTCAAACATTACTCTTACTGCTAGTGCATCCGCTACCTCTAATATTATTATTACTGTTCGTGCCACTGCTACCTCTAATATTAGTACTGCTGCTAATGTCACCGCTGCACCTAATAGTATTATTACTGTCATTGCCATGGGTATGCTTTAATATTATTATTATCCCCCCGGCATATAATGCAGGGGATATAGTCATGGGTATGGTCGTTCGTCCATCTGTTTGTCCGTCCGTCTGTCTGTGAACATTTCGGGCTCTATCTTTCACACTGCCCTACCCGTTGCCACTACCCGCTATCTGTGAATTGCGCATTTAGCAGCTTCCACTATCCCTGAACGATATCTTGCGGCCACACTACCCGCTATGCATTATGCCGACTCCCTTATTTGCGCCTGGAGGTGTGCCCATGGGCGTGTTTATGCGCTTTCCCTACAATTGCTATCTTGACCACACACGTTAGGGAAAGCATATAGCGGGTCCTCAAACCACCCGCTACCCACTTAGTTTTCCTTTATTAACACGTTTTCCCATTCAAGAATAATCAAGTGGCAATTGAAGACATCGCTTCTCTCCCCCATGCGATCTAACAGCGACAAAATAATGGGCTACATTCAGTACAGAAAAATAATTTAATTAGCTATAAATAGGTCTATGCACTGGCACTCAGCAACGGTAATTTTTTTCCAGCGAGAGCGGCATTTCAGAACTCTCTTGCGGATGAAGGTAATTTCGGCGACAAAACGCGACACCTGTTTTTGCAGCACGGTCACGCAACTTGCTGTAAAAAATAGACAGCTGTCCGATTGGAAAATGGAAACGGACGAAACCACGTACTTGACACCAGATTTACCTTCATTCGCTGAAGAGTTCTGAAATGCCGCTCTCGCTGGAAAAAAAAGTTACGTCGCTGAGTACCAGTGCATAGACCTAATTTTATTTTTCTAAAATGGGATTTTGTTCTATGCTTCAATTCAGACGGAGAGGGAGTTGGAAGTGCATGGCGAAACGATTTTTTTTTTTTTTTTTTTTTTTTTTGAAGTTTCCATCACAAAAGGGTAGGCTTGATGTTTTTTTTTTTTTTTACATACCAAACATTAAACAATTTGTCAATGTCAAATAATAATAATAATAATAATAATAATAATAATACAACTCATGATTAACTTAACAAAACAGATCCTCCCCTGTCTGGATTTGACCTCATGTACGAGCAATTTAACTTCGTCTTCGGAGAAACGTGGCGACCTTCCTCTCTCCATCACGGGTTTCGGTTTGAGGATTTGGGATTGCGCAGCCTGCTCCGAAAGGCAATGGCACCTAGCACACTGATTGGTTTAACTGGCGTAACGCCCAAACCACGCCTATGCATAATATAACGGGTAGCGCAGGTGTTTTAGGGATATAGGCAGGTGTGCAAGATAGCAACTTTTGCGGGGGAACGCCTCTTACGCAATGCTAAATCCCCAAATAACGGGTTTAGGGACTCTGGCGTAAGATAGGGCCCTCTGTTTCCGGAGCATAACTTGAAAACCGTTCAATATTTCTTAACAAAACATGGTGTGCACATTAATCATGACCTGAAGTGGTGGCTTTTGCTCATCCAAAGTTGATTAATTTTGTATTTTTTCTGGTTTCCGTGGAAACATTTTGAACTTAGAATTTTAGGGGGTATGGTTTGTGTCCGGAGCAGGTGGCATTTTCTTTCTTTCAGTATGTGGGGCGGGGGGATATGCCATCCCCTGATGGCTCTTGTCACTACTGCTCCAGCCACCAGGGGTGTACAGGAAAAGCAGCTGGACCCTGGCATTTTCCATCTTTGACCGGCCCCGGGAGGGGGGGGGTGGGTGGATGTCCAAAAACAAATAATCCTATTTATTTTAAAGATCATATTTTTCCTAAAGATGTCCTGAAATAAATAAAAATACAATGATGCTGTCCTAAATTAACAACAAAATATTGTCAACATGTAAACTAATGTATTTTTACTGAGATATTATTATTATTATTATATTTACATTAATGAATGTGAAAAATCAATGTGACTTTGGGGCAATTTAGAATTTTTTCAATAAGACCATTGAATTATTTGGATTGATTCATTCATAGCCTTTTTAAAATAATGTGACATATCTTACTTATGAACTCTAGAGGACATATCATAGCTCACCAACTTCAGAACCGTAGTGCTCACTGGTTGCAAGTCTAATGACAGGTGATTCTTGATGTCAAGACAGGGTTTTGGAATGGAAAGTTTGGAAATTCTTCATGTATTCCAGGACAAATTTCATTTGGCACTGTAAAAAAAAAATTAATAAAACACATCAATATGCATTAAATGGTACGCTAATAAAAACTAGTCCATCTGTGGGGCCGTTTTGTAAGCTTAATCAAATTTTAACTGAACACACATACTTGCGATAGCCTTTTAACTCTTTCCCCCTCACAGCCCTAAAGATAACGCAGCAGTGTGTACTCTGTGGGGAGCTGGCTGCTGCAGCCTTATCGCCACACAGAGCTGCTGGTGTGACAACACCCATTTACCCAGGCATTCTCAGAAATAAACAAAGAAATGATGGACCATTCAGTTTTATTATTACAAATTAACAATTACTGAATAAAAGTATACATTTTCTTTTTCAGGATAACCTCGCCTTCAAGACAATGTTTTTTTTATATCCCAATATTCCAGTTATAGAAAGAGAAATTTCACTATAAATGTCAACTCATTTTATAAACATAAAGCGTTTTTATATTTACAGGTCCAATAAAGTTCAATTTATGCCAGTGTTTTTTATTTTTATTGAGCAATCATATGCCTTCAATTATGCATCTACCCCGAAACTGTTGACGTCATAGTCTCGATCTCATTTAAGCTTAAAATAGAGAGTCGTTCACAGATGCTTATGGGGAAATCCCAGTGAGACGTCGAGAGTCGCTTGTGTGGTGATCGAGACCGGGCGTCGAGAGGCGCTTGTGGGGAAATAAGGGATAGGCGTCGAGAGGCGCTAGTCAGGGGGAAAGAGTTAATTTAACGTTGATCTTACCGCTTCCGTGTCCCTCTCCAAATGAAAATTGCTTGCCACAAGAGGATCATCGTGGCCAAACAGCTGGCCAGTGTTTTGCATTTGAAAGTGTTATGTATGAGTATTTTATGTAAAGCACTGTATATCATTTGTAAATGGAGATTTGTTACATGCTTTTTTTGCTGCCTTGCTGGTCAGCTATTTATTTTGTTCATAAGCACCCTCTGGTGGTGTGTCTGTAGCAAAACATAATCTGATGCAATATCACTTCTTTGTAATGAAATAGACTAGTGTTTTCTCGAAGCTTCTGGCATCTTCCTGCCTGGAGGGGGCGGGAATACCCAGGAATCCTGTAGATCTTTCCAGAATGTTGCTAGTCTATATAAATGCTGTGATTTTGGTCAGTAGAAGCAGAGTGTTTGTGTTGGCAACAGTTACATAGTGGCATTAGAGTGTTATTATAGGATTGAACAGTGGATTATTTGTAGAAGTTTTTTTTTAATCAGTGAAGAATAAATTTGTTTAAGTTGTCATTGCTGGTTTTCTTTGTTGTGATTTTCAAGTCATAACAAAAGCCTGAGCTTTTCCACTCCTCCAGTGCTTTTCTGCTATTTTCGTCTGATCTCCATAGTCATTGAAACACCTTTTCAGACTGTTAACGCAACAGGGGGCAAACAAGGCCATTGGTCAAACAAATTTCCCAGCAAGCCTGCCTTCTTAAACTTTTAGAACGAAAGCAAGAAAGTTAAATAAATTGTGGATAGTCTAAGCCCATCCATCATTTTTCATTTGCAAGAAAACAGTTTTTCGGTCATTCCTATAGCATAAGGCAAATATGTCAATAGACACTAAAAAAAAAGTTGAGTGTGGCGCAAGACAACCGGAATAGTGAAGTACAACCATCAAAAGTGTTGTATAAAACCATGAGTCTCTGTGAGTGATTAAAAAAGAGTAATTGTGCATAGTCTAGTTTTATCAAGCGTCAGTGCTGGCTGATAGGAGAATAGGACGACTAAAGAGGAAAGTTGGGCCAATGAGATCGATAGACCTGCCTAATGGACCTTTACGACCTGTCAATCAAGTGTAGAATAAATACCAATCAGAGTGCATTATCTTACGAAAATCCTGCCTACCCTGAGAGCACCACTACATTGTCCCACAATCAATGCAGCCAATAGCTGTGTGTAATGGTCGAGGTGTCCGACTTTATCGAAAAGGGTTCTTAGATGCACATGGGGAACGTGTAATACTGATGAAAGATACCCTGCCTGGCAACAGGGAGCTCAGACAATCCTTCTCCCAGGCCAAAAACGCAAATGGAAAAGTGTAGCGATGGATTAAGGCATGTAGAAGGCCTCCCACGCAACTCAATCACAATAAGATCAACAAACAGAAATTAGTAAAGCTAGCTTGTCATCGAAATTGGTTTGCAGGAAAACGCCTATATAATGATCATTAGATAACTCTATTATGTCCTGTGTAGCTAGTTTACGGGTTCCCTGCATTGCGTAACATGATTTATTAAAAAGTCTGGCTAGCGTATTGTCTGACTCATGGCCAACTGACGTTAGACAGCATACTGGATCCAGGGTTATTTTTAGCTCAGAGATGGCAACAAACGTATGAAAACTACTTAGCCTGCTTTACTTGTGCAGAACGATTCCTCTGTTTTGCCTGGTTTGAATGTGTGGTATTGGGTGTTTGGCTTTTCTGCATCAATTCCCAGCACTTTGCCTCTTGTATCTCCACTCGTTCCGTTAAAATTTTGATGTCATGGATATATCCTTCTGTGAAATAGTCACGGCCTTTCTAGACGACTTTGCTGGAAAAGTTGGATGCATTCAATACGAAACAAACCGCAATATTTTCAGAATACGCGTGAGAGAGTAGACTGCTATGTCTAATGTTATCACTACTGCTGAATGTAGCAGTCATAATAGTAATTGTAATATTGCTTGTAATATCAATAGCTATAGTTAAAGTATGTAATGCTGTATGGGAGGTAGAGCGATGCATAGATGCTGTGTGGAAATGAAATGCTCTATGTGCGGTAAAGAGGTGCACAACTGTGGTGTTGTTGCGTGGTCACCCCTGTCTCCGCTGCAGGAAATCCCTGTGGCTGGGTACAACAAGTGGTTCAAGCTGGAGCCTCGGTCAAGTGCCTCGCGGGTTCAGGGGGAGTGTCACCTCGTCCTCAGGCTCTTCATCTCCCAGGTATCCCCACCACAATCACCGTGAACTTCACATCACTCACCCAAACCTCCACAACACATTCTCAAACCCTCACACCACTAACCCAAACCCCACATCATTGACCCTCACCACCTCCACATTAAGGGGTCAAGACTAGGTTCAGACTTGAAAAAATATTTTTTTTTTCATTTTGTTAAAAATCTTTCAAAACATTCATAAAAGGTGATTTTAAGACCAAAAACTATCTTTTAAGTGGATTTTTTTCATGTGAATGCCTCCAGTGCATTCGTTTCACGACAAAAACGCGATTTTCTCGCATCGCAAAATTTCATAGTTTATCAGGCTTGTGGCGGGCATAAAATCCACATATTTCAAGGTATTGCTCTGAAATTTTCACCATAGCATCAGTTTGTTATGTTCTACACCATGACATAGCCATTTTTGGGTAGGTAGATACATGGTGTATTTATGATCCTTCTGCCAGGCAGGTTCTGCCACCCATTTCTAAAATTCTATGACCAAATAATTTTTCAAAATAGTTTCCCATGAAAATACCCAGAATGAGTATGTCATTGTATAGCTGGTGATATTAGCTTCAAAAAAAAAAAAGAATTACAGGAAAATATGGTATAGTTTCTGAGATATTGTTGCCACAAGATTTCACATTTTTCGCCAATAATGTACGGTTTTCACGGTAACAAACGTATTAAATGTAATTAAAATCAAATTCCCTTCTGAGCTTTTTTCAGTTGACACAATTTTTATGTGTTTTTAGTAATGAGAAGTACTTAAATTAAGTGAACCCAGGCTTGACCCCTTAACCCTGACCACTGACCCTAACCTCAACGCCACTGACCCTAACATTCACAACACAAACGATGCCGCACCATGTTAAGCCCTTCCTGCTCTGAGTCTCATTCACTCTGAGCTGTGTTCCCATTACTATGCATGAACCAGAGTTTTGCTAAACCCAGGACGAGCCCTGGGAGAGCGCCTCACCCTGGTTGCTGGCAGGTTTTATGAACCCCAAAGTAATCGCCGTTTTTTTTTTTTTTTTGTGCGTTAACCCGGGAAGCTGAACATTAGTGGGAAGGCTTGCGCTGCCCAGGGGTATCTAGGGGTTAAATGTCACCATTACCCCCAAAATAACCCTCAGATCTGGTAATGGGGAGGGGACACAACACCGTAATCCTCACACTACTAACCATAAACTCCTGACCACTAAACCCTGACCCCCAACACACTAACACTAACCTCCACGCCACTAACCCTGACCACCACCACACTAACACTAACCTTTGCACCACTAACCCTGACCCCACTACACTCAGACTAACCTCCACACCACTAAACCTGACCCCCACCACACTAACACAAACCTCCACACCACTTACCCTGACACCCACCACACTAACAGTAACCTCAACTCCACTAACCCTGACCCCCCCACACACAACACTAACCTCCACACCACTAACCCCTGACCCCACCACACTAACACTAACCTCCACACCACTAACCCTGACCCCCCACCACACTAACAGTAACCTGCACACCACTAACCCTGACCCCCCACACTAACAGTAACCTCCACACCACTAACCCTGACCCCCACACACTAACACTAACCTCCACATCACTAACCCTGACCCCCACTACACTAACATTAACCTCCTGACCACTAACCCTGACCCCCACCACACTAACACTAACCTCCACACCACTAACCCCACACCAACACACCAAACACTAACCCCACACCACTAACCCTGACCCCACCACACTAACACTAACCTCCACACCACTAACCCTGACCCACACCACACTAACACTAACCTCCACACCACAACCCTGACCCCCCACCACACTAACACTAACCTCCACACCACTAACCCTGACCCCCCACCACACCAACACTAACCTCCACACCACTAACCCTGACCCCACCACACCAACACCAAACCCCACACCACAAACCCTGACCCCCACCACACCAACACTAACCTCCACACCACTAACCCTGACCCCACCACACCAACACCAACCTCCACACCACTAACCCAACCCCTGACCACCACCAACACCCTGACCCCCACCACACTAACCTAACCTCCACACCACACCCTGAAACCTCCACACCACTAACCTCCACACCAACCCACACCCCACCACACCAACTAAACCCACACCACCAACCACTAACCCCCCAACTAACACTAAACTAACCTCCACACCACTAACCCCAACCCCACCACACTAACACTAACCTCCACCACTAACCCTGACCCCACCACACTAACACTAACCCCACACCACAAACCCTGACCCCACCACACTAACACTAACCTCCACACCACTAACCCTGACCCCCACCACACTAACACTAACCTCCACACCACTAACCCTGACCCCACCATACTAACACTAACCTCCACACCACTAACCCTGACCCCCACCACACTAACACTAACCTCCACACCACTAACCCTGACCCCACCACACTAACACTAACCTCCACACCACTAACCCTGACCCCACCACACTAACACTAACCTCCACACCACTAACCCTGACCCCCACCACACTAACACTAACCTCCACACCACTAACCCTGACCCCCCACACTAACACTAACCTCCACACCACTAACCCTGACCCCCACCCACACCACTAACCCTCCACACCACGACCCCACCACCACACTAACACTAACTCCACACCACACACCCCACCCACACCAACCCCAACCTCCACACCACCAACCCTAACCCCACCCCCACCAACACCAACCTCCACACCACTAACCCCTGACCCCACCACCAACTAACCTCCACACCACTAACCCTGACCCCCACCACACTAACACTAACCTCCACACCACTAACCCTGACCCCACCACACTAACACTAACCTCCACACCACTAACCCTGACCCCCCACACCAACAACACCAACCTCCACACCACCAACCTGACCCCCCACCACTAACCCCAACCTCCACACCATAACCCTGACCCCAACCACCAACCCCAACCCACCAAACCCTGACCCCCCCACACTAACAATAACCTCCACACCACTAACCCTGACCCCCCCCACACTAACACCTAACCTCCACAAACCCCTGACCCCACCACACCAACCCCAACCTCCACACCACCACCAACCCACCCCACCACACCACACTGAACTAACCCAACACCACCAACCCCTGACCCCACCACACTAACACTAACCTCCACACCACCAACCCCTGACCCCCACCACTAACACTAACCTCCACACCACTAACCCTGACCCCAAACCACACTAACACTAACCTCCACACCACTAACCCTGACCCCCACCACACTAACACTAACCTCCACACCACACTAACCCTGACCCCACCACACTAACACTAACCTCCACACCACTAACCCTGACCCCCCACCACACTAACACTAACCTCCACACCACTAACCCCTGACCCCCACCACACTAACACTAACCTCCACACCACTAACCCCTGACCCCCACCACAACACCAACCTCCACACCACTAACCCTGACCCCCACCACACTAACACTAACCTCCACACCACCCTGACCCCCCACACTAACCCCCACCATACTAACCCTAACCACTACACCACTAACCCCACCACCCCACCCCCACTAACACTAACCCCACACCACTAACCCTGACACCAACCTCCACACCACTAACCCTGACCCCACCATACTAACACTAACCACCACACTAACCCCTGACCCCACCACACTAACACTAACCTCCACACCACTAACCCTGACCCCCACCACACCAACACCAACCTCCACACCACCAACCCCTAACCCCACCACACCAACACCAACCTCCACACCCCCAAACCCTCACCCCCACCACACCAACACCAACCTCCCCACACCACTAACCCTGACCCCCCACCACACAAACACCAACCTCCACACCACCAACCCTGACCCCACCACACTAACACCTAACCTCCACACCACTAACCCTGACCCCACCACACTAACACTAACCTCCACACCACTAACCCTGACCCCCACCACACTAACACTAACCTCCACACCACTAACCCTGACCCCACCACACTAACACTAACCTCCACACCACCAACCCCCTGACCCCCACCCACACCAACACCAACCTCCACACCACCACTAACCCTAACCCCCACCACCAACCCCACCCCCAACACCAACACTAACCAACCCCTAACCCCACCACCACCAACCCCACACCACCTCCACCCCACCACACAACACTAACCTCCCACCACTAACCCTGACCCCCACCACACTAACACTAAACCCACACCACTAACCCTGACCCCCACCACACCAACACTAACCTCCACACCACCAACCCTGACCCCCCACCACACCAACACCAACCTCCACACCCACACCACCACTGACCCCCACCACCTAACCCTAACCACCACATCACTAACCCTGACCCCCACACTAAAACTAACCTCCACACCACTAACCCTGACCCCCACCACACAAAACCAACCTCCACACCACCAACCCCTGACCCCCACCACACCAAAACCCAACCACCACACCACCAACCCCTGACCCCACCCACACCACTAACCCAACCCCCACCACCACCAACACTAACCTGACCCCCACCACCCTGACCCCACCAACCTCCACTAACCTCCACACCACTAACCCTGACCCCCACCACACTAACACTAACCTCCACACCACCAACCCTGACCCCACCACACCAACACCAACCTCCACACCACTAACCCTGACCCCAACACACCAACAACACTAACCTCCACACCACTAACCCTGACCCCCACCACACTAACACTAACCTCCACACCACTAACCCTGACCCCCACCACACTAACACTAACCTCCACACCACTAACCCTGACCCCACCACACTAACACCAACCTCCACACCACTAACCCTGACCCCCCACACCAACACTCCCAACACCAACCCTCCCCACCACCTAACCCTAACCCCACACCACCAAACCCACCAACACAACCTCCACACCACCAACCCTGACCCCCACCAACACTAACTCACCACCACTAACCTGACCCCCCACCACACTAACACTAACCTCCACACCACTAACCCTGACCCCCACCACACTAACACTAACCTCCACACCACTAACCCTGACCCCCACCACACAAACACCAACCTCCACACCACAACCCTGACCCCCCCCCACCAACACCAACCTCCACAACACACTAACCCTGACCCCCCCCACACTAACACTAACCTCCACACCACCAACCCTGACCCCACCAACCAACACTAACCACCACACTAACCCCAACCCACCCACACCACTAACCACTAACCACCACACCACTAACCCTAACCCCCACCACACTAACACTAACCTCCACACCACCACTAACCCTAACCCCCACCATCCGAACACTAACCTCCACACCACTAACCCTAACCCCACCACACTAACACTAACCTCCACACCACTAACCCTGACCCCCACCACACCAACCAACCTCCACACCACTAACCCCTGACCCCCACACACACTAACACTAACCTCCACACCACTAACCCTGACCCCCCACCACACTAACACTAACCTCCACACCACTAACCCTGACCCCACCACACTAACACTAACCTCCACACCACAAACCCTGACCCCACCACACCAACACCAACCTCCACACCACCAACCCTGACCCCACCACACAACAACACTAACCTCCACACCACTAACCCTGACCCCCCACCACACTAACACTAACCTCCACACCACTAACCCTACTAACCCTGACCCCCACCACACTAACACTAACCTCCACACCACCAAACCCTGACCCCCACCACACTAACACTAACCTCCACACCACTAACCCTGACCCCCACCACACTAACACTAACCTCCACACCACTAACCCTGACCCCCACCACACTAACACTAACCTCCACACCACTAACCCTGACCCCCACCACACTAACACTAACCTCCACACCACTAACCCCTGACCCCCACCCACTAACACCAACCCACACCACTAACCCTGACCCCACCACACTAACACCAACCTCCACACCACTAACCCTGACCCCACCACACTAACACTAACCTCCACACCACCAACCCCTGACCCCACCACTAACACTAACCTCCACACCACTAACCCTGACCCCACCACACTAACACTAACCTCCACACCACTAACCCCTGACCCCCACCACACTAACACTAACCTCCACACCACTAACCCCCTGACCCCACACCACCTCCACCACCAACCCTAACCCCCACACCACCAAACCCTACCCCCCACACACCAACCCTGACCCCACACACTAACACTAACCTCCACACCACTAACCCTGACCCCCACCACACTAACACTAACCTCCACACCACTAACCCCTGACCCCACACACACTAACACTAACCTCCACACCACTAACCCTGACCCCACCACACTAACACTAACCTCCACACCACTAACCCTGACCCCCACCACACTAACACTAACCTCCACACCACTAACCCTGACCCCCACCACACTAACACTAACCTCCACACCACAACCCCACCCCCCCCACAACAACAACACTAACCTCCACACCACCAACCCCTGACCCCACCACCAACCACCAACACTGAACCACACAACACTAACCTCCACAACCCTGACCCCCCCACACACTAACACTAACCTCCACACCACTAACCCCTGACCCCCCACCACACTAACACTAACCTCCACACCACTAACCCCTGACCCCCACCACACCAACACCAACCACCCACACCACTAACCCTGACCCCCCACACCAACACTAACCTCCACACCACAAACCCTGACCCCCACCACACTAACACTAACCTCCACACCACCAACCCTGACCCCCACCACACCAACACCAACCTCCACACCACAAACCCTGATCCCCCACCACACTAACACCAACCTCCACACCACTAACCCTGACTCCCCACCACACTAACACTAACCTCCACACCACTAACCCTGACCCCACCACACTAACACTAACCTCCACACCACTAACCCCTGACCCCCACCACAACACCAACAACCCACACCACTAAACCTGAACCCCCACCCACCAACCCCAACCTCCACACCACCAACCCTGACCCCCACCACACCAACACCAACCTCCACACCACTAACCCTGACCCCCACCACACTAACACTAACCTCCACACCACTAACCCCTGACCCCCCACCCACACTAACACCAACCTCCACACCACCAACCCCTAACCCCCCACACCTAACACTAACCTCCACACCACCAACCCTGACCCCCACCACACTAACACTAACCCCCACACCACTACCCTGACCCCCACCACACTAACACTAACCTCCACACCACTAACCCTGACCCCCACCACACTAACACTAACCTCCACACCACTAACCCCTGACCCCCACCACACTAACACTAACCTCCACACCACTAACCCTGACCCCACCACACCAACACCAACCTCCCACACCACTAACCCTGACCCCCACCACAAACCTAACCTCCACACCACTAACCCTGACCCCCACCACACAACACCAACCTCCACACCACCAACCCTGACCCCACCACACAACACTAACCTCCACACCACTAACCCTGACCCCCACCACACTAACACTAACCTCCACACCACTAACCCTGACCCCACCACACTAACACTAACCTCCACACCACTAACCCTGACCCCCACCACACTAACACTAACCTCCACACCACTAACCCTGACCCCCACCCACCAACACCAACCTCCACACCACTAACCCTGACCCCACACCACCAACAACACTGACCCCACACCACTAACCCTACCCCCCACACCACCACACTAACACCTCCACCCACCACACCAACCCCAACCCCACCACCAACACCAACCTCCACACCACTAACCCCCCCACCACACTAACACTAACCTCCACACCACTAAACCTGACCCCACCACACTAACACTAACCTCCACACCACTAACCCTGACCCCCCACCACACTAACACTAACCTCCACACCACTAACCCTGACCCCCACCACACTAACACTAACCTCCACACCACCAAACCCTGACCCCACCACACTAACACTAACCTCCACACCACTAACCCTGACCCCCACCACACTAACACTAACCTCCACACCACTAACCCTGACCCCCCACCACACTAACACTAACCTCCACACCACTAACCCTGACCCCCACCACACTAACACTAACCTCCACACCACCAACCCTGACCCCACCACACCAACACCAACCTCCACACCCTAACCTGACCCCACCACACTAACACTAACCTCCACACCACAAACCTGACCCCCACCACACTAACACTAACCTCCACACCACTAACCCTGACCCCACCACACACAACACTAACCTCCACACCACTAACCCTGACCCCCCACACCAACACTAACTCCACACCACCAACCCTGACCCCCACCATACTAACACTAACCTCCCACACCACTAACCCTGACCCCCACCACACTAACACTAACCTCCACACCACTAACCCTGACCCCCACCACACTAACACTAACCTCCACACCACCAACCCCTGACCCCACCACACCTCAACACTAACCTCCACACCACTAACCCTGACCCCCACCACACTAACACTAACCTCCACACCACTAACCCTGACCCCCACCACACTAACACTAACCTCCACACCACTAAACCCTGACCCCACCACACTAACACTAACCTCCACACCACTAACCCTGACCCCCACCACACTAACACTAACCTCCCACACCACTAACCCTGACCCCCACCACACTAACACTAACCTCCACACCACTAACCCTGACCCCACCACACACAACACCAACCTCCACACCACCAACCCTGACCCCCACCACACCAACACCAACCTCCCACACCACAAACCCTGACCCCCACCACACTAACACCAACCTCCACACCACCAACCCCTGACCCCCACCACACTAACACTAACCTCCACACCACTAACCCCTGACCCCACCACACACACTAACCTCCACCTCCACACCACCAACCCTGACCCCCCACCACACTAACACCAACCTCCACACCACTAACCCCTGACCCCCACCACACTAACACTAACCTCCACACCACTAACCCTGACCCCACACCACAACACTAACCTCCACACCACAAACCCTGACCCCCACCACACTAACACCTAACCTCCACACCACCAACCCCTGACCCCCCACCACACCAACCCCAACCTCCCCACCACCAACCCTGACCCCCACCACACCAACACCAACCTCCACACCACCAACCCTGACCCCCCCCACATACCAACACTAACCTCCACACCACTAACCCTGACCAACCACCACACCAACCCTGACCCCCACCACACTAACCCTGACCCCACCACACAAACACTAACCTCCACACCACTAACCCTGACCCCCACCACACTAACACTAAAGTTCATTCATTCTCTGATCTCAATGCTTCCCTTGGATTTTTATTATCCCCTCAGCATAAAATGCCGGGGAATATAGGCATCGCCTCGTCTGTCTGTCCGTCCGTAATCATTTTGTTTCCGGAGCAGAACTCGGAAACTATGCAAGATATCAGCACCAAACTCGGTACGTGTATTCTACGTATAGTCTAGATGTGCATTTTGCTACTTTGGAAATTTTGGGATTTCTTTTTTTGCCATTTCCATGGAAACGAATCTGGACTAAGTGCCCATCAGGCCTAGTTGGTTTCCGGAGCAGAACTCAAAAACCGTTCAATATATCTTACTGAAACTATGCATGTGTATTACTCACATACTGAAGTGGCGCCTTTTGATATTTTCAAATTTATAAAAATCTTTTTTTCGTTTTCATGGAAACCAGTTGCATTTGGACTCTGTACAGAGAGAGGTTCGTTTCCGGAGCACAACTCAAAAACCGTTCAATATATCTTACTGACACTTTGCCTGTGTATTACCCACATACTGAAGTGGTGCCTTTTCATATTTTCAGATTTCTGAAAAGGTTATTTTTTTGTTTCCATGGAAACCAGTTGCATTTGGACTCTGTACAGAGAGAGGTTCATTTCCGGAGCACAACTCAAAAACCGTTCATTATATCTTTCTGAAACTTTGCATGTGTATTGCCCACATACTGAAGTGGCGCCTTTTCATATTTTCAAATTTCTGAAATTAATTTTTTTTTCTTTTCCACGGAAGCGAGATGGATTTGGACTCAGTCGCAGGGATGGGTTTGTTTCCTGAGCAGAACTAAAACACTGTTCATTAATGACTCGTTTTATTATTGCCTTTGTCAACATGTGGTTCATAGTCTTTGGTAGATGTTGCCAGTACATACTTCCAGATAATTCCAGAGGAAAATCACTTCAACATTCTTGTTTGAATTTCTTTGAAGGTGTAGAATTGACATGACTTTCGCGAATAATCAGGGGCCGGGGGCATATGTCATCTTCTGATGACTCTTATTCCTTCTCCCTGTGATTCCAGTTGTCTATGTTTACTTTCCACTTTCTTTCTCTCCCCACTTTTTCCGTCTTGTTCCAGGTACTTAGTTTATTTCATTTCTGCCCTTTCCTTCTTCCCCCTCCACCTGTCTCCTGTTTCTCTAACCTCCTCTCCTCTATTTTATCCCTCTGTTTTACTCCATTTGTTGCAAGTTTGTTTTGACTACATTTGCCACTTACAAGTCTCTTTCTTAGTTTTGATTTCCAGTGTTTTGACTTCCCTTGCTCATGGTTTTGGATAGCCCATTGTGTCAATTTGCCTTCTGTATATGATTGTGACTGTTCACTGATTTTTGGATTCTGTGTATTTGTACTGCATTCTGCCTAACTGTATTTTGGATATCTGCCAGATTTATGACTCTGATTCCTCTTTGTAGTCCCACCACTGCTTATGAAATCAGTCTGTTTAACCATGTTTTTTGACTTAAATAAACTGTCGGAAACTCATACTACTGTCTGTGCATGAGTCCTTGTCAACCACAATCCAATCCCTTCCTTTCTCATGACTAACCCTTACATCCACTGTATTAACTGTAACCACATTAACTTAACCCCACACCACTAATCTCAACCCCCACAACTGACCCAAAACCCCACACTTCTAACTCCAACCCTTATAAGCCTAACCCCACAAACCTTACCCCACGCCACTTACCTCAACCTCCACAGTATTAACCCTAGCACCCACACTGCTAACTCTAACCACTACACCATTAGCCCTAACCCTCACAACCCATAACCCTACACCACTCACTCCAATCCCCACTCCACTAACCTCAACCCCTACACCCAGAGGCGGTCCATCAGCAGTAACAAAGGCTTTCGGTAACCTCGCCTTTCAATGCTCAATTACCTAATCATCTGTAATTTATATTGGTTGATTAGCAATAGTTGCTAAGACTAACTAGTCGAATGACTTTCAAATTTTTATTTGAAACCATTGTTGTGCGTTGCATCACAGAGTTTTGGACAGTTTTCTTTCTCTTGTAATGACAACATCAAACTTCAATGTGTCTTTATAAATTCTGGACGCCTGTAGCTCATGAAACTGCACAGATTTATGTAAAATTAATTTGCGAGGCTCATTAACCCCTCCGCGCAGATATAGACGCCAGCGGACATAGAGCTGCTCTATTTGTGCATGCAGTTGCACTATTCTATCACTAGAAGGCACACTCGGATCGCTTATTGAATATTCACTAACAAGCTGAGCTCGAACACAGTTTAGAATATGGACGAGTTCAGTCCCATCCCTGTTTTTCAGCAGTTGCATGAATTAAACTCCTCAGCTAAGCCTGATGCGCAAACTGCTCAATATACTTGTCGATAGTATCTATCCAGCAGTTCAAAAAAAATGATCTCTTCAGACAGAAATAAATCGTTAGCCTTTGTAGCAACCGCTTCAGCTATGGTTAGCTAATGGTATTCCAATTAGTAGCTCAGAAAAATCAGTTTTCTGAAGCAAAAATTTGACATGGTATTGATACTATGTCATTCTACTCTCACTACTACTATTTGAGTAATTTGTCTGTCTCAATGAGTGTATATAGAACTGGAGAGGCTGCCGGAGCGAAAAGTTGAGGAAACCAATATGGCGTCCAGTGCACCGCACCTCTCAATTTCCCATTGACTATAATGGAAAAATTCCTGTCATTATTTTGTTATTTAAAGAGCATACAATCGAGTTTCCTTCTTTAGTAGTACTGGAATACATGTAAAAAAAATGAATCGAGGCGCAATTTTGGTTGACACTTTTCGAGAACGAAGTTATAAGGAGTTGTTTTTAATCAACGATCAAGGCACTGATTGGTCAATATTTGGCTCACATCTGACTCTGAATGGTCAGACGCGTGGTACTGGTGAATAGCCCACAGGGAACATGGCCGTAAAGCGGTTTTGTGCCAATGGGCATGGTATTAATCATATCTAAGGATGCTTACGCTGTCCTAGCTAGCCTAATGGGTACCTAACCAACCGTTAACAGGGAAAGGCTCTGTACGTTTTTCCAATCGGTTAGAATGAGGATCACAACACGAACGCGTTACTGTGGTCATGTCACACTTCAAATTGGTTGTGAATTTAACTTTAACGTTAGCGAGATATTTATTCCCTTGTAATGTAGCGCACCAAACTGAATTCAAACCATCAGTCTAGCTCTCTGGAGCTTGCCCGTACCCCTGCTGAAAAGCTGGCTAGCATTCCATCCCACTAGTTTCTCACTCGGTTCGTTTAATTCTCACAGACTGTTGTCACTGTCGGGTTTACATTTTTTCTGGACGTTTGGTTTGAAGTATAACGTGTCGTTCTCTCATATCAGCGAGGTGCATTGCTATCAACCAGCACTATGGTCTTGGAGTTCAGCAAATGCTTAACGCTGCCTTGTATTTTCCGTTTGGTAGCTGGGTTTTTTTTCACAGCTAACATTAATGCGTGAAAGCACTATTGCTAGCTTGCATTGCTGGAACCATTTACAGTTTGTAAGTAAAAACTATGTAACTTGCTGACATGGTTAACAGCGAGGCTTTGGGGAAACGTGCCCGAAGCTAGCTAGCTAGTTAAAGGTCACTGTGCAGTCCTGATTCCCAGTTTAAAGCTGTAGCTAACGTGCTGCTAGCTTGTTCTTAGACCTCCTTCGTGCCTCAGAATTCACAATGTTTGCTGGTGGATTTCAATCTCTGCCCCTTGCCCCGTTTCCTTTCCGACGAGAATTTTCGTTTCAAATACTATAGAGGTCGGATCTTTCAAGTTTGGAGGAATTATCACTTATGCCGCATGATTTCACAAGCTGTTCAAGGTATAGGAGCATTAGTCACATCTCTGGCTGCAGTCATTGCTGAGTTCGAGGTGAAAAATACTGCCGCCGTTTCATTTGTGCGTCCAACCAGGCCTAGATGGTGTATCTGAACACGGGCTTATGCCGATTTATCAAAATTAACATTCATATTAAATATTAAAATGGACAAATTATTGCACTAAGGAATTTTCGCACACACTATGCTGATAATAAAGGCTTCAACTCATCGGTGTTGGCAACACAATGGCCCCGTTTCCAGTCAGGTTGGACCACCTTATCAAAATCAGTCCAATACAGTAAAGAGAATTTTTGTTCATTTTCTCGACCGCGCGTTCATTATCTCACTCTTCCTGCCACCTTTAACAAAAGGCACTAGATTGAAAACGTTGGGGACGGTGATAATGTTCGCGAAGCACAATGGCTGCACTGCGTTCACGCATTTGACCAGCTCATGTTAGCTAATTGGGGCTCCATTGGTGCTTCAAGTAGAAATCAGATATCGTACAGGCTATAGCTCAACGCGAAGCGACCATAAACGTTAGCTGGCTGGCTAAGTTACTCAGCCACGCTCGTTCAGCATCTAACCTTAATGCTCATTTACATTTTTGAACGATCTATTTAAATTATTGATCAATGTTCTTATAACGTTAGCTAAGTGGCATGTGTGTCTTTCAAGCATTATTGGAGCAAGCAGTGTGATGCATTGGCATTTTCATCGCGAACGATCAATGGCGAGTAACGTTAGCAGGGAATGTTGGCAGCAGATCGGACTCATTCTGAAATGGGTATGCTGCGGAGAGACGGGTTTTAGCTGTCCTAGCTAGCAAGCTAATTTGGTGGGAGTGTTTGTAATCATGCTCGCTAGCTAAAAGCCAACGCGTGGATTTAATCAATTTTTGATATTATAATTGTTTCAAAGGTTTACTGGCACGTTCAGCACGCGATGGCAAGCATAGCTGAGTTCAATGATAACTAGCATGCCAGCTGATATTTCAAACAATTAACTTTAATGGAATCGATATTTATCCGCACAATACCCACAACAGATCACATAAACCAATGCCAGCTAGCTAGAGAACAGAACAGACACGTTCACAATTCGCCCATCCACATTACGTGATGTAGCAAATGAAATCCGTGAATTAGGGCTGAGCCACTCGTCGTCATTACTCAATACAACCAACCGGCCGCTCAAACGTTGAGTGCGATGAGTAAAACAACACCCCCAATAACTTTATCCTCGAATAGTGTCACGTAAAAAACCTATTGATTCTTATTCTTACATGCATTCGTGTTATATATGAGTTGAAAAGACGGCACTAGACCCCTTAATTTTAAAGAAAATGGCTCGGATTTCTCCATTATAGTCCATGTGAAATTGAGAAGTGCGGTGCACTTGACGCCATATTGGTTTCTTCAACTGCGCTCATAGAAGAAAGCGGCGGAAGCCTCTCCAGTTCTATATACACTCATTGGTCTGTCTCCCTCTGTCAGCAGTGCGTAGCGCACAACGTACGTCACTACGTTACTGTGAGGTGAACGCTGGCCTTATTTCTCTTCGCTTCACACAGGCTCGATTCAGCCTCGCTTCGTTTCACACAGCCGGACCCCAAGTTTGCAGTGCTGGCTTCAGTCAGTCTGGAGCGAACTCAAAAGCCAAGGTGATCTTTCGCTACAAATCCGAGCACATTATGAGGTTAACTATGAACACCCCGGCTAAGTTCACCGCATTCGCTAGCGAAATGCCTGCATCGGCTACACTCACATTATATAACGCCACCGTTCATCTGTATAAATCAGTACGAATATGTGCACATGCCCAAGTATCATAGAAGTAAAGCCAAGGTGATCTTTTGCCACAAACCGAGCACATTATGAGATTAACTATGAACACCACGGCTAACTTCACTGCATTCGGTATCATAGAAGTCAAGACAAGCGGATCTTTCGCTTCAAATCCGAGCATGCATTCGCTAGTCAGTTATTGTCATCACATGTCAAAAACTATGGAAGCATATAGTTAACAAAATTAAAATGAAAATGCAATGCCAGAAATGCATTTTCATTTTCAAGATACAAGCGCATTATTTGCATCATAATGAAAATTCAAATGTAATCCTCCACTTTGCATTTTCATTTTCAAGTCCATGTATGCAATTTTTATAACAATTGGAAAATTAAAATACATTCCTCATTTACATTTGCATTTTCGAGAAGTGCCCTGCAATATCACTAACAAAACGAAAACGCTAATCGCATAAAGCAAATACATTCTCGGAAATGCTTTTTCGTTTTCGAGAAGCACGCGCATTATTTGTATCATCACGAAAATGCTAAAGTAATCCTCCACTTTGCGTTTGCATTTTCAAGTCCATGTAGGCACTGTTTTCATTTGCAAGAAGTGCCCCGCAATATCACTAACAAAATGAAATCGAAAAAGCTAATCTCATAAAGCAAATACATTCTCGGAAATGCTTTTTCTTTTTCAAGAAGCAGACGCAATATCTGTCTCATAATTAAATCGCTAACGCAGTTCGCCACTTTTCTTTTTCATTTTCGTGACAGACTGCCCTGCCTGACTTTGCATTTTCGATTTCGAGGTCCCACGCGCTTTTCCTAACAAAATTAAAAAAAAATACCCTCCCTAGTTGGGTGTGGCCTGTCGGCGAGAAGGGGACGTCCTCCACAATTTGGTACGGATTGGATATTAACAAATACAAGCGATCTCGTTGGTTTTCAGTCAGAGGGAAACTCCTGCTGCACGCACTTTTATGTCAAAGCACAAATTCTGACTTACATAGATGGAGCCACTGACTGTGCATGGACGCTCCCCTGGACATGGCGGAGTTTGAATGAGAGTATAGCTAAGGTTTTCCCCCGAGAGACACGGCTCGTGACTCAATTACCCGTGTGCTTTTTGGATTAGCGCTGCTTCCACTGAAATTGTGTGCTTACACTCAAATGTGTCGATCTTCGGACGGGTTATCTATGCATCATCTGTTTAGTTGTTCAGTTGGTTACAAAGCAAGTTCATACGCTCCTGCTCTCTTGGGCTTCATGTACTTCCATTGCTTTCTTCACGAATTTGGAGTGAAAGGACAGTTCGTATTAATACACCAGTGCCTATACGTCTCTTTACCTTAATAGCTGGCTACATACAATGGTAGCCGTGTAACACGTCGACCTCCAGTTCTCTATTATGCGAGTCTGTGGATGAATCGCGGAGGTAGACTGAGCCAAGAAAGGGACAGATTAATCTGTTCGCTTGCATCCTGCTGCTGCAGAAGAACGGCTTGCGAAATCCATAGATTTCTCTTATTATACCGTAAAGTCGCTTGTAATAATATGCTGTCGCTGGCCATAGCCAGATGTCGACACAGTGATATGTTTCGGCCAATCGATGTGTTTTTCATGAACGGTCACATCGTTAGACTAACGCGATGTTAATTAGCTAGCTAACTACTTTTCCTGCAAGATGACCAACGATGTCCTTTCACTCCAAATTCGTGAAGAAAGCAATGGAAGTACATGAAGCCCAAGAGAGCAGGAGCGTATGAACTTGCTTTGTAACCGACTGAACAACTAAACAGATGATGCATAGATAACCCGTCCGAAGATCGACAGATCTGAGTGTAAGCAGCGCTAATCCAAGCGCACACAGGGGTGAATGAGTGCGAGAGCAGTGTCTTTCGGGGGAAAACCTTAGCTATACTCTGAATCAAACTCCGCAATGTCCAGGGGAGCGTCCATGCACACTCAGTGACTCCAACAATGTAAGCTGCCATTTGTGCTTTGACATAAAAGTGCGTGCAGCAGGAGTTTCCTCTGATTGAAAACCAACGAGATCGCTTGTATTTGTTAATATCCAATCCTGCACTAAATTGTGGAGGACGCCCCGCTTTCTCGCCCGACAGGCCACACCCAACTAGGGAGGGTATTTTCTTTTTAGTTTTGTTAGAAAAGCGCGGGGACCTCGAAAAAAAAAAATGCAAAGTCAGGCAGGGCAGTCTGTCACTTAAAATGAAAAAGAAAAGTGGCGAATCTGCGTTAGCTTTATTTAATTATGAGACAGATATTGCGTCTGCTTTTGAAAAAGAAAAAGCATTTCCGAGAATGTATTTGCTTTATGAGATTAGCTTTTTCGATTTCATTTTGTTAGTGATATTGCGGGCACTTCTTGCAAATGAAAACAGTGCCTACATGGACTTGAAAATGCAAACGCAAAGTGGAGGATTACTTTTTAGCATTTTCGTGATGATACAAATAATGCGCGCTTTCTAAAACTAAAAAGCATTTCCGAGAATGTATTTGCTTTATGCGATTAGCGTTTTTTGTTTTCGTTTTGTTAGTGATATTGCAGGGCACTTCTAAAATGCAAATGTAAATGAGGAATGTATTTTAATTTTCCAATTGTTATAAAAATTGCATACATGGACTTGAAAATGAAAATGCAAAGTGGAGGATTACATTTGAATTTTCATTATGATGCAAATAATGCGCTTGTATCTTGAAAATGAAAATGCATTTCTGGCATTGCATTTTCATTTTAATTTTGTTAACTATATGCTTCCATAAAAAACGTGTAGTTCCCTACCATGGATGAACGAGTGCATTCCTCCATTGACAACTTCAGGGCTCCCTTATATCTTTCTAGGTACTCTCGTTGATAGCCAGTCACTCAATTATTTACGTTGTACAACCCCAATTCCGAAATAGTTGGGACGAAGTGTAAATTGTGAATAAAATCAAAATGCAATGACTTTCAGATCACCTGAGCAGGGCTCGAATTTCACGACGGCCGTCCATGCCCTACCTGTTTGCCGTGCTGCCCACCTATAAAAGCCCCAGTTCACGGCAGTAGAATGCCGTGCCCTTTCCCCGCATTGCCGTAAGTGCTCCTCGGCCAAAACACCTACCCACAATAAATAAATCACACAGTATTTCCCGTTTTTACCAGTGGCGGTTCGTCGGCCGTAACAAAGGAAGCCAAAACCTCGCCCTTCAAAGCTTAATGACTTAATCATTTTCGCATTTCATTTACTTTTCTTGATCAGCAGTTGCTCATGGGAATTGGTAGAAGGACAGTCAAATTTATTTTCGATAGCTAATGACGACGCAAATTATCAATACGTCTTCATAAATTAGTTTGCGAGGCTTCTTCGCAAGAAGCCACGATAATCCGTTTTCTACAATCTTAACTCTTTCAACCCCAGATATTCTAGCATCACTATACCCTTCAACCACACAGCCCTCTGTAGAGGGCTGGTCATTATCTGGACATTGTATCTTACTGTTATCTCTGGAATCCCATTAAATGTAACCTGATATGTTCCAATCAATTAGTCAGATTGTTTGAATTTTCCCTACAGGAATTTGGGGTTGAAGGGAATATGTTGGACAGCCCTCTGTAGAGGGCTGTGGGGTTGAAGGAGTTAATATAGAAGTAAAGAATGCGATGTTGCACAGCTTATTGCTTAATGAGCGTCACTAATCAATTTGCGAATCTATGCCGTTTCATGAGCTTCTTGAGCGCGAAATTTATAAAGACGCAGGCCTATGGTAATTTATGTCGTAATTTATGTGTGAAAGAAAACCCCTCATAATTTCGTGGTGCAATGTATAACAATGCTATCGAAAATAAATTTGACTCAATTGACTGTTCTTCTTACAATTCGTATGAGCAACTGCTGATCAAGAAAAGTAAACTGCGAAAGTTTTAAGTCATTAAGCTTTGAAGGGCGAGGTTTTGGCTTCCCTTTGATACGGCCGACGACCCGCCACTGGTTTTTACAGCTGTCTTTTTTGCCCTTTTCTTGCGATCGTGGGCGCAGAATTATTCTTGAATAATTTATGTATCTCCTCTATTTTTAACTCCGGTCACGATGCCGACAGGTGAAAGGAACAAAAAAAAAGAAAAAAAAATGCTGAATTACAGTCGGCAGCCGCAAAGTGTGGCAAATTGACGAAGTTATGGAGGTACTGAAATTCTCTTCGGTTGCGTGTTGTGTGCTGATAAAGCTTGGGAAGTGGTCTTAATAGCCAGTATCCAGCGCTGCTGTCAGTGTGAGTGTTGGAATGACAGGAGAAAGTCAGAATTTCGCGGGTGGCAGAAGATGGACTAAATGGCTAAATATAATTATTTTTTTAATGACCCGGCGATTGATTGGAATGTCCTTTGCTTGTACTTGCATTATAGCAATGCCCAACGATGTCCCAGTGCAATACTGAGCCAATTTCCAAGACAGCATGCGGGGCAAAATAGTGGAAACGTTTTCTTTCAAGAATGGTTTTGATTTGCATAGTGCACGCTGATTGGTCACTTTATGTGAGGAACATCTGAGACTACGGACCTTTACTTTTTTTTAGCTAAAGTGATGACCTAAAGCTCCATGGTGGATTTGCTGCTGTGCTCCCAAGGTAGCCGCAGACTTTGCTGTGGTGCCCCTTACATGGAGGCATATTTGCCATAGTGCCCTTTTATTTTCAGCATGGACCACAGCAACTTTTGCCGTGCCCCTTATCACCTGTAGTTCGAGGCCTGCATGAGCCAGTATGTTATTTACAATAGAACATAGATAACATTTCAAATGTTGAAACTGAGACATTTCACATTTTTATCCACAAACTGAGCTTATTTAAAAATTTCTGGCTGCAACAGGTCTCAAAAAAGTTGGGACACAGGCAAAAAAGGGCTGAAAAAGCAATTAATATGTAAGAGAATCAGCTGAAAAAACATTTAGCAATTAATCAAGTTAACTGGCATCAGGTGTGTAACATGATTGGCTATAAAAGGGATGTCTTAGAGAGGCTGAGTCTCTCAGAAGTAAAGATGGCCAGAAGCTCTCTGACATGAGAAGGCTCACAAGCATGATTCTGTCATTGACATTGCTAAATGGGCCCGGGACTACTTCAAGAAACTACTGTCTGTAAACACAGTCCGCCGTGCCATCCACAGATGCCACCGAAAACTCTATCATGCAAAAAGGAAGCCATTGTTGAGCATGATCCAGAAGCGCCGCCGTGTTCTGTGGGCCAAGGCTCATTTAAAATGGATTGTAACAAAGTGGCAAAGTGGCCTGTGGTCAGACGAGTCCAAATTTGACATTCTTGTCGGAAATCATGGGCGTCATGTCCTCCGGGCTAAAGAGGAGAAAGACAACCTCTCCTGTTTTCAGTGTTCATTTCAAAAGCCAGCATCTCTGATGGTATGGGGATGCATTAGTGCACATGGTGTGGGACACTTGCATGTTTTAAAAAGCACCATGAATGCTGAAAGGTATATAAAGGTTTTAAAGCAACATATGCTCCCCTCCAGATGACATCTATTCCAGGGAAGGCCTTGTGTATTTCAGCAGGGCAATGCAAAACCACATACTGCAGCTATTACAACAGCATGGCTTCGTAGTAGAAGAGCCCGTGTGCTGAACTAGCCTGCCTGCAGTCCTGATCTTTCACCGATTGAGAACATTTGGCGCATAATTAAATGAAAAGTCCGTGAAAGGAGACCCAAAACTCTCCAGCAGGTGGAAGCCTGTATTAAACAAGAGTGGGATCAAATTCCGATGGCTAAACTGAAGAAACTTGTATCCTCAATGCCCAGATGCCTCCACTCTGTGTTAAAAAGAAGAGGGGATGCTTCACTATGGTAAACAGGCCCCTGTCCCAACTTTTTTGAGACCTCAGCCATCAAATTTGAAATGAGCTCATTTTGCGGATAAAAATGTAAAATTTCTCAGTTTCAACATTTCCTATGTTATCTCTGTTCTATTGTGAATAAAATACTGGCTGGTGTGTTTTGAAAGTCATTGCGGTTAGATTTTATTCACAATTTACACTTTGTCCCAACTATTTCGGAATTGGGGTTGTACTTAGGCTATCTGCGTAACGCACAGTTATAGTTCATGCCCACGTGAAACTTCCTTGGTAATGATCAATTGATTGATGCGTTTCTTTTCCAGTTCCAGGGAGTATAAACTTTTTACAGTAACTGAAAGACATTGATTGGGCCATCAGAAAAGTATTTAAACCTTTGCGTAACAGCAGTTAGGTTGTATTCTCTTAATGTTGCGCAGCTGAGAATGATGCAGTTGCACAGAAAAATAGACTTCCAAGACTGGCCTTTCTTACACTTACAGGATTCAAATGAGATACGTACTTGGTTAATGGGAATTATTCCAAATGAAACAGGACTGGAGGGTTCCTTCTACCGGGTAGATCTATGTCTCTGGACGAGGGATTCAGTGAAGAAAGGTTTTTGTTCATTTTATGAGTAAGTATAGTTTTATATTTTTTTTTTACTTATGGCTAGCTGGCTCACTGTTTTTAATTCTCTGTTTACCATAGACCTGATGATCACAGAGCTTGTTTGCCACATTGGTTTGTCAGACTAACCGTTAGTCTTTGCTGATAATACTGCACGTGGTGCCATTTTGCTCAATGTGGCTCTTTGTTTTAGAATTTATACTCTATTCAACGAAATCGAATGCCGAGGTTTTGACTTTTTAAAATGCAAGCAGCTCTAGCATTTCTGTAGACCCCATAGTATGTTCATTGCACCATTATGTTCAATTTAGGGTGGAATATTGCCTGCTTTCTCCTGATAGTGAAATGTCTGTTCAGTTAAAAAAAGGTATATTTCAGATATTACTGAGTTAGTGAGTTATACTTGTTCCTTTTAAGGTGTGGAAAGTGTTTATATAAGGTTGTGAGCTCGGAAGTGGGAACTGCTGGCTTTTCATTGCGGGGTGAATGTTCTGACCATTAAATAAGCAGTTCCTTTATTGAGTATATGCGCTGGCTTGTGGGATTCTGAAGAAAAATGGACATAACTCGAAACTTTATCATGGAGAAAAGGCATCTTTCGGGTTTGGAGAGGTTAGTGGCGACCATTGATGTCCAACTCCGCCTATATTGATAAACTCATGCTAAATTAAACCAGAAAATCATTAATTCATATTAAATTTTATGCATCAAAAGTTGATTTGTATCAAATATATGATTGTTTTTTGATTTGTTAGTGCACCGTTTTGAGGGAGCTGATAGTTCGGGGAGCCACCTGGAGAGCTGTCTTATTTGGCTCCGAAAGAGTAGATAATTTAGAATTTCATGCTCAGATAAAGAATACTTGTGGCTAAGGAGTTTATGATCCCAGAAATGTGTAGTTTTCACCCCCAGCCATTTTTCAGTTCTCAGTATTATTTTTTTGCAATTTCAATGCTGAATTTTCATGGAGATGTTTTATGTTTGCAGCCCTTTTTCTCAACCAAAATCATGAAAATTAACTGAAATACAATGATATTCTAAATGCCTATGGAGAGACATTTGTCTCTTTATTATTCAATCAAATAGAATAGATTTGCAACCAAAAAAGAGATTTGAGAGCAAAAGAGAATAAGTGGCAATCAAAAAAAAAATTTGGAGAGTGAACAGAATAGGTTGCAATTGGAAAAAAAAATGTTTTGAGAGCAAATTTCTTCAACTTCAATCAAACCTAATGTTTGTTAGTAAAAACGTATGATCATTTTGCTTATAAATCAGTCCTCTTTGCTTGCAAGTAAAAAACTTTTGCAAGAAAATCAGTCCTCTTTGCTTGCGAGTTAAAATTTTGCTTGAAAATCAGTCCTCTTTGCTTGCAAGTTCAGAAGTTTTGCTTGCGAATTCAGCTGCACTTAATGGGCGGGGCCTACGCTAATGGATGAGAGAAGAGTTTCTATTGGTGGGTTTGACCTGGCTCCAGCGCGGGCTACACCTTCCGCGTTACACCCACTTCTCTTTTGTGTTATGCTACTGGGAGGCAAGTTGATAGTCTGTTACTCTTTGAAATTGAAATGTTTCCCATAAATAATGAATTACGCTAAATAGCGTAGGCTACAGCCTGCCGTACTTTCACAAGTAGAAGAAGTAATGAATTATAATGGCCTGCTGCTTCAAGCACGCTGATTAGCAGCAACATGGTTGCCCCTCTCCACTTGCTAGTCACGGCCTGAGCAGAGTAGCCTACGACAGAATGAGTGAGTGAGTTACAGGGAGGCGTATACAACGTAGGGCTGTGATTTAAACATTTATGCCCGATTTCACAGAAGCATTTTAGCGTGCGTATAACTAACATGCATTTAAATTTTAAATGCATGTTAAAATTCCGTTGTACACGGACAGCTAAACGAACGTTTAAACACCATTTCACAAGATGGGATCATCGCATGTTAAGCTGCACGCGGATAACCTTGCGTTTAGCCCTCAGACTAAACAGGTGCGGTCAAATTATGACAACCTGCCATTGCATAATGGGCATTTATATTAATAAACCTACAAGAGAGAAGGCAATTTTAGATTTGTAATGACTCTGATAAACTTAGCAATGTTCAGGTACTGGAGCCACTTGGGACTAGTGATCACTCTACTGTTAATTTTGACGTTTCATGGGAAGTTAAAAAGGTGTCTTCGAAAACCAAAATTTTTAATTTTAGGTGAGCAAACTATGACGGGATGCGCTCATATCTAAGCGAAATAAAATGGGAGACACTTCTGGACTGTGAGTCTGTAAATGAGATGTGGGAAAGATTTAAGGGGGTTTTACTTGATTCACAATGTAAATTCATTCCAAAGGTGTCCAAAAGTAAGCTGAAAAAGCAGAATCCTCAGTGGATGACCACAGCTATTCGAAGGAGTCTGAGGAATAAGAGGAATCTTTATAAAACGTACATAAAGGATAACAATGAGAAGACTAAGGCTGAATACTGTAAAATGCGAGCTGTGGTCAAAAAAGAGCTGAGGAATGCTAGAAGACTGTATGAAAGGCGAATTGCAGAAGGGGCAGAAACTAATCCTAAGCGCTTCTTTCAGTACTGTAGCAGAAAAAGGAAAGTCAAAGAGGGGGTTAAGTGCATAAAGAATAAATATGGATCGCTGCTATATGATAACAAGGATATTGCGGATACCTTAAACAGTTTTTTGTTGAGAATTTTACCACAGAGTGGGTTTTTATTCGGCCAGAGGGCATGTCCAATGCTCAAGATTATTTTGCGGAAATTGAGTTTAGGGATAATGAAGCATTAGACCAGTTGCATAAACTAAAGGCAGATAAGGCGGCGGGTCCTGATGGCTTATATCCTAGAGTGCTCAGGGAAGTTAGTGAGATCATCTTTAAACCGCTCTCCGCTATCTTCAGACGGTGTTTTGAAACTGGAGAAATACCAAATGATTGGGAGCAGGGCAATATATACCAATATATAAGAAAGGGGACCGTACTGAGCCAGGAAATTACAGGCCAGTCAGTTTAACTTGCAGTGCAGGCAAAATACTGGAATCTATCATGAAAGACGAGCTGGAATTATTCCTTGAATGTAATAATATTTTGAGGGATAGCCAACATGGTTTCCATAAGGGAGGATCATGCCTGACAAACCACCTGGAATTTTTTGAAGAGGCCACCAAGACTTTTTCAGAAAGCATTTGATAAAGTACTGCACAAGAGACTAATTTTTAAAATGAGCTCCATTGGAGTTACAGGAGGTATTCTGGAGTGGATTCAAAACTGGTTACAGGACAGAACACAAAGAGTGGTGGTCAGTGGAATCTCATCTCAGCTAGGTATGGTGGGGAGTGGCGTCCCTCAGGGATCAGTGTTGGGACCCCTGCTGTTCCTCATCTACATTAATGACCTTGATAGAACTATTGAGAGCAAATTAGTTAAATTTGCGGATGATACTAAATTGGGAGGTTTGGGAAATAGTTTAGACTCTACTTAAGTGATTCAGGAGGATTTGGATAGAATCCAGAGTTGGGCAGAAATGTGGCAAATGAAATTTAATTTTGCAAAATGTAAAGTTGTACATGTAGGTAATAAAAACATTAGACAGGATTACTTCATGGGAGGTTTAAAACTGGAATGTGCTCCACATGAATAAGATCTAGGAGTGATTGTTGACCAAACCCTCACAGGTTCTAGTCATTGTGCTGTAGCAGTTGGAAAAGCCAATCGGACGCTGGGATACATTGCCAAAAGTATTGAGTACAAATCCAAGGAGGTGATACTTTTCTTGTACAACACATTTGTCAGACCACATCTGGAGTATTGTGTACAGTTCTGGGGACCATACTTTAAGAAAGATATAGAGGCTCTAGAAAAAGTTCAGAGAAGAGCAACTAAGCTGATTCCGGGTATAAAAGATGAAAGCTATGAGAAGAGGCTGAAGATCTTTAATCTCTTTAGTTTTAGGAAAAGGAGATTCAGGGGTGATCTGATTGAGGTCTTTAAATATGTTAAAGGGATTAACAAAGTGAATTATGCAGGACTCCTTCGGCCAAGTTCTGTTAGAAGAACTCGGGGTCATAAATGGAAGTTGACCAAGGGTAAAATTAGCACTGATATTGGGAAATATTTTTTCTCCCAAAGAGTAATTTTGATGTGGAACAGCTTGCCTGACCATATTGTTGAGGCAGAAACCTTGGGAATTTTCAAGAGCAGGCTTGACTTAAAGCTAGGTACCATTGAGACATTG
Source organism: Gymnothorax javanicus (assembly GCA_029692085.1). Classification (NCBI taxonomy): domain Eukaryota; kingdom Metazoa; phylum Chordata; class Actinopteri; order Anguilliformes; family Muraenidae; genus Gymnothorax; species Gymnothorax javanicus. The sequence continues at coordinate 2,578,858 of CM056206.1, read as the reverse complement.
GGTATCTGAAGTGATATATTCACAATAGTTAAAAGAAACTGGCAAGCCTAGTTGGGCTGAACGGCCTGTTCTCGCCACTCATGTTATGTTATGTTATGTTATGTTATTTCCAATTGTCTTTACCGGTTAATAACCCTGTATCCAGCCCAAGTATCACAGTTACGGGTATTATGGCGATACCACGGCCTGTTTTTGTTATTATCCCCCGCCACGAAGTGGGAGGGGGATATAGGTTTGAGCTCCGTCCGTGCGTCCGTCCGTCCGAGATAAAGGGGACAGTTTTTCTCAGAAACTATTAGAGATAGGACAACCAAATTTGGTGTGTAGCTTGAGACCATAAAGGCCTTGATGGAGTTCGAAAATGAGATGCGCGCGATTATTTTCTCCGGAGTTATTGCCCTTGATCCGTATTTTTGGACTCTGTCCACGGTATCTCTAAAGGGGACAGCTTTTCTCAGAAACTGTTACAGATAGGATAACCAAATTTGGTGTGTAGCTTAAGACCATAAAGACCCTGATGGAGTTGCAAAATAAGAAGCACACGATTATTTTTTTACACAGTTATTGCCCTTGTGGCACTTCTGGGAGCCTCTGTTCATAGTATCTTTAAAGAAGACATTTTGGAGGGGGATGTTGTTGACCATGTCTACTTGTTATTATTTTTATGAACTGCAATGTATTTACACAAGTTAGAATTACTTCTAAGATAGTTTGGTGCACAATAAAAATAAATTAAATGCAGTACATTGTAACGCCCTCTAAATTATGAAAGGAGGCTTAAAATCACAAGATACGTCTGTTGTTCTGATGATACAAATCAGTGGTGCTGAAATTTGCGTTTCTCTTCCATAATGCACATTCTACATGTGTAGAAGGAACCGTGACGTTTTGGCACCGCGGGTACCGTGCAACACTAAGGACCATTTTCACAAAAGCGTTTTAAGGTTTACACGCGGATAACTTTCTTAATCGCCTGTTTAGCATGTGTTTAATTTTAATCACCGTTTCGCGAGGAGCAACTGTCTGCGTGTGTCTAAATATTTTAAACGCCTGCGGTCAAATGACAAAAGAAAAATTAAACGCTCGTGAAGGTATATTTAACTCGTGAAAACTACTACCACAGATTGATTTACACCTAAATGAGTGACGCCGACCTGCCTTCATCTGGTTGCCTGGTAGATTTTGAGCAAGACTTGCGCCTTTTCTGGAACAGAAATGCATAAATAAAATAAATGAAATTAATGCATGAATTAGTTGCTTTCTTCAGTTTCTTATTCACTTAATGGAGGGGTTTTGCAAGGCCACGTTTTTCGTTTACGTCTACGTTTACATTTTCCAAAAAGGCTACCGTGAGTGAAGTCCGAACTGCATTTTTGCTCTTCACCAGTAATGAAAGCACAAATGAATGTATGAAATCACCATAAATGCCGAGGATGAAAGAATTTTTGTGAAAGATGCGTCTGACGTCAGCATCTTGCTCACGTCCACAGGATACACAAAGAAGGTTTAACATTCTTTGAAGCGAAGTTAAATTCTCGCCATGTTTTTTTTGCCGACATCTCTGCGCGAAATGCGTGTCCACAACGCAACTACCCTTACATACGGGGTTATTAACCGGTAGCGACAATTGGAAATGCCCATTATGCAATGGCAGGTTGTCATAATTTGACCGCACCTGTTTAGTCTGAAGGCTAAACGCAAGGTTATCCGCGTGCAGCTTAACATGCGATGATCCCATCTTGTGAAATGGTGTTTAAACGTTCGTTTAGCTGTCCGTGTACAACGGCATTTTAACATGCATTTAAAATTTAAATGCATGTTAGTTATACGCATGCTAAAATGCTTCTGTGAAATCGGGCATAAATATTTAAATCACAGCCCTACGTTGTATACGCCTCCCTGTAACTCACTCACTCGTTCCGTCGTAGGCTACTCTGCTCAGGCCGTGACTAGCAAGTGGAGAGGGGCAACCATGTTGCTGCTAATCAGCGTGCTTGAAGCAGCAGGGCATTATAATTCATTACTTCTTCTTCTTGTGAAAGTACGGCAGGCTGTAGCCTCCGTTATTCAGCGTAATTCATTACTTATGGGAAACATTTCAATTTCAAAGAGCAATAGACTATCAACTTGCCTCCCAGTAGCATAACACAAAGGAGAAGTGGGTGTGACGCGGAAGGTGTAGCCCACGCTGGAGCCAGGTCAAACCCACCAATAGAAACTCTTCTCTCATCCATAAGTGTACGCCCCGCCCATTAAGTGCAGCTGAATTTGCAAGCAAAACTTCTGAACTTGCAAGCAAAGAGGACTGATTTTCAAGCACAACTTTTTAACTCGCAAGCAAAGAGGACTGATTTTATTGCAAAAGTTTTTTACTTGCAAGCAAAGAGGACTGATTTATAAGCAAAATGATCATACGTTTTTACTAACAAACATTAGTTTTGATTGAAGTTGAAGAAATATGCTCTCCAAACATTTTTTTTTCAATTGCAACCTTTTCTGTTTCGCTCTTAAAAAATTTTTTTTGATTGCCACTTATTCTCTTTTGCTCTCAAACCTCTTTTTTGGTTGCAAATCTATTCTATTTGATTGAATAATAAAGAGACAAATGTCTCTCCATAAATACCACAAGTGTCTTAACTCAGTTGAGTCACTCCCTCCCTCTATGCGAAGCTGCAATCCTGAATTATAAAGTCTTAAATAAGTTACCACATAATTAGCCAGATATGGCTTCTGCGCAAAGGGGTTAAGCAATAAGATGCAGGAATACATTCCAAATCCTGCATAGCCATGGCTAAAGCGCGTTGTTTGCCACAACACACTGTAACATTGTAAGGATGGCAATAATCAGAATAAATGCAAAAAAATTCAAGAGAGATGGAACACAGAAAAAGTTTTAGATTTTTTGCATTTATCCTTACAATGTCTCATCAACTATATTAATGTAGCCAACAGGCAATCACCTTGTCATCATCATGTCTTAATCATTTCAGGTCATGTATTGATGTTGGTTGTTCAGTCAATAAATTGTTACTTGACAAAATCGTCGCCAAGTCTGTTCACCAATCATCATGTTTGTTTGTTTTATGTACAGTATGTATGTATGTACGTGTGTGTGTTTGTCTGTGTGTCCTCTAGAAGTCACAGTTGTGGTCTGATTTTCACCTAATTTTAACCAGAGATGCACAATGTAAATTCTAGGTAACTATTATTTTGAAGTTCAAAGCTTGAGGTCAAGGTCATCGAAAAACTGAAAATGGATTTTTCCAATCAACTACAACGTAATTTCTTCAGTGAAAATTGCTCATGACTCTATGCAGTGGCGTTTTTAAGAGTAAAAACTTGGTGAAGAATGTATTTGTATTGGGCAAGAATGTATTTCAGGTCTGGGGGTGGGGGGGTGGGGGCACAGTAAACGAGGGGTATGGGGTGATTTCTATACAACAATTTGTGATAAATTAGTTTGTCTGCTGCAGTTTACCTTACAAGCTTTTAGTTAAAAGTCAACATTATCGCATACACGCACACACACGGAGGAGACGAGGGAGAGAGAGAGACCGCACGCGAGTGAGTGAGTGAGTGAGTGAGAGGCGCCTGCCATTCGCCAATACGGGGATCGACGTTTGTTTAAAAGCCATCTGCCACCGTTGCTCCACAACGCTCAGAGACTTCAAGGCCATAAACAAAGCAGAGTGCTCAACACCACTAAGTGCCACAGCAAACCGCACGCGCAGACAACTTATTAGGATCGATCCACTCTATGATAGCATTATGACAACAACCTTATCCTTAAGCATATGTGTGACACACTGTCATCACCATCTATCCTCGATCCAGCATAAGATATTATACATTAGTATACCGTTGTCTTACCGTCATAATGTTGCAACATATTGAAATATGTATAAAATACATATGAGAAATAGCTCTGAACTGCAACATATTTTTTCAAGTCTTTTTAATATCATTTAAAAATGATAGTAGAATCAGGCCTTTTTAATATTACAAAAATGATAGAGAAATATGAATAGAAAGAGCATTTCTTTGTATCCAACCGGTATAAAATACCTGGGCCAACAACAATCTTGTAAACTTAATACTAACGTTAGGATACTTAATACTAAGCCTTAGTAACCAGCTTTGAAATGCAATCACATCCTCTATGTTAGTCGTTCAGAAGAAAAGATAGGATTGTAATAAAATTGGGCGGTGTGGAGAAATACCCGGATACATTATAATTATGATTTGTTATAAAGCCTCAGCTTCCATGACTAGGGCTAGTCTAGCCTAGCTACGTTAGCATTTCGCTGGTGGACAAATAGTTACAGTAGCTCTCAACATAATGTTATAATACACAAATACATCCAAAATCTATCGTTAAATCTTACCAGAAAAAGGTAATTCCACGGGATCTGGTGTTGATATCTCGTTCAGCATCCATATGCTGCGCAAAAATCTGGCATCTTTGGTGTAGATTTAAGTTTAAGCGCTCGACTGTTGTGTTGTACAATACGAAGTTGTATTTTGGTAGTAAAACTGGCATTTTAGAGTATCAGGGCATCCTGGATCATAGCTAAATGTGCCATGATATAACAAATCAAACCGCTTGGAAAACGGTCGAAAATTCAGCGAGTATTGATTTGTAGAAATTGTTTGATACTTCTTACCCCAATAAAAGTACATACACAGTGAGGCTTCCAATAACCCTGTACTAACATGGTCGCCTGGTAGGCACGCCTCTCCACCACTCATGCAACATCTACGTATATGTCTATGATGCCTGATGAAATGACGCTGTAGTGGGGCTTGGGGCTGTCAGCCCCACATGCCAACAAATTCGTGCTACCTCCACTAATACAGCCAACACTCTGAGCATGCGTACTTATATTTTCACACACATCGTTAACATTGCATTGCGTAAGGGGGGCTAGCCCCATTCATGCGGACATGGATCAGGAGATCGGTCTGAAGCAGCAAAACAGAGACCAATAAGCATGAACTTGAATCCAAACACAAATTCCATGCAATTTAGGAAAATGCTAAATTTATAGACAATACATTTAATCAGATAATACGATCAAGTTTGAGAATTAATAATGTAATTTGCCTACAGTCCTTTCGGGTGACACCAGGTGGGGCTGTGCCCCACCTGCCCCTAATGACCAGTCGCCACTGACTCTGTGTTCAACAACACTTTTTCTGGTACACTAATCAATTACATTAGGTCGAATTCTTTTGCTTTGAATGTAAGGCGGAAATTACACTACATTACATTACAGGCATTTAGCAGACGCTGTTATCCAGAGCGACTCACAACACAAAGTGCATTATAGAAGGACCAAAAGTGCTGAATAAATCCTAGAAGGTGGTAGCAGTCCAAGTGCCAGTGGCAGCCACATAACTTGGATTGTGTTGCAATTCTGCTACAAATAGTTAGAAATGATAACGAACATACTAGCCGCTAAGGCTCAGGGGGTGGGGGAGAGGTATAGCCAGAATGGATGAGTCTTTAGAAGATGCTTGAAAGATGCCGGGCTCTCTGCTGTTCTAACCTTTGTGGGGAGGTCGTTCCACCATCTCGGAGCCAGGACAGACAGCTGGCATGATCAGGAAGTGCAGGAGCGCAAAGATAGACTGGGGCAGACCCTCTGGAGGCCTGGTATGCTGTCACCAAAGTTTTAAATCTGATGCGAGCCATAACAGGGAGCCAATGGAGGGCGGCAGGAAGGGGGGGGTCACATGAGTGTGTTTGGGCAAGTTGAAAATCAAATGAGCTGCTGCATTGTGGATAAGCTGCAGAGGTTTAATTGCAGATGCTGGGAGACCAGCCAGAAGTGAATTGCAGCAGTCCAGGCCAGACAGTACCAATGCTTGGACCAAAATCTGGGTTGAGTAGGAGGTGAGAAAGGGTCGGATTCTTCGGATGTTTTGCAGGAAGAATCTGCATGCTTGAGACACTGTTCCAATACTCTCAGAGAGGGACAATCGGTTATCCATGACTACTCCAAGATTCTTTGCACAGGGTGTTGAGGACACAGAAGTATCCCCAATGGAGATTGTGAAGTCCTGGATGGGAGAGGTGGAAGCAGGGAAGAAGATCATCTCCGTCTTGCCAGGGTTGAGCTTAAGATGGTGGTTGGACATCCAGACCTGAATGTCCTTCAGGCAAGCGGAGATGTGGGCAGAGGCCTGCGTGTCGGAGGGTGAAAAGGAAAGGAAGAGTTGAGTGTAAGCGGTGTAACAGTGGTAGGAAATGCCATGAGCAGAGATTACAGGACCAAGAGAGCGTGTGTAGATGGATAAGAGAAGGGGACCGTGGACTGAACCCTGTGGGACTCCCGTAGTAAGGATACAAGGTGCCGATACTGTGCTAGCCCAGGCAACATGGAAAGTGCAGTTAGCAAGGTAGGGTCTAATCCAGTCCTAGGCTGTGCAGATGCCCACAGATGCCCATAGCTGCTAAGCTAGACAGGAGGATGGGGTGGTTGACTGTCTCAAAGGCAGTAGACAAGTCAAGTAGGATCAAGACAGAAAAGAGGGAGGCTGACCTAAGGGCATGAAGAGACTCGCTCACAGAGAGGAGAGCAGTCTCTGTCGAGTGGCCGGGCCTGAATCAAGACTGGAAAGGGTCCAATAGGCCGCTCTGTGACAAGAAAGCTGAAAGCCGGTTAGAGGCAGCTCTTTCAATAGTTTTTGACAAGGAAGGGAGAAGAGAGACTGGACGATAGTTGTTGAGAGAAGGATCGAGAGTGAGCTTTTTCAAAAGACGGGTGACATTTGCACTTTTAAAAGAGGAGGGAAAGCACCCAGAAGATAGGGAAGAGTTCAAAAGTGAGGTGACAAAGGGGAGGATGTCAAAAGTGATGGCCTGGAGAAGGGGTAAAGGGATTGGGTCAAGCGGACGGGTAGTCGGGCGGTGGGAGAGCAGGTGCTGGGAGACATCGGAGTCGGCCTGGAGAAGGGGTAAAGGGATTGGGTCAAGGGGATGGGTAGTCAGGCGGTGGGAGAGCGGCTGCTGGGAGACATCGGAGTCTGTGAGGGAAGAAAAAGCATAGAAACGGGGAGAGAGAACGGGGGGGGAATGCTGGGGTTTCTGATCACATATTCAAGACATTCATTCTTTAATATCTCAAAAACTGCTTGTCTTGGAACAAAAAATTGGCTTATTTTTGATCCAAAGGGGAGTATTTGTGTTAATACAATATATTAAATGGCAGTCTTTCTTCCCAACAAGGCAAATCCCCTATCATTGCCTGTCTACTAAGATGGTGGAAAAGGTTTATTGCATCATGAAAATGATGACATTTCCAATCCCTAGAGCACTTGAAAGCATTTATTTGGACTAAATATTTACCGGAAAGCACCACTTTCCCTTCAGGACAGGATAAATAACCTGTTATCACTCATCTACATATATTTTGAAGATGGTTCTTTTTATTAAGTCCAAGGGCAAGTTATGACCATTTAATAAAATAATAGCACACACTCCTTTCTCTCCATTTTGAAAATCCCCCATTCTCACTCACCCACTCATTCACTCACCTTATCATGAAAAGAGTAAATATTATGGCCAAAATAAGGTCATGACTTGAACTAAAGTTGTGAGACATACAGTAACTGAAGACAAAATAATGCATAATTTGGCTTGTGATTAACTAAAGCCCCTATTATCACTCCCATTGGTGTATCTCAAGCCTCATTGATATTAGGTTCTGTTCGGTTAAGGTTTTCTATTATCACTCAATTAATGGATATGCCAAAGATTTCACCGCAGGGCAGCGAAAATAAGAAACCATCTACTTTAGTATGATACCAATTCTTCCTAAACAAGCAGTACCGCTGAAACAAAAGGTTTTGTTAATTAGTCAACCATTTTACTTTGCACCTGTACAAAATAACATTATGTATTGTACGTATCAGCATGATATCCCAGAACAGCACAGATTTGCATTCATACTTTGTGATGTCCAGGAATATTTCAAATTCCTGTTAATTAACGCTGCATCTGCAGGAATATTCGGTAATTTTGTTAAAACACTAATACTAGTGGAGAACCACAAACGTGAAAAGCCACATGCAGTTTTACCAAGTGCTGCAGCTGTTGCTGCGGTTTTTCGTTTGATTTTTTATCTGGCAAACTTAAACAAAAAGGGCTTGAGTGCAATCGTGTGGTTAGAGGTGAGGTTACTGAAGGCCCTCGGAACATGACGACACGCCATTGCCTACACCACTACCCATTGTGCGCACACTACTAGCCCTAACCCCCCACATGACCAGCACTAACCCCCACACCATTAACCCTTATTTCAAATAACCTCAACCTCCACACCACTAATCCCTATGCCCATACCATAATCCAATGCCATACCATTTCTGCTGCAGTCTTTGTAATGAGGAATGAGCTGGAGAAGATTTAACCTTTCACCTTTGATCCCGTCTTTGCAGAGGGATACAACCCTAAGCAAGCAGGACTCACATCTGGCTATCCACAAAAAAATCCTCAGCCAAATCCTGGAATATGAGCACAGTTCTGTCCAGGTGAGATGCCGCTGACCTGTCTAATTAAAGGGAGGGCAAGTGCTGAACAGATCTGTGTCACGCAACAACAGAAAATGACCTGGAATATTCTGTGCTCTTCCTGAAAATCCTTCAACAATATGGGTTTAAATTTGGTTCACAATATTGTGTAAATTATACCAGTGGGCTCACAGTGCTGTGAGAATGATGGTATAATTAGACTAAGTTGCGTAAATGATAGTGGAACCTGCACATTTTTTAATTAATGATAGCAACTGTCCCACAGTGTTTGTTTAAAGGTGAACGGCTCTCATTGTTGGGTAAATGATGGTGAAAGTTGCTCAGTGTTGGGTAAATGATGGTGAAAGTTGCTCAGTGTTGGGTAATTGATGGTGAAAGTTACACAATATTGTTTGAATGATGATGAGTGTTATGCAGTATAGTTTAAAAGATGATGAAAGTCACACTATATTGTTAAAATGAGGGTGAATGTCATATAGCATTGTTTAAATAATAGTGAACATCTCTCAGTGTTGATTAGATGATTGTGAAAGTCACATAATGTTGTTTAAATGATGGTGGAAATCACAGTATTGTTTAAAAATCGTTGAAAGTCACAGTATTATTCGAATGATGGTGAAAGTGAGACAGTATTGTTTAAATGATGGTAAAAGTCGTTTACAATGAGGTAATTGTGCTGTTCGGGAAAAAAGATGGTAAAAGTCTCTGTGTTGGGTAAATTATGGTGAGAATCACAGAGTATTGTATGAATGATCATCAGAGTCACGCAATATTGTTCAAATAATGGTAAAAGTCACATTGTGCCATAAATGGTGAAAGTTACAGTATTCTGTAAATTTTTTTAAAATCATGCAGTATTCAGTAAATCCTGCTGAATGTCTGACGTTGTTTAAACGATGCTTGTCACACAGAATTGTGTAAATAATGTTCATCTCGACACATGTTGGGTTATTTGTGTTCCAAGTTACGCTGTATTTTGTGAATGATGTTGAATGTCATGTCATGTCGTGTAAATGACACAGTAATTTGTGCGGTGTTGTTTAAGTAATGTTGTTGTCCTTGCTCTGAAGACAGCACCTTACAGCTGGGATGGAAGGGTGTGTCAAGCAGCATGGACTGTGCTATCCTATCATGCAGTGCAAACTGACCTCTCACCCCTGCAGCAAGCCATCATGTAAGCTCTTGAATTGGTATTAGTATAGAGTATTGTTGCACATTTAAGTTTTTAACTCCATAAAATGCCACCTGAAAGTCATCCAAGTCAGCAGTTTGAATTAGAGGGACTTAAGTACTACGCCTAGATAAGTGGAATTAGGAATGATTTATTGAGAGGAAGTGCTTTTTTTCACTCGTACCATGACTTCAGTATAATGCTGAACGTAACTTCAGTATGTTGTTTAATTACAGAACTGCACTAAAGAATACCAGGCTTGCCTTTATTTCCTTTTTTTTTCAAACAACAAAGATGCTTGAATCACCAAAGTCGCTGTTGGCACTCAAAGAGGACCGTCTGTCTCTATCCACTGCATGGCATTACTGACAGCAAGGTGCATGCCAAAGAAGCTTTAGCAATGCGGCAGAACATGGCAGACTTTTATCTGTTTTAATTCTGCTGACTCAGATGAAAGCCTTTTAATTCATTAGAATGACTTTTATTTATCAGGAAAGGATGACTTCAGCCTATGATGTTAGCCCAGTAATGAGTCCTTGTAAAAGTTAATTATCTGTTTTCAAAAGACAGCGCAACTTTGGAAGTAATGTTCGATAATCGCCTGCTTCAAGCTAGGAATGCAAAATGAATATGCACCCAGTGGGATTTTTGCCATTTCCTATTGCTTACTGTTAAACTATTAGCGTAGCGATTGGTTGTTGGGGGCCAGGAATTGGTAGTTTCTGCCATGTTCATAAAAGGAACAGTGGGCTTATGGCCTATGAATGAGAACGGACTGTAGCCTGCGGCAACATTTGTCTGACATCTGTCCCCTGTCTGCAGACGATGGCACTGCTACAGCACCCACCACCGCACCCAGAGACTGTGTTACTCCTTCCTGTTGGAGCTTCTGAATGCCATTGAGGAGGAGTGGGACCCCCAGGCTGTGCAGGGGGAGCTGGTGCATCTACGCCACATACTCAGACCTTCAAACCCTTCACTCTACTCTACATACTCAAACCTTCAAACCCTTCACCCTACAGTGCTGTCAACTCTAAATACTCAAACCTTCAAACCCTTTACTCTACAGTGCTGTCTACTCTTCATACTGAAACCTCAATACCCTTCACCCTACAGTGCTGTCTACTCTACATACTCAAACCTTCAAACCCTTCACCCTACAGTGCTGGCTACTCCACATGCTCAAACCTCAATACCCGTCACCCTACAGTGCTGTCTACTCTACATACTCAAACCTCAATACCCTTCACCCTACAGTGCTGTCTACTCTACATACTCAAACCTTCAAACCCTTCACCCTACAGTGCTGGCTACTCCACATACTCAAACCTCAATACCCTTCACCCTACAGTGCTGTCTACTCTACATACTCAAAGCTCAATACCCTTCACCCTACAGTGCTGTCTACTCTACATACTCAAACCTCAATACCCTTCACCCTACAGTGCTGTCTACTCCACATACTCAAACCTTCAAACCCTTCACCCTACAGTGCTGTCTACTCCACATACTCAAACCTCAATACCCTTCACCCTACGGTGCTGTCTACTTTACATACTCAAACATTCAAACCCTTCACCCTACAGTGCTGTCTACTCTACATACTCAAACCTCAATACCCTTCACCCTACAGTGCTGTCTACTGTACATACTCAAACCTTCAAACCCTTCACCCTACAGTGCTGTCTACTCCACATACTCAAACCTCAATACCCTTCACCCTACAGTGCTGTCTACTGTACATACTCAAACCTTCAAACCCTTCACCCTACAGTGCTGTCTACTCTACATACTCAAACCTCAATACCCTTCACCCTACAATGCTGTCTACTCTACAAACTCAAACCTCAGTACCCTTCAACCTGCAGAGCTGTTACTCGACATACTCACACCTTAAAACCCTTCACCGTACAGCACTTTCCACTCTACATACTCCAACCTTAAAACCCCTCAGCCTACAGAGCTGTTACTCCACGAACACAAGCTTCAAACCCTTCACTCTACAGTGCTGTTACTCCTCATACTCAATCTTCAAACCCTTCACCCTATAGTGCTGTTACTCCACGTACTCAACCTTCAAATCCGTCACACTACAGCGCAGTTTCTCTACATACTCAAACCTTAAAACCCCTGACCCTACAGTGCTGTTACTCTACATACTCAACCTTAAAACACTTCAGCCTACAGTGCTGTTACTCTACATACTCAACCTTCATCCCATCACTCTACAGTGCTGTTACTCCACTTCTGATAGGACCACTTTGTCAAAAAGAGAACATTTATTGAAAGCATACAGGCATATTAGCATACAAGCATACATTGGGTTTGGCGACATTGCTCTGTTCTGAGAAATCCCTGCCCGTCCCAGCGTGGAACCGAAGGCAGGGAGCTGCTACTAACTTTCCAAACAGAACCATGCCAGGCATAAGCTAATTTGAATGCAGAATAAATTATGAAGTGTGTAGTGTGTGTAGTGGCAGCCCGGAGGCCGGCACAATTTCTCTTGATGCCAATACAAAAGAAATATCCTAAGCGAAGTGTACTACATGTAGTGACAGCCCGGCGGCTGGCACGATCTCTCGATGCCGATACAAGAGAAATATACTTTGTGAAGTGTTCCATGTAGTCACAGCCCGATGGCTGGCACAGTTTCTCTTGAAGCTAATACAAGAGAAATACATTTTATGAAGTGTACTATGTGTAGTGGCAACCCGGCGGCTGGCAAAATTTCTCCTGATGCTAGCAAAAGAGAAATATACTATATGAAGTGTGCCATGTGTAGTGATAACCTTGCAGCTAGCACGATTTCTCTTGATGCCAATACAAGACAAATATACTATATGAACGATTTAGTGAACTAGTATCTGAAGTGTTAGATAAACTTTAGAGAAAGGAAAATGCTGAGCTTAGCTGGGCTGAATGTCATGTCATGTTATGATATGTTCTATGCGTTGTGACATCCCAGTGGCTGTCAGAATTTCAGTTGAAGCTGATTCAAGAGAAATATGCTATAAAGCGTATCGATTAGAGACAGCCTGATGGCTGGTACAATTGTTTGAAAGAGAAATTGGAACCTATATCATGAGTTGTGTAGTGGTGGATAAGTTGGCATGCGCTGTGCAGTGTCACTGGACAACCTGCCAATGTGAAAGGAAGATATTCTATGCGATGCGTGAGGCGGTAGTGAGTGCAAAGATGAATTTAGAGCGACTACGTGCGAAATAACCGCCATGTTGTCATGATTTAACTTAATACAAGAGAAACCTTTTGTTTTATCAGAATTGCACATAAAAAAAAATAATAATAAAATATTGCCACGATGCACTTTAGTAAACCCTGGCCTGAATCTCCTCAAAAGCAAGCCAGTGGCAACAGCGGCAAGGAAAAACTCCCTACGTGAATCAATATAGGAAGAAACCTTGGGAGGAACCAGGCGTAAGAGGGGTAGTCCATCCTCCTCTGACCGGCCCAGGGTATGAGTTCATGGTTGCCATAATGCAATACAGTCCATTTGACAAGCAGCCCAGGACTTGTAGTCTGCTGGATAGACGCCATGGACCAGACCGTTCCGATGGTGGAGACTGGGCTGCACTTGGGCTGAGGGTCAGATGGCAATGATGGCGAAGACCAGCAGCAGCAGCATGCTCAGGGCAGGGCCCCCCCGCAGACATGGAGGGAACACAAAACCAGGCAATTAGTGGAGAGCAGCAGGTGGAAGCAGTGCTGGGGATATACCGTGAGATAATGTTGTGTACTCAATAAAGTTGATGTAAAAATAAAAATACCATGATTGCAAAATATGAAGATCATTTGTGAATCTGAAAGCTGCTAGAATCCCCAAAACCAATGATGAAGGCATAATAGAAAGACCAGAGAATAATGACAGCGTGCCTTTAGAACCAGAGACTATGTGGTCTGTATGGCTTTAAGGTTAGCCAACTAGCACAGTTAAAGGCTATAGGACATTCTGAGCAGGCAGAAACCAACTTTTTTGAATGAAATGATTGGCAGATGACCAAACCACAAGCTAGCTGGTTGACGTGGGGTAAATATTGGTGAAGTATCAGCAACATGTCGCTGCACCATGGCATTGCTGAGCGTGTGCAAGATCAGCCACATCTTGAGGACGTGAGTTTGATGTCAAGCAACCCAAGGCCTTATTTACAAAGCAAGTGATAACTTGCACAACAATCATAATTCTACCCAAACTAGGGTACTCGTGCAAGTACAATGATGCAAAACATTACTGCCAAATTATGGGGAAAACGCGGAGCTTTGGCAATTGGAAAGGTAATGCAAATATGATGGCAATTCTTCTACGAACAAGGTTGAGCATGACCTGCTTGATAACAGAAATTCCAATGCCAACTTGAATGACTACTCCAAGTCCTGATCATTCCACAGCATTAGGTAGAATTTTTAGTTGGAACCACATCCACTAATTTTTTTTTTTTTTTTTTAACAATTGCTGAGCACTCCAGTTGCTAGCATTTGTTGTGGGTTTGTCACAAGGTGTAGGCAATGCAATTTGCAAACTGTTACCTTAACTGGACACTGTTACCAATGGCAGCACCGGCTAGGGATAGATGAATAACACTAACAAAGGAGTTAGTTGCGGCAAAACTATTGGAAACAAGTAGAATTCAAGCAGCATAACAGCAATTGATATAAACATTCATGGCAATCACAATTTGGTCCAGTCATTTAACAGCTGTAAGGCAACCATCATCTGAATAATGCTTAATCCATTTTCAGCCACAGCTATTCAAATTATGGAATTATATAATTTAAAATGAACAATTTCCTGTGCCAAACATACCGTTGCTGAAAGCATTAATGACAAACCAACGGCTTTAAAAGAACATAAGTGAAAAATTGAACTTTTTTAAAAAAATATATAAATAGACAAATCGAACAGCAGGCAATGCTCAATACACACTCCACTTGTATAACCATCGTAAGCGCCAAGACACAATAGGACACAAAGCACCATGCGGAACATCAGATGACAAACCCCAGGTTGCTGTTCAACGATGTGGCCGCAGTAGCCTGTAACGCCAGTGTTCAGACAAACCGAGCTGAACCGGATAAACAGTATTAATAAAGCATACAAATCCTTAGTGAGCCGAAATGTGCATTATACTGATGTACAAATAATTACTCAAGGAGGTGGCAATTTTGAAACTCAAGTTTGATTTGTTTTGGACACTTACACATCTGACAACACAGATACAAAGGGCATTGTTTTATTGCCACCCGTGTACACGCAATCGATCCGTGAAGCAACCGAGCAGTCATGCCTACTACCCAAATGACGTCATTTTGACACATTATTATTATTATTATTATTATTATTATTTTTTAAATTTTTTTTTTTAAACACCAGGAGTTGAGGCACCGTGGGGAGGTGGGTAGAACTCGAGATAACATGGCGGCGTTGACATCACAGCAAGTTCGCAAATTTTAAATATCTCCACGATATTTAAAAAGCATGAAGCAAATCAAAACCATGCAAAAAATACATAAAACAATGCACAAAGTACATCCATTGAATATTTCAACGGGAATAGCAGGCAAATTGTAGTAATTCTGCCAATGAATTGCTATTAATAGGCCTGAGACAAGGCAAATGAAGTTGGGTCCGCAATACACCAAACCGTAGAGCTTGTTCGAGCAAAACTCAGATTGAAAATGAGCGGGTGATCCATATGACGGCATGTTCGTGAACCCAGGTAGAAGTAGAGTCAACCAGTCAAATTAAGCCAAGCAGTTTGAAACCAAGTCACTTGACCAAAAAGTAGCATCCGTCCCAGAGGTTGTTTACAGAAGTTTCAATTTGCCATCTCTAAATACTTAATTGTAGCCCAGTAAATTAGGTCCAGCAGGAAGGCCAAAAGTTATCACTTGTAGTAATCCATAAAGTATCCGGCGAGAACGTGACTCGATATAAGGGTTCCGATAAAAGCCATGAGCTTGTTCAGTGCCGCGGTAATATAACGTTCACAATGCGCTTTGTTAGGCTTGTAAATCATATATCCTGACTGTGCGAAGAAACTAGCGAGCAACCTGTATATAAAGAAAATCAAAGTGACAATCGTTAACTCCTTGATAAGCCGTTTGTGAATTAGAGATTAGTCATCCGTGCCGAGATCATATTTATCTTACCGCCCGTGGTCTTGCTAACGACACATTGATTGATTGATTGATTGATTGATTGATTGAATGATTGATTAGTGCATGACACTCGAGTCTCCCCAAAAAAAATCTCCTTCCTAAGCTTCACTTATCCAGGAGTAAAAACAAGGAGAAAATATAGCCGCAAGCGGCAATTCCGAGGTACAAGCCAAGAAAGACCATTAGTAGTTGGAAGCTTGAACAGCTTAATTAAAAACCACTTTAAGAGTATGTTGCAGGTATTTATGTGGACCTATTTTGCCAGTGTAATGATTGGACCAACAACTTATGATGTATAGTCTGATTTGTGGTATGTTAGGCTATTTTGTGCATTTGTAGCTGCCCCTTGTGGTTGATTGCTATGAAACTGTTTAGGTATGTTTCAGGTATTTATGTGAACATATCCTGCTAGTTTTGTGGCGATAGGACGAACAATTTCTGATTAATAATCTGATTTGTGTAATACCACGCCCTTTTTTTGCATTTGTGGCGCCCCCTAGTGGTCGATTTGATCGAAACTTATGTGGACACATCCTGTGAGTTTTGTAATGATTGGGAAAACTATTTATGATTTATAGTCTGATTTGTGTTATACCATGCTGCTTTGTTTTGCATTTATAGCGCCCCCTATCGGTCAATTTGAATGAAATTTTCAGGGTATGTTTCAGGTACTAATTTGAATATATACTGTGAGTTTTATGGCTACAGGACAAACAATTGCTGATTTATAGTCTGATTTGTGTTATACCACGCTGCTTTGTTTTGCATTTATAGTGCCCCCTATCCGTCAATTTGAATGAAATTTTTAGGGTATGTTTCAGGTACTGATATGAATATATCCTGTGAGTTTTATGGCTATAGGACAAACACTTGCTGATTTATAGTCTGATTTGTGTTATACTACACTGCTTTGTTTTGCATTTATAGCGCCCCCTATCAGTCAATTTTAATTAAATTTTCAGGGTATGTTTCTGTTACTTATGTGAATATATCCTGTGAGTTTTTTGGCTATAGAACAAACAATTGCTGATTTATAGTCTGATTTGTGTCATGCCATGCCCATTTTTTGCATTTATAGCGCCCCCTATGGGCCTATTTGCATGAAACTGTCAAGGTATGTTTCTGGTACTTATGTGGACATATCCTGCGAGTTCTGTGATGATTGGCGCAATGGTTGTTGACTTTTGTCCATTTATGTGCTAAGCCACGCCCCTGCTGAAGTTCATTGGTCAATATCTTGGAAACTAAATGAGATTTCAACAAGCCTTATGCATTCTTTGATAAGCTTGGTCCACTGATGATCCACAGCTAATTTCGAAGGAATCGGACCTACGGCCTAGGAGGAGATGTCAAAAATGTGTTTTTCAAAAAATTTAAAATGGCGTAAAATCCAATATGGCAAACCTTAGGGGTCCGGGGGAGGGGAAAAGTTGTTGAGTTTGGACCAAATAATGTCTGTACCAAGTTTCGTGTAAATCAGACTTACAGCGTAGGAGTTATGACCTCTAAAGTGAAAAACTGTTTTTCTTGAATTATAGCACCGATATCAGGCCGATTGAGTTAAAAATGGCTTTGGCAGCATTTACACACAACTTCCAACCAATGTGCAAAATTTCAGCTCTCTACCATTTACCATTTCACGGGAATTTGCGAAAACATTTCTGAAGAAGAAAAATAATAATAATAATAATAATAATAATAAACCAGCACAAAAACAATTGGGTTTCAGCCCTACGGGCTTGAACCCCTAATAATAATAATAATAATAAATCATCACAAAAACAATAGGGTTTCTGCCTTATGGGCTTGAACCCCTAATAATAATAATAACAATTAACCAGCACAAAAACAATAGGGTTTCAGCCCTACAGGCTTGAACCCCTAATAATAATAATAATAATAAACCAGCACAAAAACAATAGAGTTTCTGCCCTATGGGCTTGAACCCCTAATAATAATAAACCAGCACAAAAACAATAGGGTTTCTGCACTACGGGCTTGAACCCCTAACTGTCAGCTCGGGTAACTTCAAAAAATGCGATATTACTACACTGCAAGTTCAAGCACTGCCGCGACTTCCACAAAATGTTTGCACTCCCGCACACACTTGTTTGCAAGACATACAGGTCCAATTGGCACATCACCGATTTAGGACAGTACCGCAGTACACTTACTGCATTTTTAAAGCATTCACATGCTTTTTCGACACCCAGAAAAGACCAGCTTTTGAACAGTGGCGATTCGCAATAGCTGAGCAGATCGCAATTCATGCCGTAGAAGAAATTATTTAGCTACCGACAATGAGAGTGCCGCCTCGCCAAGCGAGAACTGCAATTGTCGAGCATTTGTGGTTGTATCCGGATTAGCATGTGCTGCTCTAAATTTATGGTTTGACAAATGACAACAATTACACCAAAAATTCCTTCAGCAAACACATAGGGCAATGTTTTCGAAACAAGCCTCATTTTAAGACAAGTAAGCTTTGCGAAGGCTGGCTTCATAACCGAGCACTTCCAGCGTAGCAGAGTAGCTAGGGCAAGCATGACATCATAGACAAAGAGCGACATGAACTCGACCGAGGTGCGGTAGCCAAAATTAACTTTTTTATGGAGGTCTGCAGCGATAATGTATACCACGAACCTTATAGCAGGAGGATCTGCTCAGATGCAAGCGATTGTTGAGCTGCGCGCCGAGGAACAGCTACTCGGGAAGGCAAACTTAAATAAGCCCAACATATTACCGGCTAAGCAGTCGTGATTTGAAGTCAGATGACAGTCAAATGCACTCAGGTGACTCTCGAGGAGGTAGCACCTCCTACGTTAAGCAAGCTTGACTCCGTGGCCTATCAAAATTTCCGTCAAAGCTCCACATACTCAAACCTTTAAACCATTCACCCTACAGCGCTGTTCTCCACGAACCCAATCTTCAAACCCTTCTCCCCACAGTGCTATTACTCCACGAACTCAACTTTCAAACCCGTCACACTACAGTGCCATTACTCTACATACTCAAACCTTAAAACCCCTCACCCTACAGTGCTGTTACTCTACATACTCAAACCTTAAAACCATTCACCCTACAGCGCTGTTACTCCACGAACCCAATCTTCAAACCCTTCACCCCACAGCGCTGTTACTCCACGAACTCAACCTTCAAACCCTTCACTCTACAGCACTGTTACTCCACATATTCAAACCTTTAAACCCTTCTACATACTCAACCTTCAAACCCCTCACCCAACAGTGCTGTCACTCCATGTACTAAAGTCTTCAAACCCTTCACCCTACAGTACTCCCTACTCTACACAATCAAACCTTCCAACTCTACCCTATGTCTATTGCTCTAAATATGCAAGCATTCAATCCCTTCAGCAAACATACACAACTTTGCATACTGCAGCCTGCATACACCACCCTTTGTACTGCTCTGCCTTGAATCCTCAGATACACTGCACTAAATGTGAATTTTTTGAAGCTCATAACATACTGTTTTTGTTAAGACTGGTTTAGATGTGGATTGATTCATGATTAAAGCTGTATTTGTGTGGTAAATGGCAACTATCTGACCAAATGTCTGTCTGTCCATGTCTGAGAGCTTTGACCTGTGGCCATAATTCTTTTTTGCAGTTAGTGTTTTTTGTTGTTTTGTATATGTTGTCATAATGTTTGACATAGTTCTTCTGCCACTTTAGATACTTTTATGATACTTTTATTTTTGTGACCAATGCACGTGCATTTCAGGCAAAATTTATTTGACCCTTTTAGAACTGCAATTGTCCTCATCTTGCAGTGGAGACTTGCTGAGCAACCTGCAACTGGTTAGACCTCGTTTAAGCAAGCTGCAACTGGTTAGACCTCGTTTAAGCAAGCTGCCGTTTAGCCTTAAAATTAATCGGTATCTGTGTTCATATTGTGCTCTAGATAATTCAAAGTTAAACGCATTTTTCAAGAGCTCTCCTTGCTGTATCCTGCTGGACTGGACCCTGCTGGGCTGGGCTCTCCTGAACTGGGTCAAATATGCATTTTAGCATTGCCTCCATCTTGGCTATGCATTTAGCAATGAAGGGAAAAGTACACATGACACTCCCTCTCAATACTTACTTTGAAACCAATGTCTAGTGAAGGAAATATTTCGTGAACTTGTTAATTCTCTCTGTGTACACCACCCTCCACTTTACATCCATCTCTCTCTCCACCCCTCAACTCCACATCCCTCTCTCCACGGCCCCTTCACTGTACACCTCTCTCTCCGCCCCTCTACTCCGCATCTCGCTTTCTCCACCCCTTTAGTCTACACCATCACTCCATCTATTTCTCCACCCCTCTACTCTACATCCCTTTCTCCATGGCCCCTTCAGTGTACACCTCTCTCTCACCCCTCTACTCCACATCTCACTTTTTCCACCCCTTCAGTCTACACCATCACACCATCTCTCTCTCTACACCTCTCTACTCCGCATCCCTCTCTCCAACCCCTTCAGTCTACACATCACACCATCTCTCTAAACCCATCTACTCCACATCCCTCTCTCTACAGCCCCCTCTACCTACTCCATCTCTGTACACCCCTCTACTCCCCATCAGTCTCTCCACAGCCCCTTCAGTGAACACCTTTTCTCTCCACATCCCTCTCTCTCCAACACCTTCAGTCTACACCATCACACCATCTCTCTACACCCCTCTACTCCACATCCCTCTCTCCACAACCCCTCCAGTCTGCACCGTTGATTATCCCTGCCTTTATTGCAGAGTTGTGACGGCTGATATGTGAGCCATTATTGCTGCTGTAAGGTTCATTGTTGCCTGTGCTTGTTTGGATATGGAACGTCCTGTGTTTATGTTGTCCCGTATCCCTCTATGTTGCCTGTGCTTGTTTGGATATGGAACGTCCTGTGTTTATGTTGTCCCGTATCCCTCTATGTTGCCTGTGCTTGTTTGGATATGGAACGTCCTGTGTTTATGTTGTCCCGTGTCCCTCTGTGTTGCCTGTGCTTGTTTGGATATGGAACGTCCTGTGTTTATGTTGTCCCGTGTCCCTCTATGTTGCCTGTATTTGTTTGGATATGGAACATCCTGTGTTTATGTTGTCCCGTATCCGTCTGCGTTGCCTGCGTTTGTTTAGTCTTGGAAGGTTTTCTGCTGTATTTTTGTGTGGTTCTCATTTGTGTTCTGGAACATTCCACGATGTTTGTTTTTGAGTGGTCATGGAAAGCCCTGAGTTTATCATTCGAGACCGATCTATGTCGCATGTGTTTGTGTTGTCCTAGAAGGTCCCGTGGTTCTCTGTTTTTGAATTATATGTGTTTACTGTGGTTCTGGAAGATTCTATGTTCATGTGCTCCTGGAAAGGCCTCTATGCCTGTGATTGTGTTTCTGTAAAGGTCCTGTGTTTCTGTGTATATGGAAGGTTCTGAATTACCTGCAACTTCCATGGTTTTGGAATGTTCCATAATGGCTGTACTTGTGTTGTTCTGTAAGGTTCTGTGTTGTTTTTGTTTGGTGTAGGGGGCCCTGCTAGAAGACAGTCTCAGATGGTACAGCGAGTACTGTCTCTCCCAGCTGAGGAGTCTACGCTACGTGTTTCCCTGCTCCGTCCCGACTGCCGTAATCCGCTGCCAGTTCATGCTCAGGTATTGCACCAGCATGCTGTCGTTCACCATAATAACCCCTCTAATCCACACAATTATTCACTCAACTATTTCCTCTCACCCATATTGTCAATCAGATTACTAGCCATTCACTTAACTAACCCCACCCATCCACACTGTCATTTACTTTAAGGCAGGGTTGGCAGCTTTGGATGAACCAAAGACCACTGATCTAAAAATAAGACTGGATCAAGCTTCTGGGTCAGCCTGGCCTGAAAAATTTTGACAGGCACGGGGTCATTAGCTGCTATGTTGGGCCTCTCATGCCAGGGTTGTTTGCAGTCCGGCAGCCACACCAAATCCGTCACCAAATCTTACATAAAAGATATTTTTTTTGATGAGAAGACAGAATTACACAAACTGCATCAATGATATGTGACATTGTTTTTCCCTGCTAAATTTTTGCACACAATACCAGATATACAAACCAGTTTTCTGCTGGGAACATGATTCCTTCACGGCAAGCAGCACAGGCATTTGCAAAGCTAAATGATGATAAAATATTTTGACAGATGGATAAGATGGATTTTGTGATAGCATGATGCAATCTGTTGGGAAACTTTAATGTGAGAAAAGTTTGCTGGCTAGCCATCCAGCTAACTGGCTACAATCAGCTTCAGAATGTCAGTCGCTCAGCCGAATTGAATGAAAGTTAGCTTGCCATAAAAATTGGTCTGGAGAAAAATGCTGACATAGCTAACATTAGATGAAAATCTTGATAATGTGTTATTTAGCTAGTTTAAGGGTTAGCTTTATTGTGTAATATGACTTATTACAAAGTCTCAACTTTCAAAGCTAATGTAGCTTGGTAGCAAACGTAAAGTTTGACTCTTGACCAACTAACGTTGAAGGTCCCATGGCACCAAAAATGTCAAAAAATTGCTTTTAAACCCTTCCACAGAACCTCTACCACATGAATTAGAATTTGACACTAGTTTTTTCATACTTCTATTCATGAGAAGTGTAAATTGCAAATTAAAACCTTGCTTTGGAATGCCCCTTGAACATTGCTCAAATATTATGTAACCCATGTAACATCATCTCCAGAAAGACAATGCTCTAGCAGAATTGGGGGAAGGGGGTTTTGCATGCAGTACCACGCACATTCGTCTCGAGCTACTAACAGATGTTCGCATTTTTCACTTCCAAATTCAATACAAATCATGTGCAACACTTTTAACAACAGTAGTGGGGATGGGAGAGAAAATGCTTTGTTTTTGGAGGCTGCTGAAATATCAGATTTTCTGGAAGATCGTGAAATTTACGCTGGAATTTAGGCAGCTGGAATAGGTCTGCTGTATTGCTATGAGCCCAAGGTGAAAACAGGTTTTAGAAATTCAATGCAATGTCAATACGATGTGAAATAAACAATTATAAAGGCAATTTTGGTGCTATCCAGTCGGCAAAAGTAGGGGCTTATCTAACAATGGTACCTGATGAACTGAAAAGTGGTGAAGCACAGACAATTCACTGAAAACAATGACCGGTCCTGACCTGCTCTCAATCGTTCAATTAAATTGACTCTACATGAAAACAGTCGGGACCATCAGGTGTAGCCAGTTCTGCTTGGTAAGGTAAGATCAGCACTCGTAAGCCTCAATCTGTTTTCAATCATTTTCCTTGATGAACATGTTTTCCAATGATAAAAATAAGCCATCGGCAGTTAAATGAGTTAGATGCACAGCCTCCTTCCTAATGCAGTGTTGCAACAATTAAAGAGAAAATGCTTTATTCACTTACAAAAAAGACAAAATACGATGTTGAAGGTATAACTGAATGTTGTCAACGTTGGGGTTGAGAAAGTGTATTATTGTCTGAATTGAATAAATAAATCGAAAAATCGACTTTATGCAATGGACTATTTGTTATTTTAAATTTTCTGTCCCCAACCACGCCCAGTCCATCAAAATGAAAATCTTTGGAGATCTTCGGAAATCTTTGGCGGTGACGTCATCTCAGGAACCCCGAGCGCTCTCAGGTACACAATGAATGGCGAATACAATAGATTTACATCTGAGTACACGCTTTTGTATTGTGCTGAATATCGTCGGAAATGGTGAAAAGATGCATTGTGTTTGGCTGTAGTGCCACTGCCAACGCAGCCAGTGGTGTGTTGACTCATTCGTTCCCCAAGGTCCGTGGCATAAGGCAACAGTGGGTGAATTTTGTCCAGACAACAAGGGCCGACTTTGTGTACTCGAAACCTTCCAGCACATCAGTTGTGATTTGTTCCCAGCACTTCAAAGATGACTTTTGAAGTACCTCCTTCGATTTCTCAGACTGAAAGTGGTTTTATGAGCACTGGTATAAACAAGTTGCTGGTGTACTCACAATACAGTTCAATGGGGAATTAGCTGTTATTAGCTGCTATTATCTGTCTCAGTGCTATGTTGTCATTATTCATGAATGAAATGGCTGTCTGAGACAGCCGAACGCTTACAGCCGAACTATGTTACTGTAAAGTTAGATAGCGAGCTCGGTATTATGTTAGCACAAGTATGGTTAACGGTTCATTTTTCGTGTCAACGCAGATTTCATCCTGATGTAAATAATGCGTTATTCTCGCCGATTCTGCTGTTGGTTTCGGGTCTCTTACGTTTTTTTTTTTTAATGGCAGCAGTATCGGCAGGAGAAACGATAGCTCAACAGTTTTTTTCTTGTAAGGAACAGAAATGGCACCTTTGGTTCTTTTAAGTGAATGAGTGAAGGCTAAAATGAGGCATATGGGCATATGTATGGGTACAGTATTAACTTTAATGCACTGATCAGTTGGTTTTCGCTGCATTCCTGGTATGAAGGACTGTGTTTACAGCGGAAGTACTAGGCGGCTGAGCTGGCGCATAACATACGTCATCGCCAAATGTTATTGATTAGTTTACGGGTACACCAATGATTTTAAACTTCTGACAAGCGCCCACCCACCAGGAAGTAAACACTTGTCAATGACGACTACCCAGACTCTGTGTATGAAGCATAGCTAAGTAGCAGAGTCTGGTTTTACCAGGCTGAAGAGTACCACACACAACCTCCACTTTTTTGGCTTTTTTATTTATTTTATTTTTTTTTGCCAGAACGATTTTAGAAGGGGGAGGGGGCACAAATTTTTTTTTGGGGGGGGGGTTATGAAGAACAACTAAAATCACTAGTTGAACTTGAAGAATCATAGGAGTCTTCCATTGATGAAATACAATGCAATACATGCATGGTTCCTGAGATGACGTCCCTTCCTGTGAAGCCGGCAAATCATTTTTGTTTTCACCAACTCTCAGGAAATCAACTTTCTCAAGACGATTATGCTCAATCCCGCTGCTTGAATCAAGTTGATATTTAGGGTTAGCCCTTTTCAATAATTAAACAAACCATAAGTGGAAGAAAAAATTTGATTCAAATTAAATTCAGTTATACTTTTAACTTTTGTGTATGCTTCAGCACATCCTGTTCTATCAAATCGTAGCTTCATTATTGTTTAATTACAAAAAAGGAATCAAAAATAAGCAACAAAAATCTGCAAATGAAAAACATTGATTGAAATGGAATTTCATGTCAATGTTTTCTTTGCGTCAGATTATCGAGAAAACCTCTCAAATCTGATAATGTTGAGAGTTTTTGAAGTGTACCTAATGTTAAAATACAACCTCAATTCCGAAATAGTTGGAACGAAGTGTAACTTGTGAATAAAATCAAAATGCAATGACTTTCAGATCACGAGCCAATATGTTATTTACAATAGAACATAGATAACATTTCAAATGATGAAACTGAGACAGTTTACATTTTTATACACAAAAGGAGCTTATTTCAAATTTGATGGCTGCAACAGGTCTCAAAAAAGTTGGGACATAGGCAAAAAAGGGCTGAAAAAGCAATGATTGAAAACAGTTTATGACCAATGACTGTTTTCAAGGGATGTTCAGCGCTTCACCAATTTTCACCTCACCATCCGGCGGAGCCAGAACTGGGAATTGGGGAGGCACAGACACGTCCCTTTATGACAACAATGGAGGCGTTGCACTGGATGCAGCAACCGTAGTGTAAGTCACGTGATCCCCGAAGTAACCCAGGAAGATAGCTTTGATTGAATGGGGATGCGTCGATTAAAAACCAACAGGCACAAGCGCTCCTTTATTCCGACTGCTATATCTCTCCTTAACTCGAGTAGGAAGAGGTAGTTTTTTGCACAGAGTTTTAGGTTTTAATTTTGTTCTTTCCATTTGTTTGATGATTTTACTGGCCTGGAGCATCTACTCAAGTATTGCACAGAGCCATTTCCTTTTGTTTTATGATTGTCTATGGTCCAGTGCTAGCCCAGTGGGATTATAATTATTTATGGCTTTTTAAGTGCTTGTGTTTATGTGCTTTTATGTGCTTTATGTGTCTTATGCTGTGTTTTCTTTTATGTGCTTTCACTCCTGCACAATGAATTGCTCCATGGGGGACAAATAAATAAAGAAACTTGAACTTGAACTGAAATATGAATTATTTACACAAAAAAAAAAAAAATTTTTAAATTATTCCCTTGCTCTGAAAGGTCGCATGTAGAACCGGATATTGAACCCCGGTTGCTCAGGTCCAAATGCTCTGCCTTATCCACGACAGTAGCTCAACAGACTTTATATTCACTGGTCGATTTAGCTGTTTTTGAACTTGAGCATATTAGATCAAGGATTCTCTGTCTTAAAATGGCTTTGAAAACTACAGTTGAATATTTAGCGGTGAATTCTTGGGAAAATACTAAAAACAAACCATTTAAGCGATTATACTGCTGAGTTCTTTGAGTGCTCAGCATAATGGTGCGAGGACTCTCAGACTGGCTAAAACAATAGCAAGCACAGCTTTACCCACAAACAGCTTTTATCTCTCTAGACTGTAAAGTGTATGCCTGCTGTTCTTTGAGTGCGGTGTCAATTTAAAATGACATGGCTTATATCGTTGGATTCTGTGGACTGTCCTCTTTCATTTGACGTATCGTTTGTATGCATAGCACAGA
Organism: Gymnothorax javanicus; assembly: GCA_029692085.1. Lineage (NCBI taxonomy): Eukaryota > Metazoa > Chordata > Actinopteri > Anguilliformes > Muraenidae > Gymnothorax > Gymnothorax javanicus. The sequence goes on along the minus strand of CM056206.1, from coordinate 2,552,344 downwards.
TTCAGTGGAAATGCTACCGATAGAGCACTAATGTTATTTTATCTTATGTTTTTCTAGATGCTTATTTACTTGCTTGGTGCTTAAATTGTGTTCGGTTTAGGTAAAAACGGTCATAATGAGCTTTTTGCCGAGTTTCTTCGCTTTAAGAGGATATGCCGCATGACAAGGTTGCTATTAGAGGTGCACTATGCAAGTTTGTTTACTTTCTGCGCAATTATATTTTTGTCTCACTTCGCCGACATCTCTCCATGATTCGCTTGCTGCCTGCCCCTAAATTCACTGTAAAAAAAAACCCGGGCTCTGGAGACCGCACAGGCGTCACGAACTGCAAATAAACACAAAGGGGCACAGGCTGTGCCAAATAACATAACAAACCGTCCCGGCCAATCACTGACAAGAGTTGACAGTTATGGAAGCATGGGAAACTATGGGAAGGAGGGAACTATGGGAGGGAGGGGCGGGCTACCTTTGTTTCGTTTGAGTTCGAATGTCAACAGAAATGAAACTAAGCAAACTTGCATAGTGCACCTTTAAGTGCTGTATTTATTATGCAAATTCATTGCCCCCGGTGCCGGAGGCGTTTGGGCTTCAGGTTAATGTTTGTAATATATCTTTTCCATGAATTTCTTTAAATCTTCACTTTTAAACCAGTTTTCATTGCAACAAAGCCGTTGACTTACTTGTGAACTTCTGGTGCGTGAAGCAGCTTCTCGCGAAGTGCTCTGAGCAATGAACTGAATGTTTTGTTGATTTGTAAGGCTTTCCACAGGCAATTCTTCTTAATTTAACAAACCATTCTTTCAAAAGGGCTTCATTATTCTGTGGAAATTGATGGAAACTTATTTTGCTGTATTTTCCGGACGATTGAATGGCATCATTATCGGTGCTACCAACAGCAGCACAAGATTTCCCCATTTTCACTATGCTGCGATCAATCTTTGTGTACGTTTTGCTTCGGGGATCACGTACATAGTTTGCAACAACCTCATTAGTCCTGGCTAGTTCTCAATCATTTTCCTTTACGGACGCGTTTTCCAATTATCGTAATAGTCAATTGGCAATTGAAGACACTGCTTCTTTCCATATGCGATTTAACAGCGATGAAATAATGGGCTAAATTCAGAACAAAAATAATTTACTTATTAATAGGCCTATGCTTTATGAAAGACAAACTACTCTTGAGACTTCCGCGCTACCTTTTACGCACATCGGGCGATTTAACTTGCACTTCAATGATTGATTAAATTCATCCTTTAAAAACTGAAAAACGTCCATGCATAGAGACTTAAATTCCGTGTGAGAATCTCTTAAACATGCATTGATTGAAATAATGACTGATCTGTGTTCCAATAAAATATCGCCTTTGACTCTCAGTACAGTGTGGGTTGATTAAAAAAAAGTGGCAATCAGCAATTAAATATAAAATGCGTGCGACTCAAGCCATATGCATGAGTTGACTGGTATGCAATTTTGAATAACGTTGATTTAAATGCAGCAAATATGTGTCCAGATGAATGATTGTCATCTTACCTAAACGGGGAGAACTAGCAGCTTCTGATAGTGTGGAGTGTTCTTGGAGTGAGTCTTTTGTTAATTATGAAAATGACTAAGAACAGGTCAGGACTAATAATTGTTTTAAATGGATGTTCTGTGCCCCACCAATTCCCAGTTCTGGCTCCGCCACTGGTCACGACTGAGAGAGTAAGAGATTCATCACATAACTGAATTGCGCAGTTTAATAGAAAGCAGATGTAACTTTCGTATGTGCCTGAATAGTTAGTACTGAGCTAACGCCATCACTCTGCGAACTTACAGACATAAATGTAGAGCTACATTGACGAGTGTGAAAATTGTTTGGCACAGAAGGAATCATGGCTCGAAGATGAGCCTGATATCAAAATGTCGATTAAAATGAGATCATATGCCATAACGTGATTTGATCATCAGGCTATCCCACATGGAGATGTGACCCCTAGAAGTTTTCCTAGCATGCATTTTTTCAAGTTTTCTCTGGTGAATTACAAGAAAACACGACTCATCCATGGTTCCAATGCTTGTTTTTACCGCACTATATCAAAGGTAATAAATTGACGCAGTGTTGCTGTTGAAACTTCCATAGTTCATCATAGTGAAGCTTAAAATTGGTTATACAACAAATCTCGTTGAAGAAAATCCAGATTTTGGCTTAAGATTGTGACCCTTAGAATGGGCCCACAATTGATTTAATTCCTGTTTTTAATAGCGCTTCAATATTTCTTTCAGCTCTGAAAATTTCATGTAGCTATCTCAAATACACATGAAGTTACAAAGGCGCAAAAATGCTCGGAAAAATGACGCCAGAAATTTCAACTAACCCCTGTGTGATTTTGGAGTCTGCAACTCAAAAAATGTTCACAAGATCAAAGTAAAATTTGGCAAGGATTCATTAAGGGATCTTCAGGGTAAAAATTTCTTTTTTTTTTTTTTTTTTTGAAAATTTCAATATTCTTTGATTTTCACATAAAATAAAATAAATAAAGGAATGAAGTGAGATGCCAGTAAACACCGAGAATCTATGTTTTTCCTCTGCCTCAATTGTTACTTATGACTTTAAATGCAAATTACCGAAAATCACAATTTTGACTGATTTTCAACCTTGTGGCATTCATAAAATCATTAATATTCATCTCATTGATTTGAAATTTGGACTGCAGTTGTATCTGTTGGAGATCTATGAAATGACGTAGGATTTTCTAGATGGGTGCATCCCTAGGGGGTTAATTTTGAAAATGAAGCAAGTTGATGATAGCAATTTTCATTATCGTTACCTAACAGAGCTCATTAAATATTCAAAAATGTTTCAAACAAAAAAATCCTATGTCATTTCATAGAACTATCTTAAACCTTTCATATGAGACTAATTTGATTAAAATCTGACCATGGGTTATTGAAATATCAGTGGCACAAAATATTTTCAGATTTTTGTCATTAAAGTGCCGTTTCCATGGCAACCATGTAAATTTTTATCAAAATACAACATTTTATGAGGTTAAAATCATGTTGAGTATGTCTATTTCTTAGTTTTTACATTATTATGATTATTTCTACTCTTTACCCTGAAGACCCCTTAAATATACTGAAGTCACTGTAATGGAAAAATCAGCTGATTCCTCGGGGATCGGGTGGGAGGCACTTGCTGATTTTATTTGGAATAACCCTATAGATATGTGACAAAGAAAAATCTGGAACAAATGCCAAATCACGGCTTTCTTCCATGGGCAAAGCCATTGCAAATACCATGTAAACAAAGCCGGCAATCCAGTTATGCATCTCAAGCCTCGTTTTGGACAAAAATGAATATTCATGACCTGAATATTAAGAGTGCAATGGGACCTTTAACTAGTTACCTGGCTCTCAAACATTAGGCCAAACAACCAATCTACCTGTGACCTGCTTGCAGATTTAGCAAATAAACTAGGTTCTATTGAACAAGAGTCCGTTATGTAACCTTGAAATATTACCATGTTCCTGGTAAACAAAGGACGTACAAATTCACAGTCATCTCTTTATTAGAAAAACTGGCTACCTCAAGAGCATAAACATAGGGGCTTTCGTATTCAGAGTATGGACTCACAAAGCAATTTGACTGAGCTTCCATCAGCAGCCAGCACTACTTGTGCTGTGATTTACATAAAATTAAAAAGCATTTCATTGTTACTTACCGATGAAATTACTTCCCACATCCTGAAAACTGTTTGGTACTAATGCAGTTTACAGCTGCACGAGAAGGCATTTGTATATGATAATGTCCCCTAAAATCAGAATTTAATAGTTAATTACAGGTTTGGAAGGTGAAGTAGGGTGATCCCGACCTTTATTTTGGGAGTACCAAAATGACACCTAATGGGTTTCTGCCAGTACCCACACTGGCTGAGGCAGCATACTGGATCCAGTGTTATTTTTAGATTAGTGCCAGAGACCACAAGGCAGGTTTCTGCACCAAAGCTACTCCTCCAAAACACTTGAATGTGCACAGCCTAGCTGCCAATAGAAGTACAGAGAACGGGGATACCAGTGCTCCCTAGCGCATCATTTGTTTACAAAACAAACCTTATCCAATCACTCGATGTATTATTCTCATGCCAGGGAAACAGTTCACATTATTAGTGATATATACAACATTTGGGTAAACAACATGAATCCAATGAACGGAAGCAATAAACACGACCGATGTTATCCTAGTTGTCACAGCTGTCATGCTAGCTAGCGTAGGAGTAATAGCGAACAAAGTTGATAGAAAATAGAAGTTTTTAGCCAGCAATAGTACTCTGGCTACCAAGTGGTGCCTGACAGCAGCACCATCACATAACGAGGGGAGTAAAAATCAACAAGCTTGGGATACTACACAACACATGTATATTTTCAATACTTATTTTGCATTTGGAACTTATTTCACCAAAATATTTCCCATGAATCAATTGTATGTAGCTACCTAGCGAGCGAGCTACCTGACGATTTCATTGTAGTTCATTGGTGACATATGCACTGGTTGGGATTTTGCATAGAATTCATTCCATGTTTTGAAATGACTCACATATTAGGGCTTCCAGGATCTGAACGATTGGCTCCAAACCTGAATATAGCTACTCCAGACCCTAGCATGTGTGGTCAAAGAGGACAGGCTTTGGAAGGAGGGCAGGCAGCAGGCAGGACCATTTAGCGACCCAAATTATATTTTGTCATTGTCTTTTTTTTCTTTTCTTGTTTGCTTTGTTAAGCAGTGCAAGTTGTCGTAGGTGTGGGTGGAACTTCTAACTTCGGCTGGACTTTCACAGCTTTTACCAACATTGTCCACGAATGCACGATGAGTACACGGGCAGGATGCTTGGGTGCGCAGAGGTTGATAGGTTGGATCATTGACTTTATATAAATATGGACAACCGAACAGTTCCTCAAAAGTCAGGCCGAAACATCTTTATTGCCATCCAGTGGCTGGCTTCAGTACAGGTTATAACCTCACCCCCTCCATGTTAGCGTATGGGACATGGGCCACACAAAAAAAATTAAAGTACGTGTCAAATAATTTTTTTCTGAAGATGGTTTCTGTCATCTTAAGTAGTTGTTACAATGCTGAAGTATATTCACGTGTTCATTTTTTCTGATAAGTTTGGTTTTATTTGATACTATATATTAGGTTGTATTTGATACATCATGATTGACAGACATGATTGACAGTGACTCTAAGGGGGGGAAGTCACTCACTGCCTTATTTCTGGGAATTCTCCAACGCTGGAATGCGATGAACGAAAAGCCAAATAACGTCAACATCACACATGCATAAGTTGCAAGGTTCCAGTAGAACTGAATATAACTGCAGCCAGAGGGATGGTCAGCACAACCCCCCACAACATAAATATTTAACACATAAGTTTGGTGAACAGCGCATTTATTTTCAAATAAAAGCAGAACCTAATCTATGTATATATTGTGTGTGTGTGTGTGCGTGTGCGTGTGTGTGTCAGTCTGTCTGTCCATTTTTCTGCTTTTAAAAGCCATGGAAAAGATGCTTTACCAGGTTTTGCATTTACATTGTTTAAAAAGGATAATCTGAAAGAAAAACGTGGCACTTCTAGCTGGTACATCTCATATCTCAAAAAGCAGATAGTGTGAGAGAGGACGGCTATCAAGGTAAAGGCACTGAAGCCTTTAGATAATCATGATGTTCACTGGGAAATCATTGGACGTTGTGTGTGTGTGGAATGTGGTATTTGACCATTTTTGTTCATTGATTAGTATGCATATGCAGCGGCATGCTGCATCCTCAGATGGAGAGTAGCTTACCCAGGGATACTTTTTACCCACTCCACATTATATCACAGAAGTCTTTTTCCAAATTGGCTCTGTGGATATGGATGATGTTCCCTAGTCCATTTATGATTCAGTCTGCTCTGCTTCTCATCATTGGAAAAGTGACTATTACATGTATAATTGGCAGGGTCATAGGCTGCAGAGCATATGGGATAACATAACATAACATAACATGAGTGGCGAGAACAGGCCGTTCAGCCCAACTTGGCTCGCCAGTTTCTTTTTACTATTGTGAGTATATCACTTCAGATACTCAAAAACTCAGTGGTATCTAGCTTTAAGTCAAGCCTGCTCTTGAATATTCCCAAGGTTTCTGCCTCAACAATATGGTCAGGCAAGCTATTCCACATTGTAATTACTCTTTGGGTGAAGAAATATTTCTGAATATCAGTGCTAAATTTACCTTTGGTCAACTTCCATTTGTGACCCCGAGTTCAACTAACAAAACTTGGCCGAAGGAATCCTCCATAATTCACTTTGTTAATCCCTTTAACGTATTTTAAGACCTCAATCAGATCACCCCTAAGTCTCCTTTTCCTAAGACTAAAGAGATTGAGGATCTTCAGCCTCTTCTCATAGCTTTCATGTTTTATACCTGGAATTAGCTTAGTGGCTCTTCTCTGAACTTTTTCTAGAGCCTCTATATCTTTCTTAAAGTATGGTCCCCAGAACTGTACACAAATACTCTAGATGTGTTCTGACAAATGTGTTGTGCAAGAGAAGTATCACCTCCTTGGAATTGTACTCAATACTTTTGGCAATGTATCTCAGCATCCGATTGGCTTTTTTAACTGCTACGGCACAATGGCTAGAGCCTGTGAGGGTTTGGTCAACAATCACTCCTAGATCTTTTTCATGTGGAGCACATTCCAGTTTAAAACCTCCCATGATGTAATACCGTCTAATTTTTTTATTACCTACATGTACAACTTTACATTTCGCTACATTAAATTTCATTTGCCACATTTCTGCCCAATTCTGGATTCTATCTAAATCTTCCTGAATCACGTTAGTGGATTCTAAACTATTTGCCAAACCTCCCAATTTAGTATCATCTGCAAATTTAACTAATTTGCTCTCAATATTCCTATCAAGGTCATTAATGTAGATGAGGAACAGCAGGAGTCCCAACACCGATCCCTGAGGGACTCCACTCCCCACCATACCTAGCTCAGATGAGATTCCACTGACCACGACTCTTTGTGTTCTGTCCTGTTACCAGTTTTGAATCCACTCCAGAATACCTCCTGTAACTCAATTGGAGCTCATTTTAAAAATTTGTCTCTTATGCGGTACTGCATCAAATGCTTTCTGAAAATCCAAGTATATGATGTCATAAGCCCTGCTCTGGTCATAAGTCTTGGTGGCCTCTTCAAAGAATTCCAGGAGGTTTGTCAGGCATGACCTTCCCTTACAGAAACCATGTTGGCTATCCCTCAAGATATTATTACGTTCGAGAAATAATTCCAGCTTGTCTTTTATGATCGATTCCAGTATTTTGCATGCTATGCAAGTTAAACTAACTGGCCTGTAATTTCCTGGCTCAGTACGGTCCCCTTTCTTATAAATTGGTATTATATTGCCCTGCTTCTAATCATCTGGTATTTCTCTGGTTTCTAGAGAAGAAACTCGTCTGAAGATAGAGGAGAGCAGTTTAAAGATGATCTCACTAACTTTCCTGAGCACTCTAGGATTTAAGCCATCAGGACCCACCGCCTTATCTGCCTTTAGTTTATGCAACCCAATTTCAATCTTCTGACCAGGTCACTTTAGTGTCTTTTACTTGGGAAGGCCCTTTCCTTGACAGCTCCCTCTCACCTCTTCCTGACTCTATGGTCTTCTGCTGTTCTCCTGACTCCTCTGTTGTCAATCAACAAGCACTTTCTTTTTTTGTGGTTGTTTAATGACATATCTAAAAAGCTAAGCTATAATTGATATGATTTGCCAATAGGTTTTGTTTGGGCTATGCTTATGAAAAACATAAAATATCCATCACAACATTAATTACCCATCCAGCATAATGTTAGTAGAATTGTCATGTCAGCTGCATCTCATGCAGCGATGGACGGGCCCTCACACCCTTGTGCACGTTGTGGGTGGTGGCGAGATCCTGACGGGTGTAGCTGTGCATTGAAAACAATTGGATAGTGGCAACCTGGTTAAAGAAGCTGCGAGGGCTGCTTTGTTGAAATTTTGTAGGGGGCGCTTTGGAGCCATTTTGCCCTCCCCCCATGGGAACACCCCTATCATATGTAAGTGCTCGCCATTCTTGATGTGTGTATCAATTTTCATGGGGTTAAAACGTCTTTAAAGCCATGAAAAAGCCAAAAGTAATTTGATGGCGAGGGGTCGATAGTCGCCACACTGGCAGACGGATGCCATTGCTCGTAGCTTCCCAGCTTTCATATTGTAGCATCACCGACTTATTCTGCACGTCTAAGAAGTGGAATAAAGTTGGTGGGGACAAGTATGTTGAATCAGTACATGGTAGAGTAAAAAAAGTCACTTCCTGTTACCACCGGGGGGCGCTATGACTATTATGGGATATTGTAATGTAGACGTGTTAAGGGTGGGACTCTTATGAAACGTTAAGTTTGGGGCAGGTCGGACAATATACATTGAAGTTACAGCAACTTCCTGTTTCATGGCTTATGCTGGAAATTCGACGCCACGCCGTTCAACGCTGACTGGATCTTTTGATAACTTTTGGTCAGAAACTGAAAACCATATGACACGTATCATGTCTGACTGTTATCAAACGTGAAGTTTCAGGCAGATTCGACCATGTACACTGAAGTTAAAGCAACTTCCTGTTTAATCGTGAGACATTGATGTTTGCCGTACCACCAGGGCAATGTCGTTTGAGGATACGTCACAATCTTCATAATACGGCATTACTAAGGACTTGAGGCTATTCTGGCCACATTTGAGTTGGATCTGCTCAACCTGCTACGAGTAGCGCGTCAAAGTGTAAAACATGTCATTTCCTGTTACCAGCAGGTGGTGCTATGACTGTGACAGAATATTGTCATGTAGACGTGTTCAGGGCAGGACTCTTATCAATCGTGAAGTTTGGGGCAGATTAGACAATATAAATTGAAGTTACAGAAACTTCCTGTTTCATGGCGAATACTGGAAATTCGACGCCTCGCCACCATCACGCCGTTCAACGATGACTGGATCTTTTAATAACTTTTGGTTAAAAATTAGTTTGGATGACACGTACCGATTTTGAAGTTGATCTGATAAATCCTGTTGGAGGAGTTTGTAAAAATACAAAGCGTGCAAAATGCCAAAAATAGCCACTTTATTCAAAATGGCTGACTTCCTGTCCGGTTTAGGCTATGGCTCCAAGAGACTTTTTTGTGCGTCAGGGCATGATATATGTGTGTACCGATTTTCGTGCATGTCAGTGCAACGTGCCATGGGGGCTGCTGTTTAGAGGGCATGGACAAGACATTTGGCCACACCCACCTTCGAAGATCATAATACACGTAAATTTTACCCGCGACTGATGCATGTACCAAAATTGGTGCGATTCTGAATATGATAAAGCCCCCAAAAATGCGATTCTTTAGGGAAAAAATAATAATTAAAGCCGCAAGCGGCGTTATACGGGCCCTCGCACCCCGGCGCCCGTCAGGCAGGGCCGCAGTCAGTGGCGGATCCGCCACGCCCACACCGACACTCCCACGTGAATGATTTTAATAACTTTTGATCCCAAAGGGGTCAAGACCACACACAGCGATATCATGAAAATCCGATAAAATCCCCAGGAGTTTGTTAAAGTATGCAACATTCAAATCGCTAAAAATGGTTGTTAAATTCAAAATGGCGGACTTCCTGTTGAGTTTAGCACATGGTGTCCAGAGACTTTTTTTGTAGATCTGGGTGTGATACATATATCCACCAATTTTGATCAATGTCAGTGGAAATGGGCCTTGGGGCTGCAGTTTAAGGGGCGCTACAAGGAATTTGGCCCCGCCCACTTGCAAAACCAATAAAATTTGTACATTTATATTACGACTGACAGGCGTGTGAAGTTTGATGTACAATGAACAATGTTTACCTAAATTATTAGGGAATCGTTGTTCATGGCGAGATGCTCAAAATGGCCGCCCCATCACGCCCACACCATTAATCAACAACAAGAGATTTTAATAACTTTTCATGTCACACGTCTCAAGAGTGTCCACACCCTTTTTCGTGACATTCAGATGAAATCTGTAGGAGTAGTTTGCGAAAGTATGACACGTCCAATTTTGGTCATTTCCTGTCGCCAGGAGGGGTGCTGTGAGTATGGCTGAATATGACCATGTGAATGGCTTCAGGGCTGCACTCTGATGGTACATGTAAAGTTTGGTGCATGTTGGACCATGTACTCTGAAGTTATAAGCATTTCATTTTTCTTGGCAAAACGCGCAAAATGGTGGACCCGCCACGCTCACATCGTCAGTGTTGGGTTTAGGCTGTGGCTCCAAGTGACTTTTTTGTGCGTCTGGGCATGGTTCATATATGTACCGATTTTCGTGCATGCTGGTGAAACGTGCCACAGGCTTGATGTTTAAAGGGCGTGGCCAAGCCATTTGGCCACGGCCATCAACAAAATTCATATCACATGTTCAGGCCTGGACTGTTAACACACGTGAAGTTTCAGACAGATATGACCAAGGACATTGAAGTTAAGGCCACTTTCCTGCGTTTTGGCGAAACGTCAATTTTGCCACGTTCTGGGCGCAACGCCGTTTGACGATACATCATGATCTTCACAATGTTGCATTACCAAGGTGTTAAGGCCTCGCTATCCAAATTTGAGTCAGATATGGTGAATGTGCTCAGAGCAGCACATCTAACATGTCATTTCCTGTCGCCACCGGGGGTGGTATGACGATTGTCAAATCTTTTTGTATACGTGTGTTCAGGGCGGGACTAATATCAAACATATGAAGTTTGGTGCGGATCGAACCATTGTTTTTTGAACAGTAATTTAGTCACAAGAGAACATAATCAATGCATGCTATATAAGACCAGTGGAGCTGGGGTGGAGGAGGGTTGTTGAGCTAGCGCGCCAAGGAACAGCTACTTGGGAAGGCAAACTTAAAAAAGCCCAACATATTACTGGCCAAACAATCGTGACAAGCAAAGTCAGATGACAGTCAAATGCTCTCAGGTGACTCTCCAGGAGGTAGCACCTCTTACATTAAGCAAGCTGGACTCTGTGGACTATCAGAATTTCCATCAAAGCTCCATTTCTGATATGACCACTTTGTCAAAAAGAGAAAAATTATTGAAAGCATACAGGCATATTAGCATCCAAGCATACATTGGGTTTGGTGACATTGCTCTGTTCTGAGAGATTCCTGCCCATTCAAGCGTGGAACTGAAAGCAGGGAGCTGCTACTAACCCCCCAAACAGAACCATGCCGAGCATAGGCTAATTTGAATGCAGAATAAATTATGAAGTGTTCAATGTGTAGTGATAGCCCAGGCGGCTGGCATGATCTCTCTTGATGCCGATACAAGAGATATATACTATGTGAAGTCTACTATATGTAGTGACAGCCCGGCAGCTGGTAAAATTTCTTTTGAAATCAATTCAAGAGAAATATACTACATGAGTGTACTATGTGTAGTGGCAGCCCTATGGCTGGCACAATTTCTCTGGAAGCCAATATAAGAGAAATATACTATATGAGGTGTGCCATGTGTAGTGACAACCTTGCGGCTGGCATGATTTCTCTTGATGCCAATACAAGAGAAATATACTATATGAACCATTTAGTGAACTAGAATCTGAAGTGTTTGATAAACTTTAGAGAAAGGAAAATACTGAGCTTAGCTGGGCTGAATGTCATGTTATGATATGTACTATGCGTAGTGACATCTAAGTGGCTGTCAGAATTTCAGCTGAAGCTGATTCAAGAGAAATATGCTATATATTGTACTGAGTAGAGACACCCTGATGGCTGGCACAATTATTTGAAAGAGAAATCGGAACCGTTATCATGAGTTGTGTAGTGGTGGATTAGTTGCCATGAGCTGTGCAGTGTTACTGGACGACCTGCCTATGTGAAAGGAAGATATTCTATGCAACGCGTAAGGCGGTGGTGAGTGTAAAGATGAATGTAGAGCGACTACGTGCGAGACAACTGCCATGTTGTCATACAATTTAACTTAATACAAGAGAAACCTTTTGTTTTATCAGAATTGCACATAAAAAAATAATAATAAAATATTGCCACGATGCACTTCAGTAAACCCAGGCCTGAATCTCCTCAAAAGCAAGCCAGTGGCAACAGCGGCAACAAAAAACTCCCTACATGAATCAATATTGGAAGAAACCATGGAAGGAACCAGGCTTAATAGGGGTAGTCCATCCTCCTCTTACAGGCCCAGGATTTGTAGTTTGCTGGATAGACACCATGGACCAGACCGTTCCGATGGTGGAGACTGGGCAGCACTTGGGCTGAGGGTCAGATGACAATGATGGCGAAGACCAGCAGCAGCAGCATGCTCAGGGCAAGGCCCCACCGCAGACATGGAGGGAACACAAAACCAGGCAATTAGTGGAGAGCAGCAGGTGGAAGCATTGCTGGGGATATACCATGAGATAATGTTGTGTACTCAATAAAGTTGATATAACAATAAAAATACCATAATTGCAAAATATGAAGAGCATTCATGAATCTGAAAGCTGTGAAAGCTGCTAGAATCCCCCAAAACCAATGATGCAGGCATCAGGCAAAGACCAGAGGCTAATGAAAGCACCAGAGGTGCTGATGCCTCGGTGTGTATTGCTTAGCCACTACTGATGTACAATAGTTGTACAGTAACATAAAAGCAAGCTTGAATACATAAACAGTCAATAGAGTGCGGTCCTTGTGCCAAAATCATGTGGGTGTGGCTTAACATTATGTACACAAAACGTGTATACTGAAACATGAAGTGCTACAAAAAATCAAAATTCTGGCACATTTAAAATCAAGAGAACAGTGTTTGTCACTCGTTGGCATTGTTACTTTAGCTTGGATGCACACGCTGTCGCAGTTATGATGGTAACAGACAGACAAACAAACAAACAAATACACAGACTGAGTACCGCATGCTCGCTGTGCGCATGCGCACACCGAGGCATAATGACAGCGTGCCTTTAGAGCCAGAGACCATGTGGTCTTTATTTATGGCTTTTGGGTTGATCAACTAGCACAGTTAGAGGCTATAGGACATTCTGAGCCGGCAGAGGCAAAGCTATTTTGAATGAAATCATGGGCAGGTTGTAATGGCCGGTAGAATTGAGAGGCTAAGTGCAGCGGCAAGAGGGAAATAGAGCAGCACGGACGCAGTACAAATACAGAGAATAATACAGACCATACGACTGGGACAATCCTCGCGCTTCCAAAAGGACGTCCAAACATCTGACAAAACAGAAGCAAAGCGAGAGAGAGAAAAAGGAGAAGTATCTCGGGAGCCGAGAAAAACAAGGCACCTAAAATAGTCTGACACAAAGGATAGAGAAGAAAAGGGAATATCCCTAGCTCCAGCAGGAAACGTGGAGGGCCGAATAAATCCATTAGCCAGAGCCTCCTGAATAAATTCACGTATGGCCTTACGCTCAGGCCCTGACAGCGAGTATAATGAACCCTTGGGGGGAGTGGTACCAGGGTAGACATTTATCTCGCAATCGTATGTGCGATGAGGAGGTAAAGTTGAGGCCCGTTGCTTGCTAAAAACCTCCGTGAGATCAGCATAATCATTAGGAACATTGGGAGGCAGACAAAAGTTCAGAGCAGCCCCCAAATTCTCACCCTGTTCGGAACCTGCCGTCTCTATGACTGATTCCGAGTCAGAGAAATCCTCTGAATCGCAATCCTCCTCTGGCTGCCGCCAGTCAAATTGAGGATCCCACTCCAACCCCTCCTCTGCCCCTTTTTCTAGATTAGAAGGGTTGGGTGAGACAACTCCTCAGAATCGCTCCAGGCGTCAGCCTCCCCCATAGGTTGATGTCCGGGATGACACGCCAAACTCTCCCTACAGTGGGACCTACAATCAGTGCCCCACTGGACAACCGGGTTATTCTGACTGCCCCAAAAGATGTGTGGCCTATGTTCAAGTAGCCAAGAGTGTCCTAAGACCAAAGGGAAAACAGGGGAACTGATCGTAAAAAACTGGACTTCCTCTGAATGACCACCAAATGGGATGAACATAGTCAACAATTCACAGTCCTCGGTTATAAGTCTAGTTCCCAGCGGGCGACCGTCCAAGGACCTGACAGTACGTGAATGTAAAAGAGGACGGATGGGAATGGAATGTTTCCTAGCCCACTCCACATCCATAAAACAATCCATGGCACCTGAGTCCAAAAAAGCCTCACCAAATATTTTCTGTCTCCCCACAGTCAATTCTACTGAAATAAATGTTCGAAAGGGAAATTGGGTCTGTCCCTCTAGCGCCCCCCATACCGCCAGAGGGCCTTCCCGTTTCCCTTTAAGCTCGGGGCAACGTGGGCGGATATGTCCCGGTTTGCTACAATGATGACAAATTATTCGTCTGCGATCAGGCTTATGAACCTGGCTCTCATATGAACCGTCAATCTGCATAGGCTCACTAACAGTGAGAAATTCAATGGGCGGTGCTGGGGCTGTGTGTATCTTGGGAGAATTGACCCATTTGCTAGTATGAGCCTGAGCAGTTTGTTTCTCCTTGTTTCGTTCGCGGATACAATTATCAACTCGCACCGCAGTACGAACCGAAGAATCTAAAGAAACTCAAGGCTCTAATGTCGCCAGAGCGTCCTTAACCTCCTCCGCCAAAGCGTGAATAAAAACTGTCATGAGAGGTGCCTCTGGCCACCCTGTCTCTAGCGAGAGAACGGAAAGCAATGGAGAAATCTGCGACACTCTCAGAGCCCTGCCTCAAATGCATAAGACGCGTAGCTGCGTCCTGACCACAGACGTCCTGATTGAATACTGAAATCATTTCCCCCACCAGAGTATGGACAGAATTTACCACTGGCTATCTAGCGCGAATGAGTGGTCCCACCCAAGTGAGAGCTGTACCAGTTAACAGGAATAAAATAAACGCAACGCGTGACTGTTCATTAGAGAAATGTGAGGGTTGCGTTTTAAAAAATATTTCACATTGAGCGATGAAATTTTTGCATTTCCCTGCCTCGCCTTCATATCTTGGGGGTAACTGAAGTTGAGGCTCTCGGGGAAAGTGTATGGTTTGTGCTTGTGAAACATCTTGGGTGAGCTGAGTGGTCAACGCTCTAGTATACTTGGTGAGACTTAATAAGATACTTTCCTGTCTCTTAATAGCAGTGTCCTGCAGGCGAATCCTATCAGTCAGCTCTGCCTGCTGATTATTTAAGCAAGTGAGGCCCTCGCCATAATCAGCAAGGACCGAATGTTGACTAGCAACAATTCCCTCCAACGTAGCCGTTGCTGGCGACTCCATAGCTGCTAGAGTGATAGAGTGATAATGGTCCGTAGAATTGAGAGGCTAAGTGCAGCGGCAAGAGGGGAATAGAGCAGCACGGACACAATACAAATACAGAGAATAATACAGACCACATGACTGGGACAATCCTCGCGCTTCCAAAAGGACAACCAAACATCCGACAAAACGGAAGCAAAGCGAGAGAGAGAAAAAAGGAGAAGTATCTTGGGAGCCGAGAAAAACAAGGCACTTAAAATAGTGCGACAAAAAGGATAGAGAAGAAAAGGGAATATCCCTAGAGGGATAGAAACTCCTATATATAACTCCTATAATGAGAAGATACAAAGTCACATAAATACTGACTACAGATATCCTCGGCTAAAGTGCTTAACTACAAACAGTCACTCTAGCGAAGGAGGCGTGGCGGACTTCCGGCTTATATATAGTCTGGGGAGGCGCCGCCCAAGTTCAATCAGCCAGCTGGGTAAAGAATCCGATTGAAAAGGAATTCGATATCGTCCCGGGACGAGAGCCTCAAAGAAAAGTCCTAAACACACGCACACCTCCCAAACCATGACACAGGTGACCAAAGCACAAGCTAGTTTGCTGACGTGGGGTAAATATTGGTGAAGTATTAGCAACATGTCGCCGCACCATGGCATTGCTAAGCGTGCGCAAGATAAGCCACATCTTGAGGACCTGAGCTTGATGTTGGCAAGCAACCCAAGGCTTAGTTGTCAAGCAAACATAATTCTACCCAAACTAGGGTACTAGTCCAAGTACAATGATGCAAAACATTACTGCCAAATTATTGGGAAAACACAGAGCTTTGGCAATTGGAAAGGTAATGCAAATATGATGGCAATTCTTCTACGAACAAGTTTGAGTATGACCTGCTTGATAACAGAAATTCCAATGCCAACTGGAATGACTACTCCAAGTCCTGATCATTCCACAGCATTAGGTAGAATTTTTGGTTGGAACCACATCCACTAATTTTTTTTTTTAACAATTGCTGAGCACTCCAGTTGCTAGCATTTGTTTTGGGTTTGTCACGAGGTGTATGCAATGCGATTTGCAAACTGTTACCTTAACTGGACACTGTTACCAATGGCAGCACCGGTTAGGGATAGATGAATAACACCAAAGGAGTAGTTGTGGCATGACTATTGGAAACAAGTAGAATTCAAGCAGCATAACAGCAATTGATATAAATATTCATGGCAATCACTATTTGGTCCAGTCATTTAACAGCTGTAAGGCAACCATCATCTGAATAATGCTTAATCCATTTTCAGCCACAGCTATTCAAATTATGGAATTATATAATTTAAAATGAACAATTTCCTGTGCCAAACATACCGTTGCTGAAAGCATTTATGAGAAACCAATGGCTTTACAAGAACATGAGTGAGAAATTGCTTTTTTTTAAATAAATATGTAAGAAGACAAATCTAACAGTAGGCAATGCTCAATACACACGCCACTTGTATAACCATCCTAAGTGCCAAGACATAATCGGACATAAAGCACCATGCGGAACATCAGATGACAAACCTCAGGTTCCTGTTCAACGATGAGGCCGCAGCAGCCCATAAAACGTAACGCCAGTGTTCTGACAAACCGAGCTGACCGGATAAACAGTTTTAAAAAAGCATACAAATCCTTAGTGAGCTGAAATGTGCATTATACCAATGTATAAACAATACCTCTACAGGTGGAAATTTTGAAACTCAAGTTTGATTTGTTTTGGACACCTAGGGCTCTATCTTTCACACTGCCCTACCCGTTGCCACTACCTGCTGCCCGTGAATTACGCATTTAGCAGCTTCCACTATCCCTAAATGGTATCTGGCGGCCAGACTACCCGCTATGCATTATGCCGACTCCCTTATTTGCGCCTGGAGGTGTGCCCGTGGGCGTGTTTATGCACTTTCCCAACAATTGCTTTCTTGACCACACACGTTAAGGAAAGCGTATAGCGGGTCCTCAAACCACCCGCTACCCATTTGGGCTTGTACAAGAGCGCGCCCAGACGGCTTCAATGCGCGTCCACTGGACACATGCGACGTGCACATGCGGCTCCACTTCCCCAATTAACTCGCCTATAAAAAGCCACCTTGCTTTAGCCTCAGTTGAACCCCTGAGAAAATGGCAGAGGTGGTACCAAATCGCCTTGATCGCCAGTTAAATAATAGAAGACGCCCAGAACGCGTGTACCGCCAGCGCACCAGCTACCTGAGCCTTTCAGGTAAGTCTATATTGTTTGTGTTTTGTATCAATAATTTTTTTCCGCTTTTCTAATAGTATATAATTATTAATGATATATATTATATATAATATTAGGGCCGGCGCTAGACCTGAAAATTTGGGGGAAAATATCCATCCCTTTATTGACTACAATTAGTCCTGGCTAATTCTAGAGGGTTTTCCTTTATTAACACATTCTCCAATTCAAGAATAATCAAGTGGCAATTGAAGACACGGCTTCTCTCCCCCATGCGATCGAACAGCGACAAAATAATGGGCTACATTCAGTACAGAAAAATAATTTAATTATAAATAGGTCTATGCACTGGCACTCAGCAACGGTAATTTTTTTCCCAGCGAGAGCGGCATTTCAGAACTCTTTTGCGAATGAAGGTAATTTCAGCGGCAAGTATGTACACCTGTTTTTGCAGCACGGTCACGCAACTTGCTGTAAAAAAATAGACAGCTGTCCGATTGGAAAATGTAAACGGACAAAACCACGTACTTGTCACCAGAATTACCTTCATTCGCTGAAGAGTTCTGACATGCCGCTCTCGCTGGAAAAAGTTACGTCGCTGAGTGCCAGTGCATAGACCTAATTTTATTTTTCTAAAATGGGATTTTGTTCTATGCTTCATTTCAGATGGGAGAGGGAGTTGGAAGTGCATGGTGAAACGCAATTTTTTCTTTTTCTTTTTTTTTTGAAGTTTCCATCACAAAAGCGGTAGGCTTGATGTTTTTTTTTAATTACATACCAAACATTAAACAATATGTCAATGTCAAATAATAATAATAATAATAATAAAATAATACAATTCATGATTAACTTAACAAAAACAGATCCTCCCCTGTCTGGATTTGACCTCATGCAGGAGCAATTTAACTTAGTCTACGGAGAAATGTGGCGACCTTCCTCTCTCCATCACGGATTTCGGTTTGAGGATTTGGGATAGCGCAGCCTGCTCCTAAAGGCAATGGCACCTGGCACACTGATTGGTTTAACTGGCGTAACGCCCAAACCTCGCCTATGCATAATATAACGGGTAGCGCTGGTGTTTTAGGGATATAGGCAGGTGTGCAAGATGGCAACTTTTGCAGGGGAACGCCTCTTACGCAATGCTAAATCCCCAGATAACGGGTTTAGGGACTCTGGCGTAAGATAGCGCCCTTACACTTCTGACAACACCAATACAAAGGGCTTAGTTTGATTTCCACCTGTGTACACGCGATCGATCCGTGTAGCAACCGAGCTGTCATGCTTACTACCCAAATGATGTAATTTGACGCGATTTGTTTTTTTTTTCTTTTTTTTTTTTTTAAACCCCAGAGTTGAAGTGCCATGGGGAGGTGGGTAAAACTCAAGATAACATGGCGGCGTTGACATACATGCCAACTCTGTCGCTTTTGGCGGTAGACTACCACTTTTGGAGTGTTTTTTTCAGAATGAAAAGCCCGAAAGCGGCAGTCTACCACCAAAAGCGGTAGAGTTGGCACGTATGCGTTGACATCACAGCAAGTTCCCAAATTTCAACTTTTATCACCACGATATTTAAAAAGCATGAAGCAAATCAAAGCCATGCAGAAAGTACATAAAACAATGCATGAAGTACATCCATTGACTATTTCAACGGGAATTACTGCCAAATTGTAGTAATTCTGCCAATGAATTGCTATTAATAGGCCTGAGACAAGGCAAATGAAGTTGGGTCCGCAATACACCAAACCGTAGAGCTTGTTCGAGCAAAAACTCGGATTGAACATGAGCAGGCGATCCATATAACGGCATGTTCGTGAACCCAGGTAGAAGTAGAGTTAGCCAATCGAATTAAGCCAAGCAGTTTGAAACGAAGTCACTTGATCAAGTAGTAGCATCCATCCCAGAGGTTGTTTACAAAAGTTTCAATTTGCCATCTATAAATACTTGTAAATTTACCGTGGATCATGTCAGTTTAATGGTGCACTCCTGGAATATACTAAAATGTACTGTTCTTGTATACCAGCAAACTGCAATTCTCAGTTACCAGAAATGTGAATAGCCGCAAGTGCTAGAGTACAAGAATTGTTGTTGATACGGCCACATATAATAACAGATTTTCAAGCTTTTAAGCTTTTCACCCCCTGGTAAAAAAAAAAAGTGTACTGAAGCACACTTAATTTATTGTATACTTAGTGTACTTTCTTGAGTACATGATTATTATAATGAAAGTGTGCTATTTTCGATGTACTAATAATGCACTATGTTAATGATACATCATTAAGGCTATTAAATATATACTTACTTATTATTAAGTGTACTTGACTGTACTATTTTGAGACACCATTAAGTTACACTTGAATATACTTAAGTACACTTTACATTGTATAGCCTTCATATTTTTAGACTGAACTTGAATTGAACCTAAACATCAGGACTAGATGTTACCAACAAGAAAACCGTATTGTTGTATTGAGAGAATAAAAAGAAACTGAAACTGTTGACATAAAATTTTGACCTTTGAAAATAAAATATACAACGTACATACTTGAACACAGTGAGTTATTATTGTATCAGGAGAGAAAGAGGAAACGAAAGCATTCACATAAATATTCTTCCTTTGAAAATAATGGTCTCACGCAGATCAACGTGTCAATCCCAGAACAAAGTTCTCAGTTTCTTGTATACCATCACTTCACATTTCTGGGACAGGAAGAACTGACAGTTTGAGAGTTGCAGATTGCTGGTATACTAGAACTTTACATTTCTGGAATATTCCAGGAGTGCGCCTTTAAAGTGGCATGATCCCTTCCTTGCTTTGTTTGTTCTTTCGCCATCCAACTTGAACAATCCATCGTTCTTGTTTTCAGCTGAGTAAACAGTCAACTGGTAAATACGTGTCAAAAAATTTTTCGCTTCAGTGACGTATTTCGGGGAGGGTACGTAATTCCGGACCCTACAGTGGAGGTCACGTGGTTTCCGGACCCCCATAGTGGAGGTCATCCATGTTCATGCAGCCAGACCCGCATCTATTTTGTTCGTTTTTTTTCCGGTTTGTAGCAACAATTTGTTTTAAGAATGTGTTTCACTTGCCAAAATTGGCATCCTAATTATATCTGTTAGCCAACATGAATTACTGATGCATTTTGTTCACCAAGCTAGCCAGCACATTAATGAAATGATTAGAATTCAATCAAAGCTGCCGGGTTAGCTCACTCGGTCAAGGCGCCGCAATTGCAATGCAGTAGTACGGCGCAGGTTCGATCCCCGGTTGTACCAACCAGCACTGGTCGGCAGCTTTTTCAGAACAGCGCACGATTGGCTAAAGCGCTGTGGGAATGCAAATTGGGAAGGGAAATTAAAAATGATTGCCTTGTTCGTTGCTCAAGCGCCTCCTGCTGGCCAGCTGGGCGCTCGTCAGTGAGATTCTAAGCTTGCTCATGTTCGTGTATCCTCCGCCCTCGTTTTGAACTTGCGATAGTTTTGACCAATGAGTGTAAAGATGCAGGGGCTGACAGGCGCGTGCTTCAGAGGTGAGCCGCGAACTGTCTCTCTATCCTGAGCTGGCAATAGGGGGTTGTATACGAGCAAGCCTTGTACATAGTTCTCGGATTGGGCATTCCAAATTCGTGTGGGATTGGAGATGCCAAATTTATTTAAAAAAAAAAAAAAAAAAGAAATTCAATCAAAGCCTGTTGAAGACTCGATTTAACCAGCAGTTGTGCTGACAATGTTTGCTTTATGATTCTGGCTTAGCTGAAGTGTACGGCACGAACATTACTGACATAGCTATACCTTAAATTGCTGCATGAATGTGATTACTTTAATTAGTCTGTACGTGAGAATGTCGAGAGACTTCAGCTTAACATAGCGTTTTGGTGACAGCGGGAAAGTTAATGTTTAATTAAGCCAGCCAAATTAGTCAAACAGTTAGCAAGTTGAAGTTTTATCTCTGAAGGTAAGCGGTTGAAAGATTGTAGTGAGCAAGCTAACCTTTCAAACTCGAACACTTAAAGCTGGAGTTTGCAGTTTTTCAAAAAATCACTTTTTGTCATATTTGTTAAAACTGTTACTGTGACCTGACAGTGGGATGTGAGTCAGATGACCTTTGAGAAAATCAGAGTCATCTGGCTCTATCTAGCGCTTCTAATTCTTTCTGCAAGATTTCACTGCGACCGGGACAAAACAACCAATCAGAGCCAGGAGGAGTGACTGACGATGACAATCATTTCTCGTGCACACGCAATTCAATCAGCAGTGTAGCCTAGTTGTGGGTGTTTCTTTACAGCTGGACAAACGCTAGCCAGCATAAGCACTGGCATTTCTCACGGACTCCCATATTTGTGAGTTCAAACTTGAGAAGTTGAGATAGGGAGTATAAATTTCCAAGAACGCGAGGACACAGTAAGCTGAATCTGCAGTTTGAGAGAGTTGCGTTTTTGTCTACTTAACATTTCAGCGCGAGAATTTATTTGTTCACCTTTCTCACAATTTTAATATTGTTAAAAATATTGGGCTCTAAATTCGTAGACCAGGCGCAGGCACGGCGAATGGGGGGTGCGCCGCGCCAACGGGGTGTGTCCAGGTGTATGTTGCAAATTTGTGCCTGGCGCAGCCTGGCGCAAGTTCTCCTCTGTCCCGCCTCCGTCCCTCCTACCGGCGCAGGGGCCAAAGAGGGAGGAGAGAGGGCGTGTTTGGGTATCACACAGCCGAGTCAAATCTTCACCAATCAAATGAGGTCCTCTCCTCACCTTTAATGTGTTGGAATATAGAAGCCTCTGTCCTATATCTGCATGATGCGTTAATGTTGCGTTTTACTTTGCTGCTTCAGGCATGTTTTCTGCACCGCGTACGTCTATATTAAGCATTACGAATATGAGTTAGCTGGCTAGCTAGGGCATTCGCGAATTATTACCATTAGCGAACTTGAATGGAATTTCAAAACGAAACTTTGTCAGATCATTCTAACTTATGAAGTCGGAATGAAATACGACGGTTGTTCATTTATTTCTTCTGCCTGCATCATTGGGAAGAGAAACGATGGATAGCGTGTTCCTATTATTACACCCTGTTGCTGCTTAAAATTTTGGGATTAACATGCATGGACAACAATGCAAGATACGTTCCACATTTATTTTCAATATGTGATCTTAACTCAGTACGAGATCATAGCAATGAGGCTGTATTCCTTTCCCCCACTAAAAACGATAAAACCTAAGTGACAATAATAGTAGCCTAGTATTAAGCCAGTTGCACACTGGACGCGAAACAAATTTTTCGCACGACAGATTGCGTTGAACGCAGTGTCTACGTGTCCGAAAGTCTGACAGGGTTTTAATATAGCTATCTCCGTGTCTGACAGTCGGATGGTTTCAATATAACTCCGTGTCCGACAGTCGATTATTGTTTTTAATTTCTTCAAATCTACTGAATATTAAACGTGAATGTTTTGATAAGAGGGCTCAGTTCCTCAAGATGAGTACCGAGAATTTCAATCAATGTTTCTGTTTAAGCTCTGCTCAATAAAGTGAGTCGACATTGGCGCGGGACAATGTACAATGCCTGTCGGACATTAAATGCAAAATACTCCGTGTCTGACAGCCAAAAAAAAAAGAGGACTATTAGAACAGATTGATAACGAAATAAAAAATAAAAAGAAACATTTTAACAACAAACAGAACATCCAATGAACACTGCGATTTATTTATTAGCGGGCCATCTTTTTTGGATGCTCTGCTTGTTGGTGATATATTTTTATTCTTTATTTCGTTATAAATCTGTTCTCATACCAATACTTTTACTTTTTGCTGGCCGCCGGACATGGAGTATTTTGCATTTCGCCTCGGACAGTCTTGATCGTGCATGCGATAATTTATTCACACTGTCAATGGTCATGGAATTGATTTGCTCTCTGACTACAAGTACTATTTTATCCCTGGTGTGGAAATAAAGCGTGAATCTGTTCGATCCATCGGACTAATTTTCAAAAGAGAGACCGAATAAAGACTGTTGTCTATCTTCAACGGAAGAAAACACACGAATAAAAAGACCAAGAAAAGTCGATAGCTATCAATTTGCATTTTGTGAAGGTCGAACAGAAACATGACCAAGTTTGCACGTCTAATAATTCCTGGAATACTCGAAAAATTAGAACTTTTATGACTTTCGGACACGGAGATATATTAAAACCCTGTCCGACTTTCGCGTCTTTGCATTGACTTCGACTGTAATCGGTCGTGCGAAAAATTCGGTTCGCGTCCAGTGTGCAAGCGGCTTTACTGAGCATAGAACGCAAGCATTATAATATACATAGGCAGTTTGTGGTTGGCTGAGAAAGATGTGAAGTCGTTAGTTTGCATCACAGATTCAGCTGCGTTGATTAAGCCAGGTGGAGTTTCCATTACGGCGTGCCATCGCCTTTTAATCTGACATCAGGACAATCGATACAGATACTATAATTTATGTCCTGATTCAGATAGTTACATTAAATAGTGGTTGCTGTAATTATTTATTGCATTGAAATGTGCCTGACATTCTGGAAACCTGCCTGTGAAGTTTCGGTGACGTGAAAGACTGTGCGCCCGGTCAGCCAAATTACCACTGCATAGAAAGTAAACCAGGTTGGAGCTGGCGAGCTTTCTGCGCAACTTCAGCGAAGACTTTTATCTGAAATTGTCACTGCGTCTAGATGAATATGTGACACCTCCCCCTACTACGCCGCCACACCCATCTCGGCGCACGTCCGTCTATCAAATTGCCAAAGTGGCAGCGCACGGTGTTGCACCGCATGAAATTACCACTGCGCGGGCTGCACCGGACGAAATTACCACTGCGTGGGCTGTGCCACCCTGCGCTGCGCCAAGAAATTAGAGCCCATTATGTGCTTTTTCCTCGGCGGATGCTGTTGTCGCTGACTGTCACCAGAGAATGCTGTCACCAGGGGCTCTGCTGTCACATTAGCTGCAAAAGCCATAGGGAAAAAGCAGGTTTCACTTGCCGCTGATAGACGTTGCAAGCTCGGCTCATAACAATAACTTCGTCGGTAGTTGGTTGCTAACGCTAGTGAGTGGCTGGTAGATACATCGTGAATCACTACAGATGTATTTTCTGGTTACAAAACCTATGTTTTCATATTTAACAGTCAACATTTCTCGTCTCGTTTTACAAAATATCAAGTCATAAACCCCAAACTTATTAATTTAAGACAGACTTTCCCAGCTGGATCTCTTCAGGTTAGTGGGAAGCCGCTTGCGTTCTGCCACACGGAAGTATCTTGGCGCATATTGTTAACAAACATTCTGAAATGCCATATAGCTTCATATGTAAGACGTCAGTGGTTACAGTAACACTCCATTGAGAATATCTCATGTTACAAACGTTGCGCTCGTCGCTGACGTTAGCTTGTTTCCAGTGCTAAGGCTAGCTCAGTGCCTAGCTTTGTTTTATACCTAATATGCTGTAACTCTAGTTCTAATATGCCCAGGTAGTCGTATTGGTTTGGTCTTTGACCTGAGGCCACATTCATAGGATACTTGTTGATGGTAAAATGTTATTTCTATTATTTCGCTGTGTTTGTACCTAGCGTGCACACAGCTCCGCTGATGATTCAGACATACGACACTGCATCCAGGTAACGGGATGCAAGACCCGCGCTTGTGCATGTGAATCAGGGGGCGTGGCTTTGGTCAGAGACTTGAGGGGAGGGGGTGGGTTTAGAGGTGAGGCTACATTCAAATCTTGCTTGCTGTTCCAAGATTGCATACTCTAGCTTTAAATGGCTTGTTTAACATGCAGCTCTGTAGCTATCTGGCTGGCTACTAAAGACATCAGAAAGTGCTGGCTGGAATAACAAAAGGCGTGAAGTTTACTCGCTTGCTACATTTTCTGAACAGATCCGCAGTTTAGAAGCGGCACTGGCAGACAGATAGTAGGCTATAAATTTAGCTTTTTAAATGTGTCCTCTTTAATTGACCAAAATATTGTGATATCAAATATGATCTCACTAAGTGATTATGTCATTGTGATTTTAAGGGTTCATTGTGGTACGTTACCTTTCATGTGTGGTCATATTGAGTGTATGACAACTCCTAACTCATTGCACTCAGGATGGATGTGAGGCTTGAGGAACTGCTTTTGCCCGATGACCTCCCAGATTTTGACGACCTTTGTTTGAGGCAGCCTTCAGTTTTATCGTGGAAAGCATGAAGCAGAATGTTACCTTATGCCTTGTTCACAGACTCTGACAACAGATGACTTTGACACCACACATCCTTTTCTGGCGTTACAGAACAGTAATTGATATTACATGTCCTTGTATGGTTTTTCATTTGATGGAGACTTCCAAAATGTCAGTGTAATACAGCTCATTTTCATTGGTTTTATTCTTTTGAAAATGTGTACTTTTGCAATTTATGATCATGGTTCTTTTTTTTTTTATTTTAAATAAACCTACTAACTCTTGCATGGTTTCCCCAATTTACCATTTACCTTGTAAGGAACCTAACTGAACATTTTGAATTGGTGTTATCAATGTCATTAAAATTGGTAAGAGCATATGATACAAAAAAAAAATTCTAACAACCATGGCGTCATCCCAGTGCCTATACTTGCACTCTTGAGTGCAGGTTCACATGCCACAGAGTAAGTGACTAAGAAGGTCCCATTTCTGAAAATGCCCAAACTCAGGAGCAGTTAATCTACATTTTAAGAGCCCATATCCTAATGCCGCTTTGGAGTGGTATTCATGGCTAAGTGTATCCCATAATGCATCAGAATTTTGTACACAGAGAGGAAGGAGCGGATAAAAAGATGACAGCCAAGAAAATATCACAGTGTAAATTAAGTTATCAGGTTACTAAAGCTTCTGTTATTGAGCAATATTCTTGGTGTAGGTTAAGCAACTGATTGTCTTGATTTCTTATTTGAAGCATTACCCAATTACTAGTGTATTTATTTATGATTTTAGACGACATTTCAATGATTGTTGTTTTAATGTTTGGATTGCTAAATGGGTCTTTATTCACAAACATATTTAAAACATTTATTCTTTTTGTCAGTCTAGGCTTATAAACTCCTAACTGCAGCCTCAGCTGGAAAAACTGCATCCTGATGCGAGACGACAAAACATCTTAGCACTTGCAGTCTTTACACCTTCGGCCAGATCCTGGAAAAACGTCACCTAAGTGGCCACTAAATGCTATACTAATGCTGCGTTCCATTTGTACTCGGAAATCGGGATTTCTGATCTCCCAGTCGGATATTATGTCTCCCTCCTGGAGGGATAGCGTATCGTTTAAGGCTCGCTTCCAGTTTGCGTTCCCGTTCGCATCGGCGTCGGTGTTCCCACTTCGTTTCCGGAGCGTAACTCCAAAACCGTTCGCATGTTCTTAACCAAACTTTGCATACTTACTACTCAGGTCCTAAAGTGGCGCCTTTTGGTATATACCTGTCTGTCCATCTGTCTGTCTGTCCGGATGTCATCCATTTTTGTCTGGAGCGTAACTCCACAACCGTTTGCATGATCTTAACGAAACTCTGCATACATACGACTCAGGTCCTGCAGTGGTGCCTTTTGGTATGTGCCTGTCTGCCTGTCCGTCCATCTGTCCGTCCAGTAGGTTACGCTGGGAAGGAGACGTACGTTTTTGCGAGTAAAAACATATTCTAGTTTCAGTTGGAACGCCCCCTGAAGTCAGATTTCAAACTCGGAAAGTCGGAGAAACTTCACCTACCCCGAAATCTGAGTTGAAGATGACTGCTCCCTGTATCATCAAAGTAAAAGATGCAGTAAAACACTGTTTATAAACCCTTTTGTCTTACTTCTGTCACATTTAATTGGTCGTACACACAGTACTGTGCTTCTTTTATGGGTGGACTTGTTATGGAGTCTGTATGCATGAATGCGTAATGCGTTGTTATCAACTAGTTTTGCTAACAATAACTGCCAATGGCAAAATCCTGGCCAGAGGAAACCCCACTGAGCCCAAGTCAGTTCTCCAGTTTACTTAATGGAACGCAGTCAGCTCAGGTATGACGTCATTCTCAGCTCGCAGTCAGCTCAGGTATGATGTCATTCTCAGCTCGCAGTCCGCTCAGGTATGACATCATTCTCAGCTCGCAGTCAGCTCAGGTATGATGTCATTCTCAGCTCGCAGTCAGCTCAGGTATGACGTCATTCTCAGCTCGCAGTCAGCTCAGGTATGACGTCATTCTCAGCTCCCACTTCCGACTTCCGAGCCACATCGAATGCAGCAAAAGACTGCAAGTGTAGGTAGTGTAGGTAGTAGGATGAAGCTATTCCTTTGGTCCTTCATTGTCAGTGTTAAAGGGTGGCAATTTTTGAGAAACTTTTCAATTTATGTCGGTGATTAATGCTAACACAGAAACAGCCTTGTGATTTTTTACGCATTCTGGTGAAACCTCATGCAATTTATTCTTGTACAGCTTATGATTACAATATGGAACATGCTACAATAGTTAAAATTCATATTGGATATGCATCATAAAACCATGGGACAAGAGTTCATTAATGTTTTATTGCATACTGAAACTGCAGTGAGTATAACAATTTTATTCTCCATCAATAATGCCAGACATACACTACCAGTCAAAAGTTTTTGCACACCCTCAGATCTTGTCAAGTCTTTATCTAACTTGTATGTTTACAGCAAAGAAATCACTGGAACCCAATACTTGTTTATTACAAGTAATACATTTTTTAAAAAATCCATAAGGGATCCAGCACAGGTGATTGAAATGATCAGCTCACTATCAACCCCCTGAAGCTGCTTGATAATGAGTAGATCATGTGAATCACCTGTGCTGGAGCAGCAAGAGATCTAACACCTGCAGGACAGGTGGTCCTCCAGGAGAGGTTTGAGAAGCACTGGATTAGACCACCCTTACTGATCTGCTTAAATATTGACATAATGATTGATCCTGGTTTTTCTTAATTTTTTTTGTTATATACATGATTTATACTTTGGGCAACAGTTTTCCTACCTTTCTGTTATACAACCAATATGAGACTATTACACAAGAACAAAATATAAAAAAATTGTAACGATTACAGAAAATATTGGGGTGTGCAAAAACTTTTGACTGGTGGTGTGTATACAAAAGAAAGTAATAAAAGGATGATTTAAATAATGTAGTGCACAATTTACAATCAAGTGTAGGGTACTTCAAAACTACAGCTGTTGATTCAGGTAAAGGTGAACTTAAGAATTTCAGGACAGGTTTGCAAAGTGAAAAGAGGTACAATATAATCTCCCGCGCAATAATTTTTAGTAATAAGTGTTAGAGCAGTAATGGTAGACTTAAGTAGAATATAGAAATGATACTCCATATGTGACTTACAGCATTTGATGCAGCAGTTTTGAGATGAACTCCATCATGCATAAATTGCCCAGGAGTGTTACACCTTGTAAGCGGGTGATGTACAAAAATGCTTAAATAAACATAAGTAGCCAATATACTGTTCGCAAACCCGTGAGCCTTGTCAATCTTACCCTGATTGGCACCAGCCTTCTGCCTGCATCTCTGGGTGACGCTAAAGAGGATCATCTTAATCCCTGAATACTGCCTGCAGAAGAAATGCAGATCCTGCTCCATTAATGTGGTAAAAACTTGAGACGTTACCCAGGTCATTCCCACCGCAATGGATGAGGTGGACATCTAGTTCTGGTCTTCCTCGTAGGGACTGGTCGAAGAAGGCGAGGAAGCGTGGCAGTCTGCAATGATCCAGACACTAGCTGGATGGGAAAAAGACATTGTAACAGTTAGAAGTATATCATACCGTAGGTCATAGAAAAAAGGCAAATCGAAATTGTACTCATTACAAGACCTCCACACAATTATTTGTCAATAACTCCCACGGCTTAGTTGAACAAAAAAAAGTCTGCAGTACAGTTTTACATTACATAGCAATGAAACGGCAACCATTACTCACTTTTGAGGCATTGTGTAGTTGTATATGTGTGCAGCCACGCGTTTTCCTGAAAGAGAGAAGGAACCATTCGAACAGATATTTTTGAGGCCCAATATCAACAATTAACAGGACCCAAATAAAAATATCCTTCAAGCTCTTAACCCAAAACGCTACTATTAACGCACACCTGCAGAACCCCGTACTTCTTTCATGTAACTTGGAGAATACACCTTATCTAATCAATAACAGCATTCAGTGGCATAACTTCTTCGTTAGTCAGCTTAATGAGTTAATTGCCATCCGCAGCCTATTGTAAGAACGGCATGTCGTGATGCCAATAGTTATAACTTTGTCGGTATGTTATGGTTAATTACATAGCCAACCTACAGGAAACTTAGTTGTAACCTAGCTAGCGAATAACATCAGTTAGCTAACATTAATTAACGACTTAGACACACATCACACTCCATTTCACAGTCACAACAGTATGTTTGCCAGCTAGGTAACATAAACTTAGATTTGGAGAACAAATTTTACAATGCAATTTTAGCAAGAATATCTTTCAACATAGCTAGCAAGCTAGCAACCATATAAGATCACATGCTGACGACTTACTCAGCTGAGGTTATACACTGTGTACTTACACTCGGTCACCGTTACAAGGTCACTCATCTTATATGTAATGTCTGCCAAATATTCACATGTAAGTAATTAGGTACTAAGATTACTTTGGTACTGAGCAACCTTTGCACTTCACCTTCATTTGCAGACTTCCAGTGTTCTGACAATTTGTGCTGCCTTGTCAAAAATGCTACCGTAATGTAAAGTGATCGTAAAGTCTTTGTTTTCGCCTTAAAATTGCAATATGAATCAGTTTACAGTAGTAACTTTGTAATTTGTTATAGTTTTTTATAACATAAGCAGATGTTATAATGAGTTGGATAAGTTGTTTATAGATACATGCTACATGCCATTATCATCTCATTTCTACATTTCTACACAAAAATTTATTTTTATGATTTTTGAAGATACTTTAGATGTGAACAAAGTAACAGCCCAAGATTTTAGGTCTGCGCAAGCGCAGAACCGCAAAGTAGCATATTTTGATAGGTAGCAAAAATTGACGGAACACCGGCACCGAATGTGCCGTGAGATTTGGTCAGGACCATAGATGTATTCCATAAGCAAGGAGCAGTCAGGTGGGCGAGTGTCATTGGGTCCTCGTCAATCCACCCCCTCGTCCCTCCCCGGATCTTGAGCCACTCTCTCGTCCAAAAAGAATCACATCTGGTTTCAAAATGACAAGATGGCGCTGATCAAAATACCGAAATTGAAGCTTCATAAATGGTATTCAGAAACCAATGGGTGGTGTCACGGTGGCTTCATCCATGTTTTTCAACAGTCTACACTCATCCACACTGTCATCGGTTAACTAGCCCCGCCCATTCGAAATTTTAATCAATTAACTTGCCCCACCCACTCACACTGTCATTCACTTAACTCACCCCACCCACCCAACTGGCATACACATAACTAGCCCCACTAATTATTTTTGGGAAATAGCCCCACCCACACTGTCAGTCACTTGACTTGTCCCACCTATCCAAATTGTTATTCAATTGACCAGCCCTACCCATCCACACGGTCATTCACTTAACTAACCCCACCCATCCAAACTATCATTCATTTAACAAACCCCACCCACCCACTCTGTCATTCACTGAACTCCCCTGCACATTGCTCTCAATTACAATATAAACCATTACTTTAAGGGAAATAGGAGGCTGTACTGAGCTCAGGTTTGTCAAATGGTACATTTTCTTTTCCAACAAAGGGGCCTGGGGCTCATCCATACCGCAGAGGTCTTCAAGACCGTGTGTCCCCAGCTCGACCAACTGCAGCATGAAATCTGCTCTGCCATAAAGGTGCAGTATTCCTCAGCCAGCTACACCAGGCAATCTGCTCTGCAATTATGGCACTGTATGTCTCTGCCGAATACACCAGAAAATCTGCTCTGTTTGAAGGTACAGTATTTCTCAGCGGGCGACAACAGGAAATCAGCTCTATCATAAAGGTACAGTATTCCTCAGCTAACTACTCCAGGAAATCAGCTCTATCATAAAGGTACAGTATTCCTCAGCTAACTACTCCAGGAAATCAGCTCTATCATAAAGGTACAGTATTCCTCAGCTAACTACTCCAGGAAATCAGCTCTATCATAAAGGTACAGTATTCCTCAGCTAACTACTCCAGGAAATCAGCTCTATCATAAAGGTACAGTATTCCTCAGCTAACTACTCCAGGAAATCAGCTCTATCATAAAGGTACAGTATTCTTCAGCTAACTACTCCAGGAAATCAGCTCTTTCATAAAGGTACAGTATTCCTCAGCTAACTACTCCAGGAAATCAGCTCTATCATAAATGTACTGCATTCCTCAGCCAACCACACCCAGAAATCTGCTCTCTCAGTGAGTCTGTAAATGAGATGTGGGAAAGATTTAAGGGGGTTTTACTTGATTCACAATGCAAATTCATTCCAAAGGTGTCCAAAAGTAAGCTGAAAAAGCAGAATCCTCCATGGATGACCACAGCTATTCGTAGGAGTTTGAGGGAAAAGGGGAATCTTTATAAGATGTACATAAAGGACAACAATGAGAATACTAAGGCTGAATACTGTAAAATGCGGGTTGCGGTCAAAAAAGAGCTGAGGAATGCTAGAAGACTGTATGAAAGGCAAATTGCGGAAGGGGCAAAAACTAATCCTAAGTGCTTCTTTCAGTACTGTTGCAGAAAAAGGAAAGTCAAAGAGGAGGTTAAGTGCATGAAGAATAAAGATGGATCGCTGCTATATTATCACAAGGATATTGCGTATACCTTAAACAGTTACTTTGTTGAGAATTTTACCTCGGAGCGGGTTTTTATTTGGCCAGAGGGCATGTCTAATGCTCAAGATTATTTAGCGGAAATTGAGGCTAGGGTTAATGAAGTATTAGACAAGTTGCATAAACTAAAGGCAGATAAGGCAGCGGGTCCTGATGGCTTATATCCTAGAGTGCTCAGGGAAGTTAGTGAGATCATCTCTAAACCATCTTTAGAAACTGGAGAAATACCAAATGATTGGAAGCAGGGCAATATAATACCAATATATAAGAAAGGGGACCGTACTGAGCCAGGAAATTACAGGCCAGTCAGTTTAACTTGCATTGCATGCAAAATACTGGAATCTATCATGAAAGACGAGCTGGAATTATTTCTTGAACGTAATAATATCTTGAAGGATAGCCATCATGGTTTCCGTAAAGGAAGGTCATGCCTGACAAACCTTCTGGAATTCTTTGAAGAGGCCACCTAGACTTAAGATCAGAGCAGGGCTTATGACATCATATATTTGGATTTTCAGAAAGCATTTGACACAGTACCGTATAAGAAACTAATTTTTAAAATGAGCTCTGTAGGAGTTACAGGAGGTATTCTGGAGTGAATTCGAAACTGGTAACAGGACAGAACACAAAGAGTGGTGGTCAGTGGTATCTCATCTGATCTAGGTAGGGTGGAGAGTGGAGTCCCTCAGGGATCGGTGTTGGGACCCCGGCTGTTCCTTATCTGCATTAATGACCTTGATAAGAATATTGAGAGCAAATTAGTTAAATTTGCAGATGATACTAAATTGGGAGGTTTGGCAAATAGTTTAGAGTCCACTAAAGTGATTCAGGATGATTTGGATAGAATCCAGAATTGGGCAGAAATGTGGCAAATGAAATTTAATGTCGTGAAATATAAAGTTGTACATGTAGGTAATATAGTCATTAGACAGGATTACTTCATGGGAGGTTTTAAACTGGAATGTGCTCCACATGAAAAAGATCTGGGAGTGATTGTTGACCAAACCCTCACAGGTTCTAGCCATTGTGCCGTAGTAGTTAAAAAAGCCAATCAGATGCTGGGATACATTGCCAAAAGTATTGAGTGAAAATCCAAGGAGATGATACTTCTCTTTTACAACATATTCATCAGACCACATCTGGAGTATTGTGTACAGTTCTGGGGTCCATACTTTAAGAAAGATATAGAGGCTTTAGAAATAGTTCAGAGAAGAGCCACTAAGCTAATTCCAGGTATGAAAGATGAAAGCTATGAGAAGAAGCTGAAGATCCTTAATCTCTTTAGTCTTAGGAAAAAGAGACTTAGGGGTGATCTGATTGAGGTCTTTAAATATGTTAGGGAGCTTGTCAATATACTGAACGCATTCAAATTTGAACAGGCGGTCAAAAGGGAACAAGTCTCCGTTCGTGTTCAGCTAAAAAACGAATGGCAGAGTGTTCAAAAATGAACAAGCATGCGTTCATTTTTGACCAGACGGCATGCAAAAACGAACGCAGCTACCCTCTCTTGCGTTACAAAATGAATCTGCTCTCCACTTTGCAAAATTTACACCAACATGCGTAAATATTTCCTTCTTACGAGAAAAAAATTCCCCGTCTCCCATCCTGCAGAATTTAAAAGTATATTGTAAGGTACATGCCTATTACACGACAGTTTTCACGTCAACCAAAAAATCCTACCAAATCTCCAGTTTCGAGATTATATCTTTACCGATCGTCGGTCTTCCGCCATACGTTTACACTTTTCATCGAGTTCGATATGATGCTTTAACACATTCCACACTCAAGACCGGAGATAAATTGTGATTCAATGGTACCGGGGTACGTTCAGTCAGCCAAAACATTCAAATGTTGCTGTGTGAATACTTTACTGGAATGAACATCGCTTCCGTATGGTGTCAGTATGCCACTTTTTCCTTCTTATATAAAAAAGCATTTTAGAATTCCAAATCATGATGTGACCGCTAGGCAATTTGTATGCAAAAGATTGTAAATAAATTAAATTAAATAGGCTACATTAAAATTATAGTTTACGCATTGTATCACATCATCTGCGTGACAGCCCAAGTTTAATTCTACTATTCTGTGAGAATAAGAACTAACTAAGATAACTTAGTCCCGCTCATATCAAATTGCAAAATTATCCGCAATATTAATCCTTTCTTTTTAAACATGTGGCGCAAGCCAAAAAAAAAAAAAAAAAATGCCACACTTTACAGCCCACTACGTACACTATGAGTTCTGCAATGATATTCAGATTTTGTTCCATTGATTGTCAAATATTTTGTTGGCTACCATTTGTCATATTGTTTTAATTTATTGTACAGTATTTTTTTCAGATTGAAGTCACAACACATGAAACCGCCGCTCTGATTTCGATTAACATCAAGTGTCATTGATACATAGCCGAGATTTTCTGGATTATGAGCAGTGGTGGGTGGTGGACAGAGGACAAGGAGGGCGATAAACATGTCTTTAAACTGCTTATTAGTCTTCATCTGTTTTCAGTCAATTTCCCTGGTAAAAGACACTTGAACTCTCCCCTCTCAGGTGTAGCTAATTGTCTTCGTTAAGACGAGAAATCAAACGCACCAGTTGAACGCAAAAAAGAGCGCATTTCAATCTTTTTCAATGAAACAATCATTATGTACAGGTTTGACGACTTGCTTAGGATGTGACAAAATTTAACTCTCAAAATCCACAGTGGTTTTTTTGTGAAGAGTTGCCTATTAAGACATGTGAATTAAACATTTTATAGAATTTATTATTCACTCACATTACATATACATATACATTTCATTATAAGGGAAACTAACATGTTGACAACAATGATTGAAATCGGGTCACTAATCTCATCCGTTTCAAGGGATGTTTTCCGCCCCCTTGGTTTTCCATCC
This sequence comes from Gymnothorax javanicus, assembly GCA_029692085.1. NCBI lineage: Eukaryota > Metazoa > Chordata > Actinopteri > Anguilliformes > Muraenidae > Gymnothorax > Gymnothorax javanicus. Next base: position 2,517,126 of record CM056206.1, on the reverse strand, counting down.
ACCGCCCGCCACTGATTATGAGAGAGGAAGACATTAGCCACTGTGTCATGACACACCCATGTAAAGATTGTACTGGAACATTTCAAAATGTCGGGACAATGGCGAAGGGTTGCTGATGGACTAGTGGATACACCCAAGTTGTTACAGTAAGAACTTGCCCCAAAACCTGTAACAACTTGGACAAGATCAAATTACCTCACTGAATGACTTTCTACCTTTTTTTATTTCAGAAAGATGCCTCGAAATTACAAACGAATAACGAAACGTGGCAATGCCATAAGAGAATGACTCAAGAGGTTCCTTACAGTAGCTTTGTGGGATAATAGTAGTAAGGCATCCCCCTTAACTTGCCTACTTAAGTGGGAAACACTTCTCTCTTAATAAGCAAATTCTTAGTGTTACAAAATGCCCCACAACCTGTAGAAAACGACCCCTCCTGTAACAAACTACCCCATATATGGGGTAGCTGATTATAGCTGATTATTTTCAGTCATAATGGCAAATTTATTGTTCTCGACACCCTTAAAATCTTGCTATAAATCTTTATCGTTGGGTGATATTTTTTATTACATAATGTAACTTTATCTGACGTAGAAAAAATCAGATAGGCATACAGAAAAACACAACCGCGAGACCACGAAGACGACGGCGGGCAAAGAGGTGCAAGTTTCGCGTTTTCCAAATTCTGATACCACGTCGCCAGTCAAATGTAGGCCTACATTTCAGAAAAAGAAATGAGTGACAACAATATTTTATATAACTGATGCATAAATCAGAGAGAAGACTCCAGCTGTAACACCGATAATTTCTATCTATAAAATCTTTCTTTAGTAAATGACAGAAAACGGGGAGATGGCGTTAACCGTGTAGACTGTCACATACATCGACAAAATCTGCAATAAAAAACTCAGAACAGTTGACTGCAAACAGAAATTCTTGGATTGTGAACATTTTATGATGAACGGAGTTAAGTTTTATCTGAATGGCGTTCAGTTTTAGATGAATGCATCAGGCCTTGGTCAGGCATCGGGAAATGAACGCATCAGAAAATGAACAGAGGGGTGTTCATTATCGAACGCAGTGACCAGGTTTGCAGCCTTGAACGCATCCAAAAATGAACAGGCGTCCGTTCAAAAATGAACGCGTTCACTGTTCAGAATATTGACAAGCTCCCTTAAAGGGATTAACAAAGTGAATTATGTAGGATTCCTTCAGCCAAGTTTTGTTAGTAGAACTCGGGGTCACAAATGGAAGTTGACCAAAGGTAAATTTAGTACTGATATTAGGAAATATTTTTTCACCGAAAGAGTAATTTCGATGTGGAATAGCTTGCCTAGAGCAGGCTTGACTTAAAGCTAGATACCATTGAGTCATTCAGTATCTGAAGTGATATATTCACGATAGTAAAAAGAAACTGGTGAGCCTAGGGCTGAATGGCCTGATCTCGCCACTCATGTTATGTTATGTTATTTTATAGTATTTCTTGGTCAAATATACACGGAAATCTTGTAGTAGTCTCAGTGGACTGACTGTTGTGTACTGGGATATGAAAGTGAAGGCGAGAGGATCCAATTGCGAAGAAGTAAGAGGTAGTTTTATTTGCATCTGGAGCAAGGCTTTAGACTCAAAGGTGAATATAAACAACACTTCCCAAAAATTACAAAGGTTGTGCTAGACAAACAGACAAACAAAGTCTGCTAAAATATACAAGCAAATGATACACGAAATGTCTACACACTGAGCTACATCAAGACTTCGCACCGAACTGGTGCGAGAGCCTGACATATATAGACTTAATTGGGTAACAAGGTGATTAGGCGCAGCTTTAGAGTGTGAAGTTGATTGTGCAGGAACAGGCCGGGGCTCAGAACTCTGGTGATACGGACCGTTGTGGGCGAGGCATGACAAATCTGCTCTGTTATAAAGGTACAGTATTCCTCAGCTAACTTCACCAGGAAATCTGCTCTGTTATAAAGGTACTGTATTGACAAATCATCATTAAAGGTCCCATATTATGCTGTATTTAGTCATTTATGTCCAATGGGTCTTTAAAATAATGTCAAGAATTCAGTTACAAAAAAAAAAACCCACACACATCCAGGCCTAGTGAGACCTTTTCTCTCACCCCGTCTGTGCTGGCCTGAAACACAAGCTGTTTTGAGTGGGCGGGAAGGCTATGCTGATGAGGCGCTGCTCTGATTGGCTGCCCGGCCGCTTCGATTCCGGGGGAGGGTGCAGACCCAAAAAACCAGGAAACCAAGATGGCAGGTATTTCAGGACAGCTCTCTGCGGCATCTATTGCTGTAAGACCGTGCTTGTTTGATCCCAAATCCGACCCTAAACGGGAGGAGGACGCAGTTGAAGTATTTCAGCAACGTTTACAGCAAGATGTCGATGAGTGGCAAGTTATAATTTTAGTGTTTTGCTTGTGCTGTCTCACCTTGCATGCATGTGATTGTAGCTGTACTGTTATATAGTCATGTTATATACCCACTTAGCTATCCGGAGGAAACTTTGCTAAAAGCTCCTGTTAACCATTTCTTCCAAAACGAAACACAATTTTGACACCAAGCTACTAAATGAGTTTGTAGCAAAAACACACAAACGGTGCAAGCGTTGCTTATGTGGAGCTAACGAATCATTAACTTCTCCCGGAAATCTGAATCCGACTTCCACTTCTTTTTCGGCTTTTTATTAGCCAGAAAAATTTTCAAAGTTGGATGAAATTCCGCCACGGCAATGCAGAGAAATCGTTTGTTATAACAGACATGTTATAGTGCGTTTCGCAATTGCTTTCACCGCAGTAGGATCAGAGAGCTAGCCCACACCACGGCGAAGTACTCGGGTGACCCCGGTCATAGATAAGTAAAACAACCATTTCACAGCAGCAGTAAACAAACCCAAACACATAACCTAAGCTCCGCAAAGCCTACGTCTCATCTAAGTGCAGCCTTATCAGCTCAACTTTGCAGACACACACAACACCTCTCCGGTTAGCTTCAACTGTAGCGGCTACAGTCAGGTAACATTATGATGAAACTACCACCTTGATGATGACCAAAGTAACACAAGCATACCAATCTGAATTACTGTATATAAGTTAACCAGGAGCATTTTTTAAGTAGCACAGAACGCGAACTCACATACGGTAGTAACCGAGCGGTCATTATAACGACAGAGACAAACGTTACCCCTGCAATGCTGGTTGTACAGATGGTAAGTTCTGTTACCATGAAAAGTTGTACCAAGCATCCAAATTACAAACAAGTATAAAAAGTTAGCTTCAAATGAGGTTTATGTTCACACACCTTCTGTTGAATTTTTCTTTGATATAATTTACTCTGGCATATTTAGGACACGAACATTAGCAACAGTAACTTAGCTATGTTAGCCGCAGTGCTACAGCCTCATTCAACAGGCTATCACGTTAGGTAGGCTTATGCAGTAAAGCAACACAAAATGGTAAAAGTTATTGCTTCCGCGTCTGTGAGTCACGGACAGTTGGTACCGATCCAGGCTTTTTGCTGCATTTGATTTGGCTCGGAAGTTGGAAACCGGTGCTGGGAAAGACGTCATACCCGAGCTGACTGCGTTCTATTAAGTAAGTCAGAAAACTGAATGTGGGTCAGTGGTGTGTCCAATGGCCAGGATAGCTTTTATTAGCTATTGTTAACTGTGCTAGTTGATAACAATGCATTACTCGGTATTATTTGCGTGCAAACACAGTATCAACAATTCCGCCAGTAAACTCTATTCAGTTCTGTGTCTATGACTGATTTAATGAAACAGAAATGACACAGAATTGCAAATTTACAGTTTGCTATTACAGCTTTTGTTGACTATTCATTTACAGTGCAGCCATCTTGAACTTGGAACTTGGGGTAGGTGAGGAATCTCCGACTTTGCAAGTTGGAAATCCAACTTCAGGGGGCGTTCAAATAGAAATTTCCGAATGGGAGCTCGGAAATCCCAAATTCCCAGTACAAATCGAACGCAGCATTAATCTTCAGATATTTTACAAAGCCTGCATTTGAGGCTAGTTGTTAGTGCTAACTATCGTTAGAGGTCCTGCTAGCCACCCGTAACACGTTAGCTTCACTTACATTATTTGCTGTTATATCATTGCTTACAGCTTGTGGCTCGGAGCGCTTAGTCAATGCAACTGCTCCAGGTTTGAGAAGCAGCTGAGACGCATATCCAGCTTCGAATTATCCTTTAGTGACAAAGCTGTCTTCGGTGAAATTTCTTTCTTTCTTTCTTTCCTAGCTAAGACTGTGGAGTCTCTTGTCAGCAATCAACTTAAGGAACTAAACTTAAGGAATTTTTTATTTCAAACAATATTTTATCTGAGCATCAGTCAGGCTTTAGGAAGAAGCACAGCACGACTACAGCAGCTTTAAAAGTAGTCGGTGATTTTATCAAATCCTTGGATAATAAGGAACATTGTGCAGCCGTTTTATTGACTTGTCAAAAGCCTTCGATACTGTTGATCATTTAATCCTTAAAGACAGTCTGCGTAGTATTGGTCTGTCTGAACAATCTCTCTGTTGGTTTGAGAACTATAAGCTGCAGGCTTACTTCAAAATATCTTGAAGTAAAAAATGGCGTGCCACAGGACTCAGTCTTAGGACCACTGTTATTCACACTTTCTATCAACAGTATCGGTCAAAACATTCCAAATGCGAGGTTTCATTTACAAGTATACGTGGATGACACTGTTATTTATTGCTCCGCTTCAACACAGCACCAGACCCTCTGTCTTCTGCAGATGGCATTTGCTGCTGTAGAGGAAACGCTGACTAAGTTAAAATTGTGTTTGAATCCAGATAAAATGAATCTCATGGTGTTCACAAATTCAAAGGAAAAGTCACTGAACCTGCCTTCTATCGTGACACTCCAGGGTGATGTGATTGAGTATTGAGTCTGTTTCTTCTTATAAATACCTTGGGTTTTAAATTGATGATTCTTTGTCTTTCAAGCTTCATTTTGAGCTGCTTGTAAAGAAAATGAAACTGAAACTGGGTTTTTATTTCTGAAATAAGTCCTGTTTTTCCTCTGCTGCAAAGAAAGGCTTGTTGATGGCTTTTATGCCTTTGATCGACTATGGTGATGTTTTATAACATAACATGAGTGGCGAGAAGAGGCCGTTCAGCCCAACTAGGCTCGCCAGTTTCTTTTAACTATTGTGAATATATCACTTCAGATACTCAATGACTCCCAAGGTTTCTGCCTCAACAGTATGGTCAGGCAAGCTGTTCCACACTGAAATTACTCTTTGGGTGAAAAAATATTTCCTAATATCAGTGCTAAATTTACCCTTGGTCAACTTCCATTTGTGACTCCGAGTTCCACTAACAGAACTTGGCCGAAGGAATCCTACATAATTCACTTTGTTAATCCCTTTAACATATTTAAAGACCTCAATCAATCAGTCCACAGAACTGTATACAATACTCCAGATGTGGTCTGACGAATGTGTTGAACAAGAGAAGTATCATATATGCATGCATCTTCTCAATGCCTTAAATCTTTGGACACGGTGTATCATGGAGCACTGAGGTTCATAGCTAACCTCATGGCACTAACTCATCATTGTATTTTGTATGAGTGAGTTGGTTGGCCACCTTTGACAATACGTAGACAAAGTCATTGGCATGACTTTATTTATAAGGCTATTCTGCATTTTCTTCCCTCATACTTATGTAATTTTATTCAAGTAAAAGATGTTGGAAGCTATTGTCTTCACTCTGTGACTCAGTCACAATACTTGTTTTTGCTAAGTGTTCCCAAAGTCCGCCTGGAAATGGGTAAAAGGAGTTTCACATATGCTGCTCCTGCAGCTTGGAATCTGCTGCAGAAAGAGTTGTGTCTGAAGGAGCTTGTCTCCTTAAATATTTTAAAATGTCGTTTTGAGGCATTAGAGAAAGATGTATCAGGCTGTCGATGCTTTGACTGATGGCTTTCTGCTCTGTGACTCTGTTAGCTTGTGTCTGTAAATTGCTCTGTGTGTTTTCTGTTTAATTATGCTGCTGACAGTCTTGGCCAGGACCCTCTTGTAAATGAGATTGCTAATCTCAATGAGGTCTTCCTGGTTAAATAAAGTTTAAATTAAAAAAATTAAATAAATATTGCTCAGCATACTACACCAGGAAATCTGCTCTGCCGTAAAGGTAAAATATTCCTCTGCCAACAACACCAGGAAATCTGCTGTGTTATAAAGGTACTGTTTTGTTCAGCAAACTACACCAGGAAGTGTGCTCTATTATAAAGGTACAGTATTCCACAGTCAACTACACCAGAAAATTTGTTCTGATATAAAAGTACAGTTTTTTCTCTACTAACTACATACGGAATTCTGCTGTGTCATAAATGTACAGTACTCCTCAGCTAACCATCCCAGGAAATTTCCTCTGTTATAAAGACACAATATTCCTCAGCCTACTACACCAGGAAATCTTCTTTGTGACAAAGGTTCAGCATTACACCGCTGACTACACCAGGAAATCTGCTGTGTCATAAAGGTACAGTATTCCTCAGCCAACTACACCAGGAAATCTGCTGTGTCATAAAGGTACAGTATTCCTCAGCTAACTACACCAGGAAATCTGCTGTGTCATAAAGGTACAGTATTCCTCAGCTAACTACTCCAGGAAATCTGCTGTGCGATAAAGGTACAGTATTCCTCAGCTAACTACTCCAGGAACTTTAAGTCATAAATATACAGTTTTCCAAGGCAGCAACATCAAGAAATCTGCTCTCTAAGTAAGCTACAATATTCCTCGGCCAGCTACACTGGGATATCTGCTCTTTTATGAAGGTACGTTATCCTAAACACCAGCATTTGCGAATCCTGTATGTGATTTTTTTAGTGTTACAATATGAGTTTGTGTTTCGGCCGGTGTTTTTTGTCTCTTTGGCTGCGTATTTGTAGCTAATCTGCCAGCCTGTGCATTGCTCTTTCTAACAGAAGGGGGCAGCGGAATGGTACAGGACCATGTACTCTCACTTTAAGCCAGATGAGGGGGTGAGTGCCTCAGCTTGCATCAACCATGTTTTTCTTAAACTATAGAGGGGGGGAAAATGTACTAAAAGAAGTGTTATAGTCAGTGATTTATATTCTCCAATGGCCCAGAGATGAGCGCCACTGTGTGTTCTTACATGATGACCTATCACCTCTGACCTCTGGTGTTGTGTTCTTACACGATGACCTATCACCTCTGACCTCTGGTGTTCTCTAGCAGACTCTGGAGGAGCAGCTAAGGAGGCTGGTACTGCTGGTGGATACAGTGTGTGTGGATATGCACAAATCTCACAGCATCTACAGCCAGCTTTTCAGCAGGTACTGCAGTGTGTGTGTGAATGTGAGTACAGCTCTGCAGCAGGTACTGCAGTGTGTGTGTGAATGTGAGTACAGCTCTGCAGCAGGTACTGCAGTGTGTGTGTGAATGTGAGTACAGCTCTGCAGCAGGTACTGCAGTGTGTGTGAGAGTGTGAGTACAGCTCTGCAGCAGGTACTGCAGTGTGTGTGAGAGTGTGAGTACAGCTCTGCAGCAGGTACTGCAGTGTGTGTGTGAATGTGAGTACAGCTCTGCAGCAGGTACTGCAGTGTGTGTGTGAATGTGAGTACAGCTCTGCAGCAGGTACTGCAGTGTGTGTGTGAATGTGAGTACAGCTCTGCAGCAGGTACTGCAGTGTGTGTGTGAATGTGAGTACAGCTCTGCAGCAGGTACTGCAGTGTGTGTGAATATGAGCATAGCTATACAGCACATACTACAGTGTGTGTGGATGTGAGCACAGCTGTACAGCAAGTATTACAGTGTGTGTGGATGTGAGCATTTTGTCAGTTTCTGTGCTTTTTTTTAATCTGTGTATGTGTCTGTATCGGTTTGTCTGAGTGTTTATATGCATGCTTTTTTATTGCGGCTCTGAATACAATGTGTTTATGATTTTCTAACAGTTCTGTCAAAGTGGACATCTTCAGCACCTCCTATCGGCTGTTGGAAAAAATGGTGAGGACCTTTTTTCTTCAGACACACACACCTACATGCACAATTCCACACAATACACGTGCACGTGCGCACACACACACCCACACACACACATTGACACATACAAAGAAACAAACACACAGACACACACACATGATCACTGGTTTTTGGATTCTGCTTTCATTGTCCTGCATTGTGCCCTGCTGGTTTTCGGATTTTGTCTATTTATGACTGCGATTTGTGCCCGGTTATTCTGTACCACAGTCCTACCTCTGGCCTTTGACTTGGACTAGTTGGCACTGATTCATTAAACTGTGCAAAACCTACTCTCCTGTCTGTGTCTGAATCCTTACACTCCTGCCTGTGTCTGAATCCTTACACTCCTGTCTGTGTCTGAATCCTTATACTCCTGCCTGTGTCTGAATCCTTACACTCCTGTCTGTGTCTGAATCCTTACACTCCTGTCTGTGTCAGAATCCTTACACTCCTGTCTGAGTCTGAATCCTTACACTCCTGTCTGAGTCTGAATCCTTACACTCCTGTCTGTGTCTGAATCCTTACACTCCTGTCTGTGTCTGAATCCTTACACTTCTGTCTGTGTCAGAATCCTTACACTCCTGTCTGTGTCTGAATCCTTACACTCCTGTCTGTGTCTGAATCCTTACACTCCTGTCTGTGTCTGAATCCTTACACTCCTGTCTGTGTCAGAATCCTTACACTCCTGTCTGTGTCTGAATCCTTACACTCCTGTCTGTGTCAGAATCCTTACACTCCTGTCTGTGTCCGAATCCTTACACTCCTTTCTGTGTCTGAATCCTTACACTCCTGTCTGTCTCTGAATCCTTATACTCCTGCCTGTGTCTGAATCCTTACACTCCTGTCTGTGTCTGAATCCTTACACTCCTGTCTGTGTCAGAATCCTTACACTCCTGTCTGAGTCTGAATCCTTACACTCCTGCCTGTGTCTGAATCCTTACTCTCCTGTCTGTGTCTGAATTCTTACACTCCTGTCTGTGTCAGAATCCTTACACTCCTGTCTGTGTCTGAATCCTTATACTTCTGTCTGTGTCTGAATCCTTACACTCCTGTCTGTGTCTGAATCCTGACACTCCTGTTTGTGTCAGAATCCTTACACTCCTGTCTGTGTCTGAATCCTTACACTCCTTTCTGTGTCTGAATCCTTACACTCCTGTCTGTGTCAGAATCCTTACACTCCTGTCTGTGTCTGAATCCTTACACTCCTGCCTGTGTCTGAATCCTTACTCTCCTGTCTGTGTCTGAATCCTTATACTCCTGTCTGTGTCTGAATCCTTACTCTCCTGTCTGTGTCAGAATCCTTACACTCCTGTCTGTGTCTGAATCCTTACACTCCAGTCTGTGTCTGAATCCTTACACTCCTGTCCGTGTCTGAATCCTTACACTCCCGTCAGTGTCTGAATCCTTACACTCCTGTCTGTGTCTGAATCCTTACACTCCTGTCTGTATCTGAATCCTTACCCTCCTGTCTGTGTCAGAATCCTTACACTCCTGTCTGTGTCTGAATCCTTGCACTCCTGTCTGTGTCAGAATCCTTACACTCCTGTCTGTGTCTGAATCCTTACACTCCTGTCTGTGTCTGAATCCTTACACTCCCGTCAGTGTCTGAATCCTTATACTCCTGTCTGTGTCTGAATGCTTAGTCCTTCCCTGTCTAGCATACACACTGGCAAATACTCTTTTGCACTCAGGAGCATACAGACACCCTAGCACTCTGTTACATTCAGTAGCTCACACGTTGGCTCGTGTTCTGTTACATTTAGCAGCACACACATTGGCTTGTGTTCTGTTACATGCAGTAGCACACACATGGGCTAGTGTTCTGTTACATGCAGTAGCACACACATTTGCTAATGATCTGTTACATGCAGTAGCACAGACATTGGCTAATGTTCTGTTACATGCAGTAGCACACACATTGGCTTGTGTTCTGTTACATGCAGTAGCACACACATGGGCTAGTGTTCTGTTACATGCAGTAGCACACACATTGGCTGATGATCTGTTACATGCAGTAGCACAGACATTGGCTAATGTTCTGTTACATTCAGTAGCACACACATTGGCTTGTGTTCTGTTACATGCAGTAGCACACACATGGGCTAGTGTTCTGTTACATGCAGTAGCACACACATTGGCTAATGTTCTGTTACATGCAGTAGCACAGACATTGGCTAATGTTCTGTTACATGCAGTAGCACACACATTGGCTTGTGTTCTGTTACATGCAGTAGCGCACACATTGGCTAATGATCTGTTACATGCAGTAGCACAGACATTGGCTAATGTTCTGTTACATTCAGTAGCACACACATTGGCTTGTGTTCTGTTACATGCAATAGCACACACATGGCTTGTGTTCTGTTACATGCAGCACACACATTGGCTAATGTTCTGTTACATGCAGTAGCACACACATTGGCTAATGTTCTGTTACATGCAGTAGCACACACATTGGCTAATGTTCTGTTACATGCAGTAGCACACACATTGGCTAATGTTCTGTTACATGCAGTAGCACACACATTGGCTAATGTTCTGTTACATGCATTGGCACACACTTGCTTGTGTTCTGTTACATGCAGTAGCACACACATGGGCTAGTGTTCTGTTACATGCAGTAGCACACACATTGGCTAATGTTCTGTTTCTGTTACATGTTCAGTAGCAGTAGCACACACATTGGCTAATGTTCTGTTACATGCAGTAGCACACACATTGGTTCTGTTAATGTTCTGTGGCTAAACATGCAGTAGCACACACATTGGGCTAATGTTCTGTTACATAGCACACACATTGGTTCTAATGTTCTGTTCTGTTACATGCAGTAGCACACACATTGGCTAATGTTCTGTTACATGCAGTAGCACAGACATTGGCTAATGTTCTGTTACATGCAGTAGCACACACATTGGCTTGTGTTCTGTTACATGCAGTAGAACACACATGGGCTAGTGTTCTGTTACATGCAATGCACACACATTTCTAATGATCTGTTACATGCAGTAGCACAGACAGCACTGTTACACATTGGCATTGGCTTGTGTTCTGTTACATGCAGTAGCACACACATGGGCTAGTGTTCTGTTACATGCAGTAGCACACACATTGGCTAATGATCTGTTACATGCAGTAGCACAGACATTGGCTAATGTTCTGTTACATTCAGTAGCACACACATTGGCTTGTGTTCTGTTACATGCAGTAGCACACACATTGGCTAGTGTTCTGTTACATGCAGTAGCACAGACATTGGCTTGTGTTCTGTTACATTCAGTATCACAGACATTGGCTAATGTTCTGTTACATTGGCACACACAATGTTCTGTTACATGCAGTAGCACACACATTGGCTAGTGTTCTGTTACATGCAGTAGCACACACATTGGCTAGTGTTCTGTTACATTCAGTAGCACACACATTGGCTAATGTTCTGTTACATTCAGTAGCACACACATTGGCTAGTGTTCTGTACATCTGTTACATTGGCTAGTGTTCTGTTACATTCAGTAGCTCACACATTGGCTAATGTTCTGTTACATTCAGTGGCACACACATTGGCTTGTGTTCTGTTACATTCAGTAGCACACACATTGGCTAATGTTCTGTTACATTCAGTAGCACACACATTGGCTAATGTTCTGTTACATTCAGTAGCACACACATTGGCTAATGTTCTGTTACATTCAGTGGCACACACATTGGCTTGTGTTCTGTTACATTCAGTAGCTCACACATTGGCTTGTGTTCTGTTACATTCAGTAGCACACACATTGGCTAATGTTCTTTTACATTCAGTGGCACACACATTGGCTTGTGTTCTGTTACATTCAGTAACACACACATTGGCTAATGTTCTGTTACATTCAGTAGCACACACATTGGCTAATGTTCTGTTACATTCAGTAGCACACACATTGGCTAGTGTTTTTTTACATGCAGTAGTACACACATTGGCTATTGTTTTTTTACATGCAGTAGCACACACATTGGCTAATGCTCTGTTAGATTTAGTGGCACACACATTGGCTAATGTTCTGTTACATTCAGTAGCTCACACATTGGCTAATGTTCTGTTACATTCAGTAGCACAGACATTGGCTTGTGTTCTGTTACATTCAGTAGCTCACACACTGGCTAATGTTCTGTTACATTCAGTAGCACACACATTGGCTAATGTTCTGTTACATTCAGTAGCTCACACATTGGCTAATGTTCTGTTACATTCAGTAGCACAGACATTGGCTTGTGTTCTGTTACATTCAGTAGCTCACACACTGGCTAATGTTCTGTTTCATTCAGTAGCACACACATTGGCTAATGTTCTTCTACATTCAGTAGCACACACATTAGCTAGTGTTCTGTGTCTTCTGTTCAGAAAAGGCTTTCTACTGGCAACCCTTCCAAAGAGCCTGTGGTTGTGAGGGTGGCACCTGATGGTGCTTTTTTAAACCTGATCATCCCAAGATGCCACCAAAGCCTGCAATTCCTTCAATGATTCTTGGGGATTATGTTGCTTCTCTCACCATCCTTCTCAGCATCCTGGGGGGAAAATCCAGTTGTGTCCTCTACCGTTGAGGTTTTCAACAGTTGCATATCTGTGGAATTTTTTAGTAATTGCCCTGACAGTGTACAGTGGTATATTCAATTGTTTGTGAATCTTCTTGAAGCCAAAACCAGATTTATGAAGGTCTGTGGCCATCTGCCTCTTTTGGACTGACAGTTGTTTTGTTTTTTTCATGGTGCTGGATGACAAAGGGATATTGCATGTGTGGTACCTCATTTTTATACCCCAGTGAACCAGGAAGGGATGTACTGGCTCAATATAGTTCCTTGACACATAGATAAAACTTAAGTAAGTGGAATTTAATACCTAGCTTAATTTTGTAGATGTTGTTTACAATAATCTGTAAGGGTGCCATTAATTGTCAAACCCTGATTTTGAGGGAATTGATTTTTAACTAAATAAGTAAATTATTTTGCTTCCATTGGAACATTAACATCGTACAGTTTGTTTCACATGCTGTTCTTTAAAGTTTTTCTGCAAAGAAGTATTGTTTGCGTATTGCCAGTCAGGGGTGCCTGTAATTTTGAGGCCACTGTATGTGGTGGTTATTTACATCAGAAGTGGAGGTGTTACAGGAGAATAACCGCGCCCCAGTCATGTGACTCCTTGAGCCCTGTCCTGCAGGTGGCTGACCACGTGACCGTTGCCATGGAGAAGGTGTGTGGTACTCTGGAACAGGAGGGCTTGCGCCTGACACAGGGGATGGGGGAGACGCTGTTCGAGCTCTACATCTCCCTAAAGACTCTACAGCACTTTCGTCAGTACCTGCCTCTAAAGTGAGTTACCCTTTAATCCTCACATTTACACATGCACACGCACGAACCCCCGCACATGTTGGGTTTTCATGTCTTGTGGGGACATTCCAATACCCCATTTTTCTCCAAACTATCAAAATGTGACATACTAGGCATTTCCTTTGGACGCGAGGCAGCTGCTATGAGAGTGTCTTGTTGGGCCTCTGGTGTGTGTGTTACCAGGGCACAATCATCAGCATATTGAAGTTCCACAACCTTCTCTCAAGTAAGCTTTGTGGTAGCCAACAGCCTGCTGATATTAAGGATGTTGCCATCCAGGCGAAAATCAATGCTAACTGCAGTCTTTCTCTTTATTCTCCTGTGTAATAGTGTTGCAACTCCAACGAGGAAGATATTGAAAAGGGCTTATGCCAACATGTAGCCCTGCCTGGCTCTAGTCTGAATGGCGAATAGTTCAGACCTCTTACCTCACACCACACACTACCACTTGCGTTATCATTCCAGAATGAAACTATTAGAGCAGTGGTCTTCACCGTTGTTCCTGGGGACCCACTGTGTATGCTGGCTTTTGTTCCAACCACAGTTGCAATCGCAGGATTTTAACAAGCTGTTAATTTGTCTTAATTAAGTGTATTTAATGTTTAGAGCAGTTATTTGCCTTCTAAACTCACAAGATAACAGAAATATCTATATTTGCCATCTAGAATTTTAAAAAATGCCAAACCCACATTGCGATGCAGTGGAAATGATAGCATAAAATGAGAGAAAACAATGTAACCAATCAAATTAAAGATGTAGTTGGCTACTAATTGGTGAAAACTAATTGGCACATCATGACAAATTTCTTCGACATGCAAATTGTAAAGAGTCAAACCAGTTTTGTGTTATGTTGGTCTAATTAAGTTCAGCTGAAGTTTTTTTAAATAACTTGAAACAGTTGAGTCCAGCAGCCTAATTTTGGGTTCCTCAGTGTCCAATTGGATCTGTTTGAAATGTTATAATGCTTGAAATTTCTTGTAGTATAGAAATAAAACCACTATCTTCAAGGGTATTTTATTCTTCATAGCATGTATGGATGTTTCTATGTAACATTTGGCCAAAGACGGTAAGTAACAAGGCTAAACATGAAAAACAACTAATTAAGACATTAACAGCTTGTTAAAATCCTGCGATTACAATTGTGGTTGGAACAAAAGCCAGCATACACAGTGGGTACCCAGGAACGATGTTGAAGACCACTGTATTAAAAGATAGCAAGAAACTAGAGTGGATGACAAAATTACAGCTGTCCACCGCAAAGCACATCTGTTTACAGTGTTGAATGTTAAAAGTCAATGAACTCCATGAACAGGTTTTGGCGCTGGTCCTGGCATTTTTCCTGCGGTTGGTGTGCCACAAAGGTCATATCAACAGTCCCTCTGTCGTTTCGGGAACCAAATTTCGAATGATACTAATAAAAAAAAACCTCAGAATATCTTTCCCAGGCCTCTCAATGACCCGAGGTCTTGGGTCAAATACGCACAAAATCAAGATTTGATGCACAATAGAAAACTGCAAGAGTCAGTGCGACGCACAGATATTTTAGAGCTTTGATCCCTCGCCTTGCATAAATGATGCACAGCGAAGTTTTCTGACCCTTTCCAGTGTTTAATGTGTGGTGATCAGGAAATGATGCACAAAATTGTTTGACCAGCCAGAGTGGGGGAAAAGGCACATGGCAAAACAGCGGCGTCAAAGTTTATCCCAATTCCACATGCTCAAATGAAAGTTAATTTATGCAGCATAGTCATTCTGTGCAGCTTCTTTCAATCCTGACGTCATAATGCAGCCTGACTGGCACATGGTTATGTTTTCATACTTCAGTCAATCATGAGCCTCACAGCTTCCACTCCCCGCCCACTCTCTTCACTGGTCTGTATGAAGTCTCGTCTACAGAGTCTGAATAAAGTGGTTTGGTAATTTCTACACGTTGTTTTCATTGTTGTGTCGCCTTCTGTGGCTGCCTCTATTTTGAAATCGCCAGTTGGCAGCATAAGGGCTTGCGTGCAATCAGCGTTTTTTTTTTTTTTTTTTTGAGCTGGAAGCCCCTATAACCACATTTCCAGGGCTCTCCCTTCCAGCGCTTATTGTTGCTAAGTTAGAAGAACCGTCTTCTTGGCACTTCCGCAATCCGTTGTTGCAAATGTCTAGTCTCAATATAGCGTTACGTTACCCTAGAAAGGTGTGCTAATAGCGATGTTCACTGTTTACAAACAATGACGTCAAAGTTGTTCATATACAGTTTAGTGGTTGGCAGAAAGCATGATCAGAAGATAAATAACATGACAAGTAGCCTTTTTGTTTCTTCGCTTAAAATCCTCAAAAACATGATTCCTGAACCCTTAGTGAACCTGTTGGTGCAACCTATAACACATCAACTGACTGGGATCGCTATTTTAGATGTTTTATTAAGTACATAAAGAGACGGAGATCTACTAGTGAAGTGTATGATGAGCCTTTTTGCCAACCATGTATCAAAACATTGACGTCATCGTGAACATCGCTATACGATTAAAAGACATCGCGAATAGTCAGCTACTGAGCCAATGAATGTTCATTTCCCAAAAGCTTAACTAGAACTGTATACAGTCGCATATGATTCGACCCATGTAGCTACGTTGCTAACGTTGCTCACAACTATGTTTCGGAAAATTCACTTCCCTCATAGAACGACGTTTACACACTCAATCTGAGTTTTGTTTTCTTAAAATCAGAAGCTCTGAAATTTATTGAGTTAGCTAATTATATTTGTACATGCAGTCGTGGGAGCCTGGAAGGGAAGCGAACCACATTAGACACCTGCAACGGAGGCTAGCTAGCTACCCCAGTTAAAATAAATGGGAAACTATGCGATAACAATATACCTCACTACAGCTGTTGGGCTGCAGTAGTCAACAGGGTTTCAGAAAACATTAATACTAACTAAGTTGTCAGCAAATTTAGAGTTCCCTAAACAGAGAATATTTAGCAAACCTAACTGTTGCTACTTGATTTGAAACACCACAGCTGTTGATATTGTAAGGCCCTCTCTCTTCTTGATTTTGCTTTGTCGGTAAGAGAGAAGAGACATTCATGAGTTCAGCACTGCTCAAAAAAGCGCCGTGAGTGGAGTGGAAAAACAGCTGAAAGTTCACTGCGTTTTTGCGTGGAGAATGCTGAACACCGTCAACGCTGAACTTGAAATTGAAAATGGATGCTTCTAGCTTCCTGTGGACACAGGCCCTAAAAACCCAGTGACCTGCATCTCAATTCTACTTTTTTGAATGAATAACTTCTGAATGTGTTTTACTCATACTGAATGGAATATACAACCGTCATTTCATTTCAACTCTATTTATTCAGGGAAGGCCAATTGAAAGCAAGCTGTGTTTTCCAATGATTCCCCGATTACAAAAGTCAATGTAATGCAAATCAATAAATAAACATATAAAATTAATATACACAACAGTAACATAATACAATAAAATACAAAAGGTGTAAAGGAGTACATGCACATTCAGACGGCATGAAATCATTAATAATGAGCTTAAAATGATTAAAAGGAATCAAGGCATTCAATTAAGCTCTGTCAGCAGATTATTCCATTTATACGGAGCATAGTAAGTAAAAGCAATTTTTCCTACCTCTGTCCTAACATGTGGGATATTAAGGGCCAAAGATTTTGAGCCCGAGTGCCATAGTTTAACCACTTGTAAGTCAGCAAACTTGTTAAATAAACAGGTAGTTTGTTAAGCAAGGCTCTATAAATAAACATAATGCAATGTAGCTCTCTTCTCAGAGCTAAAGAGGTCCAACCTCTTCAATTATGGTAAAGCTGGCAATGGTGGGTACTGAAGCCGTCACCTGTAGTAAATCTAACTGCTGAATGATAGACTGTATCAAGTGGCTTTAGTGTAGAGCAGGGGTTCTCAAACATATTTCTCAAAGGTCCATATTTTATGATCGTTTAAGGTCAGAGGTCTGGAACATAATAAGATTTACTTTTTTACTCATGTAACTTTTTTCCAACTCATTTTTCACACTTAAGCAACATACAAACATACACATGTCTAAGGAACATACAAAATAAATGTTTATTAGTCAAACTGCTGTGGTATGAGCTCTTCAACATATTAATTGTGGAAAATGCAGAACTGAACATGGAGACCTGAACATGGTCAGCACAACACTTTCTGGCCGCTAACTTTTTTTGTCACATTTTACTTTTTTCAACTCACTTATTACTTTTAAGCAAAATACAAACGTCATAACAATCAACACAGTCAAAATACTTCCATGCCTAGTGGGAGAAATGGTTTGTCTGCAATCAATTGCTTGAACCTTGGCACAAAAGGTGTGATTGCCTGCCGGAGACATTGATCCAAATGCAGAGGTGTATAGTAACGAAGTTCGAAGTACTTTGTTGCAGTACTTAAGTAGTTTTTTGAGGATTTGAACTTTACTTAAGTTTTTTTTTTTTTTTAAACCGGGACTTTCAATTTTACTCTACTACATTTAAAACATAAAAAGTACTTTTATTACTCGTTACAATTAAAATATGAAAGTAATTCATCATTTAAGGATGATCTGAATCTGGCGCGTTCGAGAAGAATAACGGTGCTCGGCAGGGTATCTTTGTGCAGATGTGTCCGCCAGCGGACATGGAGCTGTAAATTTATGCGCGCAGTTACAATATTCTATCACTAGATGGCGCACCCGGATCAGTCATTGAATATTCACAAGCAAGCCAAGCTGGAACACAGCTTAGAATATGGACGATATCACTCCAATCCCTGTTTTTCAGGAGTTGCCTGAATTTAACTCCTCAGCTAAGCCTGATGTGCCAATAGCTCAATATACTTGCCCATAGTATCTATCCAGCAGTTCAAAAAAAATAATCTCTCGGACTTTTCGAGTACTGTGAGGGGCGTGAATGATGGAGTGTTCGTCCTGCCCTACTCTGCCTCTGATTGGTTCTAACGCTAACGAAACCGTGTTAGCATGTACCAGTTGGCTACTAGTTACTGTCGTTCATGGTAGCGCTCTGCTCTCTCCTCTACTGTGGGGGTGGTCCCCTGTGTCTCAGCAGCACGCCCCTGCTGAAACGCAGAAGAGGAGAGGAGAGACAACGAGCCTTGTAAAGTTAATATGAGTTATCTTCGCTGGATCGACATGTATGATCCCCAGTCACAGTGCATTCAACATAACTAACAATTTGTTGAGCAGTTTAAAAAAAAAAAACCAAAAAAAACATTGTCGCGTTTTGCATTCATAACACAAGATACGGCCTGGGTCCGCACTGACTTGCCGTTCGGTCCGGATGCGGACCACAGTCCGGGCTTTGAGAAGCCCTGGTGTAGAGGAAGAAGCATGCATATAAATGACATCTCCATAATCTAACACTGATAAAAATGTTGCTTGTACAATCTGCTTCCTACAACATTGTGTCAGGCAAGATTTATTTCGGTACAAGAATGCCAGTATTGGTTTCAGTTTCTTTAATCCATCAATGATGGAGTATCATATTTTCTAAATAGCTGTGTACATAATTTTTTTTCATGATCTAATTATGAATCTCTGTTGTACGGACTTGAGAAGTGGGTTTCGGCTCTCTTTATTGGTTAGTGTTATTGGGCACCTCATCCTGTGAGCCCATTGAGTGACATTAATGCTTACCTGATCACACAGTAATCCAAAGATTCATCAGTGTGGGACAGGCGAAGTAAGTGCCAAAATTCAACACAACGACAATTTAAACTCAATATTGGTTTTGGTAATAGTTAGTTGCTGGAGTTATTTAAATCTTTAAGCAAACCAGTGCTCAACCCAAGTCCAGCTTCAATAACTCAATTTTAGCCACTACAGTGTGGAACAGAGCGGTCAGTCACACTCTTACTCTTGAATTGATCTTGAAGCTGTATTTGGATTAACTGAAAAAGCAAAGCACATGCAAAAGCAAAGCAACCTGCAATAGAAGTGAGGAAATCTTTATGAAGAGAGAGGGATAAGTGCATCTATATTTGACCTCTGAAAAGATGTGAAAAAACATTTATGACCCCCGAGTTCGGAGGGTTGATCCCTGAAAAAAGTCACGGGAGTCACTGACCCTTGACTCCAAAAAGACAGTGAGAGCCCAGCTTTCCACTTTGCTAATCCTTTGCAATAGATTGCTTGACCCACGTGGTGGCAGTTTAACTCCAAAAATTAACAGCTAACTGGTGCAAGAGGGAAAGCAGTCTTAGCTCTGTTAGCCTAAGCCAATGTTTTTGGTCTGAAGCAGATTTGCTTGTAACTGCTGAGTTGCAGCAAGCAATGACAACCATAACATATGTTGGCTAGCTAACTTATGCGGGCAGTCACCAGCGCACGTCATCTGTACAAAAGCCGCATCCAACAAGAAAAATCCATTTTTGGGAATGAGATGGGGTGAGGGTGTTAGATGTATTCGCCGTGATCAGGTCACTCAGCATATTGACCTTCAGAATAGTTAATACGACAGTGGTCATTGTCATGGTTTGTGTATGTGCTTTTTGCTTTCTTTGTTACTCTCGTCCCTGACGACATTGTTTTCTTTCCCCATCGGATTTTTTACCCAGCTGGCTGATTATTCCTGGGCGGTCCTTCCCCGGAGTCTATTTAAACCGGAGGTCGCCACGCCTCCTTTGCTGGAGTGTCTGATGTTATTATTCTCGCTTCGGCTCGAGAAATCTTTAGTCGGGGATTGCCTGTATATGTATTATCTTCATTTCTGGGAAGCTTTGCTTCTTTAGGTTTTTATGGCACAATTGTCTAGTGCCTTGTTTAGTTTCTCGTTTATTGAGATTTCTTTTCCTCTGTGGTTGCTCGCTTCGTTTCTGGCACTTAAGTCTTTCGTGTATTCAGAAACGCGAGCTCTTTTCCCTTCCATTCTCGCTCTATCACTTTCAGCTGCGCCGGCTCTGTGCTTGGTGCACCTTCGCCTGCCACGGCATCTGAAACTCCACTTTTACCAGCCTTTACAGAACACTCCAGCCAGACATGGAGTCGTCAGCCGCGGCTGTGTTTGAGAAGGTGGTAGCTAACCAGCAGGCTGTCCTTTCTGGCCATAGCAAGGGTCTCTCGGCTCTTAATGCTCAACAATCAGAGTTCGCTGAGAGACTAAGATTATAAGAAAGTAGCACTCAAAGAGTGGAGGCTGCTTTACTCTCCCTCACGGAGAGTTTTAGAGCCCTGTCGGCTCAAATTACACAAAACATCGCACAAGCACAATCTTTGAGCTCCTACCGAGAAACGAAGCTGCAAATGCCTTCTAGATATGGGGGTGAAGCAGGGAAATGTAAGGACTTTGTTGCTCAATGCAAAATTTTCTTTAAAGCCCAACCTTCGCGGTTCGCTAATGAGGAGTCTCGAGTTTCATTTATTTTATCCCTGTTGACTGATACTGCACTGACTTGGGTAGGCCCACTTATCAGATCTAATTCACCGGTCGTGAATACTGTTGAAGCCCTCGTTAGAGCTATGGAATCAGTCTTTGATCAGGATGTTCGTGGTCAAGACGCTGAAACGCGTTTAATGCATCTTAAGCAAGGATCTGAGAGTGTCGCTAACTTTTCTATCACATTTCGTTCGTTAGCTACTGAAACAGGCTGGGCGGAAGCGCGCTTAATGACAGTTTTTATTCATGCTCTGGCTGAGGATGTTAAGGACGCTTTGGCGGCATTGGAGCCTTGTGTTTCCCTAGATTCGTTGGTTCGTACGGCTGTGCGAATTGATAATCGCCTCCGTGAACGTAAAAAGGAGAAACATTATGCATTGGGTACTGTTGATAACAGGGTTAGTATTCACCGTAGCGTTCACACAGTCCTAGCTCCACCCACAGATACTTCCACTCCTGATGAATCTATGCAGGTTAATGGCTTATTTAATAGCAGGGCTCATAAGCCCGCTCGCAGACATATAACCTGCCATAATTGTGGTAAGACAGGGCATATCCGTCCACGCTGTCCTGAGCTTCAGGGAAACGGGAAGTCCCCCTAGTGGTATGGGGAGCACTAGAGGGTCAGAATCAATTTCCTTATCATACTTTAATTCCTGTTGAATTGACTAAGGGGACACAGAGAATTTTTATTAATGCGTTTTTGGACTCTGGGGCAGGAGACTGTTTTATGGATAGGGAATGGGCTAAGAGACACTCCATTCCGGGTCGCCCTCTTTTGCAGTCACGCTCTGTTAAAACTTTGGATGGTCGCCCGTTGGGTGATGGAGTTATATCTGAAATCTCTGAACCTTTGTCTATGTTCAATTCCCTTGGTGGACACTCTGAGGAAATCCGTTTTTTTTTATCAGTTCCCCCGTTTTCCCAGTTGTTTTAGGACATTCTTGGTTATGAAAACACAAGCCTCGTATCCTTTGGGGGAATAAGGATAACCCTGTTGCGCAGTGGGGTCCTGATTGTAGATCCCACTGTATGGATAGCTCTATGTGTTGGCCTGGACGTCAATCCATGAGAGAAAGTGACGCCTGGAGTGATTCAGGGGAGATTATCCCACACTGCCCTCCCAATCTAGAGAAGGGGGCCGAGGAGGGGTTGGAGTGGGACCCTCAATTTGACTGGCGACAGCCAGAGGATGATTGTAATTCCGAATGTGGCTCCGATCTAGAGACTGTCATTGATGCGGCTGAGTCCGAACAGGTTGAGAATTTAGGGGCTGCTCTGAATTTTTGTTTGCCTCATAACGTGCCTACTGCTTATACTGATCTTGCGGAGGTTTTTAGTAAACAACGGGCCTCTACTTTACCTCCTCATCGCCCTTACGATTGCGAGATCAATCTCCACCCTGGCACCACCCCCCCAGGGGGTCATTGTACTCACTGTCAGGTCCTGAACGGAAGGCCATGCGGGAATATATTCAGGAAGCCCTGGCTAATGGTTTTATTCGACCATCCACGTCCCCCGCTGGGGCGGGGTTCTTTTTTGTGGAAAAGAAGGATGGTAGCCTGAGACCTCGTATTGATTACAGGGGCCTGAATAATATTACTATTAAAAACCGATACCCACTTCCTTTGATGAATTCCGCATTCGAACGCTTGCAGGAGGCATCGTTTTTTACTAAGCTGGACCTGCGGAATGCGTATAACTTGGTTCGGATACGAGATGGAGACGAGTGGAAGACGGCGTTTAATATGCATGACGGGTACTACGAATATTTGGTTATGCCGTTTGGATTGGTTAACGCCCCCTCTGTATTCCAGGCACTCGCTAATGATGTCCTCCGAAAGATGTTGGAGAAATTCGTTTTTTGTTTACCTTTGACGACATTTTAATTTTTTTTCTTCAACTCTCTCCGAGCACATACAACACGTCAGAGAGAGGTGCTGGAGGCCCTTCTCAAAGCTAAGCTTTTTGTCAAAGCCGAGAAAATGCGTTTTTCACACCAAGACGGTCTCATTTCTTGGTTTCATTGTTTCTAAGGGGTCGGTCCAAGATGGACCCCTGACAAGGTGGCAGCCGTCAGGAATTGGCCTGCCCCCCAAAATGTCAAAGAGGTCCAACGTTTCCTGGGATTTGCCAATTTTTACAGGAGGTTTATCCGCAATTTTAGCGGGATAGCTGCTCCCATTATCGCCCTCACTAAGAGAAAGACCTCCCCTTCTTTCGCCTGGTCGCCAGCAGCCGAGGCTGCCTTTCAAGAGCTAAAGAGACTGTTTAGCTCAGAACCTATTCTTGTCTTGCCCGACCCCTCCCTCCCATTTGTGATTGAGGTTGATGCCTCAGAGGTCGGAGTGGGTGCTATCTTGTCCCAGCGCCCCCTTTGGGACAATAAGCTACACCCATGCGCCGACTTCTCCAGGTCATAGTCTGCTGCTGAGCGAAATTACAGCATCGGTGACAGGGAGTTGTTAGCTGTTAAACTGGCGTTAGAGGAGTGGCGCCATTGCCTGGAAGGGTCTGAACATCCGTTTGTAGTCTGGACTGATCATAAAAATCTCCAGTATATTCAGCAGACCAAGCGACGTAATTCCCGGCAGGCGTGGTGGTCGTTGTTTTTTAACCGTTTTAACTTCACGTTAACTTACCGCCCTGGCTCAAAAAATATTAAGCCGGATGCCTTATCGCGGATTTACGATCGTTCCGACCGTGATCCTATGCCGGAGCCGGTCATTCCGGTTGACCTGATTTTTGCACCCGTCCAGTGGGACGTGGAACCCGTTGTACAGGAGGCCTTAAGAACTGATCCCGGTCCTGGTGGGGAACCGCCCGGTTGTTTATTTGTTCCCGTTGCGGTTCGTTCGCAGGTTCTCCAGTGGGGACACTCTTCTGGCAGGTCACCCTGGGGCCCATCGAACCAAGCAGTTCTTGGCCCGACGATTTTGGTGGCCCAGTATGATGAAGGACATTCGGGAATTTGTGGCAGCATGCAGCACTTGTGCCAGGAATAAGGTGTCCCATCTCCCCCCCGCTGGCCTGTTGAGCCCGTTGCCTGTACCCAAACGCCCTTGGAGCCATATTGTGCTCGATTTTATCACGGGCCTGCCCGTCTCAGATGGCAATACTGTCATCTTGGTCGTGGTCGACCGTTTTTCCAAAGCCGGTCATTTTATTGCGCTGCCCAAACTGCCTTCTGCGCGGGAGACAGCCTTCCTAGTTGTTAATCGCGTGTTCCGGCTGCATGGTCTCCCCCTTGATGTGGTTTCTGACCGGAGTCCTCAGTTTGCGGCCTAATTTTGGCGTGTTTTTTGTAAACAGTTGGGGGCCACGGTGAGCCTGTCGTCAGGGTTTCATCCTGAGACTAACGGGCAGACTGAGCGTACTAATCAGTCCTTAGAGAATACTCTTCAGTGCTTAGCGACCGATAATCCTGCGTCCTGGAGTCGCTTTTTGCCATGGGCTGAGTATTCCCATAACTCATTGTGTAACTCCTCTACGGGTCTTTCTCCTTTCGAGGCCCAGTTGGGTTATCAGCCTCCTCTGTTTCCTGAGTCTGAGAAGGAGTCAGAAGTTCCCTCTGTTGAACACTTCATTCGACGCTGCCGCTCTGTTTGGACTAAGGTCCGTTCCTCCTTGTTGCGGGCCGGGCGTAGACAGAATCTGCGGCTGACAGAAAGCGCCGCTTGGCCCCATCTTATTGAGTGGGCCAGAGAGTTTGGCTTTCTACTCGGGATCTCCCCTTGAGAGTTGAATCTCGGAAACTGGCCCCTCACTTTATTGGCAGTTTAAGATATTGCGGAAGATTAACCCCGTCACTGTGCGTCTTAAGCTCCCTAGATCCTTGCGGATCCATCCCGCCTTTCATGTGTCCAGGCTTAAACCTGTTAGCACCAGCGTCCTGGCACCTCCCGACAAATCCCCGCCCCCGCCGCGGATGATTGAGGGGGGCCCGGCGTACACCGTACGTCGTATTGTGGCCGAGAGGCGTGTGGGTCAGGGATTCCAGTTTTTGGTAGATTGGGAGGGATACGGTCCCGAGGAGCGTTGTTGGGTCCCTGCTCGGGATATCCTGGACCCTGCCCTTATTTCTGAGTTCCGTGCAAGGGGTTCTTTGGGAACGTCTGGGGCCGTCCCTTAGAGGGGGGAGTCCTGTCATGGTTTGTGTATGTGCTTTTTGCTTTCTTTGTTACTCTCGTCCCTGACGACATCGTTTTCTTTCCCCAGCAGATTTTTTACCCAGCTGGCTGATTATTCCTGGGCGGTCCTTCCCCGGAGTCTATTTAAACCGGAGGTCGCCGCGCCTCCTTTGCTGGAGTGTCTGATGTTATTATTCTCGCTTCGGCTCAAGAAATCTTTAGTCGGGGATTGCCTGTATATGTATTATCTTTATTTCTGGGAAGCTTTGCTTCTTTAGGTTTTTATAGCACAATTTTCTAGTGCCTTGTTTAGTTTCTCGTTTATTGAGATTTCTTTTCCTCTGTGGTTGCTCGCTTCGTTTCTGGCACTTAAGTCTTTCGTGTATTCAGAAACGCAAGCTCCTTGCCCTTCCAATTTTCGCTCTATCACTTTCAGCTGCGCTGGCTCTGTGCTTGGTGCACCTTCGCCTGCTGCTGCATCTGAAACTCCACTTTTACCAGCCATTACAGACATCTCTTAGAACTTGAAGGGGCCATATTAAGCGAGAGGCTCATTTTGCTCATATGACGATGTCGAGGCTAATAGTCTCTATTTGTATCGGGTCCACTCCACAGACACATTCAAAGGTTCAGTTCTTTGATTCTCACTTCAACAAATCACATCAGTATAGTTCTCAAACAATTAAAACACTCACTGCCAGGGCGACAAACCCTCACACTTCCTGAATCGCCATTTAATGCTGTACTAGCCAAATTACGGATGCAAACGGTGATAGGACTGTTCCATTCTCGCAAGCCTATAAAGTGAAGTTGCTTTAAAGATTCCGTGTTCCTTTGCCAAAATGTTTTATGTTAAAAATCAGTGTGAACGCTTAACCTTCTCGATGAACCATACAGCACTGTATACGTAATACTCAAGACACATAGAAAATTAAACATACAAAACCTTGTTTTGTTTATTTACTTCTATTTGACATAGAGTACAAGTATGATTGAAAGTCCTTTACCATAAGTGTAGCAATGCTGGGTCATTTGCAATTTTTGTGGGGATAATTTTAATTAATTCTAAATTCAAATTTCAAAACTGGTCGGGGGGAATGGCCCTTTGGGCCCAGTGTTTCCGGTGCCACTGCTCACAGGAACATAGTAAGGTGTCAATGCTTGGATCTGGGATGCACCCGGGATCTGTTGGAAGATGGCTTTTGTGATGGTGATATCATACTGAGTACATAGACTGAGAGGTCAGATACCAGTGGAGTTAGTTTGTTGAACACCATGACCTTGAATCTCTCCACTCCAGCTTTGCGAGTTCCTCTCGACTCTGGCATTAAAGTCGTGAAGCAGAGTTACCGTATCTCTCCTGGGGATGCGGTTAAAGATTTCATCCAGTACTTAATGAAAGTGGTTATGGACTTCATCAGATGGAGCATTGGCACTTACTGTGGCCTCAAAAATTACTGCCCCCTCTGACTGGCAATGCACAAACAATACTTTAAAAAATTCAAAAAAAAAAACTCTAAATAACAACATGTGAGAAATACAGAATAATATAAATGTTCCAGTGGAACCATTTCCAAAGTCCTTTACTGATTTAATTAAAAATCAATATCCTCCAAATTAAGTTTTCACAATTAATGGCGCCCTTGAAGATTATTGTAAATAACATACCAAAATTATGATCGGTGCCTCTTTACAACGGCAGGAAGCTGCCAGAGCTACAGTCTATGGGAGGCTGGACCGCGCATCATTGTGCACCCCCAGCACATTGCTTTTCTCTCAGGGTGTGCCTCAGCAGCCCCTGCCTTTCCTGACTTACCCACAAGGCAGCAGGGCAGTGATGGCCACTCTGTGAGCCTGCATAGCGGACCTCTGGAGACCCCTGCTACTCTGTGATCCCCTCCCTAGTTAGCCCAGGGTCATGAGATTCTCAGTTACCCCGTGTTGCCCCAAGGAGGCCTGTTTGAGGACTTGGTGAGGGAGAGGCTGTACTGACCAGAGAACGCTAACACATTTAGCTTCCCAGTTCACCACAATGGCTAGTTAGCGGCAGTGAGCTGTGAGCAAGACGGTTGCAAACAGTTGGAAAATAGGCATGCTCCTCCCTCTAGCTACTGCAGGATGTATTAGACTCATCACAACACCATGTGGGCAAGCCGTACACACACTCACACTTGCATTAATGCTAAGACTTTTACACACACTCACTCACACACTCAACATTCTCTCTAAAGATCCAACAGCGCTTCTCATTCCTAATCTAAACTGAGCTTGCCATTAACCCACACACTCATGTACTCACTCACACACGCTCACTAATGCACACACACACACACTCTCTTTGAAATTCACAGTATTACCTTAAATGTACCTGTTAAATCAACCGTTTAGACCCTTTTTTATGTTTGACTTTTTGCTCAGTTTACTATTCCTAATTCCTTGCAGGGATGTGAAGATGTTAGCGCTGACAGGCTTTCATAACTGCTTCAAGACCTCCATTCACAAGTGGCTGCAGATAGTTCATCAGAAGTCATGTGACCGGATCCGCAAAGCAGTAGAGGAGGATCAGGTAGGGAGGCCGACAGCACTACAGCCCACTTTAAGAAACCACTCATCACCCCACCTGGAAAAACTCACTTATCCATACCAGAGAAAACTCACTAAACCCCACCAGAGAAAACTCACTACACCCCACCAGAGAAAACTCACTGCACCTCACAAGAGAAAACTCACTACACCCCACCAGAGAAAACTCACTACACCCCACCAGAGAAAGCTCACTACACCCCACCAGAGAAAACTCACTACACTCGACCAGAGAAAACACTACACCCCCCAGAGAAAACTCACTACACCCCATCAGAAAAAACTCACTACACCCCACCAGAGAAAAACTCACTACACTCACCCCACCAGAGAAAACTCACTACACCCCACCAGAGAAAACTCACTACACCCCACCAGAGAAAACTCACTACACCCCACCAGAGAAAACTCACTACACCCCACCAGAGAAAACTCACTACACCCCACCAGAGAAAACTCACTACACCCCACCAGAGAAAACTCACTACACCCCACCAGAGAAAACTCACTACACCCCACCAGAGAAAACTCACTACACCCCACCAAAGAAAACTCACTACACCCCACCAGAGAAAACTCACTACATCCCACCAGAGAAAACTCACTACACCCCACCAGAGAAAACTCACTACATCCCACCAGAGAAAACTCACTACACCCCACCAGAGAAAACTCACTACACCCCACCAGAGAAAACTCACTACACCCCACCAGAGAAAACTCACTCACTACCAGAGAAAACTCACTACACCCACAAGAAAACTCACTACACCCCACCAGAGAAAACTCACTACACCCCACCAAAGAAAAACTCACTACACCCCACCAAGAGAAAACTCACTACATCCCACCAGAGAAAACTCCTACATCCCACCAAGAAAACTCACTACACCCCAGAAAACTCACTACACCCCACCAGAGAAAACTCACTACTCAGAGAAAACTCACTACATCCCACCAGAGAAAACTCACTACATCCCACCAGAGAAAACTCACTACACCCCACCAGAGAAAACTCACTACACCCTACCAGAGAAAACTCACTACACCTCACAAGAGAAAACTCACTACACCCCACCAGAGAAAACTCACCACATCCCACCAGAGAAAACTCACCACACCCCACCAGAGAAAACTCACCACACCCCACCAGAGAAAACTCACTACACCCAACCAAAGAAAACTCACTACACCCCACCAGAGAAAACTCACTACACCCCACCAGAGAAAACTCACTACAGCCCACCAGAGAAAACTGACCACACCCCACAAGAGAAAACTCACTAGACCCCACCAGAGAAATCTAACTTCACAAGAGAAAACTTCTGTACTCCACAGGAGAAATTTCTCCACACCCCGCAAGAGAAAACTCACTTCACCCCACAAGAGTAAACTCACTACACTCCACATGAGAAATCTCACTGCAATCCACCAGAGAAAATCCACAACACCCCATCAGAGAAAACTAACTATACTCCACCAGTGTAATCTGGTAAAATAACGAGTAAATTAATTGGTGTGTGATTTTGTGAGTCAGTAAGGCAGCGAGTGAGTGAATGAGTTACTCAGTTTATGTTAGTGAGTGACCAATTAGTGATTTGGTGACTGAGTGAGTCAGTTATTGAGTGAGTCAGTGAGTTGGTGATTGAATCAGTGACTTGGTAATTGAGTCACTCTGCTATTGAGTCAGTCAGTGAGTTGGTGATTGAGTGAAGGAGTGATCCTGTGGTCTTGTTTGAGACAGCTGGCCCCTCTCCATACCCTGGCCAAGCACAGCAGCTCTGCAGTCGACATCACTTCCTGCTTCACTCAGGTGCGGGATTTCTGGGTCCAGCTGGAGTGGCCTGACTCCGCTGGGGCCTTCATCTTTGTGACCCGACTGACCGATGTGAGTGCCTGTACGCCTCGTCATTAGGCTCCCATAAGCATGACATAACACCTGCCGTAAGCACTTACTGTCTTACATGGTAATAGTATCATGTTACAAGTATTGCGCAGGGCATAAATGGGGCAGCAGGGGGAGCAGTTTTGAGCAGCGCTGCGTCTCCCCTCTCCAGGATTTCTGCAGTGCTGCTGTATGCTACTGCGACCTTGTTAAGCGGAAGATAGAGAGAACTCAGCCGGGCCACGACCCCAAGGCCATCACTATGCAGGTAAGACTTCACCATACAGGCAACTTATTGCCATACAGGTAGCACTTCACAATATAGCTAAGACTTCTCCATAAAGGTAAGACTTCAGTATGCAGGTAAGTCTTCACTATGCAGGTAAGACTTCACCATACAGGCAACTTTTCACCATACAGGTAAGACTTCACCATACAGATAACTCTTTACCATATAGGTAAGACTTCACCATGCAGATAGCACTTCACCATACAGGTAACACTTCACCATATAGGTAAGACTTCACCATGCAGATAGCAGTTCACCATACAGGTAACACTTCACCATATAGGTAAGACTTCACCATATGGGTAAGTCTTCACCATACAGGTAAGACTTCTCTATGCAGGTAAGACTTCACCATTCAAGTATCACTTTGCCATACAGGCAAGACTTCATTATACAGGTATGACCTCACTATGCAGGTAAGACTTTGCTATGCAGGTATGACTTCACCATTCTGGATAAGACTTCACTTATCCATGTACGACTTCACCATGCAGGTAAAACTTTGCTTTACAGATCAGACTTGACTGAAAATGCCCATATCATGTTTTATTTATCATATACTCTGATACGGGATTTTGCCCACGGGCAGATGCGGTTGATACAGTATTTTGCCTGTGGGCTGATACAGCCTTGTGCCTCGCGCTTATATCACAGGTACAGATTCCCCATATTCATAAGGAAATGTATGATAAATCACCATATAGGTAAGACTTCACGATACAGGTAAGACTTCACAATACAGGTATGACTTCACCATACAGGGAAGACTTAACCATAAAGGTAACCATGAAATTCAATTATAAATATGATCTGAAAGTATGGACCTCCAGCTTTAATTGGAGGGTTATCCAAATATCAAGATCAGGTGAATGGTGTTGGAATTACAGCACTTTTTATTTGAAATCAATTTTATTTGTGATCAATCATCTCTTGCTCCACATGTTCATTTGTTTTCGAGATCGGCCAGAGGGATGGTCATCGCTTTAAATATTGCTGCCACACGTAATTGTGGGATAGTGTTATCTCCTTTCTTTTTCTGAAGGTTGGTTGAGTGTACCCTATTCTAAAGGTGATAAGTTAGGAAGCATTGTGGCACCTTTCCTCAACATTTAGAGTATTCGAACACACTTAACATGGCTCCCACTTACATACTTCCTCATCATTAGGGGCTTTCCTAAACAAGAAAGACTATTTCAACATAGCCCCAGTGTAAGCTTGAGTTTCCTAGATAGAGTTCCAAAGTTGTGCTTGAAATAAAAATTTTTATATGACCAAATACCCAAATATTTGTACGTATAAACAAACTGAATACCATCACCTTCAAGGGTGTAAATAGAGAGGGACCTCAGTATTACTGGGTACAAATGCAATTGCCTTAGTTTTTTTTTATTTAAAAGCAGTTTTAAATCAATGAGAGCATGCTGCAATGAGTTAAAATCAGACGGCAACCTGGCAACCCCAGCCGCAGAAAAGGACCCGAAGCATACAAGCCTGTATCATCGGCATATACGCTGCCTGTCAAGTCGCGCACTGTAATATTTTGTCGGACCACCTTTGGCTTTGATCACGGCACACATTTGTCTGTGTATTTTCTCGACAATCTTACACAATGTTACCACAATTATTTCTGACCACATTTGCATTCCTTGTTGGCCGAGATATTGTATTGACAGTAGGTGAGTCATGCCACTCCATTAAGCCTTCTCTAGCACATCTCAGACATCCCAAAATATTGGTTAAGCTCCAGACTCAGAGGTGGCCAATTCAAGTGTGAACATGATTCCTCATGCTTTACGAACCACTCTTTCACAATTAGAGCCCAGTGAATCTTGGCATTGTCATCCTGGAATATGCCTGTTGCTATCAGGAATTTAAAAGCCCATTGATGGGTTACTGATCATTCAGAATATTCAGGTAGTCTGCTTAATTCATTTTATTGCTGCAAAACAGTGCTGAGCCTAGATCTAACCAATTGAAGCAATGCCAGATCATAACACTACTTCCAGAGGCTTGTACTGTGGGCACTATGCATGATGGGTGCATCGCTTCATGGGCTTCCTTTCTTACCATGACGCGCCCATCACTCTGGAATAGGGTAAAGCTGGACCTTTCTTACCCTGATGTGCCCATAGCTCTGGGACAGGGTAAATCTGGACCCTTCTTACCCTGACGTGCCCATCGCTCTGGACTAGGGTAAATCTGGACCTTTCTTACCCTGACGAGCCCATCGCTCTGGAATAGGGTAAATCTGGACCTTTCTCACCCTGACGTGCCCATCGCTCTGGGACAGGGTAAATCTGGACCTTTCTCACCCTGACGTGCCCATCACTCTGGGACAGGGTAAATCTGGACCTTTCTTACCCTGACGTGCCCGTCGCTCTGGAACAGGATAAATCTGGACCTTTCTTACCCTGATGTGCCCATCGCTCTGGAACAGGGTAAATCTGGACCTTTCTTACCCTGATGTGCCCATCGCTCTGGAACAGGGTAAATCTGGACCTTTCTTACCCTGACGTGCCCATCGCCCTGGGACAGGGTAAATCTGGACCTTTCTTACCCTGATGTGCCCATCGCTCTGGAACAGGGTAAATCTGGACCTTTCTTACCCTGACGTGCCCATCGCTCTGGAATAGGATAAATCTGAACCTTTCTTACCCTGACGTGCCCATCGCTCTGGAATAGGGTAAATCTGGACCTTTCTTACCCTGACGTGCCCATCGCTCTGGGACAGGGTAAATCTGGACCTTTCTGACCCTGATGTGCCCATCGCTCCGGAACAGGGTAAATCTGGACCTTTCTTACCCTGACGTGCCCATCGCTCTAGAATAGGGTAAATCTGGACCTTTGTTACCCTGACCTGTACATCGCTCTGGAACAGGGTAAATCTGGACCTTTCTTACCCTGATGTGCCCATCGCTCTGGAACAGGGTAAATCTGGACCTTTCTTACCCTGACGTGCCCATCACTCTGGTACAGGGTAAATCTGGACCATTCTCACCCCCTAATAAAATCAAAGTATGAATGGAATGGAATGAAATGGATTAATGTGTGGCAGCCAACATGTTGCTTTTCCTTTGAGTTCCTGCAAGCGGTTATGGCCTTCTCCTCGAATCAGTGGAATCTTTTGGGATGCTGAATGTAGACAGAGGAGAACCTAACTAGACACTATAAGAGAGACTTGATGCAAAGGAAATTGCTTTATCATGTACAAAACTATTTGTGGCGACAAGCATGCCACATTTCCTTTGAATTCATGCAAGCGTACATGAGCTTCTCCTTTGATCGCAGGGAGATCAGCAGGGATGCTGAATGTAGACCAAGGAACATCTGGCAAGACACTCTTAAAGTGGCTTGTTACAAAGAAAATATACTATGTGAGACATAATACTATGTGTGGCAACAATCATATCGCATTTCCTTTGAATTCACGCACGCATGTGCGAATCATCTCTTCTGAATGCCAGGAGATCAGCAGGCATGCTGAATTCAGACAGAGGAAAATTTGGCAAGACACTCATAAACTGGCTTAATACAAAGAAAATGTACTATGAGATATGAGACTGTGTGGCGATGAATGTGCTACATTTCCTTTGAATTCGCATAGGCTTGTATGACCTTTCCATTTGAGCGTAGGGAGATCAGCAGGTGTGGTGAACAGGAGCAGCACAAAATTTAGTAAAATACTGCTGAACTCGCTTGATAAGAAGTAATATATGTTGTGATAAATATGAGACTGAGTGTGGTGAAAAGGATGTAACATTTTCCTTGAATTCACGCAAGCATGCATGACCCTCTCTTCTGAATGCAGGGATATCAGCCAATGTGCCAAATGCAGGCAGAGGAACATCCGGCAAGACACTATTAGAGTGACTTGATACAAAGGAAATATATTATGTGAGGTACAAACCACGAGAGATGACAAGCATGTTGCATTTCCTTTGAATTCATGCAATCATGCATGACCTGCTCTTCTGAATTCAGAAGATTGGCAGGCATGCAGAATGCAAGCAGATGAACATCTGGAAATACGCCATTACAGTGACTTAATGCAAAGGAAATATTCTATGTGAGCGTGTGAGTTCCCCTAAACTGAGTAAAATTGCATGCAACTCAAAATCAATATAAGATGAGTGGTGAGAACAGGCCGTTCAGCCCAACTTGGCTCGCCGTTTTTTTATTACTATAGTCAATCTAACACTTCAGATACTCAGTGTCTCAATGGTATCTAATGCTAAATGAAGCCTGCTCTTGCAAGGGATAAGCCAGAGCAAAAGGAGGTGAGGCTGATGCTAGGAAAGCATTAGCAATGCTTGTCTATTAGGCGATGTGCCTCTATAGCCATTTCGATTACGGAAACACGTGAGATAAGCCACGACTTGTGAATACAGGCAAAAAAGAAACAAATTATCTGAAATGGGTTGCCTGCTAGGTAATATGGTTGGCGCCAATGCAGTACGGGTGACATTTTCCACATCTTGCGGACATGAGCTTGATACTGGCAAAATTTTTATGGTCTTGCACACCAGGCAAAGTGCAGCAATCACAGCACTACACTGGGTAGAATACTAGAACATGTATAATCATGCCAACATATTATTGGCCAAATTGCAAGGAAACAATTTGGAACAGCAAATCAGATAATGAGTTTGTATAGGGCAGGGCCTGCATAATCACCAAACTTCCAATACTGTACTTGTCGGTGGCTGATCTATTTGCGTTGAACATTCCCCATGGTCTCAGGTATTGGAACAATGTCCACCTGACCAGATTTGAGGCTACTGAGCGTCCTGTAGCAAACATTGAGCGCATTTATGTGACGTTAGAGTAAATCGATTTATTGCCTTAGTCCGACTAAAACTGGACTTTTAAAATACATGTAAACATGTTAGTCTGACTGGAATCGTACTAAATTGAATTTCTCAAAGTCAGACTAACACACCCAGATTATGCGGTCACTAGTCAGATTACTCCTCCATGTATAAGCTTGAATCAAACCAAACTGGACTACGCGCTCTGTGCATGCTCCATAGTTTATTGTGCAGGACTTTGACCAGGAAGTCTTGATGACTTGTGAACACCAAACTGATCAGCAACAACTCTGTACTCGGTACACCTAGCAAGTTTGTACAGAACAGTAGCAATCCTCATCTGCAGTGGTGTTGGTGCTCGAACAATCACGTCTTGGGGGCTCATAACTTCTTCCATTAATCCGCATAATTTATCGAATGACTCTGCTTGTCATTCGAAAATTTTCCCTCCACTCGCCATTGGTAAACTTTTTCACAATGACTCTCTCCTATCAGTCTTTGCTCCTGACCCACATCCAACATGCACGGGAAGCCCAGGGGTGCAATTACCAAAAGCACAGATGCTAAATTACATAGTTGAAACCACTGACTGTGAGTGGACGGACTATGTAATTTGGTAATCTAGGTAGCAACTACGCTTTTGGGAAACGCCCTGGTGTAGTAGAGAGGGCAAACAGTGGAGCATAGTGGAGGTCGAGCTGCTGGAGCACTTCAGCGTTGCTGCTTGCGTTCAACTAATATCATAACCACCAGGGATAGCGTGCATCTCAAGTGTATGAAAAACATAGCCTACAGCACGTGCGAAATGTACAGAGCTGTAAAGTTGCCCGTGTTCTCGCCTTTCGACGTGTTACCGGTCAGATTCCAAGGAGATGCAAGCAGCATGGTGCCAATCAATAAAAACATTACTAGGCGACTACAAATCGATCTGGTTATTTAAAACACAGCCACATGTCCTGAAATTCTAGGACTATTGTGGGGACAGTCATCCAAATTACAGCATAATCAATAATTACCACTAGCAATTCCCATCATCAACCATAGCGCTGCATAGTGCTTCATAACCAATGAGTTACCTTGTTCTTTGATGCGAAAATGCATAGTCTTAAACAGCAAAGGCCTACATGGATGGCACGCTTTAGTTTTCATTAAGAGTGAAAGAGGCGACAATTTAGAGAACAGCAAGTATAATTTAATTTTTTTATATTAGAAATATTTAATTACCATTATCGCCCGATACAAAGCAGGGACAGAGTACCGCTGAACATCAGGGGCGCGTTTCCCAAAAGCGTAGTTGCTAACTAAGTTAGCAACTTATATAGTTCGTCCATTCACAGTCAATGGGCCCAACTTCGTAAGTTAGCATGTGTGATTTTGGGAAACGCACCCCAGATCAGCTTAGGCCAACCAGTTTCACAAGAAAACAGGAGGAAGCCATTAAAAGTGCAACCAAAGCTGACTGTTTAAATTGTTGGTGCAAATAAAGGAATTTTCTTTCCCCACTTTGTGAGTTGCTGCGAGGCCCAGTGTGTAAAACGAACAATAAGCCATAAATTATTTGCCGTCCAGCCCAACTGTCATTTGTCACAGCACGCAGTCCAATTCACACGCTGCAGTTTTAACCTTAAAGTGATATTTTCAGAAGATTCAATATGTGGCTTAAAATGTAGTCATCAGTGACTACGTTTACATGCACACCATATTCCGATTAAGGTCCATGTTTGGGTTAAGGTAATATTCCGAATAAGCTGTTTTTATGCGCTGAGCTATGGGAATATTCTCGTTTACATGTTAATTGGCATATCCACCACTTTGGCCCAATCTCAACATTGGGTTTTCAGCAAATATAACGCTCGAAAGTAATCGTCATGGCTTTGGTTGCCTTCAGTTAGAGCTTCAAAGCCGACATCGACTCCACTCTCTTGGCCAACTGCCATCGCCAGCGGTCTCTGTCCCAGAATTTCATCCATGACCACGAAATAAATGAAACTGGCTGGATTAGGGTCGCTGGTATTGTTTTCTTTTTGGCAGTAGCTATTTTTACGCCAGTCGTAAATTAACTGTAATTTGCTATTCTTATGAACTTCCGTATCTGCATGGAAATTCGGCCTCGGAAAAAATTTGCTACTCAACTGGATTGAAAACATCCCGCTTTCGCTCCGTGCCTTGTGGTTCACATTCCTAGACTGGCTAGCCGGCTTGCTTACTTTAAGTTACAGTCAGGATGTCCCTTACTCAAGCTAGGTAGGGTTAGTTATTAGCCAGCTAACTTAGCCAGCTTGCCATCTAACTCATTAGCCAACTTGTACTCTAAAAATTCTTGCAAGGACAAACTTTGTGTAGCTAATCAGCACTTCTACACAACACTAATCACTACTGACTTGATTGTAGAGTGTGACGACCTGACAGTTCCCCAAATATTAGCGAGCAAACGTTGAACCTAAAATTACAATCTCATAATTACCTAACCCGTTAGCTAAGTTAAGCAACTAGCGAGAAAACATAAGTAATGTTACAGCCGTCCCGCTAGCTAACGTCGGTTGATACATTCTAGCTAATGCCGTGGTAAAAGCATAGACTGTATAAATCAGTCTATGGGTCTAAATCCAGATTGCCTACATTGCGCATGCACATACAGACGCTCTTAAGAATAGCAAATTGGAATAAGATTACGACTGGCGTAAAAATAGCCACTGCCTTTGTTTTTTTCCACTCTGGAATATGCC
Source organism: Gymnothorax javanicus (assembly GCA_029692085.1). NCBI lineage: Eukaryota > Metazoa > Chordata > Actinopteri > Anguilliformes > Muraenidae > Gymnothorax > Gymnothorax javanicus. The sequence continues at coordinate 2,479,927 of CM056206.1, read as the reverse complement.
GCCTTCAGAGTTTTCCAGCCATGCTTAACTTGGTCGGCAGTTCTCACAAAAACAGCCTCTCTCCACTTTTCGCACACCTTTTTAAAGATATCGTTGTTACGGTGCTTTCGCCCATCAACATATTCCATTATATTAATGTCTTTCATTATCTGAATGCACACAGTCGTCTCCTCTTAGCTACAAAAATGCGATTTCCTTGCGAATTGAACAGACGCAGACGTAATTGAATATTCTGTTCAGGGGCATTTTCCGATTAAGATGTATACGTGACCCAATATTCCGATTAAAACATGCATATGCCAGGGGTCTTATTCGGAATATTTTGATTCGAGAAATTACCTTAATTGGATTATTGCACGTGTTTACATGGCAGGTACCCAATTGGAACATACTCATATTCCGATTAATACAGGAATAATGATGTGCATGTAAACACAGTCATTGTGTCTAACAAGTATTCTAATAGACTCAACAAGATTCATTTCCTCTGTGATGAACAGAAGAGGTTCCATATTTTCCTTCTCATTCACTTGAATGGAGCCTACAAATATCATGAAATAAATTATTTATACAATTCCACGAACCTATTCAATACCGGGTGTTGATTAAATATATTTTTTCCTTGAAGAGGCCTTTCTTTTTTTTTTTACAAGAAAAGTGTTTGAATTAGTTTTGTCCTATTTTCCTCTCATGGAGGCGTCACACGGCACGGAGCTTGCACATGGAAGTCGGTGCATCCAAAGGCCCACAAGCTGCTCAGTGTAAACATTGAGGACGAGCAGCAGGTTTCACCAAAACAGAAGAAGAGGCAGACGAGTCGGTTAACCGTGGGAAAAATTGAGGATTTTTACTTGGAAGTAACATTAGTTGTCATCACTTTCATTATGAAGTGCATGGTCGCAGGGTATAATAAATACTCCAACACTGTGACCTATGTAAGCTTTCACCGTTTACCTGTGGGAGACTCAGGGCAATGTAAGCAATGGTTGTTGGCAATAAGGCATGCGGACTTCAACATTGCCACCGTATGATGTTCTATGTCAGAAAAACTCAATATTGCCATTAGGAGAACAGATACTGCGCAACGATGTCAAAATACTTCCTGTATGACTTACCGGATCTACTTTTGATTTAAAATGGTAATTACACAAAAAATAAGCTCAGAAATAACAAACTGACCAAACCACCATCTTATTTTGTGTATAAATATCATGGTATGTTTGAAAATTCCGATTTGAAACGTTCAAATGCATTTTATATTCGTTTGTTGCATTTTCAATTCAAGTGAATGAGGAGGAATATTTGGAACCTCTCCCGTTCGTCACTGAGGGAATGAGTCTTGTTGAGTCTATTGGAATATTTATTGAGATACACTGATTGCTACATTTTAAGCCACATATTGACTTTTGTGAAAATATCACTTTAATGCATAGAGTACTAAATTAACCCATTTAGGCCTGCGGCCGCCTAAAAAAAGCCCCCTAAAACCTGAAGGTTTTCTGAAAAATGTTGAAAATGTGCCAACGTTTACAAAAAAATTCATTTCAGCTTACACTCTTGGCTATCATATAAAAATACATCCATTGGCCCTAATGGTAATAAAAAAAATTAGGAAATTCTATAAACCTCTGAAATAAATAAAATAATTGGCAATGCCTTATAAAAAATGCATTTCTCAGTCTCTGTAGCAGATAGAAACCTGAAATAAAAACCATTTGATAGCTTAAACTTAATTTTATTAAGTATTACATTCAGTTGGTCTCATCTTTCTCTTTCCAAAATTTTACAATGCATAAACCTACGGATTTCACAGCAATTTAAACTTAAAAAGTCTAATGTAAGTGTAGTGTAAGAAAAAGTTAAATAAAGCGTCTAAGTTGGAGGTAATACAGAGCTTTGGCTCCCTCAGGAGGACACTGAGAAAATGCGTAAAAAAAATTTAAAAAAAGCCCCAATCCCGGTAAACACCAGAGTGACGTCTACGTCTCTCCCAGCGTCATCAGAGAAACACACACGCGCCCCAGCCGGAGGAAAATGGTGTCGCTGGTGTCGGAAGTTAAATTTCCCATTCATTTTACCCATAGACTGTTTTTTCAGTTCACTTTTGAATCACTTCCCATTGTTTTCAAGCCTCCATCTTTTTTGAAATTTTGCATTATATTTCCGACTAAAAACAAGTATAATTTTTCATGACCGGAATCAGCTATATTCCAAATCATTTTAATTTTTTTGCCACCTTGTTAATCCTCTTTGTAGTCTAAAAACTACATGTCCCATGATCCTCCTGATTCCCAGGCTGTAGGAGTTCAGAACGCGTTAGAAGTCTCCCGTCTCGAATTTTCCAGCACCTTGCCAAAGCCGTTTGTTTACTTCATTAGTTAACCACTCTACTTTCTACTTGGTTACGCTTTCCTGGCTAGATATCAAGTTTTGCAATTGGCGCCAATTTAATTTAATAGCCAGGCATCTTTGGCCAACGTTTGTTTGCCTAAAAACTCAGTAGTCAACAAACGAGCTAATCAGCCTTGTCAATGCATAACTGACAGCGAACTGGCCGTCAGCAGGCTAACTTAGCCAGCGGGCTAGTTTACTGACTTCGGTAGTTGGATAACTTTATGTTTGGCGCATTTATCTACAACCCCAATTCCGAAATAGTTGGGACGAAGTGTAAATTGTGAATGAAATCAAAATGCAATTACTTTCTGATCACATGAGCCAATATGTTATTTACAATCGAACATAGATAATATAGCAAATGTTGAAACTGAGACAGTTTACATTTTTATCCACAAAATGAGCTTATTTCAAATTTTCTGGCTGCAACAGATCTCAAAAAAGTTGGGACACAGGCAAAAAGGGGCTGAAAAAGCAATTAATATGTAAGAGAATCAGCTGAAAGAACATTTAGCAAGTAATTAAGTTAACTGGCATCAGGTGTGTAACATGTTTGGCTATAAAAGGGATGTCTTAGAGAGGCTGAGTCTCTCAGAAGTAAAGATGGCCAGAGGCTCTCCAACCTGTGAAGACTTGCTAGAAAAATTGTGGAATACTTTAAAAACAATGTTCCTCAACGTCAAATTGCAAAGGCTTTGAAGGTCTCATCATTGACAGTGCATAACATCATCAGAAGATTCAGAGAAACTGGAAAAATCTCTGTGCGTAAGGGACAATGCCGAAGACCCTTCCTGGATGCCCGTGATCTTCGGGCCCTCAGACACCACTGCATCACTCACCAGCATGATTCTGTCATTGACATTACTAAATGGGCCCAGGAATACTTCAAGAAACCACTGTCTGTAAACACAATCCGCCTTGGCATCCACAGATGCCACCTAAAACTCTATCATGCAAAAAGGAAGCCATTGCTGAACATGATCCAGGTGCACCACCGTGTTCTGTGGGCCAAGGCTCATTTAAAATGGACTGTAGCAAAGTGGCAAAGTGTCCTGTGGTCAGACGAGGCCAAATTTGACATTCTTGTTGGAAATCATGGGCGTTGTGTCCGGGCTAAAGAGGAGAAAGACCACCCCTCCTGTTATCAGTGTACAGTTCAAAAGCCAGCATCTCTGATTGTATGGGGATGCATTAGTGCATATGGTGTGCTGGCTAGCTTGCTAAATAACCGTAAGTGATGGTAAACTAACCATTTACTGTTTCTATAGGTTTAGCTATGTGCACAAGATGTAATAAGCTCACTAGCTGGCTAGCGAGGTGGTTCGCTAGCGTACCTTAATAAAGGTAGATAAGAAACAGATTTTTTAGTAAAACAGTGTTGGAGCGGAGTTGAGGGCATGGAGCTAAAGAAATGAATGAACGCTGCCTTGGTTATAAAAGCTCGCCAATTGGCCGGGAGACGCTAAAGTCAAGGGTGATCGGACAGAAACCAGCTTGGGACCAGCCTGACTCCCATGCCTGACTGAATTAACACAAAGCTCGGTTTACACACTGAATCAGTCAGGATTGAAAGAATTGTTGCCAGCTGAAATATATTCATCATTGCAATAATGATTTAGTCATAGGTTCTTGAGTATTTGCTTATTTAAATCCAAATGACAACTTTTTTTTTGACGGGCAACGTATATGGTACATTGAGTGTTTCAACTGGTCATGACTGCTGTAAATGTGTAGTATAATTAAAAGAGAGGAGGCAGCATTAGAAATCACTCCCTTATCCTGAACAACAGCATTGGAAACAACATTACAAACCCAGATAATCACTGCAGAATTATGTTACATTTCAGAGGGAGTAAATTTTGAAACCCCACGTCATAATGTCCTAATACTGTCTGACTGACACTCTGAGGTGGTGTACTTTTTACAATATTAATTTTAAAATTAATTAATTCATTTTGTCTAGTTTATTCATTAAGTGTCATTGCATGAATAGACCATGCAAAGGGTGATAATCCGGGGTCAGCAGATTTTGCCGATATTTGGTACGCACATGCACCTTACCAAGTTATGTATGAACCTACAATATGAGCATCATCCATTTAGTTTTGTAGGAGTAATCATCAAATAATGTATTTTGATGGATTCTGGACCATTTTTGAAGGATTTTCAAGGGGTTAATTTGGGTCATTCTCTACAGAAAACAGCTAAACTTTCAACATTGCCCCTTTGTGTGAATGTTGCCCTTAGGATAGCCTACCAAAGTGCCAAGAATGATCAAAAAATATTTCCAAATATGCCAGTTATATATCAAGATATTTGCCCTTCCCCAAAATTTGGAATAATGTGTAGGCCTATTCAACAGCTTATAAGTCATCTGCCACAGGGGTAGAAACTACAAACCATGGTGTAAATGGTGGCTGACTTGCTCTTTCATAATCAGAAATAAAAAAAACTTGCCACTCTACTCAGTACTTTGTAGTAGCACCAGAAATGAGGATTTAGCAGTGCTGCCACCTATATGCTGTATGTGGAGCCTGTGAACTAAATAAGCAACACTACTAATGTTATTTTATCTGCCCTGGCCTTATCCATTCAATTTTAATGCCAACACATGAAACGGAAAACTGCAAATCGTTTGCTTTTATGGGGTTTTAAAATGTTTCTGAGTTTAAAAAAAATGGTCAAACGCTGTGCTTGGGGTAAATGTAACTCTGATACGAGGTATCCCGAGAGGCTGGGCGATGGGGTGTACTTTATATCCTTCCCAAAGCCACATCATAACCAAGAGAAGTGTCTCCTCTGGATAAAGCTTTGTGGAAGACCCCGCGATCAGCTTAACGTAGCTAACAAAGGTCACCAAGGATGTCTACATTTCTTCCAAGCTAAGTCAACATCGTGTTTAAGGCGACATCTCGTCACATCGCTGGAGATTAATGTAAAGTTATCTTTTACATCGCTAAGCTAGCTAACGTTAGCTAAAGTTAGTAAACTCTATGGCTAACTTCAGTGCTGACGGACGTTGGCCTAACGTGAGCTCCTGGCTGCATTGTTCACCATGTCACCTTGTTTACTTAGAAGGAGTTCAGTCACGTCAGGTTAGATTTCTTAAATTCGGTAGCTAGCAATAATAATACGTAAATTAAATTTATTACCCTGCGGTGCACGAACAATGCTGATCCTCTATCTTGATGTGTGAGAGGGTGACGGAAATGAGATGCACTTGATCGCGTTTGCACTGAGACCTGAAAATTTTAACTTCTAATTTAAACTTTTCGTTGACCTTCTCCACTCTAAATTCATTAATGTCTCCCTCCAATGCATAGTGTAACCCTATTTGCTGACTTCTTGATGATATTTGAGCCTTCTATCGCCAAAAATCAACGATAGCATCCTGAAAAATATCTCCGACTGTGATACCAGCCATTAGCGCCTGTTCTGAAATGTTGATTGTTTGTCCGAGTCAGTGGAGGGGGCGGGGCTTAGCCATAGGTCAATTCTGTGCTCTCAACAGTTTGATGAAAGCTGGTGTTGGCATACTGTTGGCCGTGTGATGCAGTTGTTTGCGACTCTCTCCCCTGCCATCCAATTTGTAGCTCCACACTTCAGATGGTGGCCTCACTGCTCTCACTCTCCTGCCCTGTCGTGTTTCTGCATGCTCTTCTCCTGTGGCCGGCAGCTGTGCATTGCGCTGAACAACATTGAGCATGTGCGGGCGTTGGAGGAGGCCTGTGGAGCAGAGGGCAGGGAACAGGGCAGCAAGGCCCTCAGCGCCCAGCTCTGCAACGTGGAGATGGAGCTACAGAGAGGGCTGGAGGTGAGATGCACACACTCACACACACACACACACACGCGCACACACTCTCTCTCTCTCTCACCCACACACACACACACTCTCTCTCACCCACAAACATACACACATACAGAACTATATGGAGGAGGCCTGTGAGGAGCGATAGTGAGAGGGGCATGATCTCTCACCTTACAGAACAGGAGCAGCAAGGCCCTCACACACACACACACTCTCTCTCTCTCACACACACAACGTGGAGATGGAGCTACAGACACACACACACACACACACACATGATCTCTCACCTTACTGACAAGGTGAGATGCACACACACACACACACACACACACACACACACACATACTCTCTGTCTCTCTCTCTCTCTCTCTCACCCCACACACACACACTCTCTCTCTCACCCACACACACACACACACACCACACAAACATACACACATACAGAACTATAGAGAGAGGCAAAACGCATGATCTCTCACCTTACTGACAAGGTGAGATGCACACATACACACACATACACACATACAGAACTATAGAGAAAGGTGAAACGCATGATTTATTTAGATTTATTTAAGCAGGGAGCCTGACTGAGACCATGTCTCCTTTTCAGCAGGGCTCTGCATTACAAACAATTAAAATAACACCGTTTGCAAGGACATTTGTAGAACAAGAAAAAAAAACAAAAAAAACCAATGCCATTATTAAGGGGAAAACATTAATTAAAACAACAATTCTCTTGATAAAATGATTTGATCAAAGTTTAAAAATGTCCAAAAGGAACCGGTTCTTTCAGTTTCAGATTAACTTGTAACTGAATCCAGGTGTGTGGGACATTATAATAAAAAGCTGTCTTACCAAGCTCTGTTCTTACACCAGGAACATTCAGACACAATGAGTCCTGTAACCGAGTCCCAAGGCAACCCACTCATCGCGTAAGAAGACTAGCTAGATAAAGAGAGATTTTCAATAAAACACATTTATAAACAAATAAAAACCAGTGGTAGCCTCGTCTAGCTTTCAATGACCCCCACCCTACTGACTTGTATAAAACACAGTGGTGTGTGCGGAAATCAAGACCAGTGATAAATCTAATAGCAGAATGATAAATACAAACTAAAGGTTTTAAAACAGTAGTAGATGCATTTCTATAAATCACATCACCATAATCAAGCATGGGGAGAATTACTGAGTGCACAATCTTCTTTTTACTTTCGAAATTGAAACAAGCCCTATTCCTGTATAAGAAGCCAATTTTACTCCTTATCTTTTTTGTTAAATTTTCAATATGCATTTAAAAAGTCAGTTTGTCATCCAGCCAAATGCCCAAGTATTTATAATGGGGGACATGCTCAATTTGGCCACCCTGCAGGATACAAATATGAAAATCCAGGGGGTCCTTTTTTCTAGCTTTGGTGAATACAATGAACTTGGTTTTGTCCTCATTTAAGACGAGCTTCAACTCATTTAGAGATCTTTAAAATAGAGTCAAAATCATGCTGCAGATTAGACATGGCCTGCTGAACTGAGGAAGCAGTCAAGTAAATTATGGTATCGTCAGCATATAAATGCAGTTTACAATGATCCAAAGATAAGCCAATATTAATAATATAGATAGTGAATAACAAAGGGCCAAGAGTTGAACCTTGTGGAACTCCTCTGCTGATTTGAGCACTTCGAGCCTGAATGTTTTCAAATGAAATATATTGAGTCCTATCCTCAAGATAGTTTTTAAACCAATTACAAGCAGATTTGTCAAGGCCAATGTCTGATAATCCATTTAAAGAAGGGCATGATCAACAGTATCAAATGCCTTGGACAGGTCAATGAAAAGGGCTGCACAATGCTGTCTGTTATCTAGTGCTCTTACAATGTCATTTATAACTAAACAAGTAGCAGTAACGGTGCTGTTCCCGGACCTGAAACCAGATTAGTGAGTATTCAAAATACAATTTTCAGTTAAAAAAGATTGTAATTGAGAATTAACTAGGGACTCCAGAATCTTAGCTAGGCAAGGCAACCTGGATATTGGACGGTAATTATTTAAATTACTTGCATCTCCCCCTTTTAATAAAGGGGGAACATTAGCAGTTTTCCATACTTTTGGTATGTTGCTTGTCATAATAGACATATTAAATATATGAGTCAGAGGTTTGGCAATGAGTGAGGCAGAGAGCTTCAAAAGATATGGATCTAACAAGTCATCCCTTGTAGACTTATTTACATTAATTTCATTTAGAGCTTCAAGAACCTCCTCAGTTGAAATGCAACAAAAAGAAAATACAGGATTATTATTCAACAAATAAGAGGTTGTAGGACAGGTAGATAGATCAGAGGTGCACTGCTTATCATTGGTCTGCTCAGAGAAACTTGGGTCTGCTGCTTTGTTCATCTCAAAAAGATAGCCTGCGGAAACAAAATGCTGATTAAAAGCATTACTTATTTCAACTTTACCAGTAATTAAATTTGAATTAAAAACAACTTGCGATGGAAGAGAAGGAGAGGAACTTGAACTTTCCAGCATTTTTACAGTTTTCCAGAATTGTGTGGGATTTCTACCAGCATCTGCAAGGGATTTTAAGTAAAAGTCAGATTTTGCCTTTCTAACGGACACTGCGCATTTGTTCCTAAGCTGTCTAAAATATTGCCAATCTTGGGGTAAGTGGGTTGATCTAGCTTTAGCCCATGCTTTGTTCCTGTCTCTGAATAGTTGTGAGAGCTCCACCGAATACCATGGAATCACTCTGTCCTTAATTCTCAGCGATTTTAAAGGAGCATGCTTGTCTGCCACAGAATTAAATATAAAGGAGAAAAATTCAAGTGCCAGCTCTGTTTCAGGAACAGCAGAAACACGATGAAAATCACAATTATACAAGTCATGGAGGAAGCCTTGAGCATCAAATTTTTTATTTCTCTTTTTAACTACACGAGACTTGAACTTTTGGAGTTTTGTTGTTCTTACGCATGCAATGGGACAATGATCACTAAGATCATATGCAAAAACTGCATCAGCCTAATGCTTGTGAGGATTATTTGTAATAATAACATCAATTAGAGAAGATTTTCCTGGATCTTTTAATATTGGGTGTGTGGGCTCTGAAATTAGCTGGAACAGATTTAGTTGAATGCATATATTCTTTAAATCATCAGATACAGAGGTGAGCCAGTCCAAGTTTAAATCCCCAAGAATAACTAATGCAGAATTCACGTAGGGTACAAGTAAGTCAAATAATGCATTCACAGAAATCTTAGATGCACAAGGCGGCCGGTAGACTCCCGATATATAAAAATGTGAATTAACATTCAATATCAATTTAATGACTAAAACCTCAAATTGTTTCTCAGCAGAATGACTGATGACACAGGTAGCCCTTAGTGTATTTTTTACATAAATGGCTACACCACCACCTCTTCCTTTCCTATCACATCTGAAAATATTAAAACCATCCACTCTAACAGTATCATCTGAGATTGAGTTATTCAGCCATGTCTCAGATACAACAAAAACATCGGGATTTGTGTCTATAACCCAGATTTTTATCATGTCCAATTTAGGAACTAAGCTCCTCACATTTAAGTGCAATAGACCAAGCCCACTTCATTTGTGAAAATCAAAAGGAGTTTTCAACAGTAAAAATCCACTGTTAAAATTAACCAGAGTATTAATCTTAATAGGGATTAAATTCCCAGGGTTAACACCATTTGGCCTTGATGGGTGTCGTTTAAAACTCCTTCGCTTTGTGAACGTTGTAGAATTAAGACCACCATACCTGCAGGGGGTGTCAAACAGTAAAACAGCATGATCTCTAACCTTACTGACAAGGTGAGATGCACACACACACGCACACACACACTCACACACACACACACACACACCCACACACAGAACTATAGAGAAAGGAGAAACGCATGATCTCTCACCTTACTGACAAGGTGAGATGCACACACACACGCACACACACACACACACACTCACACACACACTCACACACACACGCACACACACACACACACACACACACACACATCCTTGTACTTATATCTTTGTGAAGACATTACATTGACTTCCATTCATTCTTCCTGTGTCTCTACAGCCTTTCCCTAATCTTAACAATAAGAAATGTATGCCTAACCCAAACCCTTACCCTAACCTTAACCTGTCCCTAATTCTAACCTTACCCCAAACCCTTGCCCTAACCTTAACCTATCCCTAATTCTAACTTTACCCCAAACCCTTACCCTAACCTTAACCTATCCCTAATTCTAACCTTACCCAAACCCTTACCCTAACCTTAACCTGTCCCTAATTCTAACCTTACCCAAACCCTTACCCTAACCTTAACCTGTACCTAATTCTAACCTTACCCCAAACCCTTACCCTAACCTTAACCTATCCCTAATTCTAACCTTACCTCTGTAATGTGGTAAATAGCCACTAGATGGCAGTATTGACTTTTTTTTGTGAAGCCCAGTCTGAAGCTAGGTTGGGCATGTCCAGGGCATGCCCAGAGGGGAAAGTCCCAGAAATGGGAGGGGGCTGGACAAGAGTATATAAGGAGAAAAATCGAGAGTGTGTGGTAGTAGGAGAAATTGCAAGAAGGATACATTTGACCAGACCTGTCACTCTTTTCAAGACCTGTTAAGCTTTTTGTGGATTTTTGCCTGTGTTGGAGCATTTTCCTGTCCCAGGACATCACAACATAGCAGCCCATCTCCATTACAGGGAATTGTAAATATCTCATTTTTTTATTTTCTTTTCAATCTTGGTCAGTAGTGTAGGGTGTAGATTAGTTCTATGTGTTTGTTTAATTAAATCTGTTGAACTTAAAGGATTTTGTCTGTCATCCCTTGCTGTGTGTGACGCCATAACAAATTGGGGCCATAACACCCCAAACCCTTACCCTAACCCTAACCTGTACCTAATTCTAACCTTACCCCAAACCCTTACCCTAACCTTAACCTATCCCTAATTCTAACCTTCCCCCAAACCCGTACCCTAACCTTAACCTATCCCTAATTCTAACCTTACCCCAAACCCTTACCCTAACCTTAACCTATCCCTAATTCTAACTTTACCCCAAACCCTTACCCTAACCTTAACCTATCCCTAATTCTAACCTTACCCCTAACCTTAACTAAGAAGTCACAATTAGCCTTTGTAGTTGTGAGGTCCGGCCAAAATGTCCTCACTTCCCAAAAATGTCCCCACTCTGTTGGGAAAAAAAAAACGTTTTTTGGTTCTCACTTTGTAGCAAGTACAAGAACACACACACACACGCCCACACACATACACGCAGACACTCTCTCACCCACACACACACACACACACACGCACACACACAGAAGTATAGAGAAATGTGAAACGCATGATCTCTCACCTTACTGACAAGGTGAGATGCACACACACACACGCACACACGCATACTCACATACTCTCACTCATCCACACACAAACACACACATTGTCTCGCATGCATACACACACATACACACACATTCATGCACACTCTCTCTCTCTCTTAGTTATCAAGTCCGTTGGCCAAATTGGATGCTTCAAACTTCAGTACAATAAAAATGAAAATCATTGAGCAATGGATTTCGCATGTCTTTTTATGTAGCCACGCAATGTTTGCAGCAGGATGTGTCTTTCTCCTCTTGCAGCTCAGTACACCGGTACGATTCATCCACAAAATCGCAGTGCGGCACACCGGCTGGAGGCTGCTGTGTTATACAGCTTCTAATATATGTAGCTATTATGGTAAAGGAAAAGTAAGGGCACTAGGGTATAAAAATAAAAACTGTCCTTTTATTCCAAAGTCGTGAAGAAAGCAATGGAAGTACATATGTACCTCAGGAGGGCAGGAGCATGTGAATCTAAAAAGGGGCAGTTTTTTAAGGCGCTTTATCGTTGTGGGTTGCCCTTTCTGTTAATATTTTCAATGATTTGAAGCATTCTGGACACTGCTTTTGAGCTTCGGGCTGCTTACGTTTATGTGTTCCAGTCGTCCTGCTGTTTTTGGGTGCGCTTCCAGCTGGAAAAAATCCTATTTTGAAGCTTCTCGATAAAGCGCTTCACATCATTGATAGTCTTTTCCCTGCTGTCCAATCCCTTGAGAGTGGGGGGAAGGGGAATTTTATTTTACGTTAAGTTCCATTGTAAATGAAGATGGCAGAGAAATGTTTTGTTACAGTTAACATTGTCTCTGCCCTAAAACAGTGATTTCACAGAAGTTGCTCAATTTTCCTTCTAGTTTTATTTCTCACGCTCCTTTAGAGCGATATCGAGTGCCAACGGCTTATCTGTTATTCCACTAAATGGACAAAACACCAGACTTTGCAGTGGAATTTGTTTTCCAGTGACAATGAGATAAAGCTAGACTGCACAAAGACCCCTTTCTCATGGTAAGTTGGCTTTACCATCCGGTCATGGCAAAACAAAGCATGTAGTGCTTTAACCAGTTTGGATGCGTATGATTTACGTGCCAAAATGGTTAGTTCCTGATGCGCTGGCAAGGCTCTATCTGAGGCTAGATTTGTGTGATTTAGGTGGTTAAGGGCTCTTTGGAAACGTCGGAGCCCCTAGAATCAAATGGCCACCTGCAAAGTTTCTGACTGCATCACAAGCTGATCACAGCGAGGAAAATACATTGCATGCAAGCGGAATGCTCAGCGCCTGATCTCATTGAAAGCAGTGCTCCGGAAAAAAACATGCATGGAGACTCGCAGATCTAGTTTCAATACAACATGGACGCATTGGGCTAAGAATTGCCAGCCCAGATTTACCCTCAAGCACAGTTTTTTATTACAAAATATCGAAGGTAGGAAAATATTTTTGCTCATCGCTGTAGAATGTGAAGTGTATGCCTGCTGTTCCTTGATTGTGGTGTCGGTTTAAAATGACATGGCTAATACCGTTAGATTCTGTAGACTTTCCTCTTTCATTTGATGTATCGTTTGTATGCATAGCACAAACTCAGCAGAAACGCAAGTGATCGAGCACTGAAATTATTTTATCCTATGTTTTGCTGCATGCTTATTTACTTGCTTGGTGCTTGAATTGTGTTCGGTTGTGGTAAAAACGGTCAACATATGCTTCCCATGGCGTTTTTTTCCCTTTAAGTGGATATGCCGCATTTGCAATTAGGAAACATGCTGTATTTATAATGTTTATTGATTTCCCCCAGTAGCGGGGGCATTCGGGTTTAAGAGGTTAAGTCAGTGTGAGGGGCTGACCAGCTAGCCAGCCAACATAGTCAACAGATTAACTAATTTGACCACCAGTCACACTACTAACCACCTCACCCATCTTTGCCCAGCAAGAGACCCAACATGAATCAGCCATTAGTGTCTAAAATAAAGCAGCTTGGGATCCAAGCTGGCGATAGCTGGAATTTTCAGTAGGAATAGACTGTGGTTGCAACGTTAGACTTTTTTCATTTTGGCTTCTTTGACAGCATGGTATTAGATTTGAGAATGTACGACTATACAAGCAACATGTGTTCGTGCGATCTTTTACTTCAGTGATTGATTAAATAATAACTGGCATTTAATTCAATCTGGCACTTTTCCTAGCACGCTATTGGTGATACCTCCTAAAACGTCATGTATATCGGACCCCAATCGTAAATCCCTGCTCTCTTTGCCGAATAAAACTATTTGGTCAACATAGTCACCCCACCAAAAACTCGAAAAGCCGAAAACAACCACATGAAACCATGCACTGAAAACAGAAACCCACACAAAAGTGTAAAAGGTGAAAAAGAAAAGAAAAATTCAAAGAGCTCTAGCTACCATCCTCCTTCCTCAAACCCCAAGATGCAATGCGGGAGAGAGAGAGTGAGAGAAAGAGAGAGTGGGAGGGAGAGACAGAGAGAGGGGGGAGAGGAGGGGAAAGAGAGTGTGAACAGGAAAAAGAGCGGGAGAGAGAAGGGAGGGAGAGAGAGGGAAAGATTTTTATTTATTTATTTTTTACTTTTAAGGTCCTATTTATTGAACCATGACATCAACAGTAATTAAAGAATGCATCACAAATAAAACAGCAGATTACTCAAAAGAGAGAGAGGGAGAGAGAGAGAGAGGGGGGAAGGAAAGACATAAATAAGGTAGGGGACAAGGGTCATGTTAAAATCAGTCGTAATGTGTTAGACTATTCAGACAAGCTAGTGCTTTCCAAACAAAGACCCTCCTGAGGGACTTAAGTAGTTATCTTTTTTGGGCAGTTGACACTGATTTTATTAATATAGCCCTGTTTACGAGAGCTCTCTGGCGGGATTTATCTGTTTCTGTGCCGCAGGTGCTGACGGACCTGCGGAAGTACGTACAGCACATCAGCCTCTCCCCGGACTCCATTCAGAATGATGACGTAAGCAAGCACTCCTGAGGGATTGGGCGTGATGTGAAGTGGGAGGGAATGTGACTGCCAGTGTGGGGGTGGCTACTATATGCTGGGCTGACATTGATTGGCTAATTTAAGCTACCCCAGTGAATATGCGTGGTACAGAAAATAGCAAATTTGTGAGTCATAACTGGTGTGCAATTCACTCACTTGTCCACTGAGCAGAATCACATTATTCTTAAACACTTCCATTTAGGTGGAAGTAACCATCTTACCGGATACAAAAATTTTTTTAGAAATATTCAAACTAATTAATTCCTATTGTGAATGTGCGCATATAGTCACGTTTTTATCTTCAATGAATCATATCAAATTTAATGATGAGCATGGTTCTTGTATTAATAAAGGAAATAATAATCATAATCATCATTCTCCCCTGCTCTTAGCTGTGTCCCCTCTGATGAAGTATTTACATGCTCGTGCATGCTTCAGGCTGTGTCCCCTCTGATGTATTTACATGACTCGTGCATGCTCCAGGCTGTGTCCCCTCTGATGTATTTACATGACTCATGCATGCTTCAGGCTGTGTCCCTCCCACTCATGAGGCTGTGTACTTGTATTACATAACTCGTGCATGCTCCAGGCTGTGTCCCTCTGATGTATTTACATGACTCGTGCATGCTCCAGGCTGTGTCCCCTCTGATGTATTTACATGACTCGTGCATGCTTCAGGCTGTGTCCCCTCTGATGTATTTACATAACTCGTGCATGCTCCAGGCTGTGTCCCCTCTGATGTATTTACATGACTCGTGCATGCTCCAGGCTGTGTCCCCTCTGATGTATTTACATGACTCGTGCATGCTTCAGGCTGTGCTGTATTTACCCGTGCATGCTCCAGGCTGTGTCCCTCTGATGTATTTACATGACTCATGCATGCTCCAGGCTGTGTCCCCTCTGATGTATTTACATGACATGCATGCTCCAGGCTGTGTCCTCTCTGATGTATTTACAGGCTCATGCATGCTTCAGGCTGTGTCCCCGCTGATGTATTTACATGACTCGTGCATGCTCCAGGCTGTGTCCCCTCTGATGTATTTACATGACTCATGCATGCTCCAGGCTGTGTCCCCTCTGATGTATTTACATGACTCGTGCATGCTTCAGGCTGTGTCCCCTCTGATGTATTTACATGACTCGTGCATGCTCCAGGCTGTGTCCCCTCTGATGTATTTACATGACTCGTGCATGCTCCAGGCTGTGTCCCCTCTGATGTATTTACATGACTCATGCATGCTTCAGGCTGTGTCCCCTCTGATGTATTTACATGACTCGTGCATGCTTCAGGCTGTGTCACCTCTGATGTATTTACATGACTCATGCATGCTTCAGGCTGTGTCACCTCTGATGTATTTACATGACTCGTTCATGCTTCAGGCTGTGTCCCCTCTGATGTATTTACATGACTCGTGCATGCTCCAGGCTGTGTCCCCTCTGATGTATTTACATGACTCGTGCATGCTCCAGGCTGTGTCCCCTCTGATGTATTTACATGACTCATGCATGCTTCAGGCTGTGTCCCCGCTGATGTATTTACATAACTCGTGCATGCTCCAGGCTGTGTCCCCTCTGATGTATTTACATGACTCATGCATGCTCCAGGCTGTGTCCCCTCTGATGTATTTACATGACTCATGCATGCTTCAGGCTGTGTCCCCTCTGATGTATTTACATGACTCGTGCATGCTCCAGGCTGTGTCCCCTCTGATGTATTTACATGACTCATGCATGCTTCAGGCTGTGTCCCCTCTGATGTATTTACATGACTTGTGCATGCTTCAGGCTGTGTCCTCTCTGATGTATTTACATGACTCGTGCATGCTTCAGGCTGTGTCCCCTCTGATTATGTATTTGCATTACTCTTTCCTGCTCTAGGCTGTGTCCCCTCTGATGAAGTATTTGCATGACACGTTAGTCATTCTGAGTGAGTTTTTAGTGAAAGAGAATCTCAACAGGTGAGTTCTGTCATCAGCTTTCAAAACATAGTTTGCATGGTAACAGGACTTTTCGTCCCTGGATTCTTCATTCCTGAATTTTTCGTCCCCAGACTTTCCATTCCCAGACTTTTCATCCCCATGGACTTTTCGTCCCGAAGGATTTTATTCCCGGATTTTTCATGCCCTAATGAAAATGAAACTAGCCACCATTGTTGTGCTTGTAAAGCACTACTGCGGAAAATATCCAGGGATGAAGAGTCTGGGGACGAAAATTCCGGTGATTAAAAATTCAGGGATGACAAGTCCAGGGTCGAAGAGTCCTACAGCTGGTTTGCTTTCTAATAAAATTGCTCTAACAACAATCAATGAAGAGCTGTCACTCACATTACTCCACCATTTCTCCAACAGAAGAGATGTCATTCACATTACTCAAACAAAAGAACTTTCATTTCAATTATTGTACCGGACGAGCTTTTACTGCCATTACACCAGCAAAAGAGCAGTTACTCCCATTACTCTAACAGAAGAGCTGTCACTCCCATTACTCCAACAAAAGAGCTGTCACTCCCATTACTCTTACAAAAGAGCTGTCACTCCCATTACTCCAACAAAAGAGCTGTCACTCCCATTCCTCCAACAAAAGAGCTGTCACTCCCATTACTCTTACAGTAAATCTGTCACTCCCATTACTCCAACAAAAGAGCAGTTACTCCCATTACTCTGACAGAAGAGCTATCACTCCCATTACTCTAACAGAAGAGCTGTCACTCCCATTACTCTAACAGTAAATCTGTCACTCCCATTACTCTCACAAAAGAGCTTTTAATCCCAATAGTGTAACAGAAGAGCTGTCAATCCCATTAGTCTAACAAAAAGACCTGTCACTACCATTACTCTAACAGAAGCACTGTCACTACCATTACTCTAACAGAAGAACTGTCATTCCCATTACTACATCAAGAGTACAGGTATTACTCCCATTACTCTAACAGAAGAGCTTTCACTCCCATTACTCCAACAAAATAGCTGTTGCTCCCATTACTCTAACAGAAGAGCTGTCACTCCTGCTATTCATGTGACGGTGCGTTCAGGAACCACTCGCGAGAACAGGAATTCCAAAAATTGTAAGCCTTTATTGTGAAAGGGGTCAATACCAGTAAGGCAGATGTGCAACGGTACATAGACAGTAAGCCAAAAATCGTAGTCGAAATCCAGAAAGGTAGGTCATACACAGGGCGTCCAAAACAGAAATCGTGGTCGTACAAAAACGGGTCAAAATCCAAAAAGACAAAACAGGAATAGTAGGGCAAGGCAATCTCGAGGTCGGGCAAAACAGTCGTGAAGAAGCAATAAACAAAAGGCATACGAGGAGCTCTGCACAAATGAGCATTGGTCAACGTTCTGACAGAGAATGAACTGCAGTGAAGACTTTAAATAGACAAGAGGGAAGTCACATGCTATGCAGGGAACAGGTGATTGGATAAGAACTAATTACAGAGGTAAGCACACATGGGGAAGTCCTAAACCACAACAATTGGCAAAAGCCAAAACACGGACGTGATTCACGCAGACAACCTATGACGGATAAACAGCTCCGGTCAAGGAGTTCTAAGTGCACAGACAATGAGTGCAGGAAAGCAATTAAGCACGCGCGAGAGATCTCATGAAAGCGAGGGAGAGGCAGAGAAAGCAAAGCAAGAGGCGGAGACTAGAACTGGGCGATTGCTGAGATTGAATTAGTAATAATTAGTAGAGGTGCAGCTTTACAAATTAACCCAAGTGCTCGTTAGTTAGTTAGTAATATATACATGAATTAGTTAGGTTAGTAAACTATTATACAAAGTATAAATGTTAGTATTATTTGTAATCTAGGAAAGCAAGGCAAAGGAAGTAAACGAGAATTGATGTAATAATATGTAACACCAGAAACCATTGAAATCACCCGAAGCAGGTAAGCACACAGACTGGGGAGACGGACTGAACCAACGGATCACAAGACAGGGGGTACAAGTGCAATGAAACCTGAAATGGCATGAACTGAAAACCGGGATGTATAATCAGCAAAATGAATAAAGAAAAGACATGACAATGAACACATTGCATAACATCAAAACACAGAACCATAACAATTCAAACAAAAGAGCTGTCACTCCCATTACTCCAACAAAAGAGCTGTCACTCCCATTACTCCAACAAAAGAGCTGTCACTCCCATCACTCCAACAAAAGAGCTGTCACTCCCATTCCTCCAACAAAAGAGCTGTCACTCCCATTCCTCCAACAAAAGAGCTGTCACTCCCATTACTCTTACAGAAGAGCTGTCACTCCCATCACTCCAACAAAAGAGCTGTCACTCCCATTACTCTTACAGAAGAGCTGTCACTCCCATTACTCCAACAAAAGAGCTGTCACTCCCATCACTCCAACAAAAGAGCTGTCACTCCCATTCCTCCAACAAAAGAGCTGTCACTCCCATTCCTCCAACAAAAGAGCTGTCACTCCCATCACTCCAACAAAAGAGCTGTCACTCCCATCACTCCAACAAAAGAGCTGTCACTCCCATTACTCTTACAGAAGAGCTGTCAGTCCCATTACTCCAACAAAAGAGCTGTCACTCCCATCACTCCAACAAAAGAGCTGTCACTCCCATTACTCCAACAAAAGAGCTGTCACTCCCATTCCTCCAACAAAAGAGCTGTCACTCTCATTACTCTTACAAAAGAGCTGTCACTCCCATTACTCCAACAAAAGAGCTGTCACTCCCATTCCTCCAACAAAAGAGCTGTCACTCCCATTACTCTTACAGAAGAGCTGTCACTCCCATTACTCTTACAGAAGAGCTGTCACTCCCATTCCTCCAACAAAAGAGCTGTCACTCCCATTCCTCCAACAAAAGAGCTGTCACTCCCATTACTCTAACAGAAGAGCTGTCACTCCCATTCCTCCAACAAAAGAGCTGTCACTCACATCCCTCCAACAAAAGAGCTGTCACTCCCATTCCTCCAACAAAAGAGCTGTCACTCCCATTACTCTTACAGAAGAGCTGTCACTCCCATTACTCTAACAGAAGAGCTGTCACTCCCATTACTCTAACAGAAGAGCTGTCACTCCTATTCCTCCAACAAAAGAGCTGTCACTCCCATTACTCTAACAGAAGAGCTGTCACTCCCATTCCTCCAACAAAAGAGCTGTCACTCCCATTACTCTTACAGAAGAGCTGTCACTCCCATTACTCTTACAAAAGAGCTGTCACTCCCATTACAGCAAAAGAGCTGTCATTCATTCCCAACAAAAGAGCTGTCACTCCCTCCAACAAAAGAGCTGTCACTCCCATTACTCCAACAAAAGAGCTGTCACTCCCATTACTCCAACAAAAAGAGCTGTCCTCCCATTCCTCCAACAAAAGAGCTGTCACTCCCATTCCTCCAACAAAAGAGCTGTCACTCCCATTCCTCCAACAAAAGAGCTGTCACTCCCATTACTCCAACAAAAGAGCTGTCAGCTGTCCCATTCCTCCAACAAAAGAGCTGTCACTCCCATTCTCCAACAAAAGAGCTGTCCTCCCATTACTCTTACAACAAAGAGCTGTCACTCCCATTACTCCAACAAAGAGCTGTCTCCCATTACAGAAGAGCTGTCACTCCCCATTCCTCCAACAAAAGAGCTGTCACTCCCATGCCTCCAACAAAAGAGCTGTCACTCCCATTACTCCAACAGAAGAGCTGTCACTCCCATTCCTCCAACAAAAGAGCTGTCACTCCCATTACTCCAACAAAAGAGCTGTCACTCCCATTACTCTTACAGAAGAGCTGTCACTCCCATTACTCTTACAGAAGAGCTGTCACTCCCATTCCTCCAACAAAAGAGCTGTCACTCCCATTCCTCCAACAAAAGAGCTGTCACTCCCATTACTCTTACAGAAGAGCTGTCACTCCCATTACTCCAACAAAAGAGCTGTCACTCCCATTCCTCCAACAAAAGAGCTGTCACTCCCATTCCTCCAACAAAAGAGCTGTCACTCCCATTACTCCAACAAAGAGCTGTCACTCCCATTCCTCCAACAAAAGAGCTGTCACTCCCATTACTCTTACAGAAGAGCTGTCACTCCCATTACTCTTACAAAAGAGCTGTCACTCCCATTACTCCAGCAAAAGAGCTGTCATTCCCATTCCTCCAACAAAAGAGCTGTCACTCCCATTACTCTTACAAAAGAGCTGTCACTCCCATTCCTCCAACAAAAGAGCTGTCACTCCCATTACTCTTACAGAAGAGCTGTCACTCCCATTCCCAAAATTCACTCCAACAAAGAGCTGTCTGTCATTCCTCCCATGTCACTCATTACTCTTACAAAAGAGCTGTCATTCCCATTCCTCCAACAAAAGAGCTGTCACTCCCATTACTCTTACAAAAGAGCTGTCACTCCCATTCCTCCAACAAAAGAGCTGTCACTCCCATTCCTCCAACAAAAGAGCTGTCACTCCCATTACTCTTACAAAAGAGCTGTCACTCCCATTCCTCCAACAAAAGAGCTGTCACTCCCATTACTCTTACAGAAGAGCTGTCACTCCCATTCCTCCAACAAAAGAGCTGTCACTCCCATTCCTCCAACAAAAGAGCTGTCACTCCCATTACTCTTACAGAAGAGCTGTCACTCCCATTCCTCCAACAAAAGAGCTGTCACTCCCATTCCTCCAACAAAAGAGCTGTCACTCCCATTACTCTTACAGAAGAGCTGTCACTCCCATTACTCCAACAAAGAGCTGTCACTCCCATTACTCCCAACCCAGCTGTCTCCCCTCCAACAAAAGAGCTGTCACTCCCATTTCCAACAAAGAGCTGTCTTACAAAGAGCTGTCACTCCCATTACTCTTACAAAAGAGCTGTCACTCCCATTCCTCCAACAAAAGAGCTGTCACTCCCATTCCTCCAACAAAAGAGCTGTCACTCCCCATTCCTCTTACAAAAGAGCTGTCACTCCCAGCTCCAACAAAAGAGCTGTCACTCCCATTCCTCCAACAAAAGAGCTGTCACTCCCATTCCTTACAAAGAGCTGTCACTCCCATTCCTCCAACAAAAGAGCTGTCACTCCCATTCCTCCAACAGAAGAGCTGTCACTCCCATTCCTCCAACAAAAGAGCTGTCACTCCCAACAAAAAGAGCTGTCACTCCCATTCCTCCAACAAAAGAGCTGTCACTCCCATTCCTCCAACAAAAAGAGCTGTCACTCCCATTCCTCTTACAAAAGAGCTGTCACTCCCATTCCTCCAACAAAAGAGCTGTCCTCCCATTCCTCCAACAAAAGAGCTGTCACTCCCATTCCTCCAACAAAAGAGCTGTCACTCCCATTCCTCCAACAAAAGAGCTGTCACTCCCATTCCTCCAACAAAAGAGCTGTCACTCCCATTCCTCCAACAAAAGAGCTGTCACTCCCATTCCTCCAACAAAAGAGCTGTCACTCCCATTCCTCCAACAAAAGAGCTGTCACTCCCATTACTCCAACAAAAGCTGCTCCCATTCCTCCCGTAAGAGCTGTCACTCCCATTACTCAACAAAAGAGCTGTCACTCCCTCCAACAAAGAGCTGTCACTCCCATTCCTCCAAAAAAAGAGCTGTCACTCCCATTCCTCCAACAAAAGAGCTGTCACTCCCATTACTCTTACAGAAAGCTGTCAGTCCCATTACTCCAACAAAAAAGAGCTGTCACTCCCATTCCTCCAACAAAAGAGCTGTCACTCCCATTCCTCCAACAAAAGAGCTGTCACTCCCTCCCATTACAGAAGAGCTCCAACAACAAAAGAGCTGTCACTCCCATTACTCCAACAAAAAGAGCTGTCACTCCCAATTGTCACTCCTCTTAAAAGAGCTGTCCCACTCCCAAAAGAGCTGTCACTCCAACTCTTAAAAGAGCTGTCACTCCCATTCCTCCAACAAAAGAGCTGTCACTCCCAGCTGTCTCCTTACAGAAGAGCTGTCAGTCCCATTACTCCAACAAAAGAGCTGTCACTCCCATTCCTCCAAAAAAGAGCTGTCACTCCCATTCCTCCAAAAAAAGAGCTGTCACTCCCATTCCTCCAACAAAAGAGCTGTCACTCCCATTACTCCAACAAAAGAGCTGTCAGTCCCATTACTCCAACATTCACTCCCATTCCTCCAACAAAGAGCTGTCACTCCCATTCCACCAACAAAAGAGCTGTCACTCCCATTACTCTTACAGAAGAGCTGTCACTCCCATTACTCCAACAAAAGAGCTGTCACTCCCATTACTCCAACAAAAGAGCTGTCACTCCCATTACTCCAACAAAAGAGCTGTCACTCCCATTACTCTAAGAAGACTCCTCCCATTACTCCAACAAAAGACTGTCACTCCCATTACTCTTACAGAAGAGCTGTCACTCCCATTACTCCAACAAAAGCTGTCACTCCCCCTCTAACAACTCTAACAGAAAAGAGGAAATCTCATTACTCAAACAAAGAGCTGTCACTCCCATTACTCCAACAAACTCCTATTAACTCTAACAGAGCTGATAACCCACTCCCATTACTCTTACAGAAGAGCTGTCACTCCCATTACTCTTACAGAAGAGCTGTCACTCCCATTACTCTTACAGAAGAGCTGTCACTCCCATTACTCTTACAGAAGAGCTGTCACTCCTATTACTCTTACAGAAGAGCTGTCACTCCTGTTACTCTTACAGAAGAGCTGTCACTCCTATTACTCTAAAAAAAGCTATCACTCCCATTAATGCAAAAAAAGAGCTGTCACTCCCATTACTCCAACAAAAGAGCTGTCACTCCCATTACTCTTACAGAAGAGCAGTCACTCCCATTACTCTTACAGAAGAGCTGTCACTCCCATTCCTCCAACAAAAGAGCTGTCACTCCCATTCCTCCAACAAAAGAGCTGCCACTCCCATTACTCTTACAGAAGAGCTGTCACTCCCATTACTCCAACAAAAGAGCTGTCACTCCCATTCCTCCAACAAAAGAGCTGCCACTCCCATTACTCTTACAAAAGAGCTGTCACTCCCATTACTCTTACAGAAGAGCTGTCACTCCCATTCCTCCAACAAAAGAGCTGTCACTCCCATTCCTCCAACAAAAGAGCTGCCACTCCCATTACTCTTACAGAAGAGCTGTCACTCCCATTAGTCCAACAAAAGAGCTGTCACTCCCATTCCTCCAACAAAAGAGCTGCCACTCTAATTACTCTTACAAAAGAGCTGTCACTCCCATTACTCTTACAGAAGAGCTGTCACTCCCATTCCTCCAACAAAAGAGCTGTCACTCCCATTACTCCAACAAAAGAGCTGTCACTCCCATTCCTCCAACAAAAGAGCTGTCACTCCCATTCCTCCAACAAAAGAGCTGTCACTCCCATTCCTCCAACAGAAGAGCTGTCACTCCCATTCCTCCAACAAAAGAGCTGTCACTCCCATTACTCTTACAGAAGAGCTGTCACTCCCATTCCTCCAACAAAAGAGCTGTCACTCCCATTACTCCAACAAAAGAGCTGTCACTCCCATTCCTCCAACGAAAGAGCTGTCACTCCCATTACTCTTACAGAAGAGCTGTCACTCCCATTACTCCAACAAAAGAGCTGTCACTCCCATTCCTCCAAAAAAGAGCTGTCACTCCCATTACTCTTACAGAAGAGCTGTCAGTCCCATTACTCCAACAAAAGAGCTGTCACTCCCATTCCTCCAACAAAAGAGCTGCCACTCCCATTCCACCAACAAAAGAGCTGTCACTCCCATTACTGTTACAGTAGAGCTGTCACTCCCATTACTCCAACAAAAGAGCTGTTACTCCCATCACTCCAACAAAAGAGCTGTCACTCCCATTTCTCCAACAAAAGAGCTGTCACTCCCATTCCTCCAACAAAAGAGCTGTCACTCCCATTACTCTTACAGAAGAGCTGTCACTCCCATTACTCCAACAAAAGAGCTGTCACTCCCAATACTCTTACAGAAGAGCTGTCACTCCCATTACTCCAACAAAAGAGCTGTCACTCCCAATACTCTAACAGACTCCTATTACTCTTACAGAGGAACTGCCACTCCCATTACTCTTACAGAAGAGCTGTCACTCCCATTACTCCAACAAAAGAGCTGTCACTCCCATAACTCTAACAGAAAAGCTGATAATCTCATTACTCAAACAAAAGAGCTGTCACTCCCAATACTCTAACAGACTCCTATTACTCTTACAGAGGAACTGCCACTCCCATTACTCTTACAGAAGAGCTGTCACTCCCATTACTCTTACAGAAGAGCTGTCACTCCTATTACTCTTACAGAAGAGCTGTCACTCCCATTACTCTTACAGAAGAGCTGTCACTCCTATTACTCTTACAGAAGAGCTGTCACTCCTGTTACTCTTACAGAAGAGCTGTCACTCCTATTACTCTAAAAAAAGCTATCACTCCCATTAATGCAAAAAAAGAGCTGTCACTCCCATTACTCCAACAAAAGAGCTGTCACTCCCATAACTCTAACAGAAGAACTGTCACTCCCATTACTCTCCCATTGGAGCTGTCACTCCCATTAGTCTAACAAAAGAGCTGTCACTCTTATTACTGTAACAGAAATGCAGTCACTCCCCTTACACTCATAGAAGAGCTGTCACTCTGATTATTCTAACAGAAGAGCTGTCACTCCTATTACTCTAACAGAAGAGCTCTCACTCTCATTACTCTAATTGATGAGCTGTCGTTCCTTTTAATCTAACAAAAGCTTTATCACTCCCATTACTCTAACAAAAACAGCTATGACTCCCATTACTCCAACAAAAGAAGTGTCATCATATGTTGTATTTACTGTTACAGAAGAGCTGTCTCTCCCATTACTCTAACAAATGAAATGGTTCCAAAAGGCTGAGAGGAAAGTGTTGTCCTTCACATATTTTTGTTTGGCAAAATGGACCAATCTCGTAGCATTCGGTGTGAAAGTTTCTTGAAAACCTAGAGATTCTACTAACCAAGAGAATATAAATATCATCTTACAAGTGAAATAAAAATGAATTCCATGCATTTTATAATGGAAGTCATACGCACTGTCAGAAATTATATTTAATTTTATGAAATCCACAAAAATCTTGAGGATGAAGGTTTGAATTTGTGTTTTGAATTGTTTTGAAATTGTTTTGATTTTGGAATTACTGTACATTTGAACTTCTGCGTCTTTATATTTGTGACTTTATAGCCTCCATCTTACCCCCAGAGCAAAGTGTAATGCACTTGTCTTTGAGATTCCATTTTCCCGTCCAGCATCCAGGATGAATAAATCGCGAAAGCATTTGCGCCAAATTGAGTGCCCATGAGCGTGTTGGTCCTAAAATGAGGAGTGAGCAGGTGCTGGACTTGCGTGTAGCTCTCTTGAGGTGGCAAAAAGCTCTTGCGCGATTGTCCAACAAAAAACTTGATCTAAAGTCAATCATCAGAATTTAACTGATACTTTTAATGGCATATTGTTGAGATAGTATTGGGTGCCTTTGTTGGCGAGTGCACTGCGCGCGTACCCACAGCTTGTTGCAGACACAGGGACGAGCAGCAGCGCACACTCATGCAAACAATTAAAAATAAAAGGACTACACTGTGAAAGATTATTATTGTGTAAATCAAGATATTTTAAAAATAGTTGTCATAATGGCGTGTGTGATTTTTTGCATGCTTGTGCAACTTTGTGCCCGATCATTGAGAGCTCTGATTTGTTTGAATTTTGAGTGAAAGTAGTCTAGAAACATCCAAGTGATTTGATTCAGAATGCAAGATGATGCATTTAGGTATTCGCAAATTATTCAGAATAAAGCCATGACTCTTTCATAAGAAGGACTGCCATTCCTGCAGTTTTCTGGATGATCCCCCCTGGAGGGATAGCTGTCTGGAGACCGTGGCATATCATGCCTAAAACTGCATGAATTTCCCTTCAATCAAAAATAGGTAATGCAAGTTAGTTAATGTACTCGCGTGGGCACCGAGTAGAAGTGACTGTAAAACAAAGAAATGTTTGAGGAAATGAGTGTTAATGAGCATCTACTAATAGTGAGATATTTATAATAATTACACACATTATTAGTTTCTGGTCAGTCTTGTATTAATTTTCAGTTCCTTTGTTGCTCAGTGTATGATCCCGCTTCAGTATATCCAACTTCAGACGTTTGGTTAAGTCTGGTCAGAGCCCGCCACGAATTGAGCTGTTACCCGCAATTATCTGAAAATCAATCCTGAACCGAGCTGACCCACGAAAGCAATACCTGCAGGCTGTCTGATCCGCTTCTGTTATCAAATACACTACTCCGCATGTCGTTTGAAATGTGGTTATTAGAGATGCGCGGATTGCGGTTATATCTGCTTGAACTGCACTTAATCTGCGGGTTGGGTGGGTGGGTCATAAAAATGAAGATTCTGATGAATAGCGGATGGGTTGCGGGTGGGTGAAATAATACATAATTAAAGTGAAAATATTCATGATGTTGTCCAAAATCTGAACATTCCGCACCTGCCCGACTGATTTGAGTAGGCTATTGGTATTTTTGCGTCAAAAAAAAGAACTCGTGGATCAGAGCCAGGATTTGAGAAAAGTGTATGCAGATGTTAAAACAGTAATGCGAGAGAGCAAAGCGAATAAGCCACAGTGGTCGTGGGGTATGAGAGAGAGTAAGCAGGAGTACTGGGGTTTACAGGCCAGTGGTGCATAGGCCAACTAAACACTAATACTGCACTTTGGTGAATTGCTAAGATTGAAGCAAGTAGTACCAATAAGCAATAATTAAGCAGCTGAAAGCTGTTACTGTGTTTACATGAAGACAAAAAAATAAGAGTTTTAAACAAATTGGTCCCTTTCATCTACATGAGAACTCCTGCATTGCAGGATGTGATAAAAGTGAACACAGTCAGAAGTTTATCGAGTAGTGTTATTGTTAATTTAACTTTTTTCATTAAGCAATTAAAATATTGCTCTTCATTGAATTTACTATGTAACTGCCACATCATTGCAGAAAGAAGAAAGGTGTATGAAACAGCCTGTCACTGCTCAGGCCATGAGTTTAGGGCTTTTTCTGCCTGCCTACGCCACACCAACCTGCCTGCCTGCCTGCTCGCCTGTCCCCAGCTCTCCCAACCACTATCATCCCACTTTCCCCTTGGATCTCAGCACCTGCCCCTCTGCTACAATATTGCTGTTTGCCACAATAAACCCACCTTCCTTACCTATAACTCAGTGACTGTGTTCTGCATTTGGGTCCAGCCAAGAACCAAACTGTGACATAGCAATCTGGCCATTATGAACCCAGCAGACACAGACCTCCATCAGGCCCTTGCTAACCAGGGCGCTCTTGTAGGACAGCATGAACAGGCATTTCAGGAAATCGCAAGGACTTTACAGAGGCTCTCCACCAGTGTAGCTCAACTTGGCAGTCAGATGGATGCTGTTGCCTCCTGCCTTGGCCACTCGCTGAACGCAGCAGCGTCCGCTGCTCCTCCACCAACCACCATGCCTCGCTCTCCTCCAGCAGCCTCAGCCTCTTTTTCCAGGGAGCAACATGTTCCAACACCAGAACGCTACGCCAGGGATGTGGGGTCTTGCCGCCAATTTCTCCTTTACTGCTCCCTGGTCTTCAGCCAGCGACTGGCTGCGTACTCCATAGATAAGTCCCGCATTGTATACATCATACAATTGTTAGTGGGCAGCGCCTCCCAGAGGGCCACAGCGGTATGGGAAAGTCAGTCACCTATATGTGATTCTTATGATTACTTTGTGGTAGAAATGAAAAAAGTTTTTGATCATCCCGTCTGGGTAAAGGAGGCCGGGAAGCAGCTTCTCTCCCTGCCTCAGGGCTCTCAGTCAGTGGTGGAGTTTGCCACTGAGTTCAGAATAGTTTCTGTAGAATGTGGATGGAATGATGAGTCGTTGCAGATTTCTAAATGGCTTAAATGATAACATCAATGACGAGTGAGCAGCTAGAGATGAAACTTCCAGCTTGGATGAATTCATCTCTTTTTCCATCCGCCTATATAGTCATCTTCGGGAGCGTTGTAAAGAGAGATCCAATCGCCCTGGAGTCTTCACCTCCCGCAGCCGCCTGCAACCCACTACCCGGACCAGTCCACCACGCGTGACCACTACCTCTGTTCCCCCCAGCACTTCTTCCCGTGATGATCCCGGTGAGCCCATGCAACTTGGCCGAGCTCGTTTAACTCCTGCTGAGCGTCAGCGTTGTTTGAGTGCAGGGGAGTGTATATACTGTGGCCAAGCGGGGCATTTCCTCGCCTCCTGCTCGCTCCAGCCAAAAGGGGGGACTCATCAGTGATTGTGGGGGGCCTGATGAGCCAAATTGCCGATTCACCCGTAAATCCCCACACTC
Organism: Gymnothorax javanicus; assembly: GCA_029692085.1. Classification (NCBI taxonomy): domain Eukaryota; kingdom Metazoa; phylum Chordata; class Actinopteri; order Anguilliformes; family Muraenidae; genus Gymnothorax; species Gymnothorax javanicus. The sequence goes on along the minus strand of CM056206.1, from coordinate 2,451,040 downwards.
GCATGCAATTCAACGCCTCCCTTGTGTGGAATCAGGAAACACTCCCAGTGTTGGTAGTCGTTGACTCAGGTTCTGATGAAAGCTTCATTGATTCTTCCCTCGTCTCTCAGGCCAGCATTAGCACTGAAGCTCTCTCCACACCACTGAATGCTAATGCCCTGGACGGTAGACATCTTGCCAAAGTCACCCATTGCACTGCCGCCGTCACCCTTATCCTGTGAGGCAGCCACCGGGAGAGCATTCAATTTCATGTTTTTCCCTCACCTCATGCTCCTATGGTCCTGGGTTGGCCGTGGCTTATGCTCCACAACCCCCATGCGGATTGGACATCTGGCTCTGTTGTAAGCTGGAGTGTGTTCTGCCACTCCCACTGCCTCCAGTCGGCCTTGGCCCCTGGTCAGTCCACAACTACTCCTGTTTTCAAACCAACTGCTTTCTCTTCAGTTCTCCCCGAGTATCATGACCTCAGTGAGGTGTTCAGTAAGGAGTGTGCGGACTCCTTATCTCCTCACTGTCCTTATGACTGTGCAATCGACCTACTTTCCGGAGCCCCCTTACCAGCCAGTCAACTCTACAACCTATCCCACCCTGAGAGAGAAGCAATGAAGCACATCCACGACTCCCCTGCTGCAGGCATAATCCGCACATCATCATCTCCAGTTGGAGCTGGATTTTTCTTTGTCAAAAAGAAAGATTACACGCTACGCCCCTGCATTGATTTCAGTGGACTGAATGAAATCACTGTCAAGAGCAAGTACCCCCTTCCACTCATCGACTCATCGATTTGAGCCTCTACAACATGCCACCGTGTTCTCCAAGTTGAACCTGCAGAACGCATATTATCTGATCAGGATCAGGAGGGGTGACGAGTGGAAGACCGCTGTAAGAACACCCCTAGGGTACTCTGAGTACCTGGTTATGCCCTTTGATCTCACCAACGCCCCATAAGTGTTTCAGGCACTTGTGAACAACGTCCTCCGAGACATCCTCAACCGTTTCATCCTTGTGTATTTGGATGACATATTGATCTTCTCTCGGAACCTGGAGGAGCATATAGGGCATGTCTGGTTGGTTCTCCGCCGTCTCTTGGAAAACAAGTTGTTTGGAAAAGCTGATAAATGCAAATTCCATGTCTCTTCTGTCAGTTTTCTTGGTTGCATCATTGAGCAGAAGCAGGTGAAGACAGATCCAGCTAAGATACAGGCAGTGGCTGATTGGCCGAGACCAACTACCCTGAAGCTGCTCCAACGCTTTCTTGATTTTGCTAACTTTTATCGGCGTTTCATTAGGGACTTCAGTCGAGTGGCAGCTCCCCTCAATCAACTCACCTCCATGGCCACACCTTTCTCCTGGACCCCCGAAGACGAAGTTACCTTCAACCGTCTGAAACGGCTCTTCTCCTCCGGCCCAATACTGTCCCATCCAGACTCCTCCAGGCAGTTTATCGTAGAGGTGGACGCCTCAAACTCCAGAGTAGGGGCTTATCACTTTTTTGAAATTCTCTCATGAAATTAATTTATCCAGTTTAAAAGTTTCTTGAAAATTGTTTTATGTCCTAGAAGCACAGTAACTAAAAGCATTTTTACCAAGCTCCATTTTAACTCTGTGGACTTCTAGGACCAACCAGTCTTGAGATCTTGCCTGGTAATTGCAGCAATGCCTTGAAATAAAAGTTGTAAGATAACTGGGGGATCTGTGTAGGATTGCTTTATAAATGAAGATCAACCAGTGCTGCCCTGTCCTGGTAGCCAATGATGGCCAACCCATAGCTTTATACAAAGAACAATGATGCGTTCTAAAATGATCTCTAGTAATAAAACGAAGTGCAGCGTGATAGACCGTATCGAGTTTTTTCAAGGTTGTTGGGGCAGCGTGCATGTAGATGATGTCACCATAATCTAACACTGACAAAAAGGTTGACTGAATTAAAAGCTTCCTATTATCTCAAGAGAAACAAGAGCTGTTTCTGAAAAAAAAAAAAAACCCCAATTTTATGTCTTAACTTTTTTGTTAGTTCTTGAGGGGGCTGAACATCCATTTCTAGTATGGACAGATCACAAGAACCTCTCCAACTTCCGTTCCGCTAAGAGGCTAAACTCACGCCAGCCCCGGTTGGCTCTGTTCCTGGGGAGATTCAACTTCACACTCACCTACTGCCCAGGGTCCCATAAGCCTGATGCCCTCTCCTGACAGTTTGCCCCTGAAAAGATCTCTATTAACTCAGAGGCTATACTTCCTCCTTCCTGTGTGGTGGCAGCAGTGATATGGAAGGTGGACTCCCTGGTGCAAGAGGCTCTACGCAGTCAACCGAGCCCAGGCAAGGACCAACTAACTGTCTATTTGTCTCTGAGTCCATCAGGTCCCAGGTTCTTCAGTGGGGGCACTCCTCTAAACTTACCTGTCATCCCAGTTCCAACCGGACCCTCTCGTTCCTGAAACAACGATTCTATGAAGAAAGACACCTGAGCCTTTGTATCCACCTGCTCTGTCTGTGCCCACAGCAAGTCATCCCACTGTCCACCAGTTGGATAGCTCCGCCTGTTACCCATTCCCAGTCGCCCCTGGTCCCACATAGCAGTGGATTTTGTAACTGGTCTCCCTCCATCTAAAGGTAACACAGTTATATTCACAGTGGTTGACCAAATCCATTGCATTCCCCTCCCCAAACTTCTTTCAGCCTCAGAAACTGCAGATCTCCTTGTGTTGCATGTGTTTCATCTACGTGGTATCCCTCAGGATATTGTTTCTCACCACGGTCCACAGTTTTCTCTGAGGTGTGGAAGGCTTTCTATCGAGCTCTGGGCGCCGTTTTCAGCCTGACATCGGGTTATCGCCCCCAAACTAATGGGCAGACAGCGCTCACCAACCAGGATTTAGAAGCTGCCCTTCGCTGTGTTGCTTCCTGCAACCCCTCCAGCTGGAGTTCCCACCTCCCATGGACAGAGCATGCCCACAATTCTCTCATCAGTGCTGCTACAGGTATGACACCTTTCCTCCTTAGCCTATCAACCCCCCCTTTTCCCAACACAAGAGAGAGAAGTATCTGTGCTCTCTGTGCAAGCTCATCTACGCAATGACACTGAGTTTGGAAAGCCATCAGAGCAGCTCTGGCCCGTTCTGCAGCTCAAAATGAACACCTCACCGACCGCCACCGGACCCCTGCTGTGAGGTATCGTTCAGGAACCAGTTGCGAGAACACAGGATTGCTGGTAAAGTGGCTTTATTGAGCGAGGGGGGTAACCCCGAGGGCAGAAGGCAAAGGTACAGAGTCCACAATCCAAAAATCACAATCCAGGAGGGCAAAAACAGAGTCAAAAAACCAGGGCAGCAAACACAGTACTCGTGGTCAGACAAAATAGGTTCGTACACAGGCACAGGTTTGTCATAGAAGCAAAAGCCAAAATCAGAGGGCGAAATCCAAACCGTTACCAGGGCAGCAAACACAAAACTCGTAGTCGGGCAAAAAGGGTTCGAAAACAGATGCAGACAAAAGTACAAAAGAGCAGAGCCAAAAATCGTAAGTCGGGCGGTCCAGTCAGAAGATTAACACTATGAGTACAAGGCGAAAGAAAGCAGCACAGGTAAACAAGAGGAAACGTTCTGACGGGGAACTGCAGTGAGAAGACAGCTTAAATACACTCAAGGGAAGTCACATGCTATGATTAGGATCAGGTGATGAGGATCAGACTAATTACAAAGGAGGGAACATGAGGGAGAACCTAATCACATGAAATTGGCAAAAGCCAAAACGCGGACAGGGAACACGAGACAGCCTATGACAAAACATACAGCTCCGGTTAGGGAGTTCTAATGTGCACAGATAATGAGAGGTAGGACAGAGTGGAGCAGGTGCGGAGGATCTGCTGAATTGCAAGAGAGACAAAGTGAAGGCAAGAGGCGGAGACTAGAACAGGGCGAGTGCTGAGAGCTTGTTAATCAATTAGTAAGTGCAGCTATACAATCCCTAGTGCTCGTTAGTAAGTTAGTATTATATACAATGTTAGTTTGGGTTAGTAACTTTAACGAAAACAACAAACTGTTAGTATTGGTTAGTAATATAGAAAAGAGGCGAAGGAAGCAAATGAGATTGGAAGGAATGTTTGAAACCCAGAAACCATGAAATCACCTAAGCATGTGACACGCAGGACTGGGGAGAAGCTGTAACTTAACAAGAGACCAGACAGGGGAGACAAAGTGCAATGCAGGGCATGAACAAAGACATGGACCGGAATCTAACAGAGAAGTGGAAGGGAATGGCAAAAACGAAAACATGGCAAAATACAAAAACTAAACAGAACATGGCAGAACCTAACATACATAATCATAAACATAACAGGGAATGGCAGAATAATAACAAACATGGCAGAAACATGACAGAACAGATCAGAATCATAACACCTGCGCCTAACCGCCAACATGGGCAAAAAGTGTATCTCTCCACTCGCGACCTCCCTCTTCAAGTCCCTTCCCGTAAGTTGGCTCCCCGTTATGTTGGTCCATTCAAGATCATGAAAATAATTAACCTCTCAGCCGTAAGACTCAAATTGCCAGAATGTATGAAGATCCACCCAACTTTCCATGTCTCTCTTCTTGAGCCCGTCTCCTTCAGCCCTCTGTCCCCCCCAGATGTCACCCCACCACCTCCCCACATCATCAAAGACTGCCCAGCTTATACTGTCCGGCGGCTCCTCGCTGTCCGCTGTCGTGGCCGGGGATTTCAGTACCTAGTGGACTGGGAGGGGTATGGCCCTGAGCATCGGTCCTGGATCTCACCCCGTCTCATCCTGGACTTTTTAAGGACTCTTACCGGAGACACCCGGACAAGCCTGGTGGGCTGCCAGGAGGCACCCATTGGGGGGGGTACTGTCATTGCTAAGGCCATGAGTTTAGGGCTTTTTCTGTGTTTCTTTACCTCGCTTGTGTTCTCCTTCTCCTCCCCCTGTGTGTGTGTGTGGTGTGGGCGTAGCGACTCTCTTTCCAGGCCCCTGCCTCTCCACCTCACCTGCCCTCAATCAAACCATCACGCTCCACAGTATAAGAACCCTGGCACTCCCTCCACTCTTCGCCAGACTGTTCAGCCTATGTTTGTGGTAGATGCTCTCTTGGCCACTGCAGTGTTACCGGAGTTATTTTTGAGATTCTCTCTGTGCTTACCCACTTCTCCCAAGAAATGACCATAGTGTTTCCCCGTGTCCAGAACTCTTCCGGTCCTCTGTGCTCCACTGCCTGCCTACGCCACACCAACCTGCCAGCCTGCTCGCCTGTCCCCAGCTCTCCCAACCACTATCATCCCACTTTCCCCTCGGATCTCAGTACCTGCCCCTCTGCCACACTATTGCTGTTTGCCACAATAAACCCACCTTCCTGTGTCCTGCATTTGGGTCCAGCCAAGAACCAATCTGTGACACTGCCAGTGGATTATTCTCATCACTGGAAAACTTGATCAAGCAAAATGATTGAAAACTGGTCTGATAAGTTTGTGAAGGATTTTCTCTTTTCGAGTCGTAATAAGAGAGTCAACAGTTTATTGCAATATAATTCTGCAGAATGAGAGAGCGAACAGGGACACTGTGTGTACAGCAGTCAGAGGTCGGTCTCTGCTGAACAACTTTCATAGACATTCCTTATGCCCTTCTAGCTGGGCGTTCCTCCAAGCAAACAATCACAACGTTACACAAACATGTTATTCTTTGGAAACATCTGCCGTTGGGATGCGCTTGGAGGAGTCACGCTTTGTGCTTAGGGGCTCAATTTAGGCACCTAGCACAGGAAGAAACAACTCTGTTATCTTGCTAAGTTGGTACATTTCCCAGACATGAGTCGATAACTCCTACCCAGGTGCACACGCCCCTCCTATCAGTACTTTCCCACAGACAGTTTCCTTGGAGCCTAATGCTGAGAACAAAGTAAGCAATTACATTTTTAACAAGTATATATATTTTTTTAAGCAGTAAAACTATAATAAAATCAAAGTGCACTAACCACTACAACAAGGAATTTTAAAACCATAACAATAACAACAAAAATTCCTTCACAAAGTTCTAATTAATGAAGGTATTTTTTTGTGGCTCCTCTAATTACTGCTGAGCAGTCTCCTCTAATCTACACATTATAAACGTGACTTTAGGGTCATACCTATTTGGCAGCAAAAGTAATTAGGTATCTACAATACCAATGAATTACTCCATCCATGTCTCTTCGCAATAAGTTAATAATGCGCAATTTTTACTTCTAAACAAATGCGTTATCCACTAGACCAGTGGTTCCCGAACTCGGTCCTGGGGCCTCCCTGTGTACGCTGGTTTTTGTCCCAACCACAATTGCAATCTTGCGATTTTAACAAGCTGTTATTTTGTCTTAATTAAGTGCATTTTTAGAGCAGTAATTTATCCTGTTACAACATATTTTGATGGATATGCATACATGCAGTAAAGAATAAATTTCGTATGCACATTGTGACACATGAGTAACAACTGCATAAAAAGAGGAAAAAAATTTACCCAATCAAAATAAGCAATCAGTGGGTTTCTAACCGGCGAAAGTCTGAACACATGGTTGCAAAAACTAGCAATTTATTAGACAAGCAGATGACAGAGTCAAACCTGTCTTGCGTTATGTTTTTGATATTGATTTGAAGTAAATTATTTTGAAAACTCTGGACACCTGTGTTCAGCAATTTGATTTGGGGCTTACTGATTTTCTCAATGACTAATCTGATCTGTCAAAAGATGCTCAAGGGTCTTTGATTCTTCATGGCACATCTGGGTATCTCTATTAAAATTTGGCTTAAGGCAGCAAATGATTTTTTTAAACGTGAAATGCACCTAATTAGGACTAATTAACAGCTTATTGAAATCCTGATGGCAATTATGGTTGGAACAAAAACCAGCTTACACAGGGAGGCCCCAGGATCGAGTTTTGGAACCCCTGCACAAGACGTCCTCGACCAAGATTTACTGATGTTTTCTAAACCATTAATTATCAGCCTCAGAGATGTGATATCTACAAACCAAGGACAGAATTTCGTATTTAACCAGAAAGAATTCCATATTCAACCTCCTCCAGTGTCAAAGGAAGTCAGTACTTTTTCCGCTTAGCTTGATGTTTGGGTACCCAGAGAAACATTCAGGTGTGTAAAAACATCAATTTTGCATCCAGTCAAGAAAATTTAGAGTTTAATTTCTTGTGCTGCTATTTGTGGTAATGGCATATAACGGCGGCAACCATATTACTGATGACAGACTGGGTTTCTAGGGCATATGCATTTGCGATATTAAATTTTAATGGTAAATTTTAAACCCCTTCTCACGAATAACACATCCCCCCCCCCACCCCCACCCCAAAATATATTGGCGCCCCCTTTTAAAATAGTTCTAGAAAATAAAAAAAAGTGGAGGTTAGATACGGAATTCTTTCTGCAACGAAATTCATTAAAGTTTGTTGGCTAGCTTCACAGCACGAGACATCCTTGATTTTAGCTTTGTTCGAGCGAAAACAGCAGAGACTAGCTGGCCAGTCTCAGATCAGAGCATGACTCATGGGTAGTCAGCTAATCCTAGTATTCTTCCGTTTTATAATGTTAATTGTTAATGTCTTCTTATTCTGTTAAGTGACCAAGAACTCAACAATATACTTACAGTCTAACTGGCTTTGCAGATTCTACTATTGGCATAGCACCACAAATTTTAAACGCTAAGGTTAAAGTTAGCTACGTGATTCGCAAGAAGGAGCTAGTTCGCTAGTTACCCGGAGGAGGGCGATCATCGAAGTCAATGCTCCAACAGTTCTGCGCCAGGTTTTCCTCTCGTTTTTCCTCTCCAGCTCCATCACAGACGCTTCCTTTTCACTGTTGCAGTCTCTCGTATTTTTTCCTATCTCTTATTGCGGTGTTTCCCAAACCTCTCCTGGTGTACCCCTTGTCCTGCATGTTTTAGATCTCTCCCTGCTCCAGCCCAGGTGATTCAAATGATTCACTTATTATCAAGCAGCTCTGGGTTTAATTATGACCTGATCATTTGAATCACCTGTGCTGGAACAGGGAGAGATCTAAAGCATGCAGGACAAGGGGTAAGCCAGGAGAGGTTTGGGAAACATTGTCTTATTGCATGTGGATCTGAAAGGGACAGCTTGGTCCCTGAGGCCCTTCCAAACAGATTCCTTGTGAACGAGAATGCCGCTGTCTTCAAAGTGCATTGCACACACAAGTACCAGCTAACTACATCTCATAATGGTAAATTATGCTCCATCATCTCTTCTCATGGACAAAATCCATCTCCTTCTTAAGTTGTCTTCAGTGTGATAACCACGAAAAGAGAGATAGGATTGCTCTCTTTTTTTTAGGGGGAGGAATACCTGACTAGCTACTAATATTTCTCTACTGTTGATTCACGGAGAATCAACCTAGTGGAAGGAACTCTTATCTCTTTTAGGTTTGCCTACCCTGAAATGTGGAATTGGCCATTCTGACCAACAACAAAGTGTGGACTAGCCCATTTGTATGAATGTACTGTAACTCACATTCAGTCCCATACCACGCGCCATTGATCATCATCTCAAAAAGTATAGTCGCCTACTTTTATCTTGCAAGTTATGATGTTTTTCGGTTACTTAAATTTTTCCCGTCAGAAAAAAGTGTACAGTACGCACATGCGTCGTGTCGTCGTGCTGTCTATACCCCTGATCAGAGCTGAAACAACTCCTTTGTTGTGAAGACTGGAAGCGTCTCTAATCTTTAGTATAAATAATTAATGAAGACACTCATAAATCAATGAAACATGCAATATATTTTAAAAGGCAATATAGCATAGAGGTGGGATGAGATGTCTTTGAGGATGCAGGTCTATACATGGGAGAAAAGAATCATTTTGGTATCGTGGCGGGTGGTTGATTTAAGCTAATATCTGGATACGGATCATGTGAGAGCTGATCCATGCATCTCTAGTGCTTATTAAAATTTACAGTTTGGCTGACAGGCGAAGCAACCGTAAGGGTGGAACTTTATGAGCATGAAAGTGAGGGATGAAATTGTGGTCGTGGTCTATAATTAATCCAGTTTTCTTCCATACATCTGACTTGGCCTTCAAGGATGAGATGTCAACAATCTGGTATTCACCAACAGTTATTTTTGTTCTTATGTAATCCAGGTTGATCCCTTTCAATCCCAGCCTCACTTTCAATAAAGCAGAAGCAAGTTCTGATCAACCCTGTTGGATATTACAGGGGTTACACTTGCATAATCAAAATAACATTTCTTCATTTCCTTCTCCCAAGCTGTTATTTTTTTTTCGATCATTTTAACTTATCTCAGTCGTTGCCCCATCCATACATAATTAAACGTTTTTTTGACATTTCTTCTCCTTGTTTTATTCACATGTTCAAATGTGACCCCTGAATTCATGTTGTATGAAGACTTTAATCAACAGAATATGATTAAAACAATTTTGGACCATATTTGAAAATAAATTTCTAATTAGCTAACATTATTGGACATTACAGAGATCAGGTGGCATGCCACGCCGCCAGCGCTCTCAATCACTGGTCTATTAAGACCCCGGCCTGCATTCCACGCTCTACCCGGATCAGCCGCATCTGTTTCCAATTGTCATTGTGTCATTAGTCTGTGTATATTGACTCGAGGTCTGCACTCTTACGGTGTGGAGTCTTGTAAGCCTGTTGTCAAGCTCTTGTCTTGCATAGACTTTCTAACCGTGTAATTGCATATCTTTAAAACCTTTACTAAAGTGCTGTTACTTTAGTTATAGTACAGCGCATTATTGTAATTATATTTGGAACATTGTTTCCCGTTTATTTTTGCCTTTTGCCTTTTCTGCCTTTGCTATGCTACAGAAAAGGCACAATAAAAGCCTACTTCATCTTTGCATGTGAATCCAGTCCCACGTTTGCCATGTTTCAGTGCACTCTACTTGGTGCGTAGAAAAAGCCATTACATCAGGTTTCAGCAGTGGTTTACTTGCACACCCTCACTGCGCGCACCAGTTCACCCATCTCTGGCTTTTAAATGGCATAGGAGATGATGCTCTGATTGGTTTATTTCATGTTACGGCCAAAACACACACATGAATAATTAAATTAAGTACGAACCCTTTGAGCTTTGCGCCTTACTTCGCGCCCTGATAACCTGCCGTTAAACTAGCAAAAATGGATTTGGACACGACCTAACTGCACTTGTGCCACACGCTTCAGAGCGTGTGCTTAGATAGCTAAAATAGGGCCCTATATCTTTGAAGTTGTTTGAAAGCAATTTTGACAGCTTTTAGAGCAATATAGGCTCTACACATCTGCACATGCTTTGCAAGTGGTTGGTCATCAATCATTTTGTGTAGAAGTTGTAAGATCCCTGACTGAGGTGCTGCAGTGTGACTGACCCTAAGTAACTTCCCTCTGTGTCGGGTTTTGCTCTCTTGGTCCCCTGGTATCCCAGAGTTCTGCAAAGCCTTTGGGAGCTGGTTCTCAGGATGATCTTCGACACAGTGACGGAGAACCGTGGCGTGCAGATGGAGTTCTATGGAAGGTTTCACTACACTGTGGAGGTCAGACAACATGAGAAAAACTACAAAATGCTGAAGAGCAAACTTGCAGTGCTATATCACCTCCTGGTCATTGAGAGACATGCAATGTTATATCATCTTTCAGCCACTGAGTAATAAGTAGTTTTATATAACTCTCCAGCTAATGAGGAACATGTAGTTTTATACCACCTTCCGGCTAATGAGTTATGTGCGGTTTTATATCAGCATTGAGCTAATGAGTTACATGCATTTGTAGATCACCTTTCCGCAAATGAGTAAAGCGCGTTTTCATATCACCTTCCAGCTAATGAGTTATGTGCAGTTTTATATCACTTTCCAGCTAATGAGTTACATGCTGTTTTATATCACCTTCCAGCTAATGAGTAACATGTGTTTTATATCACCTTCCAGCAAATAGGCAGCAGGTTATAGATAAGTAACAGGCTCTCTCCTGTCTCAGGCCTTGGTGGAGTTATTCCATGCAGAGGGGGAAGGGTTGACTTTGGAGGACCTGAGAGGTGGAGATTATAAGGTAGGGCAAGGCTGTTCAACATTACGTCATGATTTTGACTGTGTTTGTGGTTTTTAGACTCTCTTTGTGGCTCCTTTCTGAACCACTTCTGTTCCTTTAATTTTCGGATTCCTTCCAGCTGTTTCATCAGGCGTGGGCGGCACCTTCCTCTGGGTCTATATAAGCCAGATGTCTGCCACGCCTCCCTCGCTGGAGTGTCTGATTTTAGCTAACACAACAGCCAGAAGATATCTGTAGTCAGGAATTGTTGGCGAAACATCTTCACGTTTCTTTTGTGGTTCCCATTTCTCTAGGGAAATTCCCTTTTCTTCCTTTCCCTCTCTTACCTTTGTGTCGCATCATTTTAGGTGCTTAGTTTTCTCGGTTCCCAAGATACTTCCTCTTTCTCTCTCTTTGCTTCCTTGATGCGGATGGCTGGGCGTTCTTTTGGAAGCGCGAGAGCTGTCTCTGTTGTTTGGTCTGTATCTCTCTCTCTGTGAGGGTTTTAAGTCCGTGCTGCTCTGGGTTTCTCCTACCGCTGCACTTGGCCTCTCGATTCTATCGGCCTTTACACATTATCCAGAAAGGGCCGGTGTGGGTGCAGGCTTTCATTCCAACCAAGCAGTTACACACCTGACACCACTAATCAACCTCAGGAGTCTTTGGTAAAGAGCTTGGTTAGTTGTATCAGGTGTGTAAGTGCTTGATTGGAATGAAAGCCTGCACGCACACCGGCCCTTTCTGTATAATGTTGAATAGCCCTGAGGTAGGGCACGGAGGCTACGTCATTGGGGCCTTTTTGGCTTGTCTTACTTCATTTTCACTTTGATATTTTCTTACATTTTCACATTTGAATTTACTGCAGGCACTAGAAGAGGAGCTGCGTTTGAACAAGTGCTCATCCAATGAGCTGATTGAGCAGTACTTTCTGGAGAAGATCGCTCATCAGGTACGGAAGGGTGCATCTTGGCTGGTGGAGGAATAACGATCTGTGCTCTCACGAACATTTCTCCTTGATGCAAACATTTGTCATTCTCAGACTGATGTTTCTCTTCCTTGTTCAAATGCTGTTTTTCACCTCCTTGCCACAACTGACATTTCTCATGAGCCATCCTTTGTGAATTGGAAAGTGTTAACTGGCATTCTTGCATGTAAGTATGCGTCGCTTGACTTGATAAAGGTTGGCCAAAGTAATCCTGAGCGCACGTGGCTAGATCAGTTATTTGCAGATAAATGAAAAGTATTGATGCAGTGCTGAGTGAGTGATTGGAGATCCCAGGTATTCAGCTTAAACTTGTGCCATTATCGTTTACACACAAGGATTCCCTCAGATTCCTTGAATATATTAATTATATTATGCAGTGAGGAGGGTGAAATAGCCAAATCCCTTCTTATATTTCTTTGAGGAACAATGTTTAAAACTTTCAAATGATTTTTCTTCATGAATTTGTGTGCATATTGGGGTTCCTCAGCCCACCTTTGTTCCTAAAGGACTTGGCCTTTCCTGGATTCTGCTGTTGTACCAAATCATGATTACTATCACCGTCCAGATATCAGCTGTTTCAAATCACCTCATCATTCACATTTTTGTACATCATTGCTAATCCTAAATTGCCCTTATTCCACCATTTTTTTTGGATGCACTGCAGGCCTGAATGCCTGGAATAGATGTATATTTACAGAATTTAAGTTGACCTGACAAACATTTCCATACCATCCCAATTTTTTTGAGTTTGGGGAGTACTTCCTAATTAATAGTTAATGGGCTTCAGGAGGGCTCTAGGACTCTTCATGCTTGGACTTTTTGTCCCCAAATTTTTTGTTCCCTAGGAATTTTTTTCCCCAGACTCTTTGTCCACGCGGACTTTTCGTCCCCATGAACTTTTCGTCCCTGGATGGTTCATCCCCAATAATGCTTTGCCCCACAGACCTAAAGAAAACACTAGAGTGGACACGGGACCAGTTTTAGGGAGATTCGCCTCCGCTATTCTACCGAAGGATTGCATCTCGCATAGAACTTTGAGAAACGTTAGATGAAGGTAGTACAGAGGTGGAATGCAGAGATTATGGTGATTTTTTTTTTTATCATACATAATATTTTTACTGCGAAATACTGGTAATCATTATGAACCAAGATTAACATTTAAATATTAAAATAAATGATCATAATCTAAAATAAAGAGCACTATAGGAATTCAAGGTACAAATACGTGTTCAAAATATGAGAACAGTATTCCTTAGACATAAATGTACAACTCATTTATATATATTTACAGTTAATTTTAATTTTTTTCTTTTTTAATTTTAACTAAATTTAACAAAAATTTCCTGACAACAAACACCCATAAACAAAATAATAATTTATTAAATAATGGTCATACCTGTAGGCTGATTTGTGTTACCAGTCCAATGTTTTTCATTTCATTTTATCTAGTCGCATATACACATGTATAGCGTTTGATTGCGCAATTCCCCCGCTGATTCCTTACACAAGATGGCGGACGCGTCTCACATTTTGCGGTTGGTTTAGCCAATGACGTTGTCCTCTCCAGTGTTTTCTTTTGCTCTGTGCTTTGCCCTCTTCCTGCATTATAACACTCTCCCTAACCCTAACCCTGACCCTTATATCATGGTGATCCGTCTGTCAACAATGGCGGCACATTTTTTTATCATTAGGGGATGAAAAATCTGGGGACGAAAAAGTCCAAGGAGGCAAAAGTCCTCGGGGACGAAAAGTCCAGGGAAAAAAAATCCGGGGACGAAGAATCCTGTAACCCTTCATGAGTGTCCGACCCTATTAAACATTTTCTTTGGGCTAAACTTCAACAGGAGCTTTTTGCATTTTTCTTTTCCATCAAAGTTTGAAACTAAGTCCACCACAGGTTTCACAAACCAAATGACTTGTATATCAGATAAATTTTTACTGCTTCATCAGACTGTGCATCTTTTTTGGGTGGATGTTTTTGAGTTTATGAAGGTCCCTAAATATCAAATTTAGATGGACAGCATGAATGTGCTGACTGACGTGGATTCTGCAAGTGGGACTGAATTGTGTCACGAGTTTCAGAACAAGAGCTAGATGCAGATCACAGAAAGCACCGAATTGCCCTCGAAATTAACAGAAGAAGAGTATTACTGATGGCAATATGACTCAGGAGATTGAGAAGGGACTAATGAACCAGGGAACAAGCTTGATAGACTGCGCCCTGAGGGCAATTTCTCTGGTCGCCAGCTACACCTTTTGTCCAAAGGGGACTGGGTGGTGCTGATGGTTACTCCGATTATGGAAGGCTGAGATGTGTTTCAGTAGGAGAGTGCGGGGTCTTTTCCACGTCTGGCGGGCATGGCAGGCCAGGAACTGAGCCAAAGGGACCATCACTCCCTCTCTTCGGCTTGAAATGAGGGGGTTGATATCCCAGACAGCACTCGAAGTGGGACATACCAAGACCCACCACAACAAGGGAATCATGGGCGAGTTCAACCCAAGGTAAAAAACTTGACCATTTTGTGGAAGTTCCTGAAGGAAGTCAGGGGAAAGCCTTGCCCAGCTTGGTTCAACCTCCCCACCTGACCATTCATCTTGGTTTGGAAATTGGATGAAAGACAAGGGGTAGCGCCCACCAGGGTACTGAAGGCCTTCTTAAATTGGCCAGAAAATTGTGGCCTGAGATCAGAAACAACCTCCTTGCATGCCGTGGAGGCACACCACATGTAGGAGGAGGTGTTCCTGCCATCTTATTGCCCGTGGGCAGCCTTGCCAGCTGGACAAAGTGGGCTGCCTTCAAAGAATGGTCCACGACAGTGAAGACCAACGCAAACCTATCAGACTCCAGTAACCCAGTGACATAGTTGATGGCGATGCATGCTCCTGGCTAATGAGGAAGTTTGGGGGGCTAGAGGAACCCACTGTGGAGCTGGTTACTGGCATTTACTTAGGTGCAGGTATCACAGGCATAAACAAAATCTGGGGTGTACTGCTAGACAGCAGGCTGCCAAAATCATTGATGAACGAGGGACTGGGTACAGGATACCTCGGGATGGAATGTCAAGGGTGAAGGAGCGGGCCCAGGTGAGGACTTTGGCTCTCACTTGTTCCAGAATGAAGCAGTGGTTCACCGGACATCCCTGGGGATGGAGCTGGACTGCTCCAACTTGCTGGTGGCCAGTAGGCATCAATCTGGAACCACAGTCTTTGGATCCACCTCAGTGGTGAGGGCTCACTGGTGAGACAGGGCATCTGCCTTAAGGTTCTTGGACCCCAAGCGGTAGGTAAGGGTAGAATTAAGGGCCTGTGTCCACAGGACACATTTTTTTGCACTTTTGCCTTTATTTTCAGAGCGCTTCTCAACAGCGCTTACAGTTGCTAAGTCACAAAAACCGTTTTCTGTGCACTTCTGCGATCCATCGTTTTGAATACAGTCTCAGTTTAACATTACGGTACCTGAGAAAGGTTTGCTAATACCATTTTAAAAATTGCGTATAGTTAAACAATTGAGCCAATGAATGTTTATTCCCCAAAAGCGTAACTAGAACCTTTAAAAGTCGTGTATGGTTCTAACCATGTAGCTACGTGGCTGACATAGTTTGCAACTGCGCTTTGGGAAACATAGCTACCCTAGTTAAAATAAATTGGAACCTATGCGATGACAATGTACCTCACTACAGCTGTTTAGCTTGGTGAACATTAAAGGTCCCCTATTGTGAAAAACGTTTTTTTTCCACATGCATATATAACAAGGTCATCCTTCAGCCAAGCAATCCAGATACTGTGTAATGCGAAAGCCCCTCCTTTATTTGCTTATATTTGCTTAGACTACCTACTGGTTGGGCATGTGCCTCAGCTGGCCGTTTTGAATTGGCTTCCGTTATGACGTCAAGGCAGGAGTCTCAGGTTAATTCCCACCCATGTGCCTGCCTCCGTGCCCACCTCTGCTGTGAATAACCACCCACAGTCTCCTCCACTGTTAGTGCAGGCTGCCATTTTTGTTCTTAGTTACTGAGTTTGGAACATCGAAAGCTGGGGCAAGACACCCCAACTGTTATTTGCTTGGGTGCAGAAACCAGCGCAAATGTCTATTCTCTTCCAGCATTGGAGGATACAAAGGAAGAGTGGTTAGATTTTATTTTCAGCGACAAAATTCCAGCCGCAGTTGTTGCTAATATGTAGGTCTGCGCTCACCACTTCAACTCGGACTGCTTCAGCAAGGAGGCTCAGCACAATGCCGTCTTTGCCTTTAAACTGACCCTGTTCTGACTATACAGGACACAATAACAGCAAGAGTGCATTCAGTAAGTGTTGCCACTTTGTGATTTATTAACTGTTTACAAGTAAAGTACGATTAGCTTGGCTTGATAACACGTCACGCTTCACTGACGTGTATGCAAGCTGATGTGTATGCGTTGTATGTGACAAATGGATTTTTAGTTGCTGTTTTTGACTTTCATGTTATGGGTGGTGTGAAATTACTTGACCAGGGGTAAGTTTCCCAAAAGTACCGATGCTAACTTCCTTAGGAAAGAATTCCATATCCAACTTCCACTTCTTTTGGTTTGTCATTTGCCACAATGATTTTGAAAGGGGGCGCCAATATATTTCGGAGGGTTTTATTTATTAATATATTAATATCAAATTAATATAATATTAATATTGAATACTAATATGACGAATGCACATGCTGTGCGTACCCTAGCAACCTGGTGTGTGTCATCAGTAACATGCCTGCTGCCGTTAGCTATATGCCATAACCACGTACAGTAACAGGAGAAATTAAACTCTAAATTTCCTCGACTGGATGTACGCTTGACATACGCTTGACTTACACATCCAGATCTTTCTCTGGGTAACCAAACATCAAGGTAAGCCGAAAAAGTACTGATTTCATTCAATATTGGTGTGGATTGTATACGGAATTCTTTCCCATAGGTGCAACCATTGTACACGGTTGAACTATGTAGGTTGCAGTGGCGGCTGGTGAACTGGCGATAGGGGAAGCACAAACCATCCCTTAACCCTCTGTTAACCAAGTACCTTTCCAACTGTGTAAAAATCATTTCCCTAGGCAAATATGTTGATTATGGGCCAATATTTGGAAAAATAGTAAAAAAAAAAAAAAAAAAATTTAGACCCTTTGGCCCACCTTTCCAAAATGTAGCAGATCTGCTACATTGGGTAATAATTAGGGGTGTAATGATTCTGAATCGATGTTTTTTTTAAAGCGTAGTAACACCACCTGTTACCATGGGGCGAACATCCCAGCTTTCCCTTTTCCTTTATTAACCCCCGTGCTGTCCTGAACGAAAGTACCTAACATCAAAGGGCAAGGCAAATGCTTCCGGAAAAAACTTGACTGAAATCAGCATTTTTCAGCTACGTGCTGAAAGGAGCCAAGCAAATGAAAACAAAATTGTATCTTTTTAACTAATTAGGCAACTCTAAGAAAAGTAAACCTGTTCCCATTTACTTTGCTTGATTAGCAATCAAATGGTGGATTCGTTTACTCTCTAAGTTGAATGAGTAGAGCTGTTTATTAAGACAACATGTTTGATTGCTGCATTTTGAAATTAAAATGGCCGTAAAACAGCAGATTTGCATGAACACGATTGCCATTTCCACAGGCCATTTCGTGCTACTGTGATAATTTATATCTGACATTCACGTTTCATCCGCTTTTCAGAATGTTTTCCACGTTGTGTATTTTTTAGACGCTTTTAAACTCCAGGGCGATCTTATAACAAATCTGTTTTAAATTAATCTTGAATAATGTCCTAAAATGCTACAATCAGAGATGTAATTCAGAGGAAGATTTTTTCTAATTATTCAAATTGGCATTCTTTCAATCGAACACCGTAGCCCAGTTAGGTTGGTCTGCTTTTCACCATCACATCTTAATCGTTATAGGCTACTGGCTAAATTTCTTGATTGTTATTTAGGCCAAGTACATGGGAGCAGATTTAAGGAAGGGCGGACCACCTGCAATTAGCGAAATCTAAACTCGGGCTTCTTCCCGACGGCATTTTAAATCGTTTTAAGCCACTTCAGGTGTGTATGTTTCAAGAAATTACACGCGACTGCCTTCACACCCCATGACGGCAAATTGTCTCATTACACTTAAAAAAAAGAAAATCCTTGTTCGACATCGCCACATCCCAACTCAGCATTTCATCTCTCGTTGTAGTATTTTTAGGAGATCTATAATGATAAAATAAAAATAAAGAGATTTATTTTCAGATTGCCCAGGATTTCAAAAAATACACGAGGTGAAAAACATTAAAGCGGATGAAACGTGAATGTGAGCTATAAATAATCACAATCACACGAAATGGCCAAATACGCGTTCTTGCAAATCTATGCCCATTTAACTTTAGGAATGCAGCAATCAGACATGCTGTCGTAATAAACAGCTCTACTCATTCAGCAAAGTAAATAAGCGAATCCCCTGTTTGATTGCTAATTGAGCAAAGTAAACAGGGACAAGATTAGAGTAACCTAATTGCTTAAAAGGAGACGATTCTGTAGTCCTTTACTTGGCTCCGTGCAGAATGTCGCCGAAAAGTACTTATCAGTCAAGTTTTTTTTCCGGAAGCATTTCTCATGCCCTTTGATGTTTGGTAGGGGAGAGCGGGGCGGGTTGGGCCACGGGGCGCGTTGGGACACGGCGATTTCGAGGTGATCCACTGTTGCAACGCGGACGTATTTTTGTGAACACACCCTCAACGTGATTTCAGCCAAACCCAGAAGAAGGCAGGAAGATTCAAAAACGTCTGCGAATTTTATTGGCTATTGTCGTTTTTTTATCCCATGTAAGTAAATATTTTCGCTGGAAGTGTTTTTCTGTGTCCGCCTTTTATATACATGTCACAAAATCCAAACATACGCCGTTTTAATAAGTAGTCTAATGGCTACAAGATAGAATAGTTTTAATGTTTCATGCTAACTAGCAGTGAGTGACAGCTAGCCAAATATGCAGTCTGCTGTAGGTGGGGCGCTTTGGGACACTGTGTCCCAACACACCCCCCGACCTTCAGTGAATGAAGGAATAGCAATTTTCTTTATCTTTATTGACAGCATGTGAAATAGAAAGTGCACCAGTGAGAGAAGAGTATCTATGTAAAAATAAATAAATAAATATAAAAAATATATGAATGAAATATAAAATTAAAAAAATTGCGTGTTATGTTCACTTCATTAAACCATTACATTTTGCACAGTGGTCCTGTGGATTTTCTTATTATAATAGATGCAGGTGGGGGAAAATGTTTGTATCACACAACATGTTTTTGTGAAAATGTATTGTTATTTTCTCTAGTTTTTAAGGTAATATACAACACTGGCCCAAAGTGCCCCACCCACGGGGCACGTTGGGACATTTGCACACCGGCCACTTTCAGTAAAACTGTATGAAATTGGAAAGGACTGGGAGTCTATTTTTGGAGTCTATTTGTAGCAAACAGATGTATGTAAATATGCATAGTGTTAAATATATGTATATATGCATAGTTTTAAAATAAATAAGCGTAATGAAAAAAGTGGCCCAACCCGCCCCGCTCTTGCCTACTTTCGTTCAAGACTGCGTCGGGTTTAATAAGGAAAAGGGGAAAGCTCGGATGTTCGCCCCATGGCGGTCCAATGCCTTAAAAAACATCGATTCAGAATTGTTACACCCCTAGTAATAATGCGAATGGAAAAATTTAAGTGACGGACCATTCAAGTTATTATCAAATGTTTATTTGGCAATAAGAAACAAAACCAGCAGGGTGTTCAGGCTGTTAACCCTTTCACTTTATGTAGCAGATATGCTACGGTGGTTAATAGAGGGTTAAAATAATGATTGATCATGACCTGTTTTCAATCTTAATAAAATTGACTTTACTTGACTCTAAAAATCCTCAGGACTATCAGGTGTCGCTAGATCTCCATGTTAAGTTAAAATGAGCACGAATAGCCTAATTCTGTTTTCAATCACTCAATTAAATTACCATTACAGAAACTCCGAAAGCTCTCAACATTATCAGGCGTGGCCAGTTTTCATTAATAACGCATACCTGTCAACTCTCACGCATTTGGCGTGAGTTTTAGTGGCATATTTACGTTCCCCTGCTGTAGTCAACAATTATTCAATCAAGGCGTATGTAAGAGATTCTCGCACGGAATTGAAGTCTTTGTGCATGGAAGTTTATCAGTTTCAAGTGTGTTACGGTGGATTTAATATTGAAACCGATTTCTCTGGACTTTTCACGCTTTTCTTTACTCAGGAGTTGGAAGCAATGCATGTGTTTCATGATTTTTTAAATGAAATAAGATCATTTGCAACGTCATTTATTGTTTTCTTTGCTTGATGCGAGTCAATAGTTTGACCCTTCAGAAATACTCTAACATCTTTTCTGCCATAAAGGGACAGTCCTCCAACATGAATTTTTTAAGAAATGAGGAGCTACGCACTTCATCAGTTAGGGTTGAAATAATTATTGCCTGATGAAACATATTAATCACTCCAATAATGGTACAATCATAGAATTTGTTCATTTACGTCCAAACGGTGACTTTTTTTTCGGATGGGCAGCGTATGTTATGTGCGTATAATGTCGACATGACGTTCATTGTTTACTTGCTAACTTATTTTTGGTTCCAATTCTTGACAGTTTATTAGCTAGCTTTCCAGCGAGCTAGATATTCAGTTGACTGTGAGTTTATAAACCTTTTCTAATTACGTTATCTACTAACATGAATTTTCATGACTCACTCACAGAGTCTGTTTGCAGACTGATGGAGATAGCTCAAAGCTGTCATATAATTGGAATTTCCGATAAGGCGCTAACAGAAATTAGCATGGCAATCGTGGTAATATTTACGGTCCTGCAATATATTAGGTTTTGACTTGGATAGCCTGGCTTAGTCAGAGGCAATGTTGGCGCTAATTTGATAGGAACGAATAGATCGGATGAATTCAGTTTGGGAGAGTAGAGCAGCCCGAGCATAGCGCAATCCCAAAAAAAAATTAATGTTAGCCAATGATTGCTACTACACAGATGCTAGGCATGAAACAGTGTTAGAGACTGAACTCGAAATTTAACCTAGTTTAAATGTTGTAGTGACTGCATGCCATATTTGTTTGTGAATGTAACGACCATCCTCCTGGGCTGCAGGCGTTACCCTTCTGTACTCATTGAGTAGTTTAATAGTTGCCTAGCTACCAACTCAACCATCTGTATTTAGAGACTTGGCAGTAGCCGGGGAATTTCGCTATCCATTGACAACGGGGCTAATGGATCTGTTAGCTGGCCAATCAGAATAGAGCTCATTTAATAGAGAGGACGCCCACACACAAGAGCCTTAATTTCAGAGGGCGAGGAATGACAGGTATCAAATTCCCCAGAATCATGGATTTTATATTTTGTTTTGCTAAAAATTGTGTAAACCTTCCTCCTGGACATCCAATAATATTATATCTTGTCAAAAAAACAGCTTAATATGGGACCTTTAATACCAACTAATTAACTTGTCCGCAAACTTAGAGTTCCCTTAACAAAGAATATTTAGCAAACCTAACTGTTGCTAATTGGTTTGAAACACCTTAGCTAGCTGCGATTGATATTGTAAGGCCCTCCTACTTCTTGATTTTGATTTTTTCAGTGAGAGAGAAGTGACAATGATGGGTCTGGCGCTGTTCCAAAAAGTGCAGTGAGTGGAGTGGAAAGAAAAGCTGAAAGTTTATAATGTTTTTGCGTCGAGGATGCTGAGCGCTGTCAATGCTGAACTTCATTGAATTTGCATTGAAAATAGATGCTTTGGATACAGGCGCAAAAACAGATAAAAAATGGGGAAAAAAGGGACCACTGAGCCTGCCAGGGATTGAGCCCCTTGGCTGAGATTAGGTAGTCGAAGTTCTTTTAGTCTGTCCAAATGAGGAAGGGGATGCTGGCCTCCTCAAACCAGTGCCTTTATTCTTCAAAAGCCAGCTTGACAGGCTGGAGCTCACAATACTGAAGTCCCTCTCCGAGGGAGGCAACCGTCGTGACAAGAAGGTATTGGGGTGGATCCTGCCATCAGCTGCCCGCTTGGAGAGGGTGGCCCCAGCACCAACGTCAGAGACATCCACCTCAATGTTGAATTGACGCTGGGGGTCAGGATGATCCTAGAGAGAAGCGCCGTAAATCTGCCCTTTAGCTGGCAGAAGGCGAAGGCAGTCTGAGGGGTCCAGTGGAAGAAGGTCTTGGAAGAGGTGAGGGCTGTGAGGGACGGCAACTGTGGAGTAGTATCTCATGAAGCGTCTGTAAAATTTGACAAAGCACATGTACCTCTGCAGCTGTTTGTGGTCCACGGGTACTGACTTATCCAGGACAGCATGTACTTTGTGCTGATCCATGCCGATTTCCCCCTCAGAGACAGTAAAGCTTAGGAAATGCACTAATGTTTGATGGAATTCATTCTTTTCAGACTTATGAGCTGCTTCTCCCGTAGTCATTGGATTACTTAGCAGATTTGCTGAACACATTCCTCCAGGGAACGAGAAAACACCAGAATGCCGTCCAGGTAAACATACCGATAAATCATGTCACAGAGGAAATTGTTGATCAGGTTCTGGAACATAGTGAGGGTGTTAGTAAGCCCAAATGGCCTCGTCAATTAGTCATAGTGGCCAGAGGGGGTGTTGAATGCCGTCTTCCACTCATCACCCTCTCTAATTTAGACCAGATTGGGGGGGTTGAGCAAGTCCAGCTTGGTAAAGTAGTGTGCACGCTTGGAGGTTGGAGAGGCCAGAATCCATCACCTGTGAATAATGTTTCTTGACTGACATGGCGTTCAGACTTCTGTAGTCGATGCAAAAGCGAAGAGACCCATAACTTTTTTGTCACAAAGAAGCTGGCACCAATCAGTATAGATGAAGGTTTAGTGATGCTGGAAGCCCGAGCTGCGGAAATATACTCATCCTTAACTCTGGATTCCGGCACTGACAGAGAGTACAGCCTGCCCTTAGGTGGCGATGTTCCGGGAACAAGATCAAGGCCACAGTCATATGGATGGTATGGGGGAACTGACATAGCACAAGACTTACAGAAGGCCTGGTGGAGGACATGGGAGATGGGAGGAACTCCTTTAAGGTCTGGTGACTCCTTGTGGCTAGAAGGAAGAGGTGCAGTCGGGCAGGATGCAGACCACAGAGAGGACTGTGAGCAGGATGGACTCTACTCAATAATGGGACCATCAGCGCAATATATGTGAGGATAATACCATTGTAGCCATAGCATCCCCAACACCACAAGAGTGTGTGGTGATTCCATCAGACTGACGACAGTGATTTCGCGATGGTTCCCGGAGATCTTCATCTGTACCGGCCTGGTGGCTTCAACAAAGTCATGAATCGACATTCCTGTAAAGGTCCGCAATCGGACGGGCACAGCCAGGAAAGCCATGGGGACACCCATCCGCCTGGTAAGGGAAGGGTGGAGGAAATGATCATCTGCCCCAGAATTAATCAAAGCTTTGGCTGGAAATTGGCAGATCTGCCAGAGGAACTCAACAAAAAAAATGCCGGGATGAAGAGAGAGAGAGTAATCAGAGAGCACCTCTCCCTCCTGGACAAGTCGGCATTGTCAGATTTGGCAGTTTTTGGCTGCTCCACAGTACGGGCAGAGGCCAAAATTCATGCGAGGTCGCTCTGCTGGGTTGTGGTGGTCAAGTTTGGAATGATCCGTCAGCTTAGCCTCTTAGGGTGGTGGTTGGTGAGAAGGTTGGGAGAATTAACTAGTTGGTCCCGAAGGAGGCGGGTCTCAATCTTGAGGTCAAGGTCAGGTAGCAGGCGGCATATGGCTAGTTCGTCCTGTATCCCGTGAGCCAAGCCATACAGGAAGCTGTCATAGAGGGCTTGGGAATGTCAATGGGAGGAGGCAGCCAGTGTGCAGAACTCGATGGAGTGGTCGGAGACTGATATATTTGTCTTGGTGAAGCTGAATGAGACACCGAGTGGCAGCATGTCTGAAGTGGGAGTGGTTGAAGATCTTCTTCATCTTGTCAGCGAAGGCAGAAAATGTGTGCACAGCTGTATCCCCAGTCTCCCAGCATGCAGCAGTCCAGTTACAGGTGCCCCAGTAAAGCGGGTGATGGCAAACGTGACCCTGGATCACTCAGTGGAAAAAGAGGTCAGCTGAAGGTAGAACATGGAACACTGAGCTAAAAAACTGTGGCAGGCAGATGGGCAGATGCACACCTTTGAACTGGGGTGTAGAAGAGACTGAAAGAAGCCTCTTGCCAGGACTGCAGAAACTGGGAAGAAATTCCCTTTTAAATTGTAACTTGCTTTGCTTAGAGGTTAACACCGAGGATGGAAGATAAGGGAAAACGTTGACCAGAAACTTACAGTTAATGCATAAGATGACAATTGACAACAGGGAACAGGTGAGAGAGACAGCATGAAAGGAGGGGAGAAGAATGAGACAATAATTAAACTAGAGAAGCACTCAGAGAGCGCAGACCTCTGCCAGGTGGTAGCAAAACCCAAAAGCACGGTGATTGGAACTCCAGCCCATTGGAAAGAAATGAAATCTTTAACTTTGGTGTATATCTCAGCTGTACTTTGGACTAGATATGCCAAAATTTAAGCACCTTGTTCCTTGTTCCTTGTCCTAATACCCACCCTCTCTGAAAATTTCATCAAAATCCAGGCACAACTTTTTGAGTTATCTTGCAAACAAACAAACAGACAAAAAAACAAACAAACAAACAAACGCCGGCGATCACATAACCTCATGCCAACTTTGTTTGGCGGAGGTAATAATTATGAAGACTAATCGGGGAAAACGAAAGGGAAACTGACCAGAACGGATAGTTTGTAGGGAAAAGAATAAGAAAAGACTCAGGAGGCGACAGACGTGTGGATTCTGTGCGTGACCTGTTGATTTTATATGGCTGATCTGAATTCTTTGAGGGTGACTGACTCACTGTATTTTGAGGATGACTGACTGATATTTGGATTCTGTGTGTGACTGACAGATGTGAATTCTGTGAGTGTGACTGACTGAGGAGTGGATTCTGTAAGTGTGACTGATTGAAGTGAATTTGATGACACTGAATAACATGGATTCTGTGAATTTGACTGACTGATGTGTGGATTCTGTGTGTGACTGACTTGTGAATTCTGAATGTGACTCATTGAGCAGTATTTAGTATTAGTGTGACTACTTGGAAGTGAATTTGACAAATTTAACTGAATGACATGGATTCTGTGAATGTGATTGATTGAAGAATAGATTCTGTTTGTGACTGACATGAATTTGGTGAGTTTAACTGACTGATATGTGGATTTGATGACTATGTCTGAGTGATGTGAATTCAGTGAGTGTGGCCAGCTGATATTAGTTTTCCGTGAGTGTGACTGTCTCTGGTGTGGATTCTGTTAGTATGACTAACTGACGGATTATTTTCCAGAGGCTTCTGAAGCATAGCCGCTTCGGAAGGATCAGTGTGAAATGTTACTACGAGGCTCCAGAGCAGCGTCTCACGGTGGAGATTCTGCACGCCGCTGACATTCTCGCTCTGGACGCTAATGGCAAGTGTGATGAGCGCATCTATAAATACCCCAGCACTCTGTCTTCCCTCACCGTCCCTTACATTCCCTCCCTTCTCTCCTCTCTCCACCTCCGTCACCTTCCCCTTCTTCTCTTCTTTCTCTATCTTTCACATTACCCTTCCTCTCTCCTCTCTTTACCTCTGTCACCTTCCCCTTCCTCTCCCCTTTCTCCACCTGTCTCACCTTACCCTTCCTCTCCCCTTTCTCCACCTGTCTCACCTTACCCTTCCTCTCCCCTTTCTCCACCTGTCTCACCTTACCCTTCCTCTCCCCTTTCTCTACCTGTCTCACCTTACCCTTCCTCTCCCCTTTCTCCACCTGTCTCACCTTACCCTACCTCTCCCCTTTCTCCACCTGTCTCACCTTACCCTTCCTCTGTCCTTTCTCCACCTGTCTCACCTTACCCTTCCTCTGTCCTTTCTCCACTTCTCTTATATTACTCATCTTCTCTCCTCACTCCACCCCCTGACCTCCCCTCTTTCCTCTCCCCCATCTCACTCTTAGGGCTGAGCGATCCCTTTGTTATTGTTGAGCTCTGCCCTCATCATCTCTTTCCCACGTCGAAGAGTCAGCGCACCCAGGTCAAAACCAAAACCCTGCATCCTGTCTTTGATGAGCTCTTCTACTTGTGAGTACCTGCCTGCTGATTCTTCTCCATCACCACTGGGCCAGAGATTATGAGCAAAGGACTGATGTTGGCCCCCATAATTTCTGTCAGCCATGATTCTGCTCCATAATGATGACTGTCTAACGTGATGCCTGTGCTTCATTGTTCTTGATTCCTGTCCACAGTGATGCCTGCTTTCCGCTATTCTTGATTCCCATGCGGTCACCATGATGTCTGGTCTCCATTGTTCTTGATTCCTCTCCACCATGATGCCTGTTTTCCATTGTTCTAGATTCCTGTCCATCATACCTCCTGTTTTTCACAGTTCTTGATTTATGTCCACCGTGATGCCTGTTTTCCATTTTTCTTGATCCCTGTCCACCATGATGCCTGCTCCCCATTGTTCTGGATTCCTGTCCATCATGATACATGTTTTTCACTGTTCTTGCTTTCCGTCAGCCTTGATGCTTGTTTTCCATTGTTCTTTATTCCTGCCCATCATGATGTCTGTCCTCCACTGTTCTCAATTCCTGTCCACCAGGATGCTCGTTCCCCCGATTCCTATTTCTATTATCATGAATATTCACCATAGAGCATGTCCACCATGAATCATATTCACCATGTGTCCTGTCCAGTATGATGCCTGTCTACCATGATGTCTGTCCACTGTGAGTCCCATCCACCATGATTCCTGCCCTCATGATGCTTGCCAACCAAGATCTCAATATAATATTCACCATGACTCCAATCGGCCATGAATCCTATTCACCATGATGTCCTTGCTGAAGTAGTACAGAGTACATAGTGTTAGGAGGTTGTGTTTATGCAGGTTGTGTTTTATAAGTAGTGCCAGTGTGTGGGTCATGTTTGAGTGCTGCCATCTGCTGGTGCTGAGGTGAATAAAGAGGAAGTTGTGAAACATTGCTTGAAGTAATGATTTGTACTGGCCCAGTAATTTTCCTATATCAACAATTTTTCCAATGAATAACCCATTGGCACTTAAACACACAACTTCTTTGTTAATTCCATGTCAGGGTGATCAAATGATAATTTCAGTTCAGGAAAAAAAGTTCTTTAAATGTTGCTTCTACAAAAATGATAGACTGTTCTTTTAACTTCTGCATTGCATTTTGGCACTTACTGTAATGCTGGCTGTCTATGCTGCACTTCATGATTGTTTAAACTAAAACAAACTAAGCAGCAACAAGTTTGAAACAAGTTTTGGCAATTTTTAAAAATTTTGAAATGTGCTCAATTTCACAGTTTATTTCTCACCTTATGGAACAGAACTGGCTGCTGATACTGTTTAAAGTTTACAGTATTGTGTTGATAGTGTTTGTGTTTTGTGTAAATAATGTTAATGTGTTTATGCAGGTAGCGTTTGTGTGGATTGTGTTTTTGGGTTTACACAGGGATCGCTGTGTAGAGAGTGTGTATGTGATTTTGATAATGTTAAGTGTGTTTATGCAGATAGTGTTGTGTAGATATTGTTTGTGTCTTTGAGGTGATAGTGTTAGTGTGTTTATTCAGGTAGTGCTTATGTGTTTTTGGTGGTAGTGCTTGTATAGATAGTATTTGTGTTTTTGTACAGATAACTTTAGTGTGTTTATGCTGGTAGTGTTGTGTAGATGGTGTTTCGTGTACCTGTAGTGTGTTCTTGTATTGACAGTGTTATGTGTAGTTCATGTTTGCATAGCTACAGTGTGTGAAACTCTTTGTGCTCTCCCCATCTCTCCCTGATTGTGTAAATAGGGTTTGTGTAGCTGTAGCATGTGCTTGTTGAGAGTGTTCGCACAGCTGTAGTGTGTGTGCGTGTTGTGTTTGTGTAGCTGCAGAGTGTGTTTGTGTTGCTGCAGTGTATATTTGTATAGATAGAGTTTGTGTAGAAAAGGTTAGGGTTATTGTACTCTCTCCATCTCTCCCTGTTTGTTCTGCAGTCACGTCAGCCCAGAGCAGTACAGGAATAGGTTTGCCTGTGTGACTTTCACTGTGATGGATTATGATTGGTTGTCCACCAACGACTTTGCCGGAGAAGCTGTGGCCCCCCTGAGTGACTTTTGCTGGCCGGGACGTCCTAGCGCCTCTGCAGGGGGAAAGAACCTCCCCCCGGTGATCCTGCATCTCTCCCGCACCAAACCCACGGGTAAGCCCTAGTCCCGCACCAAACCCACGGGTAAGCCCTATTCCCGCACCAAACCCACGGATAAGCCCTAGTCCCGCACTAAACCCACGGGTAAGCCCTATTCCCGCACCAAACCCACGGATAAGCCCTAGTCCCGCACCAAACCCACGGGTAAGCCCTAGTCCCGCACTAAACCCACGGGTAAGCCCTAGTCCCGCACCAAACCCACGGGTTAGCCCTAGTCCCGCACCAAACCCACGGGTAAGCCCTATTCCCGCACCAAACCCACGGATAAGCCCTAGTCCTGCACTAAACCCGCGGGTAAGCCCTATTCCCGCACCAAACCCATGGGTAAGCCCTAGTCCCGCACCAAACCCACGGGTAAGCCCTATTCCCGCACCAAACCCACGGATAAGCCCTAGTCCCGCACCAAACCCACGGGTAAGCCCTAGTCCCGCACCAATCCCATGGGTAAGCCCTATTCCCGCACCAAACCCATGAATAAGCCCTATTCCCGCACCAAACCCACGGATAAGCCCTAGTCCCACACCAAACCCACGGGTAAGCCCTAGTCCCGCACCAAACCCATGGGTAACCCCTTTTCCTGCACCAAACCCACGGATAAGCCCTAGTCCCACACCAAACTCATGGGTAATCCCTCGTACCGCACCAGACCCTCGGGTAAGCCCTAGTCCCGCACCAAACCCAGGGGTAAGCCCTATTCCTGCACCAAACCCACGGATAAGCCCTAGTCCCGCACCAAACCCATGATTAAGCCCTATTCCCGCACCAAACCCACGGGTAAGCCCTAGTCCCACACTAAACCCACGGGTAAGCCCTAGTCCCGCACCAATCCCAAGGGTAAACCCTAGTCCCGCACCAATCCCACGGGTAAGCCCTATTCCCGCACCAAACCCATGGGTAAGCCCTATTCCCGCACCAAACCCACGGATAAGCCCTAGTCCCGCACCAAACCCATGGGTAAGCCCTAGTCCCGCACCAAACCAATGGGTAAGCCCTAATCCCGCACCAAACCCACAGATAAGCCCTAGTCCCACACCAAACCCACGGGTAAGCCCTAGTCCCGCACCAAACCCACAGGTAAGCCCTAGTCCCGCACCAAACCCACGGGTAAGCCCTAGTCCCGCACCAAACCAACGGATAAGCCCTAGTCCCGCAGCAAACCCATGGGTAAGCCCTATTCCCGTACCAAACCCATGGGTAAGCCCTATTCCCGCACCAAACCCACGGGTAAGCCCTAGTCCTGCACCAAACCCATGGGTAAGCCCTAGTACCACACCAAACCCACAGGTAAGCCCTAGTCCCGCACCAAACCCATGGGTAAGCCCTATTCCTGCACCAAACCCACGGATTAGCCCTAGTCCCGCACCAAACCCACGGGTAAGCCCTATTCCCGCACCAAACCCACGGGTAAGCCCTATTCCCGCACCAAACCCACGGATAAGCCCTAGTCCCGCACCAAACTCATGGGTAAGCCCTATTCCCGCACCAAACCCAGGGGTAAGCCCTAGTCCCGCAACAAACCCACAGGTAAGCCCTATTCCCGCGCCAAACCCATGGGTAAGCCCTATTCCCGCGCCAAACCCACGGGTAAGCCCTATCCCAAACAGCTTAAAGCTGCAGGTGGTAACAGCATCTGTCCCGCACCAAACCCACAGGAGAGCCCTATCCCAAACAGCTTAAAGCTGCAGGTGGTAACAAGTTTGTGTTTTTTAAGTCAAAATGTCGTAATATCCTTTCAGCTATTGGTAATATACGTAAGCGGTCTGAGAGTAAACAAGATCTGTGCTTTCCCTGCCTCTGTTCTCAGGAGTTTAAAAATGCTGCCCCTCCTATTGGCTTTATCCAATCAGTGCTTTCTCTGGCTTCTCCATCCTGAAAGGTTGAGGGGCTGTTCGATTGTGTAGCTTCCTAAGTTTCATGCGCACTCATGAGAAACTTGGAAAAATGGCTGGCAGCGAAAATCCAGAACCATTGAAATCTCTGGCTGTGTTCAAATAGTCAAAAATTACTTCCTGTCTTTGAATTCCTGACCGCTTTTCTTTAAGTTTGATGGAAAGTGCCATGAGTTTAAGGAAAGGTGTTAAGTGGAATTTGGCTTCGAAAGCCAACTGTGCTAATGAGAGAATCTGAATGCACTTACACTAGGCGACGTGATCATGCCTCTCTTGCGTCTCATGTTTTTTTTTGTTTTTTGTGATTGGCCGGATGAATGGTTGTCGCTTTAAATATTGCGGCACTACGGAATTATGGGATGGGGTTCTCTCCTTTTCTTTTCATAAAGGATGGTTCAGTGTACCCTATGCAAAAAGTGATTTGCTAGGAAGTCCTAAAGCACTTTTCCTGAACTTTAAGAGAATTTGAATGTACATATCATGACTGCCACACGAATACTTCTGGGTCATTTTCTCTGAGACAGGAACTATCCTAAGCAAACAAGACGATTAGAATTCAGCCTCTGTCTACACTTCCAATTCCTTTGTTGTCCAAAACTGCCAACGCTAGCAGTCAACCGAGATGGAGGTAGACCAAGCAAGAAATAAAACCTGAGTGAACATCAGTGTGGTTTCCTGAAGGTGAACACAACTTCAGAATTTCAGAGTTTTGAAATCGGACGCTGAGGCTTGCATCCACCTTTCTTGCTGATAGGTAACTTTCAGTGCTATTTCACTATATTATCTTGTGACATGAAATACTTAGTTTAAGAAAATACGAAAGTACGATAGTTTAGTTGTAATAATTGCGACCCGTTTAAACCGAGTGCAAGCGTTTGGAAGACATGCAGGCATTGTGTTTGCCAGTAGCTTGCTTGCAAGCTTCTACATTTGCAATGCAGCAATGGTCTGCACTTCTGTTTATAGTCACTGGGCTCCAGTTGCAATAATGTAAAAGCAATCAATAAGCAACACTACTAGCACCTAAAACCCCAGAAAGTGCACCTTTTTCCGAGAAATTCCCACAAAGACTTAGAATACACCGAGGTTTACTGAAGATTTGAGGCCAACTCGGTGAACCTCGGAAAAATTTTACCGAGGTGTCCCGAAGTCTGTCTGGTTTACTTAAGTTTGGACAACACCTCAGTAAACCTCGGTTAAATTTTCCTGAGACGCACTGAGGATTGTCTGGCCCACTGAAGCTCAGAGACCACATCGGTACTCCTCGGGAAAATTTCACCAAGGTAGACCGAAGTTTGTCAGCTAGGCCTATGGTCACACCAGAACAAAGGGGAGGTGGACTGACTAGATGGTAACTGCAGTAAAACCGTGAGTAACTGGGTTTTAAATTCTTTATTGTTTTTTTTACTTCCACTTATTTGGGAACTGGTTATTGTTGCTGTACGTGGAACTGAACTGTGCTGTCAAGGGAAGATATTTTGTTTTGGCTGTTTGCTGAGGGGAAGAAAAATACAAACTGGATTTTGGGACATGGGAATGAACTTTGCTGTTGAACTGTTTGCTTCATTATTTTATCTTCTCTTAAGACTGATATACAAACCCCAGTTCCAATGAAGTTGGGATGTTGTGTGAAACGTGAATAAAAACAGAATACAATGATTTGCAAACTTTTCGACCTATATTCAATTGAGTACACTACAAAGACAAGATATTTAATGTTCAAACTGATAAACTTTATAGTTTTTTTGGAAATATTCACTCATTTTGAATTTAATGCCTGCAACACGTTCCAAAAAAAGCTGGGACAGGGGCAACAAAAGACTGGGAAAGTTGAGGAATTCTCAAAAAACACCTGTTTGGAACATTCCACAGGTGAACAGGTTAATCGGAAACAGGTGAGGGTCATGATTAGGTATAAAAGGAGCATCCCCGAAAGGCTCAGTCTTTCACAAGCAAGGATGGGGCGAGGTTCACCACTTTGTGAACAACTGCATGAGCAAATAGTCCAACAGTTTAAGAACAGCGTTTCTCAATGTGCAAGTGCAAGGAATTTAGGGATTTCATCATCTACAGTCCATAATCTCATCAAAAGATTCAGAGAATCCAGAGAAATCTTTGCACGTAAGCGGCAAGGCCGAAAACCAACACTGAATGCCCGTGACCGTCGGTCCCTCAGGCGGCACTGCATTAAAAACCGACATCATTCTGTGAAGGATATTACCATGTGGGCTCAGGAACACTTTGGAAAACCATTGTCAGTTAACATAGTTCGTCGCGACATCTACAAATGCAAGTTTAAACTCTGTCATGCAAAGCGAAAGCCATAAATCAATAACACCCAGAAACGCCGCTGGCTTCTCTGGGCCCGAGCTCATCTGAGATGGACTGACGCAAAATGGAAAAGTGTGTTCCACCCTCCTTTACTGTGGATCTCAGTCAGTGTTCCACCTTCCTTTACTGTAGATCTCAGTCAGTGTTCCACCCTCCTTTACTGTAGATCTCAGTCAGTGTTCCACCCTTCTTTACTGTAGATCTCAGACAGTGTTCCACCCTCCTTTACTGTAGATCTCAGTCAGTGTTCCACCCTCCTTTACCGGGGATCTCAGTCAGTGTTTCACCCTCCTTTATAGTAGATCTCAGTCAGTGTTCCGCCCTCCTTAATTGTAGATATCAGTCAGTGTTCCACTCTCCTTTACTGTAGATCTCAGTGTTCCACCCTCCTTTACTGTGGATCTCAGTCAGTGTTCCACCCTCCTTTACTGTGGATCTCAGTCAGTGTTCCACCCTCCTTTACTGTAGATCTCAGTCAGTGTTCCACCCTCCTTTACTGTAGATCTCAGTCAGTGTTCCACCCTCCTTTACTGTAGATCTCAGTCAGTGTTCCACCCTCCTTTACTGTAGATCTCAGTCAGTGTTCCACCCTCCTTTACCATGGATCTCAGTGTTCCACCCTCCTTTACTGTATCTCAGATAGTGTTCAACCCCCTTTTACTGTGGATCTCAAGTAATGTTTTGATGTGGATCTCTGTCAGTGTTCCTGTCGCTTTTACATCTCAGTCAGTATACCATTGTCCTTTTCTGTTTATCTTAGTCAGCATTCCCGCTCCCTTTGTTGCAAAATCTTAATAAAACATTTTTGTTGCCAGCATTCCTTACCATAGATTTTATTCAGTATTCTTGCCTTGTTGCTGTACATCCTGGTAAGTTGTCTTGCCTTTATTTGCTGTAGGTCTCAGGCTGTCTGCTTGTGTCTCCCATACAGATAAATCGATTGTGAAGATGCTAGAAGCCAGAACCAACAACAGAGAAGCGCAAGAATTTGTGCGAAAGTTGAAAGAGATTGAGAAGGCTATGGAAGAGGAATAAAATCAGGTTTCTGGTATTGGAGTGTACTTCAAAAATGTGTCAACACCTGTGATTTTTTACCGTTTGTACCATAGCTTATGTATCATTTGAAAATAATGTGCTGTGGTACATGTGCATTTGGAAACAATAATATTAATGACAGAAAGCAGCACAGACCAGCATCTTGCAATCTGTAATATTGGTCCTGTTTCTGTGCCGTATTTATATTTTATAACCATCGCATGACTATTTTTGCTTATTTTTTAAGTTCAATTGTGAAGATTATATCCTTATGAATGTTTTCTTGTTCTGAAGTGATTATATATTTTTTAAACGATGATGATGTTGTAATTTGTCTATGGCTCTTGGCACTGTGGTTTTCAAGTGCAGTCTGCATTAGTAATTGTTGGTTTGTGGGTGTTAATGAGGTCGTATTTGAACTGTGCTGAATCGTGCTGGTTTTGTCACTATTGGGATCAAGGATAATTTTTGTTGGGAATTAGTTCCTGTGTTCTAGCTAAATAACTGTCCTTTACTTTCAGGTAGTCTAAGAGAAAAGTGTTATATCGTCAAAGTGATTTTGAAGCATTAATCATACCATCACCTCTGGTTTCTTTTCTCTGACTGCTTCCACTTGTGCCCTCTTAACATCACAGCATATGCAGCTGGTTACT
The DNA here is from genome assembly GCA_029692085.1 of Gymnothorax javanicus. Lineage (NCBI taxonomy): Eukaryota > Metazoa > Chordata > Actinopteri > Anguilliformes > Muraenidae > Gymnothorax > Gymnothorax javanicus. The sequence continues at coordinate 2,416,772 of CM056206.1, read as the reverse complement.
TATGGACTCCATACATCACTGTGTGCACAGCTGTTCACCCCTGGGCCCTTTACATTATTGCATATATTGCTGTTTAAGAATTAGCTTTCAACATCACTACATACGCGGCTGTTAACCCTTGAGCTCTGGTCATGTAGCTGTTCACCCTGAGGCTCTTTATAACACGGCACACTGCATATGTAGCTGTTAATCCATGGGCTCTTTATATCGCTGCATGTGTAGCTGTTCACCCATGGGCTCTTTATATCACTGCATGTGTAGCTGTTCACCCATGGGCTCTTTATATCACTGCATGTGTAGCTGTTCACCCATGGGCTCTTTATATCACTGCATGAGTAGCTGTTCACCCATGGGCTCTTCATATCACTGCACATGTAGCTGTTCACCCAGGGGCTCTTTGTATCACTGCATGTGTAGCTGTTCGCCCATGGGCTCTTTATATCACTGCATATGTAGCTGTTCACCCATGGGCTCTTTAAATCACTGCATATGTAGCTGTTCACCCATGGGCTTTTTAAAGCACTGCATATGTAGCTGTTCACCCTGGGGCTCTTTATATCACTGCATATGTAGCTGTTCACCCATGGGCTCTTTATATCACTGCATGTGTAGCTGTTCACCCATGGGCTCTTTATATCACTGCATGAGTAGCTGTTCACCCATGGGCTCTTCATATCACTGCATATGTAGCTGTTCACCCATGGGTTCTTTATATCACTGTATATGTAGCTGTTCACCCATGGGCTCTTTAAATCACTGCATATGTAGCTGTTCACCCATGGGCTCTTTATATCACTGCATATGTAGCTGTTCACCCATGGGCTCTTTATATCACTGCATATGTAGCTGTTCACCCATGGGCTCTTTATATCACTGCATGTGTAGCTGTTCACCCATGGGCTCTTTATAGCACTGCATGTGTATCTGTTCACCCATGGGCTTTTTATAGCTCTGCATGTGTAGCTGTTCACCCATGGGCTCTTTATATCACTGCATATGTAGCTGTTCACCCATGGGCTTTTTATAGCACTGCATGTGTAGCTGTTCACCCATGGGCTCTTTATATCACTGCATGTGTAGCTGTTCACCCATTGGCTTTTTATAGCACTGCATGTGTAGCTGTTCACCCATGGGCTCTTTATATCACTGCATATGTAGCATTCACCCAGGGGCTCTTTATATCACTGCATATGTAGCTGTTCATTCATGGGCTCTTCATATCACTGCATATGTAGCTGTTCACCCAGGGGCTCTTTATATCACTGCATATGTAGATGTTCACCCATGGGCTCTTCATATCACTGCATATGTAGCTATTCACCCAGGGGCTCTTTATGTCACTGCATATACTGCTGTTCACCCATGGGCTCTTTATGTCACCGCATATACTGCTGTTCACCCATGGGCTCTTCATATCACTGCATATACTGCTGTTCACCCATGGGCTCTTTATATCACTGCCTGGGTAGCTGTTCACCCAGAGGCTCTTTATATCACTGCATATGTAGCTGTTCACCCAGTGGCTCTTTATATCACTGCATATGTAGCTGTTCACCAATGGACTCATCATATCACTGCATGTGTAGCTGTTCACCCAGGGGCCCTTTATGTCACTGCATATGTAGCTGTTCACCCATGGGCTCTTTATATCACTGCATATGTAGCTGTTCACCCATGGGCTCTTCATATCACTGCATGTATAGCTGTTCACCCATGGGCTCTTTATATCACTGCATATGTTACTGTTCACCCATGGGCTCTTTACATCACTGCATATGTAGCTGTTCACCCATGGGCTCTTTATATCACTGCATATGTAGCTGTTCAACCATGGGCTCTTCATATCACTGCATGTGTAGCTGTTCACCCAGGGGCTCTTTATATCACTGCATGTGTAGCTGTTCACCCATGGGCTCTTTATATCACTGCATATGTAGCTGTTCACCCATGGGCTCTTCATATCACTGCATGTGTAGCTGTTCACCCAGGGTCTCTTTATATCACTGCATGTGTAGCTGTTCACCCATGGGCTCTTTATATCACTGCATATGTAGCTGTTCACCCATGGGCTCTTTATATCACTGCATACGTAGCTGTTCGCCCATTGGCTCTTTATATCACTGCATATGTAGCTGTTCACCCGGGGGCTCTTTATATCAGCTGTTCAGCCTCGGGCTCTTCAGATAACTGCACATGTTGCTGTTCAGCCTCGGGCTCTTCAGATAACTGCACATGTAGCTGTTCAGCCTCGGGCTCTTCAGATAACTGCACATATAGCTGTTCAGCCTCGGGCTCTTCAGATAACTGCACATGTAGCTGTTCAGCCTCGGGCTCTTCAGATAACTGCACATGTAGCTGTTCAGCCTTGGGCTCTTCAGATAAGTGCACATGTAGCTGTTCAGCCTTGGGCTCTTCAGATAAGTGCACATGTAGCTGTTCAGCCTTGGGCTCTTCAGATAACTGCACATGTAGCTGTTCAGCCTTGGGCTCTTCAGATAACTGCACATGTAGCTGTTCAGCCTTGGGCTCTTCAGATAACTGCACATATAGCTGTTCAGCCTTGGGCTCTTCAGATAACTGCACATGTAGCTGTTCAGCCTTGGGCTCTTCAGATAACTGTACATGTAGCTGTTCAGCCTTGGGCTCTTCAGATAACTGCACATATAGCTGTTCAGCCTTGGGCTCTTCAGATAACTGCACATGTAGCTGTTCAGCCTTGGGCTCTTCAGATAACTGCACATGTAGCTGTTCAGCCTCGGGCTCTTCAGATAACTGCACATATAGCTGTTCCTTCACTGGTCTCCTCCTAATTATGTCATTGCAATGCCAAGATTTTGTGAGAATGTTTACATTGTCACAGAAGCCCTGTTAATGACTTCTATAAGTTACCAGGCTTTCAGTGATGTCACGCCAATATTGCTCATGAGAAAACAGCCCTTTGTAATGATTTCTGATGTTTACACCTACAGTAATAAGATATTGATTTATAATTTTTGATGCATTACGTATTATCGTGAGATGGAACCCATCTTGCTGCAGAGGACTTGTTAGGATGTATTAAATATGTTATATGTTCATATCAAATGAAAAAGCTTGCAGTAATGCTTTAAAAGTGGGGCTTACAATGGTTTATAAAGAAGCTGGTCTGCCTTTATTAAAGCAAAGCATAAGGATATAAATGTAGCAGAAGGTTAGGGTGAGGGTTAATGTAGCAGAAGCCAGGACAGACTTCTATGTTTTCAGATAAAATAAACACAAACAACTGCAGTCCTGGTCATTGCTCCTGTTGTCTGAATGTGGGATCTGCAGGAAGTGATTGGTCCCAGCGAGGAGTGTGTGGGATTTACTGGGTGAATGTGATCTCTGCACTATCTCTATTTCACTTTCTTGCAGAGCAAAAATCTGTGGCAATGAGGTGGAGACTGGTTTAGAATAAGCATTAACTTGGTCTTCTTTACATTTAGCACACATTTAAGGTTAAATTTTGTTAAACCTTTTCAAATACTAACTGTAACTTTGAGAGTCTCTGTTGTAGATGGTGTACATCAGCACTTCAAACATTACTACAAATATTATCTGCAATAATGGACCTTTCCGACCTGTCAATCACATGTAGCAAAACAACCAATCAGATTGCCTTATCTTACTAAAGTCCAGCCTACCCCGATAGCACCGTCATTTTGCCCTACACTCAATGCAATCTGTAGCTGTTTGTAATAGGCCAGGTGTCAGACTTCTTACGAAAATTGTTCTTAGATGCGCTTGTAATATTGTGTACGTGTAATACTGACGAAAGGTACCCTGCCCGGCTACAGGGAGCTCAATTAATCCGTTTTCCAAAGCCAAAAACGCAGTTGGAGAAGTGTTTGCAATGGATTAAGACATGTGAAAGACCTCATGCAGCTCAATGTGAATAGGATCAACAAACACAGTGGACTTCTGCAAGCTACAAACCAGTAGTTATTCTTCTCAGAGCACGGTTCATTCGTGCCACCCAGCACAGGCATTCGCAACACTGGACAATATAAAACGTTTAGCCAGATTTTGTAACAGCATGAATTAATATGCTTAGAAACTTTAATGTGGGAAAAGTTGACTAGGTAGCGAGCCGGCTGACTCAGAATGTCAGTCCCTTCGCCAAAATGAGTAAAGTTAGCTTGTCATAGAAATTGATTTGGAGGAAAATGCCGGTGTAACGAATGTTAGATTAATTCCTCGATTATGTCTAATGTCGTTAGTTTAAGGGTTAGCTGCATTGTGTAATACGATTTATTACAATGTGTAGTTCGCGTATTGCCCAACTCAGGGCCAACTGGTGTTAGACAGCATACTTGATCCAGTGTTATTTTTAGCTCAGTGTTGGTAACAAACGCATGAAAACTACTAACCCTGCTTTACACGTGCAGTATGATCCCTCTGTTTTGCCTGGTTTGATCTAAATGTGCAGTTTACTGGGTGCTCTGCTTTTCTGCATTGATCGCCAGCAGTTTGCGGTTACTCTTGTATCTCCACCCGTTCCGTAAAAAAAAAAAAAAAAAAATTGATGTTATGGGTATATCCTTGCATTAAATAGTTAAAACCTCTCTTGAAGACATTGGCGGACAAGTTGGAAGAATTCGGCACAAAATAAACTGCAATATTTTTGGAAATACGCATGCGAGAGTTCTGCATAAACTTCTGCTGCGCTGTGGGAACTGAGCTGCATAGATGTGAGCCTTAGCAACAGTAACTAATGGGGGGCGGAGCTGATCAGAGCTAGTCGGAAAGGTGCATTGTGAACCACAGTGGTCTAATAATGGAGCCCTGTGGAACTCCAGCATTAATCATAACTTCCTCTAACATCACGCTGTCAGACTCTGCATTTCAATAAAATGTTATGGTCCACTGTATTGAAAGCTTTTGATAGATCAATATAATATTGTGCATAGGATTTCTCAGAATCAAGAGCATTGATTAAGTCATTAACAACTTTTGTGTAGCTGCAGTTGAGATGCTAAGCTTTTTCCAAAATCCAGACTGAAAAGTGCTGAGTATACCATTGCTATAAAAAATATTTTTCAACTGATCACTAACCAAAGATTTAAGGGGACTTATAGTTAAGCAAACATTTTTCCAAGATATTCACTTTTTAAACTAAAAATGATTATCAAAATGATTCTATTAGAAATTGCAACTTGAAACACTGAGTTTCTGTAGCATCACATCAGTGGTTGCCATGGCAACGGCTGTTTTAATGAATATATAGATACTTAGAGAAACACAGTTTTTGAGATAACTAAACAGTGTTTGGTTATAATTTCAGCTGTAATGTGAAGGAAAAAACATTCCTAATGTCACTACAGAGCTTTTTTTCCAGGTTTCTACATTCTAGAATTGATTTTGACCCTCCTAAATCAATTTCGGCGGGAAACAGCTAATTAAATATGCATATTTTGATTTACTCATATTCAGAGGTACATATTGCAAAAATAGCTCTGTACAGACACAGATCATCACAAAATGAAGAAAACTGCCAAATATGAAGATAATTGAATGTACAGTTGTTGAGAAATCTGTATTTTCTTGTTGAAAATCTGTATTTTTAGAAAAACGTGATCTCACTTCGGCAGTAATAATGTGATCGAAGTTTGACAGTAATGTTCTCAGGAGGAATACATTTAGTATTTTGTTTTTAGTGGTTTTTAGGATTTTTTTTAGCTCCTTAAAAGGCACCAGCCTCATAAGTAACACCGTCTCCTTCAATCTGTGTTTCTTCCCTAGTTTTACGTGCTTGTTGAGCGTCTATTCATTTCTTTTTTCAAGTTCTAGTGCGCGTTTTTCACTCTGTTTCACATGTTTTCTGTCCATTTCGTGATAGCCTTTCATTGAGTGTGCCCCTGTCTTTATGCCAAGTTTCATAAGAATGGAGGCAATTCCTCATTAGCCATCATTGAAAGTCACCGCACTCATAGCTGTTCCAGCCTTGAAGACAGCGTTCGTGACGAATGTTTCCTTCGGAACACGACTCCATATTACGGACTATTTGAAGGACCACTTCATGTTCTTACCTCAAAACTAAAATTTTGAACCAAAATTGGCATTTTGCTTATCTATAGGTCCCCTTAAGTACTTCAGCCAGGATAGCAAGTATTGAGATGGTGGATATTTGTCCAGGTCCATTGGATCGGTTAAACTGAGGCTGTCCAAGATTTTGAGGATGGTTTTTTTCTGCAAGCATTTAATTAAATATGTGAGTCAATGGATCAGTGATAATATCTGCAGAAAGTGACAGAATGGATGGATCAAGGTCATCAGGCCCAGCAGACCTTCTGAGATCGATGCTTTTGAGCACCAACAAGACTTTATCCCATGAGAATGGAATAAGAGTGCCCTCTTCGGAGATACCACAGCGTTAGACTCATCAGTAACAGCTGGATTTATCACTGAATTAAAAAGTACCTCAGAGGAAATAAAATGCTGATTTGAACAGTTCACCATTTTCTTTGTGTCTGTTATATGAACAGAATTAACATTGACTTGTTTTGGGAGATGGCAGGACAATAGGGTGGGAAAGGGCAGACTGCTCTGCTTTGGCCTAAGCCAAATCTCTCTCATGAACTAGTTGAATGACTCTGAAGAGAAGGGGTTTTCCCAACCCCTCAGCATGAAAAATCTAAAAGGATCACATCTGATTAAAACCTCCATCTATTCATTCTCTATACTGCTGCTTCCTCACTAGGGATGTGGGGGGGAGCTGGAGTCTATCCCAGCTGACCATGGGCGAGAGGCAGGGACCCACTCTGGGCAGCTCGCCAATCCATCGCAGGGCGCACACACCATTCACACACCATTCACTCTCACACTCATACCTATGGGCAATTTTGTGTCTCCAGTCAGCCTATGTGCGTGTCTTTGAACTGCGGGTGGAAACCAGAGTACCCGGAGAAAACCCATGCGAACACTGGGAGAACTAGAAAATTCCACACAGAGAGGCCCCAGGCCAGGTTCAAATCTATGACGTTCTTGCCGTGAGGCAGCAGTGCTAACCACTGTGTCACCCTGCCGCCCTACTACCCCCAGAAACAGATTTTCAAAATAAGTCCAGGCAGTTTCAACATCAGGAATGAGGAAAAAAAAAATTTGTCAGTCATAGTAGTCCATTTTCGGCAAAAATAACCCGCTCATAAAACTTCTTACAATTTCTCTTTGCGATTATAGTATGGAGCAGATTTGGAAAAATTCCAATATCAGTAAAATCAGATCAATTAAAGCGGATTTATCAGGATTTTTTGTATTTGGATGAGTCAGGGAATTGATAATCTGTGGTCAGTTTACAGAGTCACAATAATTTTTCATAATTTAGTATGTGTGCTGAGAGGTTTGTGTTAGTTTTTAGCTGTGCTGAGAGGGCTCTCTGCAGTGGCCACCCAACCTCACATGATGCCTTCAGCAAGACTGCCTTTGGCCCCCCTCTCGACCAAATCATGGCTTATAACTCAACACTGTCATTTCTCTTGTCATAGATGAGAAAAAAGGGTTAACTGTCAGAAGTCACACAACTAGTAAATACTGTTTAAGACTGTTTTCTTGTTATTTGACCTTTAACCAGTCAATAAAATTTGAAATGTAAAAATGTCGGAAGTAAAATTGGTAAAAAGTAAAAAGGTCATAGAGTCAATTTTGAGTAATCAGGTTATTGTTAATTTACTGTATGTTGGCACTGGTATACAATGATAATCTAAAGTCATATTGTAATCATGAAAAAGCTAAACATTTTAATGGGAATAAATTGTATTTGCTTTATCAAATAATGAAAACTTTGCTTTCACCAACTGTGATATAAAATGGGGTTGCATTAAGAGCTCTTTCTGTCAGAATTCATGTTAAAGCATTCAACTCTAGCTACTGATCAAGAATTTACATACAGTTGCATTAATTTATTTCTAATACGCTAGATCACTGCTGTCTGCCCTAAACCTTTGTAATAGCATGAAGTAATCTGCAATATTTTTGGGAATACGCGCGCGAGAAAGGTCATAGAGTCAATATAGAGTAAACCTCAGCAACAAACTAGAGATAATTTTGCCTGTTTAGACATGCCACCATCATCGACTTCAGCAGCTGAGGTCAATCAGGGAAGTTTGTTTATGGTGGAGATCTCTCCCCTTATTCATGGTATGCCTCGCAATGGCCCACAAAATGGCTGCCAACAATCAAGCTATAAATGAAAGCTCCTGTCAGGCAAGGGGAGTGTGCTACATTGTGCCTGTAATGTGTGGACACTAACCCCTTTGTGCAGATGTGTCTGCCAGCGCACATGGAGCTGCAACGTTATTCATGCACGTACAATATTCTATCACTAGATGGTACACCCGGATCAGTTATTGACCTGAGCTCGAACACGGTTTAGAATATGGACAAGTTCAGTCCCATCCCTGACTTTCTGCTCAAGATACTTGCCCATAGTATCTATCCAGCAGTTCAAAAAAGTGATCTCTTGCGACAGGGAAAATCGTTGTCCTCTGTAGCAAGCACTTCAGCTACAGTGAGCCAATGGTATCCCAATTAATAATTAATTAATCAGTTTTCTGAAGCAAAAATTTTACATGGTATTGATACTATGTCATTCTACTATCAATTATAGTCATCGCATATCAAAAACACGTAGTTTCCGACCGTGTATTTACGTGTAGATTCCTCCATCGACAAATTCAGCACTCCTTCATATCCTCCTAAGTACTCATGTTGATAACCAATCACTCAATTATTTACTTAGGCTTAACTGAAAGACACTAATTGGATAGTCAGGAGAGTATATAAGCCTTTGCTTAAGAGCAAGGTAAGTTGTATTCTCTTAAAGTTGGGCACAGTTGCACAGCTGAAAATGACGCGATTTAAAGAAAAAAAGACTTCCAAAACCGGCCTGAAGTGTTCAGTTACATTTACGGGATTTAAATGAGGTACGGACATAGTCAGTGGCAATTATTCCGAATGAAACAGGGCTGAAGGGTTCCCTCTACCGGATACATTTGTCTCTGGAGGAGGGATTCAATGAAGAAATGCTGCTACTGCTACTGTGGTAGCATTTTGCTCAATGTGGCTTTTTGTTTTGGAATTTATACCGTATTCAATGGAATTGAATGCCAATATTTTGGCTTGTTTGTTATGCCAACAGCTCAAGGATTTCAGTAGACCATTCATTGCACCATTCTGTTCAATCTAGGGTAGCATATTGCCTGATTTTTCTTCATAGTGGAATGGCTGTTTGGTTATGATAAGGTATATTTCAGACATTACTGAGTTAGTGAGTTATACGTGTTCCTTATAAGGTGTTGAAAGTGTTTATAGAAGGTTGCAAGCTCAGAAGTGGGAACTGCTGGCTTTCCATTGCAGGGTGAAAAATATTCAGGCTTTCTGAAATATTTATGCAGGGTTTCTTTACGACTTTGGAATAAAAGGGCCGCTTTTATATTAATACATCAGTGCCCATACTTTTCTTCTACCTTAATAGCTGCTACATATAATAGTTGCTGGGTAACAAACACATCGGCTTCCAGTTGGTGTGCCTCACTGCAATTTTGTGGATGAATGGCAGGGGTGCACTGAGCTGCGGGAGAGAGACGCATCCTGTTGCAAGCATAGTGTTACCACATAAAAACAGACGTGCGAAACTGATCGCAATCTGGTCAAGTTAAATGGACTGGAAGCAAGTTTTATGCAGTAGTTCTTTGTAATGTTCGTCATCTTGCAGGAAAGTAGTTAACTAGCTAATTAACATCGCGTTAGTCTAACGATCTGACTGTTCATGAACAACACATCGATTGGCGAAACATATCACTGTGTCGACATCTGGCTATAGCCAGCGACAACATATTATTACAAGCGACTTTACGGTATAATAAGAGAAATCATAGATTTATGGATTTCTAAAGTCTTTCTTCTGCAGCAGCAGGCTGCAATCGAACAGGATGAATCTGTCTCTCTTAGCTCAGTCCTCCTCTGCGATTCATCCACAGACTCACAAATAGAGAACTGGAGGTCGATGTGTTACACGGTTACCATTGTATGACATCACTCTCCTGCGCCGTTTGGGATTGCCAAATCCACAGCCAATTCAACTGAATTATGGAACATTTTTTGCGGGGCGGACACAAAAACGAAAGAGCAATGTCCTCTTTGTTTTCAGTTTTGTCATGAAATGCGCAACCTAAAGAAGAAAATGAAAATGCAGTTTGGATGATTTATTATTAATTTATTTATGAGTCAAATAATGAAGCCGTAACCTTGAAATGAAAAAGCCTTTCTGCTAATGCATTTTAATTTTCAAATTTGACATTTCAAATTTAATTTTGTTAACTATTTGCTGGGGCATTTTTTGAAAATTAAATCTTAAACGCCCTTTTCTTTTTCATTTTAATTAAGTCACAGAATGAGCAGTCTTGAAGAGGAAAATGAAAATGCAGTTTGGATTATTTATTATTCATTTTATTTATGAGTCAAAAAATGCAGCTATATCCTGAAAATGAAAAAGAATTTCTGATAATCCATTTTAATTTGGTTCATGAGACAGATTTGCTCCATACCCAACAGCTGATGTAATTATAACTCGCTGCACCTGCCTCTTTGTGGGCTTGGTGCTGCCCTCTGGTGGGCAGCACCCTCAACTACTCCCTTCCATCAGGCTCTCTCTCCCAAGCACACACACTTTCTCACCCTCTCTCTTTATGTGTGTCCTTATTTAAACACTTGAGTGTCAGCAACATGCTGGGAATCTGAAATGTTTGTTTGAGCTCTAACCCCTAATGTTGTGATGAGGAACAGAAAGCACTTCACAGGGCTGCCAGACTTCCCCATGTTTCCATTCCCACCCGTATAAAATCCACAGTACCCTCAGGCGGCGATGTACACTGCCATGTTTTTACAAATACATTCTTGTGCTAGCGTCAGTACTTCGAACATGTGTACCATAATTGCACAAATATTTTTGGCAAAATTTTGAGAAATAAGATTTTCTCAGAGTAGCAATACTTGTTGCATATTTTGTGCCAATCTTCACAAAATCTTGTCACTCTGTCACACACATACCCTGTCAAACAGAAACACAGTGATGCAGATACACACACACACACACAAACACACACACTCTCCCTCTCCTCAGAGTGCTCCTCAGCATGAGGAGGAGGGGAGGAGAGACGAAAGGCGGGGTCAGACGGGAGAGGGCTGGAGAGAAGGAGAGGCGCTGCAGACACGCCGCAGGTGACGTTGGGCTGCAGTCTCCTCAGGACATGGGACCCACAGCAGCAGGGCACAACACACCGACCCGGAGCTACAGCTGCCTGTAACACAACTGTGAGTGCGAACTGCCTACTACACAATGGGCTGCAGTCGCATACATATACAAACCTCACGCACACATACACTCACACATCGCACACACACAGGACACACACAGCAGCAAGCAACACACAGATGCACACACACAACACACACAGATGCACACACATACACTCACAACACTCACGCAACTCTCGCAACGCACAGATGCACACACATACACTCACTACACTCACACTACTCTCGCGAACACACAGATGCACACACATACACTCACAACACTCACACTACTCTCGCAACACACAGATGCACACACATACACTCACTACACTCACACTACTCTCTCACCCACACACACACACACACACACACACACACAACACTCACACTACTCTCAACAACACACAGATGCACACACATACACTCACAACCTCACACACTACTCGCAACACACAGATGCACACACATACACACACACACTCACACTACTCTCGCAACACACAGATGCACACACATACACTCACTACACTCACACTACTCTCACTACACACAGATGCACACACACACACTCACACACACACAGATGCACACACATACACTCACTACACTCACACTACTCTCACTACACACAGATGCACACACATACACTCACTACACTCACACTACTCTCACTACACACAGATGCACACACATACACTCACTACACTCACACTACTCTCGCAACACACAGATGCACACACATACACTCACTACACTCACACTACTCTCACTACACACAGATGCACACACATACACTCACTACACTCACACTACTCTCGCAACACACAGATGCACACACATACACTCACTACACTCACACTACTCTCGCAACACACAGATGCACACACATACACTCACTACACTCACACACTCACTACACACAGATGCACACACATACACTCACTACACTCACACTACTCTCACCACACACAGATGCACACACATACACTCACTACACTCACACTACTCTCACAACACACAGATGCACACACATACACTCACTACACTCACACTACTCTCGCAACACACAGATGCACACACATACACTCACTACACTCACACTACACTACACACAGATGCACACACATACACTCACTACACTCACACTACTCTCGCGACACACAGATGCACACACATACACTCACTACACTCACACTACTCTCGCGACACACAGATGCACACACATACACTCACAACACTCACGCAACTCTCGCAACACACAGATGCACACACATACACTCACTACACTCACACTACTCTCGCAACACACAGATGCACACACACACACTCACTACACTCACGCAACTCTCGCAACACACAGATGCACACACATACACTCACAACACTCACGCAACTCTCGCAACACACAGATGCACACACATACACACACACACACACTCACACTACTCTCACACACACAGATGCACACACATACAAGACACTCACACTTTCAAGAACACACAGATGTCACAAACTACACACAGATGTTTATCACTACACACAGATTATCACTACACTTACACTCACTACACACAGATGCACACACATACACTCACTACACTCACAACACACACACAGATGCACACACATACACTCACCACACTCACACTAGCTACACAAAGATGTGCAGCTGGCACTGCACTCACATAAACACACACACACACACACACACACACACACACACAACACACACTTCCTCATACACACCATGAGCTCAAGACATTTGCACCATGTAAATGGTTTATTTATATTAGCGAGTCAAACAGCAGCAGAAGTGCATGGCACTGGCGTACTGGCGGAGCTTGCTTCAGCGTGCATGCGAGGGATCTGCTCTCTCACACCAAGGATTTTAGGCTCAGGGATGGGAGCTGGCTGACTTCAACTCAAATACTTAAGATGGAGTCAGTATGTGTCAAACTTCCTTTATCAAAAATATCTTAAAATATGAATGGATAAAAGAAGTGTGGCTGTGCTCTGCACAGGTGTTAAGAATAACGTGACCGGCTGTTCACATTTAATCAGGGCTAAGGATAGAAACTGTTTGATGGTGAACTAATGACTTAAATTATTAAAATGAGATGATGAGCCTCTGGCTTCTGTGATTGTTGAGGTGAGGAAGTTTGATGACCCTGTTGTTGTATCATGTAGCTTTCGCCAGTGTGTTCAGCACAAATATACTGTCACATTTCCTGGGGTGCGCTCTCGCTGGTCTCTAAGTTTTTTGAGCAGGACCCGAAAAATAATGCTGTGGAAATAAGCTATACTTTTTTCCTTGATTTAAATCTACAGACTCCTGAAAGGAGAAGGATACTTGACACAAATTTTTTTTTTTTTTTGCAAATTACTTTTTCATCCTTTTCTCTTGAAAGATATTAGCGTAACAATTTTTTCCCCCTTGACCATTATTTTAAGCTTTCCCGTGCATCTGCTTGATTTCTGCAGGGGTTCAAAATTCAAAGCAGACATTTAATCAATTTCTTGAATGAAAGCAGACATTGAAATTACATTACCTATGAATATATGAGGAAGCAAGAAATACAAACCCCAATTCCAGTGAAGATGGGACGTTGTGTAAATCGTGAATAAAAACAGAATACAATGATTTGCAAATCCTTTTTGACCTATATTCAATTGAGTACACTGCTAAGACAAGATATTTTATGTTCAAACTCATAAACTTAATTGTTTTTTGGAAATATTCACTCGTTTTGAACTTGATGCCTACAACACGTTCCAAAAAAGCTGGGACAGGGGCATGTTTACCACTGTGTTACATCACCTTTCCTTTTAGCAACACTCAGTGTTTGGGAACTGAGGACACTAATTGTAGAAGCTTTGTAGGTGGAATTCTTTCCCATTCTTGCTTGATGTACGACTTCAGCTTCTCAACAGTCTTGGGTCTCTGTTTTCTTAGTTTGTGCTTCATAATGCGCCACACATTTTCAATGGGAGACAGGTCTGGACTGCAGGCAGGCCAGTCTATTACCCGCATTCTTTTGCTATGAAGCCATGCTGTTTTAACACACACAGAATGTGGCTTTGTGTTTTCTTGCTTAAATAAGCAGGGACGTCCCTGAAAAAGACGTTGTTTGGATGGTAGCATATGTTGCTCCAAAACCTCTATGTACCTTTCAGCATTAATGGTGCCTTCACAGATGTGCAAGTTACCCATGCCATGGGCACTAACACATCCCCATACCATCACTGATGCTGGCTTTTGAACGTTGCGCTGATAATAATCTTTATGGTCCCTCTCCTCTTTAGCCCGGAGGACACGATGTCCATGATTTCCAAAAACAATTTGAAATGTGGACTCATCAGACCACAGCACACTTTTCCACTTTGCATCAGTCCATCTCAGATGAGCTCGGGGCCAGAGAAGCTGGTGGCGTTTCTGGGTGTTGTTGATATATGGCTTCAGTGATGATTCTAGAAAATTTCAAAAGTGGGCCAACTCCGCCTCTGACTTAAAAAAAAGTGGGCCAACTGGGTATACCTGGTAAAATGCCTTTTATATCAAGTTTTTAAACAGTACCTTGACTGGCTCACTTATTAATATGTACACTCATTCAGTTTTTACAGCTTATTGACCAAACTAAGACATGAATGACAGTTTGAGTTAAAAGTTTTAATAGAAAACCTTCACAGTCTCTGCCAATCATAACAATTATAAAGTCAATGACAAAATAGCAAATAAAATAATAGTTCCTAACGCCTGATTTGGTGCATAGCTTAAAGCCCGCCTCCAAACCGAAGCCCTACTGCTAAAGTTGTAAGTACGGATACTTCACCAGGCAGTGAAGCCATTCTCTTCATAGGTGTACGTTGAGCAGCGCGCAGAGACTCACAATTTTACCTATATTTCGTTTTATTCATTCAAACGAGTTCTAAGCCATGTATCGTTTTTTTAAAACCTATTAGCAAGCCTTGTGCTGCTTCAACCTCAAGCGATGCAGAGATGCCAAGTCTCACGCATTCAGCGAGTCTCTCGCCTCTTAGTGGCATTCACGCACCTGTACCATAGTCAGCAATTATTCAATCAACGCGCACTGAAGAAATTCACTCGCAGAATTTAAGTCATTGTGCATTAAGTTAATCAGTTTCAGGTGCATTACGGTGGATTTCCCCACTAGTGACACGGAAATCTATTATGACTCAGGAATTCTCAGGTTTGTCTTTACTGGGGATTGAAAGCAATGGAATTGCATAAAGACGTTTCAAATGGTGTTATTTCATTTAAACAATTTCAACGGTCATGAAACACATTCATTGTTTCCAATCCCTGAGTAAAAAGAAGCACGAGGGGGTGCCCCGGTGGCTCATCGGTCTAAGCGTCATTATAAAGGCTGTGTCCTTCCATGTTGACTTAATGGTGCTGCATGTCCCCCCAACCTTCCTGTCTCTACACTGTATAACTGTCAAATAAAGGAAAAATTCCCAAAAAAAAATCTTTAAAAAAAAAAGAGAAACTGAAACTTCAATGAGGTCCAAGGACCTTTTTGAAATTCAAGCGTGAGAATCTCAAGCATTCATTGAATAATTGTGGACTACGTTGAATAAGCCTAAAAATGCGTGAGACCTACACCAAATCGTGAGACTTGGCATCTCTGGCGATGCCGGAGCTTGCACACCAGAAGCTATGACTATGGCTATGGCTCCAGTGCCCTCCACGAGCACTGCCCCAAACCAGTTCCCCTCTCTGCTGCCTCAGCCCTACCTCACAAGGTTATCCTTGAATGGGTTGCTCGACTTGAATGGCGATGCTCCATCCCAGCCAATATTAGCTAGCTACCCAGAAATATGTGTGCACTTTCGGTGCTTTATGGCAATCATTCAATCCAGCCTGGTATAGACGACGACCGTGGCTGGAATACTCAGTTCAGCGGGATGCATGCTAGTTTTTGTTTTTCCCTGCAGGAAATATGTTACTGGCGGTGAGAGGGATGCTGTTTTTACCTCGCATGGTTTTACCAACTGGAAAGCAGCATTTTGCGTGACAGGGAGTTACAAAACATGCATCCCACAGTCATATACAGGCATATATACAAGTCTCTTGCTGCCGACATTTTGACAACAATCTTTGCAGTAGGTTTATAAATTTGTTGAATAAATGTGAATATTTATCGGAAGTTTGTTATAGACAATGTTTTCATATCAATCCATGCACTAGAACAGCGGATTGCGCCATGTCATAATCGTGAGTTGCTTTCAGGCATCCTGAAATCTTTGTTTAGCGCCAAGTCTGTCAAACTTGAATTTTGGAATCCCGCAAAATTCATTGGTTTGAACTTGAGGAACCTAGAATCATCACTCTGGCTTTCGCTTTGCATGCTAGAGTTTTAACTTGCACTAGTAGATGTAGCGATGAACTGTTTCAACCGACAATGGTTTTCCGAAGTGTTCCTGTGCCCACATGGTAATATCTATTACAGAATGATGTCGGTTTTTAATGCAGTGCCACCTGAGGGACCGACAGTCATGGGCATCCATGTTTTTGGCCTTGCCGCTTACGTGAAGAGATTTCTCCGGATTCTCTGAATCTTTTGATGATATTTTGGATTGTAGATGATGAAATCCCTAAATTCCTTGCAGTTGCACGATGAGAAATGTTGTTCTTAAACTGTTGAACTATGCTCACGCAGTTGTTCACAAAGTGGTGAACCTCTCCCCATCCTTGCTTGTGAATGACTGGGCCTTTCGGGGATGCTCCTTTTATATCTAATCATGACACTCACCTGTTTCCAATTAACCTGCTTACCTGTGGAATGTTCCAAACAGGTGTTTTTTGAGCATTCCTCAACTTTCCCAGTCTTTTGTTGCCCCTGTCCCAGCTTTTTTGGAAGGTGTTGCAAGCATCAAAATAAAAATGAGTGAATATTTATCAGTTTATCAGTTTGAACATTAAATATCTTGTCTTTGTTGTGTACTCAATTGAATATAAGTCGAAAAGGATTTGTAAATCATTGTATTCTGTTTTTATTCACATTTTACACAACGGCCCTACTTAATTGGAATTGGGGTTTGTAGAAAATTGTTAAAATCCTAATCATTGTAATCTGTAGAGGAAAATAAATATTTTCATTCTCCAACTTTCAGGTATCCTTATGAATGTATTATTTTTTTTAATTCTTCACTTCCATAAAAACCTTGTATCTTGGCATGTTTCATTTTTATTATTAATAAACTCTTTTTGAGTGAATTTTTGCTATAGCCTAACATTCATACATTTTATTCTCATATGTTGTGGTTTCCAAAAGGTTCTCATTGGTTTGAACTTGAGCAACATGGTGTAATGGTGGTACTCAGGTATGGGATAATGCCCAACACTCAGATATGGGATAATGCCCAACACTCAGGTATGGGATAATGCCCAACACTCAGGTACGGGATAATGCCCAACACTCAGGTATGGGATAATGCCCAACACTCAGATATGGGATAATACCCAACACTCTCAGGGATAATACTGGGATAATGCCCAACACTCAGGTATGGGATAATTTGCCCAACACTCAGGTATGGGATAATGCCCAACACTCAGGTGCGGGATAATGCCCAACACTCAGGTAGAGGATCATGCCCAACACTCAGATGCACTCAGGGATAATGCCCAACACTCAGGATAATGGGATAATGCCCAACACTCAGGTATGGGATAATGCCCAACACTCAGGTATGGGATAATGCTCAACACTCAGGTATGGGATAATGCCCAACACTCAGGTATGGGATAATGCCCAAACAGGTATGGGATAATAATGCCCTCAGGTATGGGATAATGCCCAACACTCAGGTATGGGATAATGCTCAACACTCAGGTACGGGATAATGCCCAACACTCAGGTACGGGATAATGCCCAACACTCTCACTCAACACTCAGGGGATAATGCCCAACACTCAGGATAATGCCAACACTCAGGTACGGGATAATGCCCAACACTCATGGGATAATGCCCAACACTCAGGCACTCAGGTACTCAGGGGATAATGCCCAACACTCATGGGATAATGCCCAACACTCAGGTATGGGATAATGCCCAACACTCAGGTATGGGATAATGCTCAACACTCATGGGATAATGCCCAACACTCAGGTATGGGGGATAATGCCCCCAATACTCAGGTCAGCAGGATAATGCCCAACACTCAGGTACGGGATAATGCCCAACACTCAGGTACCAGGATAATGCCCAACACTCAGGGGATAATGCCCAACACTCAGGCACGGGATAATGCCTCAGGTATGGGATAATGCTCAACACTCAGGTATGGGATAATGCCCAACACTCAGGTCAGGGGATAATCAGGTATGGGATAATGCCCAACACTCAGGTCAGGATAATGGGATAATGATAATGCCCAACACTCAGGTATGGGATAATGCCCAACACTCAGGTATGGGATAATGCCCAACACTATGGGATAATGCCCAACACTCAGGTATGGGATAATGCCCAACACTCAGGTATGTGGGATAATGCCCAACACTCAGGTGCGGGATAATGCCCAACACTCCAGGTATGGGATAATGCCCAACACTCAGGTACGGGATAATGCCCAACACTCAGGTATGGGATAATGCACTCAGGTATGGGATAATGCCCAACACTCAGGTATGGGATAATGCCCAACACTCAGGTACGGGATAATGCCCAACACTCAGGTATGGGATAATGCCCAACACTCAGGTATGGGATAATGCCCAACACTCAGGTATGGGATAATGCCCAACACTCAGGTATGGGATAATGCCCAACACTCAGGTATGGGATAATGCCCAACACTCAGGTATGGGATAATGCCCAACACTCAGGTATGGGATAATGCCCAACACTCAGGTATGGGATAATGCCCAACACTCAGGATAATGCCCAACACTCAGGTGGGATAATGGGATAATGCCCAACACTCAATGGGACTCACTCAGGTATGGGATAATGCCCAACACTCATGGGATAATGGGATAATGCCCAACACTCAGGTATGGGATAATGCCCAACACTCAGGTATGGGATAATGCCCAACACTCAGGTATGGGATAATGCCCAACATAATGCCCAGGTATGGGATAATGCCCAACACTGCCCAACACTCAGGTACGGGATAATGCCCAACACTCAGGTATGGGATAATGCCCAACACTCAGGTATGGGATAATGCCAACACTCAGGTATGGGATAATGCCCAACACTCAGGTATGGGATAATGCCCAACACTCAGGTATGGGATAATGCCCAACACTCAGGTACGGGATAATGCCAACACTCAGGTATGGGATAATGTTCAACACTCAGGTACGGGATAATGCCAACACTCAGGTATGGGATAATGCCCAACACTCAGGTATGGGATAATGCCCAACACTCAGGTACGGGATAATGCCCAACACTCAGGTACGGGATAATGCCCAACACTCAGGTACGGGATAATGCCCAACACTCAGGTGCGGGATAATGCCCAACACTCAGGTGCGGGATAATGCCCAACACTCCAGGATAATGCCCAACACTCAGGTATGGGATAATGCCCAACACTCAGGTATGGGATAATGCCCAACACTCAGGTATGGGATAATGCCCAACACTCAGGTATGGGATAATGCTCAACACTCAGGTACGGGATAATGCCCAACACTCAGGTACGGGATAATTTCCAACACTCAGGTACGGGATAATGCCCAACACTCAGGTACGGGATAATGCCCAACACTCAGGTACGGGATAATGCCCAACACTCAGGTATGGGATAATGCCCAACACTCAGGTATGGGATAATGCTCAACACTCAGGTATGGGATAATGCCCAGGTCAGGGGATAATGCCCAACACTCAGGTATGGGATAATGCCCAACACTCAGGTATGGGATAATGCCCAACACTCAGGTACAGGATAATGCCCAACACTCAGGTATGGGATAATGCTCAACACTCAGGTATGGGATAATGCCCAACACTCAGGTATGGGATAATGCCCAACACTCAGGTATGGGATAATGCCCAACACTCAGGTACGGGATAATGCCCAACACTCAGGTATGGGATAATGCTCAACACTCAGGTACGGGATAATGCCCAACACTCAGGTACGGGATAATGCCCAACACTCAGGTACGGGATAATGCCCAACACTCAGGTACAGGATAATGCCCAACACTCAGGTATGGGATAATGCCCAACACTCAGGTATGGGATAATGCCCAACACTCAGGTACAGGATAATGCCCAACACTCAGGTACGGGATAATGCCCAACACTCAGGTACAGGATAATGCCCAACACTCAGGTACGGGATAATGCCCAACACTCAGGTATGGGATAATGCCCAACACTCAGGTATGGGATAATGTACGGGATAATGCCCAACACTCAGGTATGGGATAATGCCCAACACTCAGGATAATGTCCAACACTCAGGTACGGGATAATACTCAGGGATAATGCCCAACACTCAGGTACGGGATAATGCCCAACACTCAGGTACGGGATAATGCCCAACACTCAGGTACGGGATAATGCCCAACACTCAGGTACGGGATAATGCCCAACACTCAGGTATGGGATAATGCCCAACAAGGTGCCCTTTGTAACAAATTAATGGATGACTCAGAAGCGCAGAAGATAGTTGCTTCCACAAAGTCCCAAATTCCAGATAATGACCACCTTAAAGGGCACTATCCCGTTTAGATCATAAAGAAAAAAAAAATTAAGACCATTTGTTTATGCTTCCATGTGTTCTGTAATCAAATCTAATGTTTTTTTTTTCCCCCGAAGTCAAAACTCCATTTCCCTGTTTCTGTCATTACTTAATACAGCTGATACTACTTACCCAGCATATTAATTTAAAAAAGTGAACAAAATTTCAGTGGAACTACTCAGGAGGTGTCCATATATCCAACAATAATGGACACTTTGCAGTTAAACATTATTTAGTATTCACTCACCATGGTATAAACTGATTTATTACACTTCTTTGTTGAATACTTGATTCTAATTGGTCAATTACTGTCTGTTATTTCTTGACCGTTTCCATGGTGGGTCAACTGCAAAGCCCCAGCAAGAAGATGACTGAGGACAGAATCATCAACATCAGTATTACCAAAGAAGTGCCATTCATCTTTTCTCACTTCATCCTCAATGGAAATGTTCAGTTTAATGTAAATTAAAACACTAAGTAGGCTAATCTCCAGAAGGCTACAGAGTTTAATTTGCCATGGACGCAGTCGGTGCATTTGATGTTTAAACAGATTCAATATTTTAAACATAATGGCTGAAACACTTTTGCAATTCCACAGAGAATATACACTGCCCATCCAAAAAATAGTCGCGCACAATAATTGTTTGTGGGGCCACCTTTAGCTTTGATCATGGCGCAAATTCATTGTGGTATTGTTTCCATAATCTTATACAATGTTACATCGTTTGCAGTAGTATGCAGTTATGATTATACACCACCACTTTCATCTAAAAGGGGTTCTAACATACTGCTTCTCTATAATTTTTTGGTTGAAAATGTACTGAAAAATACTATTACAGGTAATGAGGGCAAAAAAAAATTAAAAATAAAAATCATTCCCGCAAGTATATAGTATGTGAATAAAATCACTGCATTTTACGACAAAGAATAAAATAAAATACTCTGGCATGAACAAAAACTACTTGGCACTTCTTTTTGCTACACAAAATAAACCCCATCCATTGTTACCTCCCTCTCCTCTCTGGGTAAAATGGGCGAGGGTCAAGTAGATTAAAAACAAATGAAAAATGTAGAATGAAAGAATGGGACAGGCAAACCTGTTGATCAAAACAAAACTGTAACGTTAACATTCGAATACAAGAAACTTCACGATGAGCTGATAATGAGTTGGGGCCAGTGTCCTCAGGAAGCGTTTTCTTGCGATGGAAGCACATATAACATCATTTTCCAAGCGCTCCTCTCCAGCACTTATTGTTGTCAAGTTACAAAAATGTCTTAGCACTTCCACAATGCATCGTTTCTAACATCATGTCTCTGTAGTTTAATGATACGTTACCTTAGAAAAGTTAGCTAATACAATGAAAAGAAACCGTGTATAGTTTTAGCGTCTAAGCTAATGAATGTTAATTTCCCCAAAACGTAACTAGAACCGTGTACAGTTGCATATGCTTTGAACAATGTAGCCAAGTTGCTACAGTAGCTCGCAACTATGCCTTTCTGAAACACAGCATCTCCAGTTAAAATAAATGGGAAGCTAAGAGATAACAGTCTACTGTTATAGACTGTAAATCTACTGTTACTTGGCTGTAGTAGTTAACATTATAGAAGTAAACATTTAAGGGGACCTATTATGCTGATTCTTCTTTTAATACATATAGGTAATGTTATAATGTTGGATGTCCATACTCAACCTCTGAAAAGTTTCTAAACATAAGATACAGGGGTTTTGCCGTAATCCAAGAACGTGATTTCGTGAATGTGATTTCCTCTCTGAACAGCTCCTCCCGAGATCTTCGCGAGATCTGGGCAAAACCTGACGTCAGGTTGTGCCGTCCAATTAGTACAGACCTAGCCAGAGCCAATCACGGCGCTGGACCTGCCCACACCGGAAACTATTCTAGCAGACATGAACAACTGCGGATCATACTATGCCTTAATAGCATCTACACTTTCAGAAATACAAAAGAAGAACCGCAGATCATTTGAGGTGCAGTTTTGTCAGTATCTCTCCCAAAGCTGCTCGTCCGTTTACTTTTGGACGTGAAGAAAAGCACCTATTTCTCTCCCAAAAGACGATGCCTCCAGAAATCAGTGGGTAGCTTTTTTGTTTGCTGGCGGCAAATAGCCACGGCCAAAGGGAACCTTAGCTGTTTGTGCTCAGCATTTCACCAAAGACAGCTTTGTCAATAAAGGATAATTCAACACAGGATAAGCCTTTCAGCTGCTTCTCAAACCTGAAGCAGTTGCATCAATCAAGCGCTCAGAGCCACACGCTGTAAGTAACGATATAACAGCAAATAATGTAAGTGAAGCTAACGAGTTACGGGTGGCTAGCAGGACCGCTACAACTGGCCTCAAACGCAGGCTTTGTAAAATATCTGAAGATAAAGCCTGTACCGGTCGCGGCTATGTTTCCATCACAAGCTATGTTTCCATCCACTTGTCAATCGAATTATCTGAAGTTCGCAAAAAATAGTCATGCGAATAAAGCTGGTGAAAATACGTTTCCATCTAACGGCATTGAAGCGAATAAAAAGTAGTGCGTAATGACGCCACATGCTGTTAGGCGATCAAATTGGTGTATCGAGTACATTTCTGACATTTTAAGCTGTTTCCATTCATTTTCGCACTGAATCACAGAACCTTCAAGTGAACAAAAGTAGTTTGTTAGCCAACTAATTTAGCTGGTTAGCCAAAATGGATCGCGTTTACCAACAAATGACGATAATTGCACAAGTTGTAGTAGTGCTTAGGTGCCAGCTATTAGCAGCATAGCAGACCATTATCAGAAGGAAACCACGGCATCAAAACACCGTCAAGATGCAGTAGCAGATTTATTCGGCGAATAACGTTTCCATCAGCATTTATTGCATAAGCCTTTTACCGATCAAGAGAAAATCCGATGAGATGGACCGTACAAACTATGAGTCGATAGTCTTGAAATCAAGTCTAATTTCACCGTCTCCGTGAGGCATTTTTAATTCGATATTTCTTAATTCGTATAAGAACGTGTGGATGGAAACATAGCTACAGATGCGGAAGCAGTTGCTTCACAGCATAAGCCTACCCAACTGATGGCCTGTTGAATGTGGCTGTAGCACTGCGGCTAACATAGCCAAGTTACTGTTGCTAATGTTTGTGTCCTAAATATGCAAGAGTAATATCAGGGGAAATTCAACAGAAGGTGTGTGTGAACATAAACCTCATTCGAAGCAAACTTTTTATACTTGTTTGTAATTTGGATGCTTGGTACAACTGCCCCCCCGGTAGTGGAATTTACTGTCTGTAAAACCTGTATTGCAGGGTAACGTTTGTCTCTAGTTGTTATGACCGCTCGGTTATCAGCTACTGCATGTTAGTTCGCGTGCTGTGCAAATTAAAATGCTCCTGGTAACTTATAGGCAGTAATTATGATGGGTTCTTGTGTTACTTCGGTAAGCGTCAATGTGGCAGTTCCATCATAACGTTGCCTGATTGTAGCCACTACAGTTGAAGCTAACCGGAGAGGTGCTGTATGCGTCTGCAGAGTTTGGTTGCGAAGGCTGCAGTTAGACCAGACGTAGGTTTTGCAGAGCTTGGGGTGCGTTTTTGGGTGCTTGTGAAACGATCGCTTTACTTATCCATGACTGGGGTCAGCCTGATACTTCTCCAATACCTGGGCAAGCTCTCTGATGCTACCGGCAAAAGCAATAGGGAAGCGCACAGGCTATAACGTATCCGGTATAACAAATGATCTCTCTGCATTGCCGTTGATTGAATATTAAATCGGAGATTGAATATTAAATTCTTTCCTGTAAAAGTTATCAATTCGCTTGCTCCACATAAGCAACGGTTCACGCAAACGGAACTTACGGTTTGTAAAACCTGTATTATGTTCCTAACATAACCGGAGGTCTATCTAGCTCTCGTGCACTATCCATAACGCGCCCATTTTCCGCGAGGAAACGCCGGTCATTCCGATGCAATGAGTAAACCATTACCACGGGCAATTTCCGAAAAGGCCGTTTAGCCTGGAGATTTCGCCGGTCCGTCATATACCAGCGCAGAAGCTGTTCGTTGCTCCACGCTAACGACACACCACAGTTATGCACACAAACCAGCAGGTCCTAATACACACCGAAGCAGTCCATAACCCTGTTGGTCCACTTTTAGCTGCTCCTCACTGTCCATGTTTCCCTCTAAACTCAGACCCACTGGATTTCTACGGTCTCCAGTCTAAACCTGGGTATGTCGACCCGTTCTACAAAATATGTCTGTATATGGTGGATTCTTGCTTTCCCTGCATCCTAGCTATAGAGTAGAAAAACCTCTGTAACTCACCACTGTTGCCGTAGCAAACTGTAGCCGATAGCAAATTCGAGCTTGAGCTGCCAGACTTTCACACTGTGTCCTCCACTTTTGCCGCTGCGTTTATTAGAACAAGTTCATTTCAATAAATCTATATTCAAGTATAGCGTTAGATTTCGGAATTTCCCCGCCAATTCCTTATCAGATGGCAGACGTGTCTCACGTTTCACTCTGGGGAGGCGGACCCGGAAAACTGCGTTCTGCCACCTTGTACTGCCTAGATCCGCCCTCCACAGAGCTGGCCAGTCAGAAGAAAGTGGGCACACGGGGAGTGGGGGCCATAGTGGAAGAGCCACCCCAATGAGGCGTTTCAGGCAGAGACTACAATGGACAACAAATGGGGTTTTTTGAGGATGGCAGTATGAGCTAAATAAGGACCCTGTTTGGGCTTTGAACGATCAGGAGTACTCTAGGGGAGTCCAAGATCAAAGTATAACCTTGAAAATATAGCAAATAGGTCCCCTTTAATACTAACTGACTAACTTGTCAGCTAACCAAGAGTCCCCACATAGTTGCTAATTGATTCGAGCCACCATTAATGCCTCTGTTTTAAGTCCCTCCGTCTTCTTGATTTTGATTTGTCCGTGAAAGAGAAGTGATATTGACAAGTCCAGCGCTGTTCCAAGAAGCGCCGTGAATGGGATGGAAAAAAGTTCAGGGCCTTTTTATTTCGAGGATGCTGAAAGCTGTCAACGCTGAACTTCATAGAATTTGTATAGAAAATAGACGCTTCCTGTGGACATAGGCCCTTACACTTTGCATCGCAGATGTTACGGCGAACTTTGTCCACATCAAATTTAGTAAAGTGTAGCCATACTTGGAATCTCTTCCGACTTGTCATGGATACTGTGTCTTCCTGTTGTTGAACAAGCTGACGTAATCATGCTCTTGTATCTGCAATGATGCGTTCAAATCAGGCTCATCTGATGGAAAGGGTCATCTCTCTCATCATGCTTTCTCTCCACTCTCATACAACTCTATGATAATTTATGATGCCTTCAGATGCTCTTTTTCTTTTTTTTGGTCCCTAAAAGTGGTACTGTTTGACTTTACGTGAACCGATACTCGTCGCTACCAATGCATTTCGATACCAACAGGTAAAAGTATTGATTTTGGTACACATCTCCTGTGGTCTGGAAAAACCCAGTACATTTGTCACTTTTGGGAGAAACTGAGTTTGACCCTCATTTGCGGTAATTAAGAGTGGTGAAAATCTCAATACAATAGCTATTAGTGTTATTTGAACTGTCAAAATCAGGTTTCTATAATTTCTTCTGGTTAGAAAAGTCCAGAATCCAAAGGTTTTTGTTCAGTTGTCAGAATCCTTGCTACTGATAAATTCGCTAGGTTTTTCCAGATCACCGGAGACATCCCTGCAGACATCTCATCTTCCGGTCACCCTCCTGTCAGCGGCACCATGGCCCCCTCCCTATTGCCTCCACGACCGTCGAGAGCCCTGAATAAGGAGACCAGCCTGAAATTCCGGAAGAGTACTGAACCTGCAGATGGTGCTCAGCAAGACAAAAGCTACCCAGTAACCTCCTCATCATCCGTGGGACTTTTCCATCAAGCTCCCTTCCAGCACTCCACCCCTTTCAGTAGCTGAAACTCAAGCAATGGAGCAGTATGTGGATGAAAGACAAATAAGCCTTTTAAAAATGTTTTTTTTTTAATAAATCTTTAAAAATGTACAGAATACATTTATTTGAAGTTGGAAGAGTGTGTTTCAACAAGTCTTAATGGTTGCACAACATTTACAGGGTTTTAGTACAGTTTTAGACTGTATTTGCAATTTCACCTGCCAAAAAATGTCAGGTGGCGCAATCAAAGTTTCTTGAAAAAAAAACGCACTTCCCTCTTTTTTTTCTAAGTGATTTTTTTAGTAAGTATACCTGAGAGTGTCTACTCTGCCTAAAACATTGCTATTTTGTAGTTGAGCTGGGTATTAAAAGTAACTTATGGATTCTTTATTGTAGGGGGCGGGTATTTTGGTTTTCCAAACAATTTAAGAACAATTAAACTATTAAACTTTGTTTATTTGAAAAGTTATCAATATAAAATTATGCACCCATATTAATATTATATTAATTCATATTTTAAATTACATATTTAATACATTTCACATAATGTTAACTTGCTCGGACGGTTGCGCCACCTGACATTTTGAGGGTTTGAAATGGCAAAACAAAAAATATATCTCATTTTTATGATAAACTGGAAATATGTTCAAATATATATAGAATATTTATAGAATAAAATTATGCTTATTATGAATCATTTAAAATTATTTTTGACCAAAGTAGTGCGCTCGGACAATGTCACATCATTGACCCATGTACAAGAGGCTCTGCAGCAGGGCTTCATTTGTCCTTCCACTTCACCTGGATCTGCAAGCTTCTTTTTTTTCTTTTTTGCCCAGAATAAGGATGGAGGTCTACGCATCTGCATAAGACTACAGATGACGTCACAGTGAAGTATAGATATCCACTCCCCCTGGTCCCAAGCGGAACTCAACCTCCGCAGCGCACACAACCTTATCCGCATCAGGGAAGGAGACAAGTGGAAGACGGCCTTTAGCACCACCTCTGGCGACTACAAGTACTGCGTAATGCCATGCGGCCTTGTTAATGCCGCCCCTGTGTTTCAGTCCTTCATCAATGATGTGCTGCGAGAGATTCGTCATCGCTTACCTTGACGACATCATCCACTCAACCACCTATGAAGAATCATGTGGAACATGTTAAGAGAGTACTCAAGCGCCTGTTACAACATCAACTTTACATTAAAGCCGAATGGTGTGTCTTCCACCAGTCCACCAGTCCTTCCTTGGCTATGCGATTGGACCAGAGGGAGTGGTTATGGAAGAGAAGAAGGTGAAGACAGTAGCAGCATGGTCAATCCAACAGATGATAAAGGAGCTCCGATGCTTTATGGAGTTTACAAACTTTTATCAACGTTTCATTAAAAACTTCAGCGCGGTTGCCCACCCTCTGACGTGTCTGTTCGAGGGAAAACCCAAAAACCTGGGATGGAATCCGAAAGCTCAGCACGCCTTCGACACACTCAAAAGCCTGTTCGTTACTGCTCCTGTACTCAAATTACCAGACCCGGAAAAGCCCTTTGTAGTGGAAGTCGATGCTTCCAATGTGGGGGTGGGAGCAATCCTGTCCCAGAGGCACGGGATGCCTGAGAAGCTGTATTCTTGTGCCTATTTCTCCCACAGACTTATACCCGCAGAGGCCAACTACGATGTGGGCAACCGGCAGCTGTTGGCAATTAAGTTGGCGCTTGAAGAGTGAAGGCATTGGTTGGAGGGGACCCGTCATCCATTCCTCATGCTGACTGACTATCGAAACCTGGAATATCTGCAAAAGGCTCAACGGCTGAATCCACGTCAGGCCAGGTGGGCAATTTTCTTTACCCGTTTCAATTTTTCCATAACCTATCACCCAGGCGCAAGGAACATCAAAGCAGACGCTCTATCCTGAAGATACGAGGCCATCCTCCTGCACCCTCGCCCCGATCAAGTGGCAGTTGGACCGGGAAATGGTGAAGGAGACTAGGAGGAATCCTCCAACCACCTCCGTGCCAGCAGGTAAAACGTTTGTTCCCTCTACTCTTCGAGCGCCCGTGATTCTGTGGGCACATACTTCCCTGTCTGCAGGACACCGCAGAGCCAAAAGAACAACACACATCATCAGCTGAAAGTACTGGTGGTCCCACCTGGCCTTTGATGTGGAAGCAGCCGTTTGGTCATGCGAAACATGCGCAATGACCGCGACAGTTGCCAGCCGGCAAACTGAATCCATTACCAGTCCAGCATCATCCATGGTTGCACATCGCCATGGACTTTGTAACTGATCTCCCTTCATCAGAAGGTAACACCTGTATCAAGGTGATTATTGTCCACTTCTCAAAATTTTGTAAATTTATGCCTTTTGCCGCAGTGCCACCTGCTCTGCAGGTTACAGAAGAACTATTCACACAGGTATTTAGGACCTTCGACCTTCCGGGGGAGGTCCTTTCGGACCGTGGACCGTAGTTTACCTCCCAAGTGTGGAGAGCTTTCTTTAGGAAGCTGGAAGCCTCAGTCAGCCTCACCTCAGGATACCACCCACAGACGAATAGTCAGGCAGAGAGAGCCATTCAGGACTTGGGGAGATCCCTCCTAGCTTACTGCCATCATCGCTAGTGGGATTGGTCCAAATACCTGCCCTGGGCTGAATATGCCCAGAATTCCCTGAAAGAACGTGTCCACTGGACTAACCCCCTTCCAGTGCATGCTTGGACGGCAACCTCCCCTGTGCCCGTGGGACCAGAGCCAAACGGAAGTCCCAGCAGTGGATGCCTGGTTTAAGGAGGCGAAGAAGGTCTGGGAAATCACCAACATCCAGATTCGAAGGGCTCTCCGCCACCAGAAAATTCAGGCAGACCGGAGACATCTCCACGAGGGACCTGCACCTCCGTCTACCCTGCAGGAAACCCAGCCCACCGTTCATTAGTCCAATTCGTGTCCTGCAGAAGGCCAGTGAAACAGCCTACTCACTACAGTTGCCGTCACACTACCACATTAACAACACTTTCCATGTCTCTCTGCTTAGGCCAGTGATAGCTGGACCCCTGGCGGAGGCTACCCCCCCTAAAAGACCCTCCTCCTGTCCTGGAGGATGATGGTGATCCAGCCTACTGGGTACGCAGCCTGCTCAGTTCCAGACGTCATGGAGGCAGGTTGCAGCACCTGGTAGACTGGGAGGGCTACGATCCGGAGGAGAGGAGCTGGGTGGATCGTGACAACATCCTGGATCCGCTGCTCCTGGCCGAGCTCCACCAGGCCCATCTGGACCAGCCCGCTGCGCCAACAGAGGGCGCCCTCCCGGCCAAAGATCAGGCAAGCTGAGAGTCGTGCCTCAGAAGGGGTACTGGAAGGCCACGCCTCCAGCCTTCCAACTCACCGGTCTATTTAGACCCGGACCGCATTCTTCACCTCCGCAATCATTGTATGCACCTGTTGTCAATTTCCATTGTGTGGTAGTGTTCTGCTATTTAATACCGAGCCTCGTACTTAGTCATTGCGAAGTCTTGTAAGCCGTAAGCCTGTATTTACTCTCTCTCGTCTTGTATAAGCTTATCTCTCGCGTTTCGCGTGTATATATACTCTTGAACTGATTGCTGTTTATTAATGTCAGCACTTTAACTTTATTACCAGGAACCCCGATTCCTTGTTCTTTTCTTCTATTTGTAATTCATTGTACTGTAGCTAAAGACCAGTGTTTGTATTACTAATAGTATTATCAAGGAACCTTGATTCCTTGTTCTTCTGTACTGGATCCTGTTTTGCCCTCTTGCTGTGCTGAAGGCATAATAAATACAACCAAGTCGCATCTGAGTCGCACCCGAGTCCAGTCCTGACTTCCTGTCCTCCATGCACATCACCGATGCTCAGACCACAACCATTACACTCAGTCTTATATTCGATCAGTTAGAGATAATTTGCCCTGATAATTTGTATATATACAAACATATTTGCAACCCCAATTCCAAAAAAGTTGGGATGCTCAGTAAAATGTAAATGAAACCGGATGCAATGATTTGCAAATCTCATAAACTGACATTTTATTCACTATAGAACATAAACAACATATCTGGTATTGAAAGCGAGACATTTTACCATTTCATGAAAAATATTGGCTCATTTTGAATTTGATGGCAGCAACACATCTCAAAAAAGTTGGGACAGGGCCATTTTTACCATTGTTTAGTATCCCCCCTTCTTTTAACAACAGTCTGTAAATGTCTGGGAAGTGATGAGATCAATTTCTGAAGTTTTGGGCGAGGAATGTTGTCCCACTCTTGTTTGATGTAGGATTCTAGCTTCTCAACAGTCCTGGGTCTTCTTTGCTGGATTTTTTGTTTACTGTTTAAGAATAGGTATAAATTGTTCATTGGAAGTGGACGCCTCAGACTTTTGTTTAAAATTACATCTAACGGAGCATTAGAATTTTGTTTAAATGGGCTCTTTTTTATTTGTGCTACATTGGTCTGTTGCGTATTTCAGTTAGAAAATGTATAATCATTTATTGTTTCCTCTTGTGCGTGGAACCTAATTAGATCCAAAAAGAATAATCACGTCTGTAGCACCAGCTCTCGAGCGCGGAATCTCATTAGATCCAATTAATTTAGCATTTTCATGAGCTTTGCCACTCCTGACCAGTACACAAGCAGCCCCATAGTAAATATTCATCATATTACATGGGCGAACGTTAATTTCAAGGAAGCATTTCAATGCATTTGTTTAAATGTCTGCTTGCAATTTTAAACACCTGCCGGAACTAATCAACTCAATGAATAAAACCAGACATTTTTTATTGCATTACCCCTGAAAACATGACGAAGCAGGAACTAGAGAGAGAAGGAGAGAAAGAGAGAGAGAGAGAGATAGAGAAAGTGCTATTGGGAGACAAAAACAGATGGAGGAAGGGCACCAAGACAGAAAAAACAAAAAATATGCAAAGATTAATGGAGAATGTTCGAAGACTGTATACTCTTACTTATCACTTACATTTTCCCTTAAGTAGGTTCAAAGTCAGAAAAAGATTTTGTTTCATATTCCAGAACTGTCACATATATATTCTTTATCTGCTGTTTGCAGTGCTACACCAAAGCTACATCATACTTGTACTGAGAGGAATATCCTAACCCAGGATGCCATGCTTTTAAGAACACAGCATTACATCGAAATAGAAAATATGTAGATCAAGTTCATCATTTTATACACATTTCCCTGTAATTCAGTAGGACATATGTGGAATCGTTGGAATGCTTGGGCTCTACAATGGAATTTAAAATAGAATAAAATAAAAAATTGCATTTTATGGACCCATATATGGGATGATAGGTTTCATGGAGTTAATAACGGCAGCTGGACAGACTGTATGCTGAGGCCTGTCAGGGGCAATCCTTGAGGTGCTTTTATTTTGGGAGTGAACCAGATCAAATTCCAGATTTACAATTTTTCAAAAAGGATTTTTTCGCCATTGCAGGATTGGAAGTTTGGAAATATAAATGTCATACATCTTAAAATCCACTAGATGGTAGTAAATTTCTGAATGCCTTGGCAGAGGTATGTGCTCTCTGAGTGTTGTTGTGTCTGTAATACACTGGTAATGATCTTTTTCTGTTGTTTAACATTCAAACCAAAGTACTCCACTAATTATCACCTTCTACACCAGTGATCTTCCCTAT
This sequence comes from Gymnothorax javanicus, assembly GCA_029692085.1. Lineage (NCBI taxonomy): Eukaryota > Metazoa > Chordata > Actinopteri > Anguilliformes > Muraenidae > Gymnothorax > Gymnothorax javanicus. The sequence continues at coordinate 2,384,137 of CM056206.1, read as the reverse complement.
TTTTTTCATGAGAGCCACACTGACAAGACACAATCCAAAGAGGAGCCACCTCAACCGCAAAATACCAAAAGCCATCTCGAACTATTAAACATATCTGCCTACTTATTTGTCATCCCACTGAAAATACAGTATATAATGCAGCCTATACAGTCTAAAAAATAAATCAGGCTTACCTTTAATACTGGGATGAGCGGAAGCAGGCACGCGTTTCCTTGACATTTTTCATGTTGTATTCGTAGTAGCCAGACTGACGCTACTCCACAAGTTTGCAGTGTTTCCAGATTGGTGACAGTTCCACCTTTTAGCCGCATAAGTTAATTTTAGGCAGAAGCCTAAATACTATGCGAATACAAGAATGCTTATAGTGTAGCGTGGTGTAAATATGTATATGACAATTTTTAAATCACCTTGAAATCATTATGTACCACCCAACTACTTATTTTTGTGTCCCACATTGCTATTGCCCTTGTGGCGCTGCAGAAGGCCGCCAAAAACTGGCAATATTGCAGTTTAAGTGTAAGTTTGAGCAGGTTTGGGAAATGCTTCCCTCTTGTGCAATAAAAGTGCAGCTGTTCATAGTTCTTTAACCCATTGAATCTCAGGCAAAAAACGTCTCTTTTTGCGCATCAAGTCTCCAGGGATTTCACATAACGAACAAACCCACTATAACGCCAAAATAAACCATATGCATAGTGGGTACACACAGGATATCAAATTTCAAATAGGCCTTTATTTTGAAGAATTATACCTGAAAGGCCAAAATAAAACTAAAAGCAGATTCATGTGAGCTACCATGCGAGCCACCAATTGAGGCTCGCGAGCCGCACAATGAGTAACCCTGTCCTACGAAATAATAATTTAATGCATAACACTGTGCTAATGATCCTCATCAAATGCTAAAAATGTAAACCAAAGCACTCTTCTAATGATCTTTTTTTTAATTGATCATTGACAATCTTTTAAACCACAATACTCCAGTGATGATATACATCTACTGCAACAAATTTAAGTTACATCTCAATCTTTATGAGCTGATAAGTTTTTCTCTCCCCTCTAACTCCCCCACCTAAACCCCTCAGCTCAGTTGCCCCAGGTGATATTGTCATTGAGCCACAACCCAGCTAATTAGCATGCAAAGACTGCCAGCACCGGATCTGAGCTGCGAGGGCAGAATGATGCTTCACCACTCAGGACCAAGCTCCTGGCAGACAACAGCAGCGGCAGATGATGCAACCATGGAGATACTCCTCTGAGGTGCATTCAGATCTTGTTCATGAGACACGACCGCCAGGAGGCATCTAGCGGCGGCAGATATTGGGGTGCCTGCAGACACGCTTCCAGGATGCCATAGGGACACGCTGATCGCCGCGCGACACACGGCTGCCCGAAGGAAAGTCCGTGAACATGGACTCGCACTCCTTGTATCCCATCCCAATCCACGAGAAAGCCACCGAGCAGCCAAATGAGACTATCACCTACAGCGCCACAGCCAACATAACCGGGAACATGGATGACTACATCATCAGCCTCATTCTCTCCTGCCTGTACACAATCGTCCTCTTTCCCATTGGTTTCATTGGCAACATCCTCATCCTCCTTGTCAACCTGAACTATCGAGAGAAGATGACCATCCCAGACCTGTACTTCATCAACCTAGCTGTGGCAGACCTAATCCTGGTGGCTGACTCGCTGATCGAGGTCTTTAACCTGAATGAGAGGTACTACGACATTGCCACCCTCTGCACCTTCATGTCACTCTTCCTGCAGGTCAACATGTACAGCAGCATCTTTTTCCTCACGTGGATGAGCTTTGATCGCTATGTGGCTCTGGCAGGGTGGGAGCGCGGCGGGCCGCAGCGCTCCCTGCGACAGGCTAAGCTCAGCTGCGCCTTCATCTGGACTGGCGCCATCCTGGCCACCCTGGTGCCCTTCACGATTGTACAGAGCCAGCACACCGGTGAGGTCCACTTCTGTTTTGCCAATGTCTTTGAGATCCAGTGGCTGGAGGTGACCATTGGCTTTGTGATCCCCTTTGCCGTGATTGGTCTTTGTTATTCGCTGATTGTGCGTAAACTCACGCGAGCACAGAAGCATGGTGACCTGTGGCCACGGAGGCAAAAGGCATTACGCATGATTGTAGTGGCAGTGCTGGTGTTCTTCATCTGCTGGCTGCCAGAAAACATCTTCATCAGCATGCGACTGCTGCAGGGTGCGAGCGACCCATCCCTGCCCGCTCTCACGCTCTGGCACGAGCACCCTCTTGCTGGTCATGTGGTCAACCTGGCGGCCTTCTCCAACAGCTGCCTCAACCCCATCGTCTACAGTTTTCTGGGTGAGACCTTCCGGGACAAACTGCGCCTTTTCATCAAGAAGAAAGTCAGCAGGCCCGCTATCCGCCATCTCTGCCACCATGCCCTGGACCTTCACATGTCCCAGAAGCGCCACATGTCACAAGTATGAGGATCTTAAGAACCTGAGGAAATGGTTTTAAATATGTGAGTGCTCTAACACACAGACCCTAATGTGCCAAATCACACAGAACCAAATCCTCTCTCACATAACGCCCCTTACGTACCTTAACACACAAATTCTAGTGCATCCCAGCTTGCAGACCATAATGCATCCTTACACACAGACCCTAGTGTACCATAAAACAGACCTTATAGCACCCTTATACACACACAGACACGAGTATACCCTTAATCACAGTCTGTACCATCACACACACGCCCTAGTGTGCCCCAACACACAGACCAATGTGTAACATAACACACAGACATCTTGCTCCTCTACATGCAGACCTTAGTGTACCCTTAAACACAGACCCAAGTGCACCCTTACATACAGACCAATGTGCAACCTAACAGCAAAACCCCACTGCACTTTTACACATACAAACCCTAACACCAACACCATAATGCACCCTTACACACAGATCCTAATGTACCCTTAAACACAGACCCTAGTGCACCTTTACACACAGATCCTGGCGTACCCTAATGCACAGGCCCTAGTGCACCCTTATGCACAAACTCTAGTGTGCCCTAACTCACAGACCCTAGTGCACCCTTATACACAAACTCTAGTGGGCCCTAACTCACAGACCCTAGTGCACCCTTATACACAGATCTTATTGCACACTTACACACACACACCTTAGTGCATCCTTACACACAAACCTTAGTGTACCCTTAAACCTAGACCATAATGCACCCTTGCACACAGATCTAAGCATGCAGACAGGTCAGGAATAAATTAGCAACTGCCGTATTACAGACCAGCTTGATGGCCTTAAACTAGCTGATGCAATGCCCTTCAAGCTATAGCTAATGCCAATTACAGTAAAACGTAACAATATCTTGAGGGATAGCCAACATGGTTTCCGTAAGGGAAGGTCATGCCTGACAAACCTTCTGGAATTTTTTGAAGAGGCCACCAAGACTTATGACCAAAGCAGGGCTTATGACATCACATACTTGGATTTTAGAAAGCATTTGATACAGTACCGCATAAGAGACTAATTTTTAAAATGAGCTCCATTGGAGTTACAGGAGGTATTCTGAAGTGGATTCAAAACTGGTTACAGGACAGAACACAAAGAGTGGTGGTCAGTGGTATCTCATCTGAGCTAGGTATGGTGGGGAGTGGCCTCCCCCAGGGATCGGTATTGGGACCCTTGCTGTTACTCATCTACATTAATGACCTTGATAGGAATATTGAGAGCAGATTAGTTAAATTTGCAGATGAAACTAAATTGGGATGTTTGGCAAATAGTTTAGAGTCCACTAAAGTGATTCAGGATGATTTGAATAGAATCCAGATTTGGGCAGAAATATGGCAAATGAAATTTAATGTAGCGAAATGTAAAGCTGTACATGTAGGTAATAAAAACATTAGATGGGATTACTTCATGGGAGGTTTAAAACTGGAATGTGCTCCACACGAAAAAGATCTGGGAGTGATTGTTGACCAAACCCTCACAGGCTCTAGCCATTGTGCTGTAGCAGTTAAAAAAGCCAATCGGATACATTGCTGGGATACATTGCTAAAAGTATTGAGTACAAATCCAAGGAGGTGATGCTTCTTTTGTACAACACATTCATCAGACCACATCTGGAGTATTGTGTACAGTTCTGGGGACCATACTTTAAGAAAGATATAGAGGCTCTAAAAAAAAGTTCAGAGAAGAGCCACTAAGCTAATTCGGGTATAAAAGATGAAAGCTATGAGAAGAGGCTGAAGATCCTTAATTTCTTTAGTCTTAGGAAAAGGAGACTTAGGGGTGATCTGATTGAGGTCTTTAAATATGTTAAAGGGATTAACAAAGTGAATTATGTAGGATTCCTTCAGCCAAGTGTTGTTAGTAGAACTCGGGGTCACAAATGGAAGTTGACCAAAGGTAAATTTAGCACTGATATTTGGAAATATTTCTTCACCTGAAGAGTAATTTCGATGTGGAATAGCTTGCCTGACCATATTGTTGAGGCAGAGACCTGTTTTCAAGAGCAGGCTTGACTTAAAGCTAGATACCATTGAGTCATTGAGTATCTGAAGTGATATATTCACAATATTATAAAGAAACTGGCGAGCCTAGTTGGGCTGAACAGCCTGTTCTCGCCATTCATGTTATGTTATGTTATGTTTTTTGTTAAAATATGTTACGTAATTTGAGTCTAGTTTAATTTAGCCTTTATTATACCCGGGAGTCCCACTGAAACAAAAAAAAAAAAAAAAAAAAAAAAACTGACCTGACAAACATTATCCTATTCAAAACCTAATGTTATGACTTGAAAATCACAACAAAGAAAACCAGCAATGACAACTTAAACAAATTTATTCTTCACTGATTAGGTCCAAAAATTTCTATAAATAATCCACAGTGTAATCTTACAATAACACTCTAATGCCACTATGTAACTCTGATGCCAAAACAAAAACCCTCTCCAACTGACCAAAATCACAGCATTTATAAAGACTAGGAAAATTCTGGAAAGATCTACGGGATTCCTGGGTGATCTGGCTTTCTCCAGGTAAGAAGATGCCAGAAACTTCTAGAAAGCACTAGTCTATTTCATCACAAACAAGTGGTATTGCATCAGACCATGTGTTGCTACAAATAGACTGTTATACAGACATACCAACAGAGGGTGCTAAATGATGAACAAAATAAACAAATAGCTGAGCAGTAAGGCAGCACAAATGGTATCCAACAAATTTCCATTTACACATGATGTACAGTGCTGTACACAAAATACTCATACATAACACTAACAACCACTCCAAGAGTAAACGCTAGCAAGCTAAAATCAAATTTTTAAGCTCATGTCAAATAACATTTGCGAATGCCGTAGCTGGCCAGCTAACTCATATTCGTAATGCTGAGTAAAGCCGTTAGCTGTGTTGTAAAATGCCTGATGTTGAAAAGTAAAAGGAAATATATATCCCAATGTTTAATTGCTACAATTTAGCTACCACTTCTGACAACAAGATGCGACGAATAACCCGATCAGCATTCATTCTGCAAATACAACACGCACAACACTTCTGCAATAACCACAATAACAGCGCATACCTCTGGGCGAAGGGCGACGTTTCATCTTTCTCGGGCGACGTTACGTCATTATCACGCGACCGTTGAAGCAGACGACAACTAATTAGGGGGAATAAAACCTCATTTATCTCGTCACAAGAATAAAGTCCAATGCACCTCAGCCAAAGTTTCAAAAATGAGGATCTGGTGGTCCTCAACAGTAGCGGACAGTATGGGAAAAGAAATAATTACCAGGGCATTACCCAAAGTAAAACAGAGAAGCACTACTATCTGCCGATTTTTGTTATCAGATAATAATTGTTCTCTGATAATAAAAAACTTTGGGTAATGCCCTGGTAATTATTTCTTTTCTCATTTATCTAGTCTTTGAAAACAAAAATTCCACATTTTTGTATTTTACAATATTAATTTTCTAATTATGTTTGTATAAAACAGCATTATGATTTATCCCGGAGTTCCCCTTTAAATCAATGTGGTTTTCATATTGGGTTTCACTGAATGCCATTTTAATTGTTAACTCTGGCTGACTAAACCATGCCCCTTGAGGCAATACATTATATTTACTGAAAAAAGAAGTTATCTGGTTTAACCCCAATTCCGAAATAGTTGGGATGAAGTGTAAATTGTGAATAAAATCAAAATGCAATGACTTTCAGATCACATGAGCCAATATGTTATTTACAATAGAACACAGATAACATTTCAAATGTTGAAACTGAGACATTTTACATTTTCATCCCATCCACAAAATAAGCTTATTTCAAATTTTCTGGCTGCAACAGGTCTCAAAAAAGTGGGGACACAGGCATAAAAGGGCTGAAAAAGCTATTAATATTTCACAGAATCAGCTGAAAGAACTTTTAGCAAGTATTTACTAAGTTAACTAGCATCAGGTGTGTAACATGATTGGCTATAAAAGGGATGTCTTAGAGAGGCTGAGTCTCTCAGAAGTAAAGATGGCCAGAGGCTCTCCAACCTGTGAAGGCTTGCGTAAAAAAATTGTGGAATACTTTCAAAACAATGTTCCTCAACATCAAATTGCAAAGGCTTTGAAGGTCTCATCATCGACAGTGCATAACATCATCAAAAGATTCAGAGAAACTGGAAAAATCTCTGTGCTTAAGGGACAAGGCCAAAGACCTTTACTGAATGCCTGTGATCTTCGGGCCCTCAGACGCCACTGCATCACTCACCGGCATGATTCTGTCATTGACATTACTAAATGGGCCCAGGAATACTTCAAGAAACCACTGTCTGTAAACACAGTCCGCCGTACCATCCACAGATGCCGCCTAAAACTCTATCATGCAAAAAGGAAGCCATTGTTGAGCATGATCCAGAAGCGCCGCCGTGTTCTGTGGGCCAAGGCTCATTTAAAATGGACTGTAGCAAAGTGGCAGTGTCCTGTGGTCAGACGAGTCCAAATTTGACATTCTTGTTGGGAATCATGGGCGTCGTGTCCTCCGGGCTAAAGAGGATAAAGACCATCCCTCCTATTATCAGCGTTCAGTTCAAAAGCCAGCATCTCTGATGGTATGGGGATGCATTAGTGCATATGGTGTGGGACACATGCATGTTTTAAAAAGCACCATGAATGCTGAAAGGTATATAAAGGTTTTAGAGCAACATATGCTCCCCTCAGACAAAATCTATTCCAGGAAAGGCCTTGTGTATTTCAGCAGGACAATGCAAAACCACATACTGCAGCTATTACAACAGCATAGCTTCGTAGTAGAAGAGCCCGTGTGCTGAACTAGCCTGCCTGCAGTCCTGATCTTTCACAGATTGAGAACATTTGGCGCATATTTAAACGAAAAGTCCGTCAAAGGAGACCCAAAACTCTCCAGCAGCTGGAAGCCTGTATTAAACAAGAGTGGGATCAAATTCCAATGGCTAAACTCAAGAAACTCGTCTCCTCAATGCCCAGATGCCTCCACTCTGTGTTAAAAAGAAGAGGGGATGCTACACCATGGTAAGCAGGCCCCTGTCCCAACTTTGTTGAGACCTGTTGCAGCCATCAAATTTGAAATGAGCTCATTTTGTGGAAAAAATTTTAAAATTTCTCAGTTTCAACATTTGCTATGTCATCTCTATTCTATTGTGAATAAAATACTGGCTGGTGTGATTTGAAAGTCATTGCATTTTGATTTTATTTACAATTTACATTTTGTCCTAACTATTTTGGAATTGGGGTTGTAATTATATGCCAATAAATTATAGGTTGAGGTATTTTAGGGTTATACAATGTAGCTCATGTACTTAGTTTCTTCTGTACACGAACCTACAGCTCCAACCTCTTAGCCTTTTCCCTCCCACGGCGCTTATAGGCACAGAGTTGGGGTGGGTGCTACAGGATTAACAAAGTGAATTATTCGGGATTCGTCGGCCAAGTTTTGTTTGTAGAACTCGGGGTCACAAATGGAAGTTGGCAAAAAGAAAATTTAGCACTGATATCCGGAAATATTTTTTCATGTAGAGAGTAATCTCAGTGTGGAATAGCTTGCCTGACCATATTGTTGAGGCAGAAACCTTGGGAATTTTCAAGAGCAGGCTTGACTTCAAGCTAGATACCATTTAGTTATCGAGTATCTGAAGGTTAGATTCACTATACTTATAGCAATATGTTGCGCTGAACAGCCTCTTCTCGCCACTTATGTTATGATATGTTAATACAAACCCCACACTGCCAAAACAAATGTCACATTGTCTAATTACCTCGCATGACCTCTAATTACCGCTAAAATGAAACCTCACACTGCCAAAAACAAACCTGACAGATAAACAAACCCCACACTCCCCCCAAAAAAACCTCACATGGCCCAAAACAAATCTCACACTTCCAAATAAACAAACTATTCACTGCCCAAAACAAACAAGCCTCACAATGGCTCATTAGCTGTGTCTTGGTTTAATTCCCAATCCCAGTCATAGCCAGTATTTTAAAATAATGGTGCAGTCACAAAGACAGAAAAAGAAAACATTTCAAATATAGAATTGCCGAGTTAAGTGGGAGAAAGTAATCATTATCACTGTCACTCACCTCCCGAGACTTATATTGGATATGTTGTACATTTTTTCTCAATTACTTAGGTGTATTTCCCGAAACTCCGACCTCATTCTCACAACTCTGAATGCAGTTCCCAGAACAGGAAATCAATTTCTTTGAACACCAAAATGATAAACACCTGCGTCATAAGACACAAAGTCAGTCAGTCGCTACCACGTCCTCAAATGTGCCCCATCTTCTGATCATTACATAAACATTCTGACATTCAAAATTCAAAGTATTTGTAGAAAAACTACACATATTTGTAAGTAGAGTTTCTGTCGATGTGAAAGGCACATTGGAAACAAGAGGAAAAACATGTTTATTTACAGTAGTAATTAGTCAAGGAGCAAATATGAGAACACTCTTTTCCAGGTCTCATTGGGTATCCTGTCTGTCCTCCTAGTTAGGCCACAGTGCTTCATCCACATCACACCTGATATCTTGTCTTTCCAGGCACAGAGGGAAAAATTTTCTGGCATGTCGCAGCCACCCTTGGCAGTCCTCAGCTGTGATGTCCTCACTACCAGCATTCATCGCATCCAGGAGAAATAACTGGTTATGGGGATGGTGGTCGTATACTTTCCACCTACAAGCTGAAAATAATTCTTCTATAGGGTTGAGGAAAGGTCAATAGGCTGGAAGGAACTCCATCACAATTCACTGGTGGGCATCAAACCAATCACTGACACGCTGGGTGTGGAGAAAACTAACCCTATCCCAAAAGACCACATAATTTGGCAAATCAGGTCTCACCACTCCCCTCTCATCTGCAGGGATGAGCTAATCTTAAAGGCCCCCCAATAAGCCAATGAGACAGTCTTGGTTGTAGGGGCCAATGCAGGGAACAGGATGGATTACACCAGAATTTGAAATGACGGCACACATTGAAATGTTCCCCCCACGATGGCCTAGCACCTCCACTGTGGATCAATGGCCAACGCTGTTCCTGCCATGTCTTCAAACCTTGTTTAGGTTGAATCCTGCGCTGTCCACATACACAAAAATACGTGGAGTGTTGTCTACTTCCAGCTGCATCACCCTCTACAAAATATAGAGAAAAACACAGTAGTTCACTTCAAACCCAAGTAAAGTATTATAGGATACCATGAAAAACAACACATACGCTGCAACATGTACTGTAGAGCCCTTATTTTGCTACACTGTCTGAACGTATACTCCTGCAAACACCTAGGATACTGTCATTGTCAAGACTGTCATGGTGTCACACCAAACATTACTGCACTATTTAGCCTTACCTGTACATATTGATGTTGTTGATTCTTCATTCTCTCTGAATTCGTCTCAAACGGAACCCTCCAGAGTTGTTTCATTGACATCTGATGTTACCCCAGCACCCTGTCTAAAGTGGAGAGACTCACAGAGCCACGGTTCTAAAAGATACCACTGTCTTCAACGACAGCAGTCTGGATCTCCTGACGCCTGATGGCATTGTGGGCTGTGACTCAGTTGACTATGGCAGTCTCCTGATCAGGTGCGAAGGCCCAGCCTCGCCCACCAGCGGCAGTGGATGAATTCTACAATACCAATGTTACAGAATGCTACTTTACCGGGATGCAGTACTACAATGTGTAGTAGTGTGTATATTGTTGTATACTGTACCTGTTCTCAGTCCTATACAGCCGTATTATGGACGCCACTGTGGACTGCACTCTTAGACCTGCCTCAGCCATACTTGGGCCGTGATTCACAACATAGTCTATGACAGTGGTCCCGAACTCATTCGGAATATTCAGAGGCCTTCTCCCCCCTCCTCTTCCAAGTCCCCTGCCTCTTCCCCACCCTTCCTCTCCCCTGTGAGCCCCGCTCCCTCCTGCCGTACCACCACCACGCATTCGGACACCTCTTCCATGGCCTCGACTGACCTCTGCCTCTTGGTCCATCTTCAGAAACAGTGCACGCTGGTGCAAGCTGCTTGTGAGTGTTTAGTGATCATAGTTTGGACCTTTGGTGTCACTTTTAATGCTGTCCTCTGTTTTTGTACAAACACAATGCTCATTGTACATAGTGTTTTGCATTCAATGATTTACCCAGTGAACAGCTGTGTTAATGCAGGTGGGATATGAACACGGCCAACTGAGAAAAGTAGAGTTTGTTTTGAGTAGCATGTCATAATGCATTGAGAATTGCATCTACACAGTGAAGTTTGCGATGCTGTTGAAAACCTATCATGTGGCAACTTTAAACAAGTTGCCACATGATAGGTTTTCAACAGCTCAGGATAATTATATTTTTAATTCCTTGAAAATGTATTCGGCGCTCAAAGGGTTAAGAGAATGAGGTTAGAGTTTCAGGAAATGCATCTAAGCAATTGAGAAAAACTGTCGGAAAACCCTGTGTGGATGCAAAAATGACAGAAAAAAAAACAAACAAACAAATCAATCCTGAAATGTCATGATAAATGGTTTCTAAAGAGGATGATGCCCTGGACTAAATCAATGCACCAAAGTTCAACACAGAAAATAAATTGTAAAAAAGTTACAAATACATATTTATGCTGTCTTCCATTCCACAACTTTAGTTTAAAAAAAAAAAAAAAAAATCATGATAAATTTAATGCCCATTTGTGGATAAAATCACAAAATCCAATGAACAGCTTTCTTTCACATTTTCAGTATTGAATTCAACAAGAAATCTGCAGAACACTATTTTACTGCAACATGGATTTACAAAAAGAAAGGGTCTTACAGAAATATCTATAATATCAGAACTGCGTCATATCTGTCATGACATTTCTTCATACTTCCTATCCGACTCTTAACATTTCTGCACAGAAGCACAACATAAGGCATAAGAAAGGGTCTAACAGCACAGGCAAATGTCACCTTAATGAAATGGAGAGGACAGAACGCTGGCTGGGACCTTCATAAGCCTGAGCACTGGTTCTTTCCTGACTTCTTACATTATCCCTTTGGAAGTGTTTTATGAGAGGAAGAACTACTGTCAAGCTGAAAATGAGCAGCACACCTCTCCTGGAACAGAAGTGATGCCCAGCGCCATCCCTGCTCCTGCAGGCTGCGTCACTGTGCATGACGAATGCCAGTGCCGTCCACAGGCCGGTATAATTCAATACGGCACAGTTGCAAGACAATCTTGATGCATGGGACCAATCAACAGGGACACACATTCAAATAAATTTCCTACATAATCACCTGGAATATAAGGCTCGGCGCACTCTGACCTGCATCAATCAAACCCAGAGTTTCATGTGAATCTCATTTCATTCATTGCTTCTCAGGATTCAACTGAAAAGTTTTATGTGGCGCTTATGATGATGGGATGTTGCGGAAACATGAAAAAAAAAAAGTTTTTTGGTCAATAGCGGACAAATAGAAAGGGTTTTTTCAGTTATCAGTTTTCAAGGAAGGTACTGTGTTTTTTTCATCTCCTTGGAGGACTTCACGAATATCACTTTTAGTAAGAAAAACTACATGAAAATGAGAAATGAAACACTTTCATTCAGAAATTATATGAACTGCACCCTTTCTTTTTTATATAGAATGCTTGTTTTTGCTGATAAGTGGGAGGGGAGTCAATGTGCCTGAATGGCAGCTGACTAGTGCTGTTCAGTTTAAGAGCTTGTCCCGGAGCTCCGGAGTGTCTGCGTGTTCTCTGAGTTTTTCAGTCTGGCTTCAGCACAAATCACCAATTTACGTCATTGATTTAAGCCATTGAAAAGGTCTACACAAGTTGTTCTCTAGGCCTTTATTGGCTGCTGATTGGTGAGCAAACAGGCTGGCAGCTGAACACTGTGGCCCTTACAGACTGGAGTCAGTTATACACCAGACAAACAGAGAGGAAAAACTGTCCAGCCATTGAACTGATCATATGAAATCCTGACAAACTGCATTTTCTTTGTGTAAAATATGAAAAATATGGCAAAAACAATGTGTGGAATGACAATAAAACAGAAGCATCCCAAATTGAGCTCACTATATTTCTCATTGCATTAGATGATGTTGTTAATAACCTCTTTGAAATCTCTGGTATTCATGCAGGCCTGCTATTGTTGCAACATGTCATGTGGACCTGTGCAGCACCTGCTCAAAAAGCTGGCGTAAATGAATGTGCCAAGCAAAAAACTTGCGTAAATGAATGTTTAAGTTATTGATTGCCAAATGGAAGAGCAGGGGTCGAGGTGCGGTAGGCTGATTGCCGAATGGAAGAGCAGGGGTCGGGGTGCGGTAGGCTGATTGCCGAATGGAAGAGCAGGCGTCGAGGTGCGGTAGGCTGGTTGCGAATGGGAGAGCAGGGGTAGGCTGATTGCCGAATGGAAGAGCAGGCGTCGAGGTGCGGTAGGCTGGTTGCCGAATGGAAGAGCAGGGGTCGAGGTGCAGTAGGCTGATTGCCGAATGGAAGAGCAGGGGTCGAGGTGCGGTAGGCTGATTGCTGAATGGAAGAGCAGGGGTCGAGATGTGGTAGGCTGATTGCTGAATGGAAGAGCAGGGGTCGAGCTGCGGTAGGCTGATTGCCGAATGGAAGAGCAGGGGTCGAGCTGTGGTAGGCTGATTGCTGAATGGAAGAGCAGGGGTCGAGGTGAGGTAGGCTGATTGCCGAATGGAAGAGCAGGGGTCGAGATGTGGTAGGCTGATTGCTGAATGGAAGAGCAGGGGTCAAGCTGTGGTAGGCTGATTGCCGAATGGAAGAGCAGGGGTCGAGGTGTGGTAGGCTGATTGCTGAATGGAAGAGCAGGGGTCAAGCTGCGGTAGGCTGATTGCCGAATGGAAGAGCAGGGGTCGAGGTGTGGTAGGCTGATTGCCGAATGGAAGAGCAGGGGTCGAGGTGTGGTAGGCTGATTGCCGAATGGAAGAGCAGGGGTCGAGGTGTGGTAGGCTGATTGCTGAATGGAAGAGCAGGGGTCGAGGTGTGGTAGGCTGATTGCTGAATGGAAGAGCAGGGGTCGAGGTGTGATAGGCTGATTGCTGAATGGAAGAGCAGGGGTCGAGGTGCTTGCCCGAGCAGCCAGCTGATCGTGCGAGTGAGGTGCAGCAGTGCTTAATGCTCTGTTACGTACAACATATGGCTCAGAGTAACATGCTCTCTTCAACACTTTATAAATGAACACTAAGCTGGAGCCCTAACTGCACACAACACTAATGGTCATTAACATGGTCTGTGATGGTCTGCATATTTTGTAATGTTGTAGTTATGATGTACAGGATAAGAAATGTGTTACCTGAAAGGTCTCATCGAGGCAATCCATATCAGTACGGAAAAACGGTACCATTTTCATTTGCTCTCCTGGACCAAAGGTCATGGAGTCTGGCTCTTGGGACATGGATATGTCCCAAATGGTTTCCAAATTAACCAGTTCCCTTGTGCGTGCACACGCTGCATTCGCTTGAACAGCTGCAGTTGTGGTGGGCACAGTCCGAAGATTCTTTAAACATTTACAAACATATTACCCGCTCTTATCTTTTAAAGGAATTATGATTGCATCAGTGTGAACTACTTTTAAAGACACCTTTGAAGAAATAAATTTAAGGAAATATAATGTTTGAAAGACTGCACCAAGCTGGATTCGATCCACCATGAGCAAAAAGTCACTTTAAATGAAATGCTCTGTCCCCGACACCATCGTAAGCCGTACACCGTGTGGTGTCAGTCTAGTATTAATCAGCCACGAGAGAATCTTGGCAACAGTTTATCTTGAGTTGGTCTAAAACAATTGGTTCCATTGAGAAAACACTCGAACGTAATGATCAAGCTTGTTTCTAGAGGTTGCGGCGATATTGACCACAACATTACAGCCCTAATGACACTACACGTGAATACAAATAAAAACTTTTAAATGGCGACAATCTAACGCGGTTGATACTGCTAAAATACACAAATTTCGTACCTCAAGGCAGGTTTTGTTGGCTACATTAAAGTGACGAGGACACCTATGGATATCCTGGTTGTCTGTGGACAGGTTTGTACTGATATATATTTCTTATTATCTTTGTATTATTACTGAGTTGGCGATTTGCGTAATTTCACACATCTCCTCCGAAACCACCGTGAATAATGAGTCTGTTTTCTGCATACACCAGTTTTACTGTGTGACAATGATGATGCGCCAGGTTTCGAACTTAGTTATGAGGTGAAAACTGCATTTTGAAGCCGTTTTTGCGAGTAAAACTGGCTAATTCAATCAGCTGTTATCGTGTTCAAAAAAAATTCACCACAAATGTTGTATACAAGGAAACTCCATGAACTTTTAAACCCAGGCTGCCTACATTTCATTGAAAAACAATGCCCGCACATTCAGCCTGTGCGTAGCATGGGTATCGGCCAGTAACTTTTATTTGGAGAACTGTGAGTTAGCTAACGTTAGGCATGCTTTGTTTATAGCTAACACTGCCATTCGCTAATTATGCAGGTGAAACAAAGAGAGTTCCATGGGTTATAAACTTCTTGATTATATTGCACACAGTGGACAAAGGAACTTCAAGATCTCTGGAGATGGTCTTGTAACCTTGAGATTGTTCATAATTTTCCACAATTTTGCTTCTTAAGTCCTCAGACAATTCTCGGCTCTTCTTTCTCTTTTCCATGCTCGGTGTGACGCACACAGGCACACAACACAAAGGCTTAGTCAACTTTTATACATTCTAACTGGCTTCAGGTGTTATTTCTATATTGCCAGCACCTGTTACTTGCCACAGCTGAGTTTAAATGAGCATCACATGCTTGAAATAAAATGATTTACCCACAGTTTTAAAAGGGTGCCAATAATTTTGTCCAGTCCATTTTTAGAGTTTTGTGTAAAATGATGTCAAATTTGGCTTTTTTCCTCTGCTTTTTTGTGTTGTTCCAATGCACGTAAAGGAAATAAACGTGTATACCAAAAACATTTGTAATTGCAATAATTTCTGGGAGAAATGGTGTATTTTCTGGAAAAATTGCAGGGGTGCCAATACTTTCGTCCATGACAGTAGTTGACTTTCCATTTGATGTAGCCCATCCTTGAATAATAAAGCATAATATTTGTCTCTCTTCCATATGTTCATGTATTTTATTTGCCATTGGTAGCACACAGTTTTTGGTTGTTAGGTTTCATTGTTGCATAATCTTCCAAAATTATTCTCACTTTACTGGATCCAGATACCATATAGTTACCTGAACACTCATGAAACAGGGAGCACACCAATGGTTTTTGATCTTTTATTCTGTGGTTGTCACTCGTCAGCTTGGAGCTTGGGAGAGAGAAGAACAATGATGAATACATTGTGTTACAGTCATGCTTACAGTGCGCATTGAAATCACGTCTCTTTCGAGTTTGAAGATTTCTAGGTCCAGTTTCCTGTGTCCTTTTGTTATTTTCTGGTCCAGGCCAAAGTCCTGCAGTTTCTTTTGCATGTTCATTTTCACATCTCTAAACAAATGAAGATGATGGGCAAGAGATGCATGATTACACCATCTAGACAAAGTGCTGTAAGATTCTCTAAGAGTGCATTTGATTAGACAACTCGTGTAACACGAGTTGCGCACCTCGTCAATAGAACGCCAAGAGTCTCGTACTCTTACTTTTTCCAGAAGCAGAAGGGTTCCAAGATGGCGGCGACTGGACAAGAACAGTGAGTGCATGACTCCTTTGATTCCTTTTTTTTGTAAAGGATGGTCCAGTGTACCTCTAATAAAGAAGATAAGTTAGGAAGCACAGAAGCACCTTTCCTTTCCATTTAGGCTGCATTAGAACAGTCTTGTTTTGCTTAGGAAACTCCCAAGAAAATGACCTGGATGTATTTACATGGCAGCCATGATAAGTGTGTTCAAATTCTCTAAATGTTAAGAAAAGGTGTTTCAATGCTTCTTAGCTTATCTCCTTTAACATAGGGCACACTAAACCATCCTTTACGAAAGGAAAGGAGATAACGCTGTCCCATAATGCCATGCAGCAGTAATATTTAAAGTGACGTTCATAAATCCAGACAATTCCAAAAACAGATAAACATGACGGGCAAGAGATGCATGATCATGTCGCCCAGTAAGTGTATTCAGATTCTATGGTCACATTTGAATTGCCAAAAAATTATGTCCCATCATCTAATTCCTAACCACTTTTTAATCTCAATGAAAAACGTGAGGTTAAGGAAGGGTATAAAGGGGACTTCATAACGGCTTAGGGAGACAACCTCAGTGCTTAGAGAATCCAAATGCACTTACACTAAGCAACGTGATCATGCGTCCCTTGCTCGTTATGTACGTCTGTTTTTCTGATTGGCCGGATGGATGGTCTTCGCTTTAAACATTGCCTCCACTCAAAATTGTGGGATCGTATAATCTCTTTTCTTTTTGTAAAGGATGGTTAATGGTTAAGGGTAAGAGCAGAAGGGTTCCAAGATGGCGGCGACTGGACAAGAATAATGAGTTTTCACATTGAAAAATATAGTTTACGTAGACTTTGTAGTATAATCCAACAGCTTCTAGGGGAGAAATTATATCTATCATGACATGCTTCACGGTCCAGTGGTATTTATGGACTGATGTGACCTAAAGCGCCTGCTAACTACATTTTACATACTGCCGCCGAGTTTTGCAACTGCAGAACTTTCAAAAACCAATGACACCGCTATGGAGGCCGCCATCTTTAAACAACACTTGTCATTCGATTAGAATATTCAGGGGTGTCAAACTGGTCCGTAAAAGGGGCTGCAGGTTTTCAATCCAACTGAGCAGAAGCACACCTGATACAACTAATCAACCGTGCAGCTGAGATCAGCTGATTAAATTAGTTGTATCAGGTGAGCTTCTGCTCAGTTGGATTGAAAACCTTCAGCCCCTCCGGCCCTTTTACACACCAGTTTGACACCCTGGCTTAGATGATACGCATCGCAGCTACTGTGCATGTGCAGCATTTACACTCCTGTTGCCAAGGGTTGTTTAATTGAACGCACCCAAAGAAACACAGCTGTCATTTTCTAAGCCCTTTTGTTCTCTTTTGCATCTTTCCTAAACCTCGCGATGTTTTCCATCGCAGTTAAGAAAAAGTGGTTACGAATTTGCGATAGGATGTAATTTTTTGACTATTTGAGCACAGCCCATGTCTCCTTGTTCTTTGCAATGTCCATCATCGTTTAGGAAATTCTAGTCTTTTAAATATTGTTTCCATGAGCAAGGAGTTTCCCCAAAGGTACTTATTAAAATTTGGTGACAGAACAAAAACCTAGGCCTGGGTTTAGCTGACGTGCAGTTGTTAAATTTGAAAAATTATTCAGAGCAATAATGCTCATTTCCTTTAGTCATACATCTTGGCACTACTTGCCGTCTGAATAACTCAGAAAAGGAGATTAATTTTGAATGAATTTTCTTAAGATTGAACCATTTTCAGGCATCAAATGAGTGAATATTTCCAAAAAAAAAAAACCACTGAAGTTTATCAGTTAACATTAAATATCTTGTCTTTATAGTGTTCTTAATTGAATATAGGTCGATAAGGATTTGCAAATCATTGTGTTCTGTTTTTATTCACATTTTGCACAATGTCCCAACTTCATTGGAATTGGGGTTTGTAATAATAATAATGATGAAAAGAAACTTTATTTATGTAGCATTTTATCATTTTATTTCAAGTTATCTATCTTGAAGAACCTCAAGTTATATACCCTTAAAGTGCTGAACTCACGAGCATTGTATCACAAGAATTTAGATGAAACAAGATATCAAAATGTTTTGGCAAGATATTAAATGGTGTTTTCATTGTTTCCTCTGCAGAAGAATTGTGTTTTTGTAACTCAAAGTATTTAATTCTGAAATATGCTGCTACAAATCATGCCTGCAACATTTAGCCTGCTTCATGTCTCTACTTAAATGAAGACTATTGTTTGTTGTCAGTCATTTTTGAACCAAATGTTCGGTGTAATCTCATTCCCGCAAGAACATATTGGAACCTCTGCACCCTCTAACATTTGTTTCAGTGGGTAAGTAAATATTCTTTTTGTTTAATCATGCCCTCAGTTTTGAGTTCAAAAGAAGAAAGTTAACACTTCGCTGTACCCACACTCAAGCATGCACTAGGGAAATGGCTATGACATCACTATAAAGATTTCAAGCATTTAATGTCTTTGTAGAAAAATCTATTAAACAGCAAGTGCAACACATTAATTTTTATGACAATTATAATCCACACCACCATGATAATCTGACCTGTGTCCTGCAGAAAGGTATGAGCTTTGGGTCAGAATATTGTCCCTCTCTTTATTTGAGATCTAGAAATGTACTTCAACAGTGTCATGGTCATTTTTGTTCTTATTGCCACACCTGCCCTTAATCCTTGATAATTTTATGTAGTTGTAGACTCCTGGGCCAAATACATTGCAAAATATGAAGCTTTTAATGATCTTAACAACAAATAATTGGACAGGAAATTAGCCAGAATTAAACATATTCAGTATGGGATGGCTCTTCCCTTTCCCTTGTAGGTCAACTTGTGGACAGTTTTTTAGGGAGATAACACTTGAAGATTCCTCTTTGGAAAAGAACTTTTGAGCTGTGGGAAGCAAGAGTTTCTGCAATTTTCTCCTGTACTCTATAGCATTAATTGATTTTTGACATTGAAACAGCTGAACTTCAGAATAAGGCAGTTTCCACTATTTCCCGAACAGTTCACTGCAGCAGTCGAGGAAATGGCGGCACAAAAGGTCTCAAGAGTGTATTTGTTTAATCCTCGCTAATTCTTTGACCAATGGTTTGTTGTTAATATTATTAAAAGCTTAATATTATGCCATTTTGGGCCTGACCCTTTTTTTCCTGAGGAGTGTTGCATTGGTAGAAAGGCTCAGTGGCAGTGAGTTTCTGTGGTTAATGAGAGGTGTGTGTGTGTGTGTGTGTGTGTGCGCGCGCGTGTGTGTGTGTGTGTGTGTGCAGGTGTTAACCTCGATTTATTCACGCATATGAGGCACAGGACAGAAAAAGTGCACAAGACTGAACTGAACTGCATGTATTTTGTGTTTGCTTTTCCTTAGCTATGGCACTGTTGACATTTTGTTTTGTAGCAAACAGAGGTGCTGGCCAATGAAAAATCCTTGGGTCTCTAAACTTTGGAGCATGTCTATATATAGCTTGGCTATAGGACATCTCTTCAAAGGAAGTCAGATTACTGAAGCACTAGCTGCCGCACTGAGAGCTGCACTGAATTCACATGCTGTATATTTATTTTTTAACATGTACTGTAGATGTAATGTATAATTACATACATATACAGTGCTGTGAAAAAGTATTTGCCCCCTTCCTGATTTTCTTATTTTTTTGCATATATGTCACTCTTAAATGTTTCAGATCATCAAACAAATTTTAATATTAGATAAAGATAACCTGAGTAAATACAAAATGCATTTTTAAATGATAATTTCATTTATTAAGGGAAAAAGCTATCCA
The DNA here is from genome assembly GCA_029692085.1 of Gymnothorax javanicus. Taxonomy (NCBI): domain Eukaryota; kingdom Metazoa; phylum Chordata; class Actinopteri; order Anguilliformes; family Muraenidae; genus Gymnothorax; species Gymnothorax javanicus. The sequence continues at coordinate 2,364,158 of CM056206.1, read as the reverse complement.
AACATACCTGGCCCTATGTGAAAAAGTAATTACCCCCCCTTGTTAAATCATGAATTAACTGTGATGAGTTCAATTTCACTAGCTACACCCAGGCCTGATTACTGCCAGACCTGTTGAATCAAGAAATCACTTAAATAGAACCTGTCTGACAAAGTGAAGTAGACTAAAAGATCTCAAAAAGCAACATATCATGCCGCGATCTAAAGAAATTCAAGAACAGATGAGAAACAAAGTCATTGACATCTATCAGTCTGGAAAGGGTTTCAAAGCCATTTCTAAGGCTTTGGGACTCTGGTGAATCACGGTGAAAGCCATTATCCACAAATGGAGAAAACTTGGAACAGTGGTGAACCTTCTCCAGGAGTGGCCAGCCGATCAAAATTACTCCAATAGCGCATCGACGACTCATCCAGGAGGCCACAAAAGAGCCCAGAACAACATCTAAAGAACGGCAAGCCTCACTTGCCTCAGTTAAAGTCAGTGTTCATGATTCAACAATAAGAAAGAGACTGGGCAAAAATAGCATCCATGGGAGAGTTCCAAGGCGAAAACCACTGCTGACCAAAAAGAACACAAAGGCTCATCTCACATTTACCAAAAAATATCTTGATGATCCCAAAGACTTTTGGGAAAATATTCTGTGGACTGAGGACACAAAAGTGGAACTTTTTGAAAGGTGTGCGTCCCGTTACATCTGGCGTAAAAAAACATCATACCAGGGCGCCCCGGTGGCTCATTGGTCTTAGTGCGCGTACCATAAAGGCTGTGTCCTTCCCGCAGCGACCTGGGTTCAATTCCAGCTCAGGTCATTTGCTGCATGTCTTCCCCCATCCCTCTCCCCAACTTTCCTGTCTTTCTACACTGTATAACTGTAAAATAAAGGAAAAATTCCCAAAAAAAAATCTTAAAAAAAACATCATACCAACAGTCAAACATGGTGGTGGTAGTGTGATGGTCTCGGGCTGCTTTGCTGCTTCAGGACCTGGACGACGTGCTGTAATTGATGGAACCATGAATTCTGCTCTCTACTGAACATTCTCCTTAAGGAGAATGCCTGAACATCAGTTTGTGGCCTCAAGCTCAAGCGCACTTGGGTTATGCAGCAGGACAATGATCCGAAAAACACTAGCAATTCCACTTCTGAATGGCTTCAAAAAAAAACAAAATGAAGGTTTTGGAGTGGCCTAGTCAAAGTCCGGACTTAAATCCAATTGAGATGCTGTGCCATGTTCTTAAACAAGCCGTTCATGTTCGAAAACCCTCTAATGTGGCTGAATTAAAACAATTCTGCAAAGAAGAGTGGGCCAAAATTCCTCCACAGCAATGTAAAAGACTCAGCGCAAATGCTGGATTGCCGAGGGTGGCACAACCAGTTATTAGGCTTAGGTGCCAATTACTTTTTCACATAGGGCCAGGTAGGTTTGGATAGCCTCTTCCCTGAATAAATGAAATCATTGTTTTAAAACCGCATTTTGTATTTACTCGAGTTATCTTTGTCTAATACTAAAATTTGTTTGATGATCTGAAATATTTACGTGTGACAAATATGAAAAAAAAAAGAAATCAAGAAGGGGGCAAACAGTAGACACTGTAGTGTCTGATTAGATGCAATCAGGTCAATAAATATTTAGAAAGTGACAAAGCCATTGTTATTAGGGGCCGGGCAGCCTAAGCTGTCAGGACCCTATTGTTATCCTGCATGTTCTTCTTTCTTCTTCTTCTTCTTCTGAGGAAATCCTACTTCCCATATGCGAAAAATCACCAAACTTCGCACAAAGGTCCAGTCCCATGCCAGATTGCCTCAGCTGCAAAAACAGGCCAATAGTCCTGATGGTGGCGCTACAGCAAGCCTCTAAAGTTCAAAAATTTGAAAATTCACAAAAATTTGAAAATTCACAACAAATCAACCATATGTGCTACAGATTTGCAAATTTCACCAAAATGTAGCCCCAAATGAAACTTTTGTACATTTAAACCTAATGCAAATTATGAAGTCCGTTACTCTGTTTTTTTTTCAAAAACTGTAAAACTTATTAAACCTATCTCCTCCCACAATTTTTGCTCAATTCACACCAAACTTGCTACAGAGCATCTTCAGACTGTCCTACACAAATTATCCACACAGATTTTTGATTTATCAAATATTGAGCCTACAGTGCATCAAAATGTTTGACTGTAAACAGCATTGTAAACATATACTTGCAAATTCTTGCTAATTACATTTTCAATGTTCATTAAAAAAAGGACAAAATTTTGGAGTAATGGTGGATGATGTTTGGAAAATATTAGAATTTTATCTCAAAAACTGAATTTTTTACAGCATTTTGAATTTCGCTCTCATGCGAACAATTGGAGTCAATGCAAAAATGGCATTTTTAAACATCAGTTTTTCACTTATGGAGCCAATAAATTATTGTTACAAACAAATTACCAACATCTCCATGCTGTCTAGATGCACTTTGTGTATTTTCAGATTTTTGTCTTAATAACTGAATTTTTGACAGCCGTTTGAAATCTGCCTTTACACGCTAACAGCTGCTGTCTTGCACACAGGTTACTGGCTTAGTCAATTTGTGAAGCTACATGTGACATTTCCATTTGCCAATTAGCTCAGTGAGATAGAGGATGCTTCTTGGTGTTGAAGATTGTGAGTTCAAGCCTCAGCTCGTGCAACATTTCCATTTTTGCCTGGCCCCGACCATTGCTGCACAGCAGCTATAATTTTAGCTGTCTTCCAAAGCATGTTGAAAGTGAAATAATGAATATGAGCTCAAAGTGCAGATTTTCAGTTTTAATTTGATGGTATTTACATTCAAATTGTATGAATGGTGTTGGAATTACAACTTTTTTTGTGTGGTTCCCCATTTTAAAGAAGCAGTAGTTTTGAGACAGTTGGCAACTCAGCTGTTCCATAGTTAGGTTTGTGTTATTCCCTCTTGATTATATCCCAGAGACAGAGTTTTGAGGATATCACGTTTTTGCCACAACTGCTGCATCTGCTGTGTACACTGCTGCAGAGATAAGGCATTATGATGACTGCACGGTTTTTAAAATTGGTCATCCGTTCTTGGCTGGTTGGCAGACATCACAGGGAGGAAGAACTGCGTAAATTTAGCTTAATTTCTAATGACACAATTTGTCATGAGGGGACAGGGGATTGGGCTATTTTAGGGACATTTCTTGGCTGTTGTGAGTGACAGCGTAGGCCTTGTTTACTAGTAAGCTGATAAAACGTCTGATTTGATTTCAGATGTAGCATTCGCATTTAGAATTTGTTGCTGTTAACCCTCAATATAGAGTCCAAAGAGCAGTCACTATCAGTGAAGCAAGCCATCATTAGGCTGAAAAATCCAATCAAAATCCATCAGAGAAATAGCTAAAACATTTGACCCGGACAAATCAACTGTTTAGTACATTCTTTAAAAGAAGGAATGCACTGGTGAGCTCAAGAACAATAAAAAGCCGGGGAGACCACAGATGATAACAGAATAACAAGATTTCTGTCTCTAGTCAAGAAAATGCCCTCACAACAATTGGCCAGATCAAGAACACCCTTCATGAGTTAGGTGTATCTCTGTCAAAGTCAATGATCAAGAGAAGACTTCACCAGAGTAAAAACTGAGGGTTTTCCACAACATGCAACTCATTGACAAGCCTCAAAAATGGAAAGTACACATTGGAGCTTGTCAAAAAATATCTAAAAAGAGCTTGTACATTTCTGTAATTCCTAAACTGTTCATAGAATATTTTGCATGGACAAAACCCTTTTATTTTCATTTCAAATCCATTGTGGTAGTGTACAGAGTCAAAAATTATGAGCATTATTGCACTGCACAAATTCTCGTGGACCTGACTGTGTATGTTAGTCCCTCTAAAACTAGTGTGACTTGCTGATTGGAGGAATCGGTTTTTGTCAGGCAGCTATTTTTTTCAAAATCTTTTGTGAACTAATTTTACAATGTATTTTGTGTTTGAAAAGGTGAAAATTATGCTTTGTAGATAGCAAAAAAAAGAAAAGCTATTTTAACTGTGACACCTAGATTTCACAAAATGTAGACCACTGTACTTTTGCGTGACTTCAGTGATGCAAACCATAGACGAGCACGCTGAGAGCAGCAAAAGCAAATCAATTAAAACCTTATATTTAATTGAAAATAGGACAAAGACAACATATGGAATGTGAAACTCATAAGTTTTATAGTTTTTTGAAAAATATCTGCTCATTTTGAATTTGATGGCAGCAACATGTTTTTAAAAAAGTTGGGACCGGACAATGAAAGACTGGAAAAGTTGTATGATGTTAAAGAAAGACAACTGGCAGAATATATCACAGCTAATTAGATTATTTAGCAGCAGGTCAGCATCATGCTTGGGTATAAAAAGTCTTTCATATTAAATATGGTGAGGGCTTAACCATTCTATGAAGGACTGTGTGGGGAAACAGTTCTACGATTTAAGAATAATGTTTTCAACTTAAAATTGCAAAGAAATTGGAGATTTTATCCTCTATGGTACATGATATCATTAACCTCTTAAACCCAAACACCCCCGGTACCGGGGGCAATCAATAAACAGCATAAATACAACATATTTCCAATAGCAATATCGTCATCCGGCATATCCACTTAAAGGGAAGAAGCTAAGTGAAAAGCTCATGACCACTTTTACCTCAATCGAACACAATTCAATCACCAAGCGAGTAAATAAAAACATGTAGCAAAGCATAGGGTAAAATAATTTCAGTGCTGATCACTAGCGTATCTACTGAGTTTGTGCTATGCATACAAGCGATACATCAAATGAAAGAGGAAAGTCCACAGAATCCAACGATATTAGCCATGTCATTTTAAACCGAAACAACACTCAAAGAACAACAGGCATACACTTTACATTCTACAGCGATGAGCAAAAATATTTTCATACCTTTGATATTTTAATAAAAAACTGTGTTCAAGGGTAAATTTGCGCTGGCTATTGTTAGCGCAATGTGTCGATTATACTGAAAATAGATCTTCCAGTCTCCATGCATGTTTTTTTCCGGAGCACTGCTTCCAGTGAGATCAGGTGCTGAGCATTCCGCTTGCATGCAATGTATTTTCCTCTCTGTGACGGGCTTGTGATGCAGTCAGTTTGACTTTGCTGGTGGCCATTTGATTCTTCGGGCTCTAACGTTTCCAACGAACTGTAAACCACCTAAAGCACACAAACCTAGCCTGAGTCCCAGTGCGTCTAAGTGACAGTCCATGCGCCATTATGCACATGGACTCAAAGAGCGCAACAAGATAAATGCTTAACTGGTTTTTTTTTTTGTATTTTCACTATATTAAATACTAAAACTAAATATTCCACTAAATACCACTAAATATTCAACATCCTTTTCAAAGTCGTTTTCTGCCTGAGAATCGTTGCGCCATTATGTGCAAATACTGAGAGCGCAGCAATACAAGCGTGAAATCAGGGTACATGACGTGTTTTGTTGACTCACTCTTCATGTTTGCAATGAGACGGGTTGAAATTAGTGAACTGATGTAGCATAGTGGCTATGTCGGTGCGCTCTCCCGTTGGAGACCCAGGTTCAAAACTCCGGGAGGCATGCATCCTTTATAGGCAGTAGAAGCATTGTCCTTGTATAATTAATTGCTGGGGCGTGTGCTATTTTTCCTTTTTACCATTTTTACCTTGTCTTTGAATTTATCATTTTGTTTATTTGCTTGTTTTTTTTTTTTTTTTTTTTTTTTTTTTTTTATAAATCTGCTCCAGTGGAGTCAAAATTAATTTCCTTTGTATGTATTTTCTTTGAATGGGAAAATGTATACAGGACTGGCAGAAATTTTCAGAAATAATAATAATAATAATAATAATACATATTTTAAAACTTAAAAAAAATGGTTGTATTTGGATGGAATGTATGTCTGTAGGGACATATAAGTGAAATTTTTTTCAAAGAGTTTTATACTTTGGTACCTTAGAAATCTGAAATGGCGCACAGTGCCCAAAAAGATGCCTAAATGGCCAATTTGGAGATGCCACCTAGACATTCCTGAACTAAAACCTCTCTAATTTTGCTCAGATTTACTTGATTAGAATAAACTTTGGCACAGATAATGGTGAGATTCTGTGCTGTAATTTTTTTAAAGGTTTCAGACTGCAATTAAATAATTTCAAAAGGGATAATATTACATTTTTGTTAGGCTGAAATGAGATCTTTCATTTATTCTGTGTTCCATCTTCATTTACTCCGACTAAGTGACATATATATTGATTTTTACACCACGACAGAAATCCCCAAGGTGTTATCTTTATGATGATACCAAGATTATTTAAATGGACTAAGTAGTTGTGAGAAATACTCTTTTAATTTTGGGCATGTCATTTTTGAGCCAGAGAAACAGGGTTTAGGAGGTTAAAGGATATAAAGAATCCAGAAACATCTCTATACACATGGGACAAGGCTAAAATCCAATTTTGAATGGCCGTGATTTTCATGTCCACAGGTGGCACTCCAATAAAAACAGATGGGATTTTGCCGTGTAAATCACTGCATGGACCCAAGAACACTTCTATAAACTATTGTCAGCAAACACAGTTTGTCACTGCATCCACAAATGCAAGTTAAAATTCTGCCATGTAGAGATTAAACCATAAATAAACAAGATCCAGAAACACTGCCTTCTACTCTCAGCCTGAGCTCATTTAAAATGTACTAAGGCAAAGTGGAAAACTGCCCTGTGGTTAGACGAATCAAAATGCGAATTTTTTTTTTGGAAATCATGGATGCCACATCCTCTGGGCTCAAGAGGAGAGGGGCCATCTGGCTTTTTATCAGCAAACAATTCAAAAGCCAGCATCCATGATAGTATGGGGGTGCATTACTACACATGACATGGATAACTTGTGCATCTGTGAGGACTCCATTAATGGTGAACGACATATATAGGTTTTGGTGCAACATTTACTGCCATCCAGATGCCTTTTTTAAGGGAAGGCCTTGCTCATTTGAGCAACACCATGCCAAACACCATACTTTGCACGCATTACAACAACATGGCTGTGTAGTAAAAGACTGTGGGTGCTAAAGTGGTTGGCCATCAGTCCAGACCTGTCATCCACTGACAAGATTTGGTGCATTATGAAAAGGAAAAATATGACAAAGGAGGCTGCAAAGTATTGACGAGCAGCAAGAGTGGGAAAATAATTTTGCATTCAAAACTACAGCAGTTGGCCTCCTTAGTTCCCAAATACTTACAGAATGTTGTTTGAAGATGATGTGATGCAACACATGCCCCTCTGCCAGCTTTTTTGAAATGTGTTGTTAAAGATTATTTTTTTGGGAATTTTTCCTTTATTCGATAGTTATACAGTGTAGAGAGACAGGAAGGTTTGGGAGAGGAATGGGGGAAGACATGCAGCAAATGACTCGAGCCGGATTTGAACCCAGGTCGCTGCGGGAAGGACACAGCCTTTATGGTGCGCGCACTTAGACCGATGAGCCACCAGGGCGCCCCCTGAAATGTGTTGTTGGCATCAAATTGAAAATGAGCACATATTTTCCAAAAAACAATAAAATATCTCAGTTTCAACATCTGATCTATTGTCTTTGTTCTTTTTTCAAATAAATATTAAGTTCAAATAATTTGAAAATCATGGCATTCATTTTTATTTACATTTTACACCGTATTCTAACTTTTTTGGAAATGGGGTTGTGTAAAACTTTACGCTGATAATTACAGTTTTGTTTGGTAATTCAACTCTAACAGAATTTGTTCAAGAGCTATGCTAAATTTAACTTTGAATATTCTACTTTTACTTTTGTTTTCAGTAGTTGGTGTAGTGCTCATGTAATTAGGGTAGGGTCCCAATTCCTGAACAAACTGATGAAAAAAAAGGGCATAAAATTCTTGCTCTGGCAGTGCTGGTGTTTAGATTTGTTTTAGTACTTCGACAAAATGGAAAACAACAAATAATGTTCTCTTTAAGAACTGAATCGGTGAATTCAATAAGGGCCCAACTCCACACATTTCAACATGGAGTTGGGTTGGGCCCATATGGACTTCAGCAATTCAATTAAAAAAACAACTTAGTCTCATATCATGTAATGCATGCTCACGGGAATTAGATGTAGCAGGGAACTATTGTCATTCTGAATACTTCTCCCTTGGTATAGATTGTTCCTTGAGCCCGCTGAATCAACAATCTCCCTGGAGAATCAGCAGTCTTGGAAGTGACTGAGTAGTACAGGAAGTGACTCAGCAGTCATTGAAGTGTTCGCTGCTGACGTCCCTCAGGTCGAGGCCAGCCAGGGTGTCGGGGCTATTGCAGGTGATGTTGTTGTAGATGCTGATGACTGTGTGGGGCTCCTCTCCTTCTAGAAGGGTCTGCACCTGCCGGGGCACCACCAGTGGCTTGCTCAGGCTGAAGTGTCTGAGGGGCAGGGCGCTGCAGTCACACCGCCAAAGGTTCCCACTCAGCCACAGCTGATCCAGGCTGTTGGGTAGTTCCACGGCCAGGGTGCTGAAAGCATTATCCTTCAGGTTCAGGTAGCGTAGCCTGGGCAGCAGCCTCATGGTTTCATTCTGCAGGGAGCTCAGCTTGTTGGCGGATAGGTCCAGCCAGGAGAGACGCTTCATGGGCAGGACAGCCTCGGAGGGAAGATTCTGCAGCAGGTTGCCAGATAGCAGCAGGTAGTCTAGGTTCTTCAGCCCATTAAATGTGTGAGAGGGCAGAGACTCCAGCCTGTTGTATCTCAGATCCAGCTGCTGAAGACCTTGGAGGTCTGCAAAGCTCTGACGTTCCACCACAGAGATGTTGTTATACTGGAGAAAGAGGCGCCGCAGTCCCGTCAGACCAGCGAAGGCCTGAGTTGAGATCCTGGAGAGACAGCTTCTGTCAAGGTGCAGGCTGTGTAGAGTTGGCAGGCTCTTGAAGATCTGGTCCGGGAGGGTGTGGAAGCAGCTGCCTGACAGGTTGATCACTGCCAGGTGTGTCAGGCCAAAGAAGGTCCCCACACGCGCCTCCTGGACATTATTGTGCTCCAGCTCCAGCACCTCCAAGTGGCCCAGGCCCTCAAAGATCCGGTCCCCCAGGACTCTGATGCGGTTGTGGCTCAGTCGCAGTTCCTCTAAGTAATGCAGGTCTCGAAAGGTCCGTGGTCGCAGGCTGCCAATTGAGTTGTTGGAGAGCCGGAGCACGTGGAGGCTATGGAGCCCCAAAAAGGTCTCCTCGTGCAGCTCCGTCAGGCGGTTACTGGTGAGGTCGAGCCAGCGCAGAGATTTCATCCCCAGGAAAGCCCTGGGTGCCACAGTGCTGATCTGATTCTGTGCCAGGTACAGCTTCTGCAACTTGGGCAGCTTCAGGAAGACATTGGCCTTGATGACCTTGAGGCAGTTGGAGGAGAGATCGAGCTCCCGGAGCTCAGGCAGACCCTGGAAGAGCTGCGACTGCAGGTAAGCCAGGCGGTTTCCAGCTAGCACCAGCTCCCGCAGCCCCTGCAGGTCCTGGAACAACCCCTCAGGGAGCACCGCCAGCGAGTTCCAGCCCAGGTTAAGCAGCCACAGGCCAGAGAGGTGGGCCAGCAACCGATCCTCTAGACGGCCCAGCTGGTTGTTGTGCAGGCTGAGGGAGGCCAGGCTAGGTGTGCTCTGGAAGAGACTGGCAGGGAGCGAGCGCAGGCGGTTGCGCTCCAGGTGCAGGTTTACCAGCGACCGCAGCCCCCGGAAGGCCTGTGCATCCAGGCTGCTCAGCTGCCCGCTCTGCAGGTTCAGGAAGTCCAGCTGGCTCAGGTGTCTGAAGGAACCACCGGGTAACGTTGCAAACAGGTTCCCGTCCAGCCAGAGCGAGTGGGTGGCGACGGGGATGTCGGAAGGCACTTGCGTCAGGTTGCGTGCGCTGCAGTACACGCTGAGCTCCATGCTGTATGGGTCCGGCTGACAGGAGCAGATTTTAGGGCAGGAGATGGATGCCTCTGTGGGGGGCTCGCCCCCCATGTCTGCACTCGGGGACACTCCCAGCACCCCCACAATCCACAGCGGCAGCAGCACAGAGAGGGACTTCATCCCAGCTGGGGGGGGTTGTAAGTTAGCTCCCTATTTCGCTTCCTATATCACTGCCTGACTCCCCATATCCCTGGTCAATGCAGTGTTCAATCAGACAAACTCACATCTTCATGGCTCTCTTGAAATGTCATGTTTAATACATTGAATAATCTTAGTTTAAATGTATGTTGGTTTATCCTAAAACTGTAATGCTCCCTGCGAACTTGGTATTGAGCAAACAAGTGTTCATGGCGCTTCAAACACTAGAGTCCATGAGTCTCTCAACAAACCCACTTTCACTGTGCTGAACCCCTGCAGCGATGCAATGAAGTTTTAGTTTGGATCTGCTGTCAATTCAAGAATCCACTGCATGAATTGCATCATTTAACTGCTTTTTACAACTTAAATAGCTTTAAAAAATAAATTAAAATAGAGCACATTAACCTCTTAGATAATTATCTTGAGGCAGGATGATTCAAATTTCAGCACAAAAAAAGACCCTAAACTTCAGATTTGGTGCAGTGTCCCTCACATAACATGGAAAAATACTCTTTATTCCCGTTTTATTTACTTGAAGACTCAAGAGTTTGCATTTTATACTCATACTTTACTTTGTGTAAGATGCAAAGGCTCTATGACTCTCCGGATTCATATTGCAATACAATTCTTTATGTGAGTCATCAAAATTCCATTAGTTACCAAATTCATTCAAAACTAAGTCTTATCTAATGCATATTACAATATTTTCAATGAAATTTAGCCTCTGTCCTGCTCGCTCCAGTAGCATGTTTTAGTGGTCACAAAAATAATAATAATAATAATAATAATAATAATAATGAAACACTGTGTCCCACCTTTAATAATGCCTTGCCTGTCTGGTGTGCTGTCTTTACCTCGATTCCTCACCAGCAGAGCGCAATTGCAGATACGAGAACAGTTTAACAGGCTGATGCAGACAGGAAGAGTTTCGTGCGAGTCTGTTCGCAAGCTGAACCCAGTCTGTCTACCTTAGTCCCTTTCTCCTGACAGACTACGTACTGACCCCTACGCACTGACCCCAGACAACTGTTAACCTTTTCACTCCTATCCTGCCCATGTAGATATTTCTCATGAGCATTTACATTTCATGCATAATTTACATTTCTTCAGTAAGTTATATATGCTTAATTTCTTGATTTTTTTTTTCTATGAAGCTAAATCAAAAAGAATCATAAAATCTGTGCTGAAATTTTAATTCTCTTGTTCTCTTTATTTTAGACTATTTATGTAGGTTTTGAATTGCTGATCATCTTCTGAATATTCAAGTGCCTATGGCAATGACAGTCTTTACATGTCTAAAGTTCACATGTTCAGGAACTATTGCCAAAGATGTTTCACAGCGAGCCAGATGTATTTTTCTATGTGTAAAATAACATGAATATATGAACAAAATAGGCCTGGAGTGTGAAAAAATTATGTTTCAATTGAGCTATAACATAACATGAACATGAATGGTGAGAACAGGCCGTTCAGCCCAACTTGGCTCGCCAGTTTCTTTATACTATTGTGAATATATCACTTCAGGTACTCAATGACTCAATGGTATCTAGCTTTAAGTCAAGCCTGCTCTTGAAAACTCCCAAGGTCTCTGCCTCAACAATATGGTCAGGCAAGCTATTCCATATCGAAATTACTCTTTGGGTGAAGAAATATTTCTGAATATCAGTGCTAAATTTACCTTTGGTCAACTTCCATTTGTGACCCCGAGTTCTACTAACAACACTTGGTCGAAGGAATCCTACATAATTCACTTTGTTAATCCCTTTAACATATTTAAAGACCTCAATCAGATCACCCCTGAATCTCCTTTTCCTAAGACTAAAGAGATTAAGGATCTTCAGCCTCTTCTCATAGCTTTCATCTTTTATACCCGGAATTAGCTAGTGGCTCTTCTCTGAACTTTTTCTAAAGCCTCTATATCTTTCTTAAAGTATGGTCCCCAGAACTGTACACAATACTTCAGATGTGGTCTGATGAATGTGTTGTACAAAAGAAGCATCACCTCCTTGGATTTGTACTCAATACTTTTGGCAATGTATCCCAGCATCCGATTGGCTTTTTTAACTGCTACGGCACAATGGCTAGAGCCTGTGAGGGTTTGGTCAACAATCACTCCCAGATCTTTTTCATGTGGAGCACATTCCAGTTTTAAAGCTCCCATGAGGTAATCCCGTCCCATGTTTTTATTACCTACATGTACAACTTTACATTTCGCTACATTAAATTTCATTTGCCACATTACATGTACAACTTTACATTTCGCTACATTAAATTTCATTTGCCACATTTCTGCCCAATTCTGGATTCTATCCAAATCATCCTGAATCACTTAATTGGACTCTAAACTATTTGCCAAACCTCCAAATTTAGTATCATCTGCAAATTTTACTAATTTGCTCTCAATATTCCTATCAAGGTCATTAATGTAGATGAGGAACAGCAGGGGTCCCAACACTGATCCCTGGGGGACGCCACTCCCCACCATACCTAGCTCAGATGAGATACCACTGACCACCACTCTTTGTGTTCTGTCCTGTAACCAGTTTTGAATCCACTTCAGAATACCTCCTGTCACTCCAATGGAGCTCATTTTAAAAACTAGTCTCTTATGCGGTACTGTATCAAATGCTTTCTGAAAATCCAAGTATATGATGTCATGAGCCCTGCTCTGGTCATAAGTCTTGGTGGCCTCTTCAAAAAATTCCAGAAGGTTTGTCAGGCATGACCTTCCCTTACGGAAACCATGTTGGCTATCCCTCAAGATATTATTACGTTCAAGAAATAATTCCAGCTCATCTTTTATGATAGATTCCAGTATTTTGCTCGCAATATAAGTTAAACTGACTGGCCTGTAATTTCCTGGCTCAGTATGGTCCCCTTTCTTATATATTGGTATTATATTGCCTTGTTTCCAATCATTTGGTATTTCTCCACTTTCTAAAGACCGTCTGAAGATGGCGGATAGTGGCTTAAAGATGATCTCACTAACTTCCCTGAGCACTCTAGGATATAAGCCATCAGGACCTGCCGCCTTATCTGCCTTTAGTTTATGCAACTTGTCTAATACTTCGTTATCCCTTACCTCAATTTCTGCTAAATAATCTTGAGCATTGGACATGCCCTCAGGCCGAATAAAAACCCGCTCTGAGGTAAAATTCTCAACAAAGTAACTGTTTAAAGTATCCGCAATATCCTTGTTATCATATATCAGCGATCCATTTTTATTCTTTATGCACTTAACCTGCTCTTTGACTTTCCTTTTTCTGCTACAATACTGTAAAGAAGCGCTTAGGGTTAGTTTTTGCCCCCTCTGCAATTTGTCTTTCATACTGTCTTCTAGCATTCCTCAGCTTTTTTATGACCACAGCCCGCATTTTACAGTATTCAGCCTTAGTATTCTCATTGTTATCCTTTATGTACATCTTATAAAGATTCCTCTTTTCCCTCAAACTCCTACAAATAGCTGTGGTCATCCACTGAGGATTCTGCTTTTTCAGCTTACTTTTGGACACCTTTGGAATGAATTTGCATTGTGAATCAAGTAAAACCCCCTTAAATCTTTCCCACATCTCATTTACAGACTCACAGTCCAGGAGTGTCTCCCATTTTATTTCACTTAGATATGAGCGCATCCTGTCAAAGTTTGCTCGCCTAAAATTGAAAATTTTGGTTTTCGAAGACACCTTTTTAACTTCCCATGAAACATTAAAATTAACAGTAGAGTGATCACTAGTCCCAAGTGGCTCCAGCACTTCAACATTGCTAATTCTATCAGGGTCATTACAGAGCACTAAATCTAAAATTGCCTTCTCTCTTGTAGGTTTATTAACATACTGCACCAAAAAATTGTCATTTATAACATCTAGAAATTCTTCCTCCCCCCCTACCCTGTCCTTTAACCATTTCCCAATCAATACCAGGATAATTTAAGTCTCCCATAATAATAGTCCCTCCTCCTCTACAAGCCTGCCTAATCCTCTTAAAGAGCATTTCATTGACTGTACTGTCCAAAGCTGGCGGTCGATAGCATACTCCTATGTTTAAACCTGTCTTGTGTTTGCCAATGAGCCTGACCCAGATATCTTCACAGGGCAAGGAATGTTCAATTTCAGGAATTTCCTGCACATTTATGTTTTCGTTCACATTGAGTGCTACACCCCCTCCTCGCCTATTGCATCTATCCTTCCTAAAGAGCTTATTACCTTCTATATTATATTCATCTCCATCCTCTTCACTAAGCCATGTCTCTGTAATCCCAACTATGTCATAACCCTCACTAATCATAACGGCCTCAAGTTCTGGAAATTTATTTTTTATGCTTCTTGCATTTAAATAAAAACATTTCAGGTTATTACGAATGCTCTTCCCCTTCGATTTCCCATGTGCCTGCTGCTCCAAGCCCCCTCTACGCTTTGTTGCTTTAAAAATATATCATCAATAGTGCGTGTAACACCGTCAGCTTCCATCAGGGCAGTCTGCATTTCCCTCTGTATAACACTCTCTAACCTCCCTGCCCCCATGAACACAATGATGTAAAACCAGGGCTTGACAGCACTGTTTTTAGATCTGTCGAGACATGGATGCTGTAAATTTTTTGTCCAAGAGTTCAAGCAGGAGGCGCAAGCCTATTTTTCCACTTCACTGCATACTTCCTGTAAAGATTCTGTTCGCTTTTGCCACAGAGTCTTTCTGATATAGAGTATTATTAGCCAAGAATGGCACAGCTAGCCTTTGTTTATAGCATGGCTGTTAAAATCAAAGCTTTGGATGAGAATCGATGTATAATGTGTGTTACGAGCGGCGGAGACGGAATTATGTGCAGATCCCAGGAAAGTTGCTTGGGCACTTTAATGAAAATGATTGTTATAGCCGCATCTTAACTGTAAATAAAAACACAGAAGGGCTGAAGGCTGTAGAATGGTCAGGAGCGGTCAGGAGCAGTCTGTCGGACGAGGGGTGAACAGGAACAGGAAAGATCTGACAAGCCGTGGTCAGTAAATAGGTCTGAGGTCAGTACCAGGAAGGCAATCTATGGGTAACTGGGCATGCTAGACTGTCCACACTCTCGAACCCAAGGCTTTTGATAATACAGATGATGAAAGATTCAGAGCACTCACACTGAATGGGCTTGAAGCACAGGGAAGAGCAACAATCCAACGAACGCAAAACAAAATCCAGGAACTTAAATGCACAATTACCACTGTTAAAAAATGGGAGAGGGAGTGTGCAAGCTCGCATAGACACGCAGAGGGAAGGGAGTGAAATGAGACAATAATTAATCAATTAAAGAAACAGCACTCGAACAGCACTGACAAAGACAGCTGGATTGCAGGGGGGAAAAAAAGGAGATACTCATGATGTGACAATGTGCGCATCTGAAGCATTCAGCAGCTTTTACTGGTCAAATCAGTTAGTTATGGATTCATAGGATATGATCACAGCAGCTCTTCTGCAAATGGTGACTATTCACATAGAATATGCAGAGCAAGTCCACACAACTGAAGGAGGCAGTTTTTATTTTGGTGGTCAGTTGAAAGGATAGAGGACCAGCAGCAAGAACTCTAAAAGTGGTCAGTCATGCTCACAGAGAGTGGGCCGGAGTTCACTTGGGTCGTTCTTTCGTCATTGCTGAATTCCCAGAACTGGACATATTCCGATTGCCATCTGAAATCAAACAGCCGCAGTGCAATGACTGCAGAGATTTCAGGGAGCGCTGGAGGAACCACCCTGGACTTTGATACAGTGTGCTGTGGACCGTAAATCATATTCAATAATTTATCAAAATTTTAACAGGCTGTGGACAAATTTAGCCAGTGAGCTCACATGCATATGAGCCTGAAGCCCCAGCATAATTTTGGCATGTGCTCAATAGATAAAACATGGATAATGGTTTTTTTTTTTTTTTTTACCAAAGTTGTTTTAGCAAACATAATTTTAAACTGTATGTTCGGAGATGAAATATTAACTACTGAGAATGCATAATTATCTGTGCAGAGGTTCAAGGACCTTCATCAAACCCAAACATTGACACATAGTGGTGCCAGAGGCCCCTGGACAGTCTTACCTAAAATGGCAATTTTCCTCGCAGTTCATTTTTAACTTTGATTTACCAACAGCAGTGAACAAAGTCACTGTGGGAAAAAAGAGAGAAGTCTGTGATTTTGTGAAGGATGAAAAATGTCATAAATATTTTAAATGTATTAAAGTATAGGCTAGTCAGTTCAAATAAGAAATGAGATGAAAATTTTCTGAAGAGATCACTGAACTCGCCAAACTGCTTTTAATGGTGAGACAAGAGCAAATTCTCACCAGCATTGTGTTCACAAGGCAACACAATGGCTTCAGGGCAGCTGGATCTGATTTAATGCAACTGGCCACTTTCCACCTCATATTTTTTGCAGAGGATTGTGGGAAGCAAAGTGAACATGGCAACAATAACTGCAGGTCATATGTATTATGATTATGGAATGGCATAGTGTACTCTTTTCAAATACTGTCGAAGAGCGATTCGAAGAGTCTCTGTGGTGTCATTCAATTTCAGGCCACATTTCTCTGTTTAACACATCAATCTCACTGACAGCTGCAAATGTTTGAGTATTTTCGGGAGTATAAGGACTGCGGAATCCACATTGTGTATTGCAGGGTGGTAATGGCTGGACTAAGTAGGTCGTGGCTGGTTTATAATGGGTGTCTTCTAGGGATGTCGGTCAGAAACACACAGAAGTCCTTCAAATGCAATCCAGTAATTTACTTTGATTGTTCAAGGTATTCTCGCAGCACAACAATGCACAGCGAGGTAGATTTTCTTATATTTGCATGTGTCGAGGGCTCTCACTGTTTCTTTTTTTTTTAGTTGAGGGTCAGTGGCTTCTATGACTTTATTGCAGGGGTCAAACCTCCAAACTCAGGGGTCATAAATGTTTATTCACAACTTTTCAGTGCAGTCAAATACGAAGGCACTCCTCCCCCTCTCTTCATGAAGATTTCATCTCTTCTACTGCAGTTTGCTTTGTTTCTGCATGTGATTTGCTTTTCCAGTTAACCCGAGTATAGCTTCAAGATCTATTCAAGAGTAACCCCTAGATCCCACTGGGAGTGTCTTGGCCACTTTACTGCCGCTATTACTGACAGTGGTTCATTTTGAGGTCTTTGTGAGGCTGAGGAGGCCCTATTTGGAAGAGATTAACCAAACACATGTTCACACAAAGGAAGCAAAATGGCTACTGATTTATTCAAACAAAGAACAGATGATTTATAGGTAGTACCAATAGGTGGCAGCACTGCACAGAGTCAGGAGATTCCAGTTAAAGGGGCAGTGTATTAAACTGTTTTTGACAGCCGCAAAACGGAAGCTGGAGCTGATCGCGCCCGTTCTAGACAATGCTTGTGATTCCACCAGCTGCGCCACGGCACATCTTGGCAGCATCTCTCCGTTCTGGTCCGTGGAGAATATGCGACGAGTCTATTTTCGACGGTGGCGGGCTGCATTCGCGCTGAACTGGTTTCCCATAGTTCGACCATATGACTGACCACTTTGTTTCACACTGCACCATTGGTTTGCTTAAAATTTAAATAACTCCAGCAACTAACCATTACCAAAACCACTGTTGCGTTTAAATTGTTGTTGTGTTGAATTTGGCACTTACTTGCCCTGTTCCAGACTGATGAATCTATGGATTACTGAGTGATCAAGTGTTCAAGTAAGAATTAATGTCACTCAGTAAGGTCATAGGATGAAGTACCCAGTAAGACAAACAATAAAGAGAGCTGAAACCCACATATCAAGTCAGTGTAGCAAAGTTACATGATTAGACAAGAAAATTACGCACACAGCCATTTAGAAAACATGATACTCCATCATTGATGGTTGTATATTGATGGTTGTGATTTCTTATTTGCCCACTCTGCAAGGCACACATATTTTTTGCCAAAAACATAATGTTTTTACTTGGATAGATCATGCGGCTGTATTTGAATATGACAGCGATAATATCTGTGATTGTTATATTTTTGGGTTAGAAGAAACCAATTTAGTGATCATCTCCATATAAAGGATGGTTTTTAAGTTGTCTGTCTCTTTGGGGCGAAAGCCCATCCTCAGCCGTCCTGTGGACATTAACCGTCAAACCTCAATTAGAAGAAACCTGAACTGTGTAAGAGGTATAATGAGATCTTAACGGCAAAGCTTCGTGGTTTGAATATTGTCAATGCAAATGTACTTCAGGATCGCGCTACTGCCCAGCAATACATAGATAATAATTTTTAAAATTTAAATGATCATCTTCATTCATCTGCAGCTGAATTGGGTTGTCTCTCTCTAATAAAAGCGCCGAAAGACCTTCGGTATATTGATGCCGTGAATTGAGTGACCTGAGCAAACATAAAAAAGTTTTGGTGGAGACTCTGGGTCTCCAATGGTCGCCCCAGAGAAGGTGACGTTTTCGATTGTTGGAAGTTTGCAAAGAAACAGTACAGGGCGGCTTTGCACCGCAAGATCTGCTTTGTGTTTAATAAGCCTATTGATGATCTCAATCGGCTATATAGGAAAGGAAATAGTAAGAGCTTTTGGAATGCATTGAAAAAGCTGTCCCCTAGAAAGTGTCCCCCAACCAATCTTTCTGCATCTGACGTCAGTAAGTTTTACAGTAGTGTTATGAGCGATGATAACAGAGTGAAATTAGTGAAACTGTCACATATACATTTCAGGATAGCAGTAATTCGTACACTGAATGTTCGATTGGGTCTGATAAGGTACGGGAACTTATTTCTGAAATGAAAAATGAAGAAATCTTCTGGCACGGACAATATTACCACAGAGCATCCACAGCACGGCATTTCTGGTGAATTATGCACCATTTTGAGCAAGTTATTCAGTATCATGTTATCCTTGCATGTGGTGGCTGCAGATATACAGGTTGGCTGCATTATTCCTACTCTGAAGAAATCCAATCTTAACCCCAACATACCCAAGAATTATAGACCCATCACTTTGAGCAGTAATTACTCTAAATTACTGGACTTGTGTATGATTTCATTTGCCGAATGTAGTAAAATACAATTTGGGTTAAGGAAGGGCCTTGGAATCGACATCGCCTGTTCTTTTATGCATGATTTGATTAGTTATTTTAACTCTTAAGGTAATCCTGTTTTTGAGTGCAGTCTTGATGCTGAAAGGTGTTTTGAGTGTGACATGACGGTCTGTTTTATAAACTTATGGGTAGGATTGATTTTATCCACTGGTTAACCCTTTATGAGTGGTACAGTCAGTTGAAGGCTATTTTCCAGTGGAACGGCATGGACAGTGACCCATTTAAGATCAGTAGAGGAACTCATCAGGGAAGTCTGCTCGCCCCTATCTTTTTTACACTTTTTATTGACGATCTGTTGATGGAGTTGAGTAGTACTAATTGTGGTTTAAGAGTAGATCACTTACTATTCAACAACTTTGCAAATGCAGACAACCTAAACTTGCTAGCGGTGAGCCCCGACGGGCCTCAAACGCTTGATGGATGCATGCCATGGTTATTGGAAGAAATGGAGGTTTGTGTTTTTCCAAAACCAAATGTGCTGTATTCGGAAGTGGCAAATCTGTGAATCCTCCAAGCTGGAGACTTGGTCCTTTTAAGGGTTTGCTCTGTGCACCAGTTGAGAGTGCACAGAGAACAGGAACAGTAGGAACTGGACTTAGGTGCGAAGATGGATCGGGTTTACTATGCCTTCTCGGCAGTGCAGGAAGGCAAAGTAGAACAATGTTCAAAGGAACAAGGAAACGAGGTTCCTGGATAATAATATGAGTTATACAGAGAACTGTGACTAAGGAAACAGTGCTTAAGTATTACAGATATAAATAAACAAGGAAACGAGGTTCCTGGATAATAATATTAGTTATACAGAGAACTGTGACTAAGGAAACAGTGCTTAAGTATTACAAATATAAATAAACAAGGAAACGAGGTTCCTGGTTACAAAAAGCAAAGCGGTGAACATAAACCATAAAGAACAGTGCTTAATTAGAGAGTTTTACAAATACACTCAAATATGTGGGATCTAGCCTAAACAAGACTATAGTGAAACAACAGTCTTGTGAGGCTTACAAGACTTCGCACCGAATGATTGCGAAGCTCTACTTTATATAGAGAAATGCTATTGCAGATAGGTAATAGGGAACAGATGCAGACAATGATTGAGAGTGTAGAATGCGGTCCGGGTCTTAATATGCCGGTGAATAAGAGGGCTGGAGGCATGGCCTTACAGTACCCCCCCACCGAGGCACAACTCCCAGTGTGCCTGACTGTCGGCTGGGAGGGCGACCCCTGGGACGAGGATCGGGCCGGTCTGGATGGGCCTGGTGGAATTCGGCCAGGAGCTGAGGATCCAGGATGTCGTTGTGGTCCATCCAGCTCCTTTCCTCCAGACCGCAGCCCTCCCAGTCCACCAGGCACTGCAACCTGCTCCCACGATGTCTGGAGCTTAGCAGGCTGGGCACTAAGTAGGCTGGTTCTCCATTGACCTCCAGGGCAGGTGGGGGGTCTTTGGAGGGGTTTGCCTCCGCCAATGGTCCAGCTATCACCAGGCTAAGCAGGGAGACATGAAAGGTATTGTTAATGTGGTAGTTGGACGACAACTGCAGTGTGTAGGCCAGGGGTCTCCAACCCTGTTCCTGGAGAGCAACCATCCTCTAGGTTTCTACTCCAACCCTAATTCAACACACCTGATTCAGCTCATTAGCTACTCGTCAAGATCTCTAACTGGGAAAGCAGGTGTGGTTTGCTTTGGTTGGAGTGATAACCTTCAGGATGGTAGCTCTCCAGGAAGAGGGTTGGAGACCCCTGGTGTAGGCTGTGTTGTTGACCCTCCGGAGGACATGGAATGGACCAATAAACTGTAGGCTGAGGCAGAGGGGCAGGTCCCGTGTGAAGCGCCAGACCCGATCCCCCGGCTGGTAATTGAGGGCATCCTGACGTCTTCGGTCTGCCTGGATTTTTTGGTGGCGGAGGGCTCTTTGGATCTGGACATTGGTAGCTGCCCAGACCTTCTCCACCAGGCCTCCACTGCTGGGACTTTAGTCTGGCTTGGGTCCCACGGGCATGGGGAGGTTTCTGACCAGGTACATACTGGAACGGTGATAATCCAGTGGATGCGCTCTTTAGAGAGTTCTGGGCATACTTCATCAAGGGCAGGTTCTTGGACCAATTCCCTTGATGCTGGTGGCAGTATACTCGGAGGAACCCTCCCAGGTCCTGGATGGCTCTTTCTTCCTGCCCATTTGATTCGGGATGGTATCCCGAGGTGAGGCTTACTGAAGCTCCCAGCTTCTTGAAAAATGCCCTCCATACCGGCGACATGAACTTTGGCCCATGATCTGAGAGGATGTCCGCCGAAGGCAGAAGTTCCTGAAGACCTGCAGAAACAATGCGTCTGCCACTTGGAAGGCAGAAGGCATGGTGGCGAAAGGCACAAGCTTGCAAAATTTAGAAATGATGATGATCACCAAAATTGTTGTGTTACCTTCAAACACTGGAAGGTCTGTTACAATTTCCACAGTTACATGGGATCATGGACTATGTGGGACTGGTAAGGGATTCAGCTTGCCAGCTGGTAATTGTCATGGGGTCTTGGTGATGGCACAGGTAGTGCACAGCCGGATGGCAGATTCCACGTCTGAGGCCAGGTGGGGCCACCAATACTTGCGAGTGATGATTTGGGCTGTTCTTCTGGCTCCGAGGTGTCCTGAAGACTGGGAGGTATGCGCCCACAGAATAGCTTGATTGCGAAAGGTAGCGGGACAAATGTTTTACCCGCTGGTACCGAGGCGGTAGGAGGCTTATTCTTAGCTTCTATTGCTATTTCTCAGTCCAGTTACATCTGCTTGTAGCGAGGACACAGGAGGATGGTAAGATTGGTTCCTCAGCCTCTGGATCAGTTTCCACCTTGCATCTTTGGGATAGACCGTCTGCCTTGATGTTTTTGGAGCCTGGGTGATAGGTTATGGTAAAATTGAAAAGGGTAAAGAACAATGCCCACCTGGCCTGACGTGGATTGAGCCGTTTAGGGTTTCGAATATATTCCAGGTTGCGGTGATCAGTGAGTACAGTGAATTGATGGTGGGCCCCCTCCAGCCAGTGCCTCCCTCTTACAGTGCCAACTCCACTGCTAACAGCTCCCGGTTGCCCACATCGTAATTGGCCTCTGTGGGTGTGAGTCTGCAGGAGAAAAAAGCACAAGGAAAAAGCCTTTCAGGTACCCAATGTCTTTGGGATAGTAAAAGTAAGTAAGTAAGTAAATCTTTATTTGTATAGCACCTTTCACAGCTTAAAATCACAAAGTGCTTCACAGTGGTAAAAACAAAGAGATAAAACATATAAAACAATAGAAACAACGCAATTATCAATATAACAATAAAAAGCACTGTGCAACAGTCAGAGATCAGCTAATTCAAAGGCTTGTCTAAAAAGATGTGTCTTTAGCCGGCCCTTAAAAATGTCCACTAAATGAGAAGCTCGCAGGTCCAAGGGGAGTGCGTTCCACAGTTTTGGGGCCACTGTTTGGATCTCCTTTGGTTTTTAATTTAGTACGAGGAACGACCTGGAGGCCCTGGTCGGAGGACCTTAGTGACCGACCGCAGACATACGTCTGGAGGAGGTCGCTGATATAAGCAGGCGCCTCACCATGCAGAGCCTTATAAGTGAGCAACAGAACCTTGTAATGGATTCTGGAAGCCACGGGGAGCCAGTGTAGGGAGAACAGGATAGGTATGATGTGACAGTATTTCTGTGACCGGGTTAACAGCCTAGCTGCAGCATTCTGAACAAGTTGAAGATGATCCAGGGATGATTTGCTGAGGCAGGTGAAAAGTGAGTTACAGTAGTCCAGCCTGGATGATATGAAGGCATGGGCAACTAAGTCCAGTTCTGAATGAGATACAATAGATCTGAGTTTGGCTATGTTTCTGAGGTGGAAAAAACAGGTACGGGTCAGAGAAGATATGTGCTTATCTAAGTGCATGGACTGGTCGAAAATGACACCGAGATTTCTTAGGCTAGATCGAACGTTACCACTTAAAGACTCCATGTGATTAACTACCTTGGAAACGATGGAGTCGGCAGCTACTATGAGAACTTCCGTTTTTCCTGCATTGAGTTGCAGGAAATTACAGGCCATCCAGTTATTGATAGCGGACAGACATTCATGTAGAATGTTGATTTTTTCAATCTTGTCCGGTTTAAATGACAGATATAATTGGATATCGTCTGTGTAGCAATGATATGATATGTCCTTAAATTTGCTGATAAGGAGGCCTAGGGGAAGCATATACAGGGAAAACAGGATCGGAGCTAGAACAGAACCCTGAGGCAGGCCACATGTCGGAGGAGAAGGGTCAGAAATAAAAGGACCAACAGCCACCGAGAAACTTCTCTCAGTGAGATAGGATGTAAACCAACTCAGGGCACTCCCAGATACACCCACCCACTCCCTCAGCCTGTCCAACATGATGTGATGGTCAACAGTGTCGAATGCTGCACTAAGATCTAATAGCACCAGAATGGAGCATTGTCCTTGTATCTGAAGCCATCATAATGTCATTTGATACTCGAAGAAGAGCCGTCTCTGTGGAGTGCTTCTGCCTAAAACCAGATTGGAACTTGTCTAAGATGTTATGGTTCATGAGGAAAGAGGTGAGTTGGTTTGCCACTACTTTCTCAAGATCTTTGGACAAGAAAGGCAATTTTGAAATAGGCCTGTAATTATTGGGTAGGAATGGGTCCAGCGTAGGTTTTTTGAGTAAGGGGTTGACCGTAGCCATTTTAAAAGATGACGGAACATATCCTAACTCAAGTGAGATGTTGACGATAGAAACTAAACTAGGGCTAACAGAGTCAATAACCTCCTTTAGCAGAGGGGTTGGTAAAATGTCCAGGGGACTGGAGGAGGATTTCAAAGAGTTAACTACCTAAGTGAGTTATCTACCTATGTGCAAAGCTTCATTCAGTTCCAGGGGAGTCACTCCTCAAATTCTTCCAAAAGTGCCATTTTCTCACGGAATGGCTCTTAAAATACACAGCAAATCCTTCTGAATTGGTCTTGATCATTTTGAAGGCACTGTCGGGGTAGGGGCAGAGTATCAGGATGTGGAATGTGCTTTCAAAAGCAATAATTTACATTATTCGAGGCTGAAACAATTCGTACAGGTGCCAAACGACCGTAAAAGCAGCAGTCCAGACAATTCAGGCTGGCTGAGGTGCCGTACATTTGTCTTTCCACTGTATCCAGCTTTTTTTTTTTTTCCCTTTACCAATAAGCAGTGGCGGCTCGTGAATTGGCAATAGGGGAAGCTCAAACAATCCATTATAATTAATGATTGGTCATGACCTGCTTTCAATCATTCATTTAAATGACCAATTCTGAAACTCCAATAACTCTCAACATTATCAGATGTGGCCAGTTTTCATTTACAATGCATACCGATTGGTAGAATGGTTGGTAGAATGTCCAGGGGGCTGGAGGAGGATTTCAATGAGTTAACTACCTCAGTGAGTTGTTTCGGGGAGATACAACGGAAGCTACTCAAGGAGGCATGCCTGGCTGGGTAGATGGGAGTGGTAAGGGAGGGGGGCATGGTGGGGGTTTTGATGTTAGCTCTCACGTCAGAAACTTTGTCCACAAAAAATGACAAGAATTTATTACTGTCCTGATTAGAGGAAACAGGGACTGAGGGGAGAGGTGGGCTAACCATACTATTTATGGTCTGAAACAGGACCTTGGGATTTTGCTTGCTGGAAGTAACTAAGTCTGCAAAATATGAAGCTCTGGCATTCTTTGGGGATAGGATTGCTCTGTCCATATAAACAGGCTTTTAATATGATAAGCATGCCGGAAGTATTGTTAAATTTTTTTTGTTTGGTTGTTTCATGCTTGTAACAGACACGCATCCTTGGTAATATAGCGAAATGCATGTATTTATGTCGATATGACTGTCTTCTGACAGTCATTTTCAGGTCTCTTTTGCCAAGAACCGTGCGCGCCTCGTGGTAAAAATAGGCGAGACTCCGAATCTATAAAAGACGCGCGGCAGCAGCCCTGGATTTCCAGTACAACGTCAATGTCTCATGCATCCTGTGTGGCCGTTCTCATCTGTTAACACCCTGTTTACAACGGGCTTACGACCGAGTTGCGACCAAAAAATGGCCTCTGCTCGCCCTCACTCGCACTGGGGTTGCAAGCTGGTCTCTATGCAGTCTCCATAGTCTCCAAAACCATCTCTCAGTCTCCATAACTCTCCATCGGTCTCATAGAGGTTTGCGAGTGTATGGAACTGCTCAAAACACTCGCAAAGGGTGTGCGATCAGTGAAAACACAAGAGGGTATCACAATCGATTGTAATAAGCTCGCACAAGTCTCAACTCACTCTTAACTCGGTATTGCAGGTTGTAATAGACTTGCAAACAGCTGGGCATGCGGTTGCATCAATGATCGCAAATTTTTAGGAATTTTTCACTCGCAAACTATTGCGAGCATCATGGCGAGCTTAATGCGAGCCTATTGCAACCCCATAACGACCGACAAATGTACACGTTTTAAATGCGACCGAATTTGCGACTGCGCTGAGACCGCATGCACCATTAAAGGGATTGTAATCTGACCAATGGCGAGGCTTCCCACGACCGGTGACATCTTACGACCACACGTTGTCTATATAAACACAGGGCCACCGCTCTCTCCATCACTCGCCGACACCTTTCTATGAGTACACACTACGAGTACGAGTATTGCGAGTTTTAGTTTTCAGTCACGATTCGGTCGCAACTGAGGTTTGGTGTAACCGCAAATAAGCGATCAAAGTAGGGAACGGCCACGACCTGTGTGAGTGACCAAAATTTCACGATCGCGCTGGTCGTATCGGGGTCGTATCAGGGTTGCGGTTCGGTGTAAACAGGCCATAACACGATGCAACAGCACCGCTCACGCAGCCAGTGTGGCCCAGGCCTATTAGGCCTATTGTTTGTTTTATTCTGGATTTAAACGTTCGGAAAAAAAAAATCCCATCAACGTATTTTGCGGGAATACGCCATTAATTACAGAGCCCAGCCTATGAAAATAGCTTATTATGTTGATGATTAAAGAGTATCAGGGCAGTACTTTTCCGTATCTCTCCCTCTGGGCATGACGCACCTGACATGTCATTCAAAGTCATTCAACATTTGTACAATGAAGGTCGATAACACGTTGTACTGTTCTCCATAATCAACTAGCAGATTTAGAAAACTATTTCTTTTTTTTATTTAAAAATAATAAAGAGGTATATTTACCCATTGGCAGTGGCGGCTCGTGAACTAGCAACAGGGGAAGCTCAAAAAATCTCTTGTAATTAATGATTGGTCATGACCTGTTTACAATCATTCATTTAAATTACCATAACAGAAACTCCGAAAACTCTCAACATTATCAGGTGTGGCCAGTTTTCATTAATAACGCATACCTGTCAACTCTTTAAGTAGCATATTTACGCTCCTTTGCTGTAGTCAGCAATTATTCAATCAACACATATGTAAGAGATTCTTGCGCGGAATTGAAGTCCTTGTCCATGGAGGGGTTGGAAGCAATGGAATTGCATAAAGATGTTTTAAATAATATTATTTCATTTAAACGACCATGGAACACATGCATTGCTTCCAACCTCCTGAATAAAGAAAAGCGTGTGAAGTCGGGAGTCATAATCGGTATGCATTGTAAATGAAAACTGGCCACATCTGATAATGTTGAGAGTTATTGGAGTTTCAGAATTGGTCATTTAAATGAATGATTGAAAGCAGGTCATGACCAATCATTAATTATAATGGATTGTTTGAGCTTCCCCTATTGCCAATTCACGAGCCGCCACTGCTTATTGGTAAAGGGAATAAAAAAAAAAATTTTTTAAAAAGCTGGATACAGTGGAAAAACAAATGTACGGCACCTCAGCCAGCCTGAATTGTCTGGACTGCTGCTTTTACGGTCGTTTGGCGCCTGTACGAATTGTTTCGGCCTCGAATAGTGTAAATTAGATTGCTTTTGAAAGCACATTCCACATCCTGATACTCTGCCCCTACCCCGAAAGAGCCTTGAAATGATCAAGACCAATTCAGAAGGATTTTCTGTATATTTTAAGAGCCATTCCGTGAGAAAATGACACTTTTTGAAGAAGTTGAGGAGTTGACCCCCCTGGAACTGAGTGAAACTTTGCACATATGGCAGATATGATAGTCTCACGGAAAAAGCCAAATTTGTAGGCCCGTATCTCAATTATTCTGCCAGTGGCGCCACCTGGAAGCCACTAAAGTGGCTCAGTTTTGCTTTTGACACCACATTTTACATCAATTATTATGACTTAAGGGTGCACAGTACCAGATGTGTTATACTTTTATCATGACCTGTGACACTTCAAGTCTGGATAGACATTAGCACCAAATCAGCGCCAAGCTGGGTAACTGTTATTGAGCCGGAATTATTAGAGAAATCACAGTAGAAATTGATAATGGGAATAAAATAATATCCCAGACATATACCAATCTAGAATGCTTTATCATGTGAATACTCACAACAAGACTATCATTTTCAGTGAATAGTACCTTGGTATCTTGCTGGGTTAGTGTAATGGACGGCCGGAAAGATGCTCGAAATTGATTTTGGTGCATGTTTGCAGTATATTTTCTCAGTAACCCAGATATGTACTGTGAGGGTAAATGCTGTTTGTAGTGCTTTTGGAACTCTATTTTCTGGAATATGAAGCATTTCTTCAGTAGTATCTACACTTCCAAGCTAGACGGAGCCAAAGTTGGAGGAAAACTCAAAACGGACCATTTCATAGCAGATTGTGCCTGTGTTTATGCAGCATTATTTTGTTTACCCAGCAAGATAGAGATCTGAAATTCTCTGAATACATAGTTTGTTTGGGGTACATTACAGCATTAGTAAAATCTCAATGGCAGTATTTTCAGTGCAAATAATACTAAACATCAAAATTCGGAAGAATTCGCCTCCAGGGGGCACTGTAGGCTGGATGGAGGTACTGACCCATAGACTGTATAAAAAGATAGACGCAGCACCCTGGTCTGAAAAAAGAAGCCCATGCGGAAATACCGTAAAATGGCATTCTATTTAATGGAGAGCAGATGGTGACGTCGGTGGTTGCAGAAAGAAGTTCAATACTATAGAAGTCTGAGAAAATGACCCTACTTTCCCACATGATTTTTCATTTAAATAATGATTTTTCATATTATTTTATGGTAGCTATAGCAAGTTTCAAGTCTCCTTCGATATATCATGATGTTCATTTTTGTAAATTATGGTCCCAAGTAGACTAGAATAAAGGATAAAGCCAGAATATGCTTTAGGGGCGTGGCTATCCTCTGGTCCTCGTCCGATACGGTCAGATCCACCTCTCACGTCCCTCCCCGGATCTTGATTCTCGCTCTCGTCCAATAGAAATCACATTCGGTTTCAAAATGACAACAAGGCGCAATTCAAATTGACAAAATCGAGGCTTCCTTTATGGTATTCTGAAACCAATGGGTGACGTCACGGTTGCTTCGTCCATCTTTTTATACAGTCTATGTAGTGACCATCCCCAGCAATGTACCAAAGAAATTTCTTTTGAATTGTGATACACACAGCTAGTTTTCTCAGAAAGTGAAGAGTTTAGCTTGGTACTATGCTGGGTAGATAGCTTTCTGACTAAAGGTGGCGTCTAAAGAGCTAATGTTCTGCCGACCTAATATTCCACATTCCCAGACATATACCAATGTTCTGTCTTTTTAAATATATGAAGTACATGCACAGTTATACATAAAATTTGTAATCCCTTTGGTATAAAGCTCGTTTGGTGGTGGTGATTGTGAGCGTTACAAACACACAATACATGTACTATTACCAAGTACGGGTACAGTGCAGTCAGAAATGTACAGCACGTTATAAAACTTAACCAGTCCAAAATTTTTAAATGGCAAGAAAAAAAACTAATGCAAATGGCGTACCACCATAAGCACTATGCAGACATGCATCCACAGTATACGTACACTTGTATAAAAATACAGTCCATAATTTGAAATCTGAAAAAGAATCTGAGTCACACAACCATGTACATGAAGATAGAATGTACAGTGCAAAAGTTAAAACTGTTTTATACTTTTCATGTTATCCAAAGTGAAATGACGTTAACACAGCATGTGACTAGGTCTATCCCTCAGTCTGTTTTTGGAATTGGACTGTGGGTTGGTGGCACCTGGTGGTGCGCGCCAGAGGTGCTCCTTGGCCTTGGCCCTGAGCAGCTATCCAAGGCCTTCTTCGTTCGATCCGGGTCGATGTTACCCCTGGAGCCAGTCGAGCCTGAGGCAAGCCCTATTACACTGCATCCTGGGTCTCTACAGGGCTGCTTACAGGCCATTGATAGTGAGCCTGTCTGTCTCTGAATTAAATAGCGGGCTGCAGCCTATATGGCACAATAGTTGTGTCAACACCCACGGCTTGGTACGCACAGGAAATGGGAAGTCTGTAAAAGAAACCCCGCCCTCCCAACCAGCAGGCATCCCGTAGGCCAGGCATCATGGGCTGGTGTTAAGAATGAAGGCATGCAAGTTACCACTACAAATGAACTGCCCTTTTCTTGGCAGGGTGCTGCTTGCTTGCTAGGACCTCTGTGCCCTTTATCAGGATAACCTCTCACTAGACGCGACTGCTGTGCCCTTTTTCATACCCAAGCTCCATACCTTAGGGAAATCCTAGAATTAACACTGAAGCCTGCTCTCCAGTTCTAATAGTAAAGTAAAAATGCAGAGAATTTGCTATTTTCTGAAACTCTCCAACACTACAAAACTGTACACTGTACTGACTACTGGTAAAAGTCTTGCATGTTGACACAATGTTACAATCACCACCAATATTCTTTTCCAATTTACAACCAACCCAGCTTTATACCAAAGAGATTACAAATTTTATGTATAACTGTGCATGTACTTTATATATGTCAAAAGACATAACTTTGGTATATGTGTGGGAATATAGAATATTAGGTCAGTAGAACATTAGCTCTTTAGAGCACCACCTTTGGTCAGATAGCTGTCCATCCAGAATAGTACAAAGCTAAACTCTTCATTTACAGAGAAAACTAGCTGTGTGCATCCCAATTCAAAAATAATTTATTTGGCACATTGCTGGGGATAGCCAGTATTTGCATCCAGCTTACAGCACCCTGGGGCAAAATTTTCCAACGTTTGATGATGAATATGAGTCACAATCAGCTAAGGTGAAATATGGCAAATCATTAATACCATCACATGATAAATTATTCCCTATTTGAGTTAATCAGTAAATTCTGTTCGGTGGTTATTTTTGAAGTGGGGTTGTATGAGCTACAAATTGCCACTACGTACATTGTAGAAAAATTGAAAACTTATGCATTAAGAATACAATAATGGCCTGGATAAAAGTAACAAAATTTAAGGATATTCAAAAAGATTTACTATTTCTGACATTGATTTCATTGGATAGGAAATTTGAACCAGCTTTAAATGATAATACTTTTAAAAATTGGGCAAGTAGAGGTTTAATTTGATACAGTCAGATAGTTAGAGACAAAGGAATAGAAACTTTTGAAATCAAAATTATTCAACTTATCAAGTACCCACTTTTTAAAATATTTACAAATGAGAACTTATATTGTAAAAGAAATAGGTCTAAATAAAACAGTGAAGGAAATACATCCTTTAAAGGTAATATAAAAAATGCACTGGGTCAGATTTACCGCATTTTGGAAGAGAAAAGAGAAAAGAGAAAAGTCAGGAAATTATGGCAATTAGTTTGGAGAAGGAACTGAATTTAACTATATCCTTAGAAATAGGGAGGGAAATGAGTAATAATACATGGAAAACTACTAGTTCATTATTATGGAGAGAATATTCTTGGAAATTCAAATGAAGCTTAGCGAAAGTTCAGTCAGGAAGACTCTCGCGCTTTTAAACTCCATTTATTTTATTTTCATTCACTCGCATGCTCGCCCATAAACCTCTGCCTCTGTGGCCGTCAATTGAGCAGTCAGCTGGTGTATCAGCTGATCTCTTCTATCCAACCGTGGCACACCACAGTCGCATCGCTAGCCAATCGTTATGTTGCTGTCTTTTTAAAAAAGTATCATTTTCTCTGCTCTAGTTCGTTCATGCTGCCGTTCGCCGAGATTAGCTCCGCTCTTGCAATTGGGGCGGCATGGCTCAGGAGGTAGAGTGGCTAGGCTAGGAATCAGAAGGTTCCTGGTTCAGTCTCCGGCTCCTCTCCTCCAGAGAACATGTCGAAGTGTCCTTGAGCAAGACACTGAACCCCACACTGCTCCTGATGTGCAGGTTTGCGCCTTAGATGGCAGCCTCCGCCATCAGGGTGAATGAGAGGCATAATTGTAAAGCGCTTTGTGTCATCTGACTAGAAAAGCGCTGTATAAATGCAATCCATTTACCATCTAAGCTCGCCTCCATTTCTCGCGTACGCACTGGCTGCATCATCCAGACCATGTTTCAGCCGCCCCTACGCGCGTTAACTCCGGTGCCAGCTTCCCAGCCTTCTGCTTCAGCGCGAGCCCCTTTTGCCACAGGCTGATCGCCTCCATGCCTCGCTGCTTTGCTGCAGTAATTCATGCTAATAGAGCCCCGACCATGTATCGAGAGCTGTACATGTTCATACTTTCAGTAGCTCATTATTCCAGCGTTAAAAAATCCTTTTCTTTTATTGGTCTTAAGTAATGTTCTGTTTTCTGAGATGCTGAATTTTGGGTTTTCATTGGCTGTCGGTTGTGATCATTGGAGTTGGAAGAGGTGGACACTTGAAATGGTTGGTCTGCGTGTTGTGAATCCGTATAGTATGAGTTTCGCTTTTGAGTCGAGTTACTGGGATTAATCAGCTTTCTTTTTGACGATGTTCTGGTTTGCTGAGATGCTCCGGTACAACACCAGAAAATAACCTGTACGGAGGCTGACGGGTCAAGTTTCAAAAGAACATGGACACATTCGGCTAAAAATGGCCTGCGCAGATTTACCCACGATCAGTTTTATTACGAAATGGGCCAATCAAAGTAAAAAAAAAAAAAAAATGCTCATTGTTGTATGTAAATGAGGCCTGGTGTTCATTCAGTGCGCCGTCGATTTAAAATGTCAAGGCTTATATCGGCGGATTCCATGGATTTCCTCTTTCATTTGATGTATCGTTGGTATACATGGCACAGATCCAGTGGAAATGCTTGCGATAGAGCTCTAATATTATGTTATCCTATGTTTTGCTAGATGCTTATGTACTTGATTGGTGCTTGAATTGTGTTCGGTTTAGGAAACTGTCATAATGAGTTTTATCAGAATTCATCCCTTGAGCGTATGCCGAACGAAGACGTTGCTATTAGGAAACGTGCTGCATTTATTATGCATATTAATTGCCCTTGGTCTGGGGGGCGCATGGTCATGAGAGGTTGCTATTGTTTCGAATGTATCTTTTCGACTGATTCGTGTATTTCCCCAAAGTCACGCGCCCAATTCCCATCTACTGTGTTCGGCCTCGTCTGTGCCTAAACTGCATGACGTCATATCCCTGGATGAGGGCCGCCCATTTGAAATTCTGGTCAAGACTAACGACTCATTGGATTGGCATGACGTTTTTCTATAATGTGGTTTGTTCCTCCAATTCTCTTCAGTTTTTGCCGATGCTGCCCTTCCGTTGGGTTCGGTGGTTATTTTCAAGGTCAGTGGTTCACATGTATATGGCCTCTGTCTTTGCCTAAGCTTTAATCCTCAGCACTGCACGAAAATTAACCATTGTTGCATTTGGAGCATGTTCTGGCATCGCAAACATATCGCAGTCAAGCATCATTGTCAAAAGTCAGGGCGGCACAGTGGTTAGCACAGCTGCCTCCCAGCAAGAAGGTTGTGGGTTTGAGTCTAGCTTGGGGCATTTCCATGTGGAGTTTGCATGTTCTCCCCGTGTTTGCGCGGGTTTCCTCTAGGTACTCCAGTCTCCTCTCTAGGTTTAGCTTCCCCTTCCGCCTTATTTAGATTTCGCTAGGTTCTACATCTCTCTGCTCTAAAACTGCATGATTTTGCTGGAGGATGTTTTGCGTTTCTCTGCTTTTGCCACTAAAACCCGTTTCAGTCAGTGCCGTCGGCGCATCTATTTCAATTATTTGTATATTTGTAATTGTAATATGTCTGTCTGTCTGTCCGCTTGCATAACTCAACAACCGCTGATCAGATCGTCTTGGAGTTTTTACAGTCAAATCAAGTCAAGTTGGTTTTTATCTGTATTCCTCGCATGCAGGGGTCTGCTGGCTATCATCACCAAAAAAAAAAAAAAATGCAGGGCTTTGCAGCCCCTAGCCATTGCTGGCTATCATTACCAAAAAAAAAAAAATAAAAATGCAGGGCTCTGCACCCCTAGCCATTGCTGGCTAGTCATCATCATTACTAAAAAAAAAAAAATGCAGGGCTTTGCAATCCCCTAGCCATTGCTGGCTATCAAAAAAAAAAAAAATGCAGGGCTTTGCAGCCCCTAGCCATTTATTTATTTATTTATTAACACCTCCTAAAAGGAGAACACTACACAGACCATAGAAAAAATACAATCAAAGTTAAAATACAGTTACACTCAGTTATAAAATTACAAATTTAAAATACATGCAACACCATGGTACAGATGGAAGTTTAATATCTAATTCATTTAACCTCCTTAAAAACTCAGTTATTTATTCCAATGAGCAGATAAATTGGGATATATAACATCCATACAGCTCTCACCAACACAGAGTGCCTTTAAAAGATTTAACAAGGAGAGACGCAAGCATATGATCACTTGATTTGATCTTATTAAAACTGTGAATTAATAAGCATTTTCAGGGAGTCCACAACTCCATCCTCCCGGCTAGGCTGGTTAATTTTGGCCCACTTAGCACCAAGGGCCGTCAACTGGGTTAAAACCGCAGGAGAGACACCTGTCAAGCAGACTACCTGGAACTCTCTCACCTGTCGATAAAAACTTTGCTAATAAAAATGAATTCAAATCTCGAGCTGGTGAAAAGTATTTAAAAATGCTCCCATACAATTGGTAAACGTGCTTGCCAACTTGTTGCTTCGACCGATCAACGCCCAAGGCTAATAATAATTTACTGTGATGGGACCTCTTATTAAAACCACAAACTCGCTTCATCACATTACCCTGAAAGGAATTCAAACATTTACAATCTAAACTATTTATATTAACACATTCCATGCAATACAACATCGTCGGAGCCACCGCACTGGTGTAGAGAAAGGTTTTCAACTAGTTGACAAACCTGGAAAAATAAAACCCTTAGACGCCAAACCAAATGCAGCTTTCCTGGCTGCGCCAATTCTTCCAACACATGCTGTGACGCTTTTCAAGTTGAACTAAAGGTTACTCCCAGTATCTGGATATTCTCTGTTACAGTCAGAATATCCTGTCCCAACCTCCAGACTGGCACAATAACAAACCTATTTCCACCATATATCATATACTTTGATTCCTTCAAACCAAAGCAAAACCGCCACTGAGAGGCATAAACTGAACAGACATCAATCAGCTGCTGTAAACCAGGGACAGTAAGTGCAAAAATGGTGACATCATCTGCATATGCACAGCAATTAAAAATATCATTCCCAATATGCACACCAGCATCAAATGCCATTAGATGTTTCAGCATATCGTCAATAAACATATTGAACAATACTGGAGATAAGACACTCCCTTGCCGAATACCCCTAGTAATGTCGAACATTGAACTATACCTCCTACCAACTCTAACCGTTGCACACGAGCATCTATATAATTCAAGCAAAAATAACCAGTGTGATAATGATAATCTATTCCTTAGTTTGTAAAACAAACCATCGTGCCAAACTTTGTCGAAACACTTTTCAGCGTCAAGACTGCACGTGAATACTGGTGAGCCATTATAATTAGAACACAGAAAAACATCGTTCAGAAAAGCACAGGCTTGTGCCGTCCCCATACCCTGTCAAAAACCAAACTGAACTTCTGAGACATCATCTTCCGGCTTGATGTACAGTTCTAAAAGTTTCAGCCATTGCTGGCTATCATTACCAAAAAAAAAAAAAAATGCAGAGCTTTGCAGCCCCTAGCCATTGCTTGCTAATGTTTGGATTGTATAGTTCTTTAGACCAAATTCGTGTTCCATCCATGCTCATCATGTTTTCCTCTCTCAGCAGCCCGTGCTTCTCGGTCATTATGATGTTCCTGCTTGGTGAGTATTCCTTCCTTTCTTTGGGGGATTCATCAGGCTGCATTTTCGGGGGGCTTCCGCCCCCTATTTTTGGGGGATTTTCCAGCTGCTGCTCTGAGCCGTGCTCCTGCTCTACGAGTCTTCCCGAAGAGTCCAAGCGCCAAAGACTTGTCTGATTTTAAGCATGTTAATTCTGACTGCTGTCTTCCTGCTGTCTTGATCCTCTCATCCCTAATTTACCATCAATTAATTAGCCAGCCAGCGGAGGATGGGCTTCCCCACTATAGTCGGGTTCCCCCTGAGATTTCTTCTCACTGAGGAGTTTTTTCTCACCACTGTTCGAGGATTTTTCTCCCTACAGGGAGTTTTTTGCCTGCTATTTGGGGATTAGGGATTAATCTGGGCTCTGCCCTTTTCTCTCTGTAAAGCGTCTTTGTCAAAGCCTGTCTATGAAAAGCGCTATATAAATAAAATTGAATTGAATTGAATTGAATTCTACTTATGCTCAGCGCATAATAAATTTTTCCTTATTTCACTCGAGTCTCTCCTGATTGAACTATGATTTTTTATAACACCGGTCATTTAAGCGAAATATTCAAAAGCAGTTACGTCAAATTGTTGGCGAAGTTGTGGGGAGGTAGAAGCTAACCATACTCATATATTTTTCTCCTGTCCAGCTCTGCAGCAATACTGCACTGAAATATGTGAAGCTATTGACAGCATATGCCAGTGTTCTCTCCTTTTGGGGCCTGAGCAATTGTTACTTGGAAGAAAGCCACCGCTGCTCTCTCAAGAAACTGATAGGTATCTTTTTAGAATTTTAAGAGTTGCAGCACTTAAGCAGATAACAAAAAATTGGTTGTAGTCAATGGTTCCTCAAGTAAGTACGTAGTAAATGGAAAGGTACAATTAATGAAATTTATAAAATGGAGATAAGAACAGAGATAAGACACTCCCTGAGCCAAACCTAGATATTTTTGGGTATACAGAGGTATTAATAAGTATATGTATTAGTTATTAATATTTGTTGTTTATTTTCGTGGTTCTTTTTAGGCTATTATTAGTATATCCTTTTTTTTCTCTTTCTTTTCTGTCTTACTTTGGGATAAGTGGGTGGGGTGGGAGATACACAGTATATACAGTATACAGTACACAGTATATGTAGTAGTTTATTTTTTTGCCCTTTTCTGTCTCCCCTCCAGCTGGTCTCAGAACTAATCGCTGTGAGGGATCTGTTCTCATGTCAATAAATAAAGATTATCAAAAAAAGAAATAAAGAGGTAAGGCAGCGCTTCAGCCAAACAGGCCTTCAGCCTCACCAGCTGACCACGGCATTTTGCACGGCGGTGATGGCGCTTACGCTGGGGAAGTAGAGCCGGGGCGCGGCAGCGGTAAGTTCACCGATGGAGGTGGGGGCAACGTTTTATGTCCACCATGATCAAACTTCACTAGATCTTTGGCAGGAAGTTGAAGATCCAGCAGTGTTTGGCGATCGTACACCAGTCGAGAGTTGACATTTTGAGTAACAAGTGACACAAACAGCACAAACACACACAGCGTTGGCAGTGATACCACTGGAAATGAATAACCATTCCAGCTCGGCTGACGCCCCTAGGCTCCCGGTCGATTAGGAGTGGCCAAATGAACTTTTTGGTATATTCTGAAAAAGAAACAAAGCACTGCTTAGTTTGGGAATACAAAAGGCCAGGGGGACCGAGGTGGATGATGGAAGAGTTCTTTCCCTGGTTCAGACGAGCCCAATTTCCTGTGAGGCAGACTGCCCGCTTACCCATGTTCCCCTCAGGTAGATCCCCACGCTTGCATAAGTTTCCCTGATGCAGAAGCCCAAGCTACACACCACCTGCAGTCACCGTGAGCACTCCAAGGCCCCCGCTACATCTCTGAGTCAGAAAAAGTTGAGAGGTGCTCATAAATTTTAATTAAAACCACACACTTTAATTTGTAAATTATCTTTGACGTGAATTATGCCGCAAATAATACAACAGCACATTCCTTGACATTTCAACACATGAATTTTATTCTTTCAAAAATAAAACTCATTTAAATTTTCATTTTTGCAAAACATTTCTAAAAGTCAGGAAAGTATTTTGCAAAAATGAAAATTTAAATGAATTTAAATAAAATTTGAATCTAAACTTTTAGTGACTGAAAACACCAAGGGATTAAGTGTCTAAGGTGTAATTTTGTCCGGAAACTGAATTACCTTCAACTTCTGTGACGTCATTTGTCTGCTTAGTTGTAAATATAATTGCGGAATTTGCAGCTTCAAATTTTTCAGAAATAACTTTTTTTTTGGCAGGCAAACAATGCTCTCTGCTGTCAAAGCTGAGAAGTACATGAGCTGGTTTTTCTCAGAATCAAGAAATGACTTACCAAACACATAAGGACAAATCATAATAAATTGGGAACAGTAGATACATAGTGATGTCATGCTGTAATTCTGAGGAAAACATCAATCTTTATTCAAAAATACAAATATCAACAGTGTGAATTTGATTTCTTAGTTGCCATTAATTACAAGATGCTTTTATCAACCGTAACTAAGAGTTTATTAGACTCAGAAGGACCAATCCCCGCTGGATTAATAGGTGCTTGAGGTCCTTGATCAGAAGTACAGGTCTTACAGCAGTCACAATGGAGCCTGAGATTGTGAATCTCACCCACATCCCGTCTGTAAAGGGGTGATCCGAGCTGCTCTTAAATGAAAAGAAGGATGCCTGCACACGGACATGCTCGCTACATACCTTTAGTGAAGACAGCCTTTCCATCCCAGTGGACTACAATCTGATCTATCCAGCTTATCTAGAGCCGCACCTCTCATATATGGGTCACTCCATACTAAACTGTACAATTCACTGTGTTGTATAACAATGGTGAATTAAATTTTTTCAAAGAGAATTACATGATTTGCATTGTTCATATTTATTCCCTCCCGGATTGAAGATATACAGAAGAAAAGAACAGAGTCATCGGTCCAACAACACAGCAGAAAAAGTGGTGTCCTGATGTCAGCCAAGGCATTGTGAAAGCCATATTTTTTTACAAAATTTGGCAGCCAACTTCATGAAATGCTCATGACATGTCTGTTGATACCTTGAAAGAAAGTGAAATGAAATATTGCAGAGAAATACCCATAATAAGGGTTTCAATTGTCTGCACTAAATTATCGGGACTCGTCTGATCAGAAATGCAATTTGAAATGAACGTCGTGGGCGAAACCAGTCGCGTACTCATGTGTTAGGTCCAGACCTGTGGGTTAATATGCATAATATATGCAAATGGCGTAAAAATGACCTTGGCAAACTAAGGTACTCACTTCCTGCATCAAAATTTCACAAGGCGTCAGACAATCACATATTCCGTGCTTTAAAAAATAATGATTGAAAAAAGAAAATTTTTCCGTGTCCTAATATCGTGTTACGGCCATAACAGCACAAAGAAATATGCGTAGATCGTGTCCTGTGCATATACTGTATAAAAAGATGGACGCAGCCCGGTATAAAAAGAGAGGCCCATGCGGAAATCTCAAAAAATTGCATT
The DNA here is from genome assembly GCA_029692085.1 of Gymnothorax javanicus. Taxonomy (NCBI): domain Eukaryota; kingdom Metazoa; phylum Chordata; class Actinopteri; order Anguilliformes; family Muraenidae; genus Gymnothorax; species Gymnothorax javanicus. The sequence goes on along the minus strand of CM056206.1, from coordinate 2,325,269 downwards.
ATATTTAATGGCCAGCAGATGGCGACGTCGGTGGTTGCAGAAAGAAGTTCAATGCTACTAAAGCCTATGAGAAAATGACCCTACTTTGCTACCTGATTTATTATTTCATTTTTATTCTTTGAAATGCCTTCTTGTGAATAAAATAATATATTCCTTTGGTGATTTAGAGCAACAGGTAACCAGTTCCAAAATTTTAACAATGCTTTGCACTGAAGCCAGGTGAACGGAATACAAACATTGAGGACAATAGACATGAAAAACATTGACTGGCCATAATTGTCCATAAATGTTACTGATAGACTGAGGCCATTTATCATACAAAAGAATTAACTTTGAAATGTATCTGATTTTCAGGAATTCAATATCTGTTTTGTGTCCTCGTTACACCCACAATGCCTGCCACCTTAGCACATTATGGGGTCACTGAAATGAAGTGATCACTTGGCTTATCTTCTTGCTTGCTTCTTTGTGATGCCCATAGATGGGGTTTGATCACTGCAATGAAATACTTTGGAAAAGGTGTATTTGTATTTTCATCACCATTGTAACACATTTGTACAGTTTAGCATGGAATGTCCCACATATTCAATGCCCTCCACAAATATTGGCACCCTGATAAGGCTATGAAAAAATGTGGATGCTGTTAGTCAGTCCGCTGAACATCTTATTCAAAATATTAACCAAAATGTAACCTTGAATTAAGAGAATATTAGGGAAGGAAAAAATTAATTTTATCTGCAAATAAATTTTTTTTTCCCAGAAAATGAGCAACAATTATTTGCATCCCAAGAAAATCTTTTGAGAAAAATCAAATTGAAGTAAAACCTCATTTCCACAAAAGTTGGGATGCTGTGTAAAATGTAAATTAAACTGAACGCAATGATTTCCAAATCAATTAAAACCCTGCATTTAATTGAAAATAGGACAAAGACATATCAAATGTTGAAACTGTTGAATGTATTGTTTTTTGAAAAATATCTGCTCATTTTGAATTTGATGACAGCAACGTGTTCTAAAAAATGTTGGGACGGGACAATAAAAGACTGGAAAAGTTGCATGATGCTAAAAAACTGGCAGACAACTGGCAGAACATCTCACAGCTAATTAGATTATTAAGCAACAGGTCAGCAAAATGATTTGGTGTAAAAAGTTTTTCATAAGTAAATTGGGTGAGGGGGCTAAACCAGTCTATGACAGACTGCATGGAGAAATAGTTCAACAATTTAAGAAAATGTCTTCAACATAAAATTGCAAAGAATTTGGAGATTTTATCCCTATGTTATACAGGGAGTTCCCGGTAACGTAGGTTAATGTACAGGACCACTCCCAATGTGCCTTCCTATTCATCCTTACGCCTATATATATACCTCCTACATTCCCACAATCCCCGCTTGTCTCGTTTCTACGTCCCTCCCACCCTTCCCCTCTCCAAGAAGGAAGCAAGAAACAGCCACCACCTGGGACCCCGGGGGGCTTGGGAGCCACACCGACTCCTACGAGAGACGTGAGCCCCACCCTGAGTCTCGCCACCCGGGGGGCGCCAAACGTTCGCACAATCACAGACCAAGTCCAACATCACACCTGCCCCGATCTCCTATCCGCCCAATCTCCTATCCGCAATCCCACCCAATACTCTCCTCCGCTTTGGGAGTGGTCCAGAATTTATTAAAAGATTCCGTGAATCCAGAAAAATCTTTGTACGTATGGGACAAGGCCAAAATCCAATTCTGAATGGCTGTGATTTTCAGGTCCTCAGGCAGCACTCCATTAAGAACAGACAGGATCCTGTAGTGGAAATCACCGTATGGACTCAGGAACACCTCCATCAGCAAACACAGTTTGTCTCTGCATCCACAAATGTAAGTTAAAACTCTGCCATGTAGAGATTAAATCATACATAAAATGATCCATATACACTGCCCTCTTCTCTGGGCTGAGATCATTTTAAATATATTGAGGTGAAGTGGAAAACTGTCCTGTGGTTTGACTTATCAAAATGTGAAATTCTTTTCGAAAAGCATGGATGCCACATCCTCTGGGCTAAAGAGGAGAGGGGCCATCTGGCTTATTATAAGCAAGAAATTCACAAGCCAGCATCCATGATAGTACAGGGGTGCATTAGTGCACATGACATGGGTAACTTGCGCATTTGTGAGGACTCCATTAATGGTGAACAATATATACAGGTTTTGGTGCAACATTTACTCCCATCCAGACGCCTTTTTTAAGGGAAGGTCTTGCTCATTTCAGCAACACCACGCCAAACACCATACTCTGCACGTATTACAACAACATGGCTGTGTAGTTAGAGTCTGGGTACACAGTCCAGACCTGTCACCCACTGACAATATTTGGCACATTATGACATGAAAAATATGTCAAAGAAGGCTGCAAATTATTGAGCAGCTGAAATCCGACATACAACAGGAAGAATGGGAAAATGGTTTGCTTTCAGAACTACAGAAGTTAGTCACGTCACTTCCCAAACGCTTACAGAGTGTTGATTGAAGAAGATGTGATGCTACACAGTGGTAAACATGCCCCTCTGCCAACTTTTTTGAATGGTGTTGCTGGCGTCAAATTGAAAATGAGCATATATTTTCCAAAGAACAATAAAATGTCTCAGTTTTAACATCTGATATATTATCCTTGTACTATTTTCGAATAAATACAAAGTTCAAAAGATTTGAAAATCATTGCATTGTTTTTATTTACATTTTACACAGTGTTCCAACTTTTTTGGAAATGGGGTTGTACATTCCCATCAATAATTTATTTTTCTATGTTTAGCAGATTCAGAAAACTTAAATGGTCATTCATAACCTTGTCTTTCCCTGATGTATAAGGATGAGGCAGTACTTAGGCCAATTTCCCTTTGTCCATCACCATCACTATGGTTGAGACAGAAAAAAAAGCACTGGCATGTGAAAGAAAGTTGTTGAGATATGCAAATGTGGAAATGGATGAAATAAAATAGCTAAAAAGTTGAAAATACCTATTTTGACTATCTAGGTGGTAAATTATGAGGGGTGGAAGTAACAAAAATTAATTGATAAAAATGGAGGTGATGAAAACGCATGTGAATTGGAAAAATAGAGTCATAAATTATTAAGTGAATTGAAAAATAGAGTGATACATTGTCAATTGATTTGATAAACTTCATTCTACTATTCATCATTTACCACACCTAACTGACATTTACCGTTTACAGCAAGAAATTTTGTTACTTCCGCCCATACCTAACTGACATTTATTGTTTACAGCAAGCAATTTTTGTTACTTCCGCCCATACCTAACTGACATTTATCGTTTACAGCAAGGAATTTTTGTTACTTCTGCCCATACTTAACTGACATTTATCGTTTACAGCAAGGAATTTTTGTTACTTCCGACCAAATGACGAATCAAAAACCGCGCCCACTGATGTTTTTGGCTCTCAACTTGCAGGCCTTAATACGCGTCAATTTGCGTCATGATTACGCCGGGTAGGCTACAGTTTGGGCGTATTCGAATCCCCAACACCAGTCAACACCAGTGCGAGGTGCGGGGTTTTTCGTTCTGAACACGGAAGTGCGAGTTCGGGTGTTCTCCAGGCTCCAACTCAAGCTAGCCCATGGGGCTGCGTATGATGCAGAATAAAATTGAACTGAATTGAATTATTGCGATACCGACGGTTTTTACAAAATTTCAGCAAGATCAACCCTAGTAACCGGGCCTGAAAGTCACTTCATGCTTCTATACATAGTTAATGGCCACTGAAACTACTCATTCTCGTGAATAGAGGGCTATTAACCAGATTTATCGGTGAAATTGATGAAAATTTCACATACGTATCTCCGGCGTCCGCCATCTTTGTTCTTGACAACACTCGTTCCACTCTCCAAAAAGTGGGGAGTGACAAGAACGCGTTCTCGTGGTTGGTTCTCGGCTGTTTGGAACTTCGTTCTCGTGTCGAGTCAACCCGAGTGTCGCCAAGAACAGGGATTCGAATACGCCCTGTGTACAGTCTGATGCTGCATTCGGTAGCACTCGTAAACACGAGTCGTGTTGTGAATTTAAGTCGAAGGTACGAGGAAGGGTCATTCGGACAGTGAGCTCGGTAACGCGTCCCACGAGCCGTGTTTTCGAGACACGACTGGTGAATTCCGTTCTTTTGACCTCACGACCTCACTGTCCAAATGATCCTTCCTCGTACTTTCGACTACACGGCACGACTCGTGTTTACGAGTGTTAGCGAATGCAGCATTACTCGCTAGCGAGCTAGTTGGCTACCTAGCTAGCAATAGTACAGCTAGCGCGTCAATGTATTTAGCTACATAGCCAACTGGCTAGCGAGCTAAAAAGGCTGCAGTTAAGCTTTCAATATGTACACTGTCATACTCGTTAGCGAGCTAGTTGGCTTCTAGCTAGCAAGCCAAATTGATTTGAAATGTAATGTGTCATAGCTAAAAATTTGTGTCACATCTACATGAAAACTGGCTTTAGGATGTTAAAACATTGGCATGTTAGCTATAACATTATGGAATCGATGTTCTCTTTATCTTGCCAACTAGGTAGCCACCTAGCTCAGCAAGATTCCATTGTAAGAAAATCTATGGCCTTTTTAGCTAGCTAGCCAATGTATTTGTAGCTAAATACACTGGCGCTAGCTATGACACACAGTTCGATATTTTTTTGGCTTGCTAGACAGAAGCCAATTCAAAGTATGACAGTGCAAATTGAAAGTTTAATGCAGCCTTTTTTAGCTCGCCAGCCAGTTGGCTATGTAGCTAAATACATTGGCTCGCTTAACTATACTATTGCTAGCTAGGTAGCCAACTAGCTTGCTAGCGAGCAAGACTGTACACAAACTGAAGCCTTATTTTGTCGGCCTAATCATGACCCAAATTGACGCACATTAAGGCCTGCAAGTTGAGAGCCAAAAACATCAGCTGGTCAGTGGGCGTGGTTTTTGATTCGTCATTTGGGCGGAAGTAACAAAAATTGCTTGCTGTAAACGATAAATGTCAGTTAGGTATGGGCAGAAGTAACAAAAATTGCTTGCTGTAAACGATAAATGTCAGGTAGGTGTGGTAAATGATGAATAGTAGAATGAAGTTTATCAAATCAATTGACAATATATCTTTTTTTTCAATTCACTTAATAATTTATGATTCTATTTTTCAATTCACATGCGTTTTCATCACCTCCATTTTTATCAATTAATTTTTGTTACTTCCACCCCTCATGGTATGAGTAAATAAGAAATTTAAATAACAACCCCAATTCCAAAAAAGTTAGCACATTATGGAAAATGTATATTCCATTAACCCAATACTACAATGAAAACAGTAAAACAACATTTTATTTGATGATTTTACTTGAAAATACCATAGGCTATTGAAAATAAGCACTTATTTCAAATTTGATGACTTCAGCAGACTCCAAACATGTTGGTGCTGGGGTAAACTCGGAATAATAATGTTGTGACAAGTTAATGAGATGATGTGAGACAGGTGAGATAATGATGTCATAGTATAAATGGCGCTTCAACAATAGCAAAGAAGGGTCAAATGCCAACAATTTTGTCATGCTTATAATCCATCAAATTGATAAAAACCTTCCCCAGTGACAAATCGATAAAATTTTGTTACATTTCACACCCTGCACTGCGCAATATAATTTATACAGATGGAAACCATTTGCATCTTGGCGCGTAAAGGGTAAGGCTAAAGACCACCTCTGAACGTGCACGATCTCTAATCTCTCAGATGTCATCGTCTTAAAAACCGACTGTCTGGGATATTATGACATTAGCTAGGAAATACCTTGGTGTACACCAGTCAATACCATTTGCCACTGCATCCACAGATGCAATTTCAAAGCCGAGGCTATATATTAGCACAATCCAAAAGCACCGCTGATTTCTCTGGAGTTGCGGGCATCTGAGATGGACAAAATTCAATGTCCGTCCTAGTTTGGGGTGCGTCAGTGCACATGGCGAGGGTTACTTTTGTATTTGCAAGAGTACCATTAATGTAGAAAGGTATGTATGAATTTTTGAGCAACATACTCCGCAATCTAGATATTATCTGTTCCAGGGACATTCCTGCATTTTCCAGCAAGACAGCACCAAACCATATGCTGCACAATTTACAGGTGTATGGCCGGGTGATCGAAGAGTACAAGTGCTAGACTGGCCTGCCAGCAGTCCTGATCAATCTCCGACTGAGAATGCATGGCGCATTATGAAACAAAATGTACAGCAATGAGGGTCCCATCCATTTGCACAGCTGAGAACCTGCATAATGCAGGAATGGGGAAATTTTTGCTTTTTAGTCTTGACGAAGTGGTGTCTTCAGTGCCCAAATGCTTAATGAGTGTGATTAAAGGACATTGTTATGTTCCACAGTGGTAAGCAGTTGACTGTGCCGACTTTTGTGGAAACTGTTCCAGTCATCACATTGTATATTTTAAACAAGTAATCAAATTCACGTTAGAACATCAAATCATGTCATGATGAGCCGTTTTCTGTGTGCTGTAAAATATAAAAATGACAGCATCAACGTAGGTTCACTAGCAACCGATCTCGGTATCGTCCCAAAACGGAGAACCTGCCAGACTTCGTTCAGCGCTGGCTAGCAAATCGTGAGCCCAGCTGTTGCCGAATTACTCAGATATAACGGTACTCGATAGATAATGAAGCCACATACGTTAAGTGGCATGAAAACGAATTTTAACACACGGCTAAACCAGCTCAAGCGATGGCTGAAACGGCCTTGACTGTACTGGCAAGCTAAACTCTACTAGCAGAACGCCGAAATGTCAATAATGTACCTCTTACAATGCATTGCGAATAGCACTCTAATTCCCATTTGTTAATAATTGGTTAAGGTGACAGCCTTTCCGACTAAAAAATGAACAAATGCCAAATGCCGGTTAGAAAGAAGTGCCATCATGAAAAGTAAACAAATACTGTAGACAATGATTCGCCGAGCTATTTTAAGGCCAACTGCTAGAGTGACACGAGTTGGTAGATCATAAGTGCGTTTCATTGCTTGAAACGGCAGAAGTTAGACCTATGCAGTGTAATGAACTGAATATGACATAAATTACGCAACTAGTTACAGTCCCATAATAACATTATCACACAAGGTCGAGCCAGGAAAGTGATTTGTAAGCAAGCTCTCTTGACGTTAGCTCACTTCCATGTCTGAGAAAGTAGTGAGGAAGTCAGTCAACCAGCCGTACAATAATTGATCATCACAAGTTGACCTGGTCCACTTGTCATGAAAATCACCTAATCTAACAAGCTAGATTGGTAGGATATTAACGACAAAACTGATCAAGTTAGCTATGCTCTGGCTGGCTAGACCGGCTATGACATTAGCAAGCTATGTATCGAGCTAACGCACTGACTTTATTAAGTACGGAAGCTTATTTTAGTTAGCCTATGTGGGATTGGTTGCTCTGGCTACAGTCTGGTTGTTCGTGGCATCTCGAAAGGAACACGACCTTATATATTTTGAAATAATTGATATAATAATTCTTGCAAAAAATATCGATGAATCCAAAAGGCTCTTTTGATCGGCTAACGAGGAGAGATCAGTTGGAGCCGTTGTTGCCGTAACAATGGGATCTGTGCAGATCCTGACATGCAAATGTCAGACCGGCACATTCGTCTTCGTGTAATTAACTCAATCTTATAAAAATCACATATCGACGTTTTAGTCATGATACACGCATATAAATTAAAGACAGGTGATATTTGTATTATGAAAAAAAAATGTTATGATCTATGTGGTAGCCCGAGTGACCGTGTTGAATTGCGCGAAAGTGCGGCTGCTGAAACCCGCAGGTGATTCGCGCAGTGACTGATGGAGAACAGGCGAGGCTCTCAGGTTAGTGCGCGATGGCCGCTCATTCAGCTCTCTTTTTTCGGAGAAAACACCACATTTGCGTCCGGCGTTTCCGCCTGTGATGCAAAATTACTGCAACGGAATATTAGCGACGTCAGTAGAAGCGGGTACGATTTACACTAAATCGCGAACTGGCTAGTTTTTCAGTTTTAGACGCGCTGTGTTTCCCCCGTCCGGCGGAGGCCTGACTTCAAGCGGCGGGGTGGTAGTTTCGTTTGCCCGTCTCGCCCGTGCTGTAGCCGGCGGTGAGATGTGGACTAAGTGTCCGGAGTTTGGCGGTCTTCAGGGTGACTGATGACTAGCTAACGCGAATTTGTGTATATGAAAATTTCAGTCATTTATCTACGGTAAGTTGAGCTTAGAGTTGGTTTACAAAGTAATTCCATGGCAAGACAAGCTTAATTTGGAGTGCAATGTGAGAATCAATATTGGAATAAAAAAATCGCACGTATTTACCGGACCCGGGGCTCAGTTTAATGTATGGCGATGATGTAAATGTGTGTATTATATGTGTATAAACACACACACACGCACGAAGGTAATCAGCAATGTCATCATAGGCAAATGATCAGCGATTGGGATGTTACTGCTTTCTTAATTAGCCAGTAAACTAACATTACCGCTTACATCGCTCAGCTGAGTTAGTGGCTCAGATTAGCGTCTGTAGCGCTCAGGATGTGTTGTGGTTGGTTAGCTTGCTAACCTTTGACAAACTTTGTCCATCTTTAGTTATAATAATAATGTCATTTGGGTTCGCACGGTGGCTGTCGGGTGCCGGGCAGCCGCCTCACAGTAAGAACAGGCTAACGCTGCGGATTCCACATCTGAAGGAAACCTTGTAGCTAATGTCACCTGGCTAACGATCGGAGTTTGGCAACTCCGACTGGAGTGTGGAAAAGTGATCCGATGAACTGGCTTGGGTGTGGGTATGCTGCGATGCTTGTTATTGCATATGATTCATGATAAAAAGCTCATAAACAGAACTCAGTTGATGCCTTGTACATCAGAAATGATATGACAATTCAGGCACATTGGCTGTGCGCTCTCGTTTGGAGTCATTCTCAAGGACTGCAGCGTTTACTTCATACGAATAAGTGCTTTAAGTCAGCGCACCTTGCGCAGGTGTGATGTGCATGAAGCATGTGTGTGATTGTGTTTCATCACCAGGCTTACTTTGATTGGCGAGATATAACGCATTAAGTCCTGTTTGATCGCAACACGGTGTAATTGTTTGATTGTGATACGAAGAGTAATTTTGTGTCCTCTCCCACAGTGATAGTATGGATCCGGACAGTGGGGCCGACAGTCAGCGAGCTCTCAGTCTACAGTGGAAGAGCTACAAGCTCATTCAGGACCCCGCCATTCGCAGGGTCGCTCAGAAAGTCTACCGATACGATGGGGTGCACTTCAGCGTGCCCGTGAGTGCCTGACTTTGCGCGTCACTGTGCGTTCTTCTGCTGTTTTACTGCGCCCTTGCGGGTTTATTGAAGCACCCGCTAATTACTCTCACTTAAATTGTATAATGATTAATTCATTCGGTATTACTCACCTAAATCTGTCCTAATGTGCTGTCTTCTCCCTTGCCTTGTGTGTCATTGCAGTGAAAATGTGAAAATTCTACCTGCGATTTTGGGTTTCTGTAATAATTAACAAGTCACAGAGGGGAAAAAAAATCTGTTCACAAAACCACGTTGCACAGTTTTGATATGCCACCTGGCCAAAATTGGTACTCTATCACCTTTATCAGAACAGTGTCATAAGGAATGCACACCGTGATCTAAGCTAATGTTATGCAATGTTACGATATTTATTTCTGACCAGAGTTGCATTAATTTTTGGCTGAGATGTTTTATTGACAAAATAAAATGGGTTCAGTAATGTTTGGTGAGTCACACCACTCCATAAAGCCTTCTCCAACACGTCCCAAAGACTTAAAATAGGTCGCGGTCAGGACTCTGTGGGGGCCGAATGCATGTGTTTAAATGATTCCTTGTGCTCGCTTAAACCACTCTTTCACAATTTGAGCCGGACGAATCTTGACTTTGATGTCCTGGAATATGCCTGCGCCTTCAGGGATTGAAAAATAAATTGATGGGAGAACCTGCTCATTCAGGACTTTCAGGTAGTCTACTGAGTTCACTTTATCTTTGCATCATGTAGCTGAGCGGAGACCTGACCAACTGAAGGAACCCCACATCATGACACTGCCTCAGAGGCTTGTACAGTGGGCACTCTGCATATGGGTGCCTTTTCTTTGCTTTGAGGCACTCCTCACTCTGGAATAGGGTCAATTTTGACTCATTATACCACGTGACATATTGCACCACGGTCGTCCTTATGCTCCCTGGAAAGTTGAATTTGTTGTCGATTAGACTCTGTAACAGATGGCTCTCTTGTGGCCATGCAGTTGTTTAGTCCTAATCCTGTAAGTTTTTGTCACCTTATTCTTGTGGAAATGGTCTGTCTTACTTTCACAATGGACCTTTCCGACCTGCTCAGACCAGCTCTGCCCCCCCCTTGGTTACTGTTACTATGGGCCCCATGCAACACAGCTAAGTTCCGCATTTGAGCATCACCCTCTCGCGCGTATTACGAAAATAATGCGGTTTGTTTCTTACCGAATGCGTTCTACTTGTCCGGCAAAGTTGTCTACAGCCTTAACTATTTTACACAAGGATATATCCATGACATCCAAATTTTAATGGAACGCGTGGAGAAGCAAGAGTCACAGCGAAGTGCTGGCAATCGATGCAGAAAAGCCGAACACCCCATAGAGGGCACATTGAGATCAAACCGGACAAAATAGAGGAATCGTACTGCGCGCGTTAAGCAGGGTAAGTAGTTTTCATACATTTGTTGCCATCACTGAGCTAAAAATAACACTGGATCCAGTATGCTGTCTAACGTCAATTGGACATGAGTCAGACAGTACGCTAGGTAGACTTTGTAATGAATCATATTTCGTAATGCAGCAAACCCTTAAACTAGCTATATTAGACATAATTGATTTATTAATCCAGCGTTCGTTGTATCGGCGTTTTCCTACAAACCAATTTCGATGACAAGCTAACATTACTCATTTCTGCTAAGCGACTGACATTCTGTATCCTATTGTAGCTAGTTTGCTGGCTGGCTACCGAGCCAGCTAAAGCAGATTTTAAGCAGGTTACATCATGCCAATACAAAATCCTTCACCATCTGGTGAAATGTTTTATTTTATCTAGTGTTGCTAATGCCTGTGTTGGGTGGCATGAAGGAATCATGTTCTCAGCAGAGTAGCTTCTGGTTTATAGCTACGACTGGTATTGCGTGCAGAAGACCACTGGGCAAAAACAATCCTTTGTTAATGTATGCATTAATGATGTCTTTCAGCAAAACATATGCATAGATTGTTGGTAGCTAACAAACTAGTGAGGGTGAAATGGCAAAAAATTTCATTTGCTTACCTTTGAGCAAACACGCCTTAATCCGTCGCAAACACTTTTCCAACTGCTTTTTTGGCCTTGGAAAAAGGATTAATTGAGTTCCCTGTTGCTGGGCAGGGTATCTTTCACCAGTATTACACGTTCCCCAAGCGCATCTTGGGACTATTTTCGATAAGGTCAAACACCTCTCCAAATAAACACAGCTCATGATTGCATTGAATTTGGGACGATATGGCGATGCTGTCGGGGTAGGCTAGACCTCAGCAAGCTGAGACGATCTGATTGGTAGTTATTCTACACTTGATTGACAGGTCAGAAAGATCCATTAAACAATGCCATGCGTTCTTCTGTAGAATTTTTTTAACAATGATACTTCTCCTAGGATTTTGGTGATCTCTGATAATGATAATTCATAATGATCATTCATTTTTTTCCTACCCATTTCTTTCGCAAAGTTGACAGGTCACCACTGTCCTTCCTGGGTTCAATAACGTATGTGTGAGTTTTTCACCCAATTCCAGTGATTTCAGCTATCTCCTTATTTATCTATTTATTTTTTTGCTTGATGCAGGTTAATAATTTGCCCCCCTCAAAATGCGGTATCACTGGCTACCGGGTTAGCTTACTCAGTTAAGGCGCCCCATTGCAGAGCAGTAGTGACCACCACGACCCGGGGTCGATCCCCTGTCGTACCAGCTGGCAGTGGTCTGGAGCCTTTTCAGAGCAGCGCGCAATTGGCTTCGCGCTGCAGGAAAATAAATTTGGAGGGACTGCCGGTTTGGGATTATTGAATTACAGCATTGATCGTTGCTCAAGCGCCTCCTGTTGGCCAGCTGGGCGCTCGTCCGTAAAATTATAAGCTTGCACATGTTCGGGTATCCTCCGCCCTTGTTCTGAGCAAATGAAGTTTCGAGCTGTGAGTTTGAATAGAAACAGTGTCTGACAGGCGCGTGCTTCAGAGGAGAGCCGTGAGCTGTCTCGCTCTCCTGAGATGGCAGCATGGGGTCGCATACGAGCGAGCTTGGGTACATAGTTTGCTAATTGGGAATTCCAAATTTGGGTGGGTTTGGAGATGCCAAATAAAAAAAAAAAAAAAAAAGCAGTAGCACCTTCTCCACGACCGCGGAATACCTCTTCCGACTTGATTGTTTAGGAAATGAGACGCTACATGATGCATTATTCGGGGCTTAAAGAATTGTTAATGATTCAATCACAGGCTCTTAAATATTTGCTTATTTAAATCCAAATGGCAATTTTTTTTTGCTGGGCAGTGAATGGGTGTTTTGGAACAAACTGACCCAAAAAGTCACATTTTACCAGCCATGACTGGAGGATGTAAAGTTTATTGGATGCTGTGTGTCTGTACGTGGAGACACCTTACACCCCCCTATCTTTTTTGTCCCACGTAGGACTCTGGGTTCCCTCCTGTGGGAGATTTGCGTGACCCCCGGCCTCGCAGGATCTGGTCCAAGTGCACGGAGCTGGCACTTCCAGTGCCAAAATTTAAGGTTAGTTTTCCACTTGGATGCGCGACATCACAGAGCATCCAACTGCACCCTGTGGTTGCACTTTGAACCATAAGCCAAACGCTGTCCTTATGCTCACCTTCTCCACCATGAGCTAAACTTTGTCATTACGCTGTCATCCTCTCCACTGTGAGCTAAATTCTGTACTTACTGTCTCACCCTCTCCACTGTGAGCTAAATTCTGTACTTACTGTCTCACCCTCTCCACTGTGAGCTAAATTCTGTACTTACTGTCTGACCCTCTCCACTGTGAACTAAATTCTGTACTTACCTTCTCACCCTCTCCACTGTGAGCTAAATTCTGTACTTACTGTCTCACCCTCTCTCCACTGTGAACTAAATTCTGTACTTACCTTCTCACCCTCTCCACTGTGAGCTAAATTCTGTACTTACCGTCTCACCCTCTCCACTGTGAACTAAATTCTATACTAACCGTCTCACCCTCTCCACTATGAGCTAAATTCTGTACTTACTGTCTCACCCTCTCCACTGTGAGCTAAATTCTGTACTTACTGTCTCACCCTCTCACTGTGAACTAAATTCTGTACTTACTGTCTCATTCTCTCCACTATGAGCTAAATTCTGTATTTACTGTCTCACCCTCTCCACTGTGAGCTAAATTCTGTTCTTACTGTCTCATCCTCTCCACTATGAGCTAAATTCTGTACTGACTGTTTCACCCTCTCCTCTGCAAGCTAAATTCTGTATTTACTGTCTCACCCTCTCCACTGTGAGCTAAATTCTGTACTTACTGTCTCACCCTCTCCACTATAAGCTAAATTCTGTAATTACTGTCTCATCCTCTCCACTGTGAGCTAAATTCTGTACTTACTGTCTCACCCTCTCCACTGTGAGCTAAATTCTGTACTTACTGTCTCACCCTCTCCGCTATGAGCTTAATTCTGTACTTACTGTCTCACCCTCTCCACTGTGAGCTAAATTCTGTACTTACTGTCTCACCCTCTCCACTGTGAGCTAAATTCTGTACTGACTGTTTCACCCTCTCCACTATGAGCTTAATTCTGTACTTACTGTCTCACCCTCTCCACTGTGAGCTAAATTCTGTACTTACTGTCTCATCCTCTCCACTATGAGCTAAATTCTGTACTGACTGTCTCACCCTCTCCACTATGAGCTAAATTCTGTACTGACTGTTTCACCCTCTCCTCTGCGAGCTAAATTCTGTACTTACTGTCTCATCCTCTCCACTATGAGCTAAATTCTGTACTTACTGTCTCACCCTCTCCACTGTGAGCTGAATTCTGTACTTACTGTCTCATTCTCTCCACTATGAGCTAAATTCTGTACTGACTGTCTCACCCTCTCCACTATGAGCTAAATTCTGTACTTACTGTTTCACCCTCTCCTCTGCAAGCTAAATTCTGTATTAACTGTCTCACCCTCTCCACTGTGAGCTAAATTCTGTACTTACTGTCTCATCCTCTCCACTATGAGCTAAATTCTGTACTTGCTGTCTCACCCTCTCCACTGTGAGCTAAATTCTGTACTTACTGTCTCATTCTCTCCACTATGAGCTAAATTCTGTACTGACTGTCTCACCCTCTCCACTATGAGCTAAATTCTGTACTTACTGTTTCACCCTCTCCTCTGCGAGCTAAATTCTGTATTAACTGTCTCACCCTCTCCACTGTGAGCTAAATTTTGTACTTACTGTCTCATCCTCTCCACTACGAGCTAAATTCTGTACTGACTGTTTCACCCTCTCCTCTGCAAGCTAAATTTTGTACTTACTGTCTCACCCTCTCCACTGTGAGCAAAATTTTGTACTTACTGTCTCACCCTCTCCACTGTGAGCAAAATTTTGTAATTTCTGTCTCACCCTCTCCACTATGAGCTAAATTTTGTACTTACTGTCTCACCCTCTCCACTAGGAGCTAAATTTTGTAATTACGTCTCACCCTCTCCATTATAAGCCAACTTTTGTACAACCCCAATTCTGAAATGGTTGGGACAAAGTGTAAATTGTGAATAAAATCAAAACGCCATGACTTTCAAATCACGCCAGCCAGTATTTTTATTCACAATAGAACAGAGATAACATAGCAAATGTTGAAACTGAGAAATTTTACGATTTTATCCACAAATGAGCTCATTTCAAATTTGATGGCTGCTACAGGTCTCAAAAAAAAGTTGGGACAGGGGCCTGTTTACCATGGTGTAGCATCCCCTCTTCTTTTTAACACAGAGTGGAGGCGTCTGGGCATTGAGGAGACAAGTTTCTTGAGTTTAGCCGTTGGAATTTGATCCCGCTCTTGTTTAATACTGGCTTCCAGCTGCTGGAGAGTTTTGTGTCCCCTTTGACGGACTTTTCGTTTAATTATGCGCCAAATGTTCTCAATCGGTGAAAGATCAGGACTGCAGGCACGCCAGTTCAGCACACAGACTCTTCTACTACGAAGCCATGCTGTTGTAATAGCTGCAGTATGTAGTTTTGCATTGTCCTGCTGAAATACACAAGGCCTTCCTTGGAATAGATTTTGAACTGAACACTGATAACAGGAGGGATGGTCTTTCTCCTCTTTAGCCCGGAGGACACGACGCCCATGATTTCCAACAAGAATGTCAAATTTGGACTTTTCTGACCACAGGACACTTTGCCACTTTGCTACAGTCCATTTTAAATGAGCCTTGGCCCACAGAACATGGCAGCACTTCTGGATCATGCTCAACAATGGCTTCCTTTTTGTATGATAGAGTTTTAGGTGGCATATGTGGATGGCACAGCGGACTGTGTTTACAGGCAGTGGTTTCTTGAAGTATTCCTGGGCCCATTTAGTAATGTCAATGACAGAATCATGCCAGTGAGTGATGCAGTGGTGTCTGAGGGCCCGAAGATCACGGGCATCCAGTAAAGGTCTTCGGCCTTGTCCCTCACGCACAGGGATTTTTCCAGTTTCTCTGAATCTTTTGATGATGTTATGCAGTCGATGATGAGACCTTCAAAGCCTTTGCAATTTGACGTTGAGGAACATTGTTTTTAAAGTATTCCACAATTTTTTTACACAAGCCTTCATAAGTTGGAGAGCCTCTGGCCATCTTTACTTCTGAGAGATTCAGCCTCTCTAAGACATCCCTTTTATAGCCCATCATGTTACACACCTGATGCCAGTTAACTTAATTACTTGCTAAATGTTCTTTCAGCTGATTCTCTGATATATTAATTGCCTTTTCAGCCCTTTTTGCCTGTGTCCCAACTTTTTTGAGACCTGTTGCAGCCAGAAAATTTGAAATAAGCTCATTTTGTGGATAAAAGTGTAAAATGTCTCCGATTAACATTTCAAATGTTGAAACAATGTTCTATTGTACATAACATTTTGGCTCATGTGATCTGAAAGTCATTGCATTTTGATTTTATTCACAATTTACACTTTGTCCCAACTATTTCGGAATTGGGGTTGTACTTACTGATTCACCCTCTCCACTATGAGCTAAATTTTGTAATTACTCTCTCACCCTCTCTGCTGTGAGCTAAACTTAACTTTCTAGCTCACTGTCTCCACTGTGAGCTAAGCTGTTCTCACTCTCTCAATCTGCACTGGGAGCTAAATTCAGCACTGTCTCATTCTCTCCACTGTGAGCTAAACTCTACTTCCTCTCTCACCCTCTGCACTGTGAACTAAACTCTAGTTATTCTTTTGCCCTCTCCACTGTGAGTTAAACTCTATTTTCTGTCTCACCGTCTCCGCTGTGAGCTAAACTGTACTTACTCTCTCACCATCTGCACTGTGAGATAAATTCTTTACATACTCTCTAATTCTCTCCACTGTGAGCTAAATTCTGTATTTACTATCACCCTCTCCACTGTGAGCTAAGCTCTGTACTTACTGTCTGTCCCTCTCTGCTGTGAGCTACGTTCTGTACTTACTCACCCTCTCCTCTGTGAGCTAAACTCTATTCTTTCAGTCTCTCCTTCTCCACCGCGAGCTACACACTGTACTTACTCACTTACCCTCTCCTCTGTGAGCTAAACTCTATTCTTTCAGTCTCTCCTTCTCCACCGTGAGCTACACACTGTACTTACTCTCTCACCCTCTCCATTGTGAGCCTAAAGTGTTTATGCCTCGTATTTATAACAATGTCTGATTATGTACGACATATATAGAAGTTTTTAATCCACGAACATAATCAGACGAGATCTGACCCATTTGTCAAATATTTGACACATTTGAATTTACCACCCCGAAAAAAACGAATAGCTGCCGAGGCTCAGGTCTGTGAGCAAGAAGGCGGAAATGACGTAAGCACAGGAACTGGTGGTGAGTTGTTGACAAGCTATCAGGGCTGATGAATACTTTTGTGGAGTTCTCGTTTCCATATTCCTTTGAAGATGCCGTCTCGTTGTGTTGCTGGATTTTGGTGGAATACAAGGGCAACGGGTTTTAGTCCAAAAGACTCCATTTTGTGTGATTTTTTGCGAGTCTTCAGTCCAGTGCTGTGCCCATTTTGATCATGTTCCTGCTCTGAAACATCATTAGTGTACTGCACACGTGTGCCCTGTCAAATTCTCCAAACAGGGTGTCTGATTCTTATTTTTATCCCACAAATGATGAAATATCGGTGTGATGCAACCCGTGAGATACAGGTTTGGCATTATACACGTGTAATACAGCTTTCTCGCGCTGCGATCGGTCAGATTCCGTTTATTAGCGAACACGGCAGTGTTTCCAATCCTCCTGCTGGGAACCGATAACCATTGCGTTTGCGGTTTATTCAAGTCAATGGGATAAATAATTCACTAGCTAGCATGCCAGCCCTTTTAGCCATTAAAATAATAAGTTAGAAGAGTTACTGTTTTTGTAGAAACTAGAATTTATTAATTTAATGGCAAAATGCGTTAGCATGCTAGTAGCCCTATCCCATTGACTTGAATAGACCGTCAGCTGGAAGCTAGAGCATTTTTAGCCCACTTGGCCGACAGGCCAGTCGTCAGGCTTATGCTGTGCTTAGGGTCATTAGTGGTGGTCTGTTGTGCGTCCCCGCGCTCAGGCGCCCGTGTGCCCGTCTATTAGGCCGCAGTCAGTGGCCCACAATTGTCGTTTCAGCGCATACAGATCCTTTTCCTATTTTTTAGTTTTCCACTGATCCTTTTCCTATTTTATATGCATGTATATGGGCCCAAGATCTAGCCCAAGTTCCATATTTTTGGGCATGCCCAAGATTCTCGGATTTGGGCCACCAGGGGCTTTTTTTCTGCAAAACTTCAAACAGCTCTAGCTCCTCATTCTACAAGCTAAGATGCTCAAATGTTTACTGTAGGTTGTTCTACCAAGGGTTCATCATATATGTAACGGGTTTTTGATTTGACCTAAATTTAAAGGTTATGTAGGTCAAAGGTAGTAAAATGCACAGATTTTGTTTCACTGCAATAGTGCCTTCAGTTTTCAATGGATCCTTTTCATATTGTATATGCATGTATATGGGCCCAAGATCTAGCCCCAGTTCGATTTTGGGTATGCTGTGATTCTCAGTTGGGCCACCAGGCGGCTTTTTCTGCAAAACTTCAAACAGCTGTAGCTCCCTTATTCTACGAGCTAAGATGCTCAAATTTATTGCCTGCTGGGCCAAAAGGCCCAAGGGGCTTATGCTATGCTTTGGGTCTTTAGTGGTGGTATGTCGTGCGTGCGTGTGTAAACTTTTGGCTTGTCTGCGCTCTAGCGTCTTCAGTTTTTCACCTATCCTTTTCATATTTCACATGTGTATATAGCGTCATAAGGTCTAGACCAAGTTCGATTTTCAGCCCAATCAGACCGATACTTTGGCCAATAGGGGGCGTTCCATTTTGGCCACATTTGGCCAAGTGGGCGCAGTGGCTTTGCCACTATTTTTTAATACTCCAAATAATACTGCACCGACATTTATGGGATAAAAAGGATCTCAAATTTGTGGGCCACGCATTGTGGTTGGTTGATGTACAGTAAAAACCTTGATTCCGATAAGTAATGGAATGCAAATAAACTCAAACAGGAGTGATGTTTACTTTCAGTCGTTGATTGAGTTAGCAGGTTCTTGAATCCAAACGATTTCAACGAAAATGAATAATTCCTCAAATATTTTCATAAAAGCGACTTAATAGAAGGCTGTGGGACAACTCTGGAGTGAAACATATGTGCCAAGCACACAATGGCGTCATCAAATATAACCGACATTTTGTTGCAATATTAAACCCAAGTCGGCGCTAATCCTTGTAACTCTGTCTTACAATATTGGCAATGTTAATTATTTATCCTATTCATAATTCATAGCGACATAGAGACTGGATATTATGAACACTAACGTTAGTATTATTACAAGACGTTACAAATGGGAATGACAATCTTGACGTTCTGGCGGCTATGCAGGCCTATATCCTTATAATTATGATCTAGATCTTTAATCAGAAATGGAAAGTATCAATGACTGAAGAACAGTCTGATATATCCGAAGATATCTTGCTCTGCTCTGCCACATCCTTCCATTGAAATGCATAGAATGGGTTTGCAGAAGCTCTTGCCATGATGTCACAGTCAACATGGTTAAGTGCGACAAGTCTGTTAGTGGCACAAGAGAAATATAATTTTGAATCGCTTGCTCTTTGTTATTATTTCTTTGCTGCCGGAGCAGGTATGACACAAACCTTCCAGTACATTAATACTTCAAATTTTTGAGGTCTTTTTATACTTTTATTTTGGTTTCATAAGCTCATTAAAGGCATAGTTCACCCAAAAATCAAAATTCACTCATCTACTCACCCCAAGGCTAACCGAAGGGTCCGCGAATTTCTTTCATTCTCAAAACATTTTTGGAGTTGCAAAGAAAAACAGCATTGAAGACAAATCCAAATTGATTGAGGTCAATTGTGGCCATTCTTTCAAGCGTAAAAAACAACATTTAAAAAAACACAAAATGCCTCTATACTGCTCGTACAGCGTAATCCAAGTGTCCTCAAGCCCGGGCACTCAAATATGACTCATAATGACGTCTTTTCACTATGTTTTTAGCCTAAATGTCCAATGTAGCCACTTTGCTAGGAGCCCTGTTTATGTTGCGGAAGAACTTTAACATAGCTACGGTGGCTGATGAGGGTATACAAACATTCAGAACTGCTGCGCGTTTTTCCGATTGGAGATGTTTAGTGCCGTTGCAGCATATTTGCCCTCGTCGGCCACATATGAATTTTAAACTTCTTCCGCGGAGATTAACAAGGCTCCTAGCTAAGTGGCTACATTGGACACTAAGGCTCAAAAAATGGTGAAAAGACGTCTTTTCGTGTCAAGTTTGAATGTCGGGGCTTATGGACACTTGGATTACCTCGTACGTGCAGTATGAAGGCATTTTGTGTTTTTTTTAAATGTTGTGTTTTTTACGCTGAAACGAATGGCCACAATTGACTTCAATTGATTTGGATTTGTCTTCAATGCTGTTTATCTTTGTAACTCCAAACGTGTTTTGAGGATGAAAGAAATTCATGGACCCTTTGATTTACCTTGGGGTGAGTCAATGGTTCATGAACTTTCATTTTTGGCTGAACCAAAATAACTACTTACACTCTCACCCTCCTGACTGTGAGCTAAGCTCTGTTCTTACTGTCTCTTCTCCACTGTGAGCTACACTTTGTACTTACTCACCCTCTCCACTGTGAGCTAAACTCTGTATTTATTCTCTTGCCCTCTGCCCTGCGAGCTAAACTTTATACTTTCAGCTTCTTCGCTTTGAGCTAAGCTCTGGACTTGCTCTCTCAGCCTCTCCACTGTGAGCTCTTCTCTGTGCATACTCGCTGTCCCTCTCCACTGTGAGCCAAACTCATAACTTGCACTTTCTCATTCTCTCCACTGTGAGCTAAACTCTACTTTCTCTCTCACCCTCTCCACTGTGAGCTAAACGCTGTTCTTATTCCCACGATGAGGTGAACTCCGTACTTGCGCTTTCACCCTCT
This sequence comes from Gymnothorax javanicus, assembly GCA_029692085.1. NCBI lineage: Eukaryota > Metazoa > Chordata > Actinopteri > Anguilliformes > Muraenidae > Gymnothorax > Gymnothorax javanicus. The sequence continues at coordinate 2,304,487 of CM056206.1, read as the reverse complement.
CTGCTGTGAGCTAAGCTCTTTTCTGAGTCTCTCAGCCTCTAATTGGAGCTAAATTCTGTACTTATTCTCTCAACCTCCACTGGAAGAAAAGCTTTGAACTTCTCCATTGTGAGCTAAACTCTGTATTTACACACATCCTCTCTCTCTCGCTCTCTCTCACCACTGTGAGCTAAACTCCGTACTGACTCTCTCACCCCCTCCACTGTGAACTAAACTATTTCTAGTATTTCAACCTATCCACAGTGAGCTTAATGCTGTACTGACTCTCAACCTCTCCTGTGAGTTAAGCTTTGCACTTCTCCACTGTGAGCTAAACTCTGTACTTAGTCTCTCTCTCTCTCTCTCTCTCTCCCTCCCCCCACTGTGAGCTAATTTTTGTACCTACTCTCTCACTGTCTTCAATGTGAGCTAAGCTCTGTACTGTTTGTCCCTCTCCACTGTGGGTTAAATTCTGCCCTTACTCTTTCAACCTCTGCAATGTGAGATTATGTTGCGCAGTATTCACAAAACTAACAAGAAAAAATGAAGTTTAATGGAAAATTATGTTGGTTGCAAAGTTGGGAAAGATGTTGGAGAGAACATTAGATGAAGGGTTGACGGCGTATGCTCACGCTGCCCGGCTGTGCACACTGTCAGTTTGCTGTTTTCTTGAGTTTCCATGGCCTATTTCTGACTGGAAAGCCACTGGGAATGTAGGTAGATCAGTGTCCAGTCCTGCATTTATTGGTCCCAGACAATAACTACGCCCCTCCCATTCTTGCACAGCTGGATGAATACTATGTAGGCCCCATCCCATTGAAGGAGGTGACCTTCGCTCGCCTCAACGACAACATCCGGGAGCCCTTCCTGGCTGAGATGTGCTCTAAGTTCGGCGAGGTGGAGGAGATGGAAATCCTGTTCCACCCCAAGACGCGGAAACACCTGGGGCTGGCACGGGTTCTCTTCACGAGTACGCGGGGAGCGAAAGACACTGTGAAGCACCTGCACAACACCTCCGTCATGGGCAACATCGTTCACGCACAGCTCGACATCAAAGGTAACACACAGCCCTACACCTCCACACACAGCTCCACATCAAAGGTAACACACAGCCCTACACCTGCACGCACAGCTCAACATCAAAGGTAACACACAGCCCTACACCTCCACACACAGCTCCACATCAAAGGTAACACACAGCCCTACACCTGCACGCACAGCTCAACATCAAAGGTAACACACAGCCCTACACCTGCACACACAGCTCCACATCAGAGGTAACACACAGCCCTACACCTGCACACACAGCTCCACATCAAAGGTAACACACAGCCCTACACCTGCACACACAGCTCCACATCAAAGGTAACACACAGCCCTACACCTACACGCACAGCTCAACATCAAAGGTAACACACAGCCCTACACCTGCACACACAGCTCCACATCAAAGGTAACACACAGCCCTACACCTGCACACACAGCTCGACATCAAAGGTAACACACAGCCCTACACCTGCACACACAGCTCCACATCAAAGGTAACACACAGCCCTACACCTGCACACACAGCTCCACATCAAAGGTAACACACAGCCCTACACCTGCACACACAGCTCGACATCAAAGGTAACACACAGCCCTACACCTGCACACACAGCTCAACATCAAAGGTAACACACAGCCCTACACCTGCACACACAGCTCAACATCAAAGGTAACACACAGCCCTACACCTGCACGCACAGCTCCACATCAAAGGTAACACACAGCCCTACACCTGCACACACAGCTCTCCACATCAAAAGGTAACACACAGCCCTACACCTCAACACGCACAGCTCAACATCAAGGTAACACACAGCCCTACACCTGCACACACAGCTCCACATCAAAGGTAACACACAGCCCTACACCTGCACACACAGCTCAACATCAAAGGTAACACACAGCCCTACACCTGCACACACAGCTCGACATCCAAGACCTGTTCAGCCGTTTCCCTGTGCAGTGCTCCCGACGCAGGTTACCTGTTCAGCCGTTTCCCCATGCAGTGCTCCAGACGCAGGTTACCTGTTCAGCTGTTTCCCTGCGCAGTGCGCCAGACGCCGGTTACCTGTTCAGCCGTTTCCCCGCGCAGTGCTCCAGACGCAGGTTACCTGTTCAGCCGTTGCCCCGCGCAGTGCTCCAGACGCAGGTTACCTGTTCAGCTGTTTTCCCGCGCAGTGCTCCAGATGCAGGTTACCTGTTCAGCCGTTGCCGCAGTGCTCCAGCGAGGTTACCTGTTCAGCCGTTGCCCCCGCAGTGCTCCAGACGCAGGTTACCTGTTCAGCTGTTGCCCCGCGCAGTGCTCCAGGCGCAGGTTACCTGTTCAGCCGTTTCCCGGCGCGGTGCAGGTTACCTGTTCAGCTGTTTCCCGCGCGGTGCTCCAGGCGCGGGTTACCTGTTCAGCCGCTCCAGGCGCAGGTTACCTGTTCAGCCGTTTTCGCGCAGTGCTCCAGCGCGAGGTTACCTGTTCAGCCGTTGCCTGCGCAGTGCTCCAGAGCGCAGGTTACCTGTTCAGTCGTTTCCCCTGCGCAGTGCTCCAGGCGCAGGTTACCTGTTCACCTGTTCCAGCCGGGTTACCTGTTCAGCCGTTTCCCGCGCAGTGCTCCAGGCGCAGGTTACCTGTTACCGTTTTTCGCCGTTTTCAGCCGTTTTCCCAGCGCAGGTTAGTGCTCCTGGCGCAGGTTACCTGTTCAGCTGTTTCCCCCAGCGCCAGTGCGCCAGCGCGCAGGTTACCTGTTCAGCCGTTTCCCCGCGCAGTGCTCCAGGCGCAGGTTACCTGTTCAGCCGTTTCCCCACGCAGTGCTCCAGACGCAGGTTACCTGTTCAGCTGTTTCCCTGCGCAGTGCTCCAGACGCAGGTTACCTGTTCAGCCGTTTCCCGCGCAGTGCTCCAGACGCAGGTTACCTGTTCAGCCGTTGCCCGCGCAGTGCGCCAGACGCAGGTTACCTGTTCAGCCGTTTCCCCGCGCAGTGCTCCAGACGCAGGTTAGCTGTTCAGTCGTTTCCCTGCGCAGTGCGCCAGACGCATGTCACCTGTTCAGCCGTTTTCCCGCGCAGTGCTCCAGGCGCAGGTTACCTGTTCAGCCGTTTTCCCGCGTAGTGCTCCCGGCGCAGGTTACCTGTTCAGCTGTTTCCCTGCGCAGTGCTCCAGACGCATGTCACCTGTTCAGTCGTGCCCTGCGCAGTGCTCCAGACACTGGTTACCTGTTCAGCCGTTTACCCGCGCAGTGCTCCAGAGGCAGGTTACCTGTTCAGCCGTTTCTCTGCGCAGTGCTTCAGACGCAGGTTACCTGTTCAGCCGTTTTCCCGCGCAGTGCTCCAGACGCAGGTTACCTGTTCAGCCGTTTCCCTGCGCAGTGCTCCAGACGCAGGTTACCTGTTCAGCCGTTTTCCCGCGCAGTGCTCCCGGCGCAGGTTGCCTCTTCAGCCGTTTTCCCGCGCAGTGCTCCCGGCGCAGGTTACCTGTTCAGCCGTTTTCCCGCGCAGTGCTCCAGACGCAGATTACCTGTTAAGCCGTTTCCCCGCGCAGTGCTCCAGACGCAGGTTACCTGTTCAGCCGTTTCCCTATGCAGTGCTCCAGACGCAGGTTACCTTTTCAGCTGTTTCCCTGCGCAGTGCTCCAGACACAGGTTACCTGTTCAGCTGTTTCCCCGCGCAGTGCTCCAGGCGCAGGTTACCTGTTCAGCCGTTGCCCCGCGCAGTGCTCCAGACGCAGGTTACCTGTTCAGCTGTTTTCCCGCGCAGTGCTCCAGATGCAGGTTACCTGTTCAGCCGTTGCCCACCTGCAGTGTGCTCCAGACGCAGGTTACCTGTTCAGCTGTTTTCCCGCGCGTTAGTGCTCCAGATGCAGGTTACCTGTTCAGCCGTTCCCGCGCAGTGCTCCAGGCGCAGGTTACCTGTTCAGCTGTTTTCCCGCGCAGTGCTCCAGATGCAGGTTACCTGTTCAGCCGTTGCCCCGCGCAGTGCTCCAGACGCAGGTTACCTGTTCAGCTGTTTTCCCGCGCAGTGCTCCAGATGCAGGTTACCTGTTCAGCCGTTGCCCCGCGCAGTGCTCCAGACGCAGGTTACCTGTTCAGCCGTTGCCCCACGCAGTGCTCCAGATGCAGGTTACCTGTTCAGCTGTTTCCCCGCGCAGTGCTCCAGACGCAGGTTACCTGTTCAGCCGTTTCCCTATGCAGTGCTCCAGGCGCAGGTTACCTGTTCAGCTGTTTCCCTGCGCAGTGCTCCAGACACAGGTTACCTGTTCAGCTGTTTCCCCGCGCAGTGCTCCAGGCGCAGGTTACCTGTTCAGCCGTTTCCCGCGCAGTGCTCCAGGCGCCAGGTTACCTGTTCAGCCGTTTCCCGCACAGTGCTCCAGGCGCAGGTTACCTGTTCAGCCGTTTCCCGGTGCGCAGTGCTCCAGGCGCAGGTCACCTGTTCAGCCATTTCCTGCGCGCAGTGCTCCAGAGCGCAGGTTACCTGTTCAGCCCGTTTTCAGCGCGGTGCTCCGCGGCGCAGGATACCTGTTCAGCCGCTTCCCTGTGCAGTACTCCAGGCGCAGGTTACCTGTTCAGCCGTTTTCCCGCGCAGTGCTCCCGGCGCAGGATACCTGTTCAGCCGTTTCCCTGCGCAGTGCTCCAGACGCAGGTTACCTGTTCAGCCGTTTTCCCGCGCAGTGCTCCCGGCGCAGGATACCTGTTCAGCCGCTTCCCTGTGCAGTACTCCAGACGCAGGTTACCTGTTCAGCCATTTTCCTGCGCAGTGCGCCCGACGCAGGTTTAACTGAACTTTCCACAACTTTCCCAGGCTTTGAATTCCTCTGCCCCAGTTCTTTTGGAACGTGTTGTTGGCATCAGACTTGGAATTTTTGTATACTTAAAAATCAACAGAGTTCATAAGGTCACACTTCTAATATTATTTGTTTGTGCCATTTTCACCAAAATGTAGGCAAATGAGAAATGCAAATAAAGCAGGATGAAGTGATTTGTGTTTTGTCCGTCCCAAATCTTGCGGAATTCAGGTTACAGCTCACTTCATTTATTACTTTTTTTCTGGTTTCACTGACAGCATTGCCAAAACATTACATCTCTCTCTCTCTCTCTCTCTCTCTCCCTCCCTCCCCCTCCCCTCCCCCAGGTCAGCAGAGGATGAAGTATTATGACCTGATAGTGAGCGGCTCTTACACGCCCCAGACGGTGCCCACAGGAGGGAAAGCTCTGACAGAGAGGTTCCAGCCCCCGGCCTCTGCCCTCAACCCTGATACAGTGAGTACATAACGCACACACACACACACTCTCTAACGCACACACACACACTCTTTCTCTCACACACACACAAGTGATAAAACTTGGCGTGGAAACGGAGATGCATACAAGGAGAAGCACCTCGTACCCACAGTGAAATATGATGGGTCAGTCTTGTTTTGGGGCTGTTTTCATTCAATAGGTCCAGGGGCAGTGGTTAAGATTAATGGCTAATGAATTCCACCAAGCATCAGGATATTTTGGCTGACAATCTGGTTGCCTCTGGCAGAAGCAGGGGTGATGGGAATCCGGCACCATGCTGGATTTCTGGCGTGTGGCGATCGGCGAGGAAAAAAATATAATGTGAGATACATGCGTGCAGAAAGATCGCTGACAGTAGACCTCAATGTGTTTTGATAGACCTCTCGCTCTCAGCCTATGGCTTTCGCCCCCAACCAGTCCAAAGCATGGATGTGTTATTAGAACTGTATACTGAACCTGGGCTGGGACGCACGCCTGACAAGGGCTTAGCGGGCAAGCTCATATTGCAAGTCACATGATGCCATGGGGGGCAAAAATAAATTTTTCCATTGGGAACAATTGAAATAGACTCTGAAAAATCCATGAATAATTTTTTTTGACTACCACAAATGATCAATATATAATCTGATCTGAGCCAGGAAATTACAGGCCAGTCAGTTTAACTTGCATTGCATGCAAAATACTGGAATCTATCGTACAAGACGGGCTGGAATTATTTCTTAATAAGATCTTGAGGGATAGCCAACATGGTTTCCGTAAGGGAAGGTCATGCCTGACAGACCTTCTGGAATTCTTTGAAGAGGCCACCAAGACTTATGGTCAGAGCAGGGCTTATGACATCATATACTTGGATTTTCAGAAAGCATTTGATGCAGTACCGCATAAGAGACTAGTTTTTAAAATGAGCTCCATTGGATTTACAGGAGGTATTCTGAAGTGGATTCAAAACTGGTTACAGGACAGAACACAAAAAGTGGTGGTCAGTGGTGTCTCATCTGAGCTAGGTATGGTGGGGAGTGGCGTTCCCCAGGGATCAGTGTTGGGACCCCTGCTGTTCCTTATCTGCATTAATGACCTTGATAGGAATATTGAGAGCACATTAGTTAAATTTGCAGATGATACTAAATTGGGAGGTTTGGCAAATAGTTTAGAGTCCACTAAAGTGATTCAGGATGATTTGGATAGAATCCAGAATTGGGCAGAAATGTGGCAAATGAAATTTAATGTAGTGAAATGTGAAGTTGTACATGTAGATAATAAAAACATTGGACAGGATTACTTCATGGGAGGTTTAAAACTGGAATGTGCTCCACATGAAAAAGATCTGGGAGTGGTTGTTGACCAAACCCCCACAGGCTCTAGCCATTGTGCCGTAGCAGTTAAAAAAGCCAATCGGATGCTGGGATACATTGCCAAAAGTATTGAGTACAAATCCAAGGATGTCATACTTCTCATGTACAACGTATTCGTCAGACCACATCTGGAGTATTGTGTACAGTTTTGGGGACCATACTTTAAGAAAGATATAGAGGCTCTAGAAAAAGTTCGGAGAAGAGCCACTAAGCTAATTCTGGGTATAAAAGATGAAAGCTATGAGAAGAGGCTGAAGATCCTTAATCTCTTTAGTCTTAGGAAAAGGAGACTTAGGGGTGATCTGATTGAGGTCTTTAAATATGTTAAAGGGATGAACAAAGTGAATTATATAGGATTCCTTCAGCCAGGTTTTGTTAGTAGAACTCGGGGTCACAAATGGAAGTTGACCGAGGGTAAATTTAGCACGGATATTAGGAAATATTTTTCACCCAAAGAGTAATTTCGATGTGGAATAGCTTGCCTGACCATATTGTTGAGGCAGAGACCTTGGGGGTTTTCAAGAGCAGGCTTGACTTAAAGCTAGATACCACTGAGTCATTGAGTATCTGAAGTGATATATTCACAATAGTAAAAAGAAACTGGCGAACCTAGTTGGGCTGAACGGCCTGATCTCGCCACTCATGTTATGTTATGTTAATCTGTTGATTTTTCTCTTTTAAATCATTGGTGCCTAATGGCAGTGACAATTTTTTAAAATTTTAATTCAGGCTACCTGAACACTAAGGGGACCTTGACTCTAAGCGTGTTCTCGTAAGCAGCGCAGCAGCTGCGGTTCTCTGTGTGTAGCACTGGTCAGGAGATTCCGTGCTGTCGGCTTACGTTATTACCAAGTCGTTAAAATGAGCAGGTGTAACGACACCAGTGTTTTCATTTATTGTATTTGATGAATGGCTTTGTTATGTAGCGACTCGACTGCTTCACCCATCTTTCATGTAACGTCACAGAATATACAGTAAGGTAGCGAAGGCTGTGGTTGGTTAATTGAGGTTGGATAACGGGCGTGTATTCGGTAACTATCGAAGGTGACGTCCTGTAATCGTGCATGGAGCTGACACTTGCCTTGCTTTTTTGTATTAAAATGTTCAAGATGCACTGAGTTGTATATTTCCATTACATTGAATATCTTACACCGATTCACGGTACTGTGTTTTGCTGCTTCATGTATTATTTGCTGGCTACGTAGCATTAACTACGTCCTTGTGTGCACTTTCAGCACGGTATAAATTCAGCCCAAAAAACTGCGCAGCTAATCATTTATTTACCATTGCATGCACATTCTTAATTATTAAAACAGTAGCAGATGTGCGTACTTGATGTCATAACTTTTCAGCAACTTTTAAGATAGGATGCAGAATATGAAGTATCTGTTATTTTATGCATGCGCCGAACTTGCATGACAGCACTGCACAAACAGAGACAGTATTTGTAGTTCAGCCTTTATTAGCTAGAAGTGTTGAGAGGGTTGGAAACGCTGGATAGGATGAGATGTGAGCGACATACTGTTTGTGAGCAGCATCAGTGTACGGGAGTGATGCAGCGGAGATTCACTGATGCTGCTGAATTGGGAGAAAGAGATCAGCTATCTGCCCCGCAACGGGGCCGACAAGAGAAGCAATTCTGCTATTCGCGCCGCGGTGGGATGGATAAGCACTTCTGCTATTTGCCCCACAGTTGGGCCAATAAGAGATTTTATTTCATAATCCGCCCCGCTCTTTGATCTTTTGCGCTGAACTGCCGCGGGGCGAATAGCCTCTTCCATATTTTATAACTGGGCTGCTGATTGTGAGGACTTCGAATTTGCTAATCCTGTACAAGGGGAAGGGAAATAATTCCGTATTCAAACTCCACTAATATCAAATAAAATCAGCCCTTTTTCGGCTTACCTTGATGTTTGAGTACCCAGAGAAACATTCAGGTGAGTTAAAACGTCAAGCATGCATTTAGTGAAGAAAATTTAGAGTTTAATTTCTAGTACTGATAAACGTGGTAACAGCATATAACGGCAGCAGCTATGTTACTGATGACACACCGGGTTGCGAGGGTATGCGCAGCATATGCATTCGCGATATTGAATATTGAAATTAAGTTGTAATGAATGGTGTGTGCACCCTGCAATGGATTGGCGAGCTGTCCAGGGTGGGTCCCTGCTTTTCGCCCAGAGTCAGACTCCTGGGACGACACTTCTTGGAGAGCCATCCACGCACAGCAAAGACCCAAAAACCGTGGAAACAGTGCATCGTCTGTTCTAAGAACAAAGTTCTGTGTGAGTCCCGGTTCAGATTTGACGCTTTGGAAGTTAGTTTGTGCATCGAACCGTGTAACAAACTGTATCACATGAAACGGGTGTATTGGAATATGACTGAGTGATTTTGTATTTTTTTCTGTATTCATTTATACAGAGTGAAAAATGAAGCATAAAAATTCAGGGTCTATTGTCGTGTTATGCCATCATCCAAAAATTGTGGATAAATTACTTTTCCTGGAAATCATCACAGCAAACTGGAGAAGAATGTGCATGAAATATGTCCTTGGCGATCGTCACTAGAGCTAGCCAACAACCCCGGCCACGGCAGCGTGCCCGCATACTCAAATCAGGCCACGGTGGTCAACAGAGCACTCATTTGCGGTTCCCGGTATGCGGGTCAGTGAGCCAGCCCGTGTACAACCCCAATTCCGAAATGGTTGGGACGAGGTGTAAATTGTGAATAAAATCAAAATGCAATGACTTTCAGATCACATGAGCCAAAATGTTATTTACAGTAGAACATAGATAACATTTCAAATGTTGAAACTGAGATAAGGTCTCATCATCGACTGCATAACATCATCAAAAGATTCAGAGAAACTGGAAAAATCTCTGTGCGTGAGGGACAAGGCCGAAGACCTTTACTGGATGCCCGTGATCTTCGGGCTCTCAGACGCTACTGCATCACTCACTGGCATGATTCTGTCATTGATATTACTAAATGGGCCCAGGAATACTTCAAGAAACCACTGTCTGTAAACGCAGTCCGCCGTACCATCCACAGATGCCACCTAAAACTCTATCATACAAAAAGGAAGCCATTGTTGAGCATGATCCAGAAGCGCTGCTGTGTTCTGTGGGCCAAGGCTCATTTAAAATAGACTGTAGCAAAGTGGCAAAGTGTCCTGTTGTCAGACGAGTCCAAATTTGACATTCTTGTTGGAAATCATGGGCGTCGTGTCCTCCGGGCTAAAGAGGAGAAAGACCACCCCTCCTGTTATCAGCTTTAAGTTCAAAAGCCAGCATCTCTGATGGTATGGGGATGCATTAGTGCATATGGTGTGGGACACTTGCATGTTTTAAAAATCACCATGAATGCTGAAAGGTATATAAAGGTTTTAGAGCAACATATGCTCCCCTCCAGACGACATCTACTCCAGGGAAGGCCTTGTGTATGTCAGCAGGACAATGCAAAACCACATACTGCAGCTATTACATCAACATGGCTTCGTAGTAGAAAAGTCCGTGTGCCGAACTGGCCTGCCTGCAGTCCTGATCTTTCACCGATTGAGAACATTTGGCGCATAATTAAAGGAAGAGTCCGTCAAAGGAGACCCAAAACTCTCCAGCAGCTGGAAGCCTGTATTAAACAAGAGTGGGATCAAATTCCAATGGCTAAACTCAAGAAACTTGTCTCCTCAATGCCCAGACGCCTCCACTCTGTGTTTAAAAAAATGAGCGGATGCTACACCATGGTAAACAGGCCCCTGTCCCAACTTTTTTGAGACCTGTAGCAGCCACCAAATTTGAAATGAGCTCATTTTGTGAATTAAATTTTAAAATTTCTCAGTTTCAACATTCGCTATGTTATCTCTGTTCTATTCTGAATAACATACTGGCTGGTGTGATTTGAAAGTCATTGCGTTTTGATTTTATTCACAATTTACACTTTGTCCCAACTATTTCGGAATTGAGGTTGCATTACTGGGATATTTGGAACATACATGAATTACTGGGATATCAAGTGTGAACTTATGATGTAAAACTGGGTTATCCAGACTGAGTTTATGATCTATTGTTCAGATAATTTTGGTGAACTTAAGATATATTACTATGATTCAAAACGGATATCTAGTGTGAGCCTATGATGTAAAACCAGGATGTTTGGAGTCAGCTCGGAGTGAGTTGTGGTGTGGCATCCGTCGTCCGGAACATTTTTTTTTTTTTTTTTTTTTTTTTGGCTTGATGGATTTTTGTGTAAATTTGCCATAACATACTACTAGACCATATCTCCAGGTGGTTTTTTTTTTTTTTTTTGGATTTTTGATTTAATCATTTTTGTCCATTTTATGGGCCTTTGAAATTTTGGCCCCAATGTTAAAGATAGGACTGAGAAATTTAAAAAAATTATTTCTCAGAAACGGCGTGATAATTTTTTTTTAAATCAGGCTATCTTCTTACCTTGGTACCATCAATGTACAGTGCAAGCACCATTTTGATTAAATCGACAGAAGTGGGTCTAGTGGGGGTGCTGTACTTTAACATTTGGGTTTATGGAGAACATGCAGGATGGCCTGTGGAAGCCAAATGGTTGCAGATAGAGATTAAGTTTGTATTATCGACATATAGGAGGTAGGGCTGGGCAATATCTCGGTATTTTAATCTATATCAGTATATTTCTAAACAAGATATAACACGGGACAATATCGCTTGTATCCATATAGTTCATTTTGCGTTAAAAGTACAATACACGGGCCGCAAGTTCGCACCTATTTCTCCTCTCCCGCTCTGTGTCCCTGTCTCACACACACAGCCTTTCTGCTCCGCCTCCCTCGCTCTGTGACCACAAGCCCTCCCCCCTCCCCCTCTGCCTCCACCCTCACCTACACTCAGCGACAACATGGAGACGGAGTGCGCTGCAGAAGAAGGGTTGGTCAGTAAATATTATATATATATATATATATATATATATATATATATATATATAGTTTGTTTGTTTGCAAACGAGCTACCGTTAATTAACTACTCGGTTTTCTGTGGATTTAAAATACCTAAACTTTGCGTTCAAATGCGAATGAGAGACAGAGTCATTGAATTAGCGCAATGCTCAGATATCACAAATGGGAATCTGTAACCACTAAGGTGCAAACGAAATTAAATTTGTTTGGTAGTAAACAAAGCTGTTGAGAACTGCGCACCTCCCCCTAGCAAGTGTCTATTCAGCAACTGGCGTGCGCCCTAGCCTGAGCTTGAGAAGCTTATGCTCAAGAGTTTATAGCTAGTTGATAAACTCAAGCGCAAATAGCCAGCGGTCTTATTGCTTAAAGCTTACGCAGTGACTTCGCCACTCATTCACGTTTCAACGAACTTTTGCGGATTTTAAATCCACAGAAAACTGAGTATTTGACTACCGGTGGCTCGTTTGCAAACGAACTATATTCACAAATATTCAGTACCTCTCCATAACCGAATGGAGCTAGTTAGCTAAATAACAACGTTCACCTAGAAATGAGAGTAACAAGCCTATCGATATGTGTGCTGGACTAGGAAAAGGGGTCACTTGGGTCATTTTATGAAAATTGAGATTTTTCAACAAAATCAAAGAGTGATCCAAGTTTTTCATTTTGAGAAAAATTTGAGAAAAAAATTGGGTGAATTTGTGCACAGCAAAGTGTTGTAAATTGACAGTACAGTAGTGCTGGGATATCACTATCACTGGGATATCACTGAGATACCCTGTTCATCTCAGAATGGAAAAAACTCCCAAGTGACCCCTTCTCCTAGTCCTGCACACACATTACCAAGTCCGAAAGTGATACAACTGCGCATGTGGACTGGAAGTCATGGTCAAATAGCCTTAGAACTGTAAACCCGGTTCACGGCCAAAAAAATATCGATATATATCGAGTATCGCCATTCAGCTAAAAAATATCGAGATATGACTTTTAGTCCATTTCGCCCAGCCCTAATAGGAGGTCATATATGACCCATATTTTGGATGTGAAAAACTTAACCTCAGATGACCTTGAAAGGTAAAACTTGAGGTCATGCAAAATATTACAATTTTCTAGGCTTGAAAATATTGAAGATTGGGAACATATGTGCATTAAACACTTGTATGAAGTCATGTATGAACTTTCATTTGGTGGCCTTGAACTTGACCTTTGGTGACCTTCGAAGGTCAAACTTCACACAGTGAAATTTCAATGACTTCTATCACCAAAACTATTGCAGATAGAGCTTAGGTTTGTATTGTGGGCATATAGGAAGTCATGCATGAAGTTTTATTTGGTGACCTTGAACTTGACCTTCAGTAACCCTCAGCAGCCAAACTATACAGTGAAATTTCAATGACTTATAGCAGCAAAATTGTTACGGATGGAGCGTAGGTTTGTACTGGAGACGTATAGGAAGTCATGTATGAACTTTCATTTGGTGACCTTCATTTTGACCTTCGAAGGTCAAAGTTGACCTAGTGAAAATTCAATTACTTCTATCACTATAAAAGGGCACAGGTAGAGCCTAAGTTTGAATCACAGACTTAAAGGAAGTCACACATGAACTTTCATTTGGTGACATTCAACTTGACTGTTGGTGACGTTTGAAGGTCAAACTTGACATAATACAATTACAATGACTTGCATTGCCAAAACGGTCACTGATGGAGCCTAGGCTTGTATTAGAGACGTATAGGTAGTCATATATGAACTTTCATTTGGTGACCTTCGTGTTGACCTTGGAAGGTCAAATGTGACCTAGTGAAAATTCAATTACTTGTATCACCAAAATGGTAACAGATTGAGCCAAGGTTTGTATAGAGACTTTTAGAAAGTCATATATGAAGTCCATTTGCTGACCTCAACTTGACCCTCTGTGACCTTTAAAGTTCACAATTCACATATTGAATTTTCAATGACTTGTATCACCAAAACTGCTCCAGAGCGTAGGATTCTATTACAGGAGGTCTTAAAAATGTCTGTGAACTTTTACTTAGTGATCTTGACATTGACCCTCAATGATTCGAAGTTCAAACTTCACATGAAATTTTCATAACTTGTATCATCACTATAAGACTGCCTGCCGGTAAGCTACAGGACCCTTGGTCCTATTTTTCATGTATTCATGGGATGTATAGGGTGAGCTTATGATGTATTATTGTAATATTAATAGTGAGCTTATAATGTATTTATAGGGTTTTTAGGTTCAGCTTCTGATGTATAATGGGAATATATTGCATTAGCTTATGACTTTAACTGGTTCATGAGTGGAGCACATTCGATAAGCAGGTTGTGATGTCGTCTTTAATGCAGGCCCTCTGTTCCTCGGGTCTTACCCTGCTCGTGTCATCTGTCCCCCCCCTGCAGTCATCGGACGTGCGGCGCAGGCTCTCCGCAGAAGTGATGAGCGCCCCACTCCTGACCCCTGGCAGCACCACCCCCTGCTCCTCCGACACCGGCTTCAGCGAGCAGCGCCTCGACACCCCTCCGTCTTCCCTGGGGGGGCCCTACACCCCCGGCTCGTCTGCCTCCTCTCAGGGCGGGGGCACGCCTTACACGCCCCGCTCCGGGACCCCTTTCTCCCAGGATTCAGGCTTCTCCAACCGGTGAGTGTGGCTCCGACATCGCACGTTCCTACATTTGGGTCTCTGGGTTTGGGCTCTGATTCGAGGCTGGTGGGTTCCTGGTGATGGTTATGATTTGAGATTGTTGAGGTCCTGCTCGAGTTCTGATTTTCGAGTGTGATTTTAGATCGTTGAGGTCCTGCTCAAGGTCTGATTTTCTAGTGTTATTTCAGATTGTTGAGGTCCTGCTCAAGGTCTGATTTTCAAGTGTGATTTGAGATTGTTGAGGTCCTGCTCGAGGTCTGATTTTCGAGTGTGATTTCAGATTGTTGAGGTCCTGCTCGAGGTCTGATTTTCGAGTATGATTTGAGATTGTTGAGATATGATTTTAGGTTTTATTTGAGGCAGTTTGGTTCCTGGGTTTGGATGTAATTTGAGATTTTTGAGCTCTTGGTTTGGTGTCGGATTTGAGATTTGGGCTGTCATGAATATTTAATATTCAAATACATATCGAATTCTTTATCGATAAAACGAAACCCCGAATGTGAAAATAACTGAGTATTAAAAAAAAGTCAAGTCAAGATAATAACCCACTGTCAGTGTGTGCAGTGTATAGCAGGCGGCTACCAACCTGCTATACTGCTGAGACGGCTCAATGTCTCAAAATTGTACCAACTTTGTGTCAAGTGTGCGCAGTACATGTCGGTTTGACTGAAACTGTGCCATCTTTGTGTCAGGCGTGCGCACTGCATGTCGGTTTGACTGAAACTGTACCATCTTTGTGTCAGGCGTGCGCAGTGCATGTCGGTTTGACTGAAACTGTGCCATCTTTGTGTCAGGCGTGCGCACTGCATGTCGGTTTGACTGAAACTGTACCATCTTTGTGTCAGGCGTGTGCAGTGCATGTCGGTTTGACTGTAACTGGACCATCTTTGTGTCAGGCGTGCGCAGTGCATGTCGGTTTGACTGAAACTGGACCATCTTAGTGTCAGGCGTGCACAGTGCATGTCGGTTTGACTGAAACTGTACCATCTTTGTGTCAGGCGTGCGCAGTGCATGTTGGTTTGACTGAAACTGTACCATCTTTGTGTCAGGCGTGCGCAGTGCATGTTGGTTTGACTGAAACTGTACCATCTTTGTGTCAGGCGTGCGCAGTGCATGTCGGTTTGACTGAAACTGTACCATCTTTGTGTCAGGCGTGCGCAGTGCATGTCTGTTTGACTGAAACTGTACCATCTTTGTGTCAGGCGTGCGCAGTGCATATCGGTTTGACTGAAACTGTACCATCTTTGTGTCAGGCGTGCGCAGTGCATGACGGTTTGACTGAAACTGTACCATCTTTGTCAGGCGTGCGCAGTGCATGTCGGTTTGAGTGAAACTGTACCATCTTTGTGTCAGGCGTGCGCAGTGCATGTCGGTTTGACTGAAACTGTACTATCTTTGTGTCAGGCGTGCGCACTGCATGTCGGTTTGACTGAAACGGTACCATCTTTGTGTCAGGCGTGCGCAGTGCATGTCGGTTTGACTGAAACTGTGCCATCTTTGTCTTTGTCAGGCATGCGCAGTGCATGTCGGTTTGACTGAAACTGTACCATCTTTGTGTCAGGCGTGCGCAGTGCATGTTGGTTTGACTGAAACGGTACCATCTTTGTGTCAGGCGTGCGCAGTGCATGTTGGTTTGACTGAAACTGTACCATCTTTGTGTCAGGCGTGCGCAGTGCATGTCGGTTTGACTGAAACTGTGCCATCTTTGTGTCAGGCATGCGCAGTGCATGTCGGTTTGACTGAAACTGTACCATCTTTGTGTCAGGCGTGCGCAGTGCATGTTGGTTTGACTGAAACTGTACCATCTTTGTCAGGCGTGCGCAGTGCATGTCGGTTTGACTGAAACTGTACCATCTTTGTGTCAGGCGTGCGCAGTGCATGTCGGTTTGACTGAAACTGTGCCATCTTTGTGTCAGGCATGCGCAGTGCATGACGGTTTGACTGAAACTGTACCATCTTTGTGTCAGGCGTGCGCAGTGCATGTCGGTTTGACTGAAACTACCATCTTTGTCAGGCGTGCACAGTGCATGACGGTTTGACTGAAACTGTACCATCTTTGTGTCAGGCGTGCGCAGTGCATGTCGGTTTGAGTGAAACTGTACCATCTTTGTGTCAGGCGTGCGCAGTGCATGTCGGTTTGACTGAAACTGTGCCATCTTTGTGTCAGGCATGCGCAGTGCATGACGGTTTGACTGAAACTGTACCATCTTTGTGTCAGGCGTGCGCAGTGCATGTCGGTTTGACTGAAACTACCATCTTTGTCAGGCGTGCGCAGTGCATGTCGGTTTGACTGAAACTGTACCATCTTTGTGTCAGGCGTGCGCAGTGCATGTCGGTTTGAGTGAAACTGTACCATCTTTGTGTCAGGCGTGCGCAGTGCATGTCGGTTTGACTGAAACTGTGCCATCTTTGTGTCAGGCGTGGGCAGTGCAGGTCAGTTTGACTTAAACTGTACCATCTTTGTGTCAGGCGTGCGCAGTGCATGTCGGACTGACTGAAACGGTACCATCTTTGTCTTTGTCAGGCGTGCGCAGTGCATGTCGGTTTGACTGAAACGGTACCATCTTTGTGTCAGGTGTGCGCAGTGCATGTCGATTTGACTGAAACTAAACGGAAAAAAATATGTAAAGCGTACATCTTGTGAAGGCGATTCTGAGTTAAAGCCGAAAGTGAAGGTCTGATACGGAATTCTTTCCATTAGAGCAAAAACCAAATCACATCGCTTTAATATAGCATTGATTACAAAGATTCCCCTTAACTAGCGTCAGCTAGATTGGAAGATGGCTCACTTTATAATCTGAAGAGAAACGTAATATGCAGTAGCATGCATAACAAGATAATGCAGCTAAAACTTGTTATGATATAACACGTCTCAGGCCCGAACTGTGTGCTCTTTAGGTAAAATAAGCTGGTCATCAATGTTGAAAGAGATGGTTTGCGTGCGATGGCGTTGAAAGTGACAAATCAGAGCTATATAAACTTCTCCACTAGCCATCATAACCACCATTGATTCACTAGCCAGTTATCTGTACCTAGGCGATTGCTTTTGACCTCGCCAGCAAACATGCTAACATCCCAAAAATGTGAAAGTTTAGTTGGGTTGCGCAAAACCTCAGATAAGTTCATGCCTATGACAGCTGGCAAAGTTAGTAGAGTTGGGGCAAAAAACAAATCATATCGCCTCAATATGATGATCGTTTACAAAGATTTTCTTTAGTTAACGTTAGTTAGCTGATTAGGCAACTAGGTGGATATATCCAAAGAGCAGCGTACGCGACGGCTCCGGATGGCTCACATAGCTGAGTCCTCCCTTCACGACCAAAGATGATGGAGCGTATGAGTGTACCAGAAAGCCTCCCAAGTGCATGCATGTGCTCCCCAGAAGCTGATTGGTTGGTATGCAAATGAGGAACTGTTGTAGAAATTTTGATATTATACCCTTGGTATTACCTTCTCAAGAAGAACTCAGACGGAGGCAGAGAGAATTATATATATCCATGTTTACTATTTTGCAGCAAAATAGGATCCCTGCTACATGTGAGAACTCTCGTCACAGGCGAGAGCAAGGATAAAGAAAATTCTTTCTTGCTGGTGTATAAGTAACAGTACATTTTGACATTCTCCTCCCCCCGAGCTGATTTACACATCATGATGTTAACTGGAATGTTCTTGCAGACGCACGCAGCCCACGTAAAGCCGTCCCTGAGGTATGCGCATACATCTCAGAGAAGACAGGTGGTTTCTTCTCATCTCCTGGGCTTATCTCTTTGGCATCTCAGGCTCTCCTTGTACTCCTTCTCCTGAGAACAAATAAACATAAGAGAGAAAGAGAACATCTTGGCCTGTTCGGGTCCGTCAGGACCGCACGGTTCTAGATAAACCATATGCAATGACGCTTTTTACTCACGCATAGGCCAGATTATGGAAACTAACTGTCATTCAAAATACAACTAATATCTAAAATGATCAAGAACAAGCAAGGATAAACAATTTAAAAGCAATGCAAGTCAATGAAAATTAAATTGATTCCACAGGAACATCATTTTCCAGCCGAAGTCGTGAAAACTTCTATTGCTGTGTGACTCGGGAATTCGTAAATTCGCAGGCCATTGAGTCGGGATCCATGAAATATCATTAAAATTTTTTGAATCGCATTTTTTTTGTGAAGGGATTGTTATGATGATTAGCATTTTGTCAAAACTGCCGCAATTTGATTCGCATTTTGCAATCCGAATCCGCCTAATCTGATCATTGATATGGAGGGTGCTCTTTATGGTCACAGCAGTTTTTGCCTAACTTTGGGCTGAAATATCTCCATGTTTTTTGGGGGGGTCCTAGAAAAAATAGTAACTGGTCTTGAGACCTGAAAATCTGGATTTTGCTATTTGAGGCATGTACCTACAACATTCCAAAGAATCAAAAAAATCTGTGACTATGATGTGTCATGAACTGAGTGAATCTTAGAAAAACTGGCTCATAAACCAAGGTGTGTATCAGGTGACAACTGACATCAGCTGATTTTGGTGACCTTGACCTTATTTTCAAGGTCACGGCAAGCTTTTCGAGATTTTCGCATTGAATACACTATTAGCTTGTTATCGCAAGAACCAGGTAGCTGATCTTGATAAATTTTGGTACCAAGGTGTTTATAGGGGGTCTTTTGACACTAGTTGATTTTGGTGACCTTGAACTCATTTTCAACGTCACAGGAAGCTCTGACACCGGTTCATTGTCGTGATACTGACTCCATTTTAAAATTCAAACTCGTCTTGAAAATTAGAGATTACTCAAAATGACAGATGTCCCGAGGACTCAAATACATCTAGGTGCGCAATATGATCAGGATATGTGCACTGCTACTTGAGGTATCACGAGATCAGCAATGATGTCAAAGTCACATAAATATTTTTACCCGAGGCCAAAGTATGGCCATCGTGTATTGCGAAGACCGTGCGTGCGTCTGTCCGTCTGTCCGTCCGTCTGTGTAGACGGTAACTCCTTTCCTATTAATCTCAGGGTAATGAAATTTACAGGGACTGTTCTTGGGACATACAGGGTTCTGCTGATGCTGGTCGGCGGTGGTCGACTATTACATCCACTATTTTTGTTGTAGCCGCGTAAAATTTACAGCGTGTATGTTCTGGATAATCAGCTTGCAGAACATTAAAGGTGGATGACCTTCACCTGGTTAATGGGGTCAAAAGGTCATATTGTTTCTGAACAGTGTTACTTTCATTACGCCTTTGCACTACCATGATATTTTTTGGTGTAGCTATGTCAAATTCATAAGGTGTACTCACTGGATAATCAAGTTGGAGGACATGGAAGCTACATGGCCTTCACCTACTTTAAATAACTTCTAATAACAATTTCATGTAGCAACATTATCAACCAAACTGTTCAGTCACCTTTAATATAACATTGAATTTTGATGACTGCACATCATGTCAGACTTCATATTCTGAATGCCAAATGATGTAAAGTCCCAGCTGTCCAGTTCCACACTTTCCATATAACCTGCCAGGTCCTAAATGAAATTGGACAATTACCTCTGTCTTCCTTTTCTCTCTTGAAACTTCTCTCAAGCCGGAAAGTATTAAACACATTGTGTTACATAGACATACATTAAAAAACCCTTTATATGTTATCATTCCTTGGCTTATGCCCATATGGCCGAGGGAACTTTAGCATTGCGTTCTAAGAGTTTGAATCTTAAAATGGAATCAAGGTCATGAAAATCAATTGGTGTCTGGGGACCCCTGATAAATACCGTGGTACCAATTATCAGGAACATGGTTCTTGAGATAAGAGATAACTAGTGATAAGTTGAAGTTCTGTTGTATACCTGGCAGTATCCACGTATAATCCAGGGGTGGTAACACTGTACTTCACACAGTTAAATTGTCAGTGCTATGCAGACTTTAATAAAATGTAAATGTTTCTTTTCTTTCTTGCAAATCTGGCATTCAACTTTGTTTGAAATGCATTGTTCAAAGATATGCACCAAACTTATCACAGCTCGTACATTTGTCCTCCCGCCGCTGTGAAGCACGGAGAGAGGGACATAGTATTCAGCTCCGTCCATCCGTACGTTCGTCTCTCAAGAAGCGCAATACCTCAAGAACCAGTGGACCAATCTTGCTCATATTTGGGTCTGGCCAAGCAAAAGTGAACATGTGTGATGAAAATTATATTTCTTTGTAACACGTAGTGAATGGGCTGATCTTGTAGCTTAATCTGTGTAGTTTATGGAACTAACTTTGTTTTTTCAATACAAGATGTGAAAAAAAATTACAGCAATTTAACGTGCATGAAATTTGAAAACTACAGACACACTCGGAAATCTATTTTTCACATAATTTTCATCTCAACAATAAAATAGCTAAAACTACATAAAATTTACTTGTTTCTACATTTAATACCTTTTACTATTCATATTTTTCAGCATCTAACTATTTTTCCCAAATTCAAATTAAAAATGATTTTTTTAACTTTTAAAAAGATGTTGCATTATGACCATATAGATTGCTGTCATAACTGACTTAAGTAATAATAATGTATATCTGTGATACAGAATGTTTCTTTTATAATAAAAGTATGTTATGTTACCTATTTTAGTTCTTTTCTTGAAGTAAACCAGCATGTTATGCATCTTTGCGTACACCTTGTCAAATCTGATGTCCTCTTTTGGTAGTACCGTAACCGAGCACATTTTTGCTAATTTCACATTTAAAAATTATTCTAACAATCCATTGAGTATACCATGTTAAAGTACATGTAAAAAACCTTTAGAAACATGTATTTCAAGTTCATCTAAGTTATCTGGTTAAAAAGTTATATCCCAGTGAACATCAGAATTGTAGTGATGTAACCGCTTGGCCAGACCCATTTACCACCTCCGTGTACTTGGGGGCTCCCGCAATACCAGTAGATTTTGGTGACCTTGACGCCATTTTAAAGGTCACAATGCAATTGCAGAGATTTTGCCTTTGTAAACCTTGTTAACACGAAATTGATTGCTCTTCTTTCTCCACCACATGGTTGCATGAACAATGATACTTACAATTTGATTGTATATATGTTGGATAAGAATTTTTTGTCGAAAGATCTTACTTTCTGCCAGGGAAAAGTCAGGTTAGTGACAATAACTTGTTTTTTTGGTTATTGGATTCCTGGTTTTGGGTATGATTTTGAGATCGTTGGGATACTGGTTTGCGGTATGATTTTGAGATCGTTGGGATACTGCTTTGCAGTTTGATTTGAGGTTGTTTGATTCCTGGTTTGGGGTATGATTTGAAGTTGTTGGATTCCTGGTTTTGGGTATGATTTTGAGATTGTTGGGATACTGCTTTGCAGTGTGATTTGAGATCGTTGAGGTCCTGGTTTGGTTCAGGAATTGAGATCGTTGAGGTTCTGGTTTGCAGTGTGATTTGAGATCTTTGAGGTCCTGGTTTGGGGAATGATTTGAGATCGTTGAGGTCCTGGTTTGGAATATGATTTGAGGTTGTTGGATTCCTGGTTTTGGGTATGATTTTGAGATCGTTGGGATGCTGCTTTGCAGTGTGATTTGAGATCGTTGAGGTCCTGGTTTGAGGTATGATTTGAGGTTGTTGAGGTCCTGGTTTGGGGTATGATTTGAGGTTTTTGAGGTCCTGGTTTGGGGTAGGAATTGAGATTGTTGAGGTCCTGGTTTGGGGTGTGATTTGAGATCGTTGAAGTCCTGGTTTGGGGTATGATTTGAGATCGTCGAGGTCCTGGTTTGGGGTATGATTTGAGGTTGTTGAGGTCCTGGTTTTGGGTATGATTTGAGGTTGTTGGATTCCTGGTTTGGGGTAATATTTTGAGATCGTTGAGATGCTGCTTTGCAGTGTGATTTGAGATCGTTGAGGTCCTGGTTTGGGGTATGATTTGAGGTTGTTGAGGTCTTGGTTTGGGGTATGATTTGAGATCGTTGAGGTCCTGGTTTGGGGTAGGAATTGAGATTGTTGAGGTCCTGGTTTGGGGTATGATTTGAGATCGTTGAGGTCCTGGTTTGGGGTATGATTTGAGATCGTTGAGGTCCTGGTTTTGGGTATGATTTGAGGTTGTTGGATTCCTGGTTTGGGGTATGATTTGAGGTTGTTGGATTCCTGGTTTTGGGTATGATTTTGAGATCGTTGGGATGCTGCTTTGCAGTGTGATTTGAGATCGTTGAGGTCCTGGTTAAGGGTAGGAATTGAGGTTGTTGGATTCCTGGTTTTGGGTATGATTTTGAGATCATTGGGATGCTGCTTTGCAGTTTGATTTGAGATCGTTGAGGTCCTGGTTTGGGGTAGGAATTGAGATCGTTGAGGTCCTGGATTGGGGTATGATTTTAGGTTGTTGAGGTCCTGATTTGGGGTATGATTTGAGATCGTTGAGGTCCTGGTTTGGGGTATGATTTGAGATCGTTGAGGTCCTGGTTTGGTTTAGGAATTGAGATCGTTGAGGTTCTGGTTTGCTGTGTGATTTGAGATCGTTGAGGTCCTGGTTTGGGGTATGATTTGAAGTTGTTGGATTCCTGGTTTTGGGTATTATTTTGAGATCATTGGGATGCTGCTTTGCAGTCTGATTTGAGATCGTTGAGATCCTGGTTTGGGGTATGATTTGAGGTTGTTGGATTCTTGGTTTTGGGTATGATTTTGAGATCATTGGGATGCTGCTTTGCAGTCTGAATTGAGATCGTTGAGGTCCTGGTTTGGGGTATGATTTGAGGTTGTTGGATTCTTAGTTTTGGGTATGATTTTGAGATCATTGGGATGCTGCTTTGCAGTTTGATTTGAGATCGTTGAGTCCTGGTTTGGGGTATGATTTGAGATCGTTGAGGTCCTGGTTTTGGGTAGGAATTGAGATCGTTGAGGTCCTGGTTTGGAGTATGATTTGAGATTGTTGTGGTCCTGGTTTGGGGTATGATTTGAGATCGTTGAGGTCCTGGATTGGGGTTTGATTTGAGACCGTTGAGGTCCTGGTTTGGTTTAGGAATTGAGATCGTTGAGGTTCTGGTTTGGGGTATGATTTGAGATTGTTGAGGTCCTGGTTTGGGGTATGATTTGAGGTTGTTGAGGTCCTGGTTTCGGGTGTGATTTGAGATCGTTGAGGTCCTGGTCTCAGGTATGATTTCAGGTTGTTGGATTCCTGGTTTTGGGTATGATTTGCTGGGAGTGCTCTAGGATTTTTTTGCCTTTAGCCAAGCTGTGGCTAAACAATTTGATAATGTTTTAGCCAGAAATAAATCTTTTTAGCCACAAAATCGAAACACTGTGTTGCTTGTGCTACTTCCCGACAATCTCAGTGTATGCAACGTCCCTGTTAAGCAATATCCGCAACAAGTACAAACTACATATTTGTTGCATGTATTCCACACATTCATTTCTGAATCTGCATGTAAGACTAGATCATTGGTACAAGAGCAGATATACATTTATTTTTGTAATACTTGATCAGCAAAACTGTCTACATTTGATTCCACTTATACTATTTTAGATAACCACAAACATTTGCACCTACAGCTCTACAAGACTGTGAAGATCTGAATCTGCTGCAAAAAAAGTACATCTTGAATAAGTATGGATAAAATCCACAATCTCAAATTAAGCATCACCATACCACTGGAAAGACAGACAAAGTTTAAAGACACATCTTGAACATCTCGGTGATATGTCACAGGAACCCTTATTAAAAAACTATCACAGATATCTCAAGAAGCACCTATGCGGATTTAGAATGGTCCAGTGGAGCGTCCTGCAGTACATGCGTAGGCTTCCCATTACCCTTTAGATTATATAGCCATCTGGCTAGCTAGCTAATGATAACTCAGGAAAGTCTTTGTACATACCCGTCATATTTAAGCGATATGCTTTGGCTTTGCCCTAACTTTACTAACTTGGCAAGCTGTAATAGGCCTGAACTTCTCTCATTTGTTTTGCAGCACTTCCGTGCGTCCGAGCAGTACTCGCATATTTTTGAGATGTGAGCTAGCTTGCTAGCTCAGGAGAAATCACTGTTACAGCTAGGTAGTTAGTGGATTTAGGGCAAAATCAAATGACATTGCTTAAATATGACAATTATTTACAAAGATTTTCCTTAAATAGTGTTAGCTAGCTTGCAATATGGCCATTTAATCTCAAGAGTAACGTAACATGCGATCGCACACATCCGCAGCTTTAATTCATTAGCTATGAAATAATGTCTCAGCCTGAACTGGCTGCTTGGTCTTCAGAGAAAAGAGGGTATTAATCAAGGCTGAAAGAGGTCTTGTTGGTGTGATTGCTTTGAACATGACCAATCGGAGTCGTCAAAACCTCTCCCATAGTTCTATGTTTTTGGAATACCAAGTTCGCACCCTGCTCAGAGAGAGAAATCTGGCAACAGTGTGATGTGCTTGGATCGAATATAATTATTTACGATGAAAGCATAGCTGGAAAGCTTTTGCCACCGTGGCAAAGAGCCATGAAATATCTTTTGCCTCAAACAGATTTCTTTCGCCAATGGCGATGTGGTGAATGGCTAGTGCACACCTAGATTTGAGATTTTTCGGGACCTGTTCAATGGTTGATTTGAGTTTTTTTCGGGGTTTAGTTTCGGATATGATTTGAGATTATTGTTCTGGTTTCAGGTTTGGTTTGAGATTGTTGAGGCCCTGGTCTGGGGTCTGATTTGAGGCTGCTGGGTTCCTGGTTTTGAGTGTGATTTGAGATTGCTGGGGTCTTGGTTTGGGATTTCCATTCAGAGTACTGGGTCTCTGGTTTGGGGTGTGATCGGTTCCTGGTTGGTGGTTTAGTTTGGGACTGTTGGGTCCCTGGTTTGGGGCATGATTTCACTAGGTTTGGTTTCTTCTTTTGGATTTTCATTGAGAGGGATTGGCTCCTGGATTTTTGCTTACATTTAGAGAGTCAGGGTCCTTGTTTCTGTTGTGATTTTTGACTGTTGGGTTCCTGGTTTCAGGTGTAAATTCACACTGAGTTCTTGTTTTGGGATGTCATCTGACAGGTCTACCGCCTCCTTGATTTACTTTTCTATCTGTCTCTGCATTTATAAGCAGGATTTATAAGCAAATATTCTTGACCTTTTTTGATGAAACCTTTTGGGAAGATTATAAATGATAACGGTAAAATGTGATTAGACTTTCACAGGTCAAAATCAACATTGCAGAAAAGGGCACATGGCGTAATGGGTTTTGGATTGGGATATTTTTGGGGCCTGTTGGGTTCTTTTATTACGCAGTGAATAAAGACCTGGGATAAACTCAGATGAAGAAGAGATTGAGATGAGAAGAGTTCTGGACTGCGCTCGCTGTGTGTTGAATGTTTGCATATTTGTTCTCGTTGCCTTGTACAGACACAGCACTGTGGGTTTTGGCGGGAATAGCTACCCTCCTCCGGATGTGCCTCCGTCATCTTCATGCTCTTCCTCTGCCGTATCCTCCTCCTCCTCCATTGGAGGGTACATGGGGTCCCGTTATCATGAAGATCCGCACTCCTTGGCCCAAGAGCATCTACCCTACCACCGGGGGCGCCCTTCCTACCCCCCACCCACCCTCTACCCGCACTACGCAAACCCAGGCCCACACATGCAGCTACACCCACCCTTCCCTCCCCCACCCATCAGCTCTCAGTATGAACCGCCGCCCCCTTCGGAGCGGGAGAGAGATCGAGAGCGGGAGAGGGAGCGGGAGAGGGAGCGAGAGAGGGAAAGGGAGCGAGAGAGAGAGAGGGAGCGAGAGAGAGAGAGGGATAGGGATTCGATGGGGAGATTTGGCTCTGGGATTGGTTCTCGGAGGTCTTCGTATCATCACTACCTGCCGGAATCGAACTCCTCCTCGAAAGCGTACCACTCACACCACCATCACTCCGAGCGGCGGGAGGAGCGAGGGCACCGCAGTGGCTCCGCCTCCCGCTCTGGAGACCACACCCACCAGAGGCACCGCAACCACCATCACTCCCACAACCATCACGGCGGGAGTGGGCGTCGCCGGTCTGACCGCGAGCGAGACCGGGACCGGGATCGGCCCCGGGACAGCGAACACCCCAACTCCGGCGCAGGACACCCTTCCTCCTCCTCCAACAGCCTTTCCCCGCCCCCATCTTCATACTCCTTCCCCTCCGCCAAAGAACCGCCCCCACTTCCTGCGCACGACCCGCCCCCATCCTCGCACCCGGAGCCGCCTCCCGTTTACCATCCGCCTGTGGGCACTGGGAGTGACAAGGACTACCGGCTCCTCCCCCACCACACCCCCTCCCTCCCCCACCCCCCCCCCCCCCCCTGCCCCCTGCTTCCGTCATCGCTGCCGCCGTCGCCGTGGACTACGGCCAGGACAGCCCCGAAAAGGAGCAGTGGCTGCGCCCCAAGCGGAGGCCCACCACCCCACCCTCTCCCCCGCCGCCCCACACCTCCCCGCCGCAGCCCTGCATCACCTCCACCTCCTCCCCCTCCTCCTCCCGCCCCCTGTCCCCCTCCCTCCCCCCGCTGCAGCGCAACTCCTCCTCTCCGGAGCCCGACTCCACCAATGAGAGCCTACCGTTCGCGTACCACAGCAGCAGCTTGGACTCGCGCATAGAGATGCTGCTGAAAGAGCAGAAGGCCAAGTTCTCCTTCCTGGCCTCCGATGAGGAGGAGGAGGAGAGGAAAGGAGAGGAAGAGGAGGGGTGCACGGGTGGGGATGGCAGGAAGTGGAAACAGAAGGAGGAGGAGGCGGAGCGAGAGCGCCAGCGGCTGACAGAAGGCGCAGGGGCCGGCGAGGCCCCTCAGCAGGACGGTGGCAGGCTGCGGAGGAAGGGAGAGAGGGATCGAGACCGCGACGGCCGTCGCCGCAAAGGCAGAAAGGAGGGGATTGAGGCGGAGGAGAAGAGGAGCCCAGTGGAGGTCACCCCGATCCCCTCCTCTACCACCTCAGCTCCCACGCCACCTCCAGAATCAGCCCCGACAGCACTTCCCCACGCTGAGCCCACCGCCTCCGGGCCAACTGACCCCCGGAAGAGACCCCACACGCCCCCCACCTACAACGGACAGGGCCAGGTAAGCAGGGAAGCCTGCTCTGCGCTGTGTGTTTCTGTGAGTGAGTTACTCATCCGTGCAGAAGTGTGTGTGCGTGTTTCGCCCGTTAGGCTCTCGCCTGCAGGTAGTGCAGGCTGAGCTGAGGTGGTGTTGTGATGGGTTAATCTGCGCTGTGTGTTTCTGTGAGTGAGTTACTCATCCATGCAGAAGTGTGTGTGCATGTTTCGCCCGTTAGGCTCTCGCCTGCAGGTAGTGCAGGCTGAGCTGAGGTGGTGGTGTGATGGGTTAATCTGCATGGAGTTCACTTATGTTTTGTGTGTTTCTGTGAGTGAGTTACTCATCCGTGCAGAAGTGTGTGTGCATGTTTCGCCCATTAGGCTCTTGCCTGCAGGTAGTGCAGGCTGAACTGAGGTGGTGTTGTGATGGGTTAATCTGCGCTGTGTGTTTCTGTGAGTGAGTTACTCATCCGTGCAGAAGTGTGTGTGCGTGTTTCGCCCGTTAGGCTCTTGCCTGCAGGTAGTGCAGGCTGAGCTGAGGTGGTGTTGTGATGGGTTAAGTCTGGCACCATAAGAAAAAAAGATTAGTGTATCATCCTTTTAATCTGAAAAATGTGATGCAGGCAGGCAGATTTTATTTGTTTATTTTGTATTTTTTGGAAAATATATTTGTACATGGAGTTTACTTATGTTTTTGTCATGTTTTTCTAGGTGTCTAGACCCGTTTATTTCCCAGTACTCTACTGAGAATAACAGAAGAACATAGCTTTTCCAAGTAAACCGCTTTAGTGTCCGTTTAAATATTACATTAAATATTTGTCTTTGTGGTGTACTCAATTGAATATTGGTTAAAAAGGTCTTGCAAATCATTGTATTCTGTTTTTATTCAAGTTTTACACAACATCCCAACTTCATTGGAATTGGGGTATGTAGATGAGGAAAAGTAGGGGTCCTAACACCGATCCCTGAGGGACTCCACTCCCCACCATACCTAGCTCAGATGAGATCCCACTGACCACCACTCTTTCAGTGCATTTCGACTGACATTGGTTCTGGTTGGAACCAGTTCGGTTCAAGATGCTCCGAACCTTGGTTCTTTGTAGCGAACCGGCCCATGTTTCCACTAGTTTTGAGCGGAACTGCTATAAAGAAGGACACGTCAACTGGGTGCGTGATTTGGTAATGCACGCATAGATGTAGTGTCAGTCTATATCAAGCTACACAGGAAGACGAAGCGCTTGGATTATTGGGGAGTGTTTGTCCTGTTACTACAGGTCTTTCTGTTTATCCAGACAAGAAACATGGCCCTGTTAATCACAATAAGAAGACTTCGGCGACTCTTACGTGCAAGACGATTGGTATGTAAAATTTTTTCAGGTGTAACTTAGCTTAAACATAAAGTAGACAGAACAACTAACCGTCTTAAGGCTAGCTTACGGTGAAACTTTCACGCAACTGAAAATTGAAAAACTTAACTGTCAAACTTGTCTGAATACTAGCGGCAAATGTTACATAACCCATGACTTTGTGAAACTAGTTTTATCACAACAACCAAAAAATAACGTAGACGAACAATTGATCCATATTAACCACCAAACGTTAACTGATGTTAAGCAAGCTAACTGTTAAAAGCTACTGTAACACCAAGTAAAACAATCCAACACAATATGGTATTTTGGAGGCTACACACATTCAAACGTAAGGAAAACAATTCCGCATTATCCTTCGCCAATACCAAATGAAATCAGTGCTTTTTCGGCTTATCTTGATGTTTTGGTACCCAGAAAAACTTTCGGTTGTGCAAAAACGCCAAGCGTACATCCAGTCAAGAAAATTTGGAGTTTATTTTCTAGTGCTGCTATACGAGGTAACAGCATATAACGGCGACAGCTATGTTACTGATTACCCATCAGGTTGCTAGGGCATGTGCAGCATACGCATTGGCGATATTAAATATTAATACTAATATCCAACCCCCTTCTCGCTAATAAAACCCCCAATATATATTCGCGCCACCTTTTAAAATCGTACTGGCAAATAAATAGCCGAAAAAGTGGAGGGTCGATACAGAATTATTTCCGCTGAACGATGTCAACAAACCAACGCTGTGGTCAACGTCATCACGGTTCGCTGAAAGAACCTGCTGTTTTTTGGTTCCGGCTGGGAACCAACTTCCTGGGTTCCGAACCTATTTATTTTTGGTCAAAATGCACGGAACGGTTCTAAATTAGGTTCGGGAACCGGCTCCGTGCCGGTTCTGTGTCAGTGGAAATGCAGTATTTGTGTTTAGTCCTGTAACCAGTTTTGAATCCATTCCAGAATACCTCCTGTAACTCCAATGGACCTCATTTTAAAAACTAGGCCCACGCTATCGGCGGCCGACAGCAAGGGGTATATCCCCAAAATTCCCCAATCCTCGAAGCCCCCTTTATTAGATTCCCCTTTACTAGACCTACAGTATGAGGTCTGTGTAAGTAATTGTTCCAGAGGTATGGTTAAAAAATGGATTTTTTTCAATATATAGCGCCACCTGGTGGCAAACCTAGGTGTGCATACTTGCCCAAAATCTAATCAGTTCATCCTCTCTGCCATATCTACCCACATGCTAAAAATGAGAAGCCAATGTAAAGTATTTTGTGAGTTATCGCGCTAACGGCTAAAATCTGCAGAGGTGGCGACGGGTGGGGCGAAACCATGATATCTCCGAAACTCGTATTTCGGGGATATAATTAGTCTCTTACGTGGTACTGTATCAAATGCTTTCTGAAAATCCAAGTATATGATGTCATAAGCCCTGCTCTTAAGGCCATGCTGAAGATAACATGGATTGGCCCTTCTTTACTGGAAAAATGAGCCTCTGGCCACACGAGTTATTTGGAGAGGAACGTAAGGGGAGTCCCCGCGGAAGAGCACACACAGACATTCCTGAAGTCAGCCACCCCTCTCCTTCCTGGTTGGGGCTGCATATAGGATGTGACTGTATGCTGGCAAAAGTCTCAATTAGTGGAAACTGGGAGTAACCACAAGTGAGGACTCGTAGCGATAGACTGTGTAGCTATGCAGGCATGTGTTTGCTATTGCATTCTGTTGTTTCCTGTCCGTCATCCTGTTCTGATCTCCACCCACTCTGCCCCACAGCAGTCACCTCACTCTTCTGGGGAGGACATGGAGATCTCCGATGAGGACGACGGGACTGTCATAGCAGCGAGCAGCTCAGCCCCGCCCCCCTCCTCTAGCCCCACCTCCACATCCCAGCCAGCCCCTCCTCCCCAGCTGCCAGACCCCGCCCCCTCCTCCTCTTCCCCCCAGCCCATCTCTGTCCTGCCCCCGCCCATCCCCTCTTTCCCTCCGCCCCACCTGCCACCCCCTCCGCCCGGGTTCCCCCCCGGCCTCCCGCCCCCACCCCTGCCGCCCCCGGAGTTCCCGCCGCCGCTCCCGCCCCACATGTTCGATTACGCCAGTTCGCTGGAGCTGATGAGCCAGTACAGCGGCATGTCCTTCCAGATGCAGACGCACATGCTGAGCCGACTGCACCAGCTGCGCATGTCTGCCAGCAACGGGACTGCCTCTCCCTCCAGTGCCCCCCGGCGAGTACCCCCCATCTTACCTGTCCCACCTGCAGCCCATCCCCCCACCCCGCGATCACCCCTACATGGAGCACGATCAGGACCACCGGTACATGCCCCCGCCCATGCCCTACGCATATCCGGACCCGCATAACCCCCAGCTGCCCCCGCCCCCCCACCCACATGGCTTGCCCCCTCCTCCCCCCTCCCCGTGGCCCCCGCACATGGTGCTCCCCCCATACCCCTCCTACCTGCCCCCGCCCCCCTATGGCCCCTCCAGCTCCGCATCATACGGGGGCGCCCACTTTGGGGCCACAGGGGCAGAGGAAGGGCCCATTCAGCCCCATGAGGCCACGGTGCAGATGGTGCTGGCCACTCTTATCCAGGAGATGAAGAGCATTATGCAGAGGGATCTCAAGCAGGAAGGATAAAATGATCGAGAACACGCCTGATTGGTGGAGGTGTGCAGCATGCACGGCCTGATTGGTGGAGGTGCATGAATGAGCAGCTTCGACGCCTGAGTGGTGGGAGAGGAAGGAGAGGAAGGCAAAGGTAAGGGAGGCTGCAACAGTAGAGCGGCCTGATTGGTGGAGCTGTGCAGCGTGAGTGAGCAGCAGTAGAGTGGCCTGATTGGTGGAGGTGTGCAGCATGAATGAGCAGCAGTAGAGCGGCCTGATTGGTGGAGGTGTGCAGCATGAATGAGCAGCAGTAGAATGGCCTGATTGGTGGAGGTGCACAGCATGAATGAGCAGCAGTAGAGCGGCCTGATTGGTGGAGATGTGCAGCATGAATGAGCAGCAGTAGAGTGGCCTGATTGGTGGAGGTGTGCAGCATGAAGGAGCAGCAGTAGAGTGGCCTGACTGGTGGAGGTGTGCAGCATGAATGAGCAGCAGTAGAGCGGCCTGATTGGTGGATGTGTGCAGCATGAATGATGAGCAGTAGAGTGGCCTGATTGGTGGATGTGTGCAGCATGAATGAGCAGCAGTAGAGTGGCCTGATTGGTGGAGGTGTGCAGCATGAATGAGCAGCAGTAGAGTGGCCTGATTGGTGGAGATGTGCAGCATGAATGAGCAGCAGTAGAGTGGCCTGATTGGTGGAGGTGTGCAGCATGAATGAGCAGCAGTAGAGTGGCCTGATTGGTGGAGGTGTGCAGCATGAATGAGCAGCAGTAGAGTGGCCTGATTGGTGGAGGTGTCCAGCATGAATGAGCAGCAGTAGAGTGGCCTGATTGGTGGAGGTGTGCAGCATGAATGAGCAGCAGTAGAGTGGCCTGATTGGTGGATGTGTGCAGCATGAATGAGCAGCAGTAGAGCGGCCTGATTGGTGGAGGTGTCCAGCGTGAATGAGCAGCAGTAGAGTGGCCTGATTGGTGGAGGTGTGCAGCATGAATGAGCAGCAGTAGAGCGGCCTGATTGGTGGATGTGTGCAGCATGAATGATGAGCAGTAGAGTGGCCTGATTGGTGGAGGCGAACAGCATGATTTAGCAGCAGTAGAGTGGCCTGATTGTTGGAGGTGCACAGCATGAATGATGAACAGTATCTGATTGGTTAGATGTGGCCATGTGGGCATGCTGACTTTGGACATGGTAACGCAGAGGGCGAGAGTCACTCCTCCTGACACGGTTTGATTCGGGTTTGGGAGAAGATGCATGTGCATTTGATATTATAATGTAATACAGCTTCCAGGTTGCTGTAGATTTGCTGCTTGCTTGTGAGCAGTGAGTTTCTCGTAGGCTTTCTAAATGCATCGCTACTATGGCAGCACGTGGGATATGTCTGCTAGGACATTTGATGTTCATGCACAATGATCAGTGCCTCAGAAGTGTCCATAAAAATGCTATTAACCCATATTGCGCAGTTGTGCCATTGTTATTAATGCTGCCTCCTACATGCAACATGTTGGTATTAAAGGTCTGCTATACTACCTATCAGGCATGTGTTTCCCTGTGAAATGCGATGTTTCCATGAGCAGAGAGCTGGCCTCCCAGAGGATGACCTTTGTTGCACATATGCTGCCTGTCACCCTGCTGCAAAGGGAATTAAAGTTACTTCTGTTAGCTGTCGCATGGCAACCATACATTTCTCCTCCATTTTGTCAGCTGTGAGCTGCAGTTTTCTTTGGAACGAGAGGACACAATTTCGCTTTCTGGCTCTTCTCCTGCCGCTGTTTTGTTGCTGAGCCGTGTTCTGGTGTGAAACCCTGTTAACATGGGTGGGAACTGTGGAGCCTGGATGATGGCTGAGATGATGTGTGGTCACGCAAGGCAAAGTTCAGGGCCTGTTAACTGGCTTAAGGGGGAAAATGTCATTTCAAAACATGGATGTCTGTTGATGTGAATGGAGAAAGTGGTGTCTTTCACCCTTAATGGGTGAGTACTGTGTCCCGCACGAGTCCCCAGCTCCGCGTCTCAGGATCCTGAGACGCAGACAGACGAGGCAGAGCCTCATTTTTAGCGGAGTTCAAGTGACTGACATTGTCTCTGTTATTCCTACTCACTGCTTACTCTGATCTCGTGTTTCTGGTGGCTGAAGAAAAGGAGTGTTTTGTTCTTCTAATGATTGGCTGAAATATAATTATGCATACAGTAACCCTTTAAGTCCCAAGAGTCCCATATGGTACTCAGGCGTGACTGCATTAAAATCCCAAGAGTGCTGTGTGGTGTGATTCCACCAATCAAAATCCTGTTTATATTCATCCTAGTGCCTTCTGTTGTACTTAAGCCAATAGGAGAGGACCTAAGGTTTTGTTTTTAGTTCTTAATGCTGTGTATTGCCTGGTTTCGCATCAATAACAGCGTGCAGTCTTCTGTGATAGTTGTCAATGAGGCCCTAATTCTCTCAGGTGGTATCGCTGCCCGTTCTTCCTGCAAAATGCCTCCAGCTCCTGCAAATTCTGCGGTCGTCTTGCTTTAACTGCACGTTTTAGATCTGAGATCTCCCCAAAGCGGCTCGATGATATTGAGGTCAGGAGACTGTGATGGCCCCTCCAGAACCTTCACCTCTCTCTTCTGTAACCACTACAGGGTCAACTTGGCCTTGTGCTTTGGGTCATTGTCATGCTGGAAAGTCCAAGTGCGTCCCATGTGCAGCTTTCCTGCTGAAGAATGCAAATTGTCTGCCAGTATTCTCTGATAGCATGCTGCATTCATCTGTCCATCAGTTTTCACAAGATTCCCTGTGCCTTTAGAGCTCACACACCCCCAAAACATCAGAGAGCCCCCACCATGCTTTACAGTGGGAATGGTATATTTTTCACCATGGGCCTTGTTGACTGCTCTCCAAACATAGCGCTTACGGTTGTGACCGTAAAGTTCTATGTTCGTCTCATCACTCCAAATGACAGTATTTCAGAAGTTGTGAGGTGTGTCAAGGTGTTGTCTGGCATATTTTAGGCGGGCTTTTTTTGTGGGATTGGCATAATAATGGCTTCCTTCTGGTAACTCGACCATGTAGCTCATTTTTGTTTAAGTACCTCCTTATTGTGCTCCTTGAAATGACCACAACATCTCATTCCAGAGCATCCTGTATTTCTCGAGGCAGCTTGTGGATTTTTCTTTGTGTCCCGAACAATTCTCCTGGCAGTTTGGGCTGAAATCTGTCTTTGCTTACCTGACCTTGGTTAGGTATCAACATATTCCCTAATGTTCCACCTCTAAATCACGGACTGAACAGCACTGACTGGCATTTTAAAGTATTTAGGTATCTTTTTATATCCTTTCCCATCTGTAAAAAGTTGAACTTCCTTGTTATGAAGGTCAGTTCTTTTCTGCTCCCCAAGGCTCAGTGTCGAGCCAGATCAGTGCATCCACTCAGGAGCTAACAAACTCACTGGCTACACACAGACACTAGTTACAGTTGAAAGAGCCACAGGTGTGGAACCCTTAATCGCCATTTAAACCTGAGTGCGTCACCTTATGTCTATATAAAAAGGGCAAACATTCAAGGGTATGTAAACTAAATGATCAGGGCCGTTTGGGTGATTTCATTCATCATTATGATTTAAAAAGGAGCCAAACACCCATGTATGATAAATGACTTCACATTATCACTACCCTTTAATAAAAGACAAGTTTTCTGCATGATGAGTCATATTTTCAAAATAAATGGCAACATCTCACAAATTCAGCTGGGGTATACAAACTTTTGAGCACATCTGTATATCATTTGTAACTCAAGAATAACTTGCACTAAAATATCTAAGATTATTTGAAAATAGTTTTGTGTCGTTATAAAGTTCATTTTTTAGAATTTAGAAAAATTTCAACCATAATGGTTCAATGACTGTGTTTCATTTGTTGCAAATGAGGAAATGTTTTAATGTCTAAGATTGAAAGGGCTGTAGTCCTTAAATATTTTATTAATCACTGTGATTTATCAATCAAAATGTTTCTCGTTATTTGGCAAACCACTTTTCTTTATATTTCAAGACTTGATATCGCCTAAATAAAGAGATGTAGCATAAATTGTTAGCCATACATCATTCATCTTGTTTCTTTATCAAGCCCATGGGATTTGGATATGGTACATAGCATTACCCCAGGACGTAAAGGGTTAAAACTACTTTGTTCCTTTCTGTCATGGAAGTTTTATTTTTGAGTACAGCGTGCAGCACTCAGAGAGGTATGTTATGCTGAGCATACTCCAGGGGGCGCCAGAGCTGCGTGGGAGACTGTTGCAGTGCCAACCTGCTGAAATTCCCAACCGTGCCCCTCAGTGTAGTGAATTTGAAAAGTAAAATTTGATCTGCCCTGACTTCTTATGAACTGTTAGTTGATGTGAAATTGGCTCTTTAAATGATAGTGGCTTACGGCATTACTGTCAGGTGAATGTGCGTGGACCATGGCATTTATGCTGCGAATGTCTGACACTCTCCGAAAATCTGGAGTCACAGAGAAATTTTATTTAAAAAAAATGTGGGGCTGCCAGGTTAGCTCACTCGGTTAAGGCGCCGCATTTGCGGAGCAGTGGCGTGGGTTTGATCCCCGGCTGTACTAACCAGCAGTGTTCCGCAGCTTTTTCAGAACAGAACATATTTATGAAAAAAAAAAAAAAAAAAAAGTGTATTTTTGTTCAGACTTCCCCAATAAAAAGGAATGTAGCTGAGATTTTGACAATTTAAGAGATTGGCAGTATATGTTATGACTCTTGTGAATTAAATAATATGATTTCTATGGCTGTTTTATCATCTGTCATCTTACCAGTGTATTAAAAACAGTGTCATCCTATCCTTCAGCACGGTGGCATAGTGGTTAGCACTGTTGCCCCACAGCAAGAGGGTCGTGGTACGATTCCGGCCGGGGGCCTTTCTGTGTGGAGTTTGCATGTTCTTCCCGTGTTTGCATGGGTTTTCTCCGGGTACTCCGGTTTCCCCCACCTACAAAAACATGCATCATAGGAACACTCCTTCTTTACCCCTGACGGAGGAACTGGCTTTAGAACTGGAGTTGGTCCGCGGGCACTGCTCTGTGGTTGCCCACTGCTCCTAACTATAAGATGGGTCAAATGCAGAGGACAAATTACCCCACGGGGTTCAATAAAGTGTATCTTATCTTATCTTCATTTTATTGCACTAAGTGGTAATTTGGTATTCGAGGTCCCACTCCCATAATCGTAAGGGCAATGGAAGTTACAGTGTTTAGGTTGATGCATTGTCCTGAACATTGTTCTTCTTAAAGGTCAGTTTTGATTATCAGATCGTATTAAAGGTAGTGTTTTCTCTTGAAACTCATTGACGGACAGTTATGTTGAGAGGTGATGGCCATTCAGGTATGATATTACCCAGGAACTGATTATTCTGTTGAAAGATGTGCTCTGATGTCTTGAGAGAAGGGTGGCGTGTGGATCAGAGCAGGGCAGAGAGTTGAGCGAGAGCCTTGTATCGCAGTGTATGAGGGTCAGCAGTAACAGCTGTGTGCTGCCCTCTGCTGACGGTCTGCAGTAACAGCTGTGTGCTGTCCTCTGCTGACGGTCTGCAGTAACAGCTGCGTGCTGCCCTCTGCTGACGGTCTGCAGTAACAGCTGTGTGCTACCCTCTGCTGACGGTCTGCAGTAACAGCTGTGTGCTGCCCTCTGCTGACGGTCTGCAGTAACAGCTGTGTGCTGCCCTCTGCTGACGGTCTGCAGTAACAGCTGCGTTCTGCCCTCTGCAGCCCTTCCAGACCACAGTGCGGGGTCAGGCTGCTGTGGAGGAGAAGAAGGAGGAGAAGGACAAGGCCGGCGGCCGGCCGCGGGAGCCCCTGCTCTCCCTGGTGGACTGGGCGAAGAGCGGAGGTCTGGAGGCTTTCTCCCTGAGGGGAGCCCTCCGACTGCCCTCCTTTAAGGTGCGTAGAACTCAGGTCTGCTGAGCAGGCACAGAGCTAATGCTGTGCTACGCGAGCACTGTGTTACATTGGCGCTGCGCTAATACCACTGCTTTACATCAGCACTGTGCTAACACTGTGTTACTCCTCCTCTGTGTTACATTAGCACTGTGCTAACACTGCGTTACTCCTCCTCTGTTACATTAGCACTGTGCTAACACTGTGTTACTCCTCCTCTGTTACATTAGCACTGTGCTTACACTGTTCCTCCTCCTCTGTGTTACATTAGCACTGTGCTAACACTGTGTTACTCCTCCTCTGTGTTACATTAGCACTGTGCTAACACTGTGTTACTCCTCCTGTGTGTTACATTAGCACTGTGCTAACACTATGTTACTCCTCCTCTGTGTTACATTAGCACTGTGCTAACACTGTGTTACTCCTCCTCTGTGTTACATTAGCACTGTGCTAACACTGTGTTGCTCCTCCTCTGTGTTACATTAGTACTGTGCTAACACTGTGTTGCTCCTCCTCTGTGTTACATTAGCACTGTGCTAGCACTGTGTTACTATTTCTGTATTACATTAGCACTGTGCTAACACTGTGTTGCTCCTCCTCTGTGTTACATTAGCACTGTGCTAACGCTGTTTTACTACTTCTCTGTGTTACATTAGCACTGTGCTAACACTGTGTTACTCCTCCTCTGTTACATTAGCACTGTGCTAACTGTGTTACTCCTCCTCTGTGTTACATTAGCACTGTGCTTACACTGTTACTCCTCCTCTGTGTTACATTAGCCCTGTGCTAACACTGTGTTACTCCTCTGTTTTACATTAGCACTGTGCTAACACTGTGTTACTCCTCCTCTGTGTTACACTAGCCCTGCGCTTACACTATGTTACTCCTCTGTGTTACATTAGCACTGGCTTACACTATGTTACTCCTCTGTGTTACATTAGCACTGGCTTACACTATGTTACTCCTCTGTGTTACATTAGCACTGGCTTACACTATGTTACTCCTCTGTGTTACATTAGCACTGGCTTACACTATGTTACTCCTCTGTGTTACATTAGCACTGGCTTACACTATGTTACTCCTCTGTGTTACATTAGCACTGGCTTACACTATGTTACTCTTCTGTGTTACATTAGCACTGGCTTACACTATGTTACTCCTCTGTGTTACATTAGCACTGGCTTACACTATGTTACTCCTCTGTGTTACATTAGCACTGGCTTACACTATGTTACTCTTCTGTGTTACATTAGCACTGGCTTACACTATGTTACTCCTCTGTGTTACATTAGCACTGGCTTACACTATGTTACTCCTCTGTGTTACATTAGCACTGGCTTACACTATGTTACTCCTCTGTGTTACATTAGCACTGGCTTACACTATGTTACTCCTCTATGTTCCATTAGCACTGGCTTACACTATGTTACTCCTCTATGTTACATTAGCACTGGCTTATACTATGTTACTCCTCTGTGTTACATTAGCACTGTGCTTACACTGTTATTACTCCTCTGTGCTACATTAGCCCTGTGCTAACACTGTGTTCCTTTGCCGGAGCATTACATTAGCACTGTACTAACACTATGTTACCATACCACTGTGTTACATTAGCACTGTCACCGCCGTAGCCAGCAATCGGTAATTTTTTCACCTCTCAGGCTGATGTTGATTGCCATCGCTTGGCGTCTGTCGTCTGTCGTGAACATTTTTCAAAAATCTTCTCTGAAACTACTGAACAGAACCAGACTAAAATTAGCCACTGGCATCCTTAGGATGTCTACTGTAAAAATTGTGTCGATTATGCCTGCTGTCTGAATAACATGATCGCTGTTATTAAAAATAGAACATAGGGTTAAAACCACGTATTTCCAGCTATATTTCAGGAACTAAAGCAGCTAGAGAGAAAACCATTACGTCAAAATGATCAGCAGATGAAACTCGACAAAAGTGTCTGTAGGATCAAAATCATACAATGCCTGCTTGTAGGAGTTATTTGCCTGAAATGTCAAATTTGTCGATTTTGCGTTTTTTTTTGGCCTATATAATGAAAACTATAAGAGATAGAGAAAAATTCTCAATTGTAAAAATTATTAGCAAATAAAGCTCTACAAAAGTCTCCATTAGACTGAAATTGTTCAATTGCTCTTTGTAGCAGTTATTGGCCTTAGAACATCAAATATAATGATTTCTGCATCGATGACAATAGTCTTGAATTGGGCAGTTGAATAGATCCAGGTTACCGACTCAGGCTCTCTAGAGCCTCTAGTTTTATTTAAATGTATTCCTATGCAGGTGGCAGAAAATAAGTACTGATGTAGCTATGTAGCCGTTGGTCTCCTACGTACTAACACAACGCTGAGGGAAAATGGCGCTGTAAGAATTATTTTACCCAAATGTTTGGTAAAATAATGAAAACCCAGTTTCAGAAAATGGGGTGGAAAAGGTGTAAATGGATCTACATGTTCTGGTGGTCATAATGACGCGTGCGTGTGTGCTTGCGTGCGTGCGTCTGCGATCGTGGGCGATGACGATGATGCTCTCCTCTCAGGTGAAGAGGAAGGAGATCACAGATGTCGGGGACCTGAAAAGGCCCCGCCCGTCCACCCCACCTGATGAAGAGGACGAAGGTGGGCGCTTAACACACGCACTTACACATGTCCTGACGCACTCATTATGGTACACAGTGCTGACACACACACATGCACTCACACGTCCTGACACACTCATGATCATACACAGTGCTGACACACACACACGCACTTAGACATGTCCTGACACACTCATTATGGTACACAGTGCTGACACACACATGCACTCACACGTCCTGACACACTCATGATGGTACACTGTGCTGACACACGCACTTACACAAATGCCCATACGCACACATATAAGCGCATATTCATGTTCAAACACGATGCACAAACACTCTGAACATCTCCCTGGCCCACAGACCTGTACCCAGAGAAAGGCTCCGGGGCCCCTGGGGGCCAGGATGAGGGGCCTGGGGTGGAGATGGAGGGGAGGAGGACAAGGGAGAAGAGGATGAAGAGGCAGAAATCTCTGGGACTCGACAGCGAGGGAGAGGAAACGTCGGATGAATCGTCCTCTGATAAGGCAAGCGCACAAAACACGATATTCACTCCCCAAACCCTTACCGAAATTTACCCCCCAAACCCGATATTCACTCCCCAAACCCTTACCCATATTTACCCCTTAAAACCTGATATTCACTCCCCAAACCCTTACCGATATTTACCTCTCAAAACCCGATATTGACTCCCCAAGCCCTTACCGATATTTACCCCTCAAAACCCGATATTCACTCCCCAAACCCTTACCGATATTTACCCCTCAAAACCCTATATTCACTCCCCAAACCCTTACCCATATTTACCCCCCCAAACCCTATATGCACTCCCCAAACCCTTACCGATATTTACCCCTCAAAACCCTATATTCACTCCCAAACCCTTACCCATATTTACCCCCTCCAAACCCTATATTCACTCCCCAAACCCTTACTGATATTTACTCCTCAAAACCCTATATTCACTCCCAAACCCTTACTAATATTTACCCCCCAAACCCTATATTCACTCCCAAACCCTTACCGATATTTACCCCTCAAAACCCTACATTCATTCCCCAAACCCTTACCAATATTTACCCCCCCAAACCCTATATTCACTCCCCAAACCCTTACTGATTTTTACCCCTCAAAACCCGATATTCACTCCCAAACCCTTACCGATATTTACCCCCCCAAACCCTACATTCACTCCCAAACCCTTGCCGATATTTAACCCTTAAAACCTGATATTCACTCCCCAAACCCTTACCGATATTTACCCCTCAAAACCCGATATTCACTCCCCAAACCCTTGCCGATATTTACCCCCCAAACCCTATATTCACTTCCCAAACCCTTACCGATATTTACCCCCCAAACCCTATATTCACTCCCCAAACCCTTACCGATATTTACCCCTCAAAACCCTACATTCATTCCCCAAACCCTTACCAATATTTGTCCCCCCCAAACCCTATATTCACTCCCCAAACCCTTACTGATTTTTACCCCTCAAAACCCGATATTCACTCCCAAACCCTTGCCGATATTTACCCCTTAAAACCTGATATTCACTCCCCAAACCCTTACCGATATTTACCCCTCAAAACCTGATATTCACTCCCAAACCCTTACCGATATTTACCCCCCCAAACCCTATATTCACTCCCCAAACCCTTACCGATATTTACCCCTCAAAACCCTACATTCACTCCCCAAACCCTTACCGAAACCCCCCCCCACACCCTATTTAAACCCTTACCTATATTTACCCCTCCCAAACCCTATATTCACTCCCTAAACCCTTACCGATATTTACCCCTCCCACACCCTATATTCACTCCCTAAACCCTTGCCGATATTTACCCCCCAAAACTTGATATTCACTCTCTAAACCTTGGCTATATTTACCCCCCCAAAACCCGATATTCACTGCCCAAACATTGGCTATATTTACACCCCCAAAACTCGATATTCACTCCACAAACCTTGGCTATATTTACCCCCCAAAACCCGATATTCACTCCCCAAACCTTGGCTATATTTACACCCCCCAAAACCCAATATTCGCTCCCCATACCTTGGTTTTATTTGCTCCCCCAAAACCTGATATTCACTCCCCAAACCTTGACTATTTTTACCCCCCAAAACCCAATATTCACTCCCCAAACCCTTACCGATATTTACCCCCCGTAACCTGATATTCCCTCCTCAAACCTTGCCTATATTTACCCCCCCCCAAACCCGATATTCACTCTTCAGACCTTGGCTATATTTAATCCCCAAAAAACTGACATTCACCCTTCAAACCTTTGTTTTATTTACCCCCCCCAGAACTCGATGTTCTTTTCCCAAACCTTGACTATTTTTACCACCCCAAAACTCGATATTCACTCTCCAACCCGTGGCTGTATTTATTCCCTCAAAACCCATTATTCACTCCCCAAACCCTTACCGATATTTACCCCCCATAACCTGATATTCACCCCCCAAACCTTGGCTGTATTTACCCCCCCAAAACTCGATATTCACTCCCCAACCCTTGGCTATATTTACCCCCCAAAACCCAATTTTCACTCTGCAAACCTTGGCTATATTTACCCCCCCAAAACCCGATATTCACTCCTCAAACCTTGGTTATATTTACCCCCAAAAAACTGATATTCACCATCCAAACCTTGGTTTTATT
Organism: Gymnothorax javanicus; assembly: GCA_029692085.1. Lineage (NCBI taxonomy): Eukaryota > Metazoa > Chordata > Actinopteri > Anguilliformes > Muraenidae > Gymnothorax > Gymnothorax javanicus. The sequence continues at coordinate 2,262,098 of CM056206.1, read as the reverse complement.
TAATCCTCCAAAACCTGATATTCACTCCCCAAATCTTAACTGTTTTTACCCCCCAAAACCCAATATTCACTCCCCAAACCTTGGCTGTATTTACCCTCTCAAAACCCAATATTTACTCCCCAAACCCTTACTGATATTTACCCCCCATAATCTGATATTCACTCTTCAGACCTTGGCTATATTTACCCCCCAAAATGTGATATTCACTCCCCAAACCTTGGCTATATTTACCCCCGCAAAACTTGATTTTCACTCCCCAAATTTTGGCTATGTATACCCCCCCAAGACACGATATTCACTTTCCAAACCTTACCAATATTTACCCCCCGAAAACCCGATATTCACTCCCCAAACATCACCAATATTTTCCCCCCTAAACCTGATATTCACTCCCCAAACCTTGGCTATATTTACCATCCCAAAACCCAATTTTCACTCCCCAAACCTTGCCTATTATTGCCTCTTTCATGTCAGGAAGGAAATCCGAGAATAGCATTCCAGCATTGGAACTTGGATCGAATCTACTGATGTCATATGAAACATGCTTCAGTGTGTACCCACTATTTAATGTTTTGTAGGCGCATTTGTCCAGGGTTAGGAATATTCATGGTAAGAGGAAATGTTTTGATAATGTTACCTTCACATTACTGATAGCCGACAATAAACAAAATACACCCTGCAGTCACATCCTGTATTTTTATTTTATTTTTTTTAATTTTGCAAGTAATTTTTCTGTCATACATTACTGTCCAAATGTCATAACATATATAATAAAACACTATTAAGGTGCTGTTGCACGTTTTGACCAGTAGAGTATAAACACGGCTCAGGCTGTGCTTACCAGAAGTGTACTGCCAAGGTCACACAGTCTAATATTTTGTTGGACTGCCTTAAGCTTTGATTACTGCACGCATTGGCCATGGCATCCTTTGCGATTTCATAACATTTTTTTCTGTTCAGAGCTGCAATTTCAGCAAGTGTTCAGCAAGGTGATGGGACTATTAATGATGGGACAGTAGGACCACTGCTTCAAGTCTGTGTTAGCACATCCCAAAGATTCTCAAGGGGGTTGAGAGCTGGACTCTGTGGTGGCTGATCCATGACTGAAAATGTCTCCTGCGCTCTGAACTGCTCTTTCACAGTTTGAGTCCATTGAATCCTGGCATTGTCATCTTGGAATATGCCTATGCAATCAGGGAAGAAAAAATCCATTGATGCTGGTCATTCGGTATATTGTGGTAGTCAGCTGACCTCATTTTTGGGCACATATCATTGCTGAACCTCGACCTGACCAACTGAAGCGAGCCCAGATGATAACACTGCTCCCTTAGGCTTGTGCAGTTGACACTAGGCATGATGGGTGCATCACCTCTTCCGTCTCGCTTCTTAACATGATGCGCCCATTACTCTGGAACAAGATGAAAATGGACTCATCAGACCATGTGGCTTTTTTACATTGCTCCAGCATCCAATCTTAATTCTCTCAAGCTAATGGAAGCCTTTTCCCAATTAGCCTCACTGATGCGTGACTTTCTTCAGGCTACTCAACTGTTAAGTCCCAATCCCTTGAGTTCTCTCTGCATTGTGCATATGGAGATGCTCTTTCTTTCTACATTAAAGGTGCACTATGCAAGTTTATTTTCTGCGCGATTATAGTTTTGCCTCAATTCACCGACATCTCCCCATGATCTGCTTGCTGCCTGCCCCTGAATTCACTGTTTAAAAAAACCCGGCTCTGGAGACCGCACAGGCATCACAAACTGCACATAAACACAAAGGGCACAGGCTGTGCCCTATAACATAACAAACCGTCCTGGCCAATCACCAACAAGAGTTGACAGTTATGGAAGCATGGGAAGGAGGGAACTATGGGAGGGAGGGGAGGGCTACCTCTGTTTTGTTTGTTAATTTTTATCCCCCCAGCATAAAATGCGGGGGGATATAGGCATCGCCTCAGATCATTTTGTTTCCGGAGCAGTCCGTCACCCAACTCAGTCATGTAATCATTTTGTTTCCGGAGCAGAAATTTTCGAAACTATGCAAGATATCAGCACCCAACTCAGTACATGTATTCTATGTGTTGTCTACATGTGCCTTTTACTACTTTGGAAATTTTTGGATTCCTATTTTTGTCGTTTCCATGGAAACAAATCTGGACTTAGTGCAAATTACACTGTGTTCGTTTCCTGAGCAGAACTGAAAAACTATGTAAGACATCAGCACCAAACTTTGTTCATCTATACTATGTAGGCTATAGTCTAGATGTGCCTTGTGCTACTTTGGAAACTTCAGGATTACCATTTTTGCCATTTCCATGGAAACGAATCTGGATTTAGTGCACATCAGGCCTAGTTCATTTCCGGAGCAGAACTCAAAAATGTCAATATAGCTAACTGAAACTTTGCATGTGTATTACTCACATACTGAAGTGGTGCCTTTTGATATTTTCAGATTTCTGAAAATCTTATTTTTTTTGTTTCCATGGAAACTAGTTGCATTTGGACTCAGTACAGAGATAGGTTTGTTTCCGGAGCAGAACTCAAAAACTGTTCATTATATCTTACTGAAACTTTGCACGTGTATTACCCACATACTGAAGTGGTGCCTTTTGATATTTTCAGATTTCTGAAAAAAAAAAAAAATTTTGTTTACATGGAAACTAGTTGCATTTGGACTTTGTACAGAGATAGGTTCGTTTCCAGAGCACAACTCAAAAACCGGTATTATATCTTTCTGAAACTTTGCAGGTGTATTACCCACATACTGAAGTGGTGCCTTTTGATATTTTCAGATTTCTGAAAATCTTATTTTTTTCGTTTCCATGGAAACTAGTTGCATTTGGACTCTGTACAGAGATAGGTTTGTTTCCAGAGCAGAACTCAAAAACCGTTCATTATATCTTACTGAAACTTTGCATGTGTATTACCCACATACTGAAGTGGTGCCTTTTCATATTTTCAGATTTCTGAAAAAAAAAAAAAATTTTGTTTCCATGGAAACAAGTTGGATTTGGACTCTGTACAGAGAGGTTCGTTTCCGGAGCACAACTCAAAAACCGTTCAATATATCTTACTGAAACTTTGCTTGTGTATTACCCACATACTGAAGTGGTGCCTTTTGATATTTTCAGATTTCTGAAAAAAAAAAATGTTTTTTTCGTTTACATGGAAACGAGTTGCATTTGGACTCTGTACAGAGATAGGTTCGTTTCCAGAGCACAACTCAAAAACCGTTTATTATATCTTTCTGAAACTTTACATGTGTATTACCCACATACTGAAGTGGTGCCTTTTGATATTTTCAGATTTCTGAAAATCTTATTTTTTTCGTTTCCATGGAAACTAGTTGCATTTGGACTCTGTACAGAGATAGGTTCGTTTCCGGAGCACAACTCAAAAACCGTTTATTATATCTTTTGGATACTTTGTAAGTGCATTGCCCAAGTACTGAAGTGGTGCCTCTTCATATTTTCAAATTTCTGAAATTATTATTTTTTTTCCTTTCCATGGAAGCGACATGCATTTGGACTCAGTCGCAGGGCTGGGTTTGTTTCCTGAGCAGAACTAAAACACTGTTCATTAATGACTCGTTTTATTTTTGCCTTTGTCAACATGTGATTCATAGTCTTTGGTAGATGTTGCCAGTACATACTTCCAGATAATTCCAGAGGAAAATCACCTCAACATTCTTGTTTGAATTTCTTTGAAGGTGTAGGATTGACATGACTTTCGCAAATAATCAGGGGCCGGGGGGATATGTCATCTTCTGATGACTCTTGTTTACAGTTTGATTTATAACAATTATCTCTGATCACGATCATTCAAGATTTATTCCCAACCACATTTCTTCATTAAAGATGGGTTCACCACTTTTCTTCCAGGATTTAATGATGCTTTGGACAGTTCTTAACCCAAATGTAGTAGTTTCAGCAATCTCCTTAGTCGTTTTCTTTGCTTGATGCAGGCTAATAATTTGACCCTTCTGAAACAGAGTAACATCTTTTTCACAACCACAGGATATGTCTCCCATCATAGTTTTTTAAGAAATGAGAAACTACTCACTGCATTAGTTAGTTTTAAATAACTTGTTGCCAGTTGAAACACATTAATCACTGCAGTTATTATCCAATGGAAGGCTCTTACCTATTTGCTTAGTTAAATCCAGGTGGTGACTTTTTCTGGCCAGGCAGGCAGTGTATTGTCGTCATAATAAAGCCTTGTGTTGTCAGCTGTTGCGTGCAGTACATTGGAAAAAACTGAACTGATGTAGCAGTGTTTTAACCCCTTGTGTATGGTTTCGTATTTGACTGAATGCTGAAGTGACCGGCGTATGTGCAATACATTCGGGCCTGTCAGGCGGGAGCCACGTGTGTGTGCAGGCGATCTGTTCCCCAGGCCGGGAGCCACGTGTGTGTGCAGGCCATCTGTTCCCCAGGCCGGGAGCCACGTGTGTGTGCAGGCCATCTGTTCCCCAGGCCGGGAGCCACGTGTGTGTGCAGGCCATCTGTTCCCCAGGCCGGGAGCCACGTGTGTGTGCAGGCCATCTGTTCCCCAGGCCGGGAGCCCGCGTGTGTGTGCAGGCCATCTGTTCCCCAGGCCGGGAGCCACGTGTGTGTGCAGGCCATCTGTTCCCCAGGCCGGGAGCCACGTGTGTGTGCAGGCCATCTGTTCCCCAGGCCGGGAGCCACGTGTGTGTGCAGGCCATCTGTTCCCCAGGCCGGGAGCCACGTGTGTGTGCAGGCCATCTGTTCCCCAGGCCGGGAGCCCGCGTGTGTGTGCAGGCCATCTGTTCCCCAGGCCGGGAGCCACGTGTGTGTGCAGGCCATCTGTTCCCCAGGCGGGACCCGTGTGTGTGCAGGCGATCTGTTCCCCAGGCCGGGGAGCCACGTGTGTGTGCAGGCGATCTGTTCCCCAGGCCGGGAGCCACGTGTGTGTGCAGGCGATCTGTTCCCCAGGCCGGGAGCCACGTGTTCGCGGATGGGTTTGTTGTATGGTGTGTGGTATCAATATGCAACTGCTGTGAGGCGATTTCCGTGAATGATTTTGTACCAATATTGGGTCGATGTAATGCAGTACCTGATCGCTCATTGGGTGTGTATCCTGAGCTGAAGATGTGAGTTCAGGGAAGAGAATGGGTGGAGTTGCCAGCTCCGAACAGACTCCTGGGACGATACTTCTTGGAGAGCCATCCACCCACAGCAAAGACCCAAAAACCGTGGAAACAGTGCGTCGTCTGTTCTAAGAACAAAGTACGGCATGAGTCCCGGTTCAGATTTGACACTTGCGAAGTTAGTTTGTGCGTCGAACCGTGCAACAAACTGTACCACATGAAACGGGTGTATTGGAATATAACTGAGTGATTTTGTATTTTTTTCTGTATTCATTTATACAGAGTGAAAAATGAAGCATAAAAATTCAGGCTCTATTGTCGTGTTATGCCATCATCCAAAAATTGTGGATAAATTACTTTTCCTGGAAATCATCACAGCAAACTGGAGAAGAATGTGCATGAAATATGTCCTTGGCGATCGTCACGAGCTAGCCAACAATCCCGGCCACGGCAGCGCGCCCGCATACTCAAATCAGGCCACGGTGGTCAACAGAGCACTCCGCGCATTTTGCGGTTCCCGGTATGCGGGTCAGCGAGCCAGCCCTTGTATATGTGTTTCCTGTACGCAAGGGGTTAATTAGTATGGAACCAAGTGTGAACAAAGATCATTTTTGTTTCAACCACACGAGATAATGATTGAGTAAAGTGTGCAGCCCGTGCAGACAAGACAAAGGGCAAAAACAGTGTTGAAAAATAAATACAATGGATTTTGGGTCAGGAGGGGCGGTAACAAAACGCCAGTATGTTGTAAGGGGGCATTGATCCAGAAAAGGTTGAGAACCGTTGCTCTAAACCCACAAACATGTATTCTAGCAGACCTATATAACCACAATAAACTTCCGCATAATAATAGAAATGTTTTTCTTACAATATGCACGGTTTCAAAAAAGATAATTGCGAATAAATAGATCGATGTAAACATACTTACTTATAAAGAATATATCAATGCAGCAATAGACATGATTCACATAGAAAAAACTGCTTCAGTCTTAGAAGGTAAACAAAAGGAGTTTACTGAAACTTGGGGTCCACTAGAAGAATACATCATGCCTATATAACTCTGCGTAAAATTACAGCATGGCATACTTTGCACTCCTTAGTCAATTGATTGATTTATTGATTAATTGGTTTGATTGGTTAACTTACTGGTTAATTGATTAATTAATAAACATTGTTAATATTGCTGTTACTGTTACTACTTGCTATTTTTGTGTTTTTTTTTTTTCATTTCCTTTTTGTCCTATTTTTGTACCAGCGTATGTTAAAATATTGATGTGGCCTGAACACGGGGGTGGGGGGTAGGATTATATAGAGGTGCGGGGATCGGATTGATTTAGGAGGACACCACAGCACTGTAGAAAGGAAAAGGAAATTGCGCAGTTTGCTTCCTGAAATTTGAGAATTGGGACAATATGTCCATGTTGGGAATGATGTATGTGTGCTATGATGAAGGGGGCGGGGTAGCCTGTGTCTTGTCTGTACCTCTTCAGTATGTTCATATATGTCTTCATCCCGCTGTTTTGTTGTACTCTTCCTCAGCGGAGGTGCTTCATCATTTTTCATAATTGCTATTTAAAAAAAAATTTATAAAATAAAGCTGACCTCAAAAGTAGTGGCGGGTTATTAAAAAAACACATATTTACGCCCTAAAACGCAATATTAACACCCCAAAACTTACCTGTATTTACCCCTCAAAACCCTTTATTTGCACCCCAAACCTTAACTATGCTTACCCTCCAAAACCCAATACTCACACCCCAAATCTTACCTGTATTTACCCCCCAAAACCCTTTATTTACCCCCAAACCTTGCCTGTATTTACCCTTAAAACCCCTTATTTACACATCAGGCCTGACCTGTATTTATTCCCCAAACTCCTATATTTTCAGCCCAAACTTCACCATTATTTATCCCCAAAACATTTTTGCTCACATTTGCCTTCAAAACCCTTCGCTACTGTTTTACCTTGTCTGCTTGTTATTGCAGGAAGATGACGATGATGAAGACAGTGATAAAGAGGATGAATCGGAAGGTATCTCCATTCTTCTGAATGTTTATGTACAGTGTTCATCCAGAGATGATTCCGTGAATGTGGATGATTCTAGCACCGAAGGCCTGATTCCATGTTTGTGCCTGGATACGTGCAGACAGTATCCTGGAATCCTCCTTTGGAAATCCAGTCATTTGCAAGCCCTCCATACCCCAGTTCCTTGTGTCAGCCCAAACTTCACCTTTCTATGTCTGCCCAAACCTCACTCGCCTGCATCTGCCCAAACCCCATTCCCCTGTGTCTGCCCAAACCCCACTTTCCTGTGTCTGCCCAAACCCCACTTTCCTGTGTCTGCCCAAAGCCCCACTTCCCTGTCTGCCTAAACCCCACTTCCCTGTGTCTGCCCAAACCCCACTTCCCTGTGTCTGCCCAAATCCCACTTCCCTGTGTCTGCCCAAACCCCATTTCCCTGTCTGCCCAAACCCCACTTCCCTGTGTCTGCCCAAACCCCACTTCCCTGTCTTTGCCCAAACCCCACTTCCCTGCGTCTGCCCAAACTCCACTTCCCTGTGTCTGCCCAAACCCCACTTCCCTGTGTCTGCCTAAACCCCACTTCCCTGTGTCTGCCCAAAGCCGACTTCCCTGTGTCTGCCCAAAGCCGACTTCCCTGTGTCTGCCCAAACCCCACTTCCCTGTGTCTGCCCAAACTCCACTTCCCTGTGTCTGCCCAAACCTTACTTCCTGCATCTGCCCAAACCCCACTTCCCTGTGTCTGCTCAAACCGCACTTCCCTGTGTCTGCCCAAACCTTACTTCCTGCATCTGCCCAAACCCCACTTCCCTGTGTCTGCCCAAACCCCACTTCCCTGTGTCTGCCCAAACCCCACTTCCTGCATCTGGCCAAGCCCCACTTCCCTGTCTGCCCAAACCCCACTTCCCCGTGTCTGCCCAAACCCCACTTCCCTGCATCTGCCCAAACCCCAATTCCCTGTCTGCCCAAACCCCACTTCCCTGTGTCTGCCCAAAATCCACTTGCCTGCATCTGCCCAAACCCCACTTCCCTGTGTCTGCCCAAACCCCATTTCCTGTGTCTGCCCAAACCCCACTTCCCTGTGTCTGCCCAAACCCCACTTCCCTGTGTCTGCCCAAACCCCACTTGTCTGCCCAAACCCCACTTCCCCCTGTGTCTGCCCAAACCCCAAACCCCTTCCCTGTGTTTGCCCAAACCCCACTTCCCTGTGTCTGTGTCCCTGTCTGCCCAAACCCCACTTCCCCTGTGTCTGCCCAAACCCCCCTGTGTGTCTGCCCAAACCCCACTTCCCTGTCTGCCCAAACCCCACTTTCCTGTGTCTGCCCAAACCCCACTTCCCCTGTCTGCCCAAACCCCACTTCCCTGTGTCTGCTCAAACCCCACTTCCCTGTGTCTGCCCAAACCCCACTTCCCTGTGTCTGCCCAAACCCCACTTCCTGTGTCTGCCCAAACCCCACTTCCCTGTGTCTGCCCAAACCCCACTTCCCTGTGTCTGCCCAAACCCCACTTCCCTGTGTCTGCCCAAACCCCACTTCCTGTGTCTGCCCAAACCCCACTTCCCTGTGTCTGCCCAAACTCCACTTCCCTGTGTCTGCCCAAACCTTACTTCCTGCATCTGCCCAAACCCCACTTCCCTGTGTCTGCCCAAACCCCACTTCCCTGCATCTGCCCAAACCAAGCTTCCCATCTGCCCAAACCCCCTTGTCTGTCTGCCCAAACCCCCTTCCCTTCCTGTGTCTGCCCAAACCCCACTTCCTGCATCTGCCCAAACCCCACTTCCCTGTGTCTGCCCAAACCCCACTTCCCTGTGTCTGCCCAAAATCCACTTGCCTGCATCTGCCCAAACCCCACTTCCCTGTCTGCCCAAACCCCATTTCCCTGTCTGCCCAAACTCCACTTCCCTGCGTCTGCCCAAACCCCACTTCCTGCATCTGCCCAAACCCCACTTCCCTGTGTCTGCCCAAACCCCACTTCCCTGTGTTTGCCCAAACCCCACTTCCCTGCGTCTGCCCAAACCCCACTTCCTGCGTCTGCCCAAACCCCACTTCCTGCGTCTGCCCAAACCCCACTTCCCCGTGTCTGCCCAAACCCCACTTCCCTGTGTCTGCCCAAACCCCACTTCCTGTGTCTGCCCAAACCCCACTTCCCTGTGTCTGCCCAAACCCCACTTCCCTGTGTCTGCCCAAACCCCACTTCCCTGTGTCTGCCCAAACCCCACTTCCCTGTGTCTGCCCAAACCCCATTTCCCTGTCTGCCCAAACCCCACTTCCCTGTGTCTGCCCAAACCCCACGTCCTGCATCTGCCCAAACCCCAATTCCCTGTGTCTGCCCAAACCCCACTTCCCTGTGTCTGCCCAAACCCCACTTCCCTGTGTCTGCCCAAGCCCCATTTCCCTGTGTCTGCCCAAATCCTACTTGCCTGCATCTGCCCAAACCCCACTTCCCTGAAATAGTTTGTAGTTACTCTTTTACTCCAACTACGTCTCCGTTCATGTCGAATGAGGGTGCTGGAGGGGGAAGTAACACAGATTTTGTGACTGTTTCTTTGCATGTGATTTTCACACTAAATACCTAAATCAGACTGATTGTTTGCTCTTATTGACATACCTGTAATTGCGCGTCTCTGACTGGACACTTCCCTCCTGCCACAGATGAGGCCATGAGCGGAGACAGTGAGGACGAGAGCTCTTCCTCATCTTCCTCAGAAAGTTCCTCTTCATCCTCATCATCCTCCTCTTCCTCGGAAGATGAAGATGAGGATGATGAGGGCGAGAGAGCAGGCGAGAGTGAGGGCCTGGACACCATGGATGAGTCGACCATGGACAGCTTGGTTCCAGATGGGGAGAGAGACGAGAGGTATAGAGTGAAAGCCATCTCGACCAGCTCACTAGTGTTGGGGTGTTTTTAGTTGCGGTAGTGAGAGATCCATTCCTTCTCTGAAGTATTCAGGATACGCACATGGTTTACTCCTCCTTTGCATTTCTCGCCCAACTCAAATAATCATTTTGGCGACGGGAATGGTGCTCGATTGGACGCCGAAAATGCAGGACATCAATAATTAATTTTTCAATACTTCATTAACATGAAGGAAGCAGAGCTGATGTCATCAAATATAAATCGCTCCCAACATTGCAAATGTGGTGCTTTTCAAAACTTGTCCAAAGTATATTGGTTAAAACAACAGTTCTTGAAATTCAGAAAATTGATTCTTAAAAAGTACAGGCACTAAAAAATTCCCTAAAAGTTGACTGGCAGCTGGTAGGACCAGCTGTTTCTGAATAGATATGGCAATAAGTGGCCCGTGGTATGCCTCAAATCAGAGCAACTCTTTTTAGGGCCAAGAGATGGGTCAAATTGGGCACAAGGCGAGGATCCTCATAGTTAACAGTGTCAGTGTTTCCCACAGAATATTGGAGAATATTGGGGCACGTGTGGTGGAAGACCGATGTCTGGGGGGGTCATTCTCATTTTTGTTGAGTGGGGGGGGGATTCTCATTTTCTTGGGGGGGGGAATTGCGCAAATTCCGCGTCTCCAGTACCTGCCCTATTTGTCCTATTTTTCGTTTTTTTTTTTTTTTTTTTTTAAATACGTGCACATGTATGATCAACACGCGGCAATTGCACATAGTGAGACTATGGCGGGGGTAAATTAGATTATGGCGGGCCGCCATAATCTCGTCAATGTATGGGAAACACTGAGTGTATATCCCTAATGGCTTTAACTACCTAGCTTAACTAAGAGACAACAACTTCCCAGTGCTAGTTTATTTTCTTACATGTGGAGTGTTGCGCCAATCGTATTTAAAAATTCTCAGTCATAATCTGATATCTTGCCGGGGAAAAGTGAAGGCTATGTGCCACCTAGTATGTGGGGGTTTAAATGACAAAGGCTATGAGAGATGAAGAGAATGGGATGGTAAACGGCTTAAACAAAAACTTTGGAGTTTCTTATTAAGAGCCATTGTCTGAGAAAAAAACACTTTTTGGACGCTTTGTGGAAATGACCGCCTAAATTTGAATGAAACTTTGCGTGTAGGTGCATACACATGTATGACGGAAAATCCCCAAATTTTTTTTGCCATTGGTCGCTTCGTTGGGTTGCAGCGCCACCTGGAAGCTGAAAAGTCAGGGCCAAAGTAGGGAAAAAGAGGAAAAAACCAGTCTTATGAGATGCATTATAATGGGAAATCAGTTTAATCTGCCAAACTATTTCTGATGGATATGTATACGTAAGTACTTGAACTTTCTCGTGAATCAGTCGCCACCTCGCGGTCACTTGGAGAATTGTGTAGCAGGGGCTCAAAGTTTAGGGGAAAGAAAAATGAAAATCCACTTTCATCTTTAATTTACTCCTGCAACATGCCTTGAGAAACTGCGCTTTATGGTGAAGGCCTATGAACGTATTATAGCATAATATGAGAATTCCTCCGGTATCTTGCTTGAGTTTTGGGATATTTGGTCTTGAAAAGCGAACTTTAGCTGTTTGGCCCTACTTTGAGGTCAGATATCTCAATACTCCAGACAAGAATGGAACTTATGAATGGGTTGATTTATACCTTCCTCCGTGGTGTATGAAAGGTACCAAAAATTTCTTTGGCACTCATAAGTATTTTAGTGCTGTCTCCTGTCAATGTCGCCAATATGACCTGAATGTGACCTTATCGGCGAATTCGGGACCATATTTAGGAGTCCATAAAATTTTACTCCAGCTCGATAGATACTTGAAATTTGGAGAAACTTCAGACTCTGCCATGTAGATTCAAGAAAAAGTGGAAATATTATGGCACTCTATATGGTAAGTCAGATATTTGATGTGTAATCTCAGCTAAACTGCCACTAGGTGGCGCTTTTGTCGATACCTTATTTTACTGCATCTCCATGGATGTGCCACAGTAAAACCTTTGGAAACTTAAGAGCCATATTCTGAGAGAATGGCACTTTTGAGACTCTTAGTGAAGTTCACATCTCAGAATTGCATGGAATTTGGCAGAATGCTGCCCATATACATGTAACAGAAAATCCCAGAATTTGAGCTCACAATTTTTATCGATATGGTTACAGCGCCACCTAGAAGTGGACAAGTCAGGTACCAAATTGAGCATTTTTGAGGAAAAATACCCATTTTGAAGGAATATTGTGGATAACTGCTTCAATGTGCCAAAGAAGTTATGATTGTATTTGATACTGGGATACCCAAGATTTTTAAGTGTGAAAGCTCCACCTAGTGATCATGTTGGTTATATGTGCAATGACAAGAAATCTGTGTACAACGGGAAAAAATATTTTTATAAATTCAATCTTATTTTACTTTTTAAACCAGACCAGTGGCAAATTCATCTTACCTGCTTCCTTTTCAGACATTAAAGGTGGGAAAAATTTTGAGGTATTTAGTCGGGCACTTTTTTGGTTTTTCGAGATATTCGCTCCCAAAGTTGGGTGTGCGCTAATTTTTTCCTGTTTGTACAGTGGATTAACATTAATAACCAGACACCTGTGGGGATGGGTAGACTATTAATTTGAACCTTCCTTTGGGCTAAACAAAGGACACCAGAAACATCTTTGGCTCTATGCTCCATCTTGGAGCAGCGGCTACAGGCATTTTGACAAAATTTCCAATTCGCCTATTTGCAGTAATATTCAGGGGCCCATAAAAATGTTAACCAAGAAGATAGAGCCTTGAAATTAGCTGAGTCTCCAGCCTTTTCAGGACATTTTAACATGCCAAAGGAAGTTTCAAGGCACTCTTTGCCAATGTCTGGATTTAAGGGGATGAATGTTCAAAAAATATATCAGTATAGGGGGCGCTGTTACCAATATGTCAGATCTGACAAAACCAGACATGTGCCATGGAGAAGTTTCTGGAAATGGAGTATGTGTTTTATGTACATTGTGAAAACACTGATTTTGTTTTGCCATTATGTTGGTTTAACTAGTAATGCCAATAGGTGACGCCCCACCGTACCACCTTATTCAGATCTCGCAAAACCAGATGTGCCACAGAGAAATCTCTTGAAATGAAATATGTGCAGTGTATACATAGCGAAAACACTGATTTTGCTTTGGCAGTTGGCTGGTTTAAGTAGTTACAGAGATAGGTGATGCCCATAGAGGTACTGGTGCAAGTTAAATTCTAAGGTCTCAAACAGAGGTAAGAAACATATTATTTCGGTACATTTGGATCATATATTGGAACAATAACTAAACAGAGAAATTCATGAGAGTTGAGTTTGTGCGTTGTGGTATATGTAAAAAATCTGTCAATTCTAGATACCAGTAGGGGTAACAATTAACATTGTAACTCGGTTCTTCTCTTCCGGTTTATGTGTTTGTTTACGGTTGCATAGCTGTAAAAGCCAGCGTTTAGCTAATACAAATGGAAACAAAATGGAGGTGGATACACAGTACGGATGTTTTAAGAAGTCATGAGGACAATTCCGTTACAGTGTCTCACCCGTCACTTCTCACGGAGGGGGTAGATGGCATAAAACAATGGCCCGATGTTAGCTGCATCTAGTTAATTTTTAACCTCCGCCAAACGAAGTTGGCAGGAGGTATAGGTGATCGGTGCCGTTTGTCTGTTCGTTAGTGAACATGACAACTCAAAAAGTAATGAACGGATCTCTGAAATTTTGTGGGTGGGTCGCTATTACATCAGGGATGGACCCTATTTGATTTTGACGGCGATCGGGCAAACAATATGCCCACCACAGCAACTGTCGCAAAATACTATGTTGCAGATATACAGGATCTTGCAAGAGTGGGCCTGTCTTATGAAAGTTATTAAACGAGTTCAGTGAGCAACAAACCTAAAATTTCCTCAACGACTTTCATAACTTTCTCATTCTGTTTATCACATAATTGAACTGCGTAATTTCATGGAAAGCAAATGTAATTTCCCTCAGCGCCCAATGTATGTTAGCACTGCGCTAACTACATCGCTCTGCTAACTCAGTCTCTGAGTCACAGACATTTGTGGCTGAACGAGCAACGCTTTGTAAATTCAGTCAACTGACTAGCTAGCTAATGTTAGCTCGCTGGGTACCAAACTAATGTTACATAATGGTTTTGAAAAAGTATTGCGTGCCTGCTGCCTAACTAAGTAACGTGAACTGAGTTATATCAGTGGCGCTTAATTAGCCTCCTGCAGCGCTGAGCCATTGCAATTCAACCAAAGTTACACTCGGTATTCAGGTTGGCTTAGTAGAAACAGCGAGACGTAGCGCTAAGCGATTTCTTTCCCCCCACGCTCCCAGCCAATGCGATTTTCGCAAAAGTGAAATCTAGGGTCATGTCAAAAATATGTAATGACCTGGGCTATGGGAAAAGTGCTTCAGTTATGTGAAAAACCTTAAATTTCTTAAGAGCCGTGTTCACTCAGCAAGATTACGACTGTACTGCCTTGGCGGAGGTTTGTACTCAAGGAGTGCCTCTAGTTACCTTGTGTTTTCCGAAGGCATTGATGGCGAAGAATTGCGAAATTATAAAAGCATGCAGGCATATTATTACCTGCATAGTAACAAAATGGGTAAAGTACTGTTCAAGAAACACAGCGACTTCATATTTCTGAAGGCAGCTGTTGAGTCAAGCTGAACATACAGCGTGGGTAACGCTGAGGGACAGTGGAGTCGTGGAGACAGTCGACTGCTCGTGTATTGCCGGATTAGGGAAATCATGCAGTCATGCAGCAGCTATTCTGTGGAAGGCAGCGTTATTCATTAAACCAAAGCTCCCTTCAGTTAAACATTGGAACAATTAAATATATTTTCAAAGACGTTATTGTGCCTTTACTGCAGAAGATATATATGCTTATGTTCAGCGGTGAGTGGTTAAATGATGAACATCCTATTGATGTCATTATTTCTCATTTTTTTGTTGCTTCGGCTTGCTGGCTCTGTTTGTTGCGGTCATTGGCATCAAGGCTACCGGAATAACAAAACCGAACAGCGGAAGTAGGATTCTGTCATGACAGCGCCCATGGGCTTCTGGTGAAACTTGTGGATAGGGAGGCATTAGCTGGGAGGGCAAAACTGACCTGCATGTTCTTCAAGCTGACAAACAGATAAAAAAAGACCATTGCACATAAACATTGAACATTAAAATAACAATACACCTCTGCTCTCATAAAAAAAAATGAACATGAACACTGAGCACATGAGAGAGAGAGCCTTGGTCAAAATGTTTGGGAACCACAACCTATTCCTCTACACTGTTTTGATGCACAGTCTACTCGCAACCAGCAAAAACACTGAACACCTTGACAATCTGGTTCAAAATCAGACAACTGGACCAAGACATTACTGAGCCCTGATATTTCTTCTCCATCTGACTCACCAGAACTCATGTCCTGAAGCTCTGCCAAAGCCTGACTTAGATTCATCCGTTTCCTCTGATCCATTTCCTTTTCTGATAGCCTACCCTACTAACTAATTAAACTAAATCACTAAGAGAACAGCCCTGTGACAATCACAATTTCGATATGCAAAACGGGAGAACAAACTGATTCTGACGTCATGGCAGCAACTGGTTTATATCATATATATATATATATATATATATATATATATATAACACTAGATTGCTGATAGGGTACGTTCAAGTGAAGCATCTGTTCCAGGAGCGTATACATCCGGAAGTAAAATTCGCTCATAGACTCCCATTCATTTTCGCCTGCTTTAAAGGGGTCCTATTTTGCTATATTTCCAAGGTTATATTTTGATCCTGGACTCCCCTAGAGTACTCCTGATCGTTCAAAGCCCAAACAGGGTCCTTATTTAGCTCATTCTGCCATCCTCAAAAAACCCCATTTGTAGTCCATTGTAGTCTCTGCCTGAAACGCCTCATTGGGATGGCTCTTCCGCTATGGCCCCCACTCCCTGTGTGCCCACTTTCTTCTGATTGGCCAGCTCTGTGGAGGGCGGAGTTGGGCAGGACGAGGCTGCAGAACGCAGTTTTCCGGGTCCGCCTCCCCAGAGTAAAACGTGAGACATGTCTGCCATCTGATAAAGAATCGGCGGGGAAATTCCGCAATCGAACGCTGTACATGTGTATAGAGCTAATGAAATGAACTTGTTCTAATAAATGCAGTGGCGAAAGTGGAGGACGCAGTGCGAAAGTCTGGCAGCTCAAGCTCGAATTTGCTATCTACCTACGGCAACAGTGGTGAGTACAGCGGTTTTTCTACTCTATAGCTAGGATGCAGGGAAAGCTAGAATCCACTCCATACAGACACATTTGTAGAACGGGTCGACATACCCAAGTGTAGACAGGAGACCGTAGAAATCCGGTGGGTCTGAATTTAGAGGGAAACATGGACAGTGAGGAGCAGTTAAAAGTGGACCAACGGTTTATGGACTGCTTAGGTGTGTATTATAAGGACCTGCTGGTTCGTGCGCGTAACTGTGGTGTGTCGTTGGCGTGGAGTAATGAACAGCTTCTGCACTGGTATATGACGGAGGGGTGAAAGCTCCAGGCTAAACGGCCTTTTGGAAATTGCCTGTGGTAGTGGTTTACTTATTGCGTTGGAATGACCAGCGTTCGCTCACAGAAAATGGGCGCGTTATGGATAGTGCGCGAGAGCTAGATAGAGCTCCGGTTATGTCATGAACATAATCCAGGTTTTAGAGACCGTAAATTCCGTTTGCGTGAACAGTTGCTTATGTGGAGCTAGCAAATCGATCACTTTTACAGGAAATAATTTAATATTCAATCGCCGATTTAATATTCAATCGACGGCAATGCAGAGAAATCGTTTGTTATACCAGACACGTTATAGCCTGTGCATTTCCCTATGCTTTCACCGGTAGCATCAGGGAGCTAGCCCAGATATTGAAGAAGTATCAGGCTGACCCCGGTCATGGATAAGTAATGCGATCGTTTCACAAGCACCCAAAAACGCACCCCAAGCTCTGCAAAACCTACGTCTGGTCTAACTGCAGCCTTCGCAGCCCAACTTAGCAGACACATAAAGCACCTCTCCGGTTACCTCCAACTATAGTGGCTACAATCGGGCAACGTTATGATGAAACTGCCACATTGATGCTTACCGAAGTAACACAAGCATAATGATCAGAATTACTGCATATCAGTTAACCAGGGGCATTTTTAATTAGCACAGCACGCGAACTAACATGCTGTAGCTGGTAACCGAGTGGTCATAATAACCACAGAGACAAACCTCTGCAATACAGGTTTTACAGACAGTAAGTTCCATTACCGGGGGGCAGTTGTACCAAGCATCCAAATTACAAACAAGCATAAAAAGTTCGCTTCAAATGAGGTTTATGTTCACACACCTTCTGTTGAATGTCTCCTGATATTACTCTTGCATATTTAGGACACAAACATTAGCAACAGTAACTTGGCTACGTTAGCCGCAGTGCTACAGCCACATTCAACAGGCCATCAGTTGGGCAGGCTTATGCAGTGAAGCAACTGCTTCCGCATCTGTAGCCATGTTTCCATCCACACGTTCTTATACGAATTAAGTAATATCAAATTAAAAATGCCTTACGGAGACGGTGAAATTTGACTTGATTTCAAGACTATCGACTCAAAGTTTGTACTGTCCATCTCATCGGATTTTCTCTTTATCCATAAAAGGCTTACGTGATAAATGCTGATGGAAACGTTAGTTGCCGAATAAATCTGCTACTGCATCTTGACAGTGTTTTGATGCCGTCGTTGCCTTCTGATAATGGTCTGCTATGCTGCTAATAGGTGGCACCTAAGCACTGTTACAACTTGTGCAATTATTGTCATTTGTTAGTAAACGCGATCCATTTTGGCTAACCAGCTAAATTAGTTGGCTAACAAACTACTTTTGTTCACTTGAAGATTCTGCAATTCAGCGTGAAAATGAATGGAAACAGCTTAAAATGTCAGAAATGTATTCCATACACCAATTTGATTGCATACCAGCCTACTTCAGATATTTTACAAAGCCCGTGTTTGAGGCCAGTTGTTAGTGCTAATTATCGTTAGCGGCCCTGCTAGCCTCCTGTAACACGTTAGCTTCACTTACATTATTTGCTGTTATATCGTTACTTACAGCTTGTGGCTCTGAGTGCTTGATCGATGCAACTGCTTCAGGTTTGAGAAGCAGCTGAAACGCTTATTCAGAGTCGAATTATCGTTTATTGACAAAGCTGTCTTTGGTGAAATGCTGAGCACAAACAGCTAACGTTCCCTTAGGCCGTGGCTGTTCGCTGCCAGCAAACAAAAAAGCTTCCCACTGATTGCTGGAGGCATCATCTTTTGGAAGAGAAATAGGTGCTTTTCTTCGCGTTCAAAAGTAAACGGACGAGCAGCTTAGGGAGAAATACTGACAAAACTGCACCTCAAATGATCTGCGATTCTTCTTTTGTATTTCTGGAAGTGTAGATGCTACTAAGGCATAGTATGATCCGAGGTTGTTTATGTCTGCTAGAATAGTTTCTGGTGTGGCCAGGTCCAGTGCCGTGATTGGCTTTGGCTAGGTCTGTACTAATTGGACGGCACAACCTGACCTCAGGTTTTGCCCAGATCTCGCGAAGATCTCGGGACAAGCTGCTCAGAGAGGAAATCACGTTCATGAAATCACGTTCTTGGATTATGGCAAAACCCCTATGTCTTATGTTTAGAAACTTCACAGAGGTTGAGTATGGGCAACCAACATTATAACATTACTAATATGTATTAAAAGAAGAATCAGCAGAATAGGTCCCCTTTAAAATTACATTTTCAAAAACACTTGCGTGCGAGTCGGTGTTATTTTGCTATCGCTGCACAGAGCAACATTTTGTCTCCCTAAATATGTGCTTTTCGGAGGATGGAAAGCGGCACACTTGCTAAAGGGGAGATCGAAATGTGACGCGGTGTCAATGTTAAAGTGCGAGCAGAAAAGTGAAGTTAGCTTGACCGAGGCTTTTAATGACCCTCTGATAAGATAATTGCTTGGACGTTTTCGCCGTCGATGAATGTCCGTATTCGTTATCGTATTACTCTCTGGTTTCCTCACTTCATTGTACCCTGATTGATTGATATTTGCCGTCAACCGAATTGTTTATATTGACTCATATGGTTCACACAGTTCTCAAAAATAATCACTGCACAGCACGGATCGAGGGGATAGAGAAAAGTTTTCCTCCTGACTTCTAACAACCAAGCCTTTCTCCCCTCCTTGTATTTCGGAACTCTGTACAAACAGAGAAAGCGACTTGTCCACTGTTTTAAATATTATACAAGTAAGAAGTATTGTCGTTGAATGTCAATTATGAGTAGCTAGCTTGTTAGCCACCGTGTTAATTTTATTAACTGCTAAGTCAATGCAGTCCCCGCGACGGTAAGGGTACCAAGGTAGCTCGCTGGAGACCGTGATCAATCGTTAGCGTTTGATTTTTGTCAATGGTCTATTCAAGTCAATGGGACGGTTAATTAGCTAGCTAGCATGAAAACGCGATTTTTTCTATTAAAGTGACAAATTTGCGTTTCTACGTTAACTTACGCATGAAACGTTTTATTACAGCCCTTCAAATGAATAGTGCTGCAAAAGACAGCCGCACATCTCGGCATTTTAACGCTTATATTGACTTATTTGAAATTGGCCTCATAGGAAACCATTAATTTTTTATGAAGAAGTTTGGTGTATCTATTTGGCGGCCGGGTGCTTCACTTTGGATAATGTAAAAATGACATCATCAGCAATCTAGTGTTCTAAATATATATATCTATGGTTTATATACGCACCTGCACACTGTTCAAAAGGTAACAGAATGCGTTTGCTCGGCAACCAAGATGCAGTTGACTGCCTTGCATAGCTGTCAGTGTATGAATATGTTGTGTGAACTAGAAAAGTGCAGTTCCAGGGGAAACTGCGTGGGCAAGCTGGAAGCTGGCGATAATATGAAGTTCGGATTGCTGACAATGTGAGGTTAAAGCTGCTGGAAATGAGTTTAAAGATACTTAAAATTAAAATTATTTTTGACAGTGAGATATTGTATCGTTTAAAGGGATAGTTCGTATTTTTTGACATTAAGTTGTATGTAAGCACTTATTTAGGAAGACCTCCCCGAGATGCGACGTTACCACACATCAAACCTACTTCATATATTTATTCGACATAAATTGATGACGTTGCCTACTTAAAAATTGCCATAAAAATGCACGGGGTCCATAATAAAAATATTGTATGAGGACGAAGTAGTTTATTTATCGCAAAATTGCATCAATATTTACACATATTGCTGAAGATTGCGGGAATTATTCGGGCGCGACATAAAAAAAGGAAGTGGCAATTCACCCCGCTGCGGGTGAATTGAGGGAAAGACATAGGTTATCTGCCCAGCAGCTGGGCCAATAAGAGATTTAATTTTGTAATCCGCCCACTCTGAAGTTTCGCGCGGAAGCGCTGCAGGGCGAATAGCCTCTTCTTAAAAAAAAAAAAAAAAAAAATACCGCTAAATAAAAGGCTGCATGTTGTTCAGCTTTTCCAACAAATTCATTAATTTTCCATTCAATAAGAAGCAGAACTTCTTTTAAGATCAAAAGCACATTTTAAATTGAAGAAAGGTTTATAGCTACAGAATCATCACGCCAATAAATATTGTGACCAATGTCATTAACTGGCATATATATTTATATATAAATTATTAAATCAGTTTATTTTAGGGAACGTTGTAGCTTAGCAAGATGACCAGAACAACGAGCAGCACTGTAAATTGGGGTGTCATTATTTATCAATTGAAACTTCCGGAAAGTGATTCGTCTCGTGTTCCAGCAAGAGTCAAGCGATAATGTAAAAAGTAGGCCTATGATGATGATGATAATAATAATAATAATAATAATAATAATAATGGTTTTTTCTAGAGAAATTTAGTATCGGGGCGACACTGTTTGCGAGGGAATGGTGCGAAAGGCTCGAAGCTTCCGCGGTGCGAAGCTTTTGAAAATTTGAGGTAAAAATGGGGCAATCTGAAGCTTTTTGAAGGGAATAACTTGACTTTTTTTTTCCCTGTGTATTCCTTGAAGGGAGAAGGAGTAAATTTGGATAGTAAAGAAGACATGTACACAACATTTGTAACTGATGGCCTTCTTTTATCAAAAACATACTTCTTTGAGTGAGTCTGACTCAGGTCTACACCTGGAAGAAACTAGTCGTTATATGCATATATGAATTTATACTTTGTGTATTAAGATCGGAACAACTTCATTCTGAAGTGTTCATACCTACTTGTTGTTTTCATTTAGTCCGTCTTTGCCCTGAGACGATGGATAACAGGATGATATTGCGTGTTGCCCCAACTGGGATCGATGTAAAAGTCTCAAAACTAAAGTATGAAAATGAAACCGCGACAGTTTCAGTTTCTGCAAATACACTGTTAATAATAAACGAATAAACTGAAGCCTTTTTTGACAGGCAATTTAACTGGCACCTTTTTGCCAGTTATTTTAACTGTAATTTTACAGTAAGTTTACCACGGAGTTCAGTGCATATTCAGTGTAAACCACGGTTAAATGCGCGCAGGACTCCACTTACAGTTAATATGACAAGAAGACAATGCGTTAATTTAACGGTAAAATTCAGTCAGTTTATAACAGTGTAGGAAAGCCGATCTTCATTTCGTTGCTCTGTTGCGACTGCGTATGTGCATGGTGCAAACCAGCTTGCCCGGTATACACGAGTGCTTATGAATGGAAATGCATTGTGACGGGACTGGACATTTTGTCCGATGTAAGCGAAAATCCGTCATATAAAATCAGGTAGGCCTATATTCGATGTTTATTTGATGGAAAAACATTACAGTAGTTCTTTTGGCGGACTTGTGCGTTTATTACGAACGGGCATGCTATTTTTTGGCTTCATGCTGATGTATTTACGGAAGAATAGATCACTTCATAGGGGAATTCCTGGGAAGGCTGTTTGTTAGGAAAGAAGGTTGTAACGCTAAATCGGCATTTTGATAAGGGAGCGCGCCGCCCCTGTTCCGCGCTTTAGAAAAAAACCCTGATAATAATAATTTGGCAAGTAACGTTAGATGGCGGCATTGATCCTTTTATGGAAAGCTGAACTACTAGGCGCTACTGCGCTGTTATCAATGGATTGCGTTTATCAGTTAAATTAACGCACTGTCTTCTTGTTATTTTAAATGTAAGCGGAGTCCTGCGCGCATGTAACTGTGGTTTACAGTTAACATTCACAGAAC
This sequence comes from Gymnothorax javanicus, assembly GCA_029692085.1. NCBI lineage: Eukaryota > Metazoa > Chordata > Actinopteri > Anguilliformes > Muraenidae > Gymnothorax > Gymnothorax javanicus. The sequence goes on along the minus strand of CM056206.1, from coordinate 2,239,790 downwards.
CTCTGTTCTGAACTGGTCGTAAAATTACAGTTAAAATAACTGGCAAAAAAGGTGCCAGTTAAAATAACTGGCAAAAAAGGTGTGGGTTTATAACAGTGTGCTTATTACACCATTTTAGGAAAAGTCACCGACTGGGAGACATAGGGTTGTTATTCAAACAGAGTTATGTGCAGTTTCAGGGGTGAGAGTTCTAGTGTTAAACAAGAGTGGGATCAAATTCCAATGGCTAAACTCAAGAAACTTGTCTCCTCAATGCCCAGATGCCTCCACTCTGTTAAAAAGAAGAGGGGACGCTACACCATGGTAAACAGGCCCCTGTCCCAACTTTTTTGTGACCTGTAGCAGCCTTCAAATTTGAAATGAGCTCATTTTGTGGATAAAATTGTAAAATTTCTCAGTTTCAACATTTGCTATGCTATCTCTGTTCTATTGTGAATAAAATACTGACTGGTGGTTGTACATACGTTCTAGGCTCACCACAGAAGAACCCGATACATGTATTCTAATGCATCATACTCGGGCAGGTTCACGCGAGAAGAAGTCGCTGACAAGGAGTGAATGGCGCCCTGCATGAATTGATGAAATCATCGACTTATAATGCAATAATTGTTTTATAATGACATATTACCCATTGGTTTTGGCTCAGATGTGTATTTTTATAGCTAAACATTCACTGGAATGACGCTTTGTGTCAGGGTTTTCTTTTCCTTTAACGCAAAAATATCCACCGACAGGGTCAAGAGTAGGCTGAATTGGCAGTGAATTAGAGTTCTTACATCACTAAGCTGACATAGACATATTACTGGTACTCTTTCAAGAACAGAAATGAATGTGATCTCATTTCAGAATACAAAAAAAAAACAAGCTGCACTTCATTTGACCCAAGAGTCCTGAGTACATAAAGCAAACAAGGGGTGACCAGGTTTAATTGGTTCAATTAGTTTTGAACAGGGCTATTCAACTGTGTCCAGAAAGGGCCGGTGTGGGTGCAGGCTTTCATTCCAACCACGCAGTTACACACCTGACTCCACTAATCAACCCCAAGAGTCTTTGCTAATGAGCTTCATTAGTAGTATCAGATGTGCAAGTGCTTAGTTGGAATGAAAGCCAGCACCCACACCGGCCCTTGCAGGATAATGTTGAATAGCCCTTATAGAACAATGCTGTCCTGGCTTCAGATGTACTCCAGAGAGATACCACAGTAAAATTCACTTGGATCAGGTAAATGAAGGTCATTGATTATATTCATGAAGGTTTTGCTGTGGCACCTGCCCAGAGAAATTGACTACGGGCTTGAATAACTGACGGCACCCCCTGCTGGCATAGCAAAGAACTCCACCTTAATGCCATAACAAATTATTATTTTACCTCATCAGTCCAGTTAATATATTAAGTTTCCAAAGGTTTGACTGTGGCACATCCATGGTGATGCTCTAAAATAAGGTATCGACGAAAGCGCCACCTAGTGGCAGTTTTAGCTGAGATTACACATCAAATATTTGACTTGCCATATAGAGTGCCATAATATTTCCACTTTTTCTTGAATCTACATGGCAGAGTCTGAAGTTTCTCCAAATTTCAAGTATCTATCGAGCTGGAGTAAAATTTTATGGACTCCTAAAGATGGTCCCAAATTCGCCGATAAGGTCACGTTCAGGTCGTACTGGCGACAATGACAGGAGACAGCACTAAAATACTTATGAGTGCCAAAGAAATTTTTGGTACCTTTCATACACCACGGAGGAAGGTATAAATCAACGTATTCATAAGTTCCATTCTTGTTTGGAGTATTGAGATATCTGACCTCAAAGTAGGGCCAAACAGCTAAAGTTCGCTTTTCAAGACCAAATATCCCAAAACTCAAGCAAGATACCGGAGGAATTCTCATATTATGCTATAATACGTTCATAGGCCTTCACCATAAAGCGTAGTTTCTCAAGGCATGTTGCAGGAGTAAATTAAAGATGAAAGTGGATTTTCATTTTTCTTTCCCCTAAACTTTGAGCCCCTGCTACACAATTCTCCAAGTGACCGTGAGGTAGCGACTGATTCACGGGAAAGTTCAAGTACTTAAGTATACATATCCATCAGAAATAGTTTGGCAGATTAAACTGATTTCCCATTATAATGCATCTCATAAGACTGGTTTTTTCCACTTTTTCCTACTTTGGCCCTGACTTTTCAGCTTCCAGGTGGCGCTGCAACCAAACGAAGCGACCAATGGCAAAAAAAATTTGGGGATTTTCCGTCATACATTTGTATGCACCTACACGCAAAGTTTCGTTCAAATCTAGGGGGGCCATTTCTACACCATGTGCTATTCTCTCAGACAATGGCTCTTAACCACTTTCTCTTTTGTGTGTTGTCACATATTTTAGCTCTTCAGTTTTGCAGCGATTCGGTCATTTTTCACTTTTGTTGGATTAAAAAAAAAAACAATGTTATAACCACTTGAGATGTAACATTGATGTAAAACTGTGCAGAGTGATCAAGATTCATCCTTTATTTCAGGAAACTTGTATCATTAATTTGGCTCCATTGCCTGTTTAGTTTGGGCACACACGATACGTGCTGCTGGTAGTTCAGAATATTCGTGAACATTCTGCCAGCCTGCTTTCTCCTGCTTTGCACCATCTCCCTTCTCATGTGATCTCTACTGTACATCTGATTGGCTTCAAGCCCTGATTCGTGAACTTCTGACCAGCTCCAGAGGAGACCCTGTCACCTTCTGCAGGGGTCGATTACTGTGCGTCAGTATTAAAATGCCACAGATCATCCCAATTTTGGCCCACTGTCAGTTTAGTATGCTAATGATTTAAAGTGGGAAAGGTTTAAGTGTTGAACTGGGCTCGTCTTTCTGTTGTGTTTTCATGAGGCGCAGTTTGGAGAAAACTGACTAGGTCTGCATTGTTATTTCAGGCAGCATCACGGCCAATCAGAAGCGGAAGTTGCTGCAGAGAGCGCAGGCTTGGGGCCCTCCCAATCGGGTCAGTAGTACGCTGTGAGGTCACAGGGGCAGGGTGGGGGGGATTGTGGGTAATGTAGGCTGTAGAGCTTAGTGGGGTTGTATTTTGTCTGTGTGTGTGTGTGTGTGTGTGTGTTTGTTCGTGTGTGCGCGCATGTGACCGTGTCGTACACGTGAGTGTGTCGTTTGTGTGCACGTGTGCGCTTCAGCTCAGATAATGGTTCTCTCTGGTTTTCGTTACTCAGTGAAAATAGAGGCGAAAGCAGAGGAGAAGGAAATAGCGGCTCCGCTGGAAGACCTCACCCCGAAGGCCCCGCCCCCTCGCCCCTCCTCCCCCATTTTGCTCCTCCCCCCTCTGAAGAAGAGGCGCAAGACTGTGTCCTTCTCCACGGAGGAGGCGGAGAGCAGGACAGCCCCGCTGAGCTCGCCCCCCTCCCCCGCCCCCGCCCCAGTCCCCGCCCCCACACCGCCCCTCCTCCTCTCGCCCGTCAGGCCCCAGCTGCCGGAGTCCATCCTCTCACCGGCCACGCCCTCCACCCCGGCCACGCCCCCCACCTCAGCCAGGCCCCTCCCAGTGCTGCTGCCATTCGCCTCCAAGCCAGGCGAGGCAAACTCCCTGTCCACGTCTCCCCCCTGCACGTGTGCTCACCGTCCTGCGCTCAGATGAGCCTCCGAAGAGCCCCGGTCCGCCGCCCTCCCCCTTGCTTTCACCGGTCAGGTCACCGCCCATTGCCAGCGAGGTTCGCACGGGAGCCCGGGCGTCTCCCGCCCGGGTTTGCCCGCACCGTCCACAACCTGCCGCTGGACCACGCCTCCATGGTCAGGGTCAACTTCCAGGAGCCCGCCCCTGGCCCGCCTCCCTCCCCTCCCCCGCAGCTCACAGGGGCCGCCCCCGAGGTCGCCCGCGTAGTGTCAGCGCGTCGGTTCCGCTGGGGGAGGAGGAGGGGCTGTCCGCTCTGGGCCCTGCTCCTGACCTGTCGGTCCTGGCGGCCGTGGCGCTGGAGCTGGAGCCCAAAGCGCCGGACTCGGAGGAGACGGACACGTCGGACGAGGCGGAGGAGCTGCAGCAGGCGTCCCCACCCTCCCTCAGCGTGGAGGGGCTCCTGGTGCTGCAGGAGCACAATTACTGCCGGCTGCCAGCCCCCGCCGCGCCGCGCAGGGCCAAAGTGGAGGTCCCGTCCCCCCTGCTGCTCGACCTGCAGGCAGAGTCCGGGGTGCTGGAGGCCCCAGAGGAGGTCATCGAGGAGCCTCCGCTGCTCAGGGGCGAGCCGGCCGAACAGCGCCCGCAGCCGGAGGCCCTCCCCGAGGATGCAGAGGCCCAGGCGCCCGTCACCGCCCCCCTGCAGAAGAGAGGGACGGAGGAGACGGGGACGGGGAAGGTGAGGGGACGGAAGAAGCGGAGGAGAGATAAGGACGAACTGCAGATACTGCAGCAGAAGGAGCGACAGAGCAGGAAACGGAGGAAGAAGCAGCCAGAGGTAAAGGAGGGCTGATGGGGAGTCGCCATTGGCTAATGTTCAGTCTGCTCTCCAAACTCCCTGCGCTTGCATTTGTCACCTGACCTTGTTCAACTTCCGAGATGATGTGCTCAGTAGGTATTGAGCTCTTGCAAACGAGTCTCTGTCCTTCACATCTTCATTTGTTGGCCTGTTGTTGAGCTCTGCGGTTAGCTTTAGCTGGTTTGCAGTGCATTGATTGGTCTGTACACCATAGTCCCATGTTGGGTGGCTTGGTTCAGCGTAGCGTTGTATATCAGCGCTTAGCATTGGTTGGCATGGTTAAATGTAGCATAGTTTATCAGCGATTAGCATGGATAAGTGAAGTACGGTATATTGGCGCTTGCCGTTGGTTAGCATGGTTAAATGTAGCATAGTTTATCAGCGATTAGCATGGATAAGTGAAGCACGGTATATAAGCGCTTGCCATTGGTTAGCATGGTTAAGTGTAGCATAGTTTATCAGCGATTAGCATGGATAAGTGAAGCACGGTATATTGGCGCTTGCCATTGGTTAGCATGGTTAAATGTAGCATAGTTTCTCAGCGATTAGCATGGATAAGTGAAGCACAGTATGTTGGTGCTTGCCAGTGGTTAGCATGGGTAAGTATAGCATAGTATATTGGCTCTTAGCATTAGTTAGCATGGTGAAGCGTAGAGTTGCATATCCCATTCAGCATTGCTTACCAGGGTTAAGTTTGGCGTAGTTTGTCAGCGCTTTGCTTTTGTTAGCATGGTTAAGCATAGCATAGTTGATTGGCACTTAGTTAGGGTGCTTAAGCGAAGCGTAGTCCTGCCTTGTGTGGTTTCGCAGTTGCTGGCTGCCTTAGGAGTGTTATCATGCGTATAAGCTGGTCTGGCAATGCTGATGCACGTGTGATGCTGTCGCGATAAATGAGAAGCTGCCCTTGCCCTTGCTGCCCTCCCGGTTTATTTCCCTGCAGCGTGAAGCCAATTGCGTGCTGCTCTTAAAAGGCTACCCATCACTGCTGGCACTGCTACAGGGTCCGAAATGTCCGGTATGGCATCGCAATTTCCGATGCAAAAACGGCGACAGTGCGATGCAAATCCACTTTTGCTTCACAAAATTTGCGACACAATATTTTTACCTCAGAGCAACTGTTTCTGCTGTCCTGTTATATCATCGGCAACGATAAAATTGCTAACTTCCCATTTGTCACAATTTCCCGCTTCCTATCATTGCTGCACTATTCATGTACCGGTGTACAGGTGCCGTCAACGGCAGCCGGCTCATCGGACACGATGGGATTAATCCGGGCAGACCGCTGTTTAGTTGAACTGATTACTAACTTTCATGCACCTAACTTCCCACGACGTGGATATATTCGCCAATAAGCCATCATGGATGCTCTTTTACAGTATAAAACCTGCTTTAGCTGTCTCATTCATCTCAAGGTATTTTAGCTTTATGAACCACTTTTGATGGTTATACTTTACTGTTACGGGTGTTCTCCAATTCTAATCAATGTCTTCGTATCTATATGTATATTTGCCTTCTGCTATAGAAATGTCCGAAAAACTGTTTCCGTCAGAAACGTAAAATGCCAGGGCTGGATCGCACTCCCAGTACATCTCTGCATGCAGCCACTGCATAGCAACTGGGAGTACAGCACAGCAATGGCAAGTAGCGCAGCCAAGATAAATACAACACCATGATAAGTAGTGCTACAGATTAACTAGGCCTACGCTGTCGGCGGCCGACAGCAAGGGGTATATCCCCGAAATTCCCCAATCCTCGAAGCCCCCTTTATTAGATTCCCCTTTACTAGGCCTACAATATGAGGCAAATTTGAGGTCTGTGTCAGTAATTGTTCCAGAGATATGGTTAAAAAAACGGATTTTTTTCAATATATAGCGCCACCTGGTGGCAAACCTAGGAGTGCATACTTGCCCAAAATCTAATCCGTTCATCCTCTCTATCATATCTACACATATGCTAAAAATGAGAAGCCAATGTAAAGTATTTTGTGAGTTATCACGCTAACGGCTAAATCTGCGGACGCAGCGGCGGGTGGGGCGAAACCATGATATGCCCGAAACTCGTATTTCGGGGATATAATGACAGGCAGGGCAGGCTAACAGGCTCATTAGAATAGAGCAAAGTAGAAAATGGGCAAAAAAACTTGAAAGAAAAGTGCTTTACAAATATCAGCCATTGCTCTCCAAATGTATGTTTGTGTCGCAATTGTTGCTATACATCTTTTTTCCAACATTTCGGACCCTTGGTATGACTGAGTATCGAACCCGAGTCGTGGTGGTCACTACTGCTCCGCAATGCAGCTCCTTAACCGAGTGAGCTAACCCGGTAGCCGAAGATCATGTTTTTGTGCCGGAGTGTTGATGTCTCGCTAATGCGGGCCACATCTGACCCCTGACCCCTGACCCCTGTCCTCCCGTGCAGGTGCTGGATCCAGGTGAGGACGTGGACGTGGAGCAGCTGGAGCAGCGGGAGCTGAGCTGTTCAGAGGAGGAGCCCGAGGTGCGGAGAGAGGACCTCCGTAAGAGCGAGAGGCTGTTTCTGCAGTCAGCCGGCCCCCCCGCCCAGCCCGTCCCCAAACGGTACGAGCAGCGCAGCGAGTTCGAGCAGATGACCATCCTCTATGACATCTGGAACTCCGGTCTGGACACAGAGGACATGCGGCTGCTCCAGATGACCTACGACAAACTGCTGCAAGAGGACCAGAACGCCGACTGGCTCAACGACACGCACTGGGTCCATCACACTAATATCCTTTTACAGTCCGGCCACGGTGAGCGGGCACTCAGCAGCCAGAGCCAAGTGGAAGGCTTTTCCTGGCAAATATCTGTAACTCAGTTCTTTGACTCACTGATGGAGGCGGGTGCTGTTTTTAGCTTACTGCTTGCAGGTTGGCGGCTTGCATGGCAGCCTCCGCCATCAGGATGAATGTGAGGCATAATTGTAAAACGCTGTGGGGTCAGATCATGTGACTAGAAAGCGCTATATAAATGCATTCCATTTACCATCTACCATTACTGGCCCTTGGGGCCGATAAGCTATTGTTGTGGTGTGGCGTCCGTAGTCCGGAACATTTTTTATCTTTTTTTTTTTTGGCCTGATGAATTTACCTGTAAATTTGCCATAACATACTACCAGACCATATCTCCAGAGGTTTTTTTTTTTTTTCGGATTTTTGATTGAATCAGTTTTTTTCCATTTTATGGGCCCTTGAAATTTTGGACCCAGTGTTAAAGATTGGACTGAGAAATTTTAAAAACTGATTTCTCAAGAACTGCTGGATAATTTTTTTTTCTAAATCAGGCTATCTCCTTACCTTGGTACCATCAATGTACTGTGCGAGCGCCATTTTGATTGAATCGACAGAAGTGGGTCTAGTGGTGGCGCTATACTTTAACATTGGGTCTTATGGAGAATGGGCAAAATCGCCTGTGGGAGGTAAATGGTTGCAGATGGAGATTAAGTTTGTATTATCGACATATAGGAAGTCATATATGACCTATATTTTGGCAATATTATATTTGAACGTAGATGACTTTGAAAGGTCAAACTCGAGGTCAAGGAAAATATTAATGATTTTAAGAGAGATGGGACTTGAAAGTTCAAAAAATTAATTCTCAAAAACTGATAACTTTTTTTAAAATCTGGCAATCAACTCACCTTGATACACTTTATGTACAGTGCGAGTGCCATTGTGATTGATTTGACGGAAGTGGGTCTAGTGGGGGCGCTGTACTTTAACATTGGGTCTTATGGAGAATGGGCCAAATCACCTGTGGAAGCTAAATGGTTGCAGATCGAGATTAAGTTTGTATTATCGACATGTAGGAAGTCATAAATGACCTACGCTTTGGCTGTGTTAAAGTTGACCTCAGATGACCTTGAAAGGTCAAACTTGAGGTCAAGCAAATGTTAGAATTTTCAAAGGCTTCTAGACTTGAAAATATTGAAGATTGGGAACATTTGAGTATTGAACACTTAGAAAGTCTCATGAATTTTCATTTGGTGACCTTGAACTTGACCTTCGGTGACCTTTGAAGGTCAAACTTCACATAGTGAAATTTCAATTACTTCTATCACCAAAACTATCACAGATAGAGCTTAGGTTTGTATTGTGAGCATATAGTCAGCCATGTATGAAATTTCATTTGGTGACCTTGAACTTGACCTTCAGTGACCATTGGCAGCCAAACTATACAGTGAAATTTCACTGACTTATACCTGCAAACTCGTTACAGATAGAGTGTAGGTTTGTATTGGAGATGTAGAGGAAGTCATATATGAACTTTGGCGACTTTCATATTGACCTTTTAAGGTCAAACTTGACCTCGTGAAAATTCAATGACTTCCATCACAAAAAAGAGCACAGGTAGAGCCTAAGTCTGTATCATGGACTTAAAGGAAGTCACGCATGAACTTTTATTTGGTGACATTCAACTTGACTGTCAGTGACCTTTGAAGGTCAAACTTGACATAATGCAATTGGACCAGGTCACGCGGTAACGGAGTTAGAAAATTGGTGTATTTTGTATCATAGCTCCAGAACTAAGTAAGACCGAGTTGCAATTTAAATGGCTTTGTGTAAGTCTTCCCTTGTACTTCAAACAACAAAATGGCCAATTTTGTTCATTTTACTAATTTTGGGTGAAAATGGCAAAAAACGGAGTTACATATAGGCTCTGTCTATGTTTCCTTCTAAGAATCCCAACTTCTCTGTGGCATGTGTAGTCGTAATTCTTCTGTTCTTCGTGCCTGTCCCCTTCTTTAACACAAGGTGGCTGATGTAAATTGTCGTAACTCCTAGAAACAGTGGGTTTCACCTAGTTTTTATTAGAGACAGAGCAGATGTCCGCTCAGTGGCCTGAAAGCTGCGCCTTTGTCCTGTGGTTGTAAGCCTTGACCCCTGGCGGCACTCACCAACATCCCAAACCCGCGGCGCAAGAAGAAGAACCAGGATGAGCAGCTGAGGGAGCACCAGACGGGCTGCGCCCGCAGCGAGGGCTACTATGCCATTAGCCGCAAGGAGAAGGACATCTACCTGGATCTGGAGCCCGTCGCCTCCCTGGAGCCCGACTATGACAACACGGTGCGTCATCAGCCGCCACATAACCCTGCTATGCACTCCATTACAGTACGGAGAGGAAACACCTGCGAATGCAGTCTGTATGACATTAGCTATAAAGGGTCGAAACGCCCTTGTTTTCACGGACGGCTTTAGGATAAGCCCAATGTAGCAACATCATTAATGTCGAAACAAAAACCTGCAACACCTGGATTGTAGAGGCTTGCACTTGCCCCCATCCCCCAAACTCATACTGCTGAAGCACCTTTTGCATTTATTTATTAAAGTAGCTGGTCCCTGTGTGCTAGTCTCCATTCATTTCGCTCATCTAGACTTTGGAATTGTGCCCAGACCCCCTTACAGGTGAGCGATTGCTTTCATGTTGCCTGGTGATCTCCTGTGGGCAGCCCTGTGTGCCATTCCATGGGTCTTTCTTTAGGGGAATGAGGCCGACCAACCCATTCCAACACTTGTTTTGTGTTGACATAATTTTAGAGGCTTGGATGTTCTTTGTGTGGTCGGCTTTCCTTCTGTTTTTGTCAAAGGAACTTGATTGCAATGAGAAATGGGATGAAATTCCTAAGTGCAAATGTGCAAGCTGGTGTGGGATCATAAATGAGACTTTGTTGCTGACTCGCTCCAGCAGTGAGTGGATTAGGTGCTTCCGCAAAGTATTTATTAGATGGTGTGTAGGTTTCTATGACCGAATCTAACACTTCAGATACTCAAGGACTAAATGGTATCTTGTGCTAAATCAAGCCTGCTCTTGAAAATTCCCAAGGTCTCTGCCTCAACAAGCTATTCCACATTGAGGTTACTCTCTGCGTGAAAAAATATTTCCTAATATCAGTGCTTAATTTATTCTTGGCCAACTTCCATTTGTGACCTTCAGTTCTACTGTCAAATCTTAGTAATCCCACATAACTCACTTTGTTAATCCCTTTAACATATTTAAAGGGGAACTCGAGGATAATGCATGATGCTGTTTTGTACAAACATAATTAGTAAATAAATGTTGTAAAATAAAAAATGTGGAATTTTTGTTTTCAAAGACTAGATAAATGAGGTTTTATTCCCCCTAATTAGCTGTCGTCTGCTACAATGGTCGCGTGATAATGACATAACGTCGCCCTTTGCCCAGAGGTATGCGCTGTTATTGTGTTGGATAGTGTGATTGTCCCAGTCCATTATTTTATGACAAAAGATCGTTCAATATGGCCCATTGGCTAGTTGCACAAGATGGTGTTGAGTACTTTCTGAAATACGCAGGGTTGCCTCAACATTAACGGTTTGCTTCTGTCACTTATCAGTCTGTATGCTGAGCAGATGACAGGTATATCATCCCAGAAATGAGATTTTTAGCTATCGCCAGTATTCCCAGGATTTGGCTTAATTAACCTCGAATGATGTTCGCAAGATTTGTCTCGATTACCCGTGACTGATGTTTGTTCGTTGGCACTCTTAATGAGACATCAGCTGCTCCACCGAGAAACGAGAGGGTTTTTAACTAGTATCACATTTCCAGCCGTTCTCACTGATGAGTGATGAACTGACTTTAAGCGACAGACAACAAATGTGAAAATATCTGGTAATTAATGTGTAAATATTCCATAATGTCGAAATGCCGTTTCATAAATCTAGCCTGCGATCGACACATAATTTAATTTTGCCAATATTTCGTTTACCTTCCCACTCGGCGTCAGTTGCACTCTCAGGACCATCACGTCTGTAGCTATGGTTAGCTTAGCACATCTAAGAAAACCATAACGATGTAGCAGTACTAGCTAGGTAGTTGCATCAGAAAATGTTAAAGTAAATTCAATATGAAACCGAAACAATTAAGCCAGATCCTGGGAATATCGGCGATAGCTAAAATCATATATTCGGGATGATATACCTGTCATCTGCTCAGCATCTGATATAGACTGAAAAGTAACAGAAGCAAACCGTTAATACAAGTTGAACTTTCCATTTTTAATTCAGGCTGCAGATGAGGAAAAACAGTACTGATTTATGCATTCCGATTTTGACATTATTTCCTCAACAGTTAAAAGGTGATGATTGTTTCTTAAAGTGATGCCAGTTTGATTCTCATCCATCAGGGTACAAACCGCATTCTGTCAGAGAGACGCTCAGAGCAGCGCCGTCTCCTCAGCGCCATTGGGACCACAGCCGTCATGGACTCAGACCTGCTAAAGCTCAACCAGCTGAAGGTAGGAGCCACAACATCTCTCTACAGTCCCCATATACCTCACATCTCTCCACAGTCCCTATATACCTCACAACATCTCTCCACAGTCCCCATATACCTCACAACATCTCTCCACAGTCCCCATATACCTCACAACATCTCTTCACAGTCCCCATATACCTCACAACATCTCTTCACAGTCCCCATATACCTCACAACATCTCTCCACAGTCCCCATATACCTCACAACATCTCTCCACAGTCCCTATATACCTCACAACATCTCTTCACATTCCCCATGTACCTCACAACATCTCTCCACAGTCCCCATATACCTCACAACATCTCTCCACAGTCCCTATATACCTCACAACATCTCTCCACAGACCCCATATACCTCACAACATCTCTCCACAGACCCCACAGTCCCCATATATACATCTCCCACACAACATCTCTTCTCCACAGTCCCCATATACAACTCTCTCCACAGTCCCCATATACCTCACTCTCCACACAACCCCACATATACCTCACAACATCTCTCCACAGTCCCATATATATCACAACCTCCACACAACATCTCTTCCACAGTCCCCATGTATCTCTCCCTCAACAACATCTCTCCACAGTCCCCATATACCTCACAGCATCTGTCCAACATCTCTTCACAGTCCCCATATACCTCACAACATCTCTCCACAGTCCCCATATACCTCACAGCATCTCTCCACAGTCCCCATATACCTCACAACATCTCTCCACAGTCCCCATATACCTCACAATATACCTCACAACATCTCTCCACAGTCCCCCATATACCTCACAACATCTCTCCACAGTCCCCATATACCTCACAACATCTCTCCACAGTCCCCATATACCTCACAACATCTCTCCACAGTCCCCGTATCCCTCACAACATCTCTCCACAGTCCCCGTATACCTCACAACATCTCTCCACAGTCCCCATATACCTCACAACATCTCTCCACAGTCCCCATATACCTCACAACATCTCTCCACAGTCCCCATATACCTCACAACATCTCTCCACAGTCCATCTCCACAGTCCACCCCATACCTCACAACATCTCTCCACAACATCTCATCTCTCCACAGTCCCGTATACCTCACAACATCTCTCCACAGTCCCCATATACCTCACAACATCTCTCCACAGTCCCATATACCTCACAACATCTCTCCACAGTCCCCATATACCTCACAACATCTCTCCACAGTCCCGTATATACCAACAACATCTCCACAGTCCCCGTATACCACACAACATCTCTCCACAGTCCCCTGTATACCTCACAACATCTCTCCACAGTCCCCATATCCCTCACAACATCTCTCCACAGTCCCCATATACCTCACAACATCTCTCCACAACATCAACATCTCTCCACAGTCCCCATATACCTCACAACACATCTCTCCACAGTCCCCGTATACCTCACAACATCTCTCCACAGTCCCCATATACCTCACAACATCTCTCCACAGTCCCCGTATACCTCACAACATCTCTCCACAGTCCCCATATACCTCACAACATCTCTCCACAGTCCCCATATACCTCACAACATCTCTCCACAGTCCCCATCTGTCTCTCAACATCTCTCCACAGTCCCCATATACATCTCCAGTCACAACATCTCTCCACAGTCCCCATACAACATCCTCCACAACATCTGTCCACAGTCCCCAACATATCACAACATCTCTCTCCACAGTCCCCATATACCTCACAACATCTCTCCACAGTCCCCATATACCTCACAACATCTCTCCACAGTCCCCATATACCTCACAACATCTCCACAGTCCCCATATACCTCACAACATCTCTCCACAGTCCCCATATACCTCACAACATCTCTCCACAGTCCCTATATACCTCACAACATCTCTCCACAGTCCCCGTATACCTCACAACATCTCTCCACAGTCCCCATATACCTCACAACATCTCTCCACAGTCCCCCTCTCCACAGTCTCTACCTACAGTCCCCATATACCTCACAACATCTCTCCACAGTCCCCATATACCACAACATCTCTCCACAGTCCCCATATACCTCACAACATCTCTCCACAGTCCCCATATACCTCACAACATCTCTCCACAGTCCCCATATACCTCACAACATCTCTCCACAGTCCCCATATACCACACAACATCTCTCCACAGTCCCCATATACCTCACAACATCTCTCCACAGTCCCCATATACCTCACAACATCTCTCCACAGTCCCCATATACCTCACAACATCTCTCCACAGTCCCCATATACCTCACAACATCTCTCCACAGTCCCCGCATACTGCCAAACATCGCTTCACGTTGTCATTTTATTCCCTTTCCAAATAAAACATCGCTCCGTTGTCTCATTTAATAATGACATAAGAATAAAACTTATTCCACAATTCCCTTTCCGAATTAAACATCGCTCCACAGTCTCCTTTCTAAATTAAACATCGCTCCACGGTCTCCTTTACGAATAAAACATCGCTCCACAGTCTCCTTTCTGAAGAAAAAATTTTCGCTCTATGGTGCCCATTCAGAGGAAACAAAATCACTTGACAGTCCCAGTTCTGAATAAAACATTGCTCTATGGCCTGTGTCCTGCATTAAATATGTTCATATGCCTGTACTGTGTTAAATCTGTTAATTCTGCATGTACGGTGTGTAAAATATGTTTATGCATTTACTGTGTGTTATTGCCTTATAAATGTTAATCTGGGCATACTCTGTGCTTGTTTGTGTACTTGCGGTAGTGTGTGTGCAGTGTGTTAGTCATGTATTTGCACTTTGTGTTACTGTGCATTTTCTGTGTGGTAAATGTTTTAAATAGTTTTGTGCTTTGAACAACTGCCGGTTCATGTGCGTCTCCCTCAGTTCCGGAAAAAGAAGCTTCGATTTGGCCGCAGCCGGATTCACGAGTGGGGCCTTTTTGCCATGGAGCCCATTGCTGCAGACGAGATGGTCATAGAGTACGTTGGCCAAAACATCAGACAGGTACAGCTCGTTCACTCGCTTACTTACAGCCTCTGCTGCGCTTGTGTCGGCCTCAGAGTTCACCCTGTACGCCTGTTTCCTCAGATGGTGGCTGATAATCGAGAGAAGCGATATGCTCAGGAGGGCATCGGAAGTAGCTACCTGTTCCGGGTCGACCATGACACCATCATCGATGCCACCAAGTGTGGCAACCTGGCCCGCTTCATCAATCACTGTTGCACTGTGAGCAGAGCGTCTGATGTACACTCTCCCTTTGTGCTAGTGTACATTATTTTCTTGAGCTAGTCTACACTCTCCCTTTGTGCTAGTGTACACTATTTTCTTGAGCTAGTCTACACTCTCCGTTTGTGCTAGTGTACACTATTTTCTTGAGGTAGTCTACACTCTCCCTTTGTGCTAGTGTACACTATTTTCTTGAGCTAGTCTACACTCTCCCTTTGTGCCAGTGTACACTATTTTCTTGAGCTAGTCTACACTCTCCCTTTGTGCTAGTGTACACTATTTTCTTGAGCTATTCCATACTCTCCCTTTGTGCTAGTGTACACTATTTTCTTGAGCTAGTCTACACTCTCCCTTTGTGCTAGTGTACACTATTTTCTTGAGCTAGTCTACACTCTCCCTTTGTGCTAGTGTACACTATTTTCTTGAGCTAGTCTACACTCTCCCTTTGAGCTGGTGTAGACTCTCCCTATATGCTCATTTACACTCTCCCTGTGCTAATATGCACTATTTCTATGAGCAAGTGTACACTCTCCCTATGACCTGGTGTTTGAGCTTGTGTGCACTTCCTATTAGCTAGTTTGCTCTTATTATGAGCTACTGTACTATTTTTTTGGGTTAATTTACACTTTATATGAGCTAGTGTTCACTCTTCTTCTGAGCTAGTGTGCACGCTCCCTGAGTTACTTTACTCTTTCAATGAGCTAGTGTGTACTATTCCTTGGAGTTGGTGTTCTCCTTCCCTATGAGCTGGTTCACACATCTTATGAGCTAGTGTGCATGCTCTTTCTGTTTGCTAGTGTGAGTTCTCCCTTTGAGAGTGTACACTCTAATGCACCCTCTCCGCTTGAGCTTGGTCTGTGCTTTCTACATCTGTCTTTAGTGGTATTTCGGTGTTGCAAGTTCTTCTTGACATGACAATCTCAGCTCTCTTCCTCGTCTTATGACTGTTTCTTGTGCTCCCCCTGCTACAGCCCAACTGTTACGCCAAGGTCATCACCATCGAGTCTCAGAAGAAAATCGTGATATATTCCAAACAGCCCATCAGCGTCAATGAGGAGATCACCTATGACTACAAGTTCCCTATCGAGGAAAACAAGATCCCCTGCCTGTGTGGGACTGAGAACTGCCGAGGCACACTGAACTAGCTGGGGAGGGACGGCTGGGTTAGGGCACATTCCTCTTGGGCCCCGTCTGCTGTCTCTATCAGAGAACACCCATCTTTAAAAACACCTACTTTTCTATCCCAGACCCGCCGCTCATTCATAAAAACCGCTTCCTCCACCCCAACCACGCCCCCACCATCCAGACCCCGCCCCTCCTGCCCTTACCACGCCCTCACTCTCCAAACCCCACCCCTCCTGCCCTTACCATGCCCCCACCATCCAGACCCCACCCCTCCTGCCCTTACCACGCCCTCACTCTCCAAACCCATCCTCTCCTGCCCTTACCACGCCCTCACTCTCCAAACCCGACCCCTCCTGCCCTAGCCCTGCCCCCACCATCCAGACCCCACCCCTCCTGTCCTTACCACGCCCCCACCATCCAGACCCATCCCCTCCTGCCCTTCCCACACCCTCACTCTCCAAACCCCACCCCTCCTGCCCTTACCACGCCCTCACTCTCCAAACCCCATCCCTCCTGCCCTTACCATGTTCCCACCCCTCCTGCCCTTACCACGCCCTCACTCTCCAAACCCCACCCCTCCTGCCCTTCCCACACCCCCACCATTCAAAACCCACTTCTGTCATAACATGCCCTCACCATTCAAATCCCACCCCTCCTAGCCTAACTTCACCCCCACCATTCAAACCCGACCCCTTCTGCCTTAATCATGCCCTCACTTTTCAAATCCCACCCCTCTGCCCTAACCCGCCCTCACCATCCAAACCCCACCCCTTCTGCCATAACTGTGCCCTCGCCATTCAAACCCCACCCCTCCTGCCCTTACCACACCCCCACCATTCAAAACCCACTTCTGTCATAACATGCCCTCACCATTCAAATCCCACCCCTCCTGCCCTAACCCCGCCCCCACCGTCCAAATCCCACCACTTCTGCCTTAACCCCACCCCCACCATCCAAACCCCACATCTCTGACCTAACCTTGCCCACACCATCTAAACTCCACCCGTTCTGACCTAACCACGCCCCTTGCCATCCAGACTCCACCCCCTCTGCCCTGACCCCGCCCCCATCATCCAGATCCCACCCTTCTGCCATAATCATATCTAACATCATCAGAACCCCACCCCCTCCTCCCAAACCACACCCCCCCTCATCCAAACCCCTCCTTCTCTGCCCAAACCACACCCTTTGCACACTGCCTCAGCCAATCTGGGTTGGTTTCTGTCTCTGTGAGCTGGCTGCTGTGCTTTGACCCTCCGATAGGCACAGCCGAATGCAGGTTACATCCCCTGCAGCCACATGTGTAATTTAGCAGTGCTGCTTACCTGGAGCATGGGGGACTCTGGGTTTGCAGGAAGTGTTATTTTAGTGTGGGTTCTGGTATTATGGTGTTCCTGGTTCATAACCGGGTTGACTGGCAGGCTAAACTATCTGGGCCCGTGTCCTCTCCTCTCCATTCGGCTGCAATGGAAAAGCTCTTTACTCTGGTGGTGAAGTGACATAATCTGTCTGCATCCCACACACACACACACACACACACAGTCCTGCGTACTTTATGCACGCACTCTCACCCAACCCCTTTTGGGACCGAATATTCAAGCTGTAGAATTAAGGCTGCTCGTCAGTTTACACCCAGCTGAGTTATAAGTTTTAATTAAGAATAAAGCTGTAAATTCTCTTACAGTGGAAGTGTGTTGCCCATCTGTAGTGCTCAGTCCTGCGCCTCTCCGAAAGTTTCTCACTGTCCCTTTTCCCGATGCCCTGTAGGCGCATCCATATTAGGAAAGATCGCCCGGACCCTGTCTTTCAAATGTTTGACCATTCTCTTTTTTTTTTTTTTTTTTTACCTAGAATGAAGTCTAGCCTCAGTTTTTTTACAATACTTTTATCACTATAATTTTAGTCTGCGGAATGGCACAAGTGGGAACAGTCTAACTGACTTAGTTTCATTGTAATTGTAGTGGTAGAAATGATGCTCCCTGACGATTCACCACACGAGAAGGACGACGCGGCCTCTCGTTCTGCATTTCACGAGCTCTGTGCCTCCTGCTTGCTCTGCCCTCTGCGTAGTACTGCATGTCGTGCTAATGCTGCATCACGTCCTAATGCAGCACATCATGCCAATGTCGCAATTTGTGCTGTTGCTGAACGTCGTGCTAATGGTGCGCGTCGTGTTGGCTCCACGCGCTGTGCTAAAACTGAGTGTCGCACTAATGCTGTGAGTCCTGTTTGCTGTGTGCATCGTGCTAATTCTGCACGTTTTGCAAATGCTACGCATTGTGCTGTCTCGGTGCATTGTGCTAATGCTAGGCATCGTGCTGACACGGTGCGTTGTGCTAATGCTGCACATCGTGCAGTCTCGGTGCGTTGTGCTAATGCTGCGTGTGGTCGAAGCTCTGCGAGTGATGCGAATGCTGCTGTGGTCGTAATACTGCATATCATGTCCATGCTTCGCTCAGCTCTAATGCTAATGCTGCATGTAGTGCAAGCCCTGCTCGTAGTGTCAGCTCTGCGCGTCACGCTAATGCTGTGTCAGGAGCTAGCTCTGTGTGTGATGTTAGCTCTGTGTGTCGTTTTAATGCTGCGCGTCACGCTAATGCTGTGTGTCAGGAGCTAGCTCTATGCGTGATGTTAGCTCTGTGTGTCGTTTTAATGCTGCGCGTCACGCTAATGCTGTGTGTGGCGTTGGCTCTGCGTGTGGTGTTAATGCAGAGTGTCATGCCTGTGCTGAGGGTCGCGCCAATGCAGCGTGTCGTGTTAATGCGACGCATTGTGCTGGCTCTGCGCAGAGCTTTCAGGCCCCTGAATTCAGGCTGATGAATTGTCTTTCCGCTTGTGAGGCAGGTTTGGAAACGGCGAGCTGGAAACGATAGTTTCCTTCAGGAGACAGCAATGTGTAACCTTGTTATCGCCGCTTAATAAGTTTGAACCAAAGGTACGCAACATCGCGACTAATGGCTTTTGTCACCCCTTAATTTATCCTTGTTCTGCGTGGAAAACTCCTGTGTCAAAAGCACTTGTTCTGTCATTGACTTGTCTGTTCTCATTAAGTCCAGTTGAAAGGAATTTTCTGTTATTCTGGTCTTGAATTGGGGTGTCTGATTTTCCTTATCCTATTTCTATACCTTTTAAATACAGTTGTTCATTACAAATATGTCTAAAGCCACTCAACAGGCCAAGACAATCCTTTGTTCATCTCTCAAGTGTTGATTTTAATTGTTTGTGTGTAAAAGGGGGTTACCTTCCGCATACCTAACGATGAAGGAGAGAATGGTGCCTCTGCCACCAAGCCACTGACAGCTGCCCCTCCAGCCCCACTGAATTGTGGGATTGAAAAGGCTGGCGCTGGGCAAAGGTGGGGTCTCAAAATTGAAAAAGAGAAAATCTGTACAAAATGTCTACTGCCTTCGAGTACAAAGAAATCAATTGAATTATTAAAGGGGAAAAGGTTGAGAGAATTAAGTGTAAATATTGTAGAAGTGTTTGTTTCTCGTAGAAACACACTGGTATCAGTCTGTAAATACATTCTTCCTCCTTTCCTACTCCCAGAAAGTGTACATACCTTTCCATTCAGTTCTTATTTTTCTTTTCCTCTTTTAATTTGATGTATTATTTTAATATTATTTGCAATATTTCTCTTGTATTAATGCGTTGGATCCTTTATTAATGGTGCATTAAAATATTTTTTAAAAAAAGATGTCATTTTCTGTGTGCATTCAGCTGTGTGAGAATTGTTTTTATTAAGCAGTGCGGGACTGTAGTTAGCTGTATGTATATTAATGAATGACTTGCACTGGGGAGTCAGATCTTGTCAGATCAGCACATCTTGCAGACGTGGCTGCAAGTAGAACCACAGGAAGCACCTGCAGTACCACTGTTGTAAATGAGTGGGACGATTAAAACGACCTGTTTGCATAATGCATTATTGGCAATCCAAACAAATGGTGACATTTTGCAAGCCAGGTGTCTGTCATTAATTTCCTCTTCTGCGCCGTTTCCTGTACATCAGCATAAACAGGATGCCGCTCACGTGGGCCATTCTCTCGAATTTTTCCCCATCTGCTTTCATGCGCTCAGGGAAACAGATGGCCTATGCTTTGTCTCTCCTGCCTGGGTTTAGCTGAATAACTGTATTCACCCTGTCTTACCTCCCTGCGGGGTTTAGCTGAATAACTGTATTCACCCTGTCTTATCTCCCTGCGGGGTTTAGCTGAATAACTGTATTCACCCTGTCTTATCTCCCTGCGGGGTTTAGCTGAATAACTGTATTCACCCTGCCTTATCTCCCAGCGGGTTTAGCTGAATAACTGTATTCACCCTGCCTTATCTCCCAGCGGGTTTAGCGGAATAACTGTATTCACCCTGTCTTATCTCCCTGCGGGTTTAGCTGAATAACTGCATTCACCCTGTCTTATCTCTCAGCGGGTTTAGCTGAATAACTGTATTCACCCTTCCTTATCTCCCAGCGGGGTTTAGCTGAATATCTGTATTCACCCTGCCTTATCTCCCAGCGGGTTTAGCTGAATAACTGTTTTCACCCTGTCTTATCTCCCAGCGGGGTTTAGCGGAATAACTGTATTCACCCTGCCTTATCTCCCAGCGGGTTTAGCTGAATAACTGTATTCACCCTGCCTTATCTCCCAGCGGGTTTAGCGGAATAACTGTATTCACTCTGTCTTATCTCCCAGAGGGTTTAGCGGAATAACTGTATTCACCCTGCCTTACCAGGGGTTGCACTAGGAGAAATTTTTTTTAAGCCACTGTGGCTAATTCATCTCAAATTTCTTTTGCCACATTAAAAAAAATTTAGCCACTGTGGCTAATTCAGCTCAATTATCTTTGGCCTCATTTTTCAACGTTTTAGTTTAAATTCTCTTCTGCACAAGGAATTGACGCCAACAGTGATCACCCTGTTAACTCACTGAGTCATGAATGAAAAATATCGGCCTTCTGGAATTTCATTTTGTAGTTACAGCTCCCAGTCTCCTCCTCAGCTCAACCCCTTCTCCTTTTAAACTATACTGCAAAGCTGACGTAAGTTAAGGAGGGACAATTTTGGTTCAGGGAAATAAAGAAATCTTAGGTTTGGCACTGACACCGTTTAACTTGCATTGCGGTGTTGCAGCTCGATTGCACTTCTGAATTTCTGTTTTGCGACATTTTCCTGCACCACCCGATGCACTGTCCTCATCTGAGCAGCGATTGCATCTGAATAACTGTATTCAGCCTTCACGTTGTTGTACTGCTTTTTGGTGGCTTGTTCAACAACGAATAACAACAACAACAAAAAAAAATCTTTGCTTCGGCCACTATTCTGAAAATGAGAATGATCTCCCAACTATATATGACCGTTTATCAGCGGGTTTAGCTGAATAAGATTTTTTAACTCCGGGCGGGACATTAGCTGAAATGCATATTCTTGTCAGGACAGTTTCCTTGTTTATTACTTAATTTTTTCAGCCAGAAATAAAGACGGGCCGTGTAAAAATGAAAGAACAGCCGAAAAAAAGCAGGGTGAACGATTCGGCAGCGGAAAAGGGAGGTCTGAATTGAAATGTATTTTGTTTTTAATTTTTGTTTAGTCAGGCTCCATCATCCAAACTCCATACAGCACCCATCAGCTGTTATTTTATAACTGTATGAATAATGGCACGCGGACATTCGTTAGCTGAAAATATTATCGGTTACTATAAGGACTGAATTACCCAAATAAGTGCGCACCGTTCTAGGTAACGTAATGCACTGTCAAACTCCCAGCGAACTGACTAACCCTGCCTTAAGTCCCTACTTCATTAACTCTTGCAGGCTCGTTTGGATTATTGTATTCATGACATCACATAAGCATGTTTCGTTACAGAACAAGTGAACTTGTCGTTAACACGCTCGTGCTTCGCAATATTGTCACTTTTCTGAATGCCTTGGCGAATATACTGTTCTGGCTAACTTATTCACAACAAACGCCGCAGAGCTTCCGTGGCCCGTCGACATTCGCGGATTGCTTTAGCCATGGAAAATCCTGGAACCATTTGGGCTGAATAGCCGTTTCTCGTTTCTGTCGTATGGCTGCTCTGAAGCTTAAGGCTTATTTGATGGGAGAGGATTTCCCCCAAAGAAATCATGAGGTGCTCGCTGTACACGATCTTGATTTAGCTGAGCAGCTTTTTTGGCTTCACAATACGACAAATGTATATACTGTTGCTGCTGGTCTCAGTTCGCTACGTTCCCGCGAGGAGAATAGTTTTGGCTCCCAGCTGTCTGATTGGCTAAGCGCGCTGCTCATTGTAAACCTGAATTTTAGAGGAGTAGTCCACGGTGCAGTGCGAAGATTTCAGGATGAGGAGCTATGTGTAATAATAGCAGGGATGTTTTATACGTTTCATTTCCGACAAAATTTAGAAGATCACCGTTTAACATAGGATTATCTCGCCCAGCGGGTTTTTTTTAACTGTATTTTTTTATTTTTTTTATTTTGGCCTTCGCCAGCGAATGGCTTATTCACTGCAAAATTTCTTCTTATCTCACAACGGTTTATTTTGAATGTATTCACCCTGTCTTATCTCCCAGCGGGGTTTGGAATAACTGTTTTCACCCCTGTCTTATCTGGCGTTTAGCTGGTTAACTGCGCAATCCCTGCCTTATCTCCCAGCGGGTTTAGCTGAATAACTGTATTCACCCTGTCTTATCTCCCAGCGGGTTTAGCTGAATAACTGTATTCACCCTGTCTTATCTCCCAGCGGGTTTAGCTGAATAACTGTATTCACCCTGCCTTGTCTCCCAGCGGGTTTAGCTGAATAACTGTATTCACCCTGTCTTATCTCCCAGCGGGTTTAGCTGAATAACTGTATTCACCCTGTCTTATCTCCCAGCGGATTTAGCTGAATAACTGTATTCACCCTGTCTTATCTCCCAGCGGGTTTAGCTGAATAACTGTATTCACCCTGTCTTATCTCCCAGCGGGTTTAGCTGAATAACTGTTTTCACCCTGTCTTATCTCCCAGCGGGTTTAGCTGAATAACTGTATTCACCCTGTCTTATCTCCCAGCGGGTTTAGCTGAATAACTGTATTCACCCTGTCTTATCTCCCAGCGGGTTTAGCTGAATAACTGTATTCACCCTGTCTTATCTCCCTGCAGGGTTTAGCTGAATAACTGTTTTCACCCTGTCTTATCTCCCAGCGGGTTTAGCTGAATAACTGTATTCACCCTGTCTTATCTCCCAGCGGGTTTAGCTGAATAACTGTATTCACCCTGTCTTATCTCCCAGCAGGGTTTAGCTGAATAACTGTATTCACCCTGTCTTATTCCCGGGTTTAGCTGAATAACTGTATTCACCCTGTCTTATCTCCCAGCGGGTTTAGCTGAATAACTGTTTTCACCCTGTCTTATCTCCCAGCGGGTTTAGCTGAATAACTGTATTCACTGTATTCACCCTGCCTTATCTCCCAGCGGGTTTAGCTGAATAACTGTATTCACCTGTCTTATCTCCCAGCGGGTTTAGAATAACTGATTCACTGTCTTATTCAGCGGGTTTAGCCTGTCTTATCTCCCAGCGGGTTTAGCTGAATAACTGTATTCACCCTGTCTTATCTCCCCGGCGGGTTTAGCTGAATAACTGTATTCACCCTGTCTTATCTCCCAGCGGGTTTAGCTGAATAACTGTATTCACCCTGTCTTATCTCCCAGCGGGTTTAGCTGAATAACTGTATTCACCCTGTCTTATGTCCCTGCAGGGTTTAGCTGAATAACTGTATTCACCCTGTCTTTCTCCCCAGGGTTTAGCTGAATAACTGTATTCACCCTGTCTTATCTCCCAGCAGGGGTTTAGCTGAATAACTGTATTCACCCTGTCTTATCTCCCTGCGGGGTTGAGTTGAATAACTGTATTCACCCTGTCTTATCTCCCAGCGGGTTTAGCTGAATAACTGTATTCACCCTGTCTTATCTCCCAGCGGGTTTAGCTGAATAACTGTATTCACCCTGTCTTATCTCCCAGCAGGTTTAGCTGAATAACTGTATTCACCCTGTCTTATCTCCCAGCGGGTTTAGCTGAATAACTGTATTCACCCTTCCTTATCTCCCAGCGGGTTTAGCTTATTCACCCTCCCAGCGGGTTTAGCTGAATAACTGTATTCACCCTGTCTTATCTCCCAGCGGGTTTAGCTGAATAACTGTATTCACCCTGTCTTATCTCCCAGCGGGTTTAGCTGAATAACTTATTCTTATCTCCCTGTCTTATTCCAGCAGGGGTTTAGCTGAATAACTGTATTCACCCTGTCTTATCTCCCAGCGGGTTTAGCTGAATAACTGTATTCACCCTGTCTTATCTCCCAGCGGGTTTAGCTGAATAACTGTATTCACCCTGTCTTATCTCCCAGCGGGTTTAGCTGAATAACTGTATTCACCCTGCCTTATCTCCCCAGCGGGTTTAGCTGAATAACTGTATTCACCCTGTCTTATCTCCCCAGGGTTTAGCTGAATAACTGTATTCACCCTGTCTTATCTCCCAGCGGTTTAGCTGAATAACTGTATTCACCCTGTCTTATCTCCCAGCGGGTTTAGCTGAATAACTGTATTCACCCTGTCTTATCTCCCAGCGGGTTTAGCTGAATAACTGTATTCACCCTGTCTTATCTCCCAGCAGGGTTTAGCTGAATAAATTCACCCTGTCTTATCTTCAGCGGTTTAGCTGAATAACTTATTCACCCTGTCTTATCTCCCAGCGGGTTTAGCTGAATAACTGTATTCACCCTGTCTTATCTCCCAGCAGGGTTTAGCTGAATAACTGTATTCACCCTGTCTTATCTCCCAGCGGGTTTAGCTGAATAACTGTATTCACCCTGTCTTATCTCCCAGCGGGTTTAGCTGAATAACTGTATTCACCCTGTCTTATCTCCCAGCGGGTTTAGCTGAATAACTGTATTCACCCTGTCTTATCTCCCAGCGGGTTTAGCTGAATAACTGTATTCACCCTGTCTTATCTCCCAGCGGGGTTTAGCTGAATAACTGTATTCACCCTGTCTTATCTCCCTCCCAGGGTTTAGCTGAATAACTGTATTCAACCCTGTCTTATCTCCCAGCGGGTTTAGCTGAATAACTGTATTCACCCTGTCTTATCTCCCAGCGGGTTTAGCTGAATAACTGTATTCACCCTGTCTTATCTCCCAGCGGGTTTAGCTGAATAACTGTATTCACCCTGTCTTATCTCCCCAGCGGGTTTAGCTGAATAACTGTAACTGTCTTCACCCTCCTTCCCAGCGGGTTTAGCTGAATAACTGTATTCACCCTGTCTTATCTCCCAGCGGGTTTAGCTGAATAACTGTATTCACCCTGTCTTATCTCCCAGCGGGTTTAGCTGAATAACTGTATTCACCCTGTCTTATCTCCCAGCGGGTTTATTGGAATAACTGTATTCACCCTGCTTATCTCCCAGCAGGGAGCTGAATAACTGTATTATTCACCCTGAATAACTGTATTCACCCTGTCTTATCTCCCCAGGGTTTAGCTGAATAACTGTATTCACCCTGTCTTATCTCTCCAGCTGGGTTTAGCTGGTTTAGCTGAATAACTGTATTCACCCTGCCTTATCTCCCAGCGGGTTTAGCTGAATAACTGTATTCACCCTGTCTTATCTCCCAGCAGGGTTTAGCTGAATAACTGTATTCACCCTGTCTTATCTCCCTGCGGGTTTAGCTGAATAACTGTTTTCACCCTGTCTTATCTCCCAGCGGGTTTAGCTGAATAACTGTATTTCACCCTGTCTTATCTCCCAGCGGGTTTAGCTGAATAACTGTATTCACCCTGTCTTTATCTCCCAGCGGGTTTAGCTGAATAACTGTATTCACCCTTCTTATCTCCCAGTGGGTCTTATCTCCCAGCGGGTTTAGCTGAATAACTGTATTCACCCTGTCTTATTCCCACCCTTTTGAATAACTGTATTCTTATCTCAGCGGGTTTAGCTGAATAACTGTATTCACCCTGTCTTATCTCCCAGCGGGTTTAGCTGAATAACTGTATTCACCCTGTCTTATCTCCCAGCGGGTTTAGCTGAATAACTGTATTCACCCTGTCTTATCTCCCAGCGGGTTTAGCTGAATAACTGTATTCACCCTGTCTTATCTCCCAGCGGGTTTAGCTGAATAACTGTATTCACCCTGTCTTATCTCCCAGCGGGTTTAGCTGAATAACTGTATTCACCCTGTCTTATGTCCCTGCAGGGTTTAGCTGAATAACTGTATTCACCCTGTCTTATCTCCCAGCGGGTTTAGCTGAATAACTGTATTCACCCTGTCTTATCTCCCAGCGGGTTTAGCTGAATAACTGTATTCACCCTGTCTTATCTCCCCAGTGGGTTTAGCTGAATAACTGTATTCTGTATTCCTGTCTTATCTCCCAGCGGGTTTAGCTGAATAACTGTATTCACCCTGTCTTATCTCCCAGCGGGGTTTAGCTGAATAACTGTATTCACCCTGTCTTATCTCCCAGCGGGGTTTAGCTGAATAACTGTATTCACCCTGTCTTATCTCCCAGCGGGGTTTAGCTGAATAACTGTATTCACCCTGTCTTATCTCCCAGCGGGTTTAGCTGAATAACTGTATTCACCCTGTCTTATCTCCCCAGCGGTTTAGCTGAATAACTGTATTCACCCTGTCTTATCTCCCAGCGGGTTTAGCTGAATAACTGTATTCACCCTGTCTTATCTCCCAGCGGGTTTAGCTGAATAACTGTATTCACCCTGCCTTATCTCCCAGCGGGGTTTAGCTGAATAACTGTATTCACCCTGTCTTATCTCCCCCGGGTTTAGCTGAATAACTGTATTCACCCTCCTTATCTCCCAGCGGGTTTAGAATAACTGCTGAATAACTGTCTTATTCACCCGGTTTGAATAACTGTATTCACCTGTCTTATCTCCCAGCGGTTTAGCTGAATAACTGTATTCACCCTGTCTTATCTCCCAGCGGGTTTAGCTGAATAACTGTATTCACCCTGTCTTATCTCCCAGCGGGGTTTAGCTGAATAACTGTATTCACCCTGTCTTATCTCCCAGCGGGTTTAGCTGAATAACTGTATTCACCCTGTCTTATCTCCCAGCGGGGTTTAGCTGAATAACTGTATTCACCCTGCCTTATCTCCCAGCGGGTTTAGCTGAATAACTGTATTCACCCTGTCGGGTTTTGAATAACTCCCAGCGGGTTTAGCGGGTTTAGCTGAATAACTGTATTAACTGTCTATTCCCTGTCGGGTTTAGCTGAATCTTATTCACCCCTGTCTTATCTCCCAGCGGGTTTAGCTGAATAACTGTATTCACCCTGTCTTATCTCCCAGCGGGTTTAGCTGAATAACTGTATTCACCCTGTCTTATCTCCCAGCGGGTTTAGCTGAATAACTGTATTCACCCTGCCTTATCTCCCAGCGGGGTTTAGCTGAATAACTGTATTCACCCTGTCTTATCTCCCAGCGGGTTTAGCTGAATAACTGTATTCACCCTGTCTTATCTCCCAGCGGGTTTAGCTGAATAACTGTATTCACCCTGTCTTATCTCCCAGCGGGGTTTAGCTGAATAACTGTATTCACCCTGCCTTATCTCCCAGCGGGTTTAGCTGAATAACTGTATTCACCCTGTCTTATCTCCCAGCGGGTTTAGCTGAATAACTGTATTCACCCTGTTTAGCTGAATAACTGTATTCAGCGGGTTTATCTTGAATAACTGTATTCACCCTGTCTTATCTCCCAGCGGGTTTAGCTGAATAACTGTATTCACCCTGTCTTATCTCCCCCAGCGGGTTTAGCTGTATGAATAACTGTATTCAATAACTGTATTCACCCTGCCTTATCTCCCAGCGGGTTTAGCTGAATAACTGTATTCACCCTGTCTTATCTCCCAGCGGGTTTAGCTGAATAACTGTATTCACCCTGTCTTATCTCCCAGCGGGTTTAGCTGAATAAATTCACCCTGTCTTATTCCCAGCGGGTTTAGCTGAATAACTGTATTCACCCTTCTTATCTCCCAGCGGGTTTAGCTGAATAACTGTATTCACCCTGCCTTATTAGGGTTTAGCTGAATAACTGTATTCACCCTGTCTTATCTCTCCCAGCGGGTTTAGCTGAATAACTGTATTCACCCTGTCTTATCTCCCAGCTGAATAACTGGTCTTATCTTTAGCTGAATAACTGTATTCACCCTGTCTTATCTCCTTATCTCCCAGCGGGTTTAGCTGAATAACTGTATTCACCCTGTCTTATCTCCCCGGGTTTAGCTGAATTAACTGTATTCACCCTGTCTTATCTCCCAGCAGGGGTTTAGCTGAATAACTGTATTCACCCTGTCTTATCTCCCCAGCGGGGTTTAGCTGAATAACTGTATTCACCCTGTCTTTATCTCCCAGTGGGTTTAGCTGAATAACTGTATTCTTATCTCCCCTGTCTTGAATAACTGTATTCACCCCAGCGGGTTTAGCTGAATAACTGTATTCACCCTGTCTTATCTCCCAGCGGGTTTAGCTGAATAACTGTATTCACCCTGTCTTATCTCCCAGCGGGTTTAGCTGAATAACTGTATTCACCCTGTCTTATCTCCCCAGCGGGTTTAGCTGAATAACTGTATTCATTTATCTCCCCTTATCTCCCCAGCGGGGTTTAGCTGAATAACTGTATTCACCCTGTCTTATCTCCCAGCGGGTTTAGCTGAATAACTGTATTCACCCTGTCTTATCTCCCAGCGGGTTTAGCTGAATAACTGTATTCACCCTGTCTTATCTCCCAGCAGGGTTTAGCTGAATAACTGTATTCACCCTGCCTTATCTCCCAGCGGGGTTTAGCTGAATAACTGTATTCATTCTTATCTCCCAGCGGGTTTAGCTGAATAACTTATTCTCCTGTCTTATCTCCCAGCGGGTTTAGCTGAATAACTGTATTCACCCTGCCTTATCTCCCAGCGGGTTTAGCTGAATAACTGTATTCACCCTGTCTTATCTCCCAGCGGGGTTTAGCTGAATAACTGTATTCACCCTGTCTTATCTCCCAGCAGGGTTTAGCTGAATAACTGTATTCACCCTGTCTTATCTCCCTGCGGGTTTAGCTGAATAACTGTATTCACCCTGTCTTATCTCCCAGCGGGTTTAGCTGAATAACTGTATTCACCCTGTCTTATCTCCCAGCGGGGTTTAGCTGAATAACTGTATTCACCCTGTCTTATCTCCCAGCGGGTTTAGCTGAATAACTGTATTCACCCTGCCTTATCTCCCAGCGGGTTTAGCTGAATAACTGTATTCACCCTGTCTTATCTCCCAGCGGGTTTAGCTGAATAACTGTTTTCACCCTGTCTTATCTCCCAGCGGGTTTAGCTGAATAACTGTATTCACCCTGTCTTATCTCCCAGCAGGGTTTAGCTGAATAACTGTATTCACCCTGTCTTATCTCCCTGCGGGGTTTAGCTGAATAACTGTATTCACCCTGTCTTATCTCCCTGCGGGGTTTAGATAAATAACTGTATTCACCCTGCCTTATCTCCCCCTGCGGGGTTTAGCTGAATAACTGTATTCACCCTGTCTTATCTCCCTGCGGGTTTAGCTGAATAACTGTATTCACCCTGCCTTATCTCCCAGCGGGTTTAGCGGAATAACTGTATTCACCCTGTCTTATCTCCCAGCGGGTTTAGTGGAATAACTGTATTCACCCTGTCTTATCTCCCTGCGGGGTTTAGCTGAATAACTGTATTCACCCTGTCTTATCTCTCAGCCGGGTTTAGCGGAATAACTGTATTCACCCTGTCTTATCTCTCAGCCGGGTTTAGCGGAATAACTGTTTTCACCCTGTTTTATCTCTCAGCCGGGTTTAGCGGAATAACTGTATTCACCCTGTCTTATCTCTCAGCCGGGTTTAGCGGAATAACTGTTTTCACCCTGTTTTATCTCTCAGCCAGGTTTAGCGGAATAACTGTATTCACCCTGTCTTATCTCTCAGCCGGGTTTAGCGGAATAACTGTATTCACCCTGTCTTATCTCTCAGCCGGGTTTAGCGGAATAACTGTATTCACCCTGTCTTATCTCTCAGCCGGGTTTAGCGGAATAACTGTTTTCACCCTGTCTTATCTCTCAGCCGGGTTTAGCGGAATAACTGTATTCACCCTGTCTTATCTCTCAGCCGGGTTTAGCGGAGTCACCGTATTCACCCTGGGGGAGTGGTTATCTGTATCCAATCCTGACTTCATTTAGTCTTCTATAGTCTATACAGGGGTGTATATCTCCATCCTTCTTTTTACCAAAAAAGAAGGGACTGCCTGGACGGACAAATGATGCCCTACCGTAGAGGTTCTTTTACATACTGTTCCATAGCTTGAGTTTCAGCCACTGATAGGGGGAATACATGGCTCCAGGGGGGTGAGGTGTCAGACCGGAGCTTGATGGTGCAATCTCATGCATGATGAGGAGGTCATTGGGTTGTTTTACAACCCCCAATTCCGAAATAGTTGGGACGAAGTGTAAATTGTGAATAAAATCAAAATGCAATGACTTTCAGATCACGAGCCAATATTTTATTTACAATTGAACATAGATAACATTTCAAATGTTGAAACTGAGACATTTTACATTTTTATGCACAAAATGAGCTTATTTCAAATTTTCTGGCTGCAACAGGTCTCAAAAAAGTTGGGACACAGGCAAAAAAGGGCAGAAAAAGCAATTAATACATAGGTGATTCTCATGAAGCTAAAGTGGACATGTCCAAGTCATATATTCCAAAAAATGAAAATATTTTGATCATTAGTTTTTATATATTCTACAAAGGGAAGAAGTCCACTGTAGGAACGTGTTTTCAAAAAATAATTTTAGTTTATTTTCATAATTATTAGACAAAATATCCCCATGAATTCTCATTACCGAAATGCGTCCCGATCCATTATTCTATCATTCCTTTTAATCCCCCAAAAAATCCTTTGTGTAAATTTTTTAAAAAATCATGAATTGTCACAAAAAATGTCTGTATTTATGAAGAATGGGGATATTAATGGAATTTAACAAAACAACCCAATTATTTTATTGAAAATATCTGTGTCCACACTAAATGTTCCTCATCACCGTAATGCTTTTTTCATTTGCTCGTAAAAACTGCATTGTACCTTTAAATTCAAAAGAAATCTCTCAATGAATTGCTTTAGACAGAAGATTCAAAATGGACCCAAGTTCAGTTGGTTTTTCTTCTCTCACGTTACGAAATTTTCGCAAATGTCTCTGAATCTTCCTATTGTTACATTGTTGAATATCATTACCGAAATGAGGTCATAATCTACATCTAATTTTAATATAGTGAATATTTTTTGTCACTTTAAAGACAACATAAGACTGCAACATGTAGCGAAAGCAGAGGTTGCTAGCATGCTAACCTTCAATGTTATTTACTAACTTAGCAAGGAGCACCTCATTACCGTTACTCATTTCTCTCATTACCATGTACTTTCGAGAGTCATTTCAGTAATGAGAAGCTGTATTACGGTAATGAGATATTACTGAACATTCAGAAATCACAGTGCCAGTTCTTTGAATTAACTTTTATTGAATTCCTAGCAATAATTAACCTTTTAACAATTAACTATGTATAATCACGGTGAATGTTTTTTCGTGACTTTTGCCAAGACTGACCGATAACCGGCGCAAGAAGGCTAAAGCCAAAGCTTGGGTGAAAAAGCGCAGGGAAAAAGTATATGGTAATCCCGAACTTCTGGAAGAACACGGGAGAAGGAAAAAGAGCCAGGTGTTTGTTAATTGCTGTTAGGGAAATTATTGTCACACTACAGCCAGCCTGATAGACCAGATCAGATATACACTGACTGGCCAAAAAGAGTCACACACTTCAATATTTTATTGGACCACATTTTGCTTTAATTACGACACTCATTTGCTGTGGCATCGTTTTGATAAGCTTAGGCAATGTCTCAGCATTTATTTCTATGCAGAGTTGAATAAATTTTTCACCGAGATCCTGTATTGATCATGGGAGAGTCGGACCGCTGTGAAAAGTCTTCTTCAACACATCCCAAAGATTCTCAGTGGGGTTAAAGTCTGGACTCTGTGGAGGCCAATCCATGCATGAAAATGATGTCTCCTGCTCCCTGAACCACTCTTCTCACAATAAGAGCCCAATGAATCCTGGCATTGTCATCTTGGAATACGCTCAATGTCATCAGGGAAGAAAAAAATCCATTGATGGAAAAACCTGGTCATTCAGTATATTCACCTGACCTCATTTTTTGGGCACATATCATTGCTGAACCTGAACCTGGACCTGGCCAACTAAGGTAATCCCCAAATCATTCCACAGCCCCCACAGGCTCATACAGTAGGCACTAGGTATGATGGGTGCATCACTTCATCTGCTTCTCTTCTTACTCTGATGTGCCTATCACTCCTGAACAGGGTAAATCTGGACTCATCAGACCACATTACCTTTTTCCATTGCTCCAGCATCTAATGTTCCCAAGCAAATTGAAGCCTTTTTTTGCTATTAGCCTCACTGATAAGTGGTTTTCCTAAGGCTACACAGCTGTTTCGTCCCAATTCCTTGAGTTCACTCTGCATTGTGCGTGTGGAAATGGTCTAACTTTCATTTTTAACTTTTAACTTTTTTTCACTTTCATGTTCTGCTATTGATTTTTTTTTTTTATTTGATTTCACCAAACCTTTAAGTGATCTCCAGCCAAGATCATTCAATATTTTTTACAACCACATTTCTTCCTCGAAGAAGGTGGTTCACAACTATCCTTCCAGGTTTTAACAATGCGTTGGGCAGCTCTAATCCCAGTTTCCGCAGTTTCAGCATCTCCTTAGTCTTTTTCTTTGCTTGATGTAGGCTAATAATTTGACCCTTCTGAAACGGAGTAACATCTTCTCCATGACCACTGGATAGGTCTTCAAAAATGGATGTTTAAGAAAGGAAAAGCTACTCACTGCATCAGTTAGGGTAAAATAACTTGTTGCCAGTTGAAACACATTAATCACTACAGTAATTATCCAATGAAAGGCTCTTACCCATTTGCTTAGTTAAATCCAGGTGGTGACTTTCTTTTAGCCAGACAGAGTATTCGGCGATCAGACATATTGGCTTCATCTTGGTGTCGGTGAATGTATTATCCGATATGTCCCAACATTAAAACAGTTGCTGTATATAAGGCTGAAAAACTGCTTGCGGTAATTGGTGTCACGACATGTTATCAGTTTACCCAGGAAAATGCGCTGCGACTTACAATATGTGCTAAGACAACATTCATTAAGAAAGCTGTGTTTTAGAAAGCAGCCTCTTCTGAGTGCATTTTCAGTCCCATCACTGCAATCTGAGCACAAACTACAAAGGAAAAGTGCCTGTTCTTTACATCTTAAAAATAAAAAAAAGATCAGTCGCCTAATTTTGTCTTTAACAAAATTGGTATTGTATTAGTCTCAAAAAACCTATATCAGTCAGGCTCTACTTCACACTAATTACATTTCCACTCTAGTATCATTTCCACACTTGCATATCATTTATTATTATTATTATTATTATTATTATTATCCATTAGCTGCTAGCAAAGTTTCATAAATCTTAAATTAACTATAAAACAACAATAGAAGTGTTCACATTACCAAAACACAAAAACCTCATCCTCCGCAAAGTGTTTTTCATTACCGTTACTTATATTTTTTATCTGAAGTAATTTGGTCAGTAATTAAAATATGTTCCTTAACTGTGTTCCACATGTTTTGTGTTTTGCATTTCTTGTTAAAATATGAATTTTTTTAAAAATTTGGGGCGGAAAATCTTCATGTATATCGGTAATGAGAGTTATTTAATTTAAAATATGATTTAAAATAAATAAAACACTGCTTTTTATGTACTGTGCTGTTCATTTAACATGCTTATTGGTGTAAATGTGAAAAATTAGGCAAAAATGACTTTTTCTTTGACAATCAGCTGTCTTCATTCATCATTACGGTAATGAGAATTTTTGGGCATCTTGTTGATATGAAATTCAAATAAAATCGAATTAATTTGTTTTTCCATGTAACTTTTATCAAAAAACAACACTTCAGACTCTACTTTATTCAATCGATTTGGAAAATTAGTCTGATCAGATGGATTATCTTCTGATGTTACTTTGACAGTGTTCCTGAGAATCCCCCATATAAGAGAATCAGCTGAAGGAACATTTAGCAAGTAATTAAGTTAACTGGCATCAGGTGTCTAACATGATTGGCTATAAAAGGGATGTCTTAGAGAGGCTGAGTCTCTCAGAAGTAAAGATGGCCAGAGACTCTCCAACCTGTGAAGGTTTGCGTAAAAAAATTGAGGAATACTTTAAAAACAATGTTCCTCAATGTTAAATTGCAAAGGCTTTGAAGGTCTCATCATCGACAGTGCATAACATCATCATGAGATTCAGAGAAACTGGAAAAATCTCTGTGCGTAAGGGACAAGGCCGAAGACCTTTACTGAATGCCCGTGATCTTCGGGCCCTCAGACGCCACTGCATCACTAACCGGCATGATTCTGTCATTGACATTAGTAAATGGGCCCAGGAATACTTCAAGAAACCACTGTCTGTAAACACAGTCTGCTGTGCCATCCACAGATGCCACCTAAAACTCTATCATGCAAAAAGGAAGCCATTGTTGACCATGATCCAGAAGCGCCGCAGTTTTCTGTGGGCCAAGGCTCATTTAAAATGGACTGTAGCAAAGTGGCAAACTATCCCGTGGTCAGAAAAGTCCAAATTTGACATTCTTGTTGGAAATCATGGGCGTCGTGTCCTCCGGGCTAAAGAGGAGAAAGACCACCCCTCCTGTTATCAGTGTTCAGTTCAAAAGCCAGCATCTCTGATGGTATGGGGATGCATTAGTGCATATGATTTGGGACACTTGCATGTTTTAAAAGCACCATGAATGCTGAAAGGTATATAAGAGCATATGTTTTAGACCAACAAATGCTCCCCTCCAGATGACATCTATTCCAGAGAAGGCCTTGTGTATTTCAGCAGGACAATGCAAAACCACATACTGCAGCTATTACAACAGCATGGCTTCGTAGTTGAAGAGTTCGTGTGCTGAACTGGCCTGCCTGCAGTCCTGATCTTTCACCGATTGAGAACATTTGGCGCATAATTAAAGGAAAAGTCCGTCAAAGGAGACCCAAAACTCTCCAGCAGCTGGAAGTCTGTATTAAACAAGAGTGGGATCAAATTCCAATGGCTAAACTCAAGAAACCTGTCTCCTCAATGCCCAGACGCCTTCACTCTGTGTTAAAAAGAAGAGGGGATGCTACACCATGGTAAACAGGCCCGTTCCAGCTTTTTTGAGACCTGTAGCAGCCATCAAATGAGCTCATTTTGTGGATAAAATTGTAAAATTTATCAGTTTCAACATTCGCTATGTTATCTCTGTTCTATTGTGAATAAAATACTGGCTGGTGTGATTTGAAAGTCATTGCGTTTTGATTTTATTCACTATTTACGCTTTGTCCCAACTTTTTCGGAATTGGGGTTGTAGTATTGCTGAATGCCTGTTGCAGGTCCCAGTACTCTTCAGGAACATCAGGCTGGATCTCTTGGTCAGGGCTCTCGACGGTTGTGGAGGCAATGGTGAGGGGGCCACAGACAAGTGGGTGACCGGAAAGTGAGACGTGCGGGTTGCCAGGATACTGTGGGATTGTGCTAGAGGAGGTACTGCAGGCTGAGGATGAGTGGGTGGCTTGAGCAGCGGAGAGGCAGCAGTGGGATCTCTCCAGATGGCGCCCTTGCACACAGAGGGAGATCAGCGCCCTCTGGTGGGTGATTCTGCCGCAGCCCAGAGGTTTCCCATCTACAGCTGCCCTGGCGAGCGTGCAGCCAGCAGGGGTGGGGGAAGTATGCAAGTTCAGTAAAAGTACAGATAACCAGCAAAATATATACTCAAGTAAAAGTAGAGGTGCTGCATTAACAATCCTACTTAAGTAAAAGTAAGTAAGTACTTGCTTTCAAATATACTTGAAGTACTAAAACTAAAAGCACTCACACAATAGGTTGTCTCTTGATTTCTAGGCCTATATTTCGCCAAAAAATTGTATGGGGCTGTGCCTTTTAATTGTTTAGATCATTCCTGTCAGGTAACATATAATCTGCAGAATTAAAGTGTGAACTGTATCACAGAGGGTGAGCCTAATAAGTATGCTAACCTTTACAAAAAAAAAAAAAAGTTGTTACAGGTAAAATTACTACTAATGGCATCTGTAGAGGCATAAGTATTACTAGTAGCAACATCTGCATTATTTAATATCATTAAGCAAAACCAATGAAGAAGACGGGTTATAGTATATTCAAATAATTTATTTTATTGTTGATCTATTCAGTGGAAACCATTAGACTCTGTTGGCTATATTATAGGAAAAAAACACAGTGTATCCAGAGTTAGCTCTCCAGGCAAAAACTAGGCCAGTTAAAATAAGGCAGGTCTTGAGAAACAGAGAATGAAGGAGTTTGAAACAAGAATCCAGCCATTTGCCAAGCAGCCAAACCTCTGCGGGGGGGGATGTAAATATGTCTTAAATGGCTAACAGTACTTTAAACTTAGGGCTGCAATGAGTGAAGGAATGATAATCCATGTTTTAAATGGGGAACGATTATAAAAGGAGACGGCGATATACAACCCCAATTCCGAAATAGTTGGGACAGAGAGTAAATTGTGAATAAAATCAAAACGCAATGACTTTGAAATCACACCAGCCAGTATGTTATTCAGAATAGAACAGAGATAACATAGCAAGTGTTGACACTGAGAAATTTTGCAATTTTAGCCACAAAATGAGCTCATTTCAAATTTGATGGCTGCTACAGGTCTCAAAAAAGTTGGGACAGGGGCCTGTTTACCATGGTGTAGCATCCCCTCTTCTTTTTAACACAGAGTGGAGGCGTCTGGGCATTGAGGAGAAAAGTTTCTTGAGTTTAGCCATTGGAATTTGATCCCACTCTTGTTTAATACAGGCTTCCAGCTGCTGGAGAGTTTTGGGTCTCCTTTGACGGACTTTTCGTTTAATTATGCGCCAAATGTTCTCAATCGGTGAAAGATCAAGACTGCAGGCAGGTCAGTTCAGCACACAGACTCTTCAACTACGAAGCCATGCTGTTGTAATAGCTGCAGTATGTGGTTTTGCATTGTCCTGCTGAAATACATAAGGCCTTCCCTGGAATAGATGTCGTTTGGAGGGGAGCATATGTTGCTCTAAAACCTTTATATACCTGTCAGCATTCATGGTGCTTTTTAAAACTTGCAAGTGTCCCACGCCATATGCACTAATGCATCCCCATACCATAAGAAATGCTGGCTTTTGAACTGAGCGCTGATAACAGGAGGGGTGGTCTTTCTCCTCTTTAGCCCGGAGGACACGACGCCCATGATTTCCAACAAGAATGTCAAATTTGGACTTTTCTGACCACAGGACACTTTGCCACCTTGCTACAGTTCATTTTAAATGAGCCTTGGCCCACAAAACACGGCGGCGCATCTGGATCATGGTCAACAATGGCTTCCTTTTTGCATGATAGAGTTTTAGGTGGCATCTGTGGATGGCACGGCTGACTGTGTTTACAGACAGTGGTTTCTTGAAGTATTCCTGGGCCCATTTAGTAATGTCAAAGACAGAATCATGCAGGTGAGTGATGCAGTGGCATCTGAGGGCCCTAAGATCACGGGCATCCAGTAAAAGTCTTCGGCCTTGTCCCTTACGCGCAGAGATTTTTCCAGTTTCTCTGAATCTTTTGATGATGTTATGCACTGTCAATGATGAGACCTTCAAAGCCTTTGCCATTTGACAAGGAGGAACATTGTTTTTAAAGTATTCCACAATTTTTTATGCAAGCCTTCACAGGTTGGAGAGCCTCTGGCCATCTTTACTTCTGAGAGACTCAGCCTCCCTAAGACATCCCTTTTATAGCCAATCATGTTACACACCTGATGCCAGTTAACTTAATTACTTTCTAAATGTTCTTTCAGCTGATTCTCTTATATATTAATTGCTTTTTTCAGCCCTTTTTTTTGCCTGTGTCCCAACTTTTTGAGACCTGTTGCCAGAAAATTTGAAATAAGCTCATTTTGTGGATAAAAATATAAAATGTCTCAGTTTCAACATTTGAAATGTTATCTATGTTCTATTGTAAATAACATTTTGGCTCAAGTGATCTGAAAGTCATTGCATCTTGATTTTATTCACAATTTACACTTTGTCCCAACTATTTCGGAATTGAGGTTGTAAATTGCCATGCAGTTGTGTTCACGGCCGTTACTAAAAGGAAAAAAGAAACTAGACAGTCCGGTCGGCTGCGACCGCATGGGTGTAGCCCCCGAAAGCCCGCTTCTCCCCTTTCTTGAGCATTATTCGGCCAATACTGTCACCATGGTAACCAAAATCGATAGGTGTTATAAGTGAAGCATATCACAGGTCCATACCAAATATGAAAGTAATCAGTCCAAATTTGCAGCCTTTACTGCATCCACAAGGAAATCTCTGTTTTGCCACTAATATGCATATTATTTGAACAATACGGTCGCCATGGCAACCAAAATCGATAGGTGTCAAAAGTGAAGTTTAACACATGTACATACCAAATATGAAGGTAATCAGTCACAAATTACAGCCTGTACAGCGTCTACAAGGAAAAGTTTGTTTCAACACAAATTTGCACATTATTCGGCCAATACTGTCACCATGGCAACACAAATTTATAGGTGTCATGGATTCCATTTTTGCCCAGTGTCATTCTTATTGTTCAATCATGAACACTGACTTCAACTGAGGCAAATAAGGCCGGCAGGTCTTTAGATGTTGTTCTGGGTTCTTTTGTGACCTCCTGGATGAGCCGTCAATGCGCTCTAACACGCTCTTGGAGTAATTTTGGTAGGCCGGCCACTCCTGTGAAGGTTCACCACTGTTCTCCATTTGTGGATCATGGCTCTCACCATGGTTTGCTGGAGTCCCAAAGCCTTAGAAATGGCTTTGTAACCCTTTCCAGACTGATATCAATGACTTTGTTTCTCATCTGTTCTTGAATTTCTTTAGATCATGGCATGATGAGTTGCTTTTTGAGATATTTTAGCCTACTTAACTTTATCAGACAGGTTCTATTTAAAGGGGACCTATTATGCTACATTTCCAAGTTTATATTTTGATCTTGGACACCCCTAGAGTACTCCTGATCGTTCAAAGTCCAAAAAAGGGTCCTTATTTAGCTCATACTGCCATCCTCAAACATAGAACGCAATGCTAAAGTACCCTCGGCCGTATGGGCATAAGACAAGGAATGACAACATATAAAGGGTTTTTTAATGTATGCCTATGTAACACAATGTGTTTAATACTTTCGGGCTTGAGAGAAGTTTCAAGAGTCAAAAGGAAGACAGAGGTAATTGTCCAATTTCATCTAGGACCTGGCAGGTTATATGGAAAGTGTGGAACAGGACAGCTGGGACTTTACATCATTTGGCATTCAGAATATGAAGTCTGACATGATGCGCAGTCATCAAAATTTGATGTTATGTTGAAGGTGACTGAACAGTTTGGTTGATTATGTTGCTCCATGAAATTGTTATTAGAAGGTATTTAAAGTAGGTGAAGGCCATGTAGCTTCCATGTCCTCCAACTTGATGATCGAGTGAGTACACCTTATGAATTTGACATAGCTACACCAAAAAATGTCATGGTAGTGCAAAGGCGTAATGAAAGTAACACCGTTCAGAAACAATATGACCTTTTGACCCCATTAACCAGGTCAAGGTCATCCACCTTTATTGTTCTGTAAGCTGATTTTCCAGAACATACACGCCGTAAATTTTACGCGGCTACAACAAAAATAGTGGATGTAATCAAGGAAACAGTGTTTACAAAGAATGTGACCTTTTGATTCCTTAAAGTAGGTCAAGATTACCCATCTTCGAACTTGTCCAAGCTATATGTCCCAAGAACAGTCCCTGTGAATTTCATTACCCTGAGATTAATAGGAAAGGAGTTATTGTCTACACAGTCGGACAGACAGACGGACAGACAGACGCAAGGTCTTCGCAATACCCAAAGCTGATTATCCAGAACACACACGCTGTAAATTTTACGCGGCTACTACAAAAATAGTAGATGTAATCAAGGAAACAGTGTTTACAAAGAATGTGACCTTTTGACCCCTTAAAGTAGGTCAAGGTTACCCATCTTTGAACTTGTCCAAGCTATATGTCCCAAGAACAGTCCCTGTGAATTTCATTACCCTGAGATTAATAGGAAAGGAGTTATTGTCTACACAGACACACAGACAGACGGACAGACGGACGCAAGGTCTTCGCAATACTCGATGGCAATACTTTTGCCTCGGGTAAAAACCTTATTTGTGGTTCATTGTAGTCTCTGCCTGAAATGCCTCCTTTGGGCGGCTCTTCCACTATGGCCACCCCTCCCCGTGTGCCCATTTTCTTCTGATTGGCCAGCTCTGTGGTGGGCGGAGCTGGGCGGGACTCGCAGAACTCAGTTTTCCGGGTCCGCCTCCCTAGTGTGAAACGTGAGACGCGTCTGCCATCTGAGCGAAGGAATCCGCAGGGAAATTCCGCAATCAAACGCTGTACATGTGTACAGATCTAATGAACTTGTTCTAATAAACGCAGCGGCAAAAGTGGAGGACACAGTGCGAAAGTCTGGCAGCTCAAGCTCGAATTTGCTATCTACCTACGGCTTCTGTGGTGAGTACACCGGTGTTTCTACTCTATCGCTAGGATTTACGGAAAGCTAGAATCCACCCCATACAGACACATTTGTAGAACGGGTCGATATACCCAAGTGTAGACTGGAGACTGTAGAAATCCGGTGGGCCTGAGTTTAGAGGGAAACATGGACAGTGAGGAGCAGCTAAAAGTGGACCAACTTATGGACTGCTTAGGTGTGTACTATAAGGACCTGCTGCTCCGTGTGCATAACTGTGGTGTGTCGTTAGCGTGGAGTAACAAACAGCTTCTGCGCTGATATATGACGGAGGGGTGAAAGCTCCAGGCTAAACGGTCTTTTCAAAAATTGCCCGTGGTAATGGTTTACTTATTGCGTCGGAATGACCAGCGTTTGCTCGCGGAAAATGGGCGTGTTATGGATAGTAAGCAACAGCTAGAGAGAGCTCCGGTTATGTTCAATCAATCAATCAATCAATAACCTTTATTGCAGGGAAGTTCCACTGAGACAGAGGTCTCTTTTGCAGGGGAGCCCTGATTACAATAAAACAATTACAATGTAAGGTTAAAGACAAACAGCACACATAAAATACACAAAAGTCGCAAACAACAATTTCAGATTAAAGGAATAACAAGTTTTAAGCTGGAATAAAACATAATAAAAATTAATTAAAAAAAAATTATATATATACACACATACACACACACATACACATATAAATATATGTGTGTGTATATATATATATATATATATACATATATATATATATATATATACACACATACATACATATAAATAAATGTATAAGAACATAGGACAGAGAAAAATAAATGAGCAAATCCTA
The DNA here is from genome assembly GCA_029692085.1 of Gymnothorax javanicus. NCBI lineage: Eukaryota > Metazoa > Chordata > Actinopteri > Anguilliformes > Muraenidae > Gymnothorax > Gymnothorax javanicus. Next base: position 2,198,167 of record CM056206.1, on the reverse strand, counting down.
CCATAAACTAAAAGCAAATACATCTGGCCTCCAGAAGCAATATATCCAACACTAATTTCTTGAAAGACACGAAGGGGATAAGGCAGTCTAGCTTCAAGGTGTCCTGGAAATTATTCCACATACAAGGAGCGAATGCACTAAAAGAGGTACCTCCCAAATGTTATGAAGATAATGCAGGTTTTACAGACTGTAAGTTCCGTTAGCGTGAACAGTTGCTAATGTGGAGCTAGCGAATCGATAACTTCTACAGGAAAGAATTTTGTATTCAATCTCCGCCTTTTTCAGCTTTTTATTAGCCGGAACAAAGGGGGATGAAATTACGCCATGGCGATTCTGCAGAGAAATCGTTTGTCATACCAGACACGTTATAGCTTGTGCATTTCGTGATTGCTTTCACCGCGGTAACATCAGAGAGCTGGCCCAGATATTGGCACAGTATCTGGCTGACCCCGGTCATGGATAATAAAGCGATCGTTTCACAAGCACCCAAACACGCACCCCAAGCTCTGCAAAACCTACGTCTGGTCTAACTGCAGCCTTCGCAACCAAACTCTGCAGACGCATACAGCACCTCTCTGGTTAGCTTCAACTGTAGTTGCTACAATTAGGCAACGTTATGATGAAACTGCTACACTGATGCTTACCGAAGTAACACAAGCATACCGATCAGAATTACTGCATTTAAGTTAACCGGGAGCATTTTTAATTAGCACGACACGCAAACTAACATGCAGTAGCTGGTAACCGAGCGGTCATAACAACGACAGACACAAACGTTACCCTGCGATACTGGTTTTACAGACAGCAAGTACCGTTACTGTGAGCAGTTGTACCAAGCATCCAAATTGCAAACAAGTATAAAAAGTTAGCTTCAGATGAGGTTTATGTTCACACACCTTCTGTAGAATTTCCCCTGATATCACTCTTGCATATTTAGGGAACAAACATTAGCAACAGTAACTTGGCTACGTTAGCCGCAGTGCTACAGCCACATTCAACATCACGTTAGGTAGGCTTATGCAGTAAAAGCAACTTACAGCTTCTGCGTCTGTGAGTCACGGTCAGTCGCGACCGATCCAGGCTTTATCTTCAGATATTTTACAAAGCCTGGGTTCGAGGCCAGTTGTTAGCGCTAACTATGTAGAGGTCCTGCTAGCCACCCGTAACACGTTTGCTTCACTTACATTATTTGCTGTTATATCGTTACTTACAGCTTGTGGCTCCGAGCGCTTGATCGATGCAACTGCTTCAGGTTTGAGAAGCAGCTGAAACGCATATCCAGTGTCGAATTATCCTTTGTTGACAAAGCTGTCTTTGGTGAAATGCTGAGCACAAACAGCTAATGTTCCCTTTGGCTGTGGCTGTTTGCTGCCAGCAAACAAAAAAGCTACCCACTGATTTCTGGTGGCATCGTCTTTTGGAAGAGGAATGGGTGCTTTTCTTCGCGTCCAAAAATAAACGGACGAGCAGCTTTGGGAGAGATACTTTGAGAAGCAGCTGAAACGCTTATCCAGCGTCAAATTATCCTTTATTGACAAAGCTGTCTTAAGTGAAATGCTGAGCACAAACAGCTAACATTCCCTTTGGCCGTGGCTGTTTGCTGCCAGCAAACAAAAAAGCTACCCACTGATTTCTGGTGGCATCGTCTTGTGAAAGAAAAGTAGGTCCTTTTCTTCGCGTCCAAAAATAAACGGACGAGCAGCTTTGCGAGAGATACTGACAAAACTGCACCTCAAATGATCTGCGGTTCTTCTTTTGTATTTCCAAAAGTGTAGACGCTACTAAGGCATAGTATGATCCGCGGTTGTCTGTGCCTGCTAGAATAGTTTCCGGTGTGGGCAGGTCCAGCGCCGTGATTGGCTCTGGCTAGGTCCGTATTAATTGGACAGCAAAACCTGACGTCAGGTTTTGCCCAGATCTCGTGAAGACCTCGGGACAAGCTGTTCAGAGAGGAAATCACGTTCTTTGATTATGGCAAAACCCCTGTATCTTATGTTTAGAAACTTTATAGAGGTTGAGTATATGGACATCCAACATTATAACATTACTTACATGTATTAAAAGAAGGATCAACATAATAGGCCACCTTTAAGTGATTTCTTTATTCAACATGTCTGGCAGTAATCAGGCCTGAGTGTTGCTTGTGAAATTGAACTCAAAAAATGTGGTTAATCACAGTTAATTCATGATTTAACAAGGGGGGCAATTACTTTTTCCACATAGGGCCAGGTAGGTTTAGATAGCGTTTTTCCCTTAATCAATGAAATCATCATTTAAGAACTGCATTTTGTAGGCCTATTTACTCAGGTTATCTTTGTTTAATGTTAAAATTTGTCTGATCATCTGAAACATAGGCTATGTGTGACAAATATGCAAAAAAAAAAAAAAAAAGAAGAAGAATTAAAAAAGAAAGAAATCAGACAGGGGGCAAATAATTTTCACAGCACTGTATGTGCGTCAACGAGGACACATCATTCGCTCTGCTGTTTGATTACAACAAAAGATTACAGAGATGCAAATATACAGAGTTGCAAGGCTGGTCAGCTTCCTTATCAAGCTTATTAATAACTCAGCGGAAATACGACTTCTCGGCTCTAGCTGAAGAGTCACTTTCCAATTCTTCTGCACGTTTAAAGAGATTCTCAGTTCAACAAAATGGCAATTGGGAGGGCTTCAGTTCATTCCTAATGGTCTGCCATGGAAGAAATTCAACGTATATAGCCAACAGTCAGAAATATCACGTTCAGTAAGTAGTTCGCAGAAGTTCCATCTTCGATCAGTGCCTGGTCGAAGCACTTTGTAAAAAGAAAAACTTACTGCCGTTTCAATAATAGTCACAATTTCAGTCTGAGAAACAGAACGGAATGTCGACCAAATCGTATTCTTCATTGGTTTCCGTGCTGACAACGCTGCGGAAGAATGGATTATGACTATCTTAACGGTTTTTAGACTTTAGGTTTAGGTTTTAGATATTCATAAGCCAATATTTAGCTTATTATGCGAGGGAGACTAGATAATTGCAATTATTGCAATTCACTTTTTATATTATTATCTTTTTTTACGGAGCCAACTCTATCACGATGAGTTGCCGTCATTTAATAGTTCGCTCAAGCGCAAGCTTTAAATTATTCACCTTGTTTTACAGTGCTCTCAGCGTCCTGCCTCCGCTCGCTCACTGTGTATATTACTCCGCCCTGCAACTCTTCTGGGAGGACTTCATCGTGTCTGCGCCCACGAACCACCCGGCTGCTGGGCAAACGGGGAATTTAAACGATATTTCACCAAGTTATATTCGCTGGAATGGGTTTCATATACCTGGTGACCGGAGGCTGCGGGTTTCTTGGTCGGCACCTGCTACGGGTCTTGCTGGAGAAAGAAGACCGGCTGACTGAGGTTAGGCTTTTCGACAAAAACATCGACCTGAGTCTGCAGGATCACAGCACAGGTAAATGATCAGATTCTTGTCCTTTTGCGTGACTCCAGTTCTGATACAGTTGTGACAGTATGAAAATTTGGAAATATAAAAGACACCCATGATTTGTAAATAACATTTGACCTATATTAAATTGAGGACCGTTCAGGAATAAATAGGAATAAATATTTCATGTTTTACCCGACTATAATTACTGTTTTTTTCTTTTTTTAATTAATTAATTTATTTTACTTTTTTTCTATTAAGCTGATTTTGGATTTTTATACCTGCAAGTCTAAAGAGTTGGGAAGGGGGCAATATAAGGCTTATAATATCCCAGACATATACCAATCTAGAATGCTTTATTTTGTGTTTACTCGCAACACGACAATGGTCGAAATTGATTTTGGTGCATGTTTGCAGTATATTTTCTCAGTAACCCAGATATGTACTGTGGTGGTAAATGTCATTTGTTGTGCTTTTGGAACTCTATTTTCAGGAATAGCAAGCATTTCTTTGGTATTATCTACACTTTCAAGCTAGACAGAGCCAAAGTTGGAGGATAACTCAAAACAGACAATTGCATAGCAGATTGTGCCTATGTTTCGGTGGCCTTATTTTGTTTACCCAGCAAGATAGAAAATTTCTAGTTCTCTGGGTACACAGTTCGTTCGGGGTACATTACAGCATTTGTAAAATCTCAATGGTGGTATTTTCAGTGTAGATGATATTCAACATCAAAAGCTGGAAAATTTCACCCCCAGGGGGCGCTGTAGGTTGGATGCAAATACTGGCTATCCCCAGCAATGTACCAAATAAATTGTTTTTGAATTGCAATACACACAACTAGTTTTCTCTGAAAATGAAGAGTTTAGCTTGGCACTATGCTGGGTGGATAGCTATCTGACCAAAGGTGGCACTCTAAGGAGCTAAACTTCAACTGACCTAATATTCCATATTCCCAGACACAAAATTCTGTCTTTTGACAAAAAAAAGTACGTGCACATTGTAATCTCTTTGGTATAAATTTGGGTTGGTTGTAAATTGGAAAAGAATGCTGCTGGTGATTGTAGCATTGTGTCAATATGCAAGAATCTTACCAGTAGTCAGTACAGTGCACAGTTTTGTAGTGTTGGTGCGTTTTCAGAAAACAACAAATGCTAAGCATTTTTCCTTTGCTATTAGAATTAGTGAGCAGGCTTCAGTGTTAATTCTAGGATTTTCCAAGGGCAGGGTGCTTAGGTAAGAAAAAGGGCACAGCAGTTGCGTCGAGCGAGTGGTTGTCCTGAAAAAGACCACAGAGATTGTAGTAAGCAAGCAGCACCCTGCCAAGAAAAGGGCAGTTCATTTGTAGTGGTAACTTGCATGCCTTCATTCCTAACACCTGCCCATGATGTCTCGCCTACGGGATGCCTGCTGGTTGGGAGGGTGGGGTTTCTTTTACAGACTTCCCATTTCCGTGTGTACCAAGCCGTGGGTGTTCATGCAACTATTGCGCCATATACAGCGCCCTCCATAATTATTGGCACCCCTGGTTAAGATGTGTTCTTTAGCTTCTAATAAATTCAGTTTTTTTCTAAATAATATAGAACCACAATGAAAAAAAGAGGAAAATCCAACCTTTAATCCAAGTGCATTTATTCAGTGGGAAAAAAATCCCACATTAAGAAATAATTCTTTTACATCAAATCATGTGTGCCACAATTGTTAGCACCCCTGATGTTAATACTTTGTACAACCCCCTTTTGCCAACAAAACAGCACCTAATCTTCTCCTATAATGTTTCACAAGATGGGAGAGTACAGAAAGAGGGATCTTCGACCATTCCTCTTTGCACAATCTTTCTAAATCATCCAGCGACCTGGGTCCTCTCCTCTGCACTCTCCTCTTCAGCTCACTCCACAGGTTTTCAATGGGGTTGAGGTTTGGGGACTGAGATGGCCATGGGAGGAGCTTGATTCTGTGTCGGGTGAACCATTTCTGTGTAGATTTGGCCACATGTTTAGGGTCATTATCTTGCTGAAAGACCCAGTGATGACCCAGCTTCAGCTTTCGGGCAGAGGCCACCAGATTTTGATTTAAAATGTCCTGGTATTTCAAAGCGTTCATGATGCCATGCACCCTAACAAGGTTCCCAGGGCCACTGGAAGAGAAACAGGCCCACAGCATCACCGATCCTCCCCCATACTTCACACTGGGCATGAGGTGCTTTTCTGCATACTCATCTTTTGTGTTCCGCCAGACCCACTTTGAGTGTTTGTTGCCAAAAAGCTCTATCTTGGTCTCATCTGACCAAAGCACACGGTCCCAGTTGAAGTCCCAGTACCGCTTAGCGAACTCCAGACATTTGCGTTTATGATTGTGAGTGAGAAAAGGTTTTTCCCGTGCATGCCACCCAAACAACTTGTTGGCATGTAGATAGCGCCTGATGGTTGTTTTGGAGACTTTGTGACCCCAAGATGCTTCCATTTGTTGCAATTCTTTAACAGTGAGCTTTGGAGAACTTTATTTCTCTTGCCATCCTCCTCAGGGTGCGTGGTGGCAAAATAACCTTGCGTCCTCGTCCAGGCTTGTTTTCCACTGTTCCAGTTGTTTTAAACTTCTTAATGATTCCTCTGACAGTAGATATGGGCAGGTGCTGGCGAGTGGCTATTTTCTTGTAGCCATTGCCTGACTTGTGAAGGTCGACACACATCTGCCTTACTTGAATGGTGTGTTCCTTTGTCTTTCCCATGTTGAAGAGTGGATAAGAGAAATGGCCTCTGTGTCACGTCATATTTATACCCCAGGGAAACAGGAAGTGATGAATTTCTAATTTAATGTTCCTAGATACTCTGATCAACTTTGTAAACTACTGTAGAAATGACAGAAATACTTCAATTACACTTATTTCCTAGGAATTGTTAGGGGTGCCAATAATTGTGGAACAGGTGATTTTATGAAAAATAATTATTTCTTAGTCAGGGAATTTTTTTTTCCCTTAAAATTCACTTGAGTTGAAGGTTACATTTTTCTACAATTTTCAGTGTGAGAGTATGCTTCTGCAATAAAAATTGAATTTATTTTAAGGCTTTTAACACATCTTAACCAGGGGTGCCAATAATTATGGAGGGCGCTGTAGGCTGTAGCCAGCTATTTAATTCAGAGACAGACAAGCTCACTATCAACGGGTTGCATACGGCCCTGTAGAGACCCAGGATCTAGTGTAGTAGGGCTTGCCTAGGGCTCAACTGGCTCCAAGGGTAACATTTACCCAGATCAAACGAAGGCCTTGGTTAGCTGCTCAGGGGAGCAGGGTGTCCCTGCAGAACCGGAGGCAGCAGTTTCAGGACCGCAGTTCTGGGACCCTCTGGTTTTCACATTAGCGCCACCCTGCGAGTCAGATGACACCCTTCTCAGTCAGTTGATCGAGTACGACATCAAAAATGAAAAAATGTGAGTACTAATGTTGGTTTGTTTAAAGTTAAAAGTCAATTCTGCTGTCTTGAATTAGCAAAGGTAACGTTCATTTGTTGAAATGAGTACATATACATCATAGTAACTTAAATGCATTGACGACAGATTGCTATCTGTTAGTTTAGAATAGCAAAATAATTTGTGCAGGTGTTGAATAAAACCGTCGCGCCATTTAACGTCTTGGTGTGTTTACTTGATGACCGTGATAATTCTAGCCAGCATATTAATCAAACAGACAATGCATGATATGCATTCTTAGGAGTTTATTATCATGTAGACCCGGGTTTTCAAAGTCTGACCGTGGGCCTGCCCTGAGACAAAGCTTGGAAAAAGGCGCCCACTCATAGTTAATAGTCAGCCTATATGTGCTGAGCAACAAAAGAAACACAAGTTAACTAGTTAATGTCCTCTCATGGTTACTCAGTCAAAGTGACCACAAAACAAAGAAAAGTTTGATGAAACGAGTGTAAATGCGCACGCGCTAGTGATAAATTTGATTTTCTATAATAATTACGTGCATACTTATTTTCCGGTTTGTCTTTAATTAACTTGCGTTTCTTTTGTTGTTCAGTATAGTTAGTTTTGCGCAGTTCTTGGGTGCCTCTGAGATCGTGATTGTTATTTGATTATCTGATATTGCTGTTTACATAACTTGACTACATCAAATACATAAAAAGATCTGTCGGAAGGCATTTATTCTGACTCTGGGAAAGTGTGAAAACAGTAAAATCCACCAAAACCGCCATATCTCTGAACCATCTCTTTATCCAAATTACACACACATTTTCACTTCCATTCACTGAGCCTCCCGTAAAACCATTTGGAGCGCCTCCCCCCAAGGGGGTGACCACTTTGAAAACCTCTGCCGTTGACCTTTCCTGCAAATCTCATGGGCAAAAATTAAGCTCAATTCAGGACAGCAGATAGATTTTTTTTTTTTTATGGTGTATTGTACTCAGAGAAAAGTTATGTTTGTGAAATAATATCTGAATGTCCAGTTTTAACAATAATGTTCTGTTTTTGTTTTTCCTTTAAAGATGCATGTAACAATCCAAAAAGGCCAGTGTTTGCCTGACTTGAAAAGGTGCAGCACAGCCTACCACTGCCCATTCTGTGGGCCGACTTTGTTTCATTCCACGAAGTTGAGCAAGGTCAGATCTCACCTGGACTCACATTTCAACAGGGCAGTTTTTCATGCAGGTAAAGTTTGCAAACATTGTCTTTTAACATGTAACTTTGATTTTTCTGCGCATTGAGAACAGCCCAAATTTAATTATCAGTTCCATTAGATCAATCAATACTCTAAATTGTTTGTGGTGACCTGATACTTGATTCAGATTTAGATTACTGATACAGTAAGTTACATTTCAAAGTTTATGACTATAAAATACTTGATAATATGACAATTCTTATGTTTCTTATGTTCTTATATTTCAGGGTACCATTCACAGATGTGGTTTGAACTGCCGACCACAATGGCATTACCACTGCATGTACTGCAAGGCAATGCTTTTGCACAAAGCAGACTTCTGCAAGCATGTACAGTGCCGTGAAAAAGTATTTTCCCCCTTCTTGATTTCTTATTTTTTTGCATATTTGTCACACTTAAATGTTTCAGATCATCAAACAAATTTTAATATTTGACCAAGACAACCCTAGTAAATACAAAATGCAGTTTTTATATGATGATTTCATTTATTAAGGGGAAAAAGCTATCCAAACTTACCTGGCTGTATGTGAAAAAGTAATTGCCCCCTAAATCCTAATAACTGGTTGCGCCACCCTCTGCGACAACAACTGCAATCAAACAGTTGCAATAACTGGCAATGAGTCTTTCACATCCCTGTGGAAGAATTTTAGCCCACTCTTCTTTGTAAAATTGTTTTAATTCAGCCACATTGGAGGGTTTTTGAGCATGAATGGCCTGTTTAAGGTCATGCCACTTCATCTCAATAGGATTTAAGTCCGGACTTTGACTTGGCCACTCCAAAATCTTCATTTTGTTTTTTTCAAGCCATTCAGAGGTGGACTTGCTGGTGTCTTTCAGATCATTGTCCTGCTGCATAACTCAAATGTGCTTGAGCTTGAGGTCACAAACTGATGGTCAGACATTCTCCTTCAGGATTTTCCAGTAGAGAGCAGAATTCATGGTTCCATCAATTATGACAAGTCGTCCAGTTCTTGAAGCAGCAAAGCAGCCCCAAACCATCACACTACCACCATCATGTTTGACTTTTGGTATAATGTTCTTTTTATGAAATGCTGTGTTAGTTTTACGCCTGATGTAATGGGATGCACATCTTGCAAAAAATTCAACTTTTGTCTCGTCAGTCCGCAGAAGTTTTTCCCGAAAATCTTGGGGGATCATCAAGATGTTTTTGGCAAATATGAGATGACCCTTTGTGTTCTTTTTGATCAGCAGTAGTTTCTGCCTTGGAACTGTCCCATGGATGCCATTTTTCCCAGCCTCTTTCTTATTGTTGAATCATGAACACTGACTTTAACTGAGGCAAGTGAGGCCTGCAGTTCTTCAGATGTTGTTCTGGGTTCTTTTGTGACCTCCTGGATGAGTCGTTGATGCGCTTTTGGAGTAATTTTGGACGGCCGGCCACTCCTGGGAGGCTCACCACTGTTCCAAGTTTTCTCCATTTGTGCATAATGGCTCTCACCGTGATTCGCCGGAGTCCAAAAGCCTTAGAAAATGGCTTAGCAACCCTTTCCAGACAGATAGATGTCAATTTCTTTGTTTCTCATCTGTTCTTGAATTTTTTTAGTTCGCGGCATGACCTGTTGCTTTTTTAGATCTTTTTGCCTATTTCACTTTGTCAAACAGGTTCTACTGAAGTGATTTCTTGATTCAACAGGTCTGGCAGTAATCAGTCCTGGGTGTGGCTAATGAAATTGGACTCAAAAAATGTGGTTAATCACAGTTAATTCATGATTTAACAAGGGGGGAGGGGGGAAATTACTTTTTCACATAGGGCCAGGTAGGTTTGGATAGCGTTTTCCCCTTAATAAATGAATCATCATTTAAAAACTGTGTTTTGTATTACTCGGGTTATCTTTGTCTTATATTAAAATTTGTTTGATCTGAAACATTTAAGTGTGAAAAATATGCAAAAACCTAAGAAATCAGAAAGGGGGCAAATACTTTTTCACAGCACTGTAAGTATTTGTGAGGCAAGGCAACCTTCCCTTTTCCCCACCATCCCACCTCCAGCCACTGGAAATACTGGAAATATGTTCAAATTAAACAGGTTTTACGGAATAAAATGCTTAAAAAATAAGTGCAGTTTTGACATTTTATTTTATTCACTTTTATACATGCATTTGTCATGTTCCTCCTCATTTTGTGCTCTGAATGCAGAGAGATTCATAGACGTGAAATATTTAGTTTTGTGGCCTTATTTATTTTGTGCAGTTTTGATATTTTATTTTATTCACTTTTATATATGCAATTGTCATGTTCCTCCTCATTTTGTGCTCTGAATGCAGAGAGATTCATAGACGTGAAATATTTAGTTTTGTGGCCTTATTTATTTTGTGCAGTTTTGGTATTTAATTGCATGTTATTCACTAATGCAGTTTTCATGTTCCTCATTTTCTTAATAAAGTTTTCTTAAAATAAATTTTCTTGAAATAAATGCACTTTGCACATATATGTTTAAAAAGACGGCATATGTGTTTTCAAAGATTATTTTTGAAAAATATATTTGCTTGGTTTGGATTCTATAAAATTGGGTCACGATGTAATGACCATGGGAAAATGTGGGTCCCAATGTGAGACCAGTTGAGAACCCCTGCCCTTGCCCTGCTGTGCAGATTTCAAGCTGCGCTTATGCAAATTACATTGCACCTTTTTTTGTGTATTTCAGTAAAAAGGTTGTTCACAAAAAAAGACATGTCCTATGTTTCTGAACAAAATGTAAGGTAAAATGATTCTGGTATGTTTTGGAGCCATTTTAAGAATTTTAGGCATATTTTGATGATATTGGGATAATATGAATCACAAGTATTTTGGCATTTGGGTGGAATAAACCCCCAATATTATAAAACCTAGGGGCCTAGAACTGCGGTCCCGGAAATGCGGGTGTGAATTTGCATATTTTGATGATATTGGGATAATATCATGAATCACAATTGTTTTGGCATTTGGGTGGAATAAACCTTTAGTAATGAATCACGATTAAAACTAATAATGAATCACAATTATTTTGGCATTTGGGTAGAATAAACCTTCAATATTATCGCTAGACAGACAATAGTATTTGCTGTCTTCCAGTTCGATAGGTGGCGCTGTCGCAGAAAACTAAGGTCCTAGAAATGCGGTCCTGAAAGTGCGGTCCTGAAACTGCTCCCTCGGGTCTGCAGAGAGATAATATTGGCTCAGGGGCTAAAACCAAGGAGCACCTCTGGCGTGCACCACCAGGTGCCGCCAACCCACAGTCCAATTCCAAAAACAGACTGAGGGACAGAGCAAGTCACATGCTGGGTTGATGTCATTTCACTTTGGATAACATGAAAAGTATATAACACTTTTGTACTAAACATTCTGTCTTTATGTACACAGTTGTGTGACTAAGATTCTTTGTCAGAGTTCAAATCATGGACTAATTTTATACAAGTGTACTTCATAGAGATAAATAATAGAACCAGAGAGAACGTGGAAGTACCTTTGCTTCAGCCAGTTGGCATGTTAGCTTCCTGCTTCCGCATTTCCCAGGGATGCAATTTTGTGGCCAAAGACGCTGAAGATCTATAGACACCAATTGAAAAGTGCGCATTTTTTTCGTGCCAAATAAAGCGAAAACAAAAGCAAATGTATTTGGTAATCCTTCATTATTTTGCTCTTTGTCTGATGCAACTGTTCGATGTTTTCAAGAGGGCCTGTAAATTAAGAACTGATACTCAGAGCTTGATGACAGCTCGTGCACGAGTTCGGTTGTCCAGCTGTTGCTCTGACTGCAGCAGTTCAGCCAATGAGTGTATAGTACGTGCGCGTTCCGGATTAACAGCGTTGCTCGTCATTTCCCCTAGAACACATTCGCCAATCCGCACAGACGACACATTTTCTTGACCATTTGTGCTGTGTAATCAGATTGGCAATCTTATGAAATGGTGCCAGAAATAAGCACCCATGGTACGCCATTTTTATAGATGGCGTCGGTCAATTCCGTACTTCCTGGGCTGAAGTAGCTAGCCTAGCATCTCCCATTGAAAGTAATAGGGGTGTTACTTCCTTGCTCTCTCCAGTTCTATTATATTACCTCCATGGTGTACGTATACTGTTGATGCATGTCTGTATACGTACTTATGGTGATATTTTTACATTAGTTGTTTTTTGGCATTTTTTTCGACTGGTCATGTTTTATAACTTGCTGTACATTTCTGGCTGGGCTATACCCATACTTGGTAATAATACATGTATTGTGTCTTTGTAACGCTCACAATCACCACCAGTTTACAACCAATGGAGTTTTATGCTAAAGGGATAACAAATTTTATGTATAACTGTGCATGTACTTCATATATTTCAAAAGGCAGGACTTTGGTATATGTCTGGGAATATGGAATATTAGGTCGGTAGAACATTAGCTCTTTAAAGCACCACCTTTAGTCAGAAAGCTATCTACCCAGCATAGTACCAAACCAAACTCTTCATTTTCTCAGAAAACTAGCTGTGTGCATCACAATTCAAAAAAAAATTTCTTTGGTTCATTGCTGGGGATGGCCAGTACTTGTATCCAGCATACAGCGCCCCCTGAAGGTGAAATTTTCCAACTTTTGATGTTGAATATCATCTACACTGAAAATACTACCATTGAGATTTTATTAATGCTGTAATGTACCCCAAAGGGACTGTGTATCCAGAGAATTTCAGATCTCTGTCTTGCTGGGTAAACAAAATAATGCCACCTAAACAGGCACAATCTGCTATGAAATGGTCCATTTTGAGTTTTCCTCCAACTTTGGCTCTGTCTAGCTTGAAAGCGTAGATACTACTGAAGAAATGCTTGGTATTCCTGAAAATAGAGTTCCAAAAGCACAACAAATGGCATTTACCACCACAGTACATATCTGGGTTACTGAATAAATATACTGCACCAAAATCAATTTCGACCATCTTTCCGGCCGTCCATTGCACTAACCCAGCAAGATACCAAGGTACTATTCACTGAAAATGATAGTCTTGTTGTCAGTAAACACATGATAAAGCATTTTAGATTGGTATATGTCTGGGATATTATTTTATTCCCATGCCCATTTTCAATTTTTACTGTTATTTCTCAAATAATTCTGGCTCAATAACATAGTGACCCAGCTTGGCGCTGATGTGGTGCTGATACAGGCTTGAAGTGTCACAGGTCATGATAAAAGAATAACATATTTGGTACTGTGTATCTGTAAGTCATGATCGTTGATGTTAAATGTGGTGTCAAAAGCAAAACTGAGCCACTTTAATGGCTTCCAAGTGGCGCTACCGGCAGGCAAAGTGAGATACGGACCTAAAAATTTGGCTTTTTCCGTGAGACACTCATATCTACCTATGTGCCAAGTTTCATTCAATTCCAGGGGGGTCAACTGCGCACCAAATGTCAATCTCTCGTGGAATGCCTCTTAAATAACTGGTTGCTATTTGTCAATCAGGCAACAGCTGCTATTTCAAAGGCATGGGTCTAATCAGAGTGAAATTTGCAGGACAAAGTACACCATGCACAGTTATGTACCATGAACTGGCGCTGTACTTTAACATTGGGTCTTATGGAGGATGGGCAAAATGGTCTGTGGAAGCTAAATGGTTGCAGATAGAGATTAAGTATGTATTATCAACATATAGAAAGTCATATATGATCTATATATTGGTTGTGTTATAGTTGACCTCAGATGACCTTGAAAGGTCAAACTTGAGGTCAAAGCAAAATGTCACAATGTTCAAAGGTTTCTAGGCTTGAAAATATTGAAGATATTGAACACGTGTATTTAACACTTGTAGGAAGTCATACATGAAATTTCATATGGTGGCCTCGGACTTGACCTTTGGTGACCTTCGAAGGTCAAACTTCACATAGTGAAATTTCAATGACTTCTATCACCAAAACTATTACAGATAGAGCTTAGGTTTGTGTTGCGGGCATATAGGAAGTCATGTATGAATTTTCATTTGGTGACTTTGAATTTGACCTTCAGTGACCTTCAAAGCCTTAACTTTACAGTGAAATTTTAATGACTTATATCAACAAAATTGTTACAGACAGAGTGTAGGTTTGTATTGGAGACGTATAGCAGGTCATATATGAACTTTTATTTGGTGACCTTCATTTTGACCTTTGAAGGTCAAACTTGAACTATTCATTGACTTTTATCACTAAAATGGTCACAGATAGAGCCTAAGTTTGTGTCACAGACTTAAGGGAAGTCATGTAGGAGTCATTCCACATGAAGTCAACCAGGGCTCAAATGGGCATAACCATGGATTTTCTTAACTTTGATAGAATGTTGCTTAGGGTGCCAAATGATGACATGTCAAGTTTTACCTCAATCCTTCTAGTTTTTTTTTTTTTTTTGGGGGGCAAAAGTGGGAGTGGCACCCCAGTTGGCAAAAAAAAAAAAAAAAAAACCACCCATCATTTTTTCAGAACTTGTTCCCTAGGCACTGTACTACCATTTATAACCAATGAAAGTAGTTTTAACCCTTTTATTGTGGTTTTATTGGCTCTCAAAAATGCTACTTTTGCAAACTTCTATCAAAACATATCAACATATCAATTTTTTTTTTTAATGAAAGTATGCTAGTTCCATGATGAAATTTATTTTGGTGGCAGTGCACATCAGGAGCTTTCCAAAAATATGGGTTTCATTAAAATTGAAGGATACCCACATCCTGAAAAAGGGGGTCGAAAAAGGGTCGCCCCCCACAGGGGAAGTAAAATAATGGTCAGTATTACCAAAGAACTGTAAATGCTCCCGTATACTAATTGGTGGCTATGGAAAGCTCTTGAACATTACTAATAGCTGATATTACCACAAATCCACATATGTCATCAGATGGGTGTGACAATGGTACCCTTAAATGTGTATGTTTTGATACCGGTTTGTAAAAGTAGCATTTTTGGGAGCCTATAAAACCACAATAAAAGGGTTAAAACTATGTTGATTGGCAATTGAGGGTAGTACAGTGCCAAGAGAACAAGTCCGAAAAAATCATGGGGTTAGATTCATTATCTCCAGAGTTACTGCTTGTTAAAAATGGGAAAAATGCCAATTTCGCCAACCGGGGTGCCATTCCCACTTTTTTAACAACCCCAGAAATTCAAAACTAGAGGGCCGATTGAGCTATAACTCGGTATTTTTTCATTTGGCAGCCAAAGCAACAAACTATTAAAGTTTGAAGAAAATCCATGACTATGCCCATGGAACTTGTCTGAAAATTGGTTGATTTCATATGGAATGACCCATATGAGCTTTCATTTGGCGACCTTCTTATTGACTTTCAAATGTCAAATGTGACCTAGTGAAAATTCAATGACTTGTATCACTAAAATAGTCACAAATAGAGCGTAGGTTTGTGTTTCTGACATCAAGGAAGTCACATATGAACTTTCATTTAGTGACATTCAACCTGACTGTCAGTGACCCTCGAGGGTCAAAGTCGGCAGTGGAATTACCATGACTTATATCACCAAAATGGTCACAGATTGAGCCAAGGTTCATATAGAGCCATTTAGAAAGTAGATATGAAGTCCATTTGCTGACCTCAACTTGATCCTCTGTGACCTTTAAAGTTCACAATTGACATATTGAATTTTCAATGACTTGTATCACCAAAAGGGCTCCAGAGCATAGGATTGTATTACAGGTTTTATATGTGTATGTGAACTTTCATTTCCTGACCTTGACATTGACCTTCAATGATTCGAATGTCAAACTTCACATGAAATTTTCATAACTTGTATCATCACTATAAGATTGCTTGCCAGTAAGCTACAGGACTCTTGGTCCTATTTTTATTGTATCAAACAACTAAATAAACGAAGCTCATCAGAAAAAAATGAGCTATTGAACATACATCAGCATGCTAAGAACTACTTAATGTGACAGAGACCATCTAAGGAAAAAACCTATTTGACACGTACTTAAAGTGTCCCCATTATGTGACTTTTCATCGGTCATTCTTGTATTCTTGAAGTCTACTAAAAAAGATTTAAATGCGTCATTGTTAAATTAAAAAAACACTCGGGTTTTCTCATGCTGTCCAGTTCTGCAGTACCTGTCTGTGAAACGCTCCACTGAGGTCCTGTCCCTGCCCTCCCAAAAACCCCAGTGTGCTGTGATTGGTCAACTTGATCACTCACTTGTGATTGGCCCACCGTTCGCGCGTGTCGGGAAATATCACGCCCCTTAAAATAAATGGATTTCCGCTCCAGAGCGCAAATGCGCTTTAGAAACAAATAGGTTGTAGCCTTGTGGGCGTAACCCACTTGATTCAAGGGCGTGCCAAACTATCTGCTTGGCGTGAAAATTCAAATGATGACATCATCAATAGACCGTTTCAGTTTAAGGGCATGAAAAAGCGAGATTTGGAGTGTGCATACTCTTTGTAGACTATGTGGGGCAAAAGATGCACAAATTGCATTGAAAAGGGGGGGAATTATAAGTTCTATCGCTTTCCCCGTGGTCAAAGGCAGCTTACAGCATGGATTCAGACTATAAACAGGAATAATTTTTGTTCAGGAACATTCTAGGGTGTGCAGCATACATTTTGTGTCCGGATGGCAAGATTAAGAATTCTGTATTCGACCTACGCCAATATCGATTGATGTTTGGGTACCCAGAGAAACATTAGGATATGTAAACACGCCAAGCCTACGTCCAGTCAAGGAAATTTAGAGTTTGGTTTCACGTGCTGCTATTCGTGTAAGTAGCATATAGATCGTAACGGCGGCTGCCATGTTACTGATGACACAGCGGGTCGCTACAGCAGGCGCAGCATATGCATTCGCGATATTAAATATTAATATTAAATTATAAACCCCCTTGTCACTCATTTAAAAAAAAACCCCTAAAATATATTGGTGCCCCCCTTTTAAAATTGTTCTGGCAAATTAAAAGCCGGAAAAAAAGAGGTTGGATACAAAATTCTTTCCCCCTGATGATATAGTTAGACTAAGCTCCATTAGTTTTCTCCAAGAAACTGAAAGCATTGACTCCTTCAGTGCAACGTAGACTGGAAAAGTTATATCGGCGAGATACTGTCAAGGTAAGTCCTCGACGGTATTTTCTGCACAAATGAAAATCCGAAATGTAGTGTGTAGCGTTCAGTCAAACAGTAATGATAAAGCCTTGTATTTTACATGTGTACCTGCGCACTTATCCATGTTGAGCGGAGATTAGAATCATGCGTACTTGCTGGTGGTTTTGAGCAATGCGAATTTGTCGCAAGAACACGTGGGACCCAGTCATAGTGGTGTTAATGACATTATTTCACGTCCGCAAAACTAACTGGCAAGCAAATTCAACTTTGTAGGCTATATATGGCAAGTAATTATGAAATCGAAATCACAAGGAAACCAAATGATTATTACAAGCAGCAAAATGAAAACCTAATTCTATAATGTAAGCCCCTCAGAGCTTACCTAGACTGTAAACGCCGTATGGCACTAACATTCCCCCTTTGGGTTGATATTTCTTTGCGTAGAGTTTAACATCTACTTAACGTCGTATATAGCCTATAGGATCGAACAAAGCCAGTCCCTTTTCAAAATGTGGATACAAAAACTTGACACTGCAACAACAATAACAGCTTGAAACAACAACAGATGAAATCATTCTTGGTCAATTAGTGGGCCAACTTAAATCATTTAATATCAACCAGTACCTTAACTATATTTCTCCAATCAGATCACTCTTTCATTTTGGCTTGGGTTGGAGTGAGCTATTTTCATTTATAGGGACACACAGACGGAGCGAAGTCAACATCATTTGGGTCAACGAAGTCGGGCCAGCCGCTGACAAAATGAGTACTGCAGACTCTTGTGTGATCATTCTGGACAAATTCTATCCAATTTATAGCTCGAATCCATGCCTGTCATTGTCTCTTGCCATGGGGAACATGAAAAAACCTTATTCCCCCGTCTTTATGATACGGTTTGTGCACCCCTCCACTCAGCAAGCAGCCACCATATTTCCTTTTGTCCCACATCATCTCTACTGCGCATGCGTGCGCGGACTTCCGGCCTTAAACCAAACTCGTCTATTGATGAAAAAAAATGGCCAGAAGCTATTGGGGCATTTCAGTCGGCTCTAAAGCAGTATGTTTTGCAGCAGAGAGAGCTTCTTAAGGAGGCGACTTGGAGTTGTTTTCCGACACAGACCTTTCACATGCTCATAAAAACAATATGATTTACACTACGGCATTAAAATAATAAAACACCATAATAATACACTTTAAATACTTTAGTGAGGCCCGTTTCCCATCCAGTAACACCAAGGGGGTGGGCTTATAACAGCCACCAGATGGTGATCAGGATATTATGGCATCACTTTTGGGGAGCTGTTAGGTTGGTCCCCCCCCAACTTTATATATTTCCAGAGGTATTTATGTCATTGTTATCTTTTAACAGTTCATAATTATTTTGCCTGAACTCTTAACAAAATGAAGATAAATCACAAACCAAACACTATTCAAGTATTTATTTCATGTAATATTGGATCAGATAGATGAAAATAAGTAAACTGAGCGTTACGTGTTAAAAGAGAGAGAGACTCCAAGCGCAGAGTGGCAGGCAAAACGACTGCTTTATTATTATTGTTCATTGCACAATGTTTAAACAGGCACACAAGCAGGAGCGTGTATAGACATGTGAAACACCAGGGGCTGAGCCCCAAAGACAGGACGTGATTCGGTGCAGATTGGAATTAATTAATTGGTCAATGGTATAATGAAGTCTCACACCTAAATCAAACCCAATGTATTAGCCTAAAATTTCACATTTCAAAGAAGTGACTAATGCAAAACCCGTGTGTGATATTGGATACAGTACTGCACGTAAACATTAAATGAAAAATGGCATGATGATTCCATGTCTTAATGTACGCTCTAATGACGCTGCTATAGTGTCTGTATTAAAGCCCTCCCAAATATTTAAAGCCAAAAACTGTTCATTTACATCACCAGCTTTTTGAGAGACAAAGCACACACAAACTGGCAGTTGTTCTAAATTATTGTCCCTGGCCTCATCAGCCACTATAGCATACATGCTGGATTCTTTCAGTTCAGCCACAATACTCCCAGTGACTTCCCCAGTGACTCAAGAACTGCCTGTTAACTAATGATGTACCGCCAGTTAGTTCCTTTTCTGTTCCTAAAATAATTATCATTAGCTACTTTTTAAAGGTGACTAGGAGTTCCTCAAGAATTTCCATTTAACTAATGGTTTACAAGCAGTAAATTCCTCATTTCTTCCTTGTTTGTTCCCTGGTAACTACTCAAATTGTACACCTTACTGTGAATTGAAATGAAAAAATGTCAAGTCTGTGACGTGTTTGAAAGGCAAGTGGCATTAGAGGGCATGTAATGCTGAGGCAGAAAAACTATTCTGGGACTTAATTTTGCCAATTGTGCGTCTCACTTTTGCTCTCTTTAAAATAATCCATCTCTTTAAAGCTTTACTCGCATATTTCATTCCAAAGTGGATCTTTCTTTCAACAAGAGGCTCCTCAGAGCCTGTACTAGGGCTGGGTCTAGGCCTGGGCCAATCCATAGATATATATATTTAGAACACTAGATTGCTGATGATGTCATATTTACATTATCCAAAGTGAAGCACCCGGCCGCCATATTGATACACCCAACTTCTTCATAAAAATGAATGGTTTCCTATGAGGCCAATTTCAAAGAAGTCAATATGAGCATTAAAATGCCGAGATGTGCGGCTACCTTTTGCAGCAATAGTCATTTGAAGGGCTGTAATAAAACGTTTCATGCGTAAGTTAACGTAGAAACGTAAATTTGTCACTTGAATTGAAAAAATTGCGTTCGCTTGCCAGCTAGCTAATTAGCCGTCCCGTTGACTTAAGCAAACGCTAGCGATCGATAACGATCTCCAGCGAGCTACCTTGGTACCCTTACCGTCGCGGGGACTGCATTGACTAAGCAGTTAATAAAATTAACAAGGTGGCTAACTAGCTAGCTACTTGTAATTGACATTCAAGGACAATATTTCTTACCTGCATAATATTTAAAACAATGGACAACTCGCTTTGTCTGTTTATACAGAGTTCCAAAAAGACAAGGAGGGAGAAAGGCTTGGCTGTTAGAAATCAGGAGCAAAAAAAACCTTTCTCTATCCCTCGATCCGTGCTGTGCAGTGATTATTTTTTGAGAGCAGTGTTATAATGGGACAGGGGCAAAGATGACGCTTAGTAAAGGAGAAGTCAGAGTTAACTAGCGCTTTCTTTTAACAACTTGGCATTAGCTATATGATTCAGTATGAACAATTCGGTCAACGGCAAATATGCTCAATCAGGGTACAATGAAGTGAGGAAACCAGAGAGTAATTTGATAATGTATACGGACGTTGATCAACGTTGCTTATAACAGCGAAAACTTTGAAGCAATTATCTTATCAGAGGGTCATTAAAAGCCTCGGTCACCTTAACTGAACTTTTCTGCTCGCACTTGAACGTTGACACAGAGTAACATTTCGATCTTCCCTTTAGTAAGTGTTCCGCTTTCCATCCCCCAAAAAGGAGGGGGATAGTTTGAGGGATGTTGTTTTTCCGCAGAATCCTCAAGAAGTAAAGTCTCTGCTGGGCTTTCTTCACCAACTCAGCGGTGTTTGCGCCCCAGGTCAGGTTCTCTGTCATGTGAACCTCCAGGAAACGGAATTCAGGGACCCTCTCCACACAGACCCCGTTTATCTGTAGTGGCTGAATGTCCTGTTTGTGCTTTCTGAAGTCCACCATAAGCTCCTCGGCCTTCGCTGTATTGAGGAGTAAGTTGTTGTCTTTACACCACACTGTTATCCGCTCCACCTCGTCCCTTTAGGCGGACTCCTCCCCCCTGGAGATGAGCCCCACTACTGTGGTGTCGTCCGGGAATTTGACGATGGAGTTGCTGTGGTGGGCGGGGGCACAGTGGTGGGTGTAGAGGGAAAAGTGTGCCCTTTGGGGAGCTGGTGCTGAGGCTGAGAGCTGTGGGAATGTGAGGGCCCACTCTAACCCTCTGAGCGCGGTCTGTCCGAAAGTCTTTGATCCAGCTGCTGGTGGAGTATGGGAGTCCCAAGTCCAACAGTTTGGACACCAGTCTGGTGTTAAACGCAGACCTGTAGTCTATGAAGAGCAGCCGTCCGTAGCTCCCCTTCTGCTCCAGGTGTGCCAGCGTGGTGTGGAGGGCTGTGGCGACGGCATCCTCTGTGGACCTGTTTGCCCTATATGCAAACTGGTGAGGGTCGAAGGTGGGAAGGAAAAAGGATGTGATATGACTCCGGACCAGTTTCTCAAAACACTTCATCACCACAGGGGTGAGTGCCACTGGCCGGCAGTCATTGGGTCCAGTGATGGTGGACTGCTGTGTGCGCGTAAATATTGAAAATGGGTTAAATCTGTCGCAATATCCCAAGTTTTTAAAATCAGTTTGTCAACGTTAAGTTATGAAAACCCTCTAATCTTAGAGTACACCAATGTGGTTGATCAAGCTAGCTTATGTAGCGGTAGCTAGCCACGACAACAAAAAGTTCACTGTTCACTTTGCCAGATGCAAATAATGGGACTTATTAATTTTAATCAACAATGGAAGGCTTATACCTAATAAGTAAACGTTACCTTTATTGTTTTATGTTTTTCTCAGATCCTTTTGTTTTGGCTGCGCTACTAGCTAGCTTCCAAATGTGACGTTTCAGGCATCATGAACTTTGTGGGTGCAAACAAAGGCTGTATTCCAAAAGCTAGGGCTGTTCACTTTAAAGTGCACATAATGAGGGCCACGCCCACTGAAGCCATATTGAAGGGCAATCCAATCGAAAGTGTGTAAAACTAGTCCCTTCAAAGGGCTCTACAAAACGGTGGTTTCGAAGTGAGCAAGCGATGGTCACTTTGCTCCCACAATGCCGTGCAACAACCCGAGCCTAGTGACGTGTGTGATTCAACGTCATTCAAGAAAATGGCAACACCGGTGGCTAATAGCTAGCTAGCACACAGACAGCTGGCGAAACTAGCTTGTTGGCTTACAACAGTCGACTGACTAACGCTAGTTGTGTCGTTTTTTAAATTTTTACCCTTGGCTATTTGTCGCATTATGAAAGCTGTGCGGTTTGTAATTAAGTTCCTGCGAAACCGATAAATGGTCTGTGACGGCAGTTCTCGAGTTGACTGGCTGCGTTTGTTAACACTTGCTTAAGCAGAAAGAAGCAGCCGCAAAATATGTCGAATGACATTCCAAACGACCGTTACTTGAAAACCCTACTCCCTTCTGCCCTTCAGAGTTTTCACTACGAAGGGAAATTACTTCGCAAGGTGTAGGGCGTAGGGATTAGCCCTATGGAATGGATTACAGCCGTAGACATACAGTCGTGCCCAAAATTATTCATACCCCTACCAATTTTTGTTTTTTTTCGTGATATTTTTTGACAAATCAAATTTATTCTTGCACAAATGACACAGTAAGTTGATATAAGGCTGTTAGAAGTCCAGTAAACAATTTTTCAAGAAATACATTACTTTTTGTATTTTATTTGACAGATTTACAAAAAAATGCCATGTCCAGAATTATTCATACCCTTTTCTCAGTAATTGATGGCAAAGCCTTTATTCACGATTACAGCCTCCAAACGCGTCCTGTGGTTGATCACAAGGTTTCTACACGTTTCCACGGGGATTTTGGCCCACTCCTCTTTGGCAAACTTCTCCAGATCCTTGAGGTTTAGGGGTTTCCTTGCCATGACCTTGGTCTTCAGTTCCCTCCACAGATTTCTGATAAGACTGAGGTCGGTGCTCTGGCTTGGCCGCTCCAAAATGTTCACTTTGTTGTCCACTAACCATTTCTTGACGGATTTGGCCTAGTGTTTAGGATCATTATCCTGTTGGAAGATCCATTCCTGCCCAAGGCCAAGTTATTCGCCAGATTGCTTAATGTTTTCACTGAGGATCTGGATATCCTGGTCCTGTTTCATGATGCCATTAACTTTAACAAGGTTCCCGGGCCCATTTGCTAAAAAGCAACCCCAGAGAATGATACTCCTGCCACCGTGTTTGACCGTTGGGACCGTGTTTTTCAGGTTGAATGCTTTACCTCTTACACCAAACAAAAGCCCCATCTCTGTGCCTAAACAGCTCCATCTTTGTTTCATCCATCCATAACATTGTCAGCCAGAAGCTTATATCTTCATCCAGGTGAGATTATGCGAAGGCTAGACTAGTTCTTGGGTGTCTGGGTTGGGGAAGTCTAAGGGGCGTAAGGAAGGTGAAGTGTTCAACCTGAGAAACACAGTCCCAACGGTCAAACACGGTGGCGGGAGTATAATGCTCTGGGGTTGGGGTCAGCTAATGGGAAACATTTTAAAAGTTAATAATGGGAAACAGGACCAGTATATCCAGGTCATTGTTAAAGTTAATGGCAAAAAACTTGGTCTTGGGCAGGAATGGTATATCAGGATAATGATTGGAAAACAGCCAAAACGTCAAGAAATGGTTAGTGGACAACAAAAACGTTTTGGTCTTGGGCAAGGAATGACCTCAATTCTATCGAGAATCTAAATAAATTACAATATAGGTTAAGACTCAGTGGTTGCAAGAGCTCAAAGTTCAAAATTATTGTATTTATTTGAAAAATTGTTTACTGTACTTCCAGGCGATAGTCCTAGTAGCCAGGCCCTAAAGGAATAAATTTGATTTGTCAACAAAAATACGAAACCCTGTCTATCTGTCCCAGAGGAGTACAGGTGGAGGTGGAAGGCTTTAAGAACACCATAAGCGTACCTGTCTATCTGTCCCAGAGTAAATAAATTACAATATAGGTTAAATGTTGGTGGTAATATACCCTGTCTATCTGTCCCAGAGAGGGGTAATATACCCTGTCTATCTGTCCCAGAGAGGGTGAAGGTGGTGGTAATACACCCTGTCTATCTGTTCCAGAGAGGGTGAATGTGGTGGTAATATACCCTGTCTGTCTGTCTGTCCCAGAGAGGGTGAAGGTGGTGGGGAACAATATCTGTCTGTCTGTCTGTCTGTCCCAGAGAGGGTGAAGGTGGTGGTGATATACCCTGTCTGTCTGTCTGTCCCAGAAAGGGTGAAGGTGTCTGGTAACACACCCTGTCTGTCTGTCCCAGAGAGGGTGAAGGTGGTGGTAACACACCCCTGTCTGTCTGTCTGTCCCAGAGAGGGTGAAGGTGGTGGTAACACACCCTGTCTGTCTGTCTGTCTGTCCCAGAGAGGGTGAAGGTGGTGGTAATATACCCTGTCTGTCTGTCTGTCCCAGAGAGGGTGAAGGTGGTGGTAACACACCCTGTCTGTCTGTCTGTCTGTCCCAGAGAGGGTGAAGGTGGTGGTAATATACCCTGTCTGTCTGTCTGTCCCAGAGAGGGTGAAGGTGGTGGTAACACACCCTGTCTGTCTGTCTGTCTGTCCCAGAGAGGTGTGTGGTGGTAATATACCCTGTCTGTCTGTCTGTCTGTCCCCAGAGAGGGTGAAGGTGGTGGTAATAACCCTGTCTGTCTGTCTGTCCCAGAGAGGTAATACACCCTGTCTGTCTGTCCCAGAGAGGGTGAAGGAGGTAATACACCCTGTCTGTCCTGTCTGTCTGTCTGTCTGTCTGTCTGTCCCAGAGAGGGTGAAGGTGGTGGCAATACACCCTGTCTGTCTGTCTGTCCCAGAGAGGGTGAAGGTGGTGGCAATAAACCCTGTCTGTCTGTCCCAGAGAGGGTGAAGGTGGTGGCAATAAACCCTGTCTGTCTGTCCCAGAGAGGGTGAATATACCCTGTCTGTCTGTCCCAGAGAGGGTGAAGGTGGTGGTAATATACCCTGTCTGTCTGTCTGTCCCAGAGAGGGTGAAGGCGGTGGTAATATACCCTGTCTGTCTGTCTGTCCCAGAGAGGGTGAAGGTGGTGGTAATATACCCTGTCTGTCTGTCTGTCCCAGAGAGGGTGAAGGTGGTGGTAATACAGGGGGATGTGGCAGATTACCCCTCTGTGTTGGTGGCAGCTCGCGGGGCGGACCTGGTCATCCACACAGCAAGCCTGGTGGACGTTTGGCACCGAATTCCTGAGGACCTCATTTACAAAGTCAATGTCCAAGGTGAGAGGAATAGAGGAGTAAATGCTGTTGGCGGTGCATCTAGATACCCAGATCTAAGGCCAGTAAATGCACATTATTGACTCCTCTCATAAATTATTATCATGTTGTGACTACTGTTTGATTGAAGTCCTTGGGAGCTTCAACCATCTTTTCTCTTTTATCTCTCTCTCTCTCAATTCAATTAAATTCAAGAGGCTTTATTGGCATGACTGCTTGCAATACAATTTTGCCAAAGCATCTCTCTCTCTTTCTCTCTCTCTCTCTCTCTCTCTCTTTTTTTGGACCTTTGGAGTATACCATATACATGCAAGTGGCTTCACCTCTTGCTGAAGTACTCCACCTACTTTCAGAGTTTAAGAGCTCAACCAGTAATTGTCCCCAAAATCATAATAAGGTTTTGAAGAAGTTGAAGAGTTGACCCCCCTGGAATTGAATGAAACTTGGCAGGTAGGTACTGTTAGAGTTTGGTCGCGTGGCCACGTGACCAGCGCGGAGGACAAGAAAGTGAGGACTGGACTCAGGTGCAAGGATGGATCTGGTTGGAGGTTTATTTATGCCTGCCGTGCAAGCAGGAGGCATGTACACAAAAGATTCAAGTTAAAAGAGGAATTGAGATTCCTTAAAGAGTGCAAACTATGGTAATACAAACAATAGGCTAATATATAGCAACATAGTATTAAAAATTGTAAACTAAACGGGAAACGAGTTTCCCTAACTAATTAAGGCTGGAACTACACAGCACTATGATCAATGGTTTAGTTTTATCGTAATAATCACATGAATATGGCTAAGACACAGAGCTAGCACTGGCATGTGGTTTACGCGACTTTGCAAAGAGAAAATGCGAAGCTCTGGCATTTATATTTGCTGCTCCCACTCAGAGGCAATGAGGAACGGATGATTATAGTTGACTGATGAGTGGAGGTGGGGTACAGGTTTTAATTGGCTGCCGTGCTGGACCGCAGGAGCCCAGTCCTGACAAGGTACATATGGGTGTCTCACTGAAAAAGCCACATTTTTAGGTCCGTATCTCACTTTGCCTGCCGGCGGCGCCACCTGGAAGCCATTAAAGTGGCTCAGTTTTGCTGTTGGCACCACATTTGACATCAACGATCATGACTTAAGGGTACACAGTACCAAATATGTTGTTCTTCTGTCATGACCTGTGACACTTCAAGCCTGGATAGACAACAGCACCGCATCAGCGCCAAGCTGGGTCACTACGTGATTGAGCCAGAATTATTTGAGAAATAACAGTAAAAATTGAAAATGGGAATAAAATAATATCTCAGACGTATACCAATCTAGAATAGTTTATTATGTGTTTACTGACAACAAGACTATCATTTTCAGTGAATAGTACCTTGGTATCTTGCTGGATTAATGCAATGGATGGCCGGAAAGATGGTCAAAATTGATTTTTGGTGCATGTTTACGGTATATTTTCTCAATAACTCAAATATGTACTGTGGTGGTAAATGCCGTTTGTTGTGCTTTTGGAACTCTATTTTCTGGAATACCAAGCATTTCTTTGGTAGTATCTACACTTTTCAAGCTAGACAGAGCCAAAGTTGGAGGAAAACTGAAAACGGACCATTTCATAGCAGATTGTGCCTGTTTAGGTGGCATTATTTTGTTAACCCTGCAAGATGGAGATCTGAAATTCCCTGGATGCATAGTCCCTTTGGGGAACATTACAGCATTAGTAAAATCTCAATGGTAGTATTCTCAGTGTAGATGATCTTCAATGTCAAAATTTGGAAAATTTCACCCCCAGAGGACGCTGTAGGCTGGATGCAAGTACTGGCCATCCCCAGCAAAGTACCAAAGAACTTTTTTTAAATTGTGATGCACACAGCTAGTTTTCTCAGAAAATGAAGAGTTTGGTTTGGTACTATGCTGGGTAGATAGCTTTCTGACTAAAGAGCTAATGTTCTACTGACCTAATACTCCATATTTCAGACATATACCAAAGTTCTCTGTTTTGAAATATATGCAGTACATGCACAGTTATACAAACCCCAATTCCAATGAAGTTGGGATGTTGTGTAAAACTTGAATAAAAACAGAATACAATGATTTGCAAATCCTTTTCGACCTATATTCAATTGAGTACGCTACAAAGACAAGATATTTAATGTTCAAACTGATAAACTTTATAGTTTTTTTGGAAATATTCACTCATTTTGAATTTGATACCTGCAACATGCTCCAAAAAAGCTGGGACAGGGGAAACAAAAGACTGGGAAAGTGGAGGAATGCTCAAAAAACACCTGTTTGGAACATTCCACAGGTGAACAGGTTAATTGGAAACAGGTGAGGGTCATGATCAGGTATAAAAGGATCATCCCCGAAAGGCTCAGTCATTCACAAGCAAGGATGGGGCGAGGTTCACGACTTTGTGAACAACTGCATGAGCAAATAGTCCAACAGTGTAAGAACAACATTTCTCATCGTGCAACTGCAAGGAATTAAGGGGTTTCATCATCTACAGTCCATAATATCATCAAAAGATTCAGAGAATCTGGAAAAATCTCTACAGGTAAACGGCAAGGCCAAAAACCAGCATCGAATGCTCGTGACCATCGGTCCCTCGGGCGGAACTGCATTAAAAACTGACATCATTCTGTAAAGGATATTACCATGTGGGCTCAGGAACACTTCACAAAACCATTGTCAGTTAACACAGTTTGTCGCTACATCAACAAGTGCAAGGTAAAACTCTACCATGCAAAGCGAGAGCCATATATCAACAACACCCAGAAACCCCGCCCGGTTCTCTGGGCCCGAGCTCATCTGAGATGGACTGACACAAAGTGGAAAAGTGTGCTGTGGTCTGTCAAGTCCACATTTCAAATTGTTTTTAGAAATCATGGATGTTGTGTCCTCCGGGCTAAAGAAGAAAAGGACCATCCAGATTTTTATCAGCGCAAAGTTCAAAAGCCAGCATCAGTGATGGTATGGGGTGTATTAGTGCCCAAGGCATGGGTAACTTGCACATCTGTGAAGGCACCATTAATGCTGAAAGGTACATACAGGTTTTGGAGCAACATATGCTGCCATCCAAGCAACGTCTTTTTCAGGGACGTCCCTGTTTATTTCAGCAAGACAATGCCAAGCCACATTCTGCATGTGTTACAACAGCGTGGCTTCGTAGTAAAAGAGTGCAGGTAATAGACTGGCCTGCCTGCAGTCCAGACCTGTCTCCCATTGAAAATGTGTGGCGCATTATGAAGCGCAAAATACAACAACGGAGACCCCGGACTGTTGAGCAGCTGAAGTCGTACATCAAGCAAGAATGGGAAAGAATTCCACCTACAAAGCATCTACAATTAGTGTCCTCAGTTCCCAAACGCTTACTGAGTGTTGCTAAAAGGAAAGGTGATGTAACACAGTGGTAAACATGCCCCTGTCCCAGCCTTTTTGGAGTGTGTTGCAGGCATCGAACTCAAAATGAGTGAATATTTCCAAAAAAACAGTCAAGTTCATCAGTTTGAACATAAAATATCTTGTCTTTGTAGTGTACTCAATTGAATATAGGTCGAAAAGGATTTGCAAATCATTGTATTCCGTTTTTAGTCACGTTTAACATAATTGTCCCAACTGCATTGGAATTGGGGTTCGTACACAAAATTTGTAATCCCTTTGCTATAAAGCTCGGTTGGTTGTAAACTGGTGGTGATTGTGAGTGTTACAAACGCACAATACGTGTACTATTACCAAGTACGGGTATGGCGCAGTCAGAAATGTACAGCATGTTATAAATCATGACCAGTTCAAAATTTTTAAATGCCAAGAAGGAACTAATGTAAAAGGCATACCACCGGAAGTACGTGTGCAGACATGCATCCACAGTATACATACACTTATACAGTCCATAATTTGAAATCTGAAAAAGAATCTTAGTCACACAACCATGTACATGAAGACAGAAAGTTAAAACTGTTTATACTTTTCATCTTATCCAAAGCGAAATGACGTCAACACAGCATGTGACTTGCTCTATCCCTCAGTCTGTTTTTGGTGCTCGACTGTGGGTTGGTGGCACCTGGTGGTGCGCGCCAGAGGTGCTCCTTGGCCTTGGCGCTGAGCAGCCATCCATGGCCTTCTTCGTTCGATCTGGGTCGATGTTACCCACGGAGCCAGTCGGGCACTAGGCAAGCCCTATTACACTAGATGCTGGGTCTCTACAGGGCTGCTTACAGCCCGTTGATAATGAGCTTGTCTGTCTCTGAATTAAGAGGCGGGCTGCAGCCTATATGGCACAATAGTTGTGTCAACACCCATGGCTTGGTACACACAGAAATGGGAAGTCTGTAAAAGAAACCCCACCCTCCCAACCAGCAGGCATGCTGTAGGCTAGACATCATGGGCAGGTGTTAGGAATGAAGGCATGCAAGTTACCACTACAAATTAACTGCCCTTTTCTTGGCAGGGTGCTGCTTGCTTGCCTACGACCTCTGTGCCCTTTATCAGGACAACCACTCGCTCTACGTAACTGCTGTGCCCTTTTTATATACCCAAGCACCATACCCAAGGGAAATTCTAGAATTAACACTGAAGCCTGCTGTCCAATTCTAACAGTAATGGAAAAATGCAGAGAATTTGTTATTGTCTGAAAAAGCACCAAAACTGTACACTGTACTGCCTACTGATAAAAGTCTTGCATGTTGACACAATGATATAATCACCACCAGCATTCTTTTCCAATTTACAATCAACCCAGCTTTATACCAAAGAGATAACACATTTTATGTATAACTGTGCATGTACTTTATATATGTCAAAAGACATAACTTTGGTATATGTCTGGGAATATGGAATATTAGGTCGGTAAAACATTAGCTCTTTAGAGCACCACCTTTAGTCAGATAGCTATCCACCCAGCATAGTACCAAGCTAAACTCTTCATTTACAGAGAAAACTAGCTGTGAGCATCACAATTCAAAAATAATTTTTTTGGCACATTGCTGGGGATGGCCAGTATTTGCATCCAGCCTGAAGCGGCCCCCGGGGGCGAAATTTTCTGACTTTTGATAATGAATATCATCTACACTGAAAATACTACCATTGAGATTTTACTAATGCTGTAATGTACCCCAAAGGGCCTATGTATCCAGAGAATTTCTGATCTGTCTTGCTGGGTAAACAAAATAATGCGACCTAAAAATAGACACGATCTGCTATGAAATGGTCCATTTTGAGTTTTCCTCCAACTTTAGCTCCGTCTAGCTTGAAAGTGTAGATACTACCAAAGAAATGCTTGGTATGTTGTGATTCTGCCTGTTTGCCATGCTTTTGATCTGTCTGCCAGATTTATGATTGTTTGTATATTGATCTTGTTCTTGCCTGACCATGCCTTGAGATGTTTTGTGATTTGGTACTTAGTTTTGTTCTTGTATTGTCTAGTTTAGTTTTTCCATGTTTTGCATATTACCATAGTTTCTTTCCGGTCCATGTTTTTTATTTTGCCATGCATTGCACTTTGTCTCCCCCTGTCTGGTCCCTTGTCTTGTCATTGCTCACTGCCCCAGTACTGCGTGCCACTCTTTCGGGTGATTTAATGGTTTCTGGATTTCTACCTTCCTTCCAGTCTCGTTTACTTCCTTCGCCTTGTTTTTTCTATATTAATAACCCATACTAACAGTTTGTTGTTTTTGTTAAAGTACTAACCCAAACTAACAGTGTATATTGTACTAACTTGCTAACAAGCACTAGGGATTGTATAGCTGCACTTACTAATTGATTAACAAGCTCTCAGCATTCGCCCTATTCTAGTCTCCGCCTCTTGTCTCTCCCTAATCTTCTCTGCTGCGTTTCAGTGGATCCTCCACACCTGTTCACGCTGTCCTTTCTCAAAGTATCTATGCACGTTAGAACTCCTTGACTGGAGCTGTATATTTGTCTAGAGGATTGTCTCGTGATCCTGTCCGCGTTTTGGCAGTCGCCTATTTCATGTGATTAGGTTCTCCCTCATGTTCCCTCCTTTGTAATCAGTCTGACTTCTTGCACTTGTGTCTTGTTAAGCATGTGACTTCCCATGAGTGTATATTAGGAGTCTTCTCTCAGCACTTCCTTGTCAGAACGTTCTCCTTTGCCACGCTTTTTTCGCCTTGTTTTCATTGTGATTACCTTTGTGACTGGACTGTCCTTGATTTACGATTTTTGCCTATTCCCTGTACTTTGCCACATCCTCTGTTACCGAACCCATTTTGTACGACCCTGATTTTTGTTATTGGTGCCCTGTTTACGGTTCTGGATTCCGCCCTTTGGATTCTGATTTTTTGGATTGTGGACATTGTACCGTTGCCTGCTCTGTTGGGGGTTTCCCCCCTTCAGAAATAAAGCCTCCATTTTTGTATTCACTGGTTCTCGCTTGTGGTTCCTCACGTAGTCCTCACATGGTATTCCTGAAAATAGAGTTTAAAAAGCACAACAAACGGCATTTACCACCACAGTACATATCTGGGATACAGAGAAAACATACCGCAAACATGCACCAAAAATCAATTTCGACCATCTTTCCGGCTGTCCATTGCACTAACCCAGCAAGATGCTAAGATACTACTCACTGAAAACGATAGTCTTGTGAGTAAACACATAATAAAGCATTCTAAATTGGTATATGTCTGGGGTATTATTGTAGCCCCCGGATGAAGTTGGGCCGCTACTATGGATTCACGTGTGTCGTTTTCACCACCGCCGCGTCCGAAGATACTCTGTTGTGGACACTCTACAGGCTGCAATTTTTGCCCATTTACTTTCATATTTGGTATGGACATGCCGACATATACGTCGTACTTCGCTTATGACACCTATTGATTTTGGTTGCCATGGCCACAGTATTGGCAGAATAAGATGAAAATCTCTGGCAAAACATGCAGATTACCTTGTGGACGCAGTACAAGCTGCAATTTTTGACCAATTACTTTCATTTTTGGTAGAGACTTGTTACACTTCACTTATGACACCTATCGATTTCGGTTGCCGTGGCGACAGTATTGGCCGAATAATTCGCAAAGGTGAAGGGCGTTTTCTGGCCCAAGCCACCGATTTCAAAATAATTTTCAGCCTTGATAAACCACCCCATGGGGTTCATGAATCCACCAGAGAAACCTGTGATGTCAATTTTATTAATGACAAAAAATGATATTTTTAACATTTTTCAGTTTTTGGGAGGGGCCACCCATTCTGGGGCCCCACAAAGTGTCACTAATGATTATAATCATGTACTTATTAATGCACATTGTAGCTGATATATTTTCCTGATGAATGCAAAGAGAATTTGTTGAAATTGATGTCATACTGCTGAGATAGGAAGATATTTGTTCAAAAAATGGAAAAAAAATTTGTTCTGAAATGGAGATTTCCAACGGCCACGTGTGTAAACGTTGGTACTTTAGACAAAGTTCCCGGCCATGACACACTAAGGGAATTTACGAAAATTGCTGAAATGGATCTCTTGCAGTTAGAGTACCTGAAGACAGTCACATGTGGGGTATTAATACCAGCTCAAACAGGCACCAGGTTATGTCTCAGAACATCTCACCCCTGAAGGAGACTCTGAGGTGTGGGTGTGCCAGTATACACCAAACCTTATCAGAGGTCACATTCACTCCAGACATCGGTCTCAGACTAAAGATAATGTCTGGATTGAATACGACTCTTCTGATGAGGAAGATCCACTCAAGGATTATTATTGTGTTTGCCCAACAGGTAAGCGCAGGGGCATGTTTAGGGACTGGTTACTGGGCTATAGCCCGGGGTATTTGTCGTGGTGTGGCATCCGTCGTCTGTCGTCTGTCATCCGTCTTCTGTCGTCCGGAACATTTTTATCTTTTTTTTGGCCAGATAAATTTTCATCTAAATTTGCCATAACATACTACTAGACCATATCTCCAGACGCTCTTTTCAGATTTTTGATTGAATCATTTTTGTCCGTTTTATGGGCCCTTGAAATTTTGGCACCAATGTTAAAGATAGGACTGAGAAATTTAAAAAAATTATTTCTCAAAAACTGCGTGATAAATTTTTTTCTAAATCAGGCAATCAACTTACCTTGGTACCATCAATGTTCAGTGCGAGCGCCATTTTGATTGAATCGACGGAAGTGGGTCTATTGGGGGCGCTGTACTTTATGAATATGCAAGATGGCCTGTGGAGGCCAATGGTTGCAGATAGAGATTAAGTTTGTATTATCGATATATAGGAAGTCAAATATGACCTATATTTTGGCTATGTTAAAGTTGACCACGGATGACTTTGAAAGGTCAAACTCGAGGTCAAGGAAAATATTTACAATGTTTAAAGATAGGTCTCGAAATTTCAAAAAATTGTTTCTCAAAAACTGTCAGATAACTTTTTTTTGTAAATCTGGCCATCAACACACCTTGATACACTTTATGTACAGTGTGAGTGCCATTTTGATTGAATCAACCGAAGTGGGTCTAGTGGGGGCGCTGTACTTTAACATTGGGTCTTATGGAGAATGGGCAAAATCGCCTGTGGAAGGTAAATGGTTGCAGATAGAGATTAAGTATGTATTATCAACATATAGGAAGTCATATATGACCTATATTTTGGATGTGTTAAAGTTGACTTCAGATGACCTTGAAAGGTCAAACTTGAGGTCAAGCAAAATGTTACAATTTTCAAAGGCTTCTAGGCTTGAAGATATTGAAGATTGGGAACATGTGTGTATTGAACACTGATAGGAAGTCATACATTAAATTTCATGTGGTGGCCTTGAACTTGACCTTCGGTGACCTTCGAAGGTCAAACTTACCATAGTGAAATTTCAATGACTTCTATCACCAAAACTATTACAGAGAGAGCTTAGGTTTGTATTGTGGGCATATTGGAAGTCATGTATGAAGTTTCATTTGGTGACCTTGAACTTGATTTTCAGTAACCTTCAACAGTCAAACTTAACAGTGGAATTTCAATGACTTATATCAGCAAAACTGTTACAGATAGAGTATAGGTTTGTATTGGAGACATATAGGACGTCATATATGACCTTTCATTGGGTGACCTTCATATTGACCTTCGAATATCAAACTTGACCTAATAAAAATTCAATGACCTCTATCACTAAAAAGGTCACAGATGCAGCCTATGTGTGTATCACAGACTTAAAGGAAGTCAGATATGAACATTCAACTTGACTGTTGGTGACCTTTGGAGGTCAAATTTGACTTAATACAATTACAATGACTTGTATTGCCAAAACAGTCACAGATGGAGCCTAGGTTTGTATTAGAGACATATAGGAAGTCATATATGAACTTTCATTTGGTGACCTTTGTATTGACCATCGAAGGTCAAATGTGACCTAGTGAAAATTCAATGACTTGTATCACCAAAATGGTCACAGATGGAGCTAAGGTTTGTATAGAGACATTTAGAAAGTCATATATCAAGTCCATTTCCTGACCTCAACTTGACCCTCAGTGACCTTTAAAGTTCACAAGTGACATATTGAATTTTCAATGACTTGTATCACCAAAACTGCTTCAGAGCTTAGGATTGTATTACAGGTCTTATAAATGTATGTGAACTTTTATTTTGTGACCTTGACATTGACCTTCAATAATTCCAAGGTCAAACTTCACATGAAATTTCCATAACTTGTATCATCACTATAAGATTGCTTGCTGGTAAGCTACAGCACCCTTGGTTCTATTTTATTTCTTTAGCCCAGGGTCTTTTCTTACGGCTAAAAAATTACATGAGAATGAACTTTGAGCAACCACTTGCAACCACTGATTATTCAGCCGAAATTGTACTTTATTCACGGCGTGCCTTAGTAAGTTACCGTAATTACGGGGACGCTTATGTGTCTGTATCGTTCTCGTAAAAGCCTCGCTCTTCCACTTGGAAGCCCGGAAACTTTATAAACCAATTTAAGGTCTTTGCACCCACAAAGTTCATGACGCCTGAAACGTTACATTTGGGACATAGCTAGTAGCGCAGCCAAAAAAAAGAAAAAGGATCTGAGAAAAACATAAAATGATAAAGGTATTATTTACTTATTGGATATAAGCCTTCCATTGTTGATAAAAATTAATATGTCATGTCATTTGCATCTGGCAAAGTGAACAGTGAACTTTTTGTTGTCGTGGCGAGCTACCGCTACATGAGCAAGCTTGATCAACCACATTGGTGTACTCTAACATTAGAGGGTTTTCATAGCTAATCGTTGATGAACTGATTTTAAAAACTTGGGATATTGCGACAGATTTAAGCGATTTTTTCAATATTATCACGCACACAGCAGTCGATTCTGCTAATGTACCTCTTTAGGAAGTATAAAAACGTCAAGTGCGCGGCTTTGAGGAATTGTTAGTGTGTGCGATTAAAACATTCAAACTTCACAGTAAGTATCATTTTGATGTTTGAAATCACAAAATTAAAATATGGGATAAAGTTAATTTAATGTCTTATTGAAATAAAGATCCATTTTGGAATGAAATGAGTGAGAATGCTGTGAAGCCTTTAAGAGATGGATTATTTTAAAGAGAGCAAAAGTGAGACACACAGTTGGAAAAATTAAGTCCCAGAATAGTTTTTCTGCCCCAGCATTACATGCCCTCTAATGCCACTTGCCTTTCAAAAACGTCACAGACTTGAAATTTTTTAATTTCAATTTACAGTAAGGTATACAATTTGAGTAGTTACCAGGGAACAAATAAGGAAGAAATTAGGAATTAACTGCTAGTAAACCATTAGTTAAATGGAAGTTCTTGTGGAACTCTTTCTCACCTTTAAAAAGTAGGTAATGATTATTATTTTAGGAACAGAAAAGGAACTAACTGGCGGTACACCATTAGTTAACAGGCAGTTCTTGAGTAAGGGTGTTTTCACACATTGTCCCTTTTAAAAGAACCGAACTCAGTCCTCTAAAAGTGGACCAAAAAGAGGACCAATAGAAGATGAACTGAGTTCTTTTTGTGTTCACATTGTTAGCTTATTTCAAAGAGGACTAGGTTCTCTGATTGGGCCTGTTATGGCCCCCAATTTGTTATGGCGTCACGGACAGCAAGGGATGACAGAC
This sequence comes from Gymnothorax javanicus, assembly GCA_029692085.1. Classification (NCBI taxonomy): domain Eukaryota; kingdom Metazoa; phylum Chordata; class Actinopteri; order Anguilliformes; family Muraenidae; genus Gymnothorax; species Gymnothorax javanicus. The sequence goes on along the minus strand of CM056206.1, from coordinate 2,161,955 downwards.
AAAATTCTTCAACTTCAACAGATTTAATTAAACAAACACTTGGAACTACTCTACAATCTACCCTACTGACCAAGATTGAAATCAAATAAAAAATAAGATATTTACAGTTCCTTTGTACTGGAGATGGGCTGCTATATTGCGATGTCTTGGGACAGGAAAATGCTCCAACACAGGCAAAAATCCACAAAAAGCTTCACAGGTCTTGAAAAGAGTGACAGGTCTGGTCGAATGTATCCTTCCACAATTTCTCCTTGCAAGTTCTCCAACTAACTACTCTCTCAATTTTTCTCCTTATATACTCTTGTCCAGCCCCCTCCCATTTCTGGGACTTTCCCCTCGGAGGCATGCCCAGGACATGCCCAACCTAGTTCCAGACTGGCTTAACAAAAAAAATGTCAATACTGCCATCTAGTGGCTTTTTACCACATTACACCTCCATTCCAAAAGGGAAAAATTGTTACTCATAAAGGCAAAATTTTTCTTTTCAATACAAAAATGGTTAAGTTGACACTTGTATATATATATATACATATAATACAATATGCTAATAAACACAGGTGATATATATATACACATATTCAAACACGGGATAAGCAATCGGCAGTTACATTGTCAGAACCCTTTACATGCTTAATTTCCAAGTCAAACTCTTGTAAAATCAAACTCCAATTCAACAATCTCCAATTCTTGTTTTTCATCTTACTCAAAAACATTAACGGATTGTGGTCAGTATATACAATCATTGGCTTTTGCCCTGTACAAACATAAACTTCAAAGTGTTGTAAGGATAGAACCAGAGCCAACAGCTCCTTCTCAATTGTGGAATAGTTCTTTTGGTGGCGATTGAACTTCCTGGAGAAGTATGCCACGGGATGCTCAATGTCATCAGAGTCACTTCTCTGTAGGAGCACAGATCCACAAGCAGTCGCTAGCATCGACCGCCATGGAGAACAGTTTGTTGAAGTCAGGAGATTTGAGCACGGGGAAGTGACATAGCAGAGACTTCCAGGCGTCGAAGGCTCTTTGGCATGCTTCATCCCAAGTGAACTTTCACGCCTTTCTTCAGTTGGTTGGTGAGACTGAGAGCAATCTCAGCAAAGTTCTTGCAGAACTTGCGGTAGTACCCGATCATTCAAGGAAGCGGCACAAAGCTTTTTGTTGTCAGGAACTGGAAAGTCCATGATGGCTTGGACTTTAGCATTTATGGGTGCCACCTTACCCTGGCCTATGGCGTAGCCAAGATACGTGACAGTAGCACAACCAAAGTCACTCTTGTTCAGGTTAACAGTCAGGTTAGCCTGGGTCCAAGCGCTGGAACAACGTCTCTACATCTTTCAGATGTTCTTCCCAGGAGTCACTCCATGTGATCAGGTCGTCGATGTACGCACCCGTGTGTGGCAATCCGGCGATTGTAGACTGTATCATCCTTTGGGCGTGGCTGGGGCATTTTTCATGCCAAAGGGTAGGACTTCATACTGGTATAACCCAGATGGTGTGGCAAAAGCAGAGATGCTCTTGGCCCTCTCAGTTAAAGGCACACACCAATAACCCTTCAATAAATCAATCTTGGTCAGAAACTTTTTGCCCTACTCTATCGATACAATCATCAATCCTAGGTATTGGAAACACATCAGTTCTAGTTACAGCATTGACTTTGCGATAATCTGTACAGAATCTAGTACTTCCATCAGGTTTTGGAACTAGAACACAGGGTGAACTCCAATCGGAGTTAGAGGGTCTGATAATATCATGTTCTAACATGTACTCAACCTCTTTCTCAGCAATCTTTCTCTTTTCAGGATTCATCCGGTACGGATGCTGTTTTATTGGTTTGGCATCACCAACATCTACATCCTGAGAGGCAATAGAAACTCTCTTTGGAAAATCAGGAAATAGATCTTTATATTTCTTGATCAACCTCTCAAACTGATCTTTCTGTGAGGGTTCTAAGTGCTGGAGTTTTACATCAAGATTTTGCAACACTTCAGAATTTGACAATTTACATGAAAGAACTTCAGCTTTAATTCTAGGTTCATCATCTTGAAACTCCCCCTCATCTTCACAAGTCTCGGCCATAGGAGGATCTGAAGTGACAGCTGCAACCCCAGCATTCCTATCATGATAAGGCTTCAGCATGTTAATGTGACACAACTGTTTTGGCTTTCTCCTATCTGGAGTCTTCACAATGTAATTGAGATCATTGAGTTTTGTCAGAATTTCATAAGGACCATGAACTCTAGCCTGCAATGGATTGGACTGCAAGGGAAACAACACAAGGACCTTGTCTCCTGGTTTAAACTCACGGCTTCTAGCCTTATGATCATACCAAGTTTTCATTTTTCCCTGACTTGATTTCAAGTTCTCTTTGGCTAGGTCACAAGCTGCACGCAGTCTTTCCTTGAACTTGCTAACATAGTCTAACAGACTGATATGCGGCTCTTTCTCTTGCCATTGTTCACTCAACAATAGCAAAGGTCCTCTCACTTCATGGCCAAACACTAGCTCAAACGGACTGAATCCAGTAGACTCCTGCACTGCTTCCCTAGCTGCAAACAACAGCAAATGAACACCTTCATCCCAGTCTTTCTCACGGTCATAACAATAAGTCCTCATCATTGTCTTGAGAGTGGAATGAAACCGCTCTAAGGCACCCTGACTCTCTCTGGATGATAGGCACTGGAAAGAATCTGCTTCGCACCTAGTTCATACACAACCTGCTGAAACAATCGGAAGTGAAATTGCTACCTTGATCTGACTGAATTTCCTGGTAAGGCCAAACAACGTGAAGAACTTTATCAAAGCCTTCGAAATTGCAGTTGCCTTGATGTTGCGTAGAGGGATGGCTTCAGGGAATCTGGTAGATGCACACATGATTGTCAACAAGTACTGATTTCCAGATCTAGTCTTGGGTAATGGACCAACACAATCAACAATGACCTTGGAGAAGGGCTCCCCAAATGCTGGGATAGGCTGCAATGGAGCTACAGGTGGGTCTAACTGGTGTTTTCCAACTACCTGACAAGTGTGACAGGTTTTGCAAAAAGTTGGAAACATCTTTCCGAAGTCCAGGCCAGAAGAAGTGTTTCATGATCTTGTCAACAGTCTTGTTAACACCAAGATGACCTCCTAAAGGCAAACTATGAGCCATTGTTAAGATTTCATTCCTGTAGACCTTTGGAACAACAATTTGCTTGACCACTGCCCAATCTGCATTGGCAGGGATATCAGGAGGGCGCCACTTCTGCATCAACACTCCATCCTTGAGATAATACCCAACTGGAACTGCGTCTATTTCTTCATCAGGAAGGGCTCTCTCCTTTAGTACACAAATTTCAGGATCATTGGTTTGCTCCTGAATCAACTGCTTTCTGGACAGAGACAAGTCTCCAGACACATCAGAATCACCAGACCCATCTGGCTGGCTGAATAGAGAACTGATAAAAGTGTCTGATAAGTCCTCAAACGGAGAAACCATAGTAGGCTGAACAGAGTCATGAGGCGAACCACCTGAGTCGTGACTATTCAAGGTGCAGGACGGCACCATATCATCTTCTTCTTGAGCCTTCTTGGCCATAGCACGAGTCACTGCACAGGAAGGATACAGAGATGGGTCTTCATCGCCATCTTCAGTGCTCGGCTGTGAAGTAAGATGAACAGGAGGAACTACATTGCCCCCAGCCAGGTCATTGCCTAGCAACAGAGAAACACCCTTGATAGGTAGACTTGACATAAGTCCCACCTTTACCTGTCCTGTAACTAAATCTGATTTCAAGAATACAGAGCGCAGGGGTACAGATACAGTCCTCCCTTCAATACCTTGTACAAGTATGAAATCCCCAGAAGCGGTCTCATCACGTAACTCCAAGGAGTCCATCAACAAAAGTGACTGAGAAGCTCCGGTATCCCTTAGGATATATATGGGGACAGGAGGAGAATGCTCATTCAGAGCCACAAATCCCTCTGACACAAATGGAAGAAATTCCTCCCTCACAAAGTCAGCAGTATCAGGCTTCTTAGCCTCACAAGGAGCCGGCAATTCAGCAGATCGGTCATCTACTACAGGGGTTTCTAACCTTGTCTTCACAAAGGCATTGGGTTTGGTATCCTTTTCTTTTTCTTTCTTAGCTTTAAGGAACCAACAATTAGTTGTAACATGACCAGATTTCTTGCAATAATTGCAAACTAGACCACTTTTGTCACTGTCAGCTTTCACACTTTGATCAGACCTTTGACTGGATTTCTGAGCACCTTCACCAGATTTGTCTTTGTCTTTGGGTGAGGAATCTTGGATATCACTGTTACCTTTCTTCTGAAATTGGGACCATCTATTGTTACTGCTAGACTGAAATTTGGACTTATGTGTGAGAACATATTCGTCTGCAAACTTGGCAGCTGATTGCAAATTCAGTGCTTGCTTTTCATTAAGGTAGGTCTTAATATCATCCTTGACACAGTTCTTGAATTCTTCAACTAACACCATCTCTTTTAGTGAGTTGAAATCATCCTTGACCTCCATAGAAGTACACCAGCGCTCAAAGCAAACCTTCTTCTCGTTAGCAAATTCAATATAAGTCTGTTTGTCAGATTTCTTCAGACCTCTGAATTTCTGTCGGTAAGCCTCTGGAACCAACTCATAAGCTGTCAAAATAACCTTTTTGACAACCTCATAATCAGAGGAATCATCTGCAGACAAAGCCGAATAGGCTTGTTGAGCTTTACCCTTGAGGACAGTTTGCAACATCAGAGGCCAGTGTTCCTTTGGCCACTGACAACTCTTAGCTACTTTCTCGAAGCACTGGAAATACTTATCAACCTCCTTCTCCGAGAATGGAGGCACCAGCTTTACCTCCTGACTAGCCCGAAATTTGTTTTCACCTTGCATTTTGATTTTTAGTAGCTCCATTTGGAGACTTTCTTCTCTATCTAATTTTTCTAAATCGAAATCTCTCTGTCTGTCTCTCTTTTTCTGCTCTTTCCTCTTTCTCTCTCTCAAATTCTCTTTGTTTTCTTTTTCCTCAATTTCTTTTCTCTCTTTTTTCTCTTCTCATGCTAATTTTTCTAACTCAAACTGCCTTTCTTTCTCTCTTTCTGCTCTCTCGAACTCTCTTTGTTTTCTTTTTCCTCCTTTCTATCTCTAGCATTCTTAATTTAAGTTCCAATTCTACATTTGGATTTTCCACTGGAAACTGTTCCAGATCTCCTGGTGCAAACACATTTTCATCAATGTAATATTCAACAATCTCTCTAGCCAGTCTTGCTTTTTGCATGGCTGGTTTTACATCTGTCAGCTCTAACTGTCTGCATATTTCTAGCAGTTCTGTCTTTTTAAAAGACTTCAAAACCTCTACGGTTGGTGATGCCAAGAAATCATCCATTGCTGTTGATCTGCCAATATATATCTAGGAAAATTCAAAAAAATAATGTCACAATTTGAAATTATAGATTTTCAATAAATGACTCGCACAATGGTCTATCCCGGACCCGAGCCCCCAATTTGTTATGGCCCCCAGTTTGTTATGGCGTCACGGACAGCAAGGGATGACAGACAAAATTCTTCAACTTCAACAGATTTAATTAAACAAACACTTGGAACTACTCTACAATCTACCCTACTGACCAAGATTGAAATCAAATAAAAAATAAGATATTTACAGTTCCTTTGTACTGGAGATGGGCTGCTATATTGCGATGTCTTGGGACAGGAAAATGCTCCAACACAGGCAAAAATCCACAAAAAGCTTCACAGGTCTTGAAAAGAGTGACAGGTCTGGTCAAATGTATCCTTCCACAATTTCTCCTTGCAAGTTCTCCAACTAACTACTCTCTCAATTTTTCTCCTTTTTTACTCTTGTCCAGCCCCCTCCCATTTCTGGGACTTTCCCCTTGGAGGCATGCCCAGGACATGCCCAACCTAGTTCCAGACTGGCTTAACAAAAAAATGTCAATACTGCCATCTAGTGGCTTTTTACCACATTACAGGCCTCAGTCCTCTTTCTGTTCACACTGTAGTTCCTCTAGAGCTCTCAGACCTCAGACCTGTCAGTGCCCTATCCGTAGCTCCTGCCTGATCGCTTCTGCACACGCACAAACTTTCTGCGCATGTGCATTGTTTAACTCATATTTGCGACACTGCCCGATGTGTTCCACGCATGCATAAAACCATAAAACCCTTCACCGGTTGGATTGGCGATTCAAGTGCTGAATAAGCGATGGAGACAGAGGCTGCGTCTCAAGTCTTTTAAATTGCATTCTAGTTCCCCTCACTTGCGTCCTATCCTTGCGTCTTAGTCCCACCCACCGAGGATGCATGGAAGAAACAGGAGAGAGGACAGATGAAACTAGGATATACGGTTTAAGCGACATGAGATGTCCTTTCCTCAGTTGCGTTATATGAAACGACGCTAGTTTCTGATGACGGCCTCAGCTGGATCTGTTGGAATATAATCCGTGGGAATTGGCACGCGTGTAAGCTTGAATTAAGTTTAAGTTTAAGTTTGAACTAAGTTTAAACGTGAATTAATCGCAAAATTTAATAATCAAAGTAGGAAATACAGTTCAACTGCCGCATGCAACATATCACTAAAATCGGCACAGGGTAGCCTACATTTTAACTGTGGTAGTTTTGTGATTAAAATGTTTTCATAAAATATTTACGTTCTCCAGTTATTGACTCCCCCTAAATTTTTTTTGCGTCGTGCGCGACCCTATTGATAATTTAGACATGGATAAATTAATAGCCTATTTTAAACTCAGGCATTCAGGATATCTGTACCGTCATTAGAAAAAAAAATCGACCTCCCCCTATATGAAAGCCATTTATTTTCGTTGCATCCACGAATCTCCGTTTCTTGTTCATTGTAAGCTGTAAGAGATAACTTGACGTTGTTAGTCTGATCACAGTGGGGAAAAATAAAACCTCCGCCGGGTGCCGAAAGAGCAAGAGAGCGGTATGTGGAAAATGCACCGTCAATGTGCTGAATGTCTGTTGAGGGACACGTATGATCACATATTCATAGAGACAAAGCAGGGGTTTCGTTAATATGTGATTTTGGCCCACAGGGTTTACGTTAGGGATCGTAAAAATGAATTATGTATTTATACGCAAATTCCTGTCAAGGTACCCATATTGTCAAGCACTTCCATAAGATTTCACACGATAGTTTCCATATTTTGCCATGACTTGTGCTGGAAGTGATGAACATCAACGATTTTGTGCAAGATATGCCGATTCAAATAAAAATCTATACATGAAGGACCATGAAATAAAATATAACCTTTCTAAAATATCCTGGTGTTGTAGTGAATTTGTGTACTATTTTGTTGTTAAGGTTAAAAAAAAGTCGCTGGCTGCCGTCAAGTAAAATGTTTACCCATGTGTGGAACAAATCGAGCAGGAATTCTATGCACTGGCGTAGTAGCTACTAGTATTGCGCATGCACAGAACCGATCGGGCAGGAGGTACGGATAGGGCACCACTGAAGGTAACAATACAGTGCAAAAAGGCGAAGTGAACCCGGCGCGTTTTGTGTTCACAATACGAAGCTTTAGCGAACCGTACTGTGGCTTTTGAGCAAACCGCACTGAGACCACCACGGGAGGTGGTCTCAGTACGGTTTGTTTTAAAGGGGTCTGAGTGCGGTTGTTGTGTTCACATATGCACGAAAAATGCTGAGTCATCGATCTGAGTTCATTTTGAGGGCTGAAAAGGACCAAGTGTGAAAACACCCTAAATCTCAATCAATTTTATAGATCAGCTAATTATTTATTAGGGACCAAGCCCCTAGGCTTGCAAGGCCTGGGCGCGGGGCCCTATTGTTCTTGTACTGTTTATTAGGGCCCGAGCACTAACAGTGAGAGGACCCTATTGAATTCGCTAGAATTTTTCTTTCTTTTTTTTCTTATTATTTTTAACCAAGTATTTTTGAATTTTTGGAGGCCTTAACATGCTCAAAAACTCAACAAATTTTGCACACTTGTCAGGTTTGGTGAAAATGGACATATTTTAAGTCATTGCAAAAAGGCGGGGCGAAATGGTGCCCCCTAGAAAATTTCAAAAAGCCCTCCTGATTGGAGTTAATTTGTCGTAGGCCAACAAAATTTGGTACACATATGTATCATACCAAGACACACAAAAAGTCTCTTGACGTCATGGTCCAACCCCAACAGGAAGTCGGCCATTTTGATTTCAATTTTTGATTACCAGCGATTTCCTCACCTTGTATTTTACCAAACTCCTCCTAGGGATTTCGCCCAAACGACTTCCCATTTAGTACAGATCATCTAGAGACCATGCTGATCAAAAGTTATATAAAAATTCTCTGTTGGTCAAACGGCGTGGCTGCTAGGGCGTGACAAACTTTGGCGACTTTTCGTGTTTTCGCCATCCATTTTCCAACGGCTCTCACGCCCACATACTTTATCCTAACGGCTTCAAATTTTGTGGACATAATGATGTTTCCGCCCTGAACGCTCTCATGTATTAATATCCCGCCTTACTCATAGCGCCCTCCGGTGGTAACGGGAAGTGACCTTTTTTTACTGTACCATGTACTGATCCAACATTGTTGACCCCACCAACTTCATTCCACTTCTAAGACATGCAGAACCAATTGCTGAAGCTACATTATGAACGTGAGAAGCTACGAGCAATGGCGTCCATCTGCCGGCGTGGTGACTATCGATCCCTCGCCATCAAATTGCATTCGGCTTTTTTATGCCTTTAACAAAGTCATAAGCTCATGAAAATTGATACACACGTCAAGAATGGTGAGTACTTACATATGATAGGGGTGTTGCCCATGGGGGGGGAAAAATTCATCTATAGCACCCCTTGAAATTTTCTAGGGTTGCTTCAGCAGTTTATGACTGCCTGAAGTCCAGCAGCATGGGTTTGCCTGTCTGCAATTGGTGTATAAGGTATGGTATCATTCGTGCTTTCATCTGTTGGTTGATGACATCCTTCGATAATCCGGGCTCGATTTGTTGAATGTCAATCCTAGACCGATGACGAGCTACAGATCTGTAATTTATCAAATCATTATACGTTGTACTACATGCACAGAGCCTTTGCAGCCAAGTCCATTTTCTTCACAAAGCCTGACAGTGTTTCCACAATAGTTTGAGTGCTTTTGCCAATTTTAACATCCAACATGACTTTTTTTTATCCACTTGAACTTGATTTTAACGGCCTTATCAATCTCTGCTATACGCGATTCCTCTTCTTGACCTTTCACCACGTTTATCATGTTTCGCGAACTGATGTCAGCATTTGCGCATATGAAATTATGTAATGCCACTTTTGAGTTTTTTACTTCCAGTCATTGCCCGTATTATATAATATGAAATACTTGCTAAATATGCCTCATATTGGGTTACTTTAGCGCTCAATTCCGCGGGAATGAAACTTGAGGCGAATTGTTGCACACGCTCACCTGTTAGCGTCCGCGTAGCGATAGACCCCACTATATACCCATTACATTTTCTTATCATATTTAGATGATTAAGGAGAACTACCAAAAATGATTTAAAAATAAGGAAATCCGTGGATCGGCAGAAAATTGTCATCCCTGGGTTTCTTCAGCAGTTTATGACTGCCTGAAGTACAGCAGCATACATTGGGTTTCTTCAGCAGTTTATAACTGCCTTAAGTCCAGCAGCATACACTGGGGTTCTTCAACAGTTTATGACTGCCTGAAGTCCAGCAGCATACACTGGGGTTCTTCAGCAGTTTATGACTGCCTGAAGTCCAGCTGCGTACACAGGGTTTTTTCAGCAGTTTATGGCTGCCTGAAATCCACCAGCATACACAGGGTTTTTTCAGCAGTTTATGACTGCCTGAAGTCCAGCTGCATACACAGGGTTTTTTCAGCAGTTGATGACTGCCTGAAATTCAGCAGCATTTACTGGGTTTCTTCAGCAGTTTATGACTGCCTGAAATCCAGCAGCATACACTGGGTTTCTTCAGAAGTTTATGACTGCTTAAAATCCTCCAGCATACACTGGGTTTCTTCAGAAGTTTATGACTGCTTGAAATCCAGCAGCATACACTGGGTTTCTTCAGCAGTTTATGACTGCCTGAAATCGAGCAGCATACACTGGGTTTCTTTAGCAGGTTATGACTACCTGAAATCCTGCAGCATACACTGAGTTTCTTCAGCAGTTTATGACTGCCTGAAATCCAGCAGCATACACTGGGGTTCTTCAGCAGTTTAGGACTGCCTGAAATCCAGCAGCATACACTGGGTTTCTTCAGAAGTTTATGACTGCTTGAAATCCAGCAGCATACACTGGGGTTCTTCAGCAGTTTATGACTGCCTGAAATCCAGCAGCATACACTGGGGTTCTTCAGGAGTTTATGACTGCCTGAAGTCCAGCAGCATACACTGGTGTTCTTCAGTAGTTAATGACTGCCTGAAATCCAGCAGCATACACTGGGGTTCTTCAGGGTTTTCTTCAGCAGTTTTCAGCAGTTTAATGACTGCCTGAAATCCAGCAGCATACACTGGGTTTCTTCAGCAGTTTATGACTGCCTGAAATCCAGCAGCATACACTGGGTTTCCAGCAGCAAGTCCAGCAGTGGGCTTCTTCAGCAGTTTATGACTGCCTAAAGTCCTGCAGGATGTACTGGGCTTTTTCAGCAGTTTATGACTGCCTGAAGTCCAGCAGCATACACTGGTTTTTTCAACAGTTTATGACTGCCTGAAAACCACCAGCATACACAGGGTTTTTTCTGCAGTTTATGTCTGCCTGAAATCCAGCAGCATACACTGGGTTTCTTCAGAAGTTTATGACTGCTTGAAATCCAGCAGCATACACTGGGTATCTTCAGCAGTTTATGACTGCCTAAAATCCAGCAGCATACACTGGGTTTCTTTAGCAGTTTATGACTGCCTTAAGTCCAGCCGCATACACTGAGGTTCTTCAGCAGTTTATGACTGCCTGAAGTCCAGCAGCGTACACTGGGCTTCTTCTGCAGTTTATGACTGCCTGAAATCCAGCAGCATACACTGAGTTTCTTCAGCAGTTTATGACTGCCTGAAGTCCAGCAGCATACACTGAGTTTCAGCAGTTTATGACTGCCTAAAGTCCAGCAGCATACACTGGGCTTCTTCAGCAGTTTATGACTGCCAAAAGTCCTGCAGCGTGCACTGGGTTTTTTCAGCAGTTTATGACTGCATGAAATCCAGCAGCATGTGCTGGGTTTCTTCAGCAGTTTATGACTGCCATGAAGTCTAGCGCCATACACTGGGGTTCTTCAGCAGTTTATGACTGGCTGAAATCCAAAAGCATGCACTGGGTTTCTTCAGTAGTTTATGACTGCCTGAAATCCAGCAGCATACACTGGGGTTATTCAGCAGTTTATGACTGCCTGAAGTCCAGCTGCATACACAGGGTTTTTTCAGCAGTGTATGACTGTCAGAAATCCAGCAGCATACAATGGGTTTCTTCAGCAGTTTATGACTGCCTGAAGTCCAGCAGCATACACATGGTTTTTTCAGCAGTTTATGACTGCCTGAAGTCCAGCTGCATACACAGGGTTTTTTCAGCAGTTTATGACTGCCTGAAATCCAGCAGCATTGACTGGGTTTCTTCAGCAGTTTATGACTGCCTGAAATCCAGCAGCATACACTGGGTTTCTTCAGAAGTTTATGAATGCTTAAAATCCTGCAGCATACACTGGGTTTCTTCAGAAGTTTATGACTGCCTGAAATCCAGCATCATACACTGGGTTTCTTCAGCAGTTTATGACTGCCTGAAATCCTGCAGCATACACTGAGTTTCTTCAGCAGTTTATGACTGCCTGAAATCCAGCAGCATCCACTGGGGTTCTTCAGCAGTTTAGGACTGCCTGAAATCCAGCAGCATACACTGGGTTTCTTCAGAAGTTTATGACTGTTGAAATCCAGCAGCATACACTGGGGTTCTTCAGCAGTTTATGACTGCCTGAAATCCAGCAGCATACACTGGGTTTCTTCAGCAGATTATGACTGCCTGAAGTCCAGCAGCATGTAATGGGCTTCTTCAGCAGTTTATGACTGCCTAAAGTCCTGCAGGATGTACTGGGCTTTTTCAGCAGTTTATGACTGCCTGAAAACCACCAGCATACACAGGGTTTTTTCTGCAGTTTATGACTGCCTGAAATCCAGCAGCATACACAGGGTTTTTTCTGCAGTTTATGACTGCCTGAAATCCAGCAGCATTTACTGGGTTTCTTCAGCAGTTTATGACTGCCTGAATCCAGCAGCATACACTGGGTTTCTTCAGAAGTTTATGACTGCTTGAAATCCAGCAGCATACACTGGGGTTCTTCAGCAGTTTATGACTGCCTGAAATCCAGCAGCATACACTGGGTTCTTCAGGAGTTTATGACTGCCTGAAGTCCAGCAGCATACACTGGTGTTCTTCAGTAGTTAATGACTGCCTGAAATCCAGCAGCATACACTGGGTTTCTTCAGCAGTTTATGACTGCCTGAAATCCAGCAGCATACACTGGGGTTCTTCAGTAGTTTATGACTGCCTGAAGTCCAGCAGCATACACTGGGTTTCTTCAGCAGATTATGACTGCCTGAAGTCCAGCCATGACTGGGTTTCTTCAGCAGCATGACTGCCTAAAGTGGCAGCATTCTTCAGCAGTTTATGACTGCCTAAAGTCCTGCAGGATACACTGGGCTTTCTTCAGGGCTGGTTTTTTTCAGCAGTTTTATGACTGCCTGAAATCCAGCAGCATACACTGGGTTTTTTCAGCAGTTTATGACTGCCTGAAATCCAGCAGCATACACTGGGTTTTTCAGCAGTTTATGACTGCCTAAAATCCAGCAGCATACACTGGGTTTCTTCAGCAGTTTATGACTGCCTGAAATCCAGCAGCATACACTGGGTTTCTTCAGCAGTTTATGACTGCCTGCATACACTGGGTTTCAGCAGTTTATGACTGCCTAAAGTCCAGCAGCATACACTTCTTCAGCAGTTTATGACTGCCAAAAAGTCCTGCATACACTGGGTTTCTTCAGCAGTTTATGACACTGAAGTCCAGCATGCATGGGTTTCTTCAGCAGTTTATGACTGCCTTAAGTCCAGCAGCATACACTGGGGTTTTTTCAGCAGTTTTATGAAGTGCAGCCATACACTGGGTTTTTTCAGCAGTTTATGACTGCCTGAAATCCAGCAGCATGTTCTTGGGTTTCTTCAGCAGTTTATGACTGACTGACTCTGAAATCCAGCAGCATACACTGGGGTTCTTCAGCAGTTTATGACTGCCTGAAGTCCAGCTGCACTGGGTTTTTCAGCAGTTTATACTGAAATCCTTTGGGTTTCTTCAGCAGTTTATGACTGCCTGAAATCCAGCAGCATACACTGGGTTTTTTCAGCAGTTTATGACTGCCTGAAATCCAGCAGCATACACTGGGGTTTTCAGCAGTTTATGACTGCCTGAAGTCCAGCAGCACACATTGACTGGGTTTCTTCAGCAGTTTATGACTGCCTGAAATCCAGCAGCATACACTGGGTTTCTTCAGCAGTTTATGACTGCCTGAAGTCCAGCAGCATACACAGGGTTTTTTCAGCAGTTTATGACTGCCTGAAATCCAGCAGCATACACTGGGTTTCTTCAGCAGTTTATGACTGCCTGAAATCCAGCAGCATACACTGGGTTTCTTCAGCAGTTTATGACTGCCTGAAATCCAGCAGCATACACTGGGTTTCTTTCAGCAGTTTATGACTACCTGAAATCCAGCAGCATACACTGGGTTTCTTCAGCAGTTTATGACTGCCTGAAATCCAGCAGCATGCACTGGGTTTCTTCAGCAGTTTATGACTGCCTGAAATCCAGCAGCATACACTGGGTTTCTTCAGCAGTTTATGACTGCCTGAAATCCAGCAGCATACACTGGGTTTCTTCAGCAGTTTATGACTGCCTGAAGTCCAGCAGCATACACTGGTTTTCTTCAGCAGTTTATGACTGCCTGAAATCCAGCAGCATACACTGGGTTTCTTCAGCAGTTTATGACTGCCTGAAATCCAGCAGCATACACTGGGTTTCTTCAGCAGTTTATGACTGCCTGAAGTCCAGCAGCATACACTGGGTTTCTTCAGCAGTTTATGACTGCCTGAAATCCAGCAGCATACACTGGGTTTCTTCAGCAGTTTATGACTGCCTGAAGTCCAGCAGCATACACTGGGGTTCTTCAGCAGTTTATGACTGCCTGAAAGTCCAGCAGCATACACTGGGTTTTTTCAGCAGTTTATGACTGCCTGAAATCCAGCAGCATACACTGGGTTTCTTCAGCAGTTTATGACTGCCTGAAGTCCAGCAGCATACACAGGGTTTTTTCAGCAGTTTATGACTGCCTGAAATCCAGCAGCATACACTGGGTTTCTTCAGCAGTTTATGACTGCCTGAAGTCCAGCAGCATACACTGGTTTTCTTCAGCAGTTTATGACTGCCTGAAGTCCAGCAGCATACACTGGGTTTTTCAGCAGTTTATGACTGCCTGAAATCCAGCAGCATACACTGGGTTTCTTCAGCAGTTTATGACTGCCTGAAATCCAGCAGCATACACTGGGTTTCTTCAGCAGTTTATGACTGCCTGAAATCCAGCAGCATACACTGGGTTTCTTCAGCAGTTTATGACTGCCTGAAAGTCCAGCAGCATACACTGGGTTTCTTCAGCAGTTTATGACTGCCTGAAGTCCAGCAGCATACACTGGGTTTCTTCAGCAGTTTATGACTGCCTGAAATCCAGCAGCATACACTGGGTTTCTTCAGCAGTTTATGACTGCCTGAAATCCTGCAGCATACACTGGGTTTCTTCAGCAGTTTATGACTGCCTGAAGTCCAGCAGCATACACTGGGGTTTTTCAGCAGTTTATGACTGCCTGAAATCCAGCAGCAACTGCCTGAAATCCTGGGTTCTTCAGCAGTTTGACTGCCTGAAGTCCAGCAGCATACACTGGGTTTTCTTCAGCAGTTTATGACTGCCTGAAGTGCAGCAGCATACACTGGGTTTTTTCAGCAGTTTATGACTGCCTGGGGTTCTTCAGCAGTTTATGACTGCCTGAAATCCAGCAGCATACACCTGAACTGCCTGAAATCCAGCAGCATACTGGGTTTCTTCAGGGACTTCTTCAGCATACACAGTTTTTCATGTTTATGCTGCCTGAAGTCCAGCAGCATACACTGGGTTTCTTCAGCAGTTTATGACTGCCTGAAATCCAGCAGCATACACTGGGTTTCTTCAGCAGTTTATGACTGCCTGAAATCCAGCAGCATACACTGGGGTTCTTCAGCAGTTTATGACTGCCTGAAATCCAGCAGCATACACTGGGTTTCTTCAGCAGTTTATGACTGCCTGAAATCCAGCAGCATACACTGGCAGTTTATGACTGCCTTCAGCAGTTTATGACTGCCTGAAGTCCAGCAGT
The DNA here is from genome assembly GCA_029692085.1 of Gymnothorax javanicus. Lineage (NCBI taxonomy): Eukaryota > Metazoa > Chordata > Actinopteri > Anguilliformes > Muraenidae > Gymnothorax > Gymnothorax javanicus. The sequence goes on along the minus strand of CM056206.1, from coordinate 2,146,535 downwards.
CATACACAGGGTTTTTCAGCAGTTTATGACTGCCTGAAGTCCAGCAGCATGTACTGGGTTTCTTCAGCAGTTTATGACTGCCTGAAATCCAGCAGCATACACTGGGTTTCTTCAGCAGTTTATGACTGCCTGAAGTCCAGCAGCATACACTGGGTTTCTTCAGCAGTTTATGACTGCCTGAAGTCCAGCAGCATACACTGGGTTTCTTCAGCAGTTTATGACTGCCTGAAATCCAGCAGGGGTTCTTTCAGCAGTTTATGACTGCCTGAAATCCACCAGCATACACTGGGTTTTTTCAGCAGTTTATGACTGCCTGAAGTCCAGCAGCATACACTGGGTTCTTTCAGCAGTTTATGACTGCCTGAAATCCAGCAGCATACACTGGGTTTCTTCAGCAGTTTATGACTGCCTGAAATCCAGCAGCATACACTGGGTTTCTTCAGCAGTTTATGACTGCCTGAAGTCCAGCAGCATACACTGGGGTTCTTCAGCAGTTTATGACTGCCTGAAGTCCAGCAGCATACACATGGTTTTTTTTTAGCAGTTTATGACTGCCTGAAATCCACCAGCATACACAGGGTTTTTTCAGCAGTTTATGACTGCCTGAAGTCCAGCTGCATACACTGGGGTTTTTTCAGCAGTTTATGACTGCCTGAAATCCAGCAGCATACACTGGGTTTCTTCAGCAGTTTATGACTGCCTGAAGTCCAGCAGCATACACTGGGTTTCTTCAGCAGTTTATGACTGCCTGAAATCCAGCAGCATACACTGGGTTTCTTCAGCAGTTTATGACTGCCTGAAATCCAGCAGCATACACTGGGTTTCTTCAGCAGTTTATGACTGCCTGAAGTCCAGCAGCATACACTGGGGTTCTTCAGCAGTTTATGACTGCCTGAAATCCAGCAGCATACACTGGGTTTCTTCAGCAGTTTATGACTGCCTGAAATCCAGCAGCATACACTGGGGTTCTTCAGCAGTTTATGACTGCCTGAAGTCCAGCAGCATACACTGGGTTTCTTCAGCAGTTTATGACTGCCTGAAGTCCAGCAGCATACACTGGGGTTCTTCAGCAGTTTATGACTGCCTGAAATCCAGCAGCATACACAGGGTTTTTTCAGCAGTTTATGACTGCCTGAAGTCCAGCAGCATACACTGGGGTTCTTCAGCAGTTTATGACTGCCTGAAGTCCAGCAGCATACACTGGGTTTCTTCAGCAGTTTATGACTGCCTGAAATCCAGCAGCATACACTGGGGTTCTTCAGCAGTTTAGCAGTTTATGACTGGGGCCTTGTTTAACTGCCTGAAGTCCAGCAGCATACACTGGGTTTCTTCAGCAGTTTATGACTGCCTGAAATCCAGCAGCAAACTGGGTTTCTTCAGCAGTTTATGATGCCTGAAGTCCACAGCATGGGTTTCTTCAGCAGTTTATGACTGCCTGAAGTCCAGCAGCATACACTGGGTTTTTCTTGACTGCCTGAAGTCCAGCAGGGTTTTTAGCAGTTGATGACTGCCTGAAATCCAGCAGCATACACTGGGTTTCTTCAGCAGTTTATGACTGCCTGAAATCCAGCAGCATACACTGAGTTTCTTCAGCAGTTTATGACTGCCTGAAGTCCAGCAGCATACACTGGGTTTTTTCAGCAGTTTATGACTGCCTGAAATCCAGCAGCATACACTGGGTTTCTTCAGCAGTTTATGACTGCCTGAAATCCAGCAGCATACACTGGGTTTCTTCAGCAGTTTATGACTGCCTGAAGCATACACTGGGTTTTTTCAGCAGCATACACTGGGGTTTCTTCAGCAGTTTATGACTGCCTGAAGTCCAGCAGCATACACTGGGTTTTTTCAGCAGTTTATGACTGCCTGAAATCCAGCAGCATACACTGGGTTTCTTCAGCAGTTTATGACTGCCTGAAGTCCAGCAGCATACACTGGGGTTTCTTCAGCAGTTTATGACTGCCTGAAATCCAGCAGCATACACAGGGTTTTTTCTGCAGTTTATGACTGCCTGAAATCCAGCAGCATACACTGGGTTTCTTCAGCAGTTTATGACTGCCTGAAATCCAGCAGCAGCATACACAGGTTTTTCTTCAGCAGTTTATGACTGGGTTTCTTCAGAAAGTTTCCAGCTGCCATCCAGCAGCATACACTGGGTTTCTTCAGCAGTTTATGACTGCCTGAAATCCAGCAGCATACACTGGGTTTTTTCAGCAGTTTATGACTGCCTGAAATCCAGCAGCATACTGGGTTTTTCAGCAGTTTTGACTGCCTGAAGTCCAGCAGCATACACTGGTTTTTCTTCAGCAGTTTATGACTGCCTGAAGTCCAGCAGCATACACTGGGTTTTCTTCAGCAGTTTATGACTGCCTTCCAGCAGCATACACTGGGTTTTTTCAGCAGTTTATGACTGCCTGAAATCCAGCAGCATACACTGGGTTTCTTCAGCAGTTTATGACTTGCCTGAAATCCAGCATACACTGGGTTTCTTCAGCAGTTTACATCCAGCAGCATACACTGGGTTTCTTCAGCAGTTTATGACTGCCTGAAATCCCAGCAGCATACACAGCATGGGTTTCTTCAGCAGTTTATGACTGCCTGAAATCCAGCAGCATACACTGGGTTTTTCAGCAGTTTATGACTGCCTGAAATCCAGCAGCATACACTGAGTTTCTTCAGCAGTTTATGACTGCCTGAAGTCCAGCAGCATACACTGGGGTTCTTCAGCAGTTTATGACTGCCTGAAATCCAGCAGCATACACTGGGTTTCTTCAGCAGTTTATGACTGCCTGAAATCCAGCAGCATACACTGGGTTTCTTCAGCAGTTTATGACTGCCTGAAATCCAGCAGCATACACTGGGGTTCTTCAGCAGTTTATGACTGCCTGAAGTCCAGCAGCATACACTGGGTTTCTTCAGCAGTTTATGACTGCCTGAAGTCCAGCAGCATACACTGGGTTTCTTCAGCAGTTTATGACTGCCTGAAGTCCAGCAGCATACTGGGTTTCTTCAGCAGTTTATGACTGCCTGAAGTCCAGCAGCATACACTGAGTTTCTTCAGCAGTTTATGACTGCCTGAAAGTCCAGCAGCATACACTGGGTTTCTTCAGCAGTTTATGACTGCCTGAAGTCCAGCAGCATGCACTGGGTTTCTTCAGCAGTTTATGACTGCCTGAAGTCCAGCAGCATACACAGGGTTTCTTCAGCAGTTTATGACTGCCTGAAGTCCAGCAGCAGCATACACTGGGTTTCTTCAGCAGTTTATGACTGCCTGAAATCCAGCAGCATACACTGGGGTTCTTCAGCAGTTTATGACTGCCTGAAGTCCAGCAGCATACACTGGATTTTTTTTCAGCAGTTTATGACTGCCTGAAGTCCAGCAGCATACACTGGGTTTCTTCAGCAGTTTATGACTGCCTGAAATCCAGCAGCATACACTGGGGTTTCTTCAGCAGTTTATGACTGCCTGAAGTCCAGCAGCATACACTGGGTTTCTTCAGCAGTTTATGACTGCCTGAAGTCCAGCAGCATACACAGGGTTTTTTCAGCAGTTTATGACTGCCTGAAATCCAGCAGCATACACTAGGTTTCTTCAGCAGTTTATGACTGCCTGAAGTCCAGCAGCATACACTGGGGTTCTTCAGCAGTTTTTATAACTGCCTGGTTTCTTCCAGCAGTTTACTTGGGTTTTTTCAGCAGTTTATGACTGCCTGAAATCCAGCAGCATACACTGGGTTTCTTCAGCAGTTTATGACTGCCTGAAGTCCAGCAGCATACACTGGGGTTCTTCAGCAGTTTATGACTGCCTGAAGTCCAGCAGCATACACTGGGGTTCTTCAGCAGTTTATGACTGCCTGAAATCCAGCAGCATACACTGGGTTTCTTCAGCAGTTTATGACTGCCTGAAATCCAGCAGCATACACAGGGTTTCTTCAGCAGTTTATGACTGCCTGAAGTCCAGCTGCATACACAGGGTTTTTTCAGCAGTTTATGACTGCCTGAAATCCAGCAGCATACACTGGGTTTCTTCAGCAGTTTATGACTGCCTGAAATCCAGCAGCATGCATACACAGGGTTCTTTCAGCAGTTTATGACTGCCTTAAGTCCAGCAGCATACACTGAGGTTCTTCAGCAGTTTATGACTGCCTGAAGTCCAGCAGCATACACTGGGGTTCTTCAGCAGTTTATGACTGCCTGAAATCCAACAGCATGCACTGGGTTTCTTCAGCAGTTTATGACTGCCTGAAATCCAGAAGCATACACTGGGGTTATTCAGCAGTTTATGACTGCCTGAAGTCCAGCAGCATACACTGGGTTTCTTCAGCAGTTTATGACTGCCTGAAATCCAGCAGCATACACTGGGTTTCTTCAGCAGTTTATGACTGCCTGAAGTCCTGCAGGATGTACTGGGCTTCTTCAGCAGTTTATGACTGCCTGAAGTCCAGCAGCATACACTGGGTTTCTTCAGCAGTTTATGAATGCCTGAAGTCCAGCAGCATACACTGGGGTTCTTCAGCAGTTTATGACTGCCTGAAATCCAGCAGCATACACTGGGTTTCTACAGCAGTTTATGACTGCCTGAAGTCCTGCAGCATACCCAGGGTTTCTTCAGCAGTTTATGACTGCCTAAAGTCCTGCGGCATGCACTGGGTTTCTTCAGCAGTTTATGACTGCCTGAATTCCAGCAGCATTCACTGGGTTTCTTCAGCAGTTTATGACTGCCTAATGTCCTGCAGCATGCACTGGTTTCTTTAGCAGTTTATGACTGCCTAAAGTCCTGCAGCATGCACTGGGCTTTTTCCGCAGTTTATGACTGCCTGAAGTCCTGCAGCATACACTGGGTTTCTTCAGCAGTTTATGACTGCCTGAAGTCCTGCAGCATACACTGGGTTTCTTCAGCAGTTTATGGCTGCCGAAAGTCCTGCAGCATGCACTGGGTTTCTACAATTGTTTATGACTGCCTGAAGTCCATCAGCATACACTGGGTTTCTTCAGCAGTTTATGACTGCCTGAATTCCTGCAGCATGCACTGGGTTTCTTCAGCAGTTTATGACTGCCTGAAGTCCTGCAGTATGCACTGGGTTTCTACAGCAGTTTATGACTGCCTGAAGTCCTGCAGCATACACTGGGCTTCTTCCAGCAGATGCACTGTCAGGCCTGAACTGTCCAGCAGCTCACTGGGTTTCTTGGAACATTTTATGACATCCCATCAGCAAATCCAGCAGCATGCTCTGGTTAAATTCATGTCATGTGGTTATCTTTGCCATTGAAGAATATTCCTCTTCTTTGCCTCAAAAATCTTGAGTTGGTTTTGCAGTGTGCTTTGGATCATTGTTCATCTGCCCTGTGAAGGACAATGAGGTTTGAAGCATTTTGCTGAATTTAATCTAGTGAAATTGCCCTTAATAAATAAGGATTGATTCTACTTATATTATCAGCAGTCTGATCATCAATAATTACAACGAAACCTTCCTATGACATGCTTATGCCTGAAAACTAGATTACCCATGCTTCATAGATGAACATTTCCTTCCCCTCTCCTTACTCTTCTCTTCCATACTTCTATTAGAAGGTAATTCTTGTCTCATCTAGGGTTGTTGTACTGAGACTGTAACAGCCAGTCTTTGGTATTTAATTGGGAATATTAATCAGTTTCCTGATTTTGACTGCTAATGGAAATCCAAGCCCTCTGTATACACAGGGTTCTTCTCTTTGTTGTTGACTTTGTCACAAATACACCTTCGTCCTGGGTGGTGGCAAAATGTTCTATAGGGCCCAAATATTGTGTAGAGGTCCATCCTCATCAGGGAAAGATTCCTTCTATCATGCATAACTACTGTCATTCATGGTCCTCTGGGCCTTATCTGGGCCTGGTCTCATCTTGGTCCTGAGCTCTTCAATGCATTCTGCCTTTTTCCGAATGTGTCAGATAGCTGATGTGGCCACATACAATGTTTTTGTCATTTCTCTGACGGCGTTGTTTTGATTTTTCAGCCTAACATTGGCTGTGATGGCTGTTTTTACTTCAAGTTTATAGCGACAGTGACTCCCAATCCAAACACCATATTCAAGGTGAACATTCAACCTTTTATCTAATTAATGGTCCAATTACATTGAGGCCTTTAAAAAGGGGGGACTACATATTAAAAGTGTTGTAATTCCTACGCTGTTTACCTGATGTAGATGAATATATGCTCAATTTAAAGCTGAAATTCTTCACTTTGGACTTTTTTCATTCTGCTCTTTCAATTCCAGCATGCAGTGGTAGACAGCTAAAACAGTATGTATGTTCATGTCCTAACTGCAACTCCAGCATGCTGTGGTAGACAGCTAAAACAGTATGTTTGTTCATGTCCTAACTGCAACTCCAGCATGCTGTGGTAGACAGCTAAAACAGTATGTTTGTTCATGTCCTAACTGCAACTCCAGCATGCAGTGGTAGACAGCTAAAACAGTGTGTTTGTTCATGTCCTAACTGCAACTCCAGCATGCTGTGGTAGACAGCTAAAACAGTGTGTTTGTTCATGTCCTAACTGCAACTCCAGCATGCAGTGGTAGACAGCTAAAACAGTATGTTTGTTCATGTCCTGACTGCAACTCCTGCATGCAGTGGTAGACAGCTAAAACAGTGTGTTTGCTCATGTCCTAACTGCAACTCCAGCATGCTGTGGTAGACAGCTAAAACAGTGTGTTTGCTCATGTCCTAACTGCAACTCCAGCATGCTGTGGTAGACAGCTAAAACAGTGTGTTTGCTCATGTCCTAACTGCAACTCCAGCATGCTGTGGTAGACAGCTAAAACAGTGTGTTTGTTCATGTCCTAACTGCAACTCCAGCATGCTGTGGTAGACAGCTAAAACAGTGTGTTTGTTCATGTCCTAACTGCAACTCCAGCATGCAGTGGTAGACAGCTAAAACAGTATGTTTGTTCATGTCCCTAACTGCAACTCCAGCATGCAGTGGTAGACAGCTAAAACAGTGTGTTTGTTCATGTCCTAACTGCAACTCCAGCATGCAGTGGTAGACAGCTAAAACAGTGTGTTTGTTCATGTCCTAACTGCAACTCCAGCATGCAGTGGTAGACAGCTAAAACAGTATGTTTGTTCATGTCCTAACTGCAACTCCAGCATGCAGTGGTAGACAGCTAAAACAGTATGTTTGTTCATGTCCTAACTGCAACTCCAGCATGCTGTGGTAGACAGCAGAAACAGTGTGTTTGTTCATGTCCTAACTGCAACTCCAGCATGCAGTGGTAGACAGCAGAAACAGTGTGTTTGCTCATGTCCTAACTGCAACTCCAGCATGCTGTGGTAGACAGCTGAAACAGTGTGTTTGCTCATGTCCTAACTGCAACTCCAGCATGCTGTGGTCAGAAGCATGTTTGTTCATGTCCTAACTGCAACTCCAGCATGCAGTGGTAGACAGCAAAACAGTGTGTTTGCTCATGTCCTAACTGCAACTCCAGCATGCTGTGGTAGACAGCTAAAACAGTGTGTTTGCTCATGTCCCAGCAACTCCAGCATGCTGTGGTAGACAGCTAAAACAGTGTGTTTGCTCATGTCCTAACTGCAACTCCAGCATGCTGTGGTAGACAGCTGAAAAGGTGTGTTTGTTCATGCCCTAACTGCAACTCCTGCATGCAGTGGTAGACCGCTAAAACAGTATGTTTGTTCATGCCCTAACTGCAACTCCAGCATGCTGTGGTAGACCGCTAAAACAGTATGTTTGTTCATGCCCTAACTGCAACTCCAGCATGCTGTGGTAGACAGCTAAAACAGTGTGTTTGTTCATGTCCTAACTGCAACTTCAGCATGCAGTGGTAGACAGCTAAAACAGTGTGTTTGTTCATGTCCTAACTGCAACTCCAGCATGCTGTGGTAGACAGCTAAAACAGTGTGTTTGTTCATGTCCTAACTGCAACTCCAGCATGCTGTGGTAGACAGCTAAAACAGTGTGTTTGTTCATGTCCTAACTGCAAATTCAGCATGACATTTCATGTGTGCAAATTCCGTTTGTTCACAGCAAAACATTCAGTGTTAAATCAACACTTAAAGAGTCTATTTGGATCCACGCCGATCCGCGTGGATCCAAATAGACTCTTTAAGTGTTGATTTAACACTGAACGTTTTACTGTGTTGATTCCCTTTCTGCTTTCTTAATCCCTAAAGTTCATGCTGCTTATGTGTATCTGGTCATATGCTAATCATGATAGTTATCACATATTTCACTCAGTCCTATGATAACATCTGGTAACCCTATCCGATGGTAGTAATATACCCTCCTGCTAAATGCATGCTCATGAGATTGGCATCTCTCCTTTCTCAGGTACAGTCAATGTGATTGACGCATGTGTGGAGACTGGAATACAGTATCTGGTGTACACTAGCAGTATGGAAGTGGTGGGTCCAAACACCAAGGGAGACCCTTTCATCCGGTGGGTTTCTGCACTTTTACACATCCTCACTGTACAAACTGCCCCCTTTACTGTGTGAGAGCCCTGAATTCCTTTATCCTTAGTATACGGTGGCTGTTTGATCACACCCTCTTTATGTTTTTTACTCATTTTCTACTCTTATTCGGTCTCTCTTCCTCTTACTGCATCTCTTCCCCATTCCCTCTGTGTCCATAGAAAGTAAATGCACATCCTTCCTTTACCTCCAACAGACAGGAAATGTTCTGCAGTAGTAGCACGCAACTCAGAAAGTCTCCATTCATGGAAATAAATCAGTGAGTTCAGTCTCAGCTCTTGGCCTGAATTCACCAACATATGAGCACTGTATAGAGAGATAGCAGATTGTTTAACTCAGAGCCTTGGACTTTGTAAATTTAAGCTCTGTCCAAAAATTATAATACAGTTAAAGAATTAATATCAAATAGGAAAGTATTTTTTGCAGTTTGCGAAGTGCTCGCTGTAGGATTTCAGTGGCTCACTGTGCTGTGTCAGCAAAGCAGTTAGCCACTATGACATCTGGGTAAAGATGGGCATTACAGTTAGTGAATATGGCTATAATGTCACTGATACTGTATAAAGTGTAACAAGCTAACGTAGTCATCCATATCCCCCGCAACCACACATTATTATAACTTCGAACATTTGGTTCATGACTCACATTTAGGTCATGATGTTTTCACTTGCCAAGTTTGAAAAGGATCAGCCACATAATAAGAGAGTTACAGCCTGGACAGGAATACATTGCATAGCAAGATAGCTGAATACGACAGATAGTGACGACGGACATACAGATATTTGACCTAGTGACCTAGTTTTGGGTCATGACACACCTTTAGGTCATAATGTGTTCACCTGTCAAGTTTGTAAAGGATTGGCCAAATAATAAGAGAGTTACAGTGCGGGCAGTAACATATGACAGAATAGCACTGGAAATTTAGACAAATGACAACTGACAGATGAACATTTGACCTAGTGACCTACTTTTCAGCATGATACATTGTGATGTCATAATGTATAGTATCTGCCTGTGAAGTTTAGTTGAAATCCGACAATTGATTCTTGAGTTATGGCCTGGACAAATGCACGGACGGACAGAACTCATTTTAATACCCCCGCAACAAGGTTTTGCGGGGGATAAAAAGGAGAGGACCCAAAACAAGACCTTGTGGAACCCCCTTTGTTAGAGATAAATAATCCAAGCAGTCATTTTCTAAAATCACATATTGCAGTCTGTTAGATGGGTAGTCACAAACCAATTTACAGGAAATGTCGTCAAACCCAACATCATAAAGCTTCTCTAGGAGTATTGTATGAGCAACATTGGCAAATGCTTTGGCTAACTCAATGAAGAGGGAAGCACAGTATTTCCCTTTATATATAAAAGATACAATATTTTTCACAACCAATGTAATTGCAGATACAGTACAGTGTTTGGCTCTGAAACCACACTGGTGTGCACTTAATATATCATTTCTTGAGGGGAATGATTTGAGTTGATTATTGACAAATGACTCCAAGATTTTAGCAGGACAGGACAGTTTGGAAGTTGGCCGATAGTTATTGAGTTAATTTTTATCTCCACCCTTATGCGGTGGAACTACATGTGCAGTCTTCCAGGCCCGGGGAATAACTCCAGTTGCAATGGAGAGATTAAACAGTTAAGTAACTTGTTCTCAGATAAGAAGGGCACAGAGTTTTAAAAAGTGTGGGTCTAGTTTATCCTCTCCTGTTGCTTTTCCACTATCTGTAGATTGTAGAGCCTCCATTATATCAGCAAAAGTGATATATCAATCTTGCTGTGTCATTATTTTACATAACTTAATTTATGGACTAATTTGTTTTGATTTCTTTGTATGTTTGCATTATTTGGGTGGTTACCGACATCTGGTGAAAAATTCATTTCAATAGCCCCATTAGAAATATATTTACTGAGAAAAATGTTGACGTGTTCAATACTTATTTCCCTCACTGTAGCTGCAAGCAGTCCAAGTATAAATAAGCTAATTGCTTGGGGGTCTTTGATTTCATGCACTAAAAGTCTGTGATGAAGAATTTGATTAGCTTGTAAAGGCCATGTGCTTTGAAGTAGCAACATTTCCTTCGCAAATTAGACAGAAGTTAGTTGAAGAATTGTGCGTACCAAGTTTTTTGCCAATCTGCCAAACAGTTCAATAAAAGTTGACATTTAAGGGTCCTACAGATAATTCAAGATGGTCACCAAATGATGTGACCGATGACATTCTCCCTCATTGGGATGATTGTTGACAGAGGGAGAAACATACCTATTAAATCTCAGGAGTTCCCAATGTTTTGTTTTGGCAAGAGGACAAACTGAATTTGTAAGATAACATCCAATGTGGCAGCAAAACCATGTCATCAGTATTCAAAACTTCCATACAGAAGAATCATCCTTTGGGGTTATAGAAGAATGTAAAGTATTGACTCTTTTTAAGCAACTGTCTAGAATTTATACCCATTTAAACAAAATAGTTTTTCAACATTGATTTTGAGGCCTTCGCAAATTGATTAGCACGTAGGTCTAGTGTTATTTGGTGTATCAACTATTCCTTCGCAATTTAGATAGAGCACATCCCAAAGGCAATGCATTGGAAATTTTGCATCAGTCGAAGTTACGGTTCATTAAAAGAAGATTTTTAACTCCGCTGTGACGATAGTCAGCAGTCAGCGAAGCTTTTCTAATGCTGAGTCGTCCAGCATCTGTCTGTCTGTCCGGCGTCAACTTTTCACTTCAAATTTGAATATCTCAAAAACTGTCTGATAACTTTTTGTCTAATTTGTTGTGAGCCTTCCTTATGATATTCTGAATATCCCCTGCGAAAATTAGAAAATTCTACATCTCGGTTTTTGAGAAATTCAGCATTTTGGACTTAGAAAATCAGTGTTTGTGCTCATTTTTTCAGTCTTTCATTAATATCTCAACAAGAGGCCTGTCGGCCAAGAGAGCTCCGGTGAGGATGACTGAAATGTCCATGTCATAACTCAATTTCAGAAATCCTTGAAAACTATTGCAATATGAACACAGATGACAAATTTGGTAACCAGAATATGCCAGTTCGGTCTGTCAATTTATGTAGTATAATAGAACCACACTACAAATGGCAAACATTTATTTCAATCATCTTACCAGCAAGCAAAACTAACAACCAATAATACCCCCCACGCCCCTCGTAAAGATTGGGTCAGGTTATTGATTGCAATTTGTTGGTTGCAAATTATTGCAATTTGCAATGTGGTACTACATAAATTGAGACACCAAACTGGTTCACAGCATATTCTGGTTACCAAATGTGTCATGTGTTAATATTGCAATAATTTTCAAGGATTTCTGAAATTAAGTTATGACATGGACATTTCACTCATCCTCAGCGGAGCTCTCTAGGCCGACAGGCCTCTTGTTAAGTATGTTTTTCTCATATTAAAAATTGGGATAAAAATGGGCATGTTCAAGCACTTGTGGAGTCTGTGTTTTTGACGGATTGCTTTCCACTTTGGAATATCTTGTCAGTGAGGTCTTGTCATTGTGCGCAAGAAATTTCAGAATGATTGATGCAACAATGAATGATATTGGCTCAGTTGCATATTAATTAGTAAATGAGGCAACTTGATTGGCTTGTTGCAGCCATGTTTTTTGATGTAGCAGCTTGTTCTTCACAATTTAAGTCAAGATTGGGTTCATGATAATGTGTCTCAAATTTCGTTCAAATCGGCCAAACCGTTCAGGAGAAGATGTCATTTTTGCCGAAATCATAATTATGCAAATTAGCTCAAATCCAATATGGCGGACTTAAAGTTTCAAGAGGCAAAGTTGTTCCTTGTGATGAGGAAAACCTGTATACCTGTATAAAAGTTGCTGAAAAGTTAAAATACAAAGTATGCACAGCTGCTATTGTTTTAATAATTAAGAATGGGGCATGCAATGGTAAATAAATGATTAGCTGTGCAGCTTTTTGCGCTGAATTTATCCGATGCTGAAAGTGCACATAAGGACGTAGCCAACGCTTCTTAGCTAGCTACGTAGCCAGCATATAATACATGAAGCAGCAAAGCACAGTACCGTGAATCAGTGTGATATTCAAAGTAATGAAGATATACAACTCAGCTTTGATGCATCTTGAACATTTTAATACGAAAAAGCAAGGCAAGTGTCAGCTCCATGCACGATTATAGGATGTCACCTTCGGTAGTTACCGAATACACGCCCGTTATCCAACCTCAATTAACCAACCACAGCCTTCGCTACCTTACTGTATATTCTGTAACGTTACATGAAAGATGGGTGAAGCAGTCGAGTCGCTACATAACAAAGCCATTCATCAAATACAATAAATGAAAACACTGGTGTCGTTACACCTGCTCATTTTAACGACTTGGTAATAATGTAAGCCGACAGCACGGAATCTCCTGACCAGTGCTACACACAGAACCGCAGCTGTTGCAGTGCTTACAAGAATGCGCTTAGAGACAAGGTCCCCTTAGTGTTCAGGTAGCCTGAATTAAAATTTAAAAAATTGTCGCTGCCGTGGAAAAAGGCACCAATGATTTAAGAGAAAAATCAACAGATTATATATTGATCATTTGTGGTAGTCAAAAAAATTTATTCACAAATTTATCAGAGCGTCTTTTTCAGTTGTTCCCAGTGGAAAAATGTCTTTTTGCCCCCCATGGCATCATGTGACTTGCAATATCAGCTTGACCGCTAAGCCCTTGTCGGTGTGCGTCTCAGCCCTGGTTCAGTATCCAGTTCTAAGAATACATCCATGGCTCCAGCACTTTGTGCTTTGACCCCTATTTATCCAATGGAAGGCTCTTACCTGTTTGCTTAGTTAAATCCAGGTGGTGACTTTTTCTGGCCAGGCAGTCTATTTTCGTCATAAAGCCTTGTGTTGTCAGCAATTGCAAGCAGTACATTGGAAAAGATTGACCTAACCTAGCAGTGTTTTTATTAGTATGGAACCAAATGTGAGCAACGATCATATTTGTTTCAACCACACATTGGGATTATGATTGATTAAAGTGTGCAACATGTAAAAAAAGGGAAAATGCACTGTCGAAAAATAAACACAATGGCTTATGCATTTTGGGTTGGGATGGGTGGTAACATTAGTCAGTATGTTGTGAGGGGGCATTGGTCCAGAAAAGGTTGAGAACCACTGGTCCACACGATGCCCATCTTCATGCTAGATGGCCTCATACTGTGCTGCCATTGACCGACCACCACATTGTCAATAGACGCGAATGGTGTACACAACGCAGGAACTGGGGAAATTGTCGGTGGTCACGTGTAATGATCTCAGATGAGTATAGGCATGGTCGCATCTGGCAACGTCATAATGAATGCCATGTCAATATTAACCTGAGGCAGCATGACAGATTTTTTGGTGGGTCTGTTATGGTGCGTGGTGGAATCACTATGACTTACCGAGCCCCGCTCCATATCGTGCTAGGAAGAGTCACTGGCCAGGACTATCGGGACAACATACTGACACCCTATGTTGTTCCGTTTGCATGACGTGAGGGGCGGCGTGTCGTGTTTGTGCTCACCGTGCAAGAATAGTCAATAACCACCTTCAACAGCACAATATCCATAGGATGCCGTGGCCAGCAATGAGCCCTGACCTTTCCCCCCACTGAAAATGTCCAGGACATCTTGGGCCGACCTGTGTGTCAACATGAAAGGCCACCAGCCACGCTAGATGAACTTGGCCAGGCGATGGTGGAAGAATGGGACAGAATGCATCAAATCACCATAGGTAGACTCATGCACGATGTCTTGACGAGTCAATGAGTATTTGGCCAATACCGGGGGCATTATGCACTATTGACGCAAAAATGTCAACTTTTAATTTTCGATTCTTGGCCATTCCATCTTTCACAGACCATGACAGCAAGAGAAACTGTTCAGTGCCTCCTTTGTTAAGATACAATTAGTTTGGGACTAATTATTCTATCTCATTAGTTTGTCATTGACCTTGCAATCTGAATATCCCCTACTTTTTTTTTGAAGAGCATATTTAAACATTTATTATTGTTAATATTGTTACACATTCATTTTTATAGTGTATATCATTTGCTATAATTGTGGATCTGCATCAAACATTCCTGGAAGGTCACAAACTCAGCAGAGCTTTCATCTTTAAAATAGTTGATCTTGGTCAATTCCTTGGTTTCCTGGCACTTGCTTGGCATTAATAACTCTGCTGCGCAGATGACAAACTCCTGAAACCAGCATCTGCATTTTTCTACATTTTGCTTTTGAGTGCTGATGGTAAGCTAAATTGTGGCCTAAGGCTGTCTCTGTGTTGGTTTTTATCCTATTGTTGTGTAACTTCTGATGCGCAGTGGTGACCCTCTGCGTCATGAAGGCCGAACGTATTCTCATGTTTATCCGATATTGATAAGATAGACAAGTCCTCACCACTTAATGAGAGTGGCCCCTAACAGTGCTCTCATGAAGCAGATCTTACCAGTGATGGATTATCTCTTTGAGGGGCCTTTCACATCAATGCGCTTCATGGTCATGGGTTTTGCTTTTCACTATTAGCATTTTCAGCTCTGCTTTTGTGCTGCCTTTTTGTTTATAGCAGCATGTTTAGTGTTAAATACTCCTACTTTGAGCGGCTTCAAAAGAAGTGATGCACATCTCTTTTGTTCCTTTTCGCTGTGGTCCAATCATGTGAAAGCACCAAGTTTGATTTTCTTTTGGTTCCATGGTGGGAAATGCCCGAGAAAATTGTTGATTCTGTTGGCACTGTCATGGAGCACTCACACACAAATTTGCAAAAGTTACAGGTGCATTGTATGGCGACTGCTGAAACAAGGTGTCCAGTGCTTTTTACTATTGTTATGACTTGAAAATCACAACAAAGAAAACCAGCAATGACAACTTAAACAAATTTATTCTTCACTGATTTAAAAAAAACTTCTACAAATAATCCACTGTTTAATCTTATAATAACACTCTAATGCCACTATGTAACTCTGTTGCCAAAACAAAAACTCTGCCTGCCCTGACCAAAATCACAGCATTTATATTGACTAGCAACATTCTGGAAAGATCTACAGGATTACTTGGGTAATCCCGCCCCCTCCTGGCTGGAAGATGCCAGAAGCTTCTAGAAAGCACTAGTCTATTTCTTCACAAAGAAGTGGTATTGCATCAGATCATGTTTTTCTACAGTCATACCACCAGAGGGTGCCAAATGATAACCAAAATAAACAATTCGCTGACCAGTCATAATGGGCATTTAAATAGTGTCTAACAAATTTCCATTTACAAATGATATACAGTGCTGTACACAAAATACTCATACATAACACTATATATGGCTCAAAAATCCAGGGCTGCCATGCTTTCACCGGTGTTAACAACCCCTAATACCGCTTTAACTTTTCTGAATGAGCTTTTGTTTTCGATGGAAGTTTCAGTCAGCCCCATGTCACATATCACCGGGCGCTTTATCAGTCCGGATGTGAAGATCTAAGTGCTCTCCACTTCCTGTCAGTGACAACATTTCCTGACTGTGACATCATTTCCTTGACCGAGCATTTCTCCCTCTCTCTCTCTCTCTCTCATGTTAATGATGATGATGATGATGAGAGTTGTCTGTTGTTTGGTGATGATGATGATGATGCTGATGATGTCCCTGTGAATGCCTCTCAGTGGGGATGAAGACACGCCGTACAGTGTGTGCCATGGGATGGCGTATCCGCAGAGCAAAGCGCAGGCGGAGCAGCAGGTGCTGCAGGCTAATGGGAGGAAGGTAACACACTCTTACACACACACAAACACACACGCACACACATGCACACACTCTTACACACACACAAAGACACACGCACACACATGCACACACTCTTACACACACAGACACACGCACACGCATGCACACACTCTTACACACACAAAGACACACGCACACACATGCACACACTCTTACACACACAAAGACACACGCACACACATGCACACACTCTTACACACACAGACACATGCACACTCTTACAAACACGCACCCCCACACACACACACACACACACACACACACTCTCTTACAAATGCGTTCACACTTTTATAAACACATACACACTCTCACACATACACACTTACACACACAAATGCACACTCCTACACACACATTCTTACAAACACACACATGCGCATACACACTTAGATTCACATGCACACACACCCTCACACTTACGGTCTTGTTTTGAATGCTCTCGATCTCCGTCTGTCTCGGTCTTGAAGTTTGGACAGTTGAGACCGAGACCTTGATGTTTGAGGAAATAGGGCATTTTACCGCGTTCAGCACCCCTCTTTTCTCTCTCTGTTCAGCACCCCTCTTTTCTCTCTCTCCATGGTTACCTGGATCCTGATGGGGGCGATGGTATGTATGGTGGGCTTTGTCAACGGTACCCACACCCACAGTGATTATGGCGGACTGTAGCCCCGGCCGGTGATGGCACCCTGTGCTGAGATCAGACATTAGTCAGCTCGGCAGACCCCCCTGTCAACACTCACCACTTGGGGAACAGCTGTTTGGGTTTATGAAACAGTCAGTCACTTTAAATAAAGAATATCACACATTCTTTTGTTTACTCTAAATTGAAATTTTTCTGATTCCAGACACGGTCACAGACTTTGCCAACAGTTGTGGATTTATTTTCAGATTCATTGCTTTGATCTTTTATACTGCTTTTAAAACATGGACATTTGAATTCATCTTAAAGAAAGAAGTATCTTTATCTTTAACAAACAGTAAATCATGCAATGAAAATTTCTTTAATATCTGCGGAGTTCCCAGAAATAACATTATCGTGATCCTGAATGAAATGCACTGTGAATTTGCATTTCAACCCACCAGAGTTTCAAAAATACATAGGTTTCACTTTATTGACTTCAAATTTTACATGCATGTGACTAGATGAGTTTTACTGCTGGAAATGCAGTTTTATATGAGCCCTTACTTAATTATTTATTAATATTCTACACCCTACTTTTGGCGGAGCACAGGTTTAGAGGCTATCAGCACAGGCATGCCAGAGATCCCTCCACAGCCCAGATCCCTGACATCCATTAAGTAGCTCCCTTAAAGTGTAACTTCACCCCCAGGTCTCAGCCTTATGCCTGGATCACACTACACAATTTCAGCCTGATTTTAGCCCAATCTGGAAGTCGTAGGGCGTCGGATGGGGTCGGAAACGATGAATGGTCATCGTGGGCAAAGATTGACCGTTTTATGCCGTGTAGTGTGCCATAGTGGACGACAACCGTCGTAGCATCTGCGATGCCTCACGATGCCCCGACAGAAAGACTAGCATGTTTAATTTTTTCTTTGTCTTCCACGACGGGTTGCGTCGCTGACCAATAGGAGCATAGCTGACAGCGCTCCGCAGGAAGAGATGAAACCGCAACGCGCACATTTGTAAACATAGCCTAGAGAAAGAAGAGTGATGCTCTTTTAGCAAGGTGGAGCAGTGAAACGGAGGAAAGGTTCGTCGTCCTACGGCAACAAAACCCGTGCTTTCTTGATATTTCCTCAAGGGACTGTATTATGACGGAGATAATAAAGCTGATATCTGACGAGTTATAGCTGAGACACTTCAGCAAACCAGCGAAAACTGCCAGTAGCATTTAGCTGACATCTCAGTGATAATGTTTAGGTTTGTGTCCGCTATATTTTGGTTTCTGACGGAGGTATTGAAGTACTCTGGTAATGCAGTAACTCATGTAAGCAACATTAACCGATTAAGCCTTTTTTCCGGTCATGATAAACCCTAATAAGATAGCTGGGTTACGCCAATAATAACAGAAATATTTCGGCATGCATAAACCTTACCCCAGTCACTACTGTCTATACACGCTCTGAAAAGGCAAAGTTTTTAAGGTATCATGGGAAAGGTTACGTCATTCTTTGAAAAATACGGCGCACGTCGTGACAGAGTGCAAATGACAGTTGGTCGTGTAGCATCGTGTAGTATGCCACTTCTCTCGGCCACGTCACGGAAAGAATTTATAACTCTATAATCGCTTAATCTGACATAGCGATCTTTAGAACAGACAAAAATATTGTGTAGTCTGATCCGGCAAAACTCAAACCACTGCATTATTTAGAAAAATGAGAAAGTGGGCAAGGGGCTGAGAGGGGGGCACGCTTGCACGGCCAACATCAAAGGAATTGCACCTCTGATTAGGGGACACTGACATTTCTTTTTTTAAAGAAATCTCATGATGTAGATAAGTCCCAAACGGTCACCTCTATGTCAGCAAAGCCCTCGCTGATTTAAAATAGTGAATGGCATGTTGAGCTATTTCTCAACCCAAAAAGCGCAGACTTATGTTATGTTATGTTATGTTACTTTTATTCATTTGGAAAGAAATGGCAATATTACATTGATGTGTTTATTTGCAGTGCAGTCATGCAATGACGTCAACAGATCAAAAAACGCGTTTGAATATTTAGCACCTCTTTAATGTGCAAATTCATCACATTTTCTCAACTAAAAACTACTCTGGTATACATTTGACCAAGCAGTTCATGAACTGTATCCTAAATGCCCCACATTTGCCACTTTTTCTTGAAAATGAGCCTTTTATTGAGGTCCGAGCGGAGATTTCTGAAAACAAAATGAAGACTAACCCAAGTTTGCTAATTAGCGGATGTGACATAATGGGAGGTCTTCCAAACACGGAAGTCAAGTTGAAAACAATAGGAAAACAAGATGTGGTCAAAGAATATTATTTCCATAAATTGGTGAAAACAAATATTTTTCATATCACAGGGGAAAAGGAACGACGTGACAGTCAGCCAGTAGGCATGGTGCACAGGAAGTTGACACTACTTAGCGAGTTTCATTAGGGCATGATGGGAAAAGGTGTCTTAAAATAGGTGGCCTACGTGCAAACCCCACTTCCAATGAAGTTGGGACGTTGTGTAAAACGTGAATAAAAACAGAATACAATGATTTGCAAATCCTTTTTGACTTATATTCAATTGAGCACACTACAAAGACAAGATATTAAATGTTCAAACTGATAAACTTGATTTTTTTTTTTTGGAAATATTCACTCATTTTGAATTTGATGCCTGCAACAAGTTCCAGAAAAGCTGGGACAGGGGCAACAAAAGAGTGGGAAAGTTGAGGAATGCTCAAAAAACACCTGTTTGGAACATTCCACAGGTAAGCAGGTTAATCGGAAACAGGTGAGGGTCATGATCAGGTATAAAAGGAGCATCCCCGAAAGCCTCAGTCTTTCACAAGCAAGGATGGGGCGAGGTTCACCACTTTGTGAACAACTGCGTGAGCATAGTTCAACAGTTTAAGTACAATGTTTCTCAATGTGCAATTGCTAGGAATTTAGGGATTTCATCAAGTACAGTACATAATATCATCAAAAGATTCAGAGAATCCGGAGAAATCTCTACACATAAGCAGCAAGGCCAAAAACCAACACTGAATGCCCGTGACCATCGGTCCCTCAGACAGCACTGCATTAAAAACCGACATCATTCTGTGAAGGATATTACCATGTGGGCTCAGGAACACTTAGGAAAACCATTGTCAGTGAACACAGTTCGTCGCTACATCTACAAATGCAAGTTTAAACTCTGTCATGCAAAGCAAAAGCCATGTATCAACAACACCCAGAAACACTGCTGGCTTCTCTGGGCCCGAGCTCATCTGAGATGGACTGACGCAAAGTGGAAAAGTGTGCTGTGGTCTGATGAAACCACATTTCAAATTGTTTTTGTAAATCATGGACGTCGTGTCCCCGGGCTGAAGAGGAAAAGGACCATCCAGATTGTTATCAGTGCAAAGTTCAAAAGCCAGCATCTGTGATGGTATGGGGATGTGTTAGTGCCCATGGCAGAGGTAACTTGCACATCTGTGAAGGCACCATTAATGCTGAAAGGTACATACAGATTTTGGAGCAACATATCCTGCCTTCCAAGCGACATCTTTTTCAGGGACGTCCCTGCTTATTTCAGCAAGAAAATGACAAGCCGCATTCTACACGTGTTACAACGGTGTGGTTTCCAGCGCATGAATTATACCATGGCCCCCCCTGTGTGGCTGTAATGCCCTACTTCTCCAATGGCCAGATTGGCTTGCCCTTTTTTCAAGTGGCCGTGGTGCCCAAAATTACCCAAAGTGGCGATTTTCGACATGGCGACACAGCCACTGAGCTGTGCGGCTTCCGTCATCCTGCTGCGCTGGGCTTTTCTGCACTTTGCGCGACCAACGTAACTCCCACTCACTCAAGAACACGACAACATTTTGTGAGGTTGGTATCCTACAACCATACATCCTTCTGACTTGTGAAACATCAACTCACATTATGCTTTAAGCACAAGCAATTAAATACTGTAGGTGTAAGTATAGATGTGTTTTAGGGCCGGGTGAAAACGAAGGTCGGATAACTTTCCTCGATTGAAACCAAACTTTGAGAGCGAGCTGGAGAGAGCGTTCGCTAACAACATTAGCTGGTGCAGTGCGTCCTGTGCGATGCCAGTGAATGCCCTGCAGTAGCTGTCCGTCGGCAGTAACAAAGGCCTTCGGAAACCTCTCCTTTCAGTGCTTAATGACGAAACCTCTCGCAGTTCCCGGTTAGCAACATTTGCTCAGACTAATTGGTAGAACCGACGAGAGTCTAATTTACTTTCAATAGCATTGTTATACATTGCACCACAAAATTGACGCGTTTTCTTCTGCACATAAATGACAACGTAAAATATCAATGAAATATGTCTTGATAATTTCTGCTCTCGCGTAGCCCATGAAACAGCACAGATTTGCGTAAATTAGTTTGTGAGGCTCATGAAGCAATAAGCCACGAGAATCCGTTCTATATTCTGAATGTTGGTCACGGCTAAAAGACATTGTTAAGCACTATACACAACAGAGAGACATTTGTAAGGATGGCAACAAAAAATGTTGTGAAGTCAGCGAAAGTTTTGGATTTTTGCATTTATACTGCCATGCCACCCTGACACTTGCACGATTTTTGTTCCCGCAATGCCACGCAATGCGTTGTGGCAATGATTAAAGTCTTTGGGAACGAGCGTGAGGAGTGTGTGTAGGGTGCGGGGGTGCGCACCCTACAGGGCACAAAGATAGCTCTGCTGCGTACCCCCAAAATGGCACGTCTTGCCACGATGCATTACGCGGCATTGCGGGGACAAAAAATTGTGCAAGTGTCAGGGTGGCTTTACAATGCCATATCAATTATATAAATGTAGGCACAAGGCATTCACTTTTTCATTATCATGTTAGTCCTGGCTAGTTCTCAATCATTTTCCTGTATTGACATGTTTTCCAATTGGGCCTATAGTAATAATCCATTGCCATTTGAAGACACGTCTTCTCTCCCCATGCGATCTAACAGCAGCGAAATAATGGGCTAAATTCAGTACAGAAAAAATATTTACTTATAAATAGGCCTATGCTTTATGAAAGACAAACTGCTCTGAAACTTCCGCGTGACCTTTTCCGCACATCAAGCGATTTAACTTCCGCTTCATGTTTAAATTCATCGTTTAAAAACCGAAAAACTTCCATGCATAAAGACTTCTATTCCGCGTGAGAATCTCTTAAATGGGCAGTGATTGAATAATGACTGATCCGCGTTCCAATGAAATATCGCCTTTCACTCTCGGGACAGAGTGGGTTGGTTAAAAAGTGGGACTGGGCAATTAAATGTAATATTGTTTGCTGAATCATTTTTTTTTCAATCTTCAGTTTGGTTATTATGTGTAAGACTGCAGACTACGGCGTGAGAACGTGATATGCCACTAAAAAGCGTCAGACTCATGCCATATGCGTGAGAGTTGACAGGTATGCAGTTTTGAATAACACTGATTTAAATGTGCCAAATTACATGTCCAAATGAATGATTGGTGTCACACCTAAAGGGGGAGAATTAGCAGGACGAGATGGTGTGGAGTGCTCTCAGAGTGAATCTATTGCTAATTATGAAAATGACTGAGAACAAGTCAGGACAAATAATCGTTCTAGAGGGATTATTATGGGCCATGCATTGGTCTTGATTGTTCAAGATCTAAAAAAATTTCATAATCGAAAAAAAGTAATAAAATATTGGTTTTCAAAACACTGACTGGCTCCTAAGTATTGATTTATACTGTTTTATCCTCATACAATGTAATAATCACTTATTTTTCTTGAAAAATTAATTTGGTTTTGGTGTTTGGTGTCGCAGTTTGGGCTCGGCTAATTAACCAATGGCTTATTAAGTGGCGATTTCAGTCATTACTAATCCACAGTAATATCCAGACTTTTCCTGTGACTCGGGATCTGGCTGATAAAAGCAGCCATCAGTGAAGTGTTTAGAGCAGATCACCGACGCTGATCCGGGCTTCATGAAATCCGCTCAGATGAGAGGGAGATGAGCAGAAGAGACAAATGTGTTTTAGTCAGATGGATGAGAGGGAGATGGGCAGAAGAGACAAATGTGCTTTAGTCAGATGGATGAGATAGAAACGAGCATAAGAGACAAATGTGCTTTAGTCAGATGGATGAGAGGGAGATAATTCAAAAGGAAGGAATGTGTTTTCCCTGGGGTAGATGGATTGCTGGTGGATTTTGATAAATTTTTAGGAACTCGTAGCAGGAGTCCTTTTTGAGGTGCTCCTGTAGTGCATAGAGGTGGGAGGAGGGGGGTCCCAGCCAGCTGTCACCAGGGTGTTCTCCAAAAAAGGGGCTTGTGTTCACTGAAGAAATGGCAGCTTTACTATAGATCAGGGGCGTGTTTAGGGCCTGGCTACTGGGCTAAAGCCGGGGTATTTTTTGTTTCGCCCAGGGTCTTTTCTTACGGTTAAAATATAAGATGATTATGAACTTTGAGCTCTTGCAACCACTGAGTCTTTAGCCTATATTGTAATTTATTTGCGGCTTGCGTTAGAAAGTTACCATAGTTACGGGGATGCTTATGTGTCTGTATCGTTCTCATAAAAGCCTCCCTCTTCCACTCATATATGTGTCTATTGCTGCCTTCAAATGGAACTCCTGAAGTTGTGAAGTCATGTCGTGAAATCGTGAGCATATAAGTCTCGGCGTTCAAGTGATAACCGCGCGAGAACACCATTGCTATGGTAATAAGGACGCCAAAGCATTGTTTCTCCTGGCATTCTATACGCAAATATTACATTATTAATTTGTATCCGAACGCCACTCCAAGGAACAAGACAAGACGATAAAGGTGAGGATTGTCTACACTTTTCCTTCTGTCCTGTAGGTTAGGGTAATGTTATGCAACTTATACTCCATTCTACCAGAGTAAAGAAAACCGGTGGGGGAATAGCATTGTACATTCGAAATGATTATGACTATGTGCAGAGAGTGGACCTGTCTGTAAACTCAGGGGATGCAGCAACAGAGTCTGTTTTTATTGAGTTAACAGTACCCAATAATGGCCGAAAGGTTATTGTTGGCTGTGTGTATCGTCCACCAGACACGGATATTAACCACTTTAATGATGCTTTGGCAAATATTTTAGATCTAATAACTAAAGAAGGTAAATTGTGTTATATTCTCGGTGACTACAATATCGACCTTTTCAAATGTGAAACACATTCACCCACCCAGGATTTTTTAAATACTCTATACTCCAACTACTTTTATCCTGTCATTCACAAACCCACCAGAGTTACTGATAGGTCCGCTACTCTAACAGACAATATATTAACAAACAGTCTGAATGAAGTGCTCCATTCGGGTATCTTATTTTCAGACATCACTGACCACTTCCCAGTCTTTCAATTTACCATGCTTGACAATGTTAAGAATAATCAAACTGAAATCAACATAACTTATCGCAAATTTAATGATAGAAATATGGCTTGTTTTAAACAACTTATCAATGATCATTCCTGGAAAAATGTATACACTCAAACTAATCCTAACAGTGCTTACCAAACTTTTATGGACTCTTTTATTTCTATCTTCAATAAGTGTTTTCCCTCAGTCACTGTAAATAAAAAACTTGAAAACAGGACTTTTCTAAACCATCGTTTACCACTGGATTACAGAAGTCTTCAAAGAAAAAAATAGACTTTATAAAAAATTCTTAACTAACCCTACACCACTAAATCAATTTAATTACAAAACAAATAAAAATAAATTTACTAATCTCCTTAGATCAGCAAAAAAAAGATATTTTACTGACAAATTCAAGGCGTCCTCAAAAAATATCAAAGAAACATGGACTATTATAAATCAACTATTACATAAAAAGAAATCTGTGACAAAAATACCATTTTGTTTCTCTGATGGAGGGAAAACGCTTACAGACTCATATGAGATTGCATGTAGGTTTAATGATTTCTTTGTCAATGTAGGTGCCTCCCTGGCAAAAAAAATAAAAAACCCAGGTGGTAGTCCCCTTGACTATATTGATGGTTGTTTTCCTACATATAAGATCTTTGATCAGCCTGATGTAAATGACGTTATAAGCATTATTGAGAAACTCAAATCAACCAGTTCAGGTCACGATGAAGTCAGAACTTCTCTTGTGAAAGAGGTCAAATATTCAATAGCAGATCCCCTAAAGTTTATTTTTTCCCTGTCATTGGAGACTGGTGAAATTCCAAGTGATCTCAAAATTGCAAAAATCATCCCTATATTCAAATCAGATGATCCAAGTTCCTTTACAGATTATCGCCCAATTTCAATATTACCCTGTTTTTCAAAGATCCTTGAAAAATTAGTTTACAAAAGAATTTTACAACATATTAATTCAAATAATATACTATACAACCATCAATATGGCTTCCGCAAGAATCATTCTGCTTACATGGCTTTGTTAGATCTTTTTGAAAAAATCTCTACTGCTCTTGACAATAATGAATATACTATAGCAATTTTCTTGGACCTATCAAAAGCGTTTGATACAGTGAACCACGAAATATTGCTATAAAACTACATAGATACGGTTTCCAAGGTAATGTTTTTCAATGGTTAAAAAGCTATATTACTGATAGGCATCAATACGTTCATTTTAATAACTGTAAGTCTAACACGGTAACATTGTCATGCGGTGTGGCTCAAGGCTCAATTCTGGGTCCGTTATTATTTTTAATTTATATCAATGATCTTGCCACAGTTCCAAGTACAATTTTACCTCTCTTATTCGCAGATGATACAAATCTTCTTATCTCTAATAAACACTTAAAAACTCTTTTAACCCTTTAAGGCCTAATCCAAAAATCCCAGCAGAGAATCATGCTGCCATATTTACCATAGTAACCTGTATTTGGGCTGAAGCACAGCTTCTCAGCTTTCAGGAACAGTTGGAATTTTTTTCTATTGCGCAAAATTTACAGTAATTACGGTACTTTCAAAATTACGCGCATATCTGTGTCGGCTTCTTAAAATGCGCACATGCTGTCCCGGTTTAAATGGGTTAAAAGAGGCCAACTTGGGCCTACAAGCTTATTCAAAATGGTTCAAATTGAATAAACTGTCTCTTAACATAAATAAAACTAATTTCATACTATTTTCAGGTAGGAAAAAGTATAACCTGGAAGAAGTCAAGCTCTTTATTGAAGGCTCCGAAATTAAAAAGGTATCATCTGCTTGCTTTCTTGGTGTCATGGTTGAAGAAAATTGTACTTGGAAAGAACATATTGGTTTTGTGGCAAAAAGTGTCTAAGTCCTGGGTATCATCAGAAAGATCAGTTCATTTCTTAATAGATCCAGTTTACTTGTTTTTGTATTATAGCTTAATATATCCATACCTAATTTATTGTAACATAGTGGGCCAATACCAGCCCAACCAAACTCAATAAGCTTCACTTACTGCAAAAACGATTTGTTAGAGCTGCCACAAACTCAAACTCTAGAGCTCCATCCTCGCCACTATTTTATAAACTAAGGATCCTAACCGTATTTGATATCAATATAATACAAATATGCACTTTTATGTATAAAGTAATTCATCAAAATCAAGAACTGCCCAATCACTTTCAACAATATTTTTGCAGAAATTTCAGTTTTCCCTCATATAGGACAAGACAAGCAGAACACCTGCATCTTCCCCTCCGCCACACCAGCAGAGGGCAGTACTCTATCAAATACAAAGGGAGTACATTGTGGAATGAACATCACAATCTTGCTGACAATGCCCCCTCCTTGCCAATATTTAAAAAGAGACCGTTCTTGAAATTATTAGAACACTATGTATAGCGGTCTCCTCGGACCAGTTCATTTGTGGCGCAATCTTGCTGTTATTTCTTTTAATTAGTTTGTTCTGGTTTACCTTTATTCTTTATTATTATATTCATATAATTTTTTATTATTTTTTTTTCTTTTCTCGTCTTTTTTATGTTGTTTTTTCTGCCGTCCTGTATTTTATCGTTCTCATCTTATTTTCAATTAATTATCCTTTATTTTTCCCATAGGATGTACATTAATTATTTTCTTGACTAAGCATTTATAAGGTCAGGGTGAGGCCGCTCTATAAGTCCTTTTGGGCTTCAGACCTCACCTGCACATTTTTTTTTCTTTTTTAACTCACTCTTCTAGAGTGATCTGTCTCTTTTAATGTGTCTTTCACATGTGCAAATAAAATTTTTAAAAAAAACTACGTTGTACAGGCTAGCTCTCTCGCTAACGTTTGCTCCTCCAATGCAGGGTTGCTAACGCGACTACAGAACCCGCAAGCATGGGAATTAATGGATTACCTGGAAAGGCATAACGGCATAATTGTAGTCCGGATACAATTTCTGAAAATGTCATCAAACACGTCACAACTCGTGAACTCGAAGCTTTCAGAAAAATTTGACTTACGACGTTGTGAATACCACAAGAGGGCGGTGTTCATATGGACTTTTCTCCTGAACACGGTAAACACAACCCCATTTGAAGGCAATATAAGTTTGTACCCATTAAGTTCATGATGCCTGAAACGTGACATTTGGGAGCTAGCTAGTAGCGCAGCCAAAAAAAAAAAAAGGATCTGAGAAAAACATAAAATGATAAAGGTAACGTTTACTTATTAGACATAAGCCTTCCATTGTCCATTGTTGATTAAAATGAATACGTCATGTCATTTGCATCTGGCAAAGTGAACAGTGAACTTTTTCTTGTCGTGGCTAGCTACCGCTACATGAGCTAGCTTGATCAACCACATTGGTGTACTCTAACATTAGAGAGTTTTCATAACTTAACATTGAGAAACTGATTTTAAAAACTTGGGATATTGCGACAGATTTAACCTATTTCCAATATTTACGTGCACACAGCAGTCGATTCTGCTAATACAAGGCTCTGTCCTTGGCCCCCTTTTGTTTATCATTTACCTTCTCCCTCTCGGCCACATTTTCCGCAGATTTGGTATCCAGTTCCATTGCTCCGCGGATGGCACCCAGCTCTATCTGTCCACCAAACCCACCTCCACCCTCCCACCTTCTTCCCTCACTGAGTGTCTTCAAGAAATTAGATCCTGGTTCTCCAATAACTTCCTAAAACTTAACAGTGATGAAACTGAGATTCTCCTCGTCGGTACCAAAAACAACCTCACAAAAGTTGACAGCTTCACCATTCCTATTAACAACTCGTCAGTTTCCCCCTCCACCCAAGTTAGAAGTGTGGGTGTCATCCTTGACAGTACACTTTCATTCCAGGCTCATATTAATCACATCACTCGCTCAGCATGTTTTCACCTGCGCAATATCTCTCGCCTCTGCTCATCCCTCTCACCCAACAGTTCCGCCATCTTTATTCACTCCCTGGTCACATTCTGCGTTGATTACTGCAATTCCCTTCTTTTTGGCTTACCGGTAAAGTCAATCCATAAACTTCAAATGGTCCAAAACTCTGCCGCCCGCATTCTTACTCGTATCTCATCCATTAGTCACATAACACCTGTCCTACAGCAACTTCACTGGCTCCCTGTCAAATTCTGCATCATTTACAAGATTCTGCTCCTCACTGTCACGGTAATCAACAAATTTGACTCATAAAGACGTCTTTTCACAATATTTTTAGCCTTAATGTCCAATGTAGCCACTTAGCTAGTAGCCTTGTTCATTTTCACTGAAGAAGTTCAAAATTCAAGACCTCTAGTTACGGTGGCCAATGAGGGCAAAATATTCTGCAACGGCCCTAAACATCTCCAATTGGAGAAACGTGCCGCAGTTTTGAATGTTCGTATTCACTGATTGAACAGCGCATTTTATAGTTGGCCAACTTAGCGAGGTCAACTTCTTCCGCGAAAATAAACAGGGCTCTTAGCTAAGTGGCTACATTGGACATTTAGGCTAAAAATATAGTGAAAAGACATCTTTACGAGTCAAATTTGAAAGTTGGGGCTTACGGACACTTGGATTATGCCGCACGAGCAGTATGGAGGCATTTTGTGGTTTTTGAATTATGTTTTTAATGCTTGAAAAAGTAGTCTCCAATGACATCAATTAATTTGGATTTGTCTTCAATGCTGTTTTGCTTTGTAACTCCAAAAGTGTTTTGAAGAGTAAAGAAATTAATGGACCCTTCGATTAGCCTTGGGGTGAGCAGATGGTGAGGGAATTTTCATTTTTCGGGAGAACTTTTACTTTAATACAGACACTATAGCAGGGTCATTAGAGCACACATTAAAAAGACATGGAATCATCATGGCATTTTTCATTTAATGTTTACGTGCAGCACTGTATCCAATATCACATACGGTTTTTCCATTAGTCACTGAAATGTGAAATATTAGGCCAATACACTGGATTTGATTTAATCCAGGTGTGAGACTTCATTATACCATTGACAAATTAATTAATTCCAATCTGCATCGAATCACGTCCTGTCTTTGGGGCTCAGCCCCTGGTGTTTTAAATGCCCGTACACACCCCTGCTATAGATCTTGGCTAGATCTTGATATTTGGTTGAAGTTGCATATTGTTTTTAATAAGGGAAGTGATGCATTTTGACATCGTGTCTGCAGGGAATTATGGGTTGAGCTCCTTAGAATTGGAGACAGCCTTTGATCCAGTATAATCATAACAACTTTTATAAGATGCACAAGCCCACTTGAAAATGTCCCTCCTCCCTCTCTGTATAGGTGAATGGGGGGGCCCGCTTGTACACCTGCTCGCTGCGACCGACCGGTATTTATGGTGAGCACGACCATCTGCTGCAGGACTTCTATGAGATAGGAGTGCGATTACGGGGCTGGTTGATTCAAGGCATCCCCTCGGATATTGAGCATGGCCGCGTGTATGCAGGTGAGTCGACTACAACTTGAAAAATGCCACAACCCCAGCACCTGTGGCTCACTGACACACTTATGAATCTATTTCACTGTGACTCAATACCAGGCCTGTGACTACCCTCCACGCCTGTGGCTCTCCACCACACCAGTAACTGCCTTCCACACCTGTGACCCACTACCGCACCTGTGACTCACTAGAACACCTGCAACTCTCTAGCCCATCCATGATTGTGACTGAATACCACACCTGTGCTTCAGTAGCACACCTGTAACTCACTACCTCACCCGTGACTCTCTACCACACCTGTGCCTCAGTAGCACACCTGTAACTCACTACCTCACCTGTGACTCTCTACCACACCTGTGCCTCAGTAGCACACCTGTAACTCACTACCACACCCGTGACTCTCTACCGCACCTGTGCCTCTGTAGCACACCTGTAACTCACTACCACACCCGTGACTCTCTACCACACCTGTGCCTCTGTAGCACACCTGTAACTCACTACCACACCCGTGACTCTCTACCACACCTGTGCCTCTGTAGCACACCTGTAACTCACTACCACACCCGTGACTGTCTACCGCACCTGTGCCTCTGTAGCACACCTGTAACTCACTACCACACCCGTGACTCTCTACCGCACCTGTGCCTCTGTAGCACACCTGTAACTCACTACCACACCCGTGACTCTCAACCACACCTGTGCCTCAGTAGCACACCTGTAACTCACTACCACACCCGTGACTCTCTACCACACCTGTGCCTCAGTAGCACACCTGTAACTCACTACCACACCTGTGCCTCTGAAGCACACCTGTAACTCACTACCTCATCTGTGACTCTCTGCCACACCTATGCCTCAGTAGCACACCTGTAACTCACTACCACACCTGTGACTCTCTACCGCACCTGTGCCTCTGTAGCACACCTGTAACTCACTAACTGACCTGTGACTCTCTACCACACCTGTGCCTCACTAGCACACCCGTGACTCTCTACCACAGCTGTGCCTCTGTAGCACACCTGTAACTCACTACCACACCCGTGACTCTCTACCACACCTGTGCCTCAGTAGCACACCTGTAACTCTCTACCTCACCTGTGACTCTCTACCACACCTGTGCCTCAGTAGCACACCTGTAACTCACTACCACACCCGTGACTCTCTACCACACCTGTGACTCACTACCACACCTGTGACTCTCTACCGCACCTGTGATTCACTAGAACACCTGCAACTCTCTACCACTCCTATGATTGTGACTGAATACCACACCTGTAACTCACTAGCACACCTGTGCCTCAGTAGCACACCTGTAACTCACTACCACACCTGTGACTCTCTACCGCACCTGTGACTTACGACCATATTTATGACTCATTTCTACACCTGTGGCTCACTGACACACCTGTGACTCACTACTACACCTGTGACTCATGACCACAAATATGACCCTACCACGTCTGTGACTGTGATTCAATACCACATCTGTGACTCTCTAACACACCTGCGACTCTTGAACTTACCCACTAAGAGACCTATGATGCACTGACTCAACTGTGACTCACGACCACACCTGTGACGCATGTTTATCAAGTGCACTCAGTATTCACCAGCACCAGTCAAAGTGGCAAAGTGCTGGTGGCGAAACATATCCATGACATTAAATTTCAGTGAGAGTCACTGCTGTGTTAGTAAGTCACAGGGGCTGAAGTGAGTCAAAGGTGAGGTAGCATTGCAGTCAATGTAACATTGTTTGTACACTGTTGGGATTGATGTGCTTAGTTAAAGGTGCACTATACAAGTTTGTTGACATCACTTCTGTTGACATTCGAACTCAAACAAAACAGAGGTAGCCCGCCTCTCCCTCCCATAGTTCCCTCCTTCCCATGCTTCCATAACTGTCAACTCTTGTCGGTGATTGGCCGGGACGTTTTGTTATGTTATGGGGCACAGCCTGTGCCCCTTTGTGTTTATTTGCAGTTCGTGATGCCTGTGCGGTCTCCAGAGCCGGGGTTTTTTTTTACAGTGAATTTAGGTGCAGGCAGCTAGCGGATCGTGAAGAGATGTCGGCGAATTGAGACAAAAATATAATCGCGCAGAAAGTTAACAAACTTGCATAGTGCACCTTTAAGCATTGAACTAGTTGGCCAGCATCTTAACCCATTTGCGCAGAAGCCAAATCTGGCTATTTATGTGTTACCTTATTTAAGGCTTTATAATTCAAGACTGCAGCTTCACAGAGAGGAAAGGAATGGCTCAACTGAGTCAGGACACTTGAAGCATTTAGACTCCCATCGTATTTCAGTTTATTTTCATGATTTTCATAGAGAAAAAGGGCTGCAAACACAAAAAAAAACTTCATGAAAATTCAGCATTGAAATTGTATAAAAAATAATACTGAGAATTGAAAAATTGCTGGGGCTTAAAACTATACATTTCTGGATCATAAACTCCTTGACCACAAGTGTAATTCATCTGAGCGTTGAATTCTAAATTACCTACTCTCTAGGACCCAAATAAGACAGCTATGCAGGTGGCTCCCCAAAGTCTAAGATCCCTCAAAATGGCGCACTGTCAAATCATGAAATAATCATAGATTTAACACAAATCAATTTTTGCTGCATGAAATTCAATATGACCTAACGATTTTCTGGTTGAATTTATCACGAGTTTATCAATATCAGTACAATTGGACATCACTAGTCACCAGTAACCTCTCCAGAGACAAAACATGCCTTTTCTCCATGATAAAGTTTAGAGTTTTGTCCATTTTTCTTCAGAATCCCAACAGGCCTGCACACATACTCATTAAAGGAACTGCTTATTTAACGATCAGAACATTCACCCCGCAATGAAAACTTGCAGTTCCCACTTCAGAGCTCACAACCTTATTTCACCACTTTCTACACCTTATAAAGGTACAAGTATAACTCACTAACTCAGTAATATCTGAAATATACCTTATTTTAACAGAACAGACATTCCACTTTCAGGGAAAATTGAGAAATATATGCAACCCTAGATTCAACAGAATGGTGCAATGAACGTACCAGGGTGTCCACCGAAGTGCCTGAGCAGTTCACGTTTTGAACATAAAAAAACATTGGCATTCGATTTAGTTGAATACGGTATAAATTCCAAAACAAAAAGCCACATTGAGCAAAATGCTACCACAGTCACAGCATAACCTTTCTTCATTGAATCCCTCCTCCAGAGACAGATGTATCCAGTAGAAGGAACCCTCCGGTCCTGTTTCATTCGTAATAATTCCCATTGACCATGTCCTTATCTCATTTAAATCCTGTAAATGTTACTGAACACTTCAGGTCGGTTTAGAAAGTCTTTTTTTCGATAAATCGCGTCATTTTCAGCTGCGCAATCATGCGCAACGTTAAGAAGATACAACCTACCTTGCTGATACGCATAGGCTTTTATACTCTTATGTTTGTCCAATCAGTGTCTTTCAGTTACTGTGGAAAGTTTAAACACTTGGGAATAGGATAAGAAACGAGCCAATCAATACATCGTTACCGGGGAAGTTTCACGAAAATGAACTATAACTGTGCAGTTACACAGAAGAGCCTGAGTGTATAATTGAGTGATTGGCTATCAACACCAGTACTTAGGTGGATATAAGGGAGCGCTGAATTCGTCAATGGAGGAATCTACTAGTAAATCCACGGTAGGGAAATATGTATTTTTATATGTGATGACTACAATGGACAGTAGAATGAGATAGTATCAATACCCTGTCGAATTTTTGCTTCAGAAAACTGATTTTTCTGAACCACTAATTGGGATACCATTGGCTCATTGTAGCTGAAGTGGTTGCTACAGAGGAAAGGATCTGTCGCAAGAGATCACTTTTTTGAACTGCTGGATAGATACTATGGGCAAGTATATTGAGCAGTTTGTACATCAGGCTTAACTGAGGAGTTTAATTCATGCATCTCCTGAAAAACAGGGATGGGAGTGAACTCCTCCATATTCTAAACTGTGTTCGAGCTCGGCTTGCTTGTGAATATTCAATAACTGATCCGGATGCTAATCAGTTTGGTGTTTGCAAGTCCACAAGACTTCCAGATCAAAGCCCTGCATGATGAATTGCGGAGCATGCGCAGAGTGCATCGTCCAGATTGGTTCGATCAATGACATAAAGTAAAAACTAGACTGCTGCGCGGTCTCTATTCTTGGTGCATTCCGCCATGGTCATATAGGTGCCAGCTTCCGGTCACGGCAAGCACATAGTAAACATACTTCACAACAGTGAAATCAATCATGGTCCTGTTGTCAATGAATATGTGCAGTGGTGAGATGACGCATTTCTGCAACTGAATGTGAACCAAACAAAAGATATGTGCATTGATTTTAGGCGCCAGCTGACATCCTCTCAGACCATCATTAAGGGTCAGGTGGTGGAGTCATGGGGCTCTACTTGACAACAGTTTGAACTTTAATGACAACACAGACATGCTGTGTAAGAAGGGTCAGCAATATTTGTTCTGTCTTCGGAAACTGTGTCACTTTCATGTGGATCGGTCCCTTATGACCCTTTTTTATAAATCTTGCATGGAATCTGTCCTCACCTTTTCACTTTTGTGCTGATATGGGAACCTCAGCGTTAAGGCTAAAAATTCACTCCATAAAATAGTAAAGTTGAGTAGCCAGACATTGGGAGTCGAGCAGAACACGCTGTCGGACCTGTATATCAGACAGGTGGGGCGGAAGGCGAGACGCATCCTGTCAGATGCCACCCATCCCCTGATCTCTGAGTTTCAGACCGTACCTTCTGGCTCCAGGCTCAGGTTTCCCTCTGTGGGAGTAACTGATATAAGCACTCCTTTAGCCCTACAGCTGTTTCTAATTTAAATGCAGGCCTTGGGAGGAGTTAGCGAGCCTCAACTGTTTGAGTTGTACTGTAGCCACAGGTTATAACTCATGCAATGAACATGTGGGTTTTGGCATTTTATATTTTGTGTATATACTTATTTGTTTTTATATTTGTGTGTATTTATTCTCTTGTATATTTCTTCATATTTATTGTCCTTGCTTCTACTGATCATGCAGTCTCCTTGTAAGACTGACCACAGTTGTCGATTCAGACTCACTGTACTTGGGGGTATCTTTATGTGTTCTTTAATGTTGTATTTTGTTCTTTATGTAATGTCTTTGGCTGCAAAACCAGTTGCCCCTTTGGGGACATAAATAAAGAAAGTTAAGTGATAGTTAACACCCTGTTGAGAAATAAATAATCTAAAAAAAGAAGGTTGCTACAGGGCACTTTTTCAAATAAGGACATACTTATAAGTGAAAGCTTTAAGGATATAACCAATATGATCACAATCAGGTCAACTGATAATTAAAAAACTCAAATATCTATCCGTAAATATCAGTAAAACTACGGTTTAAGAGAGAATAAAAAGCATATTTCTGCAGGGTTTTCATAGCCAACGGCGCAAATAACTATTTTGACACATAAATCATATGCATGCAGTGCCCTCACTAAAGACTTGCCTGCTGTGGACACAGTCATTAGCACAGCAGACATGCAGTGCCCTCACTAAAGACCTGCCTGCTGTGGACACAGTCATTAGCACAGCAGACACACAGTGCCACTCACTAAAGACCTGCCTGCTGAGGACACAGTCATTAGCACAGCGGACACACAGTGCCACTCACTAAAGACCTGCCTGCTGTGGACACAGTCATTAGCACAGCGGACACACAGTGCCACTCACTAAAGACCTGCCTGCTGTGGACACAGTCATTAGCACAGCGGACACACAGTGCCACTCACTAAAGACCTGCCTGCTGTGGACACAGTCATTAGCACAGCGGACACACAGTGCCACTCACTAAAGACCTGCCTGCTGTGGACAATGCAGCATATGCATTCACGATATCTATGTTATAATAGCCGAGTGGCCTCTGTGTGTGTGTATGTGTGTGTGTGTGCTGTGTGTCCGCGCCAGTGCCTCAGTGCTAGATTCCTCACTAAAGACCTGCCTGCTGTGGACACAGTCATTAGCACGTATCTGCAGCATAGCGTGCACAGCAGTGGACATGCTATTTTTACGTGGACTTGCAGGCAGTGCCTGACCTGTGTCCAGCCAATCGGTGCTAGACTCCGCCTGTGTGGCAGTCATCTGCAGCATAACGTGCCTGAGGACGCTATTATAATATAGACATACTGCCTGGGGGATTCACGGAGCAAAATAGCTCCGTCTTGCAGTCAGCGGACACACAGTGCCTCCCCACTAAAGCGACCTTGTGTTCCACTGAGCCCGGAATGTCAGCGCAGCGTATTCCCCTTGATGGTTACTTAGTTTTAGTTACTATGAAAACATCGGTCACGTGACAGCCACCTTGGTGTTTATGGAAACACCATAGCCACGTGATGACATCATAGAGGTGCATGTGATGACATCATAATGGTGCATTGTTCACTATAATATAAAAGCGAAGTTACATAAAACAATAAAATTTAAACTTGGGCTGAAAATTGGGCCTCATGTGGGTTGAATCTAGAACCCGTGGATCCCCACGGGCAGAGTGCTAGTTAAATATTAAAATTAAATTTTAAACCTCCTTCTCACTGATAAACCCCCCCCCCCAATATATTGGCGCCCCCTTTCAAAATCCTTCCGGCAAATAAAAAGGCGCAAAATGTGATGGTTGGATACGGAATTCTTTCCAGGGGAAGGGCTTCAGCGTACGTTAACTTAAACAATAGGAGAATAAAATGTGTCCTCAGGCCAGTATTTTATAGACACTAAAAACTGCTGTTTGACAGAAAACACTGAAATTGTATCCATTCTGTGGACATACTTTTGATGAAAAAAGGGCATTTCCACAGTGACTCGAGTTACATTCTTGTGCATTTCCAAATTTGTATATATATAATAATAATGATGAATGTTCGAACCCCATCATGTGTGTGCTGGAAGGTGTTGGAAAGAGCTATGAAAAGTTATGAACAGATTTTCATTTGATTTAATAACATGGCTTTAATTAACACTAGTTATAGCGTGACTCACATTACATGAAAAGGACAACACAAAAAACACGTTGATTTTAGCTGCAGTTTCTCCTAAAAGTATACAAGATAGAAATTAATCGACACTCTCAGCGTTCATACGGCTGAATGTGGCATTAAAGTGTACTGAAGGGAATCTGAATTTTACAACCAATAAGTAGAGATGTTATGTAATGAGCGTGACTCGCGTCACACATTGTCCAGTATCATTTCAATGCGTACAGTGAAATACAGGGCAATATTAACCACCAGGAAAAAGATATTTCTGTCTAAACACTAATGAAGAAAAAATATGAACATTGTTGAGTATTTTAACAGTTTGTATACCCACACCTGGCATTACTTCAGGTTATTATGGTGGTCAGTCGATGAATGAACTCCTGATGGGTAGGTGCAGTAGTTACAGACACATTGTCAGTAGAACAATGTAGGACTGTAATGATTATGCTCTGAGGCACTAAGCAATACAAGTTGTTTTAACCCCTTTTGCGCAGAATCCAAATATGGCTATTTATGGGTTACCCTATTTGAGGCTTTATAATTCAAGATTTGAGCTTCACAGAGAGGGGGTAAATGGCTTAAATGGACTCAGACACTTGTAGCATTAGAATTTTATCATATTTCAGTTTCTCTTCATAATTTTAGTTCAGTGTGAGGGCCACAAACACAGAAAATCTACATGAAAATTCAGCTGTGAAATTATTTAAAAATAAAAATACTGAGAATTGAAAAATGGCTGGGAGTTAATACAATACATTTCTGGAATCATAAGCTCTTTGACCACAAGTGTACTTCATTTGACTGTGATTTTTTAAAATTATCTGCTGTTTATGAGCCAAATAAACTCTTCAAGTGGCTCCCCAAGCTGTCAGAGCCCTTAAGATTATGCACTGTCAAATCATAGCATAAACATGTATTAAACACAAATCAACTTTTGACTCATGAAGTTCAATATGAATTTATGATTTCCTAGCAGAATTTAATGATGATGATGAAATACTTTATTTATCCCCAATGGGGGAAACTGAATGTCAGCGTTTGACATTGGACAGAGAACAGGAGAGGAAAACGCATGTACAGTGCCTGACAAAAGTTTTGTCGCATAAGGACATAGTAACTAAAAATAGCATATAACTTTATTTCTAACCAATCAATTGTTACAATAAATGGTCCATTTTAATGTCAAGGGCTTTCACATTAATAATTTGGTGCAAAATGAAACTGTCAAAAAGTGTTCTGATGTTCACAGCATGGCTAAGCCCATAAAATCTGTTTTTGCTGGGACAAAAGTCTTGTCGTCTCTTGAGATGATGCAACAAATCGCAGATTAGAGTTTAACCTATGACAAATACTGTAATTAACACATTCCCAGATGTGTATAGAAATAACCCCAGCACACCAGACTTTCATATGAGGTGCGACTAGACCTCTGACAACATGCCAAAGATTCAACCACAGACCAAAGTGCTGATCATCAAGAGCCTGAAGACTGAGTCTGCTGCTGAGGTGGCAGACATCTTTAATGTATCCAAATGTCAAGTGGAGGGGATGAGAAAAAGATTTGAAGAAACTGGTGATGTTCGTGGCAAGTGCAGGTCAGACAGACCCCGGTATGACAACTGTTTGAAAGGACCGTTTGTTGCTTCAACTGTACAAGGCTAGCCCTTCTTCAACTACAGCGAAGCTACATGAGGAAATGTCACCAAAAATCCCGGTATCTACAAGAAGAGTTTGTCAAATTCTCTCTCAAAGTGGTTTTCATAGCCAAATTAGTACACAGAAGTCTACATTAAACAGAAAACAAAAAACCTGCATTGCATTTGCCAAGGCCCACAGCTCGCAGAAAGGATTGATACTGGAAAAGTGGCTGAAAGTTTATTTTTCTGGTGAATCGTCCATTGAACTGCATGCCAGTCGCCGTACAAGACCTGTTGGAACCCTCATGGACCCAAGATTCTCCCAGAAATCAATCATGTTTGGTGGAGGAAAAATCATGGTTTGTTGTTACATCCAGCATGGGGGTGTGAGAAAGATCTGCAGAGTGGATGGCAACATCAACAGCCTGAAATATCAAGAAGTTCTTGCTGCCCTACTTATTCTGCTGCTCCTTCTCATTCTTCGGCCTCCATGTCACAGTTCCTGAAAGCGAAGAAGGTGAAGGTACTCCAGGATTGGCCACCCCAGTCACCTGACATGAACATTATTGAGCATTTCAGGGGTAAGATGAAGGAGGAGGTTTGGAAGATGAAACCATAGAATCTTGATGAACTCTGGGAGTCCTGCAAGACTGCTTTCTTTGCCATTCCAGATGATTTCATCATCAAGTTATCTCAGTCATTGCCAAGACGTATGGATGCAGTCCTCCAAGCTCATGGGAGTCATACGCAATATTAATTCTTTTTTCCAAGGCACCATGGCTTTATGTTCTGATATTATAGTGGCATATTTGTGTCTTCAAAATAAAGTGTATGTATAATTTCCACATTTTTTTTCAATGCGACAAGACTTTTGTCCAAGCAAAATCTGACTTTTCTGTACAAATTAAATTATAAAACTCAATCAATGACACAAAACTCAATGGCTCATATAAGCCATTTTTGATTCCAATTGATCAACTACAAGTCAGGTTATTATTTGTTGTTCCTACAACTTGGATAAGTGACAAGACTTTTGTCTGGCACTGTATGTCTCAGACAGTACATGGTAAGAGCAAAGCACAGCAGCACAATGCAAGAAACGACAACATAATGTAGATAAATAAATAAATAAATACATACATACATACTGCCGTTACCATAACCTCGGCAGCCACCTTCATCAACAACAGAAAGATCATCCATTTCAGATTATTAGCAGTGACAGACATCAACATGTTCGTTAATAAACCTAACTGCAGCAGCACGAAGGACTTCCTGAATCTTTCCGTACAGCACCTCGGCAGAGATAGTCTGTCACTAAATGAACTCCTCAGCTCATTAAAAATTCTGTACATACTTGGTCTTTGTGCTGCATCTCACTCTGAGCTTCCTACATGTTCTTTTTTCCAGGACTGCCTCCAGTGAGTCAGGGATCAAACCAATAACTGCTCCCGCCTTCTTTATCAATTTATTAATTTTCTTTCTGTCCTCCAATTTCAGACCCCACCCCCAACAAACAATGGCATAAAAGAGAACGCTAGCTAAAATACTTTGATAAAACACATGCAGGAGTGACCTCCTGACATCGAAAGACCTCAGCATCCTGAGGAAAAACAGCCTGGACTGAGCTTTTTAAAGACAGCACTGCTGTACTCTCTCCAGTCCAGCCTGTTATTCTCTAAGACACCAAGGTACTTATAAGAAGGAACCACCTCGATAGCCACACCCTTAATAAGAACAGGAGTCACCAGAGCCTTTTTCTTCCTAAAATCAATTATCAGCTCCTTCGTCTTGCTTAAGTTTAGAATTAAGTGGTTTCCATCACACCCATTCACAAATCTATCTATCTCCCTCTCGTAAGATAGGTGGTTGTCCTTGAGGATGCAAATAAACACAGAATCGTCTGAAAATTTCTGCAAGTGGCAGCCGGCAGACAGACTTGTCCTGCAGAGGGTGAATAAAAATGGGGACAGTACGGTACCCTGTGGCGCTCCTGTATTGGTCAGAATGGTGTTGGATACCTCACCGCCTCACAAACTCACAAACTGGGGGTCGAGATGCGAGGTAATCCACGACCCACGCAACAGTGCTACTGTTTATTTTAAAATCAGTAAGTTTCTTAACTAAAATGTGTGGCTGTAGTGTATTAAACGCATTAGAGAAGTAAAAAAACATAATTCTCACTGATGCGCCAGCTGTCTCTAAGTGGCTGTACGGTCTGTGTAACATATATAGTAGTGCATCATCCATGCCTAAACCCCTCCTATACGCCAACTGGAGTGGGTCTTGGCATGTGCAGACCTGCCTATTAAAATGCTAAAGGACAACAACAACAACAAAAAAATAAATATATGTTCAATTTATGTTTAGGGACAGAGGACAGCAGGGCCTAATGTCATGCTCACTTTTCACAATATGTTTGCATGACATACATCTCAATATAACATTATTTTGGAATCAGGCTCAACATTTAACAATACCTGTACACCTCCTCATATATTTTGAGGTTGTTTTTAATTGGAATAGTGGAACGGGCAAACAATGTCCTACTGAAACCATCTATGGCTACAGCATGGGTAACTCCAAGCATCACCATCTTCTCATTTTGATCAATGTGGAGTTTCTGTCTGAAGTAGTCAGCCTTATACCGAACTGGATTCAGGTTCCGGGCTCCCATGAAGAAGAAAAAAAAAGCTTAATAAATCTGACAGAGTTAACTACTGTCCACCACTTTCCATAGCTATTCATTGGCGTATAGGCTTACTTGTTGGCGAGCTTCATGGTGTTGAGGGCGAACTGCCTGTAAAGCTTCTCCCACACGCTTTTCGCTGGCAAGTATGCCTTTGGATGGCAGGAATCCTGTCATCATTTTCCTCCTGTACGTTGGCCTGACCTAATTGAGAAAAATCATCAGAGTACCATCAATTCAATCATCGGATGCCAATGTTAAGAATATTTTTAATTTGTGTTAAGAATAGAGGATTGAAAAACAGTTTTAAATCAGTTAACAGTTGGAAAACAGTTATATGCTCATTGTTTTTTATTTATTTATTCTCCATGATTTAATCAGCCCATCAGTTAAGATATGTAATACCAAAAACGGCCAGTAAGTATTGCCATCTCACCGCAGGAGGGTTGCCTAAACAGCGAATTAACGTCTTCTGATGGAATGTCACGGAGGAAGAATAGAACAGAGAATGTTTCAAATATATCGCAGGCTCTCTGGTTAAAATATTGTTTTTCATATCCAAGGTGAGTTTGGCATAAAAATAGTATCTACCGGCTGGAAATAGTGTTATTAGGGGTCAACCAATTATCGGCCTGGTCGATTATCGGCTTCGATATTCAGCATTTTGACGATTATTGGCATTAGCTTTTTTAATTTATCTGACGGCTGATATGATAGATCAACTTAAAATGAGGTTAGCATAAAAAAGCAAAATGTCCAAGGCAACTCTTCTTAAGTTAAAAAGCTTTTATTAAACAGCTAGTTCATATTCGAACTCACAGAACCAACACGTTTTGGCCACAATAGGCCTTCATCAGGGTACAGAGGTCACATGCGCATTGTCTAGATAAAAGAGACTATTCCCATTTATGTCAGCTGTGTAATTAGATCGAAAATCACAGCCCAACAGCTTCTGATAAAGAAAGCTCCTAAAAAGAGATCAGACAGGGTGGTGTTTTCTACGTGCTATAGCACGTTGCCTTGGACATTTTGCTTTTTTATGCTTTGAAGTATTTTTCCCCGACTCTGTCCAAAGAGCACCTTCTATTAATTATTGATATTTAACATATATTGAACGCTGTAGCCCTTTTCTTTCACGTTTATATTAAAACGAGGTTATTTTGGCTGTGATACAGCCGGCTGTCTCTGCTCTCACTTCTCTGTGCCTTGAGCATTGTCCCTCCCACAGCACCATCTGATTGGTTGCACGGCGCATGTAACAGCCAATCGGTAGTGGAAGCTGGGCATGCAGCATGTGTGTGAGACTGGGCAGAGACGCAGAGAAGCCGCTCTGGAGTATAACGTGAAGGAAAGTTCAGGCAGCAGATTTTGCCAAAGTTATATTAAACATCACAATCTTCAACAACCCATGACTACTAATAATGTTACTGAAAGGCCCAATATATGAACGTAATAAGTGAAAGCACCGTGAAGGGAGCGCTTGGCGATTAGCTTTTGGCATGTAACCTAGCCTCGAGTTCCCCCCTCCTGTCTGTATCACTACGAGACTGCTCGTTAATCATAACGATAGGGAAATAGTCTGTGATAGTTGTAAGAAGTGTGTGTGTGTGTGTGTGTGTGTGTGTGTGTGTGTGTGGGAGTGTGAGTAAAAACCTCCTGCAATCATTTCAGGTTGGTTTTTAATGCAAGGGAGAGCTGATAAGCTTTTAGTATTTAAAGTTATCCCAGTTAGCCTTTCTCCTCTCTGTCTCACTACTACGAGACGGTCAGCAGACTATAGCAATGATGAGCATATTTTTTTTTAATTTATTTAGAAGGACAGTGCTCATTAATGAACATTTATAATCGTGCCAGTGTTAGCCAAGCCTGCAGTCCTCTGGTGTAGTGTTATTAAAACCCTGTGATAGTGGAGGTGCGTGTGTGTGTGTGCGCGCGCGCGTGTGTGTGTGTGTGTGTAAACCAAATGAGAGGCTGTAGAGGAGCAGAGTGAGAGAAAACTGTTAGGCAATGTTTAACTACATGTGATAGCAGGGAACCTGTCATTCAATAGGCTACTCCATCACTAATTATTAATGTTACTAACTTACTAAAGCTGAAAAAATAGTACAGTTGCAATAGGAGGGCTTATTGATCTCTGAACACTGTACACCATGCAGTCCATGTGGGCCTTACATAGAGTTACATTAGGTCCGAAGTCTTAAAATATGATATTTAACAGAAACCAACTAGTTTGTGTAATTTAAAATTTTGACGCCAAGATTTTCATTTTTACTGCAAATGAATATTGGTTCAAAATATCGGTTATTGGCCTACATGATTACTAATAATTAGTATCGGCATCGACCCTGATAAAACCATATCGGTCGACCTCTAATTGTTATGTTCTGTGATCAACTGCTATGTATATGCCGCGATTACGATCACATTGTTAGTTCTTGTTGTATGTGCCATTGTTAGTCGTAGTTGTATATCGCAGGCTCTGTGATTAAAATATTGTTCATTATTTCCAAGGTGTCTGTGATCTTGATTTGCAG
Source organism: Gymnothorax javanicus (assembly GCA_029692085.1). Lineage (NCBI taxonomy): Eukaryota > Metazoa > Chordata > Actinopteri > Anguilliformes > Muraenidae > Gymnothorax > Gymnothorax javanicus. The sequence continues at coordinate 2,102,946 of CM056206.1, read as the reverse complement.
CACCCGACACACACGGACGAGGGGGCAATATTTATTAGAGTATGAAAATATTACAATAGAATTCTGCACATTAATCCTGCTGATACTGAATAATAATAATAATAATAATAATAATGTGACTAATTCAAATTTATTTCCAAAATAGAATATCTGACAGTATTCCGAATTTGATACGTCATGTAAACATATTCTTTTCAGACATTCTGAAGGCGTTTCCCAAATTAAGAAGATTCATTTTGATTGGAGTATGCATCACTGCATGTAAATTGGAACATCAGTGGAATATTAATTTTCATTAGCCATGTAGCCTAAACAACAGCTTAGTAGGAATACTTTCTTTTTCTGAATAAGGGCAAAAACCACAATATTTTGTTTATGAAAATGTAGTTACTGTATTGTATGCGCATATTGACTTTCGATGTTGTCATGGCAACATGTATACGCTAGGATTATCAGTGTCAGCTACACCATTTTCTGTGGTGAGAAAAATATATAATGATGTAGGGATATACTGATATTCAAATACGAAATTTAAATTTAATCAAATATCACATATCATGAATTAAGCTTGCGCTATTAAATATAAAACTTACCTCAGCAGTAGCTGCAGCAACCTCATTTTGGAGTTGATCGTCGGTGATACAGTTTGACAGACCATTCTCTGAATACCACCTACGGATGTTTCTCTCGGAGAAGCCCCTTATAGGGCCAGATTGTTCAGACAGGTTGGCTGCGATTTCACTGCAGCTCATACCACTTGTTTTCATTTGCACTATCAAATTAGCATAGCTATCCAAAGACATTTTTAAAATCTGAGAGGCAACTGAAGTATTCTGACAGAAGGGGGCAGCACTGTGCCGTGTACCTGGTGAAGAGGAAGGTCTTCCGGGTCAGGTCAGAGCAAGCTCTATTAAAAGAATATTGGCTGTATTTCGTTTCCCGACTTTTGTTTTGTAATCATTTAATAGAAAATCAGATAACGACTCGTTTTCCGTTTTTAGCTTTACAATTTCCAAACAAAAATCAGCATCAAAACAAAAAATGGAAATCAGTTCGTTCTCTGTTTTTTCATTACCTTAATAGAGTCACTCTGCTTAAGTTTGCCCTCAACTTTATCCTTATAGTGCCTCTTCCCCTGTCTGATGACACATTTTAACTCCTTATTTGCTGATTTGATCTTGTCCCCATCACCACCTTTAAAAGCCATTTTCTTTTTATTAATGGCAGCCTTGATTTCTCGAGTCACCCAAGGTTTGTTATTTGGGAAACTTTTAATGGTTTTAGATGGAATAATCATGTCAACACAGAAGTTAATATACTCAGTAACACAATCAGCAATAATGTCCACATTATTGTCCTCATAAGATATAGACCAAGCGGTGCATTCAAAGCAACCTCTCAGTTGCTCGCATGCCTCATCTGACCACACACGCACTGATTTGGTGGAGATAGGCTGACTGTGGGCTAATGGTGTATATTTAGATGCCAGCAACACCAGATTGTGGTCTGAGCAGCCCAAAGGGGCTAGGGCAGTAGATGCATAGCTGTCCCTCAGATTGGCATGGAAAAGATCGATAGTTTTTTCTTTTCTCGTTTAGCATTTTGAGTTAATCAGTATTGGCACGGATGGACATCAGTAGTGAGCAATGACCTCTTCAAACCAAAAACATGCCCTTTCTCCATGATAAAGTTTAGAGTTTTGTCCATTTTTCTACAAAGCCGCATCAGCAAGCACACATACTCATTAAAGGAACTGCTTATTTTACGGTACCCTGCGACGGAAAGCTTGCCATTAACAATTGCGATCATCTAAGTGAAACACAAGCTTGTAAAAATGCTTTTCACACCCTACAAGGAGCAAGTATAACTCACTAACATGGTAATATACCTCATTTTAACAAAACAGACATTCCACTATCAGGAAAAAGCAGGCAACATGCTACACTACATTGATCAGAATCAGTGCAACGAATGTAGCAGGGGGTTGACAATGCTGCCCTCTGTACACAGTTCTATCAACTAACTCAGGGTTTGTCAACCGGTGGTCCGCGGCCCTCTGGTGGTCCGTGGCGGTATTGCAGGTGGTCCGTGAAATTGTAAATGGAAAATAATAATAATAATAATTAAAAAAAAAGATTTATTATTCAGACTTAATTTATTTTCCATTTACAATTCATTTTTGTGAATAATTTACCCATCCAAATTATGTCAAATGGAGTTGATGGAGATTCTCCCAAGCCTCATGTCACCACTGATGTCCCATCTTGGCTGCACAGGACCACGGACCAGAAGCAAAAAAAAAAAAACTCCGGAAAAATTGGTATGTTTCTTTGCATGACTTCGAGCCGAGCCCTGCCTAACGTAACATAGGCTAACTGTTCAGCACAATCTAGCAAAATAAAGTGACTTTGCATAAACATTAGATTTTCCTTTTTGCAACTTGGCCAGTTTAATTTATTGCCACAAATAGACAGATTGTGTGCAAGTCACCATGCCCAGAAATCCCACTGACTGGTAAGAAAACTACAATCTCAGCCCTTGTTCCGCAGAGTGAGAGTGAACTATGTAATATTATAAGTCCTCTTGGCTTCCCACATACTATTGTTGTTCATTATTTTTTTATTTTATTTTATTTTATTTTTTTCAAGATTTTTTTTTGGGAATTTTTCCTTTATTTGACAGTTATACAGTGTAGAGAGGCAGGAAGGTTGGGGAGAAGAATGGGGGAAGACCTGCAGCAAATGACCTGAGCTGGAATCGAACCCAGGTCAGGATACAGGGAAGGACACAGCCTTTAAATATCAAGAATAATTAGGCCGATGAGCCACCGATGCGCCAATAGACATTTATTAATAAAAATATTCTGGAAATATTTCCTTTCTCAGGATACAGAGAATATTCAATCAATATTTATAAATATCAAGAATAATAAATACCAATAAATAAATAAATAAATAAATGAATGCATAAATAAAATAATAATAAAATACCCCAAAGTATCAAATAAAAAGCAAAGTTTCAAATAAAATGTTTCACAGAAAAGAAATAATCCGTTACCGGGTATGTAAGGTGTAATATCATGAAGGCTTATCTGTGTCCAGGAACAGAACAAGGGTTGGTCCAGGGGGGGTTGAGTTCAAGGGGTTGGGAATCTAGTTCAATATGGGCAGAATAGTTTCGGGATCCAAGGGGACTGACTCGCCCATCAATGGAATCCATAATCCAGAGTACATAAAAACCAATCTGCATACAGCAGTTTGAGAATAATAATCAATATCTAATATCAAATATCAAAGTTATCAAGGTTATGAGATCTCATCATGTTCCAATTCTGAAATATAAGGGGTTCAGTATAATTACTGTAACCAAATAAATATATACAAGTAAGGAGGTTACTTGTAACCGCAGTTAAACAATACTGTGTCAATTAGATCTGGCACAAACTACTACAGCGTCATTGGTAGTGAGAGAGAAAGGTGCCGTTCTCACTCACACACACAGGCCACCAAAACCTCAAAACATTCTATTTTTAACGTCTCCTAACTAGGAGTTCGTTACCATCAACGGATTTATTCATTTAACAAATTCAATAACAATATTTGGAAAACAGTACACTAAAAGTATCCGATTGGTTTTAAATAGTTCGCTCAGTTATCTTCTCAAACTAATGAACTAGAAACATACATAAATGAAATAGTTTCACCGGATACACAAACAATGAAAAAAGGATGTAGAATCAATTCGATAAAAGGGCTTTTGGAAAAAATTTAAGTTTTCGAATTTGTACAGGACAGAGAAACAAGTGATTTTCGATTGGAAGTCTAAAAACAATTAAAGGAGATGACTGTACATCTAGAAGTCTTTGAGAGTACACCACTTTCAGATCAAGAAGATGATGAAAAAGAAAATAAAATAATCAGTAAAATCCTATTTAAGACATATTTATTCTATTTAAATATTTATCTAATGAACTGGTTCTAGTAACCAAACAGCAGTTAAAAATAGTAAATGAGTCAACTGTTCAGTCTTTTGCAAACGAAATGACATTCAAATATCCACCAAAAAGCCCTTCAAATTTTTGGACAATCTTTGCATGATTAACAGTCTGGAATCAGAAAAGGTAAAAAAGAGAATGTAGAATGGAAAAAGAACATGATTCTGCAGTTTTATGAAAGAACTGCAGGATTCAGGACACGAGATGAGGGTAGCGTTCATTAGGTGATTTTAAGTCGTTCAAGGTTATGTCTAAAAAACAGCACTTCACCTAGAGATGACTGTACATCAAAATAAAAGTCTTTGAGAGTACACTCACTTTGGCGTAATGAAAGAAGATGATGAAAAGAAAATAAATATAATATGTAAACTCCTTGTTATTTCTATTTAAGAATATTTATTCTATTTATTCATATTTATATATTTATCTATTTACCGATGGTTGACCATTACTAAATTTATGGTTCTAGTAACAAACTGGTCCTGATTTAAAATGAAAATGAGTCAACTGTTCAGTCAATACTAGAATGCCATGAATCCTTCTGACATTCAAATATCCACCAAAAAGCCCTCTGGGTTTTGATTTTGTTTCCTCGGCCTATCTTTGCATGATTAACAGTCTGGAATAAAGTAAGAAGCCCAGCAGATTTATCAGTGAAGGATTCCGGCATCAGTGCTCACTGTAGGTTGGAGAAAGCCCGGTTTACACTGAGCCCAGTTCATCTGATGTTATTCAACTGATCGCCCAGGTTGAAGATAGCCGGGTTTGTGGGGCTCCAGACAGGTATAGATACTCCATAGTCACTCACGATATTGAAGATGTTACCCAGATTTAAAGAGGAGCTGTGGTTATTTGTTCTGATGTTTGTAACGTTAATGGTCCTGGATTTGATGGCTGCAGCAGCAGCATCAATTTTAGAATGCCATGGCCTTCTTGACAAAAAGGGGTGAGTCTCTGCCGTTTGATGGTTTCTTTTTACCTGCCTGTGGACTTCTATCACCAAAAAGAGTAAACAGATAGAGCCCAGGATTGTAGTGAAGGCATAAAGGCATCATGCTCACTTTTACTTGGTGACCCGGTTGAACTTGACCCAGTTCATCTGATGTTTCAACAGCCAAAGGTTTACAGATGAAATTTCATTGACATATATCTCAAAACAGGTAGATTAGAGCATGGGTTTGTATTAGAAACATATAGGAAGTCATATGGTGAATTTTCAAAATTTGGTTTGTAACGTTTATTGACCTCTGAGGTCAAAGTTGACCTAGTGAATATTCAATGTATTTTATCACGATAATGTGGTCTTCTTGATGTAAAGGAAGTCACATATGAACTTTTCATTTGGTGACATTCATCTTTTTGACTGTGACTGACTATCACCAAAAACTTGACAGATAGAAATTACAATGATTGTATCACCAAAATGTATGAAACAGATTGACCTTGAACTTGACCTTTTGTATCTTTGGAGAAATTTACAGTGAAATTTCATTGACATATATCAGCAAATTGTCCATTTAGGAAGTCATATATGAACTTTCTGATTCGAAAGTCAAATGCGACCTAGTGAATATTCAATGACTTGTATCAAGTCATATGAACTTTCATTTGGTGACATTCAACTTGACTGTGACCATTAAACTTGACCAAAATGGTTCACAATTGACATACTGAATTTTCAATGACTTGTATCACCAAAATGGTTGACATTTAGGAGGTCTGAATAAATATGTGAACTTTTATTCAGTGACCCTGACATTGACCTTCAATGATTCAAAGGTCAAACTTCACATGAAATTTTAATAACTTGTAACATCACTATAAGATTGCTTGCCAGTAAGCTACAGGACAATTGGTCCTATTTTATTTCTTAAGAAACTAATTGACTGATATTTGAATTGAGTAGCTGGTTATATATATTCAGATTTTATGCATTTATTTAGTCTGAGGCCTGTGACTTTTTTATTTGGACCTTCAATGATTTTATTTTCAATAACTCATCACATGTATACAGGAAAAGTCCTATTTTTTTTTTTTGACTGATATTTTTTTCTGGTTATATATATTCAGATTTTTCAACCTGTGACTTGGATGTTTTATTTTTTTTATTTGCTCTTCAACTTTTTTTTTATTTGAAGAAGTCCAGATGAGGTTATGTCATGGCCTGCTTGTCCGTCGTCGTCGACATCGTGCATCGGTGTCTGTAAACATCTTCTTCTCCGAAACTACTGGGCCAATGAAGCTGAAACTTGGCATGCATGTTCCAACCCACAAGGACACCAAAGGTTGTTCGAGGCGTTCTGATCCAACTTCAAATATGGCAGCTTTGGCAGCCATATTGAAAATGCTAATGCTATTGGCTCATTAGTCACTCATTTCTGGAGCGATTCAGCTGAAATTTGCTGTGTATGTGCCAAATAGCAAGACTGAACGTATATATTACGGGTTTAGCTGTGCATTGCATTTTATGGCGGCTTTGGTAGCCATATTGAAAATGCTATTTTGGCTCATTAGTCGCTCATTTCTGGAGCGATTCAGCTGAAATTTGCTGTATATGTGCCAAATAGCAAGACTAAACATATATACTACGGGTTTTCGCTGTGCATCGCATTTTATGGCGGCTTAATGCCAAGCTTGAAGCTACCCTTAACGCGGCAGAATTTACGGTCTTTTATACCACTCAGCAATCCCCAGTCATTCCATTCCCGATCATACATAAATAACTACGGACCAATCACAGACATCGATGCGTGTTACGTTGTTTCTCTATGCCATGAATACTTCCTATTTGCCCTGAATGTTTGTATGCATGAGCCTACTCTGAATAGTCTGCACAAAGTTTCGTCTAGCCTTTGCTTCTTCTCGCAATAAATATCGCTGTGTAAAGTAAAACCAAACGCCAAATCACCGATTTTTTTTAAAAAAAGTAGTGGGGGGAAAAGACAGAAGCAAAAGGATGATGTTACTGCTTGTACTTCCCAATCGCAAAAGATATCAAGCCCCAAATCAGCTACTACCAGCGGGGCCTGTAAGCATGGATGCTGGCGGGAAGAGTGGCGATTCAAATATCCATGGCTAAAAAAAAAAGATCGTGGGATGGAAATTTTGGCCTTCCATAAAATGATGCACGCACTACATGCTTCTAATCCAAAAAATTCTGACACAGACCCTCCCAGCTCTGATGAAGCAAATGTGCATGAGCTTGTGGCTGGGGGGAGAATTGCATCAATGCGAAGAACTTCAGCAAGGAAATAGTGTTCCGCCTAACCAAATTTCAAACGGATTTATTCAAATCAATATGATAATTTGCTGGCTAGTATGCTAATGCATTTCACCCAAGCGGCAACCTACGGGCTTAAAAGTGAAGCAAATACGGAAGTGCCGAAAGCTGCAGTTCCTCGAATGGCCACTTGAGGCTGACTGCAGAAACGAGTCAATCCCCATTGACCCCCATGTTAAAAAGCCCAATTTTACAGCAAAAATAAACATGTTTACAGCCTGGTTCAAAATACGGTTTTGGTCTCTATGGCTAATTTTCCCCTCCGTGAAAACTGTGGGGGGAGTGAATTTTTTGTAACTTTACTATTTACATTATATAAAGGCTTGAAATTTCTGCATATTTAAGGGCGTGGCCACTTTGAGTGACAGAACCTTGAATTCCACAGTCTCTGGGCAGGAGTCGTCTCATCCGGATATGCCCTGGCTTGGCTAGAGCACAGGCCTACACAGCCCCGCGCTGTAGAGTAGGAACGCCAAGCCCTGCCGCTAACCAAGGGCCTAGCCTGGCTGTATGAGGGAGGGGGGTTACTACAGCTCAGCTAGCCTAGCCGCCAATCCTTGGTCTTTTCTAGTCGCCTCTGGGCCGTTATCCTACCTAGGCTCACTCGAGTCACGGAACTTGATCCATTGGCCGCGTTTCTGACTGGTGACTTTTATCGAAATATCAGGATGAGAATGTCTGGCTGTGTGGTTAGGAGTCTGTGGTCTACTTTCTAAGATAGACATGGGCAACGCTCTGCATAAACTTTAATGGAATGCGTAACAGCTGAACTGGGGCGGTAAACAAGCCTCAGAAAACTTATAAAAAAATTATGTAAATACCATTTTCATACAAAAAAGAACACCATGGTTTGATTAAAAGCAACCTTTTCAATAGGATACCCGCATTTCATACATGAACTCTGCGATTACGGCCAATAACGCGATTTGAACAGAGCTATTATTCGCCCGTTGGATGAATCGTGACCTCAATTTGCACCGTGTTTACAAACTTTTCAAGTGCACGGCGTGGCAAAAATATCCATTTTGGAGGAAGATTTCAAACAGCCAGCTAACGTGATATCCCAGCTACGGCCCTTATTGACTTACAGCCATCTAATTTGAGAAATTACGAGTCTATTCGTCCAAACTAGACCTCCAGGGGATGTGAAATAAGTTCGACAGAAGTTGTTGAAGTTCGTCATGAGTTCGCCGTGACTTCTTCTCAACAATAGCAAGAAAGGTGAGAGTATTTTTTACTATTACCTACATAGTTAGTTGACAGAATATCCTGTGACCCTATTTGTGAAGTTTCAGTAAAATATACCAAGGAATAAACCAGCGCCAGGCGTTCAAAACCTACCATTGTTCTGACAAATTTTGCTACCTATCAAAATATGCCACCTCGCGAGCACCGGTCACAAGATTCATTCACTTATACGCTTCAATTCGAGACTGCGAGGATGGAAATCTGAATAATCAATTAGGAAAAATTCTCGGCTCTCGGTAGTTCTGTATATCGTTTAAACATTTTGTTAATCGGATTATGAAAGAAGACTGAAAATAAGCGCCCGCTTTTTGTTTGGGTGTAAAAGCGCGTATTTAAAGGAGAATACATTGTATATTGATTAAGCATTGAACTCTGCATTAGTCGAACTGTTTTAATATTTGTTGATGACATTGCTTCGGCTTCCTGGAAGCAAGTACGCGCAAATCTGCTGTCTAATGAGCATTTCAGGTTCGATGTACTGAGTAATAACGCCATGAAACTTAAACTGGCCCGTCATTCTGCCGAATAGTCTTACTAAACTAGTTAATCGCCTGATTGCTAATCAAGCGAAGGGGAGGTTTCTGCCTCGCCAAACTAACCTCCGACTGCACATCACTGTGTTTTTACTATGAATTATTCACAGTAGCTCATTGAAACTATCATGGGAGGAGGGTATATGGACATTATAAAAACAGTGTAAAGTTTTTTTTTTTTTTTTTTTTTAATCACCACGGGTTATTGAAGGGGAACGTTTGTTTCAGTAGCAGTGGGAGGGCAAACAACTGCGGCATCAGCGACTTCACTGCATTTTATATAGTAATGGGCGAGTAGCGTTAGTGTTTGCCCTCCCACTGATAATTTTGACATTTTTGCAGGCCGTTGATCCAAAAAAAAAAAACTTCACAGGCAACCCATTCATACCATTTTTTAATATCAACGCAAAAACCTAATGTTTGTTGAACATAATTGGGTGAAATTTCAATGCATTTTCCATTAAAAAGGGCCTAGGGGGTGCTGCTGTACTTCAGAAAAGGGGATGATGACTTTAGCATCAATTATTTCTGTTAGGGTACCCTAATGGATAATTTGGCCAGGTTTATTTCTGAGTAGACTGCATTTTCGAAAATGCCCTCAGGCTTCACCCCCCAATTTTCACAATGGGTTTTGTTGATAAATGCCGAAATCAGCCATTTTGGGACCCTGTGGCTCTGAGACCCTTTCCTGTAAAAGGCGTTGGACTTGTGGCAAACTCTTCGTCTGTTTCCTCTGTACTTACCTGCAAAAAATCATTAGAAAATAATAAAAACTTTTTTTCTCAGCAACTCAAGAAATGTTGTCATTTTATTCATTTGTATTGCCCATGCCTATCTAAGATGATGAAATTCTAATATTATTTCATATAACATTATATGTCAACACGAAATAACGTTAATTCGTTCTCTAGCCAACTAGCCAGAGAATGAATACAGTAACCCTCCCCCCGGTTAGTTTTTGCCCAAGATGTTCAGCTGTGCCAGCGGGAGTGTACGCCTGCCACAGTTATTATACAGGCATGCAGCGAAGTAATAGCGTAAACAGAAAAGTGTTTGAATTTAGGGTTAACATACTTTTGAACAAAAGCAGTCATTCAGGGGTTGGGAAACCGTCACGGCTTCCCTAACAGGTCGCCAACGTAACTGGCTGGTCAGCTACAACATTAGAACCACGATAGCACGCTACCAAATGACGCGGCTCCTTAGCCGATTCCCCGGAGTATTTGGAGGGCTTGACCGGAGATTGCCCTGGTTGTACACTCAATAGATTCACACAGCAATATCTTATAGAACTGCATTTGCCACCAATGGATTCGTTCAATTTTCAGTGCGATTATTGAACGGTATCACTGTAAATAGAAAGGCTAGCTAGCTAGCTATATAGCTAATTTAACATATCCCACGTTATCTAGCAAGCTAGCTAGCTGTCGCTAAAGGTGTTCCTACATGAAGTCCATCATCCACAAACTAGCTAACCACATTAACGTAACTAAGCCAGACGGCAACGAAAAAGTGCTATTAACCAGCCACGTTCGGATATATTAGCAGTCGCTAGGAGTAAAGGCTTTTTAAAGTAACATCAATTTTACGACGCGATAAAAAAAAGTTGCGCGACGCAGTGGGATCGTTAGCTAATATTAAGGACAGAGATAAGCTGGGCAGCTGATGAAATAACACTGGAGCCTTTGGGCCAGACTCCCAGCTGTGTTAGTATTGATGAGCCCACGTATGTTGGCTACAGTAACCAATTAATTCAGCAAATACCGAAGTCAAAATGTAGGGTGGTAGTACTTCATATCAAAATGTGCGAGTGTGAGGTAGGAAAATAAAGGTCCGTCAGGTTTGTCAGTAAGGTTACGTAATGCAATGTTATTGTTTGGTGGCCATACTACCGTTAATGGGACCGGGCTAAGGTGCGTAACAAGAGATAAGACGAGCACCCGCTCGCACTCTGGGGGGATACTGATACTCAGTGAGCCAACCGCCGCATCTTCCCAGCAGTGTACAGCGTTCGTCGCGCTACTGCCTCACGGATACGAACAACTTTCGTCCCGCAACCGCTTCACGAATATAAACAGCGTTCGACCCGCCTTCGCAAGCTACTTGGCAGGATCCATTTCTTTACTGGGACAGATATGACCCCGCATCTCGGCCTTAGCGAACCATGTAACATCGAGCTGAGTTTGGTTTTCAGTCGAGTATGGAAGTCGAAGCTAGCTTAGTAGCTGCGAGCTTCGAGGGCGTGTTTCAGCAAACGAGCTCCATTCGGCCCGCCCACTGGGCGTGCGTCAGCTCCAGCAACGGCCCGCCTTTTTGCCCATTTGGATTATCCGGGAGGTAGGCGGAGTCAAGTAAGTGCCAAGATGGCGACCAAATTTGCTTCAAGATGGATATTCAGAAACCTATGGGTGACGTCACGGAGGCTACGTCCATGTTTAATACAGTCAATGATTTCACCATTAAATTAATAAATTCAAGTTTCTACGATTACAATTACACGTCATTTTAAATTTTAATGGCAAAAACTGCTAGCATGTTCGCTAGCAAATTATTCATCACAATGAACTAGAAACTAACGCTGGTGATGGTTATCGGTTAACAAGTTACTGTGTTTTCCAGTAAGCGGTATCTGACCAATCGCGACGCAAGAAAGCTGTATCACACGTGTGTGTGATACCAAACCTGTATCTCATGGGTCATATCCCACCATTTTATTGAAATTTTTTTTAGAAAGCGCTAAGAGTCAAATATGTCCTTGTAAGCAGGATGTGACTTCAGGGACTGACTGTATACAACTCAGAACTGTTATTTCATTGTTTGGACCAACAGTCACAGAGTTTGTACAGAATTCTGAAGACTCGGCTGCAGTTGACGACTGTTATGTTTGTTTTACTGTTGAGTTTTATCAAAGAAGACATTATAACTGGTTTCGCCATTTATTTCATTAAATCAGAATAGGATCATTTCACACAAGGTATTGAATCCAATACTCTTGGTTATATATTATAAGCGGTCAGTTAATGTATACATTCCCCGATTGATGTTTCTCACTCGAGTTGTGACCAAATGGCTTGAGGAGATGCACTAAATTACTCCACAACCAACATCTTCTGATAATGGCAGAGGTTGGGATGTGCACAACTTGTTGAGCGAGAGCCAGGGACCCCGAATCTGGATCAGGACCCCCATACAAAGGAACTCATGGGTTTTGGGACCCCTGAGAAAGGAAAGCTAATGGAAGCCCTGTTCACTGATCATGCTGATAGTGTTCAACTGTATGAAAAGTATATTATTGCTACAGGAAAATATAGAGCTATCTAGACTAAAATTCACTATGAAGCCAGCTGTTGTGGGAAGCCTCAGGAGAGAATATGTTTTTTTTATTTTTTCCCAATGCATTGAAGGTTATTTTAAATACAATCTACAAACATGATCACTTACTCTTTTTAATTTAGAAATATGGATCTGGGAACAGAAAATATTTGCAAAATAATTCTGATTGAATATTTTTGTTTCCAAAACTTTTTTATCAATTAAAAATTGTGCCCAGCTTATAATGTACGCTGTAAGGTTTTATTTCAAAAATTTTCTCATTACCATGTTAAACCATGTTTGTGTTTAATTGGCAACTGAAATAATACCATTCAATGGTTGACTTAAACAAAAGGACTGAAAAATTTTGGTGGAGTGAATGTCCAGGTGAGCTACAGTGCCTTGGCACTATTTTTATTTGATGTAAAACAATGACATGATCTGAGCTAACTGAAGTCAAAACACTACATTCTAATGTTTCTTTTTCTTTATTGTATTAATACAGTTTAATTACTTTTATAATGGTTGTGTTGATGAGTTTTCCTCAGTGCTGTCGTGGAGCTTAAAACGACTCATTCTTTTTGGTCTAGCAGATGACCTCGCACCCGAACAAAAAGACGTTTATAAAATAACTGTTTGCAAAAATTACATGAAATAGAAGCATCAATCATTATCTGCTGATAATAAAACAATAAACAACAACTATCTTTGAAATCTCTCCAGTATTTTGAAAAAACAGATACAGCGGAGAAAATAAATATTGAACGCGTCAACATTTTTCTCCGTAAATGTATTTCTAATGGGGCTACTGACATGAAATTTTTGCCAGATGTCTGTAACAACCCAAGCAATCCGCACATGCAAAAAAAAAAAAAATAAAATAAAATAAGCCTATAAATTAAGTTATGTGGAGTGTGGAATGACACAATAGAAAAGTATTGAACACGTATTACATTCTGCATTTTCTGTATGTTCGGGATTTATGTTTATTTCCACTTGGTTTATTAGTCCATGCATTCTTTATCATCTGCCTTATCATTTGCCAGTTCCATGCACATTGTGTTCCCCTGTGATGTTGTGCATTTCTGTGTTCTCTGCCTGTGCACGCCCCTGTCTGCGAGCTGTCACATTTTGCGTGATTTCAGAAGTTTGCCGGTGTTTCACGAGTTCCTTCACGTCAACCCTAAATTACTAATTTAATACTAATCCCACTGACACTCCATGTTTGTCTGGTTTATTTACTAACCCTAACTAATGAACTAATCCTATAAATAACTAACATACAAACTTGCACATTTTGGTAATATTACTGCACAGACTACTAACTCTACTAATTGATTCTCTCCACTTTCCACACTAATCTGTAACTCCACCCTCTTTGCTCTCCCAGTGCTTTGCCTTTGTTTCTGCAGACTCTCTTATACTAATCTGTTTCTCCCATCTCTCCCCACTTAGGCACTTCTTGAATATTGTGTTATACTGTTATTGTTTAAGGATGTCTTGTGAAAACTAGTCTTTGTCATCCCATTTTGTATTGTTTAATTACCTCTTGTATTCTCCCCTCTCAGTTAATGTTTAGATTATCCCTCACACCTGTTGCCCCGCCTAGCTCGTTACCTCCCTTGTGTATATATAGTCCCTTACTTCTGCTCAGTCTCTGTCAGAATGTTGATCAACTTTTCCTGTGCTGAGCTACCTATGCTGAGCTACCTGTACGCCAGTGATTTGTTTGAGATTCAGTGACACCCTTTTGCCCAATTCCGACTACTGTCTGTGCCTGCCTGGATTTGTTTAAGACCTTTTTCTTTACAACATGATTTCTGTCTTTTGCTGCCCTGGCGAACAAACTGGGATTTCGGACACTGTACTCTCCCACTGCTTTACGATTTGGTGCTGTACTTTGTGCTTTTTGGCTTTTGAACCCCCGCCTGTTTTTGGACTCTGTTTTTGGATTGCCCGTCTGTACCATCACTGTGATCACCTGGCTTGGACTCGGTAATAAAGACCACAATTTTTGCATTCTGGACTACCTGCATTTGGTTCCTTTCACCAGACATAGCAACACGCTTTCTGAAATTTATTTAACACTTAGTAGAAAAGCCTTTGTGGGTAATGACAGCTTCAGGACGCCTCCTGTATGGAGAAACTAGTCGCATGCATTGCAGAAGTGCGATTTTGGCCAATTCTTCCACACAAACTGTCTTCAAATCTTGAAGGTTTCGGGGCCTCTTCTATGAACTCTGATCATCAGTTCTTTCCATAGATTTTCATTTGGATTCAAGTCAGGTGATTGACTGGGCCATTCTAGAAGCTTTATTTTCTTCCTCTGAAACCAGTTGAGAGTTTCCCTGGCTGTGTGTTTGGGATCATTGTCTTGCTGAAATTTCCACCCTCATTTTTTATCCTCAGCATCCTGGTAGATGGCAGCAGATTCTTGTCAAGAATGTCTTGGTACATTTCTCTATTCATCCTTCCTTCACTGATATGAAGTCTGCCAGTACCATATGCTGAAAAACAGCCCCACACCATGATGTTCCCACCTCCAAACTTCACTGTTGGTATGGTGTTTTTGGGGGTGATGTGCAGTGTCGTTTGTCCTCCAAACATGGTGTGTGCTATGACATCCAATGAGTTCAAATTTGGTTGCATCTGACCAGACTGTATTCTCCCAGTATTTCATAGGCGTGTCCAAATGCTGTACAGCAAACTTTAAACAAGCTTCAACATGCTTTTCTTCAGCAATGGAGTCTTGCGCGGTGACCGTGCATAGAGGCCATGGCGGTTGAGTGCATTACTTATTGTTTTTTTTTTTTTTTTTTTTTTTTGTAACAACTATACCTGCTAATTCCAGGTCTGTCTGAAGCTCTCTGCAAGTGGCCCTTGGCTCCTGGACAACTTTTCTGATTATTCTTATGACTCCTCTGTCAAATCTTGCAAGGAGCTCCTGGTCGTGGCCGGTTTATGGTGAAATGATCTTCTTTCCACTTCCATATGATGGCCCCAATGGAGCTCTTTGGAACATTCAGTAGTTTAGAAATACGTCTGTCCCCAATGGCATCAGTATGTTTTGCAACAATAAGGTTGCGAAGGTCTTGAGAGAGCTCTTTGCTTTTACCCATCATGAGATGCTTCTTGTGTGACACCATGGTAATGAGAAACCTTTTTATAGGCCATCAATTAGGACTAAACCAGCTGATATTAATTTGCACTCATAACAACAGGATTGCTTTCTAAACACTGACAGATTTCAGCTGGTTTCTTGGCTTTCCATGCCTTTTTGCACCTCCTTTTCTTCATGTGTTCAATACTTATTCCCTGTGTCATTCCACTTTATCACACATAATTTATGGAATTACTTGTTTTGATTTCTTTTTATGTGTGGATTATTTGGGTTGTTACCGACATCTGGCAAACATGTCAATAGCCCCATTAGAAATATATTTACTGAGAAAAATGTTGAGATGTTCAATATTTATTTTCCCCGATGTATATATAAAATATACACAGTAGTGATGATTATACACCACTTTTGTCTAAAAGGGGTCCCAATATATTACTTCTCTATAGTTTTTTTGGTAAATGTATTTTTAAAAAATAAGTAAACAGATAATATATAGTAAAAACAAAAATAGCAATGTTTTTTTAGAGAGAAAAAGTCAATATCTTGTGTGGCCACCCTTAGCTTTGATTACAGCATTTAATCTTTCAGGCGCAGTTTTCACATTTTTTTTATTTCTTCATTCGCAAAACCTTTCCATATGGTTTGAAGTTCATTCCAAAGAGATTCTTTCAATGTTATAACAAATTTGCTCAATCAGATTGAGGTCTAGCCTTATAGCAGACGTACCATCATGTCTAACACTGTGACACTGCTTAAAGTTCATGTTGCCTTATATACTGGAACAACTGACCATCAGTTGTACATTAAATTTGCAGAATAATGTTTCCTTCAACCGGTTTAAACAAACCTTTTAGCATCAATAATTGCGGAATGAGCCTTCAAATATGCATTCAGGCTATGCAAGAGTAAAAAAAAAAAAAAAATTTGCGACACCTATCAATTGTCATAAAAAATTTATTTTTTCTGTATTTTTGTTTATTACCCATATTTTTACCTCATTATTCTTGTGGGAATGATTTTTTTTCTCACTGCCTACAGTAGTATCTTTCAGTACTTCTTCACCAAAAAATTACAGAGAAGTAATATATTAGGACCCCTTTTATACAGGAGTGGCGGTGTATAATTATCACTCCACACTACTGTAAATATTTATGTGTTTATACAGTATGTATGTATGTATATATATATATATATATATATATATATATAAGGGGTGTAACGGTACATGTATTCGTATTGAAAATTTTCGGTATAGGGCGTTCGGTTCGGTACGGGACGTTGGGTTCGGTACAGAGGTGTGCAGCACGGGTGAGTTTCCACACGAGTATAGTGAGTGGCGGAACACAAGTTTCGTTTTCATTTATCCATATCCAGCTGCAGCTACACGTGCGAAACCGTAGAGGGCAGCAAAAAAACACGAAAGTTGAATAAAACTGAACAGAGCTACATGCTGGAAGGTCTGTCAATGCTGCACTTTGGACAATACGGAAGAATTCATCCATGTTTTTTTCTTAAAAGAGGAAAGACAAAACTGATCAGACTGATAAGCTTGAACTGTTAGTGCTACACTTTACACGTGGAAAAGGTTTGTTAATCTGCGCCGACAAGCTGTGAGAAATTTATTTTTATAATATTTTATATTTATTTTGTTTATTTGAGAATATTTTATTTCTTGGAAAACTTTTTTACATAATTTTTTTTTTATTTAAGAAAATTTTATCTATTGGCAAACTTATTTTATATATATTTTGTTTATAATGAGAATATTTTATTCATTGGAAAACTTATTACCAGCACTTGGCAGCAGTATTCAAATTTTTTTAAAATTTATTTTATATTTTGTATAATGTTACAATAAAGTTCCCAATAAACAAGCAATTGTATGTTTTGCATTTTGTTCCCATACTGTACCGAAAATGAACCGAACCGAGACCTCAAAACCGAGGTACGTACCGAACCGTGATTTTTGTGTATCGTTACACCCCTAATATATATATATATATATATATATATATATATATATATATATATATCAGCGGCGGCTCGTGAACTGGCGGCAGGGGAGGCTCAAAACAATACCTTAAAATTAATGATTGCTCACGACCTGTTTTGAATCATTCATTTAAATTACCACTACAGAAACTCCGAAAACTCTCAACATTATCAGGTGTGGCCAGGTTTCATTTATAACGTATACCGATTACGACTCCGGACTTTTCGCGCTTTTGTTTACTCAGCGGTTGGAAGCAATGCATGTGTTTTGCGATCGTTTTAATGAAATTAGATCATTTGAAACATCTTTATTAATTACATTAATTGCATTGCTTCCAGCCCCTCCATGCACAAGGAGTTCAATTCCGCGTGAGAATCTCTTACATAGCCTACGCGTTGATTGAATAATTGCTGACTACAGCAGAGGAACATAAATATGCCACTTAAACTCACACTGAATGCGTGAGAGCTAACAGGTATGCGTTTTAAATGAAAACTGGCCGCTCCTGATAATGTTGAGAGTTTTCGGAGTTTCTGTAATGGTAATTTAAATGAATGATTGAAAACAGGTCGTGACCATTCATTAACTCATTCCCTACTGAATACTTTTATCTAAAATTGTCGCGTTTGTACGGAATACTTTTCCCGAAAATTACACAATTTAAAGTATTGAAGTTCAGGTGCCCCATCGCCACGATCGTCAACTGATTTCATGTTTTCATCGGACTGCGAATGGTCATCCACGCCGCTGGCACCGGCTTACCGTAGGGAATGAGTAAATTTTAAGGGATTGTTCTGAGCCTCCCCAGTTGCCAGTTCACGAGCCACCACAAATATATGTACTGTTCCGGTCAAAAGTTTGGACACACTTTGCCAATGTCACAGCTCTGTTATTTGAGAAATTTAAACTGCTCAACTACTCTACATAATGTCAAATGGTGTCTTGTTAGAGGTAAACAGTCAGAAGTTAAGAGATTATTTACTAGTTAGAATAGTGTCCAAAATTTTGGAATTCTAAAAGAAGCCACATTTTGCAAAGTAAACAGATAAACTAGCTCCTTCCAGAAATATGACAACAAATGCTGGTGAGTTTGATGGATTTAAGAATGAGATCTTCTTTGCCAAATCAAGGGTGCTTATTTCTTTATTTAACATGTTAGAAAAATATGGGTATGTCCAAACTTTTGACCGGTACTGTACAATAAGACACTTAATTTAGCCTCAGCGATTGTCTGATTTGAAATATGATGTAGTACAGAGGGAAACGATCAATTTTCCGAGACAGTCACAAAGCAGTTACTTGTGCATTAGAGGCCACATTCATTCCTGCAGGAAAGCCTGCATGGTAATTTTATTCATGTTTGGTTGACTGTTTTCCTGTACAGTATCCAACCTTGAGTCAAGTGATTTCCTCCATCCAGGTAATGTGGCCTGGATGCATCTGCTTGCTGCGCGTGCCCTGAGAGAGCGCCCCCAGAGGGTGGGAGGGGAAGCGTACTTCTGCTACGATGACTCTCCCTATAAGAACTTCAACGATTTTAACATGCTGTTCCTGCGACGGTTTGCCTTCCAGCTGGTGCACGTGCCCCTGTGGGTGCTGTGGGTCAAAGCCTGGCTGAATGACCTGCTGCGCTGGCTGCTGAAGCCCGTGTGCAGCTACACGCCGCTGCTGAACCGCTACACGCTTGCCATGGCCAGCACCTCCTTTACCGTGCGCTCGGACAAGGCGCAGCGCCACTTTGAGTACCAGCCGCTCTACAGCTGGGAGCAGGCTAAAGCCCGCACACAGCGCTGGGTCGACACTTTCCTGCACCACAGTAAGACCTCCTAACCCAGCACCACTTTGAGTACCAGCCGCTCTACAGCTGGGAGCAGGCTAAAGCCTGCACACAGCGCTGGGTCGACACTTTCCTGCACCGCAGTAAGACCTCCTAACCCAGCACCACTTTGAGTACCAGCCGCTCTACAGCTGGGAGCAGGCTAAAACCCGCACACAGCGCTGGGTCGACACTTTCCTGCACCGCAGTAAGACCTCCTAACCCAGCACCACTTTGAGTACCAGCCGCTCTACAGCTGGGAGCAGGCTAAAAGCCCGCACACTGGCGCTGGGTCGACACTTTCCTGCACCGCAGTAAGACCTCCTAACCCAGCACCACTTTGAGTACCAGCCGCTCTACAGCTGGGAGCAGGCTAAAACCCGCACACACAGCGCTGGGTCGACACTTTCCTGCACCGCAGTAAGACCTCCTAACCCAGCACCACTTTGAGTACCAGCCGCTCTACAGCTGGGAGCAGGCTAAAACCCGCACTCAGCGCTGGGTCGGCCTCCTAATCCATTAAATTGACTACTTAACCTATTAAAAAGGTCTTCTAACCTTAGAACAAGGCATCTTAACCAACTGAAAAGACTTGTCCATTTGTAAGGCCTCCTAACCCAGCATCCCGGCCTCCTAGAGTCCTGACCCAACTTGCCCAGTGTAAATCATCTTCACTCAGCCCTAAGGCCTCCTAATGTATCTGAGTCTGGCAGCAAGGCCTCCTAACCCAACATCCAGGTCTCTTAACCCAGCATTCAGCCCTTTTAACCCAACCTGCCCAGCATAATTCATCCTCACTTAGCCCTAAGGCCTCCTTACAGAACTGAGTCTGGCAGCAAGGCCTCCGAACCCAACATCCAGGACCCATCCTGCACTCTGCACTTCAGCAAATCCTTGGACATGAAGGAAACAAGTTGATTTGGCCTGACTGGTGCTAACTGAAGCGAACTAAGACTGATTGGAGCTCATTGGGTCATTTTATATTTTATTTGCTATTTTATTATTTTAACCTTTAACATTATTTTATCATTTTACCGGTTTTATCATTTTATTTATTTTAATTTGTTTTATTATTTTAATGTAACACTTTTTTTTTTTTTAAGTAAGCGGCTCGGCTCAGCTGGCTGGCTGTAGGAAGACTCAGCAGGCTACAAGGCTCACTATAGCTCCACTCACCTCTCCGCCGGGCTGTGCTGGCTGCGCCCGCCTGTCACAGAAGATCGCGGAGCTGGAGGGGAGAATTTCCACCCTCCACCAAATCAGGGAAGATGAGCAGCTTATTGATTCCTTAGTTGCTCCAGCTCCCACCACTGCAAACGCCTCCACCACGGTTGAGCAAGACTCCACGGCTCCCCTTGTTGAAGCCGCCCCGACCCAGTCCGAGGACCCCTGGATCCAGCAGGGAGCAAGGCCCAAGGCGGTCGTAAGCGCCACACCTTGCCAGGCTGAGCTGTGGGTCGGATCCCGTGGAAGTAAACGCTGTGGCAGGCGCTCCAATCGTGTCCCCTGTGTTTAGGACCTGCAGCTCGATAACAGGTTCTCCATCTTGGATGAGGAGGAATTTACACTCCCGCCCTCTCCTGAGAGCTAAAGCAGTACGTTTCTATCTGTTGTGCTCACGAATTCGATTATCAATTCGCACAGCAGTGCGAACCAACGAATCCAGAGAAGTACAGGGTTCTAATGTAGCCAGAGCGTCCTTCACCTCTTCTACATCATGGATTTAGTTAACTTAAGATAAACAATGAAGCCTTTCTAATTTGCCGAAGTAAGGAATCTTTGAATGAAAATTAGCCAAGAAAAATTTTGAAAATTACCTACGAAATTTGGAGGTAAAATGGAGTTGTTTATGAATCAGTCATTGTTCATAATTTTGAAAGATGTATCTGTTGATGTTTTGTTGTTTTCAGGCAAACAAATGCTCAGTAAAAGAAATAATTTATTTTCTGACTGTATTAATATATATTTTCAATATATTAATTAATAAATGTTTTCCATTTTCTGTGTTTTAAGTATTGATTTTTTTTTAAATGAAAAATCGGTAGTGAGCAATTCCTGGTCTGGTGTGTTACGGTGAATAGGTGTTATGTTGTGATGTTGGATTTTATAAATGACTGAATGATGACTCAGTGAATCAGAGTTCGGCATCGCCCCTGAGATTAGGCCATCCATGTACATAGACAGGCTGGCTCAATGGAACAGAGTCATAGTTTCAAGTCAGAGGAGATTTGTATGCAGTAAACAATTAAATTGGCATGCTAGCATGCTATGGGCAGTAAAAGCAACATGCTGGCATGATCTAGCCAGTGAAAACTGTATTTTAGAATTGAACACATGGCATAAATTATATTTTGGCACGCTATTGACTGCAAAAAAGTTAGCATGCTATAGACCATGGAAATGGCATGTTTATGCAGTATAGACAAGAAAACCAGCACGTTGGCATCTAATAGCCTGTGAGAGGAACATATTTGCATGAGGCTGACCGAGAAAATGGCATTTTAGCATGTTATAGACAGTGAAAACAGCATGTTAGCATGCCATAGCAAGTGAAAACCACAGTTTACCGTGCTGTGGACCAGTAATCCTCAAATCTGGCCCTAGAATCCAAATCCAACCCTGGTTCACTCTCTCCCTCATAATTGAACAAATAATTAATACTGCTGATGAGCCAGACTTTTATCATACCTCACTCCCAGGTAAAGGGAGGGAGGAAAACCAGCAGTTCTCAGCCCTTGTGATGGAAAATACATTTATAATCATTTAAAGTATAGTCATTATCTGATCAGGTATAAACCATATATGTTGCTAAATGAATTACATATCTCAATGAAATAACCAATGAACGTCTTCATGTCTAATATATAATTATGGTTACAGTTTCGGGCAGCAAAATCAAAATATGACATCATAATGTCATCATAATAGGTCATCATAATACCAAAATGATTGTAGTGATTTAGTTTTACGTGTACATCATCCCCTGCAAATTTGGTGGTCATATGCCACGTCGTTTACGAGTTACCGGGGGCGTAAAAAGCCCCCCCCGACCCCAGGAAGCCCTAAAAAGCCTGGTCTAGATAGGGTTAAACATGCCAGACTTTCTGTCGGGATGTCGTGAGGCATTGCAGATGCTACAACGGTTGTCGTCCACTATGGCACACTACACGTCATAAAATGATCAATCTTTGGCCACAATGACCATTCATCGTTTCCAACCCCACCCAATGCCCTACTACTTCCAGATCGGGCTAAAATCAGGCTGAAATCATGTAGTCTGATCCCTGCATAACGCATCGTTCGGTCAATATAAATGTCAAATTTAGCTGGCCAGCCCCGTTAAAATCCCCAATGGCAGTCACGTAAAATGTATGCTAACTAGTCTGACATATGCTAAATGCAGTTAGCCTGACAGAAGATTCCTTATCTTGCTTGCATTGGCTATATTTCCCTGAATGTTTACCTAATGTTAGGTTCCATCCATCCTCATTCAAGCTGCAGTATGGTTAAGCAGTAACATGCTAGCTATATAACCACACACAGGATTGCTCAGGAATTCAAAAGACGTCTGACTGACAAGCTGAAGAAACCAATGTTTTTGTTAAATTTAGACAAAGAAACTAACGTAAGCAATGGTAAAATTTTGAATATTTTGGTGTGTTTCTTTGATGACGATGTTGGCAAAGTGATTACTCAGCACCTAGCTAGTCGGAAACAAGTTTCCGCCAACAAGTTTAGTTAACTTTACCAAATTTACACTGGACTGTGAGCAGTACTACAGCGTTACCAGTTATTTATTTCACCCAAACTCTGTTCTTGAAGACCTACTAAGACCTACTACTAAGACCTGCAGCAACCCTCCGTGAGCAGTCTTTTAGTTTGGCTAAAAGCCATCTTATTTTATTTATATTTATTTCCTATTATTATGCCTCAGTGCGCATGCGCAAGCGAGGTATACGGTAGTTTGTTTGTGTGTCATTCATTCTGTCTGTTACCGGGATAGCTGCTACCCCGATCAAAATCAAGTCCTAGAATATGGCTCTATGGGTTAAATGCCATGATCTCTTGGATTTAAATTTGCCAGATTTTTGAGATAGAGCTTTGTTTTCGAGTTATAGCACTATTTGATTACCACGATGGCTGCTGCGAGCGATCAAGACTTCAACGAAGAAAAAGCTCTTTACAGTGGATCGCTTTACAATTTGTGATTTCTGTAGATGCACATTGCGCACTGTGTTAAATACAGCACTGCGTGAATTTTTGAACTTACTGCTGTATGAACTTTATAAAACATCACAAATGATTTCTCCCCCCACACAGTAACAGTGCGCAAATGAACAATGCTTTCAGTTATTGCTGGGCTTCACTAAGCCTAACAACCGCAGCTTCGCTAAGCGGTCCTACGAAGCTGCTTATCAGCTCAAGCAACCGGGGCTTTCCCGACCTACATATCTGCATGTTCACATAGCAGAGACGGCGTTTGTAGCATATGACCAATCATCTACCGGCAGCATAGCAGAATATTTTACAAATGAAGAGCAAATTATCATATTACAAAAATATGAGAAATACAGGATCATACAGATCAAAGACAATAGGACACCCACCACCAGTTGGACGGGGGTGTGAATTACATTCTGTCAAAATGACGGACGGCCTTCAAAATGTTCCGTCATTGTTAAAAAAAATCCGTCAATGACGGAAAATATTCGGTTAATGCAACCTCTGTCCTGCATAGTATGAAAGGTGCTTCCCTCCAAAAACCTATTGTTGTTCCCACGGAGTCTGAATTGCACTAATTATTGGTCAGTGTTAAATAGACCCTGAATAGTGTGAAAGGTCTTTCCCTCCATAACTGTACATTAATGTCCATCAGACTGCCACTGGTGGGTAAATACCTGAGTATGTCAAGCATAGATGCACAGCTAGGGCACTCTGACATGTCCACACCCAATTTTATAGCTTCATTAAGGGACATACTTCTCACTGCTGTAAGCACCGAGGCATCAGCACCTTCAGTGCTTTCACTTTACTAGTTTTAAAACTGTTTCAATATACATAGCCCCTGCTCCTGCTTTTAAAAGCCCTTTTCTTATTTTATTCTATCAGTTTTATTTATTTATTTATTTATTTATTTATTTATTTTATTTAATGACTTTCTGAGGACTGTCAGCCAAGAGGAGCTGAAGTTTTTCGAGCTTAAAGTTTTAAAGTGCTGAGAAATAACGGGAGGCGGTCACCAGACACCGTGCTGCCGCTGCGCTTGAGGATGGTGGCACTCCCGTTGGTGCCATGTCTTCTTCCCGGTCAGCAAACCCCCATTCACCGGTGAGCGATGGCCCAGGGATTTCACCCTTCCTGTCGGGGGTAACTACTACGCTAGCATACTCGCTTTCTCCGCCTCAGTCAGGTATGGACAACCTACAGCGTCCACCTCTTCATCCATTATTTCCCCCAACAACACTAATAATTGGGGATTCATAATTCGGAACATTAGCTTTTTTTGTAATGGCCGGGGGAATACGGAGGCCAGGTGCAATGACCAGAGAGAAAGAGAGCAGCACAGACACAGTACAAACACAGAGAATAATACAGACCAAACGAAAGTACTCGCGCCTCCAAAGGAAGCATAATAGTCTGAATAACGGAAGCAAAGAGAGATAGAAAAAAGGAGAAGAAACTCCAAAAATTAGAAGATAGAAAGTCAAACAAAACCTGACTACAGATATCTTCGGCTATAGTGCTTAGCTACAAACAGACACTCTAGCAAGGAGGCGTGGCGAACATATAGAGTCCGGAGAAGCGCCGCCCCAGTTCAATCAGCCAGCTGGGTAAAGAATTCGATTGAACAGGAATACGATTTTGTCCCGGGACGAGAACCACAAAGAAAAGTCCAAAACACACGCACAAAATTCCAGAACCATGACATTTTTAATGTAGTAACACGCTGTTTTCCGGGAACCAAAGTACTTGAAATTCTGGATAAACTCCCGGACCTTTTGCATTCACTCCCATCCTCGATTAAAAGCATTATTGTTCATGCTGGAACGAACGAAACTTCTCGGCGTCAATTGGAATTGACTGAGTGATTTTAAGGACCTTTTTAAATTTTTAATAAGTTGTGGCAAATCTGTTTTTGTTTCAGGTCCAATCCCCACACTAGCTCGTGGGGCAGCGCGATTCAGTAGGATACTGAGCATCCACACGTGGCTTAAAACAGCTTGCAGTCTTTGCAATATTGGTTTCATAGATAATTTAATTTGTTTTGGGAACGTCCATCCTTATTTAAAAATGAGTCCACCCAAACTGGCACGGCAGCCGAATGCTCACGGCTAATATACAGCACACGGTACATACGTACGCACATGCGCAAGACGACTGACTGTTTACCTTCCAGGACCCGCTATCTCCATCTTCTTTGCTGGTTTCGACTACGAACATTATACCTGACATTACCTTCCCCTACTCTTCCCCCCTAGTATTACAGCCTACTGACAGGAGAGATTGTTCAACCGGCACTTCTAACTGTTCAAACGTTCTGCAGCTTGTCAAATCAGGTGCTCTCTCTTATTATATTCCTGTTACAAACTTTAGATCAACTAACCACTTTATTAGGTTTGCTGGGGCCAATTTACATAATTTAATCAAGCTAACGGGTACTACACCTAAGTCATCTGTTCTCTCCATGAAAATATGTCTAATTAATGCCTGATCGATTGCAAACAAGGCACTTATTTTAAACAATCTATTCACAAGAGAAAATTTGTCATTCCTCTTTCTTACTGAAACCTGGCAAAGTAACATGGAGTTTGTCCATCTGAATGAACTGCGCCCTGTAGACTGGTCCTGTATTGGGACTCCACGTCTGTCTGGCCGTGGTATGGAATAATAAATTCTCCTGTCAGTTGCGGAGCACTGAATCATATCCTGCCTTAGAACTACAACTGACTAAAGTTGACCAAAGTAATTATTTTTATTGTGCTCTAATTTATCTTCCACCTGGACCAGCAAGTCAGTTCCTTTCTGAATTCACTGACTTTCTTACCTCCATTATGCCCCCGTCACACTTATTCAAAATCAGCAGGAATCAAGCAGAACCAGCCGGAATGAAGAATTTGCGCAACATTCGGGCAGGAATTTCAAATTGACCAAAATTCTGCCGTTCGAATACTTAGAATGCGAACCCACCTCAAATGATTCTTGCACATTCTGGGTGTATTAGCTCTTGAATGCAGCTTGAATGTTGTTGGAACACAGTAGGAATATTTCAGAATGCAGTCAGAATATTTAGAATACACTTCGAATGCCGTACGAGTGCGGTTCAATTGCTGCCTGAACTCCACCCGAAGTCTGGTTGGAAGGTGCCTCGAATGCTGTACGAATTCGCCTAGAATGCAGTCAGAACGCTCCCGGAATGGCCGCCGAATATGGTTGGAACGTCCAAGAATACAAATAGAATGCAGCTCGAATACTCAGAATGTACTTAGAATGTAGGAGTGTCCCATATGCGTTGATTGAGTAATTGCTGACTGCAGCAGGGGAACGTAAATATGCCACTAAAACTGACGCCGAATGCGTGAGAGTTAACAGGTATGCGTTATTAATGAAAACTGGCCACACCTGATAATGTCGAGAGTTTTCGGAGTTTCTGTAATGGCAATTTAAATGAATGATTGAAAACAGGTCATGACCGATCATTATTTTTAAGGGATGGGTTTCAGCCTCCCCTATCGCCAGTTCACCAGCCGCCAATGATTCCAGCAGCAATCGAAAGATTCTAACGGCATTCGAAGTGCATTCCAGCTGAATTGTTTGAATATTGAAATAGATTCCTGCAGCAATCGAGATGCATTTGAGGTGCATTCTGGCTCATTCGAGGTGCATTCACGACATTCTGGCAGGATTTGACGTGGCTTGCCGTTTCGATTCTCCCTCGAATGCAATCAGAATGTTTTGAATGCTGTTGGAATGCCGTAAGAATATTTATAATGCAGTCAGAGCGCAGTTAGAATACACGCCGAATGCCGTTCGATATTTCTCCCTCGAATGCACCTGGAAAGTTTTGAGCATGAGCAAAACATTCGGGCCGGCCACAAGAACGGGCCCCAATATTTGGAATGCACTCAGAATGCAGTCAGAATTTTTAGAACGCGTTTTTAATATCCAGGAATATATACTCAGCGCCAATAAAAACGCCCAGGTGAGGTATGTACTGTACAGTGCCTGACAAAAGTCTTGTCGCATAAGGACATAGTAACTAAAAATAGCATATAACTTTATTTCTAACCAATCAATTGTTACAATCAATGGTCCATTTTAATGTCAAGGGCTTTCACATTAATAATTTGGTGCAAAATGAAACCGTCAAAAAGTGTTCTGATGTTCACAGCTTGGCTAAGCCCATAACATCTGTTTTTGCTGAGACAAAAGTCTTGTCGTCTCTTCAAATGATGCAACAAATCGCAGATTAGAGTTTAACCGATGACAAATACTGTAATTAACACATTCCCAGATGTGTATAGAAATAACCCCAGCACACCAGACTTTCATATGAGGTGCGACTAGACCTCTGACAACATACCAAAGATTCAACCACAGACCAAAGTGCTGATCATCAAGAGCCTGAAGACTGAGTCTGCTGCTGAGGTGGTAGACATCTTTAATGTACCCAAATGTCAAGTGGAGGGGATGAGAAAAAGATTTGAAGAAACTGGTGGCGTTCATGGCAAGCGCAGGTCAGACAGACCCCGGTATGACAACTGTTTGAAAGGACCGTTTGTTGCTTCAACTGTACAAGGCCAGCCCTTCTTCAACTACAGCGAAGCTACATGAGGAAATGTCACCAAAAATCCCGGTATCTACAAGAAGAGTTTGTCAAATTCTCTCTCAAAGTGGTTTTCATAGCCGAATTAGTACACAGAAGCCTGCATTAAACAGAAAACATAAAACCTGCATTGCATTTGCCAAGGCCCACAGCTCGCAGAAAGGATTGATACTGGAAAAGTGGCTGAAAGTTTATTTTTCTGGTGAATCATCCATTGAACTGCATCCCAGTCGCTGTACAAGACCTGTTGGAATCCTCATGGACCCAAGATTCTCCCAGAAATCAATCATGTTTGGTGGAGAAAAAATCATGGTTTGTTGTTACATCCAGTATGGGGGTGTGAGAAAGATCTGCAGAGTGGATGGCAACATCAACAGCCTGAAATATCAAGAAGTTCTTGCTGCCCTACTTATACTGCTGCTCCTTCTCATTCTTCGGCCTCCATGTCACAGTTCCTGAAAGCGAAGAAGGTGAAGGTACTCCAGGATTGGCCACCCCAGTCACCTGACATGAACATTATTGAGCATTTCAGGGGTAAGATGAAGGAGGAGGCTTGGAAGATGAAACAATAGAATCTTGATGAACTCTGGGAGTCCTGCAAGACTGCTTTCTATGCCATTCCAGATGATTTCATCATCAAGTTATCTCAGTCATTGCCAAGACGCATGGATGCAGTCCTCCAAGCTCATGGGAGTCATACGCAATATTAATTCTTTTTTCCAAGGCCCTATGACTTTATGTTCTGATATTATAGTGGCATATTTGTGTATTCAAAAGAAAGTGTATGTATAATTTCCACATTTTTTTTCAATGCGACAAGACTTTTGTCCGAGGAACATCTGACCGTTCTGTACAAATTAAATTATAAAACTCAATGAATGACACGAAACTCTACTTTGGTATATTTCGCATAATCTAGAGGGCTTTGCCTTTCATATAAGCCATTTTTGATTCCAGTTGATCAACTACAAGTCAGGTTATAATTTGTTCTTCCTACAACTTGGATAAGTGACAAGACTTTTGTTCGGCACTGTATTTGCGGCAAATTGAAGAATCGATTGATTTTTATTGCTTTTCCAGTGAGGCACGAGAGGAAATAAAGAAAAGCGCGTGGTATTGTAATCCTGACGCGCACCACGTGCCCGCGCCAAGCACTTCAGTAATAACAAACATTGAGCTGTTCGTGATGTGTACAGTGACACTTGACTTGTTCTTGTTCCAAAGGCTCTTTTTCTCTCTCCTGTGTCATAAGCCGTTCCATGTTCTTGATGCAGTTTCATTTTTCGTTTTTTTTTGTTGGCTTTATGTAGGCTATTGTCCACACCAAAAAGAACAAGTGTCTCTGTACACATCACGAACAGCTCAATGTTTGTTATTACTGAAGTGCTTGGCGCGTGCACGTGGTGCGCGTCAGGATTATAATCCCAAGCGCTTTTCTTTATTTCCTCTCGTGTCTCACTGGAAAAACAATAAAAATCAATCGATTCTTCAATTTGCCGCAAATACAGTACATACCTCACCTGTGCGATTTTTAATGGCGCTGAGTATACAAACAATTATCATTCCAACGGCATTCCGGCTCATTCCGCCTCTAGTGTGACTAGGGTTTTATTAAACTGGATAGAGTTTTAATTGTGGGTGATTTTAATCTACTTATTGATGACCCTACATATCGTGCTGCCATTGAATTCCTCCATACTATTGACTCATTCAATTTTAAGCAGCATGTTTCAGGCACCACTCACACGGGTGACCACACCCTTGACCTTGTCCTCTCTCTGGGACTAGAAATTGCCCATATTCGATGCGAAGACCTTTTGATTGGTGACCACAGATGTATTTTCTTTGATCTCTTTGTTAATGCTGACTCCTCATGTCCTAAAAGACCAGTCTCCTCCCGTATCATCACCCAAAATACTGCCGTTCAGTTCTCAACGCATTTTTCTATCAACCCTAACATTAATATTAATGATACTGACTCATTATGTAAATCATTCTATGATAATTGTTCCTCGCTATTAGATAAAGTTGCACCCTTAAAGGTCAGATCTAAGGCCATCTGTAACACCTTTCCATGGATGTCGAGTAATATCCGCTGTTTGAGACAGAAGTGTCGCAGAACAGAGATTATGCAAAGCCACTGGGCTACAGGTTCATCGCCTTTTCTTGAAAGAGCTCATTCTCTCCTTCAATGTACGTTGTACTTGTAAAGGAAACCCGGATGGCTTATTTTGCAAATATACTACTCAAAATTTGATAGGGATCATTTTTTGTGAAATGACATGCAAATTTGGTAACTGCTACTGATGAACAATATATTGGATAAATGACATGCAGTCAGACACAACACACATTTGCAAGTGCATTTAATGACATTAAATGAGCGTGCAGCCTCACACTTTTGGCTTTCACGAACACTTCATGGTTTCACCTCTGACATGTAAAGTGAAAACAGACAGTGTTCGTTTGATGTTTCATTACCACAGTTAATGTCAATAACGGGTATGGCCTCCCCTAGCTTGAATGACGGCTTCACAATGTCGGGTCATACTGTCAATCAGAACCCGGATGCTTGCAATTGGAATGTTGTTCCATTCTTCAACAAGGGCATTTCCGAGCTCTTCTAGAGTTGTGGGTTGTGCCCTACGACCAGAAATGGCGACCTGCAGCATGTTCCACACATGCTCAATAGGGTTTAGGTCCGGGCGAGCGCTGGGCCAGTCCATGCGGACAATTGTCTCCTGCTCTAGGAATTGATTCACCACCCTAGCACGATGGGGACGGGCGTTATCATCCATCAAGATGAAATCAGGGCCAACAGCACCAGCGTATGGTCTTACGTACACATTGAGGATCTGATCCCTGTACCGTACCCCTGTCATCGTCCCTCTCCCCATGACATGCAGGTCCGTTCTGCCGTTCTTGCTTATTCCTCCCCAGACCATAATTGATCCGCCACCATAACGGTCGTGTTCGTTGATGTAGGCATCATTAAATCGCTCACGTTGTCTTCGCCACACCGTTGCCTCCTGTCAGTAAAGTCCAAGCAATATTGGGACTCATCAGTAAAGAGAACTGGAGCCCAATCGTTGTGTGTCCATGTGACATGATCGTGAGCCCAATCCAAACGGTCACGCCTATGGCGCGACGGTCAGTGGGATTCGAACACATGGCTTTCTTGAGTTGAGGCCGGCAGTATGAAGACGATTCCGTATCGTCTGAGTGGATACCCTGACCCCCGAGGCGTTATGAAGGTCATTTCGTAGGGTGGTGGCTGTCCAGAAAGGATGACGTCGTGCCTGAAGTGTGAGAAAGTGGTCTTGTCGTTGTGTAGTCGATCTCTGACGACCACCCCCATGACGGTGTGCTGCTGTACCAAACGTTTGATGCGGTTCACGCTCTGTTCACAACGCTTTGGCTGACGTTAAGTGCATTAGCAACGTGATGTTGTGAGAAGCCAGAGTCAAGCATTCGATGCATCTTCCCAATTGCTCTGAAGTCAATCGACGTCTAAGGCGTTGAGGAGACATTGTTATTGCTAAATGTAATGCAAAAAATTTGGGAACTTCCAAATTTTCACCAACAAGCAACACACACGTCTGAGTTGAAATGGTGAAGTGTTAGTCAAAGCCAAAATGTGAGGCTGCATGCTCATTTAATGTCATGAAATGCACGTGCAAATGTGTTTTGTGTCTGACTGCATGTCATTTATCCAATATATTGTTCATCAGTGGCAGTTACCAAATTTGCATGTCATTTCACAAAAAAATTCCTATGATCCCTATCAAATTTTGAGTAGAATATATAATTGCTTCTTCTAAAAGAAATCCCAAAGTTTAATTTGACACTATTAATAAGATCGTATCACCCCCTCTCTCGATTTCCCCATGTATTTCCATCAATGACTGCAATAAGTTCCTGGCATTCTTAGTTGATAAGGTTATGGCCCTTAGGGCTAGTTTTAACACAGGGACTGGCCAGTCCATCACTAGCCCCCCTCTGCCTTCTTCGGTCCTGGACTCCTTTCAACCTGTCAGTTTAACTGAGTTGTTAGACCTGATCAACAAAATCAAGCCATCCTCTGGTCCTCTGGATGTAATTCCAACATCATTATTTGTAAAGATGTTGCCAACTTTGGCCCGGCTGTTTTAGCCATTGTTAATTCTTCTCTAATGTCAGGTTGTGTCCCTTCCTATTTTAAGCATGCCACCATTCAGCCCATTTTAAAAAAGCTGAACCTTGACCCTGCTATGCTCAAGAATTTGGACAATATTGTCAATGAAATGCTATTGAAGAGGATTAGGCAAGCTTGTCGAGGAAGAGGGACTATTATTATGGGAGACTTCAATTACCCTGGTATCGATTGGGAAATGGTGAAAGGACAGGGTAAAGGGGAGGAAGAATTTCTAGATGTAATAAATGACATTTTTTTTGGTGCAGTGCAGAAGGCAATTTTAGATTTAGTGCTCTGTAATGACCCTGACAGAATTAGCAATGTTGAGGTACTGGAGCCCTTGGTACTAGTGATCACTCTACTGTTAATTTTGATGTTTCATGGGAAGTTAAAGAGGTGTCTTCGAAAACCAAAATTTTCAATTTTAGGCGAGCAAACTTTGACAGGATGCGCTCATATCTAAGTGAAATAAAATGGGAGACACTCCTGGACGGTGAGTCTGTAAATGAGATGTGGGAAAGATTTAAGGGGGTTTTACTTGATTCACAATGCAGATTCATTCCAAATGTGTGCAAAAGTAAGCTGAAAAAGCAGAATCCTCCATGGATGACCACAGCTATTCGTAGGAGTTTGAGGGAAAAGAGGAATCTTTATAAGATGTACATAAAGGATAACAATAAGAATACTAAGGCTGAATACTGTAAAATGCGAGCTGTGGTCAAAAAAGAGCTGAGGAATGCTCGAAGACTGTATGAAAGGCAAATTTCAGAAGGGGCAAAAACTAATCCTAAGCGCTTCTTTCAGTACTGTAGCAGAAAAAGGAAAGTCAAAGAGGAGGTTAAGTGCATAAAGAATAAATATGGATCGCTGCTAAATGATAACAAGGATATTGCGGATATCTTAAACAGTTATTTTGTTGAGAATTTTACCTCGGAGCAGGTTTTTATTCAGCCAGAGGGCATGTCCAATGCTGAAGATTATTTAGCGGAAATTGAGGTAAGAGTTAATGAAGTATTAGGCAAGTTGCGTAAACTAAAGGCAGATAAGGCGGCGGGTCCTGATGGCTTATATCCTAGATTGCTTAGGGAAGTTAGTGAGATTGTCTTTAAACCACTCTCCGCTATTTTCAGACGGGCTTTAGAAACTGGAGAAATACCAAATGATTGGAAGCAGGGCAATATAATACCAATATATAAGAAAGGGGACCGTACTGAGCCAGGAAATTACAGGCCAGTCAGTTTAACTTGCATTGCGAGCAAAATACAGGAATCTATCATAAAAGACGAGCTGGAATTATTTTTGAACGTAATAATATCTTGAGGGATAGCCAACATGGTTTCCGTAAGGGAAGGTCATGCCTGACAAACCTCCTGGAATTCTTTGAAGAGGCCACCAAGACTTATGATCAGAGCAGGGCTTATGACATCATAATGAGTGGAGTCCCTCAGGGATCGGTGTTGGGACCCCTGCTGTTCCTCACCTTCATTAATGACCTTGATAGGAATATTGAGAGCAAATTAGTTAAATTTGCAGATGATACTAAATTGGGAGGTTTGGCAAATAGTTTAGAGTCCACTAAAGTGATTCAGGATGATTTGGATAGAATCCAGAATTGGGCAGAAATGAGGCAAATGAAATTCAATGTAACGAAATGAAAAGTTGTACATGTGGGTAATAAAAACATTAGACAGGATTACTTCATGGGAGGTTTAAAACTGGAATGTGCTCCACATGAAAAAGATCTGGGAGTGATTGTTGACCAAACCCTCACAGGTTCTAGCCATTGTGCCGTAGCAGTTAAAAAAGCCAATCGGATGCTGGGATACATTGCCACAAGTATTGAGTACAAATCCAAGGAGGTCATACTTCTCTTGTACAACACATTCGTCAGACCACATCTGGAGTATTGTGAACAGTTCTGGAGACCATACTTTGAGAAAGATATAGAGGCTCTAGAAAAAGTTTGGAGAAGAGCCACTAGCTGATTCCAGGTATAAAAGATGAAAGCTATGAGAAGAGGCTGAAGATCTTTAATCTCTTTAGTCTTAGGAAAAGGAGACTTAAGGGTGATCTGATTGAGGTCTTTAAATATGTTAAAGGGATTAAAAAAGTGAATTATGTAGGATTCCTTCAGCCAAGTTTTGTTCATAGAATTCGGGGTCACAAATGGAAGTTGACCAAGGGTAAATTTAGCACAGACATTAGGAAATATTTTCACCCAAAGAGTAATTTCAATGTGGAATAGCTTGCCTGACCATATGGTTGAGGCAGAAACCTTGGGAATTTTCAAGAGCAGACTTGACTTAAAACTAGATACCATTGAGTTATTAACTATCTGAGGTGATATATTCACAATAGTAAAAAGAAACTGGCGAGCCTAGAAAGGCTGAACGGCCTGTTCTCGCCACTCATGTTATGTTATGTTATGTTAAGAATTACAGGCCCATTGACAAAATTACCATTTCTAGCTAAAATACTAGAGAAAGTGGTGTCTAAGCAACTTAATGATGTACCAGAGAGGCATAACATTTATGATAAGTTTCAGTCTGGGTTCAGAAAGGGGCACTCCACTGAAACCACTCTTCTACTGGTCGCAAATGATATTTCTATGTCCTCAGGGGTGACTGTGGTGTGCTGGTGGTACTCGACCTCAGTTCTGCGTTCGACACCATTGATCACTACATTGATAACGAGGTTACGAGACTGGATGGGCATAACAGGCACAGCACTTGATTGGTTTTCCTCCTACCTTAGTGAGAGAAGTTTCACTGGTTCTTCTGGAGACTTTGTGTCCGATTCTGCTCCACTGCTTTGCGGTGTTCCACAGGGTTCTGTCCTGGGGCCCTTACTGTTTGCACTTTATTTGCTACCACTGAGCCAGATCATTAGTATTTTTAATATTTCTTACCATCTCTATGCTGATGATATTCAGCTCCACATTTCTTTTAAACCAAGTGAGGTCCATCAGTTAACTAGGCTTCTTGACTGCATAAGTGCTATTAGGGCCTCGATGGCTGAAAACTCTCTCCAGCTTCACGCTGATAAGACAGAGGTCTTGATTGTTGCCCGTGATAACATAACCCTCGTTATTTTACAAGGTATTGGATTTCTGTCCTCTGCTGTCCGCTCCAACCTTCGTAACCTAGGGGTTATCTTTGATAACTCAATGTTGTTGGATACCCATGCTAGGCAATTGTCCAGATCTTGCTTTTTTCCATTTGAGAAATATCAGTAAGCTTAGATCTGTAGTCTCCAATGCAAGCTGGACAGGCTAATCCATGCCCTTATCACTTCACGCTTAGATTACTGCAATGCACTGTTCTCCCTCTTTAATAAATCCACCCTGGGCTGTCTGCAGGCAATTCAAAATGCTGCTGCTAGACTGCTCACTAAGTCAAACAAACGGCCTCATATCACCCCACTACTCATGTCCCTCCACTGGCTTCCTGTTGCCTTTAGGTTCAAGTTCGAAATTCTTACCCTCACATACAGAGCACTCCGCGGTCAGGCCCCCGCATATCTGCCAGATCTAATTCATTTTCATCATCCTCCGATCCAACAGTCTTAAACTTTTAACTGTCCCCCATACTCGCCTCAAAACACGTGGTGACCGAGCTTTTATGGTCATAGCACCGACCCTTTGGAATGCTCTGCCCATGCCCATTAGGTTTGCTGACTCTGTGGAATCTCTTAAATGTCCACTAAAGACTTAATTGTTCAAACAGGCATTTGATTAAGATGCTGTCTTTCATTGTTATAACTGCTGTTTTCTTAGCTTCATGTGTATGTATTTTGTTATTTTAATCTATTACTACATTTTACTGTTGTTTTTTATCTGTCTGTAAAGCACTGTATAAAGTGCTGTATAAATAAAATTTACTTACTTACTTAGTTACTAACATCAAGGCAGCTAGCCGTAATTTATGCCAGGATATTCATATTACTGGTAACTAATGCTAACGTCAGGACACGCTGGTCCATTTTATCTTTCCTTTTCAAACACATCACCTTTCTAAAACATAAGACAAAGATAAGCTTTGGTTACCGTTACCTACTCTAGAGCGTGAGTGAGCTAACTGTGGCAGCACCGATGGGTTAACGTTACCTACTCTAGAGCATGAGTGAGCTAACTGTGGCAGCACCAATGGGTTACCGTTACCTCCTCTAGAGCGTGAGTGAGCTAACTGTGGCAGCACCGATGGGTTAACGTAACCTACTCTAGAGCATGAGTGAGCTAACTGTGGCAGCACCGATGGGTTACCGTTACCTACTCTAGAGCATGAGTGAGCTAACTGCGGCAGCACCGATGGGTTACCGTTACCTCCTGTAGAGCATGAGTGAGCTAACTGTGGCAGCACCGATGTTTTTAATCAATGGGAAGGAGCAGACTGAAGCACGTAGCTGGCTAGCTACCTTGTTAAAAACCTTTATTTTGACGACTCCATTATGCAGCAATAATAAACCCATGTTAAATAATACGCATTTAAGTTGCTAACAGCCTTTATAGAACTCTTTTCTCAGTTTTTAACTTGAAGTTTTAGTAAGCGCTAACCATGATTTTAGCTGGCATTTAGCTGACGGTATGCAAAGGTAGGGGAAAAAAATGACGGTAATCTTTGGTTTTGTCGATGTAAATTAGTGTCAAGATTGATCTGACGTGCAGTGACGTGAAAAAGTATTTGCCCCCTTCCTGATTTCTTCTTTTTTTTGCATATTTGTCACATTTAAATGTTTCAGATCATCAAACAAATTTTAATATTAGACAAAGAAAACCTGAGTAAATACAAAATGCAGTTTTCAAATGATGATTTCAATTATTGAGGGCAAAAAGCTATCTAAACCTACCTGGCC
This sequence comes from Gymnothorax javanicus, assembly GCA_029692085.1. Classification (NCBI taxonomy): domain Eukaryota; kingdom Metazoa; phylum Chordata; class Actinopteri; order Anguilliformes; family Muraenidae; genus Gymnothorax; species Gymnothorax javanicus. The sequence goes on along the minus strand of CM056206.1, from coordinate 2,065,800 downwards.
CTATGTGAAAAAGTAATTGCTTCCTAAACCTAATAACTGGTTGCGTCACCCTCGGCGATAACAACTGCAATCAAGCATTTGCAATAACTGGCAATGAGTCTTTCACATTGCAATAGAGGAATTTTGGCCCACTCTTCTTTGCAGAATTTTTTTAAATTCAGCCACATTGGAAGGTTTTAGATCATGAACGGCCGGTTTACGGTGATGCCACAGCATTTCAATCAGATTTAAGTCCAGATTTTGACTAGCCACTCCAAAACCTTCATTTTATTTTTTTTAAGCCATTCAGAGGTGGACTTGCTGGTGTTTTTCGGATCATTGTCCTGCTGCATAACCCAAGTGCACTTGAGCTTGAGGTCACAAACTGATGGTTGAACATTCTCCTTCAGGATTTTCTGGTAGAGAACAGAATTCATGGTTCCATCAATTACAGCAAGTCATCCAGGTCCTGAAGCAGCAAAGCAGCCCCAGACCATCACACTACAACCACCATGTTTGACTGTTGGTATGATGTTCTTTTTACGAATTGCTATTTAGTTTTACACCAGATGTAACGGGAGGCACACCTTCCAAAAAGGTCACTTTTTGTCTTGTCAGTCCACAGAATATTTGCGCAAAAGTCTTGGGGATCATCAAGATGTTTTTTGGCAAATTGGAGATGAGCCTTTGTGTTCTTTTTGGACAGCAATGGTTTTTGCCTTGGAACTCTCCCATGGATGCCATTTTTGCCCAGTCTGTTATTGTTGCATCATGAACACTGACTTTAATTGAGGCAAGTGAGGCCTGCAGTTCTTTAGATGTTGTTCTGGGTTCTTTTGTGATCACCTGAATGAGTGGTGGATGCGCTCTTGGAGTAATTTAGGTAGGCCGGCCACTCCTGGGAAGATTTACCACTGTTCCAAGTTTTCTCCAGTTGCGGATAATGGCTCTCACCGTGATTTGCCGGAGTCCCAAAGCCTTAGAAATGGCTTTGCAACCCTTTCCAGACTGATAGATGTCAATGACTTTGTTTCTCATCTGTTCTTGAATTTCTTTAGTTTGCGGCATGACATGTTGCTTTTTGAGATCTTTTAGCTTACTTCACTTTGTCAGACAGGTTCTATTTAAGTGATTTCTTGATTCAACAGGTCTGGCAGTAATCCGGCCTGGGCGTGGCTTGTGAAACTGGACTCAAAAAATGTGGTTCATCACAGTTAATTCATGATTTAACAAGGGGGGGGGGAAATTACTTTTTCACACTGGGCCAGGTAAGTTTGGATAGCTTTTTCCCCTTAATAAATGAAATCATCATTTAAAAACTGCATTTTGCATTTATTCGGGTTATCTTTTTCTTATATTAAAATTTGTGTGATGATCTGAAACATTTAAGTGTGAAAAATATGCAAAAAAGGAAGAAATCAGGAAGGGGGCAAATACTTTTTCACAGTACTGTATATGAGCTTGATCTGATGTTGAATCCTGCAAGAAACCCTGATCTGATGCAGAATCCTGTAAGACAGGGTGATCTGATGCTGAATCATGCATATGAGCTTGATCTGATGCTGCATCCTGTAAGAAACCCTGATCTGATGCTGAATCCTGTAAGACAGGCCAATCTGATGCTGAATCACGTATGAAAACCTTATCTGATGTTGAATCATGAAGGAAAGCCTGATCTGATGCTCAATCAGATTTTTCTTTTTTAAAAGCCTGATTCTCATGCTGAATCATGTAAGATAATCTCATTGGATGTTAAATCCTGAAAGAAAGCCTAATCTGATACTAAATCACATACGAAAGCCTGATCTGATGTGTAATCATGGAAGAAAGCCTGAATTGATGCTGAATCTTGTGTAAAAGATTGATCTGATTCTGAATCCTAAAGGAATGCGTGATGTGTTGCTGAATCATGAGTAAAAGACTGATCTGATGCTGAATCATGTAAGGAAGCTTGGTCTGATACTGAAACATGCAAAAAAGCCTGATCTAATGCTAAATCCTGAAAAAAAGCTTGATATATTGCTTAAACATGTAAGAAAGCTGCTGATGCTGAATCATGTATAAAAGCTTGATCTGATCCTGAATCCCGTGAGAGAGGCCGATCTGATGTTGAATCATTTAAAAACGGCTGATCTCAAGCTGAACCATATATGAAAGCCTGATCTGATGCTGAATTTTGTAAGAAAGCCTGATCTAAAGCTGATTCTTGTAAGAAAGCCTGATCTGATGCTGAATTTTGTAAGAAAGCCTGATCTAAAGCTGAATCTTGTATGAAAGCCTGATTTGATGCTGAAACCTCTAAGAAAGCTTGATCTGATGCTGAATTTTGTAAGAAAGCCTGATCTAAAGCTGAATCTTGTAAGAAAGCTTGATCTGATGCGAATTTTGTAAGAAAATCTGATCTAAAGCTGAATCTTGTATGAAAGCCTGATTTGATGCTGAAACCTCAAAGAAAGCTTGATCTGATGATGAATCATGTTAGAAAGCCTGCTCTTTGGTGGAATCCTGGAGTTTTCGCTGGATGTGATATATCTTGTATCTAGTGTTGTAGTAGTGACAGTGACTTGAAATTTGATCAGGTTATCAGTATGTAAAGAGGTGAGACACCAGTTAATCCACAATGGGGTTTGGAGTTACCTGGAGCCCAATGGTCAAGGAGCTTAACAACAGCATCACAGCATTAAAAAAAAACAAGCCTTTTGTTATATATGAGTATTTTATGTAAAGCACTGTATATCATTTGTAAATGGAGATTTGTTACATGCTGTTTTTGCTGCCTTGCTGGTCAGCTATTTATTTTGTGTGTCAGCACCCTCTGGTGGTGTGTCTGTAGCAAAACATGATCTGATGTAAAATCACTTCTTTGTCATAGACTAGTGCTTTCTAGAAGCTTCTGGCATCTTCTGCCTGGAGGGGGCGGGATTACCCAGGAATCCTGTAGATCTTTCCAGAATGTTGCTAGTATATATAAATGCTGTGATTTTGGTCGGAGAGGCAGAGTTTTTGTTTTGGCAACAGAGTTACATAGTGGCATTAGAGTGTTATTATAAGATTAAACTGTGGATTATTTGTAGAAGTTTTATTTTTAATCGGTGAAGAATAAATTTGTTTAAGTTGTCATTGCTGGTTTTCTTTGTTGTGATTTTAAAGTCATAACAAATTGGAGGTTTCACCGAGATAAACCATTCATTGGATCAACGATTGGATTCACCAAAGATTTAAGCTGAACTATTATTTTAAATCTTGTGACTATTTGAAAAACCAGCAATCATGACTTTTGATGTTGAAAGTTTTTTGAAAACTCCAACCCAGGAATCAATTGTGCTGGCAAAGAAGAAGGACTTGCTGCAAATAGCCTCAACCCTTGGATTATCTGATGTCGAAGTGTCTGCAACAGAGCTGCAAAGACTTGAGATTCAGCTACGCCTGAAACAACTGGAACTGGAAGAAAGAAGGTTGGAGAGAGAACTGGAAGAAAGAAGGATGCACTTGCAGTACGAATTGGAAATGAAGAAAATAGAAGCAGGTACTGTTACAAAATCTTTTGGACTTTCTGATCATTTTGATGTGGTTAAACACATAAGACTTGTTCCTCCCTTCCTAGAAAGTGATGTAGACCAATACTTTACCTATTTTGAAAAAATTGCTGAAAATTTGAAATGGCCCAAAGAGCATTGGACAATGATGTTGCAAAGTGTTCTTACTGGTAAAGCTAGGAAAATCTATAACCAGTTATCTGTCCAACAGTGTTCTGATTATGATTTTGTCAAATCTGCCATTCTGAAGGGTTATGAATTGGTCCCCGAGGCTTACAGGCAAAAATTTAGGAATTTCGCAAGGAAGCCAGTCAAACTCATGTTGAATTTGGCAGGTTGAAGGAACAGTTGTTTGATCAGTGGTGTAATTCCATGAAAGTTGAGAAAGATTTTGACAGAATGAGGCAACTTATTCTGGTTGAGGAATTCAAAAGGTGTATCCAGCCTGATATCAAAACTTTCCTTGAGGAGAAACAAGCCATTACTTTGCAAGATGTTTCCACCCTGGCTGATATCTATGTTTTGACTCATAAGTCTTTTTTCATCCAAAAATCCACTTTTTCTAAATTTTAAGGCAAGTCTCAGTCCAAGACTTCTTCTAATAACACTTCTAATGATTCCAAGGCCACTTCTGAGAGGAAACCTTCCAGTTAGAAGCAATCCTCTGATTCTTTACCTTCTGTGTCTTGCCAATACTACAAAAAGCAAGGTCACCTTATTTCTGAGTGTTATGCTCTCAAGAAAAAACAACGAGAAGAAACCAAGCCAACTGCTTTCACGAAGAGAGAATCTCTTGTATCAATGGTCAGTTCGCCTGATCTTCTACCTTATGTGTGTGATTCTGTTATGGAGGGTTTTGAGCCATTCATCACTGATGGTTTTGTCTCACTTTCACATGATTTTTCCTCATCTGCTCCTGTTCGATTTCTAAGGGATACTGGGTCCTTCCAATCTCTTATTCTTGCAGATATTCTGCCTTTTTTGGACAAATCGTCTACTCAGGCTAATGTCCTTATTCAAGGAGTAGAATGTGGTTTTACAAGTGTACCTCTCCATAATGTTCATCTGAAATCAGACTTGGTCTCTGGACCTGTTACTGTTGGTGTTAGGTCTTTTCTTCCTTTCAAAGGTGTTCATTTGCTTCTTGGTAATGATCTTGCTGGGGATAAGGTTGTGCCTTACCCTGTTGTAACTGACACTCCTTTCATTGATCAAGAATCTGACTCTATAGAGGAGGAAATTCCAGACCTCTATCCTTCATGTGCAGTTACTCGTTCTATGGCCAAAAAGGCTACTAAAGATGATGCTGACCTGGACTTTAACCTGGCTGACACCTTCATTGGGCAGTCTTTTCATCAGGAACCTTCCAGTCCTGAGATGTCTGGGAAATCTTCAGACTTGTCCTTGTCAGGTCATTCTAATGACATTCTGTCTCGGAAACAACTTATTCAGGAGCAACAACAAGCTCGTGATCTAGCACATCTTCTACCACAGGCTGTAAGTGAACAAGAGGCTACTCAAGTTCCTGTCTGTTTTTACTACAAAAATGGTGTGCTTATGAGAAAGTGGCATCCACCTGATGTTTCTGCAGATGAAGAGTGGATGATCACCCATCAAATTGTTCTTCCAAAGTCTTACCGTCAAGAGACTCTTAGTCTGGCCCATGACAATCCTATGTCAGGTCATTTGGGAATCAAGAAGACCCTTCAACGTGTCAGGAATCATTTCTTTTGGGCTTCCATGAGGTCCGATGTACAGGATTACTGCAAATCCTTGTCATACTTGTCAAATGGTTGGGAAGCCGAACCAGAATATTCCAAAGGCTCGACTTAAACCCATTCTCGCTTTTGAAGAACCTTTCAGTCAGATCATCATTGACTGTGTTGGACCATTGCCGAAGACTAGATCTGGTTGTGAGTACCTACTGACTATCATGTGTGCTTCCACCGGGTTTCCTGAGGCAATTCCACTTTGCAATATCAAAGCGAAGATATCATCAAGGCTCTTACCAAGTTTTTCTGCTTTGTTGGTCTTCCTAAGTCTATTGAGTCTGATCAAGGGTCAAATTTCATGTCTGGCATATTTCAACAAGTTATGCATGAGCTTGGTATTAAACAATGCAGGTCATCAGCATAACATCCTGAGAGTCAAGGTGCTTTGGAGAGGTTCCATCCCACCCTGAAGAACATGATAAGGACCTACTGCCTTGACACAGAGAAAGACTGGGATGAAGGTGTCCATCTTCTTCTGTTTGCTGCCCGTGAAGCTGTTCAGGAGTCTCTTGGGTTCAGTCCTTTTGAGCTTGTTTTTGGGCATACAGTCCGTGGACCTCTGAAGCTTCTGAAGGAAAAGTTGCTGGCCAAAGATGATGTCCCAATGAACTTGCTTCAGTATGTCTCTGACTTCCGTAATCATCTCTCTAAGGCTTGTGACTTTGCTAAGTCTAATCTGAAAGAGGCTCAGGGCAAAATGAAAGCCAGATATGACCTTCATTCCCAAGATAGAAGTTTTAAAACAGGTGACAAAGTCCTGGCGCTTTTGCCAGTTCCTGGAAACCCTCTAAGAGCCCGATATTTCGGCCCTCACACTGTCCTCAAAAAGGTCAGTGATCTAAATTACGTCATTTTAACCCCTGGAAGGAGGGAAAAAAAAGCAAATGTGTCACATCAACATGCTGAAAGAATACATTGACACAGACACTCAGCAAAAGCCAGTCAATGTGGTAAATACAATTGAACTGGAAAATTCTGAAGATTGTGACTGCCCCTTGGAAAATGAAACTGGTCCAGCCAAACTTGAAAATTCAGAAATTCTTCAAGAAGTTGACAGCAAGTTGTCCCACCTGGACCCTTTTCAACAACAACAGCTAAAGCAGCTCATATTTGAATATAGTCACATATTCCCTGACGTTCCATCAAGGACTGATATGGTTTACCATGATGTCATCCTACAAGATAATGCCAAGACTGTAAAACACCATCCTTACAGAATGAATCCAGAGAAGCAGAAATACCTTAAACAAGAAGTCAAACCAATTGATGCAAAAGTAAAAGTTATCATTGAATTTCCTGAACCTACAACTAAAAGACAACTAATGAGATTTCTAGGGATGGCTGGCTACTACAGAAAATTCTGTAAAAATTTCTCCATCATTTCTGAACCTTTGACAAATTTGCTGAAGAAAAATGGTAAATTTGTTTGGGATGAAAAATGTCAAAATTCATTTGACCAACTGAAAGCTATCCTCAAAAACGCACCAGTTCTCTTACCTCCTAATTTCAAAAAGGAGTTCAAGTTGGCTGTTGATGCCAGTGATATTGGTGCAGGAGCAGTTTTACTGCAAGAAGACACTGATGGAGTAGATCATCCTGTTTTTTACTTTTCCAAAAAGTTTGATAAACATCAGCAAAACTATTCAACAATTGAAAAAGAATGTTTGGCACTTGTTTTGGCTTTACAACATTTTGAAGTCTATTTGACTTGTTCAGCTACTTCCATCAAGGTCTTCAGTGATCACAATCCCCTCACATTCTTGCATAAGATCAAAAACAAGAATCAAAGATTACTGAGATGGAGTTTACTTTTGCAAGAGTATGATTTGGATATTTCTCACATCAGGGGAAAAGATATTGCATCTGGAATAACACTTTCACGCATGTAAATTTACTTCTCTATTTGATGTGAAAATTGCACTGGATGTTATGTATATGATTGTTATAATGATCAATGATACTTTTTGTGTAAAGTTTAAGATTATACTGATTATAAAACTGTGTTCATTTAACAAAAGAAAGCTTTTAGCAAACCTTTCTTTTCTTAAAGAGGGGAGGTGTTATGTATGAGTATTTTATGTAAAGCACTGTATATCATTTGTAAATGGAGATTTATTACATGCTGTTTTTGCTGCCTTGCTGGTCAGCCATTTATTTTGTTCTTCAGCACTCTCTGGTGGTGTATCTTTAGCAAAACATCTGATGTAATCTCACTTCTTTGTAATAGACTAGTGCGTTCTAGAAGCTTCTGGCATCTTCCTCCCTGGAGGGGGCAGGATTACCCAGGAATCCCATAGATCTTTCCAGAATGTTGCTAGTCTATATAAATGCTGTGATTTTGGTCAGTGGGGGCAGAGTTTTTGTTTTGGCAACAGAGTTACATAGTGGCATTAGAGTGTTATTATAAGATTAAACAGTGGATAATTTGTAGAAGTTTTATTTTTAATCAGTGAAGAATAAATTTGTTTAAGTTGTCATTGCTGGTTTTCTTTGTTGTGATTTTCAAGTCATGACACTTTCCAGTTTTTTTTTCCTCAAATCTCCAGGATTTGCTAATTGGCACAATTCTTCATCCAGGAGTTATTGAACTTACCTGTGAAACCAGCTGGTGAGATTCGGAGGTAGAAGAAACACATGAGATGGACGCCTCAATTCCCCACCGGAGACTTAGTGGCCCGATTGTTCTCATGCATCAGCTGTTCCTCTCCCCACTGTTACAGGGAAATGGGCCACATCAGCTGTTCCTCTCCCCACTGTTACAGGGAAATGGGCCACATCAGCTGTTCCTCTCCCCACTGTTACAGGGAAATGGGCCACATCAGCTGTTCCTCTCCCCACTGTTACAGGGAAACGGGCCACATCAGCTGTTCCTCTCCCCACTGTTACAGGGAAATGGGCCACATTAGCTGTTCCTCTCCCCACTGTTACAGGCCAAGCAGCTGGCCACATCAGCTGTTCCTCTCCCCCACTGTTACAGGGAAATGGGCAACATCAGCTGTTCCTCTCCCCACTGTTACAGGAAAGCTGGGCCACTTCAGCTGTTCCTCTCCCCACTGTTACAGGGAAACAGGCCACATCAGCTGTTCCTCTCTCCCCCACTGTTACAGGAAGCGGGCCACATCAGCTGTTTCTCTCTCCCCACTGTTACAGGGAAGCAGGGCCATCAGCTGTTCCTCTCCCCACTGTTACAGGAAGCAGGCCACATCAGCTGTTCCTCTCCCCACTGTTACAGGAAATGGCCCACATCAGCTGTTCCTCTCCCCACTGTTACAGGAAAGCAGGCCACATCAGCTGTTCCTCTCCCCACTGTTACAGGGAAACGGGCCACATCAGCTGTTCCTCTCCCCACTGTTACAGGGAAACGGGCCACATCAGCTGTTCCTCTCCCCACTGTTACAGGGAAATGGGCCACATCAGCTGTTCCTCTCCCCACTGTTACAGGGAAATGGGCCACATCAGCTGTTCCTCTCCCATCTGTTACAGGGAAATGGGCCACATCAGCTGTTCCTCTCCCCACTGTTACAGGGAAATGGGCCACATCAGCTGTTCCTCTCCCCACTGTTACAGGAAAGCGGGCCACATCAGCTGTTCCTTTCCCCCCACTGTTACAGGGAAATGGGCCACATCAGTTGTTCCTCTCCCCACTGTTACAGGAAAAGGGCCACATCAATTGTTCCTCTCCCCACTGTTACAGGGAAATGGGCCACATCAGCTGTTCCTCTCCCCACTGTTACAGGGAAATGGGCCACATCAGCTGTTCCTCTCCCCACTGTTACAGGGAAAGCGGGCCACATCAGCTGTTCCTCTCCCCCTGTTACAGGGAAATGGGCCACATCAGCTGTTCCTCTCCCCACTGTTACAGGGAATGGGCCACATCAGCTGTTCCTCTCCCCACTGTTACAGGGAAACGGGCACATCAGCTGTTCCTCTCCCCACTGTTACAGGAAATGGGCCACATCAGCTGTTCCTCTCCCCACTGTTACAGGGAAATGGGCCACATTAGCTGTTCCTCTCCCACTGTTACAGGGAAACGGGCCACATCAGCTGTTCCTCTCCCCACTGTTACAGGGAAATGGGCCACATCAGCTGTTCCTCTCCCCACTGTTACAGGCCGGGCCAGCTGTTCCTCTCCCCACTGTTACAGGGAAATGGGCCACATCAGCTGTTCCTCTCCCCACTGTTACAGGGAGCTGTTCCTCTCCCCACTGTTACGGGCCACATCAGTTGTTCCTCTCCCCCACTGTTACAGGGAAATGGGCCACATCAGCTGTTCCTCTCCCCACTGTTACAGGGAAGCGGGCCACATCAGCTGTTCCTCCCCACTGTTACAGGAAAGCGGGCCACATCAGCTGTTCCCTCCCCCCTGTTACAGGGAAATGGGCCCACATCAGCTGTTCCTCTCCCCCACTGTTACAGGGAAATGGGCCACATCAGCTGTTCCTCTCCCCACTGTTACAGGGAAGCAGGGCCACATCAGCTGTTCCTCTCCCCCACTGTTACAGGGAAATGGGCCACATCAGCTGTTCCTCTCCCCACTGTTACAGGGAAATGGGCCACAGCTGTTCCTCTCCCCACTGTTACAGGGAAACAGGCCACATCAGCTGTTCTCTCCCCACTGTTACAGGGAAACGGGCCACATCAGCTGTTCCTCTCCCCACTGTTACAGGGAAATGGGCCACATCAGCTGTTCCTCTCCCCACTGTTACAGGAAAACGGGCCACATCAGCTGTTCCTCTCCCCACTGTTACAGGGAAACGGGCCACATCAGCTGTTCCTCTCCCCACTGTTACAGGGAAATGGGCCACATCAGCTGTTCCTCTCCCCACTGTTACAGGGAAACGGGCCACATCAGCTGTTCCTCTCCCCACTGTTACAGGGAAACGGGCCACATCAGGTTCCTCTCCCCCACTGTTACAGGAAACAGGCCACATCAGCTGTTCCTCTCCCCACTGTTACAGGAAATGGGCCACATCAGCTGTTCCTCTCCCCACTGTTACAGGGGGAAACGGGCCACATCAGCTGTTCCTCTCCCCACTGTTACAGGGAAATGGGCCACATCAGCTGTTCCTCTCCCCCCACTGTTCAGGGAAATGGGCATGCTGTTCCTCTCCCCCTGTTACAGGAAACGGGCCACATCAGCTGTTCCTCTCCCCACTGTTACAGGAAACGGGCCACATCAGCTGTTCCTCTCCCCACTGTTACAGGGAAAGCGGGCCACATCAGCTGTTCCTCTCCCCACTGTTACAGGGAAAGCTGTTCCTCTCCCCCACATCAGCTGTTCCTCTCCCCACTGTTACAGGGAAATGGGCCACATCAGCTGTTCCTCTCCCCACTGTTACAGGGAAACGGGCCACATCAGCTGTTCCTCTCCCCACTGTTACAGGGAAACGGGCCACATCAGCTGTTCCTCTCCCCACTGTTACAGGGAAACAGGCCACATCAGCTGTTTCCTCTCCCCACTGTTACAGGAAATGGGCCACATCAGCTGTTCCTCTCCCCACTGTTACAGGAAATGGGCCACATCAGCTGTTCCTCTCCCCCCACTGTTACAGGGAAATGGGCCACATCAGCTGTTCCTCTCCCCACTGTTACAGGAAATGGGCCACATCAGCTGTTCCTCTCCCCACTGTTACAGGGAAACAGGCCACATCAGCTGTTCCTCTCCCCACTGTTACAGGGAAACAGGCCACATCAGCTCTTCCTCTCCCCACTGTTACAGGGAAACGGGCCACATCAGCTGTTCCTCTCCCCACTGTTTCAGGGTAACGGGCCACATCAGCTGTTCCTCTCCCCACTGCTCTTGCCTTGCATCAGAATGTTCCTCCCCCACAGTTGTTCACAAAACAGAACCATTTATGTTTTAATATCAGCTGTATGCAACAAAATTGAGTTACAGAGAAGCCTGGCTCAGGATATTAGATTAAGTCACACTGATGAAAGGCCCTGTGTGTGCCATTTTAGAGCATGCACAGACACAGTTCAGACTTTCCAACAGCTTCGATAAAAACAGCCTACTTTGTTCAATTTAAGCACTGGTTAAGCTCTGTCATGCCAGCTTTACGCAAAGACATTAACAAAAAACTGACATAAACATAACATTAACAAAGTATTAACAAAATAATTACCCAACATTATAAGTATAGCAATTTAAAGATAAACTAAGCCTTGATGTACTAACATAAACCTAACACATTATTGCATCACATTAACATGACTCAGCACAACATTATGGACATAACATAACTTGTGACACCAGCTAAACAACACAGGCATGAACCTCTGCCAGCCTGATGTTACACATTGAATGACTTATGGAAGCCCAAAGTGGACAATATTCAAATGAAAATGTAATCTATTGCATTATAACACATTTTTCCCTCTTATGAATGAGTTGTTAGAGACAATATTAAACTGAAAATGGCCAATTATCAGCTGTTCATTTTCACCCACATATGGGAAATCTATGACTATATTCAAATGATAATGAAAAGCTGATTGACATTTCATTTTTCAAAGTCATGCTCTGCAATACAATGGACAATATTCAAATTCAATAAGCAAAACAGCACCCCCAGCCTGTTCATTTACATTTACATGTCATCATGCTCTTTTAGGGTCAACATGATAATGAAAATGCTGTTTTCTAATCACTTGGAAATAATAATGACATAATAATGATGACGACATTTGACATTTCATTTTCAAAGACTTATCCTGCAATACATGGGACAATATTCAAACGCAGTAAGGGAAACAGGGCTTCCAGTCCATTGCATTTTTCAAATACATGTCAACACGCTCTTTTTGGGACACAATGAAAATTAAAATGCAATCTGTCAGCGTCTCATCAAGGCGGGTCTTCCGCTAGGACGTCACTCATTAGGGGCGAACGGAAACCATGTTCCTCATTTGCATACCAACCAACCAGCTTCTAGGTAGCGGCCACATGACGCTGTTCCTAGTTTAATCGCGATTCCAAGCCATGTAACAATGGGACAAGTTTTGATGACTCTGACTCAGCTGAAAATGATGTTCCCCACTTGTTAACCTGCTGAAATATGAACCTTTGATATGTTTGGCAGCTTATTCCGTCCCAACAGTACTATCAGATTTCTGGGAGATTTAAATGGATAGCTCATTACCTGGCTAGCTCAAGAACAATCGGCAAGCACAAGATCAATCGCTGTCAGCTCTCCCTAGCTTGTGAAGATAGGGGAAAAACCGAATCACAGCGATTAAGCATAAAAATGATGACAAACATTTCCCTAACTAGCGTCAGCAGGGTGGGGAGACGGGCGATTTATCTGCTGTAATGTCCCCCGCTATTACGCATGGAAGGACAATGCTGCTTTAACTAGCTATGAAATAACATGTCTCAGGCTGCACTGTCAGTTTGTTCTGTAGGTAAAAAGAAGCTGCTGATCAATGGTGAAAGAGTTCCTCCCCGAGATGGCGTTGAAAGTGGCAAATCAGGGCTGGAAGAGCTTCTCCAGGCATCATTCCTCTCCCCTAGCTAGCTGTACCAGCGATTGCTTTTTAGACTCACTCAAGCTAGCTAACGTCTCTGAAATCTGCAAGCACACTTGGGTTGCAGGTGCCAACACTGTTGAAGCCTCGGATAAGTTCATGCATATTACAGGTAGCTCAGTTAAGCAAGAGTTGGGGCAAAAAATCAAATCATATTGCTTTTATGTAATGATCATTTACAAATATTTTCTTAGTTAACGTTAGCTAGAGCCATTAACTGCCGAGATGGCTACATCCAAATGCACTTAAGCCTAATTGAGCGATGGCACAGAATACATAACAGCCTAGCCATCATGACATTATCAGTAAGCCTAAGCGCTACCCAGAAGCTGATTGGTTTGTATGCAAATGAGGAACGTGGTTTCCGTGCGCCCCTAATGAGTGACGTCCCAGCGGAAGACCCGCCTTGATGCACGCTGACAGATTGTATTTTAATTTTCATTGTGTCCCAAAAAAGCGTGTTGACATGTATTTGTTCAATTTAAGCACTGTTTCCCTTACTGCGTTTGAATATTGTCCCATGTATTGCAGGATAAGTCTTTGAAAATGAAATGTCAAAAATGTGACATAAACATTATGTCATTAACAAGTGATTAGCATTTTCATTATAATTGACCCTAAAAACATTATGTAAAGTATAGGCTGGGGGTGCTTTTTGATTGAATTTGAATATTGTCCACTGTATGATGCATGACTTTAAAATGAAATGTCAATCACTTTTATTATCATTTGAATATAGTCATAGACTCAGCACAACATTGAAAATGGAAGTGATAATTGATTAATGCATTTTCAATTTAAGCTAAACAACTCAGGCATAATGAAATTATAATGCAAAGGGATTACATTTTCATTTGAATATTGTCCACTTTGGGCTTCCATACTGACTCGCGTTTGCCTGGGACACCACCTTAATGGTTTCAGCTTGCAGTACCATCTATATGCTCATGGTGTCACTGCAGGCCAAACCCTGAGTAACCATCATTAAAGCAGTCGGTTGATGTACCTCATCAAGCGCAGGAAAGAATGAGTCCTGTGTCAGATCCGCAATATCTAACTACAGCAGTATCTTTCAGGTGCATTTCACGGTAGCTTTAAATTAATTTTAAAGTAAAAGTACAATTATTTACCTGTTTGTTTTGAATCTGTAGGGGCACAAATGATAGCATAAGCATAACTAGAGCGGCACTCAGAGAGCACAAGTACCTCCACCAATGTATTCAATGTTATTTTTGCCAGTATTAGCTAGCAACCTCTGTGTTTATGCAGTCCTGTAGTCTTCGTGCAAATATGTTTTTAAAGTGTTTTTGACCTTTTGCATGCCCTTGATCTTGACCTTTGACCTTGACCTCCCAAAATCGAATCATCTCTTCCTTGAACAATACTTAATCGTTCCACCAAATTTGAGGAAAATCAATCCATAACTTTTTGCGTAATTCTGCAAACAAACCAACAAACCAACCAACAGACAAACGGTAATGATCACATAACCTCCTCCAGCTTCATTGTCAGAGGTAATTAAGGCATGATTTACTGGCAGGATGCAGCCTGAAATAAACAATGGGATATTCTCTGAAATAAACAAATTTTTTATTTGAAGAGAAGACTGAAATTGCAGATCCACATTAACATGTTTTTCAAAAATTTTTTAAAATCTTTTAAACAAAATCCAATACATGGCCAAAACTATATGGACGTCATGTGGTCAGGGCTATTTTTCGTTGCTCGGACTCTATCTTTCACTTAGGGAAAATTTTGACACAACAAGATGCAGTGAGGTGCTGGATTATTCTGAGAAAATTTCCCTTTGTTTCAGCATGACCGTGAATCCATGCTCTGCTGAGACTGGGGTAGAACATCTTGACCACCCTGCATGGAGCCCACATCGAAAATCCAAAAGTGTTGGGATTGACTGCAAAGATGACCTTGAGTCAGGACTAAAGACCCAAAATTGCCACCCGAGGCAACAAATGCTTCTCTGGCCAAAATGAAAGCAAATCTCTACAGTAGTGTTCTACCATCTACAACACCAATTCCAAAAAAGTTGGAATGCTGTTTAAAATGTAAAAATAGAATGCAATGATTTGCAAATCTCACAAACTGACATTTTATTCATAAAAGAACATAGACAACATATCAGATGCTGAAAGTGTGACATTTTACGATTTCATAAAAAATATTAGCTCTGAATTTGATGGCAACAACCCATCTCAAAAGTTGTGATAGGGCCATGTTTACCATTGTCTAGCATCCCTTCTTCTTTAAACAGTCTATAAACGTCTGGGAAGTGAGGAGACCAATTGCTGGAGTTTTGGGAGAGGACTGTTGTCTCACTCTTGTGAGATTTAGGATTCTAATAGCTCAACAGTCCTGGGTCTTCTTTGCCGGATTTTTTGTTTTATGATGCGCCAAATGTTTTCTATTAGTGAATGGTCTGGACTGCAGGCAGGCCAGTTCAGCACTCAGACTCTTCTGCTGCAAAGCCATGCTGTTGTGATGGATGCAGTATGTGGTTTGGCATTGTTTTGCTGAAATATGCAAGGCCTTCCATGAACGAGACATTGTCTGGATGGGATCATGTTGTTGTAAAACCTCTAAATACTTTTCAGCATTGATAGTGTCTTTCCAGATGTGTAAGCTGCCCACGCCATAGGCACTAATGCAACCCGATACTATCAGAGATGTAGACTTTTGAACTGAGCGCTGATAACAAGCTGGATGGTCCCTCTCCTCTTTAAACCGCACGACATGGGTGTCCAAATTGAATTTCAAATTTTGATTCATCTGACCGCAGGACAGTTTTCCATTCTGCCTCAGTCCATTTTAAATGACGGCAGCGTATCTGGATCATGTTCACATATGGCTTCTTCTTCGCATGATACAGCTTTAGCTTGCATTTGTAGATTGCATGGTGAACTATGTTCACAGATAATGATTTCTGGAAGTGTTCCTGAGCCCATGCAGTGAATTCCAATGCAGAAACATGCCTGTTTTTAATGCAGTGCCGCCTGAGGGCCCAAAGATCACGAGCATCCAATATTGACCTTCGGACTTGTCCCTTGCGCACAGAGATTTCTCCATATTCTCTGAATCTTTTGATGATATTATGTACAGTAGATTCAAAATCTTCACAATTTTACACTGAGGAACATTTTTTATGTATACCGTGGGATATAGTCATCACCCTGTCCTTCTGTCCGTCCGTCCGTCCGTAATCATTTTCATTGCCGGAGCAGAACTCAAAAACTATACCACTTACAAACTTCATATTTGGTATGCAACTTCCCCTTTGGGTGCCATTGTGCCTTTTTGCGGGTTTAAATTCCATTGGGCCCAAAATTTTGAAATTTTCACCAAAACGGCCCAAATTTTTTTTTGTTTAGTTTCGGAGCAGAACTCAAAAACTATACCACTTACAAACTTCATATTTGGTATGCAATTTCCCCTTAGGGTGCCATTGTGCCTTTTGCGGGTTTCAATTCCATTGGGCCCCAAAATCTTTGAAATTTTCACCAAAAACGGCCCAAATTTCCAACTTTGTTTTGTTTCGGAGCAGAACTCAAAAACTATACCACTTACAAACTTCATATTTGGTATGCAATTTCCCCTTAGGGTGCCATTGTGCCTTTTTTGGGTTTCAATTCCATTGGGCCCCAAAATTTTTGAAATTTTTTTCACCAAAAACGGCCCAAATTTCCAACTTTGTTTGTTTCGGAGCAGAACTCAAAAAGTATACCACTTACAAACTTCATATGTGGTATGCAATTTCCCTTAGGGTGCCATTGTGCCTTTTGCGGGTTTAAATTCCGTTGGGCCCAAAATTTTCACCAAAAAACAGCCCAAATTTCTTCATATGTGGTATGCAATTTTTGTTTTGTTTAAATTTTTGTTTCGAGCAGAACTTACATACCACACCACTTACAAACTTCAAATTTGGTATGCAACTTCCCCTTAGGGTGCCATTGTGCCTTTTAGGGGTTTCAATTCCATTGGGCCCAAAATTTTTGAAATTTTCACCAAAAACGGCCCAAATTTCCTTTTTGTTTTGTTTCCGGAGCAGAACTCAAAAACTATACCACTTACAAACTTCATATTTGGTATGCAATTTCCCCTTAGGGTGCCATTGTGCCTTTTGCGGGTTTCAATTCCATTGGGCCCAAAATCTTTGAAATTTTCACCAAAAACGGCCCAAATTTCCAACTTTGTTTTGTTTCCGGAGCAGAACTCAAAAACTATACCACTTACAAACTTCATATTTGGTATGCAATTTCCCCTTAGGGTGCCATTGTGCCTTTTGCGGGTTTCAATTCCATTGGGCCCAAAATTTTTGAAATTTTCACCAAAAACGGCCCAAATTTCCAACTTTGTTTCGTTTCCGGAGCAGAACTCAAAAAGTATACCACTTACAAACTTCATATGTGGTATGCAATTTCCCCTTAGGGTGCCATTGTGCCTTTTGTGGGTTTAAATTCCGTTGGGCCCAAAATTTTCACCAAAAACAGCCCAAATTTCCTTTTTTTTTTTTTTTTTGGAGCAGAACTTACATACCACACCACTTACAAACTTCAAATTTGGTATGCAACTTCCCCTTAGGGTGCCATTGTGCCTTTTCGGGGTTTCAATTCCATTGGGCCCAAAATTTTTGAAATTTTCACCAAAAACGGCCCAAATTTCCTTTTTTGTTTTGTTTCCGGAGCAGAACTTACATACTATACCACTTACAAACTCCATATTTGGTAAGCATCTTACCATTGCAGGGTTGCATTGATCATTTTCTGAGACTATAAATTCCATAATTTGCATTTTTCTTTCAAATGTTTTAACAACAATACAACAGCGGCAGTCCAGGTAGTCTACTTCCTCGCAGTGAGTGCTGGTAACATGAACAGCAAGATGCTAAAGGTGATTATACTTCTGATTGATGTTGTCATCTTCCCTGCACTTGGTGTTCGGTGTGCTTTCATCAAATATCATCATTGCTCAAATCCCCTTTCCTTTGCCTATTCAAGCATATATAAGTATTAAATTACTAAAGGGATGAGAAAGTATGCAACTCTCCTGCAATCAGTAACTCACGAATTATGTGGGGACGGTGGGATATGTCATCTTCTGATGACTCTTGTTCTGAAATTGTTCCACAATTTTTAGATGCAGTTCGCAGATTGGTGAATCTCTGCCTGTCTTTACTTTCGAGAGACTCTGCCTCTCAAAAATGCTTTTTCTTATACCCAGTCATGTTACTGACCTGTTGCCAAGTAACCTAATTAGTTGTAAAATGCTCCTCCAGCTGTTTTTTTATAACAACCACTTACTTTTTCCAGCCTTTTGTTGCCACTGTCCCAACTTTTTTTGAGATGTGTTGCTGTCAACAAATTCAAAAATGAGCTAATATTTTTTCATGAAATGGTAAAATGTCTCACTTTCTACATCTGATATGTTGTCTATGCTCTATTGTGAATAAAATGAATTTCCCCTTAGGGTGCCATTGTGCCTTTTATGGTTTAAATTCGTTGGGCCCAAAATTTTCACCAAAAACAGCCCAAATTTCCTTTTTTGTTTTGTTTCGAGCAGAACTTACATACCACACCACTTACAAACTTCAAATTTGGTATGCAACTTCCCTTAGGGTGCCATTGTGCCTTTTCGGGGGTTTCAATTCCATTGGACCCCAAAATTTTTGAAATTTTCACCAAAAACGGCCCAAATTTCCTTTTTTTTTCGCTTTCCGGAGCAGAACTCAAAAACTATACCACTTACAAACTTCATATTTGGTAAATTTCCCCTTAGGGTGCCATTGTGCCTTTTTGCGGGTTTCAATTCCATTGGGCCCAAAATCTTTGAAATTTTCACCAAAAACGCCCAAATTTCCAACTTTGTTTTGTTTCCGGAGCAGAACTCAAAAACTATACCACTTACAAACTTCATATTTGGTATGCAATTTCCCTTAGGGTGCCATTGTGCCTTTTATGGGGTTTCAATTCCATTGGGCCCAAAATTTTTGAAATTTTCACCAAAAACGGCCCAAATTTCCAACTTTGTTTCGTTTCGAGCAGAACTCAAAAAAGTATACCACTTACAAACTTCATATGTGGTATGCAATTTCCCCTTAGGGTGCCATTGTGCCTTTTATATGGTTTAAATTCCGTTGGGCCCAAAATTTTCACCAAAAACAGCCCAAATTTCCTTTTTTGTTTTTGTTTCCGAGCAGAACTTACATACCACACCACTTACAAACTTCAAATTTGGTATGCAACTTCCCCTTAGGGTGCCATTGTGCCTTTTCGGGGTTTCAATTCCATTGGGCCCAAAATTTTTTGAAATTTTCACCAAAACGGCCCAAATTTCCTTTTTTTGTTTTGTTTCGGAGCAGAACTTACATACTATACCACTTACAAACTCCATATTTGGTAAGCATCTTACCATTGCAGGGTTGCATTGATCATTCTCTGAGACTATAAATTCCATAATTTGCATTTTTCTTTCAAATGTTTTAACAACAATACAACAGCGGCACTCCAGGTAGTCTACTTCCTCGCAGTGAGTGCTGGTAACATGAACACAAGATGCTAAAGGTGATTATACTTCTGATTGATGTTGTCATCTTCCCTGCACTTGGTGTTCGGTGTGCTTTCATCAAATATCATCATTGCTCAAATCCCCTTTCCTTTGCCTATTCAAGCATATATAAGTATTAAATTACTAAAGGGATGAGAAAGTATGCAACTCTCCTGCAATCAGTAACTCACGAATTATGTGGGGACCGGTGGGATATGTCATCTTCTGATGACTCTTGTTCTGAAATTGTTCCACAATTTTTAGATGCAGTTCGCAGATTGGTGAATCTCTGCCTGTCTTTACTTCGGAGAGACTCTGCCTCTCAAAAATGCTTTTTCTTATACCCAGTCATGTTACTGACCTGTTGCCAAGTAACCTAATTAGTTGTAAAATGCTCCTCCAGCTGTTTTTTTATAACAACCACTTACTTTTCCAGCCTTTTGTTGCCACTGTCCCAACTTTTTTGAGATGTGTTGCTGTCAACAAATTCAAAATGAGCTAATATTTTTCATGAAATGGTAAAATGTCTCACTTTCTACATCTGATATGTTGTCTATGCTCTATTGTGAATAAAATGAATTTCCCCTTAGGGTGCCATTGTGCCTTTTGCGGGTTTAAATTCCGTTGGGCCCAAAATTTTCACCAAAAACAGCCCAAATTTCCTTTTTTGTTTTGTTTCCGGAGCAGAACTTACATACCACACCACTTACAAACTTCAAATTTGGTATGCAACTTCCCCTTAGGGTGCCATTGTGCCTTTTCGGGGTTTCAATTCCATTGGGCCCAAAATTTTTGAAATTTTCACCAAAAACGGCCCAAATTTCCTTTTTGTTTCGTTTCCGGAGCAGAACTCAAAAACTATACCACTTACAAACTTCATATTTGGTATGCAATTTCCCCTTAGGGTGCCATTGTGCCTTTTGCGGGTTTCAATTCCATTGGGCCCAAAATCTTTGAAATTTTTCACCAAAAACGCCCAAATTTCCAACTTTGTTTTGTTTCGAGCAGAACTCAAAAACTATACCACTTACAAACTTCATATTTGGTATGCAATTTCCCCTTAGGGTGCCATTGTGCCTTTTGCGGGTTTCAATTCCATTGGGCCCCAAAATTTTGAAATTTTCACCAAAAACGGCCCAAATTTCCAACTTTGTTTTGTTTCCGGAGCAGAACTCAAAAAGTATACCACTTACAAACTTCATATGTGGTATGCAATTTCCCCTTAGGGTGCCATTGTGCCTTTTTGCGGGTTTAAATTCCGTTGGGCCCAAAATTTTCACCAAAAACAGCCCAAATTTCCTTTTTTTGTTTTGTTTCGAGCAGAACTTACATACCACACCACTTACAAACTTCAAATTTGGTATGCAACTTCCCTTAGGGTGCCATTGTGCCTTTTCGGGTTTCAATTCCATTGGGCCCAAAATTTTTGAAATTTTCACCAAAAACGCCCAAATTTCCTTTTTGTTTTGTTTCGGAGCAGAACTTACATACTATACCACTTACAAACTCCATATTTGGTAAGCATCTTACCATTGCAGGGTTGCATTGATCATTCTCTGAGACTATAAATTCCATAATTTGCATTTTTCTTTCAAATGTTTTAACAACAATACAACAGCGGCACTCCAGGTAGTCTACTTCCTCGCAGTGAGTGCTGGTAACATGAACAACAAGATGCTAAAGGTGATTATACTTCTGATTGATGTTGTCATCTTCCCTGCACTTGGTGTTCGTGTGCTTTCATCAAATATCATCATTGCTCAAATCCCCTTTCCTTTGCCTATTCAAGCATATATAAGTATTAAATTACTAAAGGGATGAGAAAGTATGCAACTCTCCTGCAATCAGTAACTCACGAATTATGTGGGGACCGGTGGGATATGTCATCTTCTGATGACTCTTGTTCTGAAATTGTTCCACAATTTTTAGATGCAGTTCGCAGATTGGTGAATCTCTGCCTGTCTTTACTTCGAGAGACTCTGCCTCTCAAAAATGCTTTTTTCTTATACCCAGTCATGTTACTGACCTGTTGCCAAGTAACCTAATTAGTTGTAAAATGCTCCTCCAGCTGTTTTTTTATAACAACCACTTACTTTTCCAGCCTTTTGTTGCCACTGTCCCAACTTTTTTGAGATGTGTTGCTGTCAACAAATTCAAAATGAGCTAATATTTTTCATGAAATGGTAAAATGTCTCACTTTCTACATCTGATATGTTGTCTATGCTCTATTGTGAATAAAATGAATTTCCCCTTAGGGTGCCATTGTGCCTTTTTCTTGGTTTAAATTCGTTGGGCCCAAAATTTTCACCAAAAACAGCCCAAATTTCCTTTTTTTGTTTTGTTTCGGAGCAGAACTTACATACCACACCACTTACAAACTTCAAATTTGGTATGCAACTTCCTTAGGGTGCCATTGTGCCTTTTCGGGTTTCAATTCCATTGGGCCCAAAATTTTTGAAATTTTCACCAAAAACGCCCAAATTTCTTTTTGTTTTCGTTTCCGAGCAGAACTCAAAAACTATACCACTTACAAACTTCATATTTGGTATGCAATTTCCCCTTAGGGTGCCATTGTGCCTTTTGCGGGTTTCAATTCCATTGGGCCCAAAATTTTTGAAATTTTCACCAAAAACGGCCCAAATTTCCAACTTTGTTTTGTTTCCGGAGCAGAACTCAAAAACTATACCACTTACAAACTTCATATTTGGTATGCAATTTCCCTTAGGGTGCCATTGTGCCTTTTGCGGGTTTCAATTCCATTGGGCCCAAAATTTTGAAATTTTCACTAAAAAACGCCCAAATTTCCAACTTTGTTTAGTTTCGAGCAGAACTCAAAAGTATACCACTTACAAACTTCATATGTGGTATGCAATTTTCTTAGGGTGCCATTGTGCCTTTTCTTGGGTTTAAATTCCGTTGGGCCCAAAATTTTCACCAAAAACAGCCCAAATTTCCTTTTTTTGTTTTGTTTCGAGCAGAACTTACATACCACACCACTTACAAACTTCAAATTTGGTATGCAACTTCCCCTTAGGGTGCCATTGTGCCTTTTCGGGGTTTCAATTCCATTGGGCCCAAAATTTTTGAAATTTTCACCAAAAAACGGCCCAAATTTCCTTTTTGTTTTGTTTCGGAGCAGAACTTACATACTATACCACTTACAAACTCCATATTTGGTAAGCATCTTACCATTGCAGGGTTGCATTGATCATTCTCTGAGACTATAAATTCCATAATTTGCATTTTTCTTTCAAATGTTTTAACAACAATACAACAGCGGCACTCCAGGTAGTCTACTTCCTCAGTGAGTGCTGGTAACATGAACAACAAGATGCTAAAGGTGATTATACTTCTGATTGATGTTGTCATCTTCCCTGCACTTGGTGTTCGTGTGCTTTCATCAAATATCATCATTGCTCAAATCCCTTTCCTTTGCCTATTCAAGCATATCTAAGTATTAAATTACTAAAGGGATGAGAAAGTATGCAACTCTCCTGCAATCAGTAACTCACGAATTATGTGGGGACCGGTGGGATATGTCATCTTCTGATGACTCTTGTTCTGAAATTGTTCCACAATTTTTAGATGCAGTTCGCAGATTGGTGAATCTCTGCCTGTCTTTACTTCGGAGAGACTCTGCCTCTCAAAAATGCTTTTTCTTATACCCAGTCATGTTACTGACCTGTTGCCAAGTAACCTAATTAGTTGTAAAATGCTCCTCCAGCTGTTTTTTTTATAACAACCACTTACTTTTCCAGCCTTTTGTTGCCACTGTCCCAACTTTTTTGAGATGTGTTGCTGTCAACAAATTCAAAATGAGCTAATATTTTTCATGAAATGGTAAAATGTCTCACTTTCTACATCTGATATGTTGTCTATGCTCTATTGTGAATAAAATGTGGGTTTATGAGATTTGCAAATCATTGCATTGTTTTATTTCCAATTTACACAGCATCCCAACTTTTTTGAAATTGGGGTTATAGTATAAAGCCTTCCCAGAGGCACAGGGGTGACCTGCTCCATATTAACGGCCACCATTGTGGAATGAGATGTGACTGAAGCAGGTGTCGACATACCTGGGGCCGTGCAGAACAGATTTCACAATGTGCAATTACATGCACATTTTACTTGTGTTATGCAGGGAATATATCTTATTCAATTCAACTCATGATTTGATGAATGCCACTTAGCGAAAAAAAAAAAGTAAAGACGATTCTAACAACAGTAATGGTAATTTTTTTAATTGACACTATGTGGGCTGTGTCCATTTCTGTGCTGATTATGGAAGTTTTTTTTTTTTTTTTTTTACTTTTCATGTATAAATACATGATGCTCAGCAGACTGCAACACCTTCTTGAGAATCCTCTTCTGCTTAAAACACTATTTTTGTTTCTGTTGATCACTTTTCAGTCCCATCAATGATAAGGCTTGTAATACACATCAGTAAAAATAACCTGACCACTCACTATCTGGAATGACCCATCACTTTCTAACCTCAGGCGATGCTCTGCGCCAGCTGAGGGTTCTATTGCAGTGTGTCTTCACTCCGCTCTCAGTTCTGTCAGTCATGCTCCTCTGATCAGATTTCCAACCTGTATTTTCTTATTCTGACACCACTTCAAAGCCAACACTTAAAGGTCCCAAATTACGCCATATTGCGGTACCAAGTTTATATTTTGATCTTGGAATTTCTTAGAGAAGCTCTGATGGTTCAAA
Source organism: Gymnothorax javanicus (assembly GCA_029692085.1). Lineage (NCBI taxonomy): Eukaryota > Metazoa > Chordata > Actinopteri > Anguilliformes > Muraenidae > Gymnothorax > Gymnothorax javanicus. Next base: position 2,041,715 of record CM056206.1, on the reverse strand, counting down.
GTCCAAAAAAAGGTCCTTACTTAGCTCAAACTGGCATCCACAAAAACCCTTTATTTCAGCCCATTGTAGCCTCTGCCTGAAACGTTTCAGTTTGGCTGCTGTACCTTTAAGGCCCGCTCCCCATTTGCCCACGTTATTCTGATTGGCCAGCTCTGTGGAGGCCGGAGCTGTATTTATTATTTGAATTATTTGTATTGCATTTATTAAGTTCCTGTTTTTTCTTCCCTTTGCTGAATTGTTTCTCTTTGTCTTTTTGTACATAGCCAGTCTATTCTCTCTTTGCTTTCTGTCTTTGGTCATTTAAGAAAGCCTGAAGAAACTAGTAACCTCTTTATAAGGGATATATTATATATTCCCAATGTAAGCAGTCCCTCCAGCATTGAAGTTCAAGAGTGTACACTGTCCCAGTACTGACTTCGGTCCAGTTTCCCCTACTACGCCATAGGCTGACCACCAGTGTACATATTGCATTGTACCACCAGTGTACATGTCACAGTGTACCACTTGACTTTGGCCTGTCCCCAGACCATTCTTCACACAACACTTGTCCTGAGTCTCCCTTCTGTTTATTTAAGTGTGAAGTGCACCTCGGTGTGATTGATTAAAAGGGCGCCTGAGGGCTGAACTTTGATCTGTCCCTGATCCCTGTTCCTGCTGCTCATAACACTAAATGACAAAGCTCAGCCACAAACACTTGCACTTGGCACAGACTACTGCTGGCACACCTTTCTTTTGTTAGGGGTCATATCTGGTTAATTGCTACATGTTCTAATTCTGTAACAGGATAGGGAGTGTATCTGCTTTGTGTTCTGTGCTGCCACTGAATGTGAGTCATTGTAGTGATGTGTTTGTTTTCTTAGGGTGGCAAAAGGATGTCTTCCTCAAGGCCGACAATCGTCTGCTAACAAACTAGTGTGTGAAATGTCATTCACTTCCTATGACCCCTCTTGCACTCCTCAGCCCTCCGTTTGAGAACACTGTTGGAGTCATACTTGCTCACAACCACTCATAAATTTACAGATTACTCTGGACAGGAACGTTGCTTTGGCAGACAGCTACCAGGCATGGATTCGTGGTTCTCACACAAACAGAAAATCCATCAAAATATGACAGAATATAACGCAGTTCACCGAATCAACATTTTAGTGCCCATATTCTGCCCTTCATTCAACTGTTCTGCAGTCATTCATGTTTGAATAAACTCTGGGCGGCAGTGAGGCATTTTCAGTGGACCCCACGCATTTAGCCATACAGATTTGCAAAATATTAAAAGTAAATAAATAATGGTTTTAATATGTGGCAAAAGTAAAGAAGTTAGCGAAAATTTCTTTGACTACTGCTTTCTGACATCAGAATGCATCACAGGACTCTCATTGGACATGCTAGTTTTGTGAAACTCACGACATATGCTGTGGATCTTTATGTTGAGTCTGGTTCAGGTCAGGATGGATTCAATTTTGTGTTGATTTCTAGAATCGTTCCTCTTTTGTTGTTGTCAGCGAACACCGAGGCAAAAGTTGCGCAGCACCCAATTCTTGCAAGTTCCACATCATCAAAGGACTAAATTAATATCATCAACAAACATTACCCAATTCTTGCAAATATGCCTAGACTTACCTTCCCTGGCATGCAAAATCAGTTTGATTGGAATTTGATCTTTACTTAACACTTTATTAACTTTTAAAGAAAATTTCTTTAAATACATTTAATGCTGTTAAACGTCTGGGCCTTATGACCTTTAAAGATGGTAAGGAGAAGTCTGAACTTCTATTGGAATAACAGAATCAATATCTGACCAAGATGAAACCGAAGTTCTCAAAAGTGCCACCCATTCAGCATGTGCAATTAAGCACAGTTCATGACAAAGCCTTTTGAAAGATAAACGCATGTAAAATGCATACTCAAACCTTGATGCAAATATACAGTACAGAACTTGCCAGTTTTTGGAAAATGTCATCTTGGAATTTGGTAGGGCATTACTTTTGCCCAGGTGTTTTGACAACAAAGTGTCCCTCAGTCCTCACTGAGGAGCTTTTGACACAGTTCCGCTACAAGCATTGTGGTTTTCGTAACCTCTGATGGAACTGTTAGTATCCTTATTGTGCTTTGCAAACAAAGAGCTGCTGATTAGATCTCTTTTAACTTTCTAAAGCCCAACATCCCGCTAGCTTTCAAGCTGTCCCTGTTCAAGATTGCTTGATTAAAAATCACACAATTTAGTTACGAATAATCTAGACCAATATACATTGCCTTGCATAAGTATTCACTCCCCTGAACTTTTCAACATTTTGTCACGTTACAACCACAAATTTAAATGTATTTTATTGGGGTTTTATGGAATAGACCAATACAAAACGGTGCATCATTTTGAAGTGGGGGGTAAAATATTACATGGTTTAAAAATTATTTACAAACAAAAATCTGAAAAGTGTTAAGCGCAGCTGCAGTTACAGCTGCAAGTCTTTTGAGGTATGTCTCTACCAGCTTTGCACATCTAGAGACTTAAATTTTTGCCTATTCTTCTTTGCAAAAGAGCTCAAGCTCAGTCAGATTGGATGGAGACTATGTGTGAACAGCAAATTTCAAGTCTTGCCATAGATTCTCAATTGGATTTAGGTCTGGGCTTTGAATGGGCCATTCTAACACATTAATTAGGGGTGGAGGGGAAATTGGTTCTACGATGCATCGCGATGCTTTGTTGAACGATTCAGCATCGATGCAGAAAAGTCTATAATCAATTATCAATGCAATTTTCAATGGCCTACCTCTCCCGGAGTTTGGGAGTTAGGAGTTACGCATTATTATGGAACCCACCTACGTTCTAGCAAAGACATTCCCCTCCGGAGCATTCAAGTGCTATGATTGGCTAGTCCTAGTGCCAGGATTAGCCAGCCATTCAGTTCTAGGATTGGAATCCTACAGCTTGAACAGCTAGCCAATCCTAGCGTTTGAATGCCCCAGAGGGGCGTGTCTTTTATGCAGAACGTGTGCGCTGTATTTACAGTCCAGTTTGCGCAAAAATGGTGGGGCAGGTGCAAGAGAGAAAAGAGGCACAGGCTTTTTAAAAAGATGATGTTTGGAAACACTTTGGATTTCGTGAAATCGATGGAAAAAAAAACAGAGCTAGACAAGACTTATGCAATTTGCAAGACGTATAACGCAAAAATTAAGTGCGAAGGCAACACGACAAACATGAGAAATTATTTTGCCCGTTGCCACTTCGAGCTAACTTTAGCCGGGAAAAAAAACATTATTGTATTCAACCAGAAAACTCTTGAACAGACACTCGTATCAAAGCTGGCACCTAACTCTGACAGGGCCAAAAAGATTAGAAAGGCTGTCGCAATTTTTATGGCAAAAGATCTGCACCCTTCGTCCGTCGTGGAAAGGGAAGGCTTTCGTTTTCTCCTGCATACCCAGGAATCGAGGCACAAAGTCCCGTTCAGGCGATTTTTCGCAGACACGGCTATACCAACGCTTTATCACGACACCAAAGCTCGGGTAATGAAGTCATTGAGAAGTGCGAGTCAGAGACAAAGATAGCGAGAGAGGAAGGGGAGCTGTTGCCACATGTTTACTGAGTGTAAGAAATGCGCATTAAATAATACAGCTGCGAAATAATATTTTTTAATGTAAATCATTTTAACTCTGATGTATGAAAATGTAATGCACTACAAAAGAGGTTTATTTTTAACTATTTTTGAGCACTATGTTCAGTCGTATCAGGTGGATTGGAAGAGTAATATTTTATGTATTTGAAATGGGGCCGCGGTTCCTGTGAAGTGATTTTTTACAAAAATGTATGAAAGGGTTTTAATCTCGCCTGATAGTTTGTACTGATGGGGAAAAACAAACATGTAATTGAGATGCACTGAGAATCGTTTAATAATCGAATCATGACCCTCTGAATCGTAATCGAATCAAATCGTGAGGTGACTGATGATTCCTACCCCTAAAATTAATGTGCTTTGATATAAACCATAGCATTGTAACTCTGGCTGTATGATTGAGGTCGTTGTCCTGCTGGAAGGTGAAGATCCACCCCAGTCTCCTGTCTCTTGCAGACTGTAACAGGATTTTTTTCACGGATTGCCCTGTATTTGGCACCATCCATCTTCCCATTAACTCTGAGCAGCTTTCTTGTCTGTCCAAAAGAAAAGCATGCCCACAGCGTGTTGCTGCCCCCACCATGTTTCACGGAGGAGACGGTGTGTTCAGGGTGAGGTGCGGAGGGAATGGTGTGCTCGGGGTGAGGTACAGAGGGGATGGTGTGCTCAGGGTGAGGTACAGAGGGGATGGTGTGCTCAGGGTGATGCACGGAGGGGATGGTGTGCTCAGGGTGATGTACAAAGGGGATGGTGTGCTCGGGGTAATGTACGGAGGGGATGGTGTTCTCAGGGTGAGGTACGGAGGGGATGGTGTTCTCGGGGTGAGGTACAGAGGGGATGGTGTGCTCAGGGTGAGGTATGGAGGGGATGGTGTGCTCGGGGTGAGGTACAGAGGGGATGGTGTGCTCAGGGTGAGGTATGGAGGGGATGGTGTGCTCGGGGTGAGGTACAGAGGGGATGGTGTGCTCAGGGTGATGCACGGAGGGGATGGTGTGCTCAGGGTGATGTACAAACGGGATGGTGTGCTCGGGGTAATGTACGGAGGGGATGGTGTGCTCAGGGTGATGTACGGAGGGGATGGTGTGCTCAGGGTGATGCACGGAGGGGATGGTGTTCTCAGGGTGATGCACGGAGGGGATGGTTTGTTCAGGGTGATGTATGGAGGGGATGGAGTGCTCAGGGTGATATATGGAGAGGATGGTGTGTTCAGGGTGATGTACGAAGGGGAGGGTGTGCTCAGGGTGATGTATGGAGGGGATGGTGTTCTCAGGGTGAGGTAAAGAGGGGATCGTGTGCTCAGGGTGATGTCTGGAGGAGATGGTGTGCTGAGGGTGATGTACGGAGGGGATGGTGTGCTCAGGGTGATGTATGGAGGGGATGGTTGCCCTCAGGGTGATGTATGGAGGGGATGGTGTGCACAGGGTGATGTACGGAGGGGATGGTGTGCTTAGGGTGATGTACGGAGGGGTTGGTGTGCTCACGGTGAGGTATGGAGGGGATGGTGTGCTCAGGGTGATGTACTGAGGGGATGGTGTGCTCAGGGTGATGTATGGAGGGGATGGTGTGCTCAGGGTGATGTACGGAGGGGATGGTGTGCTCAGGGTGATGTACAGAGGGGATGGTGTGCTCAGGGTGATGTACGGAGGGGATGGTTTGCTCAGGGTGAGGTACGGAGGGGATGGTGTGCTCAGGGTGATGCACGGAGGGGATGGTGTGCTCAGGGAGACGTACGAAGGGGATGGTGTGCTCAGGGTGATGTACGGAGAGCATGTTGTGCTCAGGGTGATGTACGGAGGGGATGGTGTGCTCAGGGTGATGTACAGAGAGCATGTTGTGCTCAGGGTGATGTACGGAGGGGATGGTGTGCTCAGGGTGATGTACGGAGAGCATGTTGTGCTCAGGGTGATGTATGGAGGGGATGGTGTGCTCAGGGTAATGTCTGGAGGGGATGGTGTGCTCAGGGTGATGTACGTAGGGGATGGTGTGCTCAGGGTGATGTCTGGAGGGGATGGTGTGCTCAGGGTGATGTACGGAGGGGATGGTGTGCTCAGGGTAATGTCTGGAGGGGATGGTGTGCTCAGGGTGATGTACAGAGGGGATGGTGTGCTCAGGGTGATGTATGGAGGGGATGGTGTGCTCAGGGTAATGTCTGGAGGGGATGGTGTGCTCAGGGTGATGTCTGGAGGGATGGTGTGCTCAGGGTGATGTACGGAGGGGATGGTGTGCTCAGGGTAATGTCTGGAGGGGATGGTGTGCTCAGGGTGATGTACGGAGGGGATGGTGTGCTCAGGGTGGTGAGGAGGGATGGTGTGCTCAGGGTAATGTCTGGAGGGATGGTGTGCTCAAGGCTCGGAGGATGGTGTGCTCAGGGCAATGTCTGGAGGGGATGGTGTGCTCAGGGTGATGTACGGAGGGGATGGTGTGCTCAGGGTGATGTACGGAGGGGACGGTGTACTCAGGGTGATGTACGGAGAGCATGTTGTGCTCAGGGTGATGTACGGAGAGCATGTTGTGCTCAGGGTGATGTACAAAGCGGATGGTGTGCTCAGTGTAATGTCTGGAAGGGATGGTGTGCTCAGGGTGATGTACGGAGGGGATGGTGTGCTCAGGGTAATGTCTGGAGGGGATGGTGTGCTCAGGGTGATGTCTGGAGGGGATGGTGTGCTCAGGGTGATGTCGCGGAGGGGGGATGGTGTGCTCAGGGGAGGGGATGGTGTGCTCAGGGTGATGTCTGGAGGGGATGGTGTGCTCAGGGTAATGTCTGGAGGGGATGGTGTGCTCAGGGTGATGTCTGGAGGGGGATCAGGGTGTGCTGGAGGGGATGGTGTGGTGGAGGGATGGTGTGCTCAGGGTGATGTCTGGAGGGGATGGTGTGCTCAGGGTGATGTCTGGAGGGATGGTGTGCTCAGGGTGATGTACGGAGGGGATGGTGTGCTCAGGGTGATGTCTGGAGGGGATGGTGTGCTCAGGGTGATGTACGGAGAGGATGGTGTGCTCAGGGCAATGTCTGGAGGGGATGGTGTGCTCAGGGTGAGGTACGGAGGGGATGGTATGCTCAGGGTGATGTACGGAGGGGACGGTGTACTCAGGGTGATGTACGGAGAGCATGTTGTGCTCAGGGTGATGTACGGAGAGCATGTTGTGCTCAGGGTGATGTACGGAGGGGATGGTGTGCTCAGTGTAATGTCTGGAAGGGATGGTGTGCTCAGGGTGATGTACGGAGGGGATGGTGTGCTCAGGGTAATGTCTGGAGGGGATGGTGTGCTCAGGGTGATGTACGGAGGGCATGGTGTGCTCAGGGTGATGTACGGAGGGGTGGTGTGCTCCGGGTAATGTCTGGAGGGGATGGTGTGCTCAGGGTAATGTACGGAGGGGATGGTGTGCTCAGGGTGAGGTATGGAGGGGATGGTGTGCTCAGGGTAATGTCTGGAGGGGATGGTGTGCTCAGGGTGATGTACGGAGGGGATGGTGTGCTCAGGGTAATGTCTGGAGGGGATGGTGTGCTCAGGGTGATGTACGGAGGGGATGGTGTGCTCAGGGTAATGTCTGGAGGGGATGGTGTGCTCAGGGTGATGTACGGAGGGGATGGTGTGCTCAGGGTGATGTACGGAGGGGATGGTGTGCTCAGGGTAATGTCTGGAGGGGATGGTGTGCTCAGGGTAATGTCTGGAGGGGATGGTGTGCTCAGCGTGATGTGTAGTTGTGATGGCTGCCGCCCCACAGGGTAAAAACAGCTCAGTTTATACCTCTTCACTTTTTGGTTAATTTATTTTCATTGCACTTTTAGTTTTTATCATTCCATTATAATTATTAGTAAACTTTCATCACTTATGATTTACAGCCAACTAAATTAAGTTTTTCAAATAAATCACACAAACACATTTCTTTTATTGAAATACTTTATTTAACCTGACATTGTTTTATATGGAATGCACACATTTTAACACTGTCAGGTTTCACAGGTAATATATTTGTTTCCTTTCATTAATCACCTATTTCTTTGTCATGATTTACCTGGAGCGTTGGGGGTGTGTCCATGGCCGCTTCCTGAAATTGCAAAAGGCGGGTCCATGGGCAGAGGCGGCCTAATTGCTGCAATCACCTCATTCCGGCCATACCAAGCTCTCTGTGTGCTCGGGGCGGGGGGGTGGGGGTTGTGGGTTTAATTATAGGTTTTTGAATTTGTTTCTAATTAGTCTTTGAGTATCCCCCTTAGTGGTGTTTTTTGGTTTAGCCAACCAGTTTAAATATTCCCCTTTGTGTCTCTGTGGCAGGTCAGTTTTTGCTTGAGTTTAGTTAATGTCTATGTCTAGCGTTTTTGTGTATTTAAGTTAAAGTTACGGTTTGGTTGACCTCTTCTATGGGCCTTGTACTTAAGCCTAGGCCCTTTAGTAAGAAATCTTTCTTGGGCAAATAAAAAGCCTAACTATTGAACTAACAAACTCCTGGCTCCTCATGCCTTGACTGTTTGGCCCGTTACAGGAGTGTTGGGCTTCCACCACACGGAACGTTTTACATTAAGGCAAAAAAGTTCCATTTTGGTCTCATCTGACCAAAGTACCTTCTTCCGCACGTTAGCCGTGTCTCCTACATGGCTTGGATCTTTGCAGCTCCTCCAGAGTTACCATGGGCCTCTTGGTTGCTTCTCTGAGTCATGCTGTCCTTGCCCGGCCTGTCAGTGTAGGTGGACGGCCTTGTCTTGGTAGGTTTGTAGTTCTGCCATACTCTGTCCATTTTCGGATGATGGATTTAATAGTGCTTCATGCGATGTTCAAAGCTTGGGATTTTTTTTTTATAACCTAACCCTGCTTTATACTCCTCTACAACTTTATCCCTCAGTAGCAGCTGGTGAACTGGCGATAGGGGAAGCTCAAACCCATCCCTTAAAAATAATGATTGGTCATGACCTGTTTTCACTCATTCATTTAAATTACCATTTCAGACACTCCGAAAACTCTCAACATTATCAGGTGTGGCCAGTTTTCATTAATAACGCATACCTGTTAACTCTCTCGCATTTGGTGTCAGTTTTAGTGGCATATTTACGTTCCCCTGCTGTCGTTAGAAATTACTCAATCAACGCATATAGAAGAGATTCTCGTGCGGAATTGAAGTCTTTGTGCATGGAGGTTTTTTTTTCCCCTCTAAATCTGTAAATCTGTGATTGACCACTCGGTCTATTGAAGAAAGCCGTGAGTGCGCACATATCCAAATTTGTTACACCTGGCTTGACATAGCTGCTCCTCCTCAGCCAGGCTTGGCAAACGTGCAATGGGTTAAGCCAGGATGCACTGAGTAGAATAGGTCAAGCCTCGCTTTCTCAATCATCCTCGATTTCTGAATTCTGCTTTCATGCAACAGCCCCCAGGTGCATTTATACTGAGATCAAATTGCACACATGTGGACTGTATTTACTAACTAGAATATTGCAATTTCGGAAGAAATTGCGTGGGTGTGAATGCTGTGCTGTTTACTCGCCGGTCTGTGATCGTGCCGCACGTTTTGATACCTTTGATTCCTTTCGAAAAATGCAAGAAAATGGTGGAGATGAATATTATTACTAGAAAATTTTACACAAGAAATTTTGAATGTGCCTGCCACTTGCCCCCAAAATTCACCATAAATGCATGACTCTCATCCATGTTTACCAACTGACCTTTCCAGCTGACCCTCTGCGCAAACACACAAGCATATACAAGTGACACAAGTTGAGTGTTAGAGAGAGGCAGAAATCCATGTAAGACCACACACCTGGGCGAGAAATTAACTTTTCTTTTCAGTTGTCAGCCGGGCAACCTAGAGAGCTTTTTAGGCAGCTAAAAAGCATTTTAGGTAGTCAAGGCATATACTGAATTAAAAAAAAAAAAAAAAACTTTTCTGATTCACCAATCACAATGTCTTTCAGTTACTGTGGAAAGTTTATACTTCCTGGAATTGGATAAGAAACATGTCAATCTATAGATCTTTCCCGGGGAAGTTTCACGAGGGCGTGAACTATATGTGTGCGTGAAGCAGATGAGCCTAAGTGAATAACTGAGTGATTGGCTGTTAACATGAGCACTTAGGTTGACTCTGTTCGATCTCGGCTTGCTGGTGAACATTCAGTAAGTGATCCGGGTTTGCCATCTTGTGAGAGAATAGTGTAACTGCGTGCATAAATACAGCAGCTCCATATCCGCTGGCATCAGCATCTGCACAGACGGGTTATGGATCGGACAGGAACGTATGTAAGAGAAATAAAATAAAAAAGCCCACTCGCACGTACGAACTCAAGCCATAAAAACCAGAGTTGAAACCAGTGACCACAGAAATCGCGAAACAGTGCAAATTTTATTTCAACTGTGATTCCACATTATTTCTTTCTAAGTTTTCTTGAAGGAAATAAAATGACTTCTGTTCATTTATTCATTCACTCATTATTCCTCGTAAATTATCTATGGTGCGATGGGCTATTTGCTTTGTTTAAATGATTTTTTTTCTTTTTTTACAAGAATAGAACACAGTGTAAAAAAAAAAAAACATACAATATGAGACAGAGTTTTGAAGGATTGAGAATATTTAAAATTTTCATTTGACTAAATTAACAGACTAGAAGGGACCACTGGCAGCCTACATCTAACTCCTAGTTATTGAGCTGTCAGCGCTTTGTTTTCAGCAAGCTGCGTTTGTTCTCAACTTAGCTCTTTTTTTTTTATCCTTCAGCAGCCTTTGTCAAGAAAACTGCAGAGATACACTTCAAACGCTGAAATACTTGTAGGGAAACCGTCATTCAGTCGCGCTATTAATTGTTCGGTTTCTGAAACTTGTTCTTGATATTTTAGGAGACTAAGCAGGAATTAACATAGTTCACTTGCTAGCCAGGTAGAGTAACGTTACAGAACTCGAATGGGTTAGCAACAAACGGTAACTAAGGCATGCTTACCTGCGAGATATAATCGCACGTATTTGGTCCTGTGATAGCTCTTCCGTTATCTGCGCGAACATTCCTCGGAGGTTTCCCTTGGCAAACAGATACCGTTGACTGAGCGAGCCTGTGTTGTAATGAGTGAAGACATAACTTTTGGTAATAAACGTTCCGTTTGACCAACGCTGGTTTTGCTGGACGGTGGTTTCGTTTGAGGTGGACTGCAAACAGTGGTATATCGCATTCATTAACATATTCATTATTTACCATGTTTCTATTTTTAACGTTGCATTTCTAGCGAACGTTTCTTTCCGTTTAAATTTTTTTACAGAGGGCTGTGCCAGGACTGGTCTCCTAGCAACAGTAAGACAAGCAGATAACCGTCACACACACAGAGCCGCTGTGTCACTCAGTCAAAGAAATCCTCGTTAGCGCACACCTCAAACTCCTGCTTCTCACGCAAAAAACATTCATCCTGTCACCAATATAACCAGATCATTCAAGGCAGGAGACTTTGCTGAGTGTGTGGATGTCTTTTTTATTTATCTGAGTTATATAATGTTTGATTTACAGGGATCTAAAAACTGCGTTCGTTTGCCGTTCTCCCGAAATTTTTGTGAATTTTGAATGGAAAAGATTCGACTTGCATCCTGTCGCTTGGGGGCGCCTAGAGTCTCAACCCTTTGTCTGTTTTCTTCCAAAGTGACATTTTTCAGGCCTGCACAAATTTTCCTACATTTTGATGTAGAGTTTGTGTGTGTACGTTGGAAATTGTGGCCGGGGGTGCAATTTCAAATTTATTTTCTGAGTCATTTTTTTGCCTCTCTCCACTCTAAATCCTAAAGTGAGCCGAACATTCCGCCCATTGACTTCTCTGGGGAAAATTTGTCGGAAAATTGCGAATATCGCGGAAATGATTTCGGTTGCAGATTTCAAAAGTCATAGCATAAATGTCCAGATCGAGCCGCACGTTTTGATACCTTTCGTAAAACGCGGCGGAATAATAATAATAATAAAAATAAAGAAAATGGCGGAGATGAATATTATAGTATGTGAATGCTAATAAGAATAATAAAAATAAAGAAAATGGCGGAGATGAATATTATAGTATGTGAATGCTAATAAGAATAATAAAAATAAAGAAAATGGCGGAGATGAATATTATAGTATGTGAATGCTTTCAGCATTCACACCCAATTATGTGGCTTCTGAAGGCAATAGGTTGCACTGAATTTTACCCAGCGGTTTCACAGTAAAGGGGGTTGAATACATATGCACTCAACACTTTTCAGATTTTTATTTGTAAATAATATTTTCTCGACACTTCAAAATGATGCACTATTTTGTGTTAGTCTACTGCTTGAAACCCCAATAAAATGCATTTAAATTTGTGGTGGTAAGTTAACGTGACAAAATGTGGAAAAGTTTAAGGGGGATGAATACTTATGCAAAGCAGTGTACAAGCCTGTGATTATTAAGAAAGTATTAAGAAATGACAGATCACTGGAGGGCAACATTGACAACAGACTTTGTGATATTGTGTGGATGCAACAAACCAAATAATAACAATAATTAAAAAAAATTATTCACCCTGTGCTTTCCCCGAATTCCATCTCCTGTTCTTGGATTTTTTCAACAGTGCTAACTTATTTATTTTAAGATTGCTCTTAATCATAATGTTTTCAGCGTTACTGTCAGATCGGGGTGGACTCAGGCACAGACCGGTGAATGAGTTCAAAAAGGTTTATTGAACACAGGCAGATGGAGCTCAAAGGGCAAGGCAGAGACAGATTTTTCAAAATACAGGCCAAGGTCAGTGCCAGGTGACGCAATCAAACAGAGGCAGACAATCCAAAACAGCAGGCACAGAATAATCCAGAATGCAGGCAGATCTTAAAAACCGGATAGGCAAACAAACAGAATACCTGATTTAAATTCTCAGAAAACTAAGTAGAAACTTAAAGTCCAGGAGTCCACAGAAGTAACTACGGATTTACAAATGGGGTAAGGACAGGCTGAGACTAAATACTCTGGTAATTGGTCATAATACAAAACAGGTGCACCTAAAATGGAGGACAGAACAGGAAGTGATCAAATAAGGGCAGGGAAATAAGACACATGATCCAACACAACAAACAGCACATGGCTGTTAATATCAGAATGGATCAGTAGGGGGATTACTCAAAGCAGTTCAAGCAGGCACCATGACAGTACCCTCCTACTCCCAAAGGCGCTTCTTGGCCTCCCAATAGGTGGTACAGGATGGTCTCTGTGGAAGTCCTGGATGAGAGACGGATCCAGGATGTGTCGAGCCAGGACCCAACACCTCGCCTCAGGGCCATAGCCCTCCCAGTCCACAAGGTATTGCAGCCCACGACTACAAGGCCGGACATCCAGAGAACGGCGGACAGTGAAGACCTCTGTACCATTAACAAGGTGAGGGAGTCGGGGGGGGCTTGGGAACCTCTGTACCATCAACAAGGCGAGGGAGTCGGGGGGGGCTTGGGAACCTCTGTACCATCAACAAGCCGAGGGAGTCGGGGGGGTGGGCGCTTGGGAACAGGATTAAGGAGACTGGAGATGAATGGCTTGATCCGGGACACATGAAAAGTAGAATGGATGCGACGTAGAGTAGGGAAGAGTTTGAGATGCACTGCGACAGGACTAATCACCTTGGTGATGGGAAAAGGTCCGATGAAGCGGGGGGCCAACTTGCGGGACTCCACCTTTAATGGGATGTCTCGAGAGGACAGCCAAACTCACTGACCCTGAAGATAGTGTGGAGCCATGGTGCGATGATGGTCAGCTTGTTGTTTCATTCTGGCAACAGGAGGGAGTAAGAGTCTCCAAGTGCACCTCTAGGTTTGTAGGCACCCCCTGAAGAAAGCCTGTGCAGATGGAACAACGACCTCCTCTTCCTGGAACATGAATATGGAGGGTTGACAGCCAAGGCAACTCTGAAAAGGGAACATACCAGAGGAAGAAGATGGCAGAGAATTAATAGCATGTTCAACACAGGGCAGTTGTTGACTCCAGGCAGAGGGTTCTTGAGAGCACAAGCAAGGGAGCATCATCTTCAGCTGCTGGTTGACCCGCTCTGTCCATCTGTCTGCGGCTGGAAACCAGAGAACAAGTTAGCCTTAGCCCTTGGCAAAGTACAGAAGGCTCTCCAAAAGAGGGAAGTGAACTGAAGCCCCCTGTCAGACACTACCTCTGTTGGGAGACCATGCAGCCTGAACACATGCTGCACAAGAAGGTGAGCAGTCTCCTTAGCAGATGGTAACTTGGAAAGGGGATTTAAATTAATTGCCTTGGACAAGTGATCCACAATGGTCAAGACTGTGGTGTTACCATAGGATAGTGGTAAAGTAACAAAATCCAGGGCGATCTGGGACCAAGGTCTCTTGGGAACTGATAAAGGCTGCAAAAGACTGGTTGGAGGTTGGCTGGAGATCTTCTACAGACTAAGCAGGCAAGGACAAAGGAGAGAACGTCCTCCCTCATGGAAGGCCACCAAAACCTCCGAATGAAGAATGCTATAGTACGTCTAATGCCAGGGTGACAGGAGAGTCTCAATTTATGGCCCTACTAGAGGACCTGGGTGCGGACAGACAGAGGAACAAACAGAAGGTTAGATGGACAGGCGCTGGGGACTGACTCACCCTGCTGGGCCGATCAGACAACAAATTCAATATCCCATCGAGCAGATGCAACTAGACATCTCTTGGGGAGAATGTTGGTACCTGCTGGGGGGTTCTCAGATGACAGGAACTGACAGGAGAGAGCATCTGGTTTGGTATTCTGGGAACCACGTCGATAGGAGAGTGTGAAATTGAACTGTGCAAAGAAGAGGGCCTGGCAAACCGGCCGGAAGTTGAGGCGTTTAGCAGACTTGATATATTCAAGGTTCTTGTGATCAGTCCAAACCAGAAATGGGGTGCTTGACCCCTCAAGCCAGTGCCTCCATTCTTCCAGAGCAAGCCTAACAGCAAGTAATTCACGATTCCCAATGTCATAGTTCTGCATGGGTGGTAGTCTGTGAGAGTGGTAATGCACAGGGGTGAATCTTGCTATCCTTTGGTGAACGCTGAGACAAGACTTCCCATATGCCCATCTCCGAAGCATCGGTCTGAACTATATGTTGGCGCATAGGATCAGGTTGGATGAGTATGGGGACCAGAGCCTGAAATTAACAGCAGACCACATGCCAGATGCGGGTAAATTTTTCAATTGGCGAGTGAAACTGACACTCTGCCGGCCACGCTGGCGGGTGGCTAATGAGCATTGAGTAATTCAAAATCTAACATGATCCAGCCCGGCAAAATGCTTCGTTTGCAGCTTTGTCCAATTCATTGATAATCAGTGGTCTATTTTGAAGTGTTTATCTCGGCTGCAGTTGCATTACTGCACACTGAGATGCCTAATACACAGGGCTGCGAACTGGCTTGCTAACGTAGCTACAGTACCAGTCAAAAGTTTGGACACACTTTGATACTGTGACAGCGCTCTGTTTTTAGAGAAATTTAAATGGCTTAATTTCTCCATTCAATCTCAGATGGAATCTGGAAAGAGGTGAACAGTCAGAAGTTAAACAAGAATGATTTACATGTTTAAATAGTGTCCATAATTTTGGAATAATCAAAAAAGTCTTATTTTGCAAAGTAAACAGACAAACAAGCTCCTTCCATTTTCCTACGGCTGAATTAGTCATGCTGTTTTGGAACTTATCGGGCAAGAAGGTCTATGAGAAGCAAACCGCAAGTGCAGCACATCTCTGGGACCTTAGACAGCCACTCAGCTGCAAAATCATTACAGCCATATAACTGCCCTGGTTTAAAAAAAAAAAGTGAGTATGCTCAGCAAATATGATGACAAATGCTGGTTAGTTTGATAGATTTAAGAATCAGTGCTGATTTCTTTAAGATTTATTGAAAGAAAAATGTGGGTATGTCCAAACTTTTGACTGGTATGGTATATATCTTCTCAGAAATTGGCTTCAATTTCTAGGCTACTCGATCAGAGTGGGTTTCATGAGCACGCTGACATGGTTTGTATTAAGGTTGTTGCAAGTGAAAGAAATTTAAATAATAGTTGATATTCAGGTACGTGATGATCAGGGGCGGAAATACTGGAATTTACAATTACACCCAAGTCCACGAGCGATGGGGCTCCATTTAAACTTCGTGGTGATATAATTGCTGTGGCAATCATAAAGGACAATACGCAAGTAATGTACACGAGCAACAAGAATAAATGCAAACGATTTATGCGCTGCTTGTAGATCATCTTTATTAAAGTTTCAGAATAATAAACCTGAGCAAAGACAAATAAATCTCAGTTGTGGGAAGTAAGATTCTTAAGATTTCAATACGTTTATATGTTAATAATTATGTAAATATAAAGGGTCCTACATTAGATGATTGATTTTGGCTGCATATTTTCCATTTTTATTATGGAAAATATCCTTCAATGAAACTGACTTCACTGAAAATACAGTCATCAAAGAACAAACACAAAAATGAGAGAAAAAAGAAAGTTGAGCGGAAGATGAGGCGAGGGTAATACTGCCTAAAATAAATTTCCATTTTATGTTATATAGCTCGCGAGCTACACCTAGCTAATAAATAATCATACTATGATTGTAGCATTTGCTAATAATACAACATACCATTATGTAATTAAGTAACTTATGAATTGGGAAGAGAATTTAAATTGTTCGATATATTTGAACACTGACATAAAATAAATCACTCTACTTTTTTCGTACTAAAACCATTTTTTTAATTTAAATTAAAGGTGAAATTCTATGGCAGTCATTATTTTGCTTAGGACCTTCCTGGAAGCCTTTCAAGGACCTTGATCACTCTTCAATACAGTGTGTATTCATATTGTATTATTTGTTCGGAAACCAATAAATAAATAGATGAATGATTTTTATATAGTGATTAATGAGATTAATTTGGTTGACAACTTGAAAGAGCTTTAATGTGTGTTCTAAACAAGTTCAAGAACCATGTTCGGGCATTTCCTGTGTCTTTCACTTTTATTTTTAGGCAAAAAAAAAAAAAAGGCTGGTGAAGGCCTGTGTGGCTAGTTGATTTTAAAATCCACCTGCCACAGTGGCTGGTGGCTGAAAACGTTAACTTCAGGACCTGATGGGACCACAGAAACACATCTCTTGAGCTCAGTGAACTCCAGCAAAACCCTTGTTTGGAGGATGTTATGGCAGTGAAGGGAGCAGCCAGACCACTGAAGTGACCTCCACTGTGGGGTCTGGAATTACAGCTGCATTCGAGTGAGCAGCAAGGTCTGCGGCTGCACGCTTACGTGACACGTTTGTAGGCGTGGTACGAGTCAGCTCGAACAACGAGCCGAGACTGCTGTGCACCACAGAACGTGAATCATCACACAAGACTTCCCGCAAGTACAACCCCAATTCCGAAATAGTTGGGACGAAGTATAAATTGTGAGTAAAATCAAAATGCAATGACTTTCAGATCACATGAGCTAATATGTTATTTACAATAGAACATAGATAACATTTCAAATGTTGAAACTGAGACATTTTACATTCTTATCCACAAAATGAACTTATTTCAAATTTTCTGGCTGCAGCAGGTCTCAAAAAAGTTGGGACACAGGCAAAAAAGGGCTGAAAAAGCAATTAATATATAAGAGAATCAGCTGAAAGAACATTTAGCAAGTAATTAAATTAACTGGCATCGGGTGTGTAACATGATTGGCTATAAAAGGGATGTCTTAGAGAGGCTGAGTCTCTCAGAAGTAAAGATGGCCAGAGGCTTTCCAACCCTTGAAGACTCACGTAAAAAAAATTGTGGAATACTTTAAAAACAATGTTCTTCAACGTCAAATTGCAAAGGCTTTGAAGGTCTCATCATCGACAGTGCATAACATCATCAAAAGATTCAGAGAAACTGGAAAAATCTCTGTGCATAAGGGACAAGGCCGAAGACCTTTACTCGATTCCTGTGATCTTCGGGCCCTCAGACACCACTGCATCACTCACCAGCATGATTCTGTCATTGACGTTACTAAATGGGCCCAAGAATACTTCAAGAAACCACTGTCTGTAAACACAGTCCGCCATGCCATCCACAGATGCCACCTAAAACTCTATCATGCAAAAAGGAAGCCATTGTTGAGCATGATCCAGAAGCGCTGCCTTGTTCTGTGGGCCAAGGCTCATTTAAAATGGACTGTAGCAAAGTGGTAAAGTGTCCTGTGGTCAGACGAGTCCAAATATGACATTCTTGTTGGAAATCATGGGCGTCGTGTCCTCCGGGCTAAAAAGGAGAAAGACCACCCCTCCTGTTATCAGCGTTCAGTTCAAAAGCCAGCATCTCTTATGGTATGGGGATGCATTAGTGCCCATGGTGTGGGACATTTGCTTGTTTTAAAAAGCACCATGAATGCTGAAAGGTATAAAAAGGTTTTAGAGCAACATATGCTCCCCTCCAGATGACATCTATTCCAAGGAAGGCCTTGTGCATTTCAGCAGGACAAAGCAAAACCACATACTGCAGCTATTACAACAGCATGGCTTCGTAGTAGAAGAGTCCGTGTGCTGAACTGGCCTGCCTGCAGTCCTGATCTTTCACCGATTGAGAACATTTGCCACATAATTAAACGAAAAGTCCGTCAAAGGAGACCCAAAACTCTCCAGCAGCTGGAAGCCTGTATTAAACAAGAGTGGGATCAAATTTCAATGGCTAAACTCAAGAAACTTGTCTCCTCAATGCCCAGACGCCTCCACTGTGTGTTAAAAAGAAGAGGGGATGCTACACCATGGTAAACAAGCCCCTGTCCCAACTTTTTTGAGACCGGTAGCAGCCATCAAATTTGAAATGAGCTCATTTTGTGAATAAAATTGTAAAATTTCTCAGTTTCCACATTTGCTATGTTATCTCTGTTCTATTGTGAATAAAATACTGGCTGGTGTGATTTGAAAGTCATTGCGTTTTGATTTTATTTACAATTTACACTTTGTCCCAACTATTTTGGAATTGGGGTTGTAAATATGGCGACTTAGGTAGCAGTAAAACATTTAACAAAGTCAAAGTCAGCTTTATTGTCAATTCTGCAATATGTACAGCAGGGCCGTGTATAGACATTTGAAACACCCGGGGCTGAGCCCCAAAGACAGGGCGTGATTCGGTGCAGATTGGAAGTAATTAATTTGTCAATGATATAATGAGGTCTCAGAATAAATAATAAAATTATTTGATAAAATTAAATAATAAAGGATAAAATCAAATTCAGTGTATTGGCCTAAAATTTCACATTTCAAAGTAGTGACGAATGCAAAAACCGTATGTGATATTGGATACAGTGCTGCACGTAAACACTGAATGAAAAATGCCGTGATGATTCCATGTTTAATTTATGCTTTAATGACCCTGCTATAGTGTCTGTATTAAAGCCCTCCCAAATCATTTAAAGCCAAAAAATGTTCATTTACATCACCGTCCTTTTGAGAGATATAGGGCCCTATCTTACATCAGAGTCCCTAAACCCGTTATTTGGGGGTTTAGCATTGCGTAAGAGGCGTTCCCCCGCAAAAGTTGCAATCTTGCACACCTTCCTTTATCCCTAAAACACCTGCGCTACCCGTTATATTATGCATAGGCGTGGTTTGGGCGTTACGCCAGTTAAACCAATCAGTGTGCCAGGAGCCATTGCCTTTAAGAGCAGGCTGCGCTATCCCAAATCTTCAAACCGAAACCCGTGATGGAGAGAGGAAGGTCGCATGTTTCTCTGAAGACGAAGTTAAATTGCTTGTGCATGAGGTCAAATCCAGACAGGAGAGGATGTTTTTGTTAAGTTAATCATGAATTGTATTATTATTATTATTATTTGACATTGACATATTGTTTAATGTTTGGTATGCAATTAAAAAAAAAAACATCAAGCCTACCCCTTTTGTGATGGAAACTTCAAAAAAAAAAGAAAAAGAAAAAAATGCGTTTCGCCATGCACTTCCAACTCCCTCTCCCGTCTGAAATGAAGCATAGAACAAAATCCCATTTTAGAAAAGCGCTTCTTTCAGTACTGTAGCAGAAAAAGGAAAGTCAAAGAGCAGGTTAAGTGCATAAAGAATAAAAATGGATCCCTGCTATATGATAACAAGGATATTGCGGATACCTTAAACAGTTACTTTGTTGAGAATTTTACCTTAGCGCCGGTCTTTATTCGGCCAGAGGGCATTTCCAATGCTCAAGATTATTTAGCGGAAATTGAGGTTAGGGATAACGAAGTATTAGACAAGTGGCATAAACTAAAGGCAGATAAGGCGGCGGGTCCTGATGGCTTATATCCTAGAGTGCTCAGGGAAGTTAGTGAGATCATCTTTAAGCCACTATCCGCCATCTTTAGACGGTCTTTAGAAACTGGAGAAATACCAAATGATTGGAAACAGGGCAATATGATACCAATATATAAGAAAGGGGACCGTACTGAGCAAGGTAAGTACAGGCCAGTCAGTTTAACTTGCATTGGGAGCAAAATATTGGAATCTATCATAAAAGATGAGCTGGACTTATTTTTTGAACGTAACAATATCTTGAGGGATAGCCAACATGGTTTCCGTAAAGGAAGGTCATGCCTGACAAACCTTCTGGAATTTTTTGAAGAGGCCACCAAGACTTATGACCAGAGCAGGGCTTATGACATCATATATTTGGATTTTCAGAAAGCATTTGACACAGTACCGCAGTAGAGACTAATTTTTAAAATGAGCTCCATTGGAGTTACAGGAGGTATTCTGAAGTGGATTCAAAACTGGTTGCAGGACAGAATACAAGAGTGGTGGTCAGTGGTATCTCATCTGAGCTAGGTATGGAGGGAGTGGCGTCCCCAGGGATCGGGTGTTGGGACCCCTGCTGTTCCTCATCTACATTAATGACCTTGATAGGAATATTGAGAGCAGATTAGTTAAATTTGCAGATGATACTAAATTGGGAGGTTTGGCAAATAGTTTAGAGTCCACTAAGGTGATTCAGGATGATTTGGATAGAATCCAGAATTGGGCAGAAATGTGGCAAATGAAATTTAATGAAGCGAAATGTGAAGTTGTACATGTAGGTAATGAAAACATTAGACGGGATTACTTCATGGGAGGTTTTAAAATGGAATGTGCTCCACACGAGAAAGATCTGGGAGTGATTGTTCACCAAACCCTCACAGGCTCTAGCCATTGTGCCGTAGCAGTTAAAAAGCCAGTCGGATGCTGGGATGCATTGCCAAAAGTATTGAGTTCAAATCCAAGGAGGTGATGCTTCTTTTGTACAACACATTCGTCAGACCACATCTAGAGTATTGTGTACAGTTCTGGGGACCATACTTTAAGAAAGACATAAAGGCTCTAGAGAAAGTTCAGAGAAGAGCCACGAAGCTAATTCCGGGTATAAAAGATGAAAGCTATGAGAAAAGGCTGAAGATCCTTAATCTCTTCAGTCTTAAGAAAAGGAGACTAAGGGGTGATCTGATTGAGGTCTTTAAATATGTTAAAGGGATTAACAAAGTGAATTATGTAGGATTCCTTCAACCAAGGGTTGTTAGTAGAACTCGGGGTCACAAATGGAAGCTGACCAAAGGTAAATTTAGCACTGATATTCAGAAATATTTCTTCACCCAAAGAGTAATTTCGATGTGGAACAGCTTGCCTGACCATATTGTTGAGGCAGAGACCTTGGGAGTTTTCAAGAGCAGGCTTGACTTAAAGCTAGATACCATTGAGTCATTGAGTATCTGAAGTGATATATTTACGATAATTTAAAGAAACTGGCGAGCCTAGTTGGGCTGAATGGCCTGTTCTCGCCATTCATGTTCATGTTAAAAAAAATACCCACAGCTAAATAAATGCCTACATTGACTGCAACCATTTACACTTTTTTCTTTATAAAGCGACTTTGAGTATTGAATAAAACGCTATATGAATTACATGTATTATTACATTATTAGCTGGTCCCTCATTGCCCCTGCTACTGCTGGCACTATATCAGCATTTGGAGTCGGCGCCTGCACTTCAGCTTGCTGCCTTCTATAGTCCGGTAATGATCTATCCTCAAACTCCAGCATCATTTCATCGCGTAGGGCAATGTTGTGCAGCACACAACATGCCACAAAGAAAGATGCTACTTTCTGAGGACCATACTGTAAGACCCCACCTGACCTGTCCAAGCAGCGGAACCGCATTTTGAGCACGCCAAATGTTCGCTCAATGACAACTTGTGCGCGTGAGTGTTTTCTATTGAAAGCGAACTCACGCACACTTGTTGGCGTGATGTATGGCACCATGCACCACGTCTTTAATGGATAGCCATTGTCAACCAACAGCCACCCATCCAGAGGGGGGTCCCTCTGGAAGACTGCAGGAATGACCGACTGTTCCATTATAAAAGCATCGTGGCTACCTCCAGGATGATTTGCATATACATTCAAGATGTAACCCCATGCATCGCAAATCACCTGGACATTGATGGAATGGGTTCCCTTACGATTCACAAAGGTGCCACTGTTCAGAGCCGGAGCCCGAATCAGAACATGTGTGCAGTCGACGACACACAGAACCCTAGGGAACCTATATCTTGCCAAAAAATCCCGCTTTACCCTGCATAGTCTCTTGGGTGTCACAGGGATGCCAGTGATGTACCTACTGGCATGTCGGACTATGCTGGCAGTGACTGCAGTTATAGCCGAGCTTACGGCAGATTGGGTCAAGCCTCCAATTGAGCTGAGTTGGTGTTGGAATGACCCACTAGCATAGAAAAATAGTGCCAAAGTAACCCTAACAGCAAGGGGCAAGGCATACGGACAGCTGGCAGCGGTGTCTACATTATCTGCAACCAGGTGACATAATTCTGTCACGGCCTGACGGGAGAGGCGTAGTTTTGTCACGCATTCTCGTTCTGTGGGAAATAATACTTGTATTATTATAATTTTCGAATATTCTATATAATATATATCATTACTATATATTATATTTAATAATTATATAGTACTATAAAAGCGGAAAAAATGATTGATACAAAATACAAACAATATAGACTTACCTGAAAGGCCCAGGTAGCTGGGGCGCTGGCGGTACACGAATTCTGGGCGTCTTCTATTATTTAACTGGCAATCAAGGCGATTCAGTACTATCTCTGCCATTTTCTCAGGGGTTCAATTTAGGCTAAAGCAAGGTGGCTTTTTATAGGCAAGTAAATTCTGGAAGTGGAGCCGCATGTGCACGTCCACATGTGTCAAAGTGGACGCGCATTGAAGCCGCCTGGGCGCGCTCTTGTAAAAGCCCAAATGGGTAGCGGGTGGTTTGAGGACCCGCTATATGCTTTCCCTAACGTGTGTGGTCAAGATAGCAATTGTAGGGAAAGCGTATAAACACGCCCACGGGCACACCTCCAGGCGCAAATAAAGGAGTCGGCATAATGTATAGCAGGTAGTGTGGCCGCAAGATACCGTTTAGGGATAGTGGAAGCTGCTAAATGCATAATTCACGGGTAGCGGGTAGTGGCAACGGGTAGAGCAGTGTGAAAGATAGAGCCCATAGTGCACACAAACTGACAGTTGCTCTAAATTATTGTCCCTGGCCCAGTGGCGCAACGTGATCTGTGTGGGCCCGAGTGCAGACCTGACGACACGGCCCCCGATTATGCACGGCTGCACATGTGCATTTTTTCTATATGGATGCTGGCGTTTAATGTCGCAATATTGCACTTTAGCAAACTCCTCTAAGTTTTATAGGGCCTACGTACAACACACACTAAGGGTTACTACACTATTTCATTCTATAATATGATAAAATATAATATAATAAAAGTTTCCTATTTATTTCTTAACATTATTATCTTAAAATTATTATCTTAATAATGGTCATCATCAAGAACAATAAGGCATAATGAGAAAATGAACGACACATTAACATAACTTTATTGGGATGATCTGAAATTTTGTGAACAGCAAGGAATTGTGGGAACAATAATCAGCGAGCGAGTGGACATCGTAAAAACAGTTGATCTGTGCTCACGCTCATGCAGAAAAGGGGAGAGCGACTTTTCAGACTCTTTTAGCTATGAAACCAAATGTGCTTAATTTCGGTACCTTGGCAAACCTTTCCTCCTGCTCCTTACGCTCTTGCCGCTTCCTGCATAAATACTTCGTTTGTAGCCTATCTTGCATGCAAGATTAAACCATAGAGTAGACTGTCCTTGGATTAAACGATTGGACCGTGCCATCGTCACGTGGGTGGTCTATGGAATGTTGTACATTACCCAGAAACACTTGCTGTCTCAATGAAGATATCAACAGCAGAATAAACTTATCATTGTTTGTTTTATTAAGCATTTTCCAAAAAGAAATCTAAATTAATTCATGTTTTAACGACTTTCGTTCAGTTAAAATGATGAATAATGTACCATGATGACATCGACTTGCCAGCACCATGACTGAGAAATGAATGCAGTTGCAGTGGTATAAACATCCAGTAGCATGCAAGTATGTGCTATTACATGTAAGTTTTGGTTAGTATGAGAGTTTTAACTGTGAAAGACACCTATGATGACATCTTTCGGGGCCCGGGGGTACCCATCAATGGGCTCCCCCTGCTACTGGGCCCCAGTGCCGTTGCACTCCCTGCACCCCCTATTATTACGCCACTGCCCTGGCCTCATCAGCATACATGCTGGATTCTTTCAGTTCAGCCACAATACTCCCAGTGACTTCTTCAGCACAAAACTGAATCATCTGTAACATTTCACAGAAAGGTGTTCAAAATTTGACTAGTTACCAGGGAAAAATGAGGAACTAATGGTCCGTGAACCACAATGAGCAGTTCTTGAGTAACTCTAATTAGATTTTCATGAAATGATTGGTTAATTGACGAACAATTAAGGAATAAATAGTTAGCTGATCTATAAAATTTGATTGGGAGTTACTCAAGAACTGCCTGTTAACTAATGGTGTACCGCCAGTTAGTTCCTTTTCTGTTCCTAAAATAATTATCATTAGCTACTTTTTAAAGGTGACAAGGAGTTCCTCAAGAATTTCCATTTAACTAATGGTTTACCAGCAGTTAATTCCTCATTTCTTCCTTATTTGTTCCCTGGTAACTACTCAAATTGTATACCTTACTGTGAATTGAAATGAAAAAATGTCAAGTCTGTGACGTGTTTGAAAGGCAAGTGGCATTAGAGGGCATGTAATGCTGAGGCAGAAAAACTATTCTGGGGGGGGCACGTGACCTTATCCAGCGATGCAGGCGTGATCTCCTAGGCTCTTCCTTAAAACCCTCTTAAAATATATAACTCGACTAAGTCTG
Source organism: Gymnothorax javanicus (assembly GCA_029692085.1). NCBI lineage: Eukaryota > Metazoa > Chordata > Actinopteri > Anguilliformes > Muraenidae > Gymnothorax > Gymnothorax javanicus. Next base: position 2,016,868 of record CM056206.1, on the reverse strand, counting down.
CTCCAGAATTCTGAAAATTTTGTCCGCAAATGATGTCTGAGAAAGGTGCGCGTAAAAGGGAGTTGGAAAACTCACCAGCAAAGAAAAAATCGAGAGAGTTTTTGAATGTTTCGACAGAGGACCTTGACCGCGCCATATCGAAAGCCGTTCGGTTAGCATTAACAGAGCAACAAGAAAGGTTTGATGCTTCTATCCTGGCGGCTGTTAAAGAAGCAATGGATACCGTGGTAGTGCCACAACTGGTCGACTTAAAGGTTCAAATTAAACAGACTAACGAAGCGCTACACAATGTGGCGGGGGACATTGAACGCCTCGACAAATTAGTGAATAAAACCCAGTCTCGTTTTGACTCATTGCAGGCCACCGTGCGAGCTAACAAACAAGACATACAAGCTCATGAAGGGCTAATTGCTTCGTTCATTGAAAAACTCACCGAAATGGAGGACAGAAGTCGGAGATCCAATTTGCGACTCGTGGGGCTAACTGAATCTGCTGAGGGTTCAGACGCTATTCGGTTTCTTAAAACATACTTGCCGCGATGGATTCCCTCTCTGGCCGGGCGCGAAATGAGAATCGAAAGGGCATATAGACAGTTTAGTAAAGAAAAGAAAAGGGACAATTGCCCGCGCACTATGCTTTTCAAACTTCTTGATTATGCCGACCGCCAAGCCATTTTGAAAGGGGCCAGGGAGGCATACCTGATCACCCACGAACGGCAAACTCTATCTTTTTTTCCAGACTATAGCGCCGCAACTGTCAAGAAACGAATGGCGTTCAATGACGTGAAAAAGAAGATGACTTCCATGGGTCTAAAACCATTTCTCATATATCCAGCGGAAATCAAACTGTCGTTCCAACACAACCTCTACAACTTCAAGTCGCCAGAGGAAGCAGAACAGTTTCTCGACACGATTAAACCATCAACTTCATCAGTTGCAGCATTTTCTGCCGATCCGTGTGAAGCGGTGGCTGCGGGTTCCGGATCCCAAAGGAGCGGTGAGGCGAGACCAGGACTTCGGATGGATACATCCCAACCCTCAGATTGAGCTATGTCTAGCTAATTATTGGACACTATGGACGGAACATGACTAAGAGGACGTTTTATGTTTAGCTAATTGTCGGACACTATGGATGGAACATGACAAGAGGACTTTTAGCTTCCACATACAATGGAACTGTAAGTAGACCTAGGCTAATACCTAGCATAATTACCGAGGGGTTGAGGGGATTTTGCATGGCTGCTCAACGAGTCACGACTCACAGTAACTTTTTTTTCTCTCAAGCCTTGGAGCCTAGGGATGGTCCTACGCCCTGGCGGCTTGTTAATTTTTTGTTTATAGTTAATATTTTTACCGTCATCTCTCTTTTTTATGCCCTCATCCGTTTCTTTTACCAAGGGAATATTATATATGCTGTTATCCTGAGTCCTAAAATGATTAGCCCGGTCCGAAACATGTTGAATGTGTTACGAGTAACATCAATGTACGTTTATTCACTTGATGGATAATATTAATATAATTAATTGGAATGTCAGAGGTCTAAATTCTCAGATAAAACGAACCCGCATTTTGGAATTTCTACAACGTCACCAGGTGTCGATTGCGTTAATTCAAGAGACACATCTTAGGCTAGATGACGTGTATCGTTTTCAGAATAGGCGCTTTAAAGTGATTGCTCACTCATGTGCATCCACGAAATCAAAGGGTGTCTTGATTCTAGCTAATAGACATTTGCACATGACTGTCGATCATTCAGAGGATTTGGATGGCAGATTTGCTCTTGTGGTTGTCACTATTAATAATGCACGACTATTGCTCGCATCAGTTTATGCCCCTAATGATTTTGACCCGACGTTTTTGATATCAGTTCAGAGTAAATTGGTGCAATTTCCCAATATCCAACTTGTTGTCGGCGGTGATTTTAATTCCGTCATGAACCCTGCATTAGATCGTTCAATCGGGAGCACCTCTTGTCCAGCTTCCTCGAAGGCGTTGAATGCTTTTATTAAAGACCTGAATTTGGTAGATTTATGGCGAATTAGAAATAATGTGGCTAAAGAATTTTCCTTTTACTCAGCACACCATCAGACCTCCTCCAGAATTGATTATATCTTTGCGTCTTCATCATTGATAAATAATATCCCATCTATTAAAATGCTCCCAATTCTTTTGTCTGACCATTCCCCTATTATCTGTAGTTTCTTCCCCCCTGGCCCTACTTCAAGACAAAATAGGTGGCGTTTCAACACTACTTTTTTAACAAACTCTGATTTTTTGGGAAGAATGAAATGCCACCCTATAGAATTTTTGGAACATAATAGAGAATATGACAACCCACAGCTTTTATGGGAAGCATGTAAATGTTCCATAAGGGGGTTCTGTATTTCTTTTTCATCCTTCCAGAAGAAAACAAGGGATAGAAGGCTTACTGAATTGGAAGGGGAGGTGGAGACATTGGAGAGAGCGCAGAGGGACCAATTCACAGATGATAGGGCCAATGCACTTGTTGTACTAAAGGGAGAATATCATGCTCTATCTTTCCAGAAATCCGAATTCATTCTACATAGAACCAAACAAAAAAAAAATTTACTTCCATGGAGACAGGCCCAGCCGACTCCTTGCATGGAAACTAAAGCAAAATGAAATGAGGGCTTCTTTAAATGTTATTAGAAACAAAATGGGTAAATTGATAACGGATCCAGTGGGGATCAATGAGGTGTTTTGTGCTTTTTATGAAGATCTTTATTCATCAAATACTATTTTTAATACACATAAATGCACATATTTCTTTAAATCTGTACACTTACCTAAGCTTGACCCTCATGATCGAGATCTTTTAGATGAACCCGTTACTTTGGATGAGCTGAAGAGAGCAGCAGAATCTCTCCGAAAAAATAAGTCTCCTGGACTTGATGGGATCCCCCCAGAATTATATTTAGCTTTATGGGACATAGTGGGACAGCTGGTTCTAAACTCAATCAACTATGCAATAGAACACAACACTTTTCATAGAGACCAAAAGACAGCCATCATTACCCTTCTTTTAAAAAGTGGAAAAGATCCTTTTGAATGCTCAAGCTATAGACCAATTTCATTAATTTGCGGAGATGTAAAATTGTATGCCAAAGTGTTAGCTAGACGGCTGGATGAGGTAATTGATAAGTTAATACATTTTGATCAAACTGGTTTCATGAGGGGAAGGTTAGCAGCTGATAATGTTCGTAGACTTCTACACATTATTGATATGGCACAAACCATCCCAAGTGATTGTGCCGCTTTATCTCTTGATGCTGAGAAGGCCTTCGATAGGCTCGAATGGCCATTTTTGTGGGAGGTGCTCAAACAGTTTGGATTTGGCCCAAAGTTTATTTCTATGATACAGACCCTTTATAACTCCCCATTAGCATCTATACTAACAGGGACTCATCAGTCCCCACCCTTTACTTTACAGAGGGGGACGAGACAGGGCTGTCCTCTCTCCCCACTCCTATTTGCACTGTCTTTGGAACCTTTGGCTCAAGCTGTCAGAGAACATAAGCAGATTTCTCCCAATAGTGTGCATGGTTCAAATCATTTTATCTCTCTCTATGCAGATGATATTCTACTTTTTCTCTCTGATGTTGAGAACTCAATCCCTTCTGTATTGTCTTTGTTTGATGACTTTAAGGATCTAGCTGGTTACAAAATAAATTGGTCGAAATCCACATTATTCCCTATTAATCCGGCGGCTCAAAAGTTTAAACTCCCCCCATGTGTCCCCACCAAAAATATCATGCGGTATCTTGGTGTTAAAATATGCGCAACTCTGTCCAGAACTGTTCTTGATAATTACACAGAATTGCTCCAGAAGGTCAAAAGTGATGTGCAGCGATGGAGTAATCTATCTGTCTCTTTACAAGGAAGGATTTCTATTATCAAGATGAACATATTACCCCGGTTGAACTTTCTTTTCTTTATGATCCCAGCTCCGCCTCCTCCGAAGTTTTTTAATGAAGTCCAATCTATGATTTCCAAATTTTTGTGGAATGGTAAACAGGCAAGAATTAAATTATCCACCTTACAGCGTCCTAAATCGAGTGGAGGACTGGCACTCCCCAATTTTAAATTTTATTACTGGGCCTTTCAAATCCGGCCACTACGTACCTGGGCAGACGTGTACTCAAAGGTTCCCTGGAGAGTTATAGAGGCTGCCGTAGTGGCACCATATAGGTTGCAAGATCTCTTATACACTAAGCTGAAACGCCGGAACCTAAGTCTCAGACTAGGAAGTATAATATCGCATTCCCTTTTAGTATGGAACAAAGTAGAGAAACTGCTGGGCAGTATACCTAAATATCATAAACTATCACCGTTATGGAAAAACCTACATATCTTAACCGCAGGGAAACCTTTCATATCCACTCTCTGGGCATCTAAAGGTATTAACATTTTACAAAATATATATGATGATAGTGGCCTTCACTCATTTCAGGAATTGCAGCACAAGTTTGACCTTCCAAGCTCCTCATTTTTTTTGTATTTAAGATTGAGGTCATCATTGAAGGCATGTGGTGTCCAGTCTGATGCACAAATACAAACGCACCATATGTCCGACTGGACAAACAGTAACCAATGTTCTCGGGGGCTGGTCACAAAAATATAGAATTCCCTTACAAGCGCAGTGTGTCAAGCACTGCCAGTTGAAAGTGTTTGGGACTGGGAGTTAAGTAAAGTTGGCTTTCACCCAGACTGGCATAAAATCTGGTTAAATATAAATAACACTTCTCGAAATCTGAGACACCAGTTGATCAATTTTAAAATAATCCACAGAGCTTATGCCACTCCTTATAAACTTTACAAAATGGGACTGATTTCAAGTCCTAATTGCACTTTGTGTCCAAACTCTTCCATTGGGACAGTATTACACATGTTTTGGGAATGCGCTGAAGTGAATATGTTATGGATTTACGTGTGTAATATACTGGACAAAGAAAGTTAGGGATCACCCAACTTTTCAATATTAAAATATGATATGGAAAAAAATACAAACTATCACATATTTCAAATTCAAAATTTGGGGTTATCCCTAACTTTATTTGTCCAGTATATTATGGGCAAACTATGTGGGACCACAATTACTCCAGACCCCTGTCTATGTCTGTTGAATGATGACACTGCTTTCAACAATGCATTGATAAATAAACAAATCCTTTTTTGTGGTTTTACAGCAGCAAAGAAAACAATTTTGGAATACTGGGTTAATCAGGAGATTAATGTATTAAGATTATGGTTGATAATTCTTCAATATATGGTGAATATGGAATATTCAACGGCCAGGGTTAACAGGGCTAAGGCCAAAACAGTCGCTATTTGGGCAAAAACAGTGGTAGATATTCGAGACATTCTCAGACAGCAATGAGGTATATATTGTATTTGTGAATTATTGTTATTATTTTTAATTCTCTACTTACTTTTCTTCCCTGTTTTTTCATGAGTTATGAATTTTTCCCTTGGTATTTATTTTTGTTTGTCTATGATGATGGCGGTCAATGTTCATGTGTTCTTGTTTTATGTTTGTCTACAAAAATATTCAATAAAAAGTCAATCACAAAAAAAAAAAAGAAAAACTATTCTGGGACTTAATTTTGCCGATTGTGTCTCATTTTTGTTCTCTTTAAAATAATCTCTTTAAAGCTTTACAGCATTCTCGCTCATTTTATTCCAAAGTGGATCTTCATTTCAATAATACATTAAATTAACTTTATCCCGTATTTTAATTTTGTGACTGCAAACATCAAATGACATTTACTGTAAAGTTCACCGTCCCTACCACTGATTAAAGCCATGTGCCAGCTGCAGAGAGTTCTTACCTCTTAACTGAATTTAAAAATGTGGTAGACAACTAACATCACGACCGATTTCACGAATTGGTTCAACCGATTTTGAATGTTTTAATCGCACACACTTACAGTTCGTCAAAGCCACGCACTTGACGTTTTTAAGAGGTATATTAGCAGAATCAACTGCTGTGTTCACTTTCACAAAAGTTCACTGTTCACTTTGCCAGATGCAACTGACATGACTTAATTTTTTTATTAACAATGGAAGGCTTATATCTAATAAGTAAACGTTACCTTTAACGTTTTATGTTTTTCTCAGATCCTTTTTTTTTTTGCAGCGCAGCCTACTAGCTAGCTCCCAAATGTCACGTTTCGGGCATCATGAACTTAGTGGGTGCAAACATAGACATACAGTACATACGGTGGAAGAGGGAGGGTTTTATGAGAACGATACAGACACATAAGCATCCCCGTAACTACGGTAACTTTCTAAGCAAGCCACGAATAAATTACAATATAAGCTGAACACTCAGTGGTTGCAAGAGCTCAAAGTTCATACTCGTCTTATTTTTTAACCATAAGAAAAGACCCCAGGCTAAAGAAAAAATACCCCGGGCTTTAGCCCAGTAGCCAGGCCCTAAACACGCCCCTGGTGTAAAGGACATACAGAGGATCGAAATTACGTTACTCTCAGAACCCTCTGTGCACACAACATTTATGACACTAATGTTTAATTTAAAAAGATAAAATATAAAATATGTATAAATATGGCCCATGTAAAAAAAAAAAACTGAAACTAAACTAAAATAAACCACATTAAAAATACACTTAGTACAAAAAGGCACAGTAGCAGCGACACAAGTGCAAAGTCCAGACAGTGCAATATAAATAACAGATGCATAATTTGGATATTCCACTCGTTATTCATGGATTTATGAATGATCATCAGGGTAGGATACAAAGGTGCAAAATAAATGACTTGCCACTGTGTGCATTTATACTCTAGATCAGGGGTGGCCAACCCTGGTCCTGGAGAGCCACAGGGCCCTATCTTACGCCAGAGTCCCTAAACCCGTTATTTGGGGATTTCGCATTGCGTAAGAGGCGTTCCCCCGCGAAAGTTGCTATCTTGCACTCCTGCCTATATCCCTAAAACACCAGCGCTACCCGTTACATTATGCATAGGCGTGGTTTGGGCGTTACGCCAGTTAAACCAATCAGTGTGCCAGGTGCCACTGCCTTTCAGAGCAGGCTGCGCTATCCCAAATCCTCAAACCGAAATCCGTAATGGAGAGAGGAAGGTCGCCACGTTTCTCCATTGACGAAGTTAAATTGCCCGTGCATGAGGTCAAATCCAGTCAGGGGAGGATCTGTTTTTGTTAAGTTAATCATGAATTGTATTATTATTATTATTATTATTATTATTTGACATTGACATATTGTTTAATGTTTGGTATGTAGTTAAAAAAAAAAAAAAATCAAGCCTACCCCTTTTGTGATGGAAACTTCAAAAAAAAAAAAAAAAAAAAAAAAAAAAAATGCGTTTCGCCATGCACTTCCAACTCCCTCTCCGTCTGAAATGAAGCATAGAACAAAATCCCATTTTAGAAAAATAAAATTAGGTATATGCACTGGCACTCAGCGGCGTAACTTTTTTTTCCCCAGCGAGAGGCGGCATTTCAGAACTCTTCAGCAAATGAAGGTAATTCTGGTGACAAGTACGGGGTTTCGATCCGTTTACATTTTCAATCGGACAGCTGTCTGTTTTTTACATCAAGTTGCGTGACCGTGCTGCAAAAACAGGTGTACATACTTGTCGCCGAAATTACCTTCATTCGCAAGAGAGTTCTGAAATGCCGCTCTCGCTGGAAAAAAGGTTACGTCGCTGAGTGCCAGTGCATAGACCTAATTATGATTAATTATTTTTCTGAACTGAATGTAGCCCATTTGTCGCTGTTAGATCGCATAGGGGGAGAGAAGCCGTGTCTTCAATTGCCAGACGGGTAGCGGGTGGTTCTAGGACCCGCTATACGCTTTCCCTAACCTGTGTGGTCAAGATATCAATTGTAGGGAAAGCGCATAAACACGCCCACGGGCACACCTCCAGGCGCAGATAAAGGATTCGGCATAATGTATAGCGGGTAGTGTGGCCGCAAGATATCGTTTAGGAATAGTGGAAGCCGCTAAATGCGTAATTCACGGGTTGCGGGTAGTGGCAACGGGTAAGGCAGTGTGAAAGATAGAGCCCACAGAGTCTGCTGGTTTTTGACGTTACTCAGCGCTTAATTGATGAATCAAAGCAGTTGATTACATGCTTAACTCATCTCACCTAGTGTCTTAGGTTATATAATAGGGTGGAGAAAACCAAACTCACACACCCTATGGCTCTCCAGGACCAGGGTTGACTACCACTGCTCTAGATACTGGTTAGTTGTAATTGAGCATTGCGTTAGTTTAGACAGGCAACGGAGTCACGTCTTAAACTTAAATCTCCTTGCCAGTGGCCCATCTAGCGCAGCTGACCGCTCGGCCCAAGCTGTTCAGCATAACTAGCATTGGTTGAGGCAAGCGCTTCTCGCCCAGATCGGGGCCCAGCTGACTGCCCCAGTTGATTGTACGGCCCAAGCTGTCTTGCCTAGCTCGCTCATTGGTTGAGGAAAGCGCCTCTGGCTCAGCTGATTGTGCAGGTCAGCTAACTACTCAAGTTTCTCGATTGGATGAGATCAAGTACAGCGCTTTATTTAAGCTACCTGCTGCCTTCCACTCCTATGCCTTTATCTGCCAGCACTTTTGCATCCCACCCCCTCCCCATCTCCACCTTGTTTTTATCCATGCCTGCTCTGTTCTGGGGGGGGGTTAATTAGCTGCTCTCCCTGCCTTGGGGCATTCCATGTGTGCATATGGAAGGGCAGGGAGCTCCAGAACAGAACCATACCGCCCAAATGTATTAATGCTAATTCTAAATAAATTTTCTATGTTGACAAAGTTGTCCTGACTGAATTATTTTTCTTACTCTTTGAATGTCCGAAATGTCATGTTTTTGCCAAAAACGATGGTTCGATATATGTCTGTATTATGTTAATGAAATGATGAAAATAAACATATGGATCAAAAAGAACCGTTGACTTCGGAGTCTACTGATGTGTATATATTTGAACAGAGCTCTGCAGCCAGAGCGGTGTTATAATTCCTTACTTCGTTGCGGCCTGCAGTTTGTATTCACACTGTCATGCCCTGTGAACACACTTAAATGTACTTTCTTTATTGTATGAGCCACTGCCCATATCAGCCCTGACATATATTGCTTTACCAGAATGACTTTACATCGTAAGCCAACATGGGCTCTTTGACATTTTTATTTAGCCTTTTTTATACAGGGATATCCATTAAGACATCAGTCTGATTTTCAATGACGCCCCGTTTACAACTGAAACCAATACACTATATTAAAATATGTACAATATACAAAAATATTAACAATAAAATCATCATGCAACAATACAATTAATGACAACCTTAATCAAAACAATCACGGACCATAACCTCTAAATCCTTCATCACCTTTTTGAATTTCTGTAGTGAAATTAATTTATTCAATTTGAAGGACTGTTGAAGCTCGTTCCATGTCCATGAAGCACAGAAGCAGAAAGCAGTTTTTTGAGTTTGCTTTTAACGCGGGGGACCTTGAGAACCAACCAGTCCTGAGAACTGGCCTCGTAGTGACTAGAACGCCATTTGATAAAAGACGTAAGACAATTTGGTAATCTTTGTAGAATTGCTTTGTAAATGAGAGTAAGCAAATGCTGCTTTCTACTAAGAGCTAAGGATGACCTACCTACAGCCTTATATAGAGAAGAATGATGAGTTCTGAAATGATCCCCTGTAATAAACCTAAGTGCTGCATGATAGACCGTATCAAGCTTTTTCAAAGTGGTAGGGGCAGCGTGCATGTAGATTACATCTCCATACCCAAGCATGGACAAGAAGGTAGACTGAATTAAAAGCTTCCAGTTATCAGGTGAGAAACATGATCTATTTCAATAAAAGAACCCAATTTTACACCTTAACTTCTTTTTCAACTCCTCAATGTGTATTTTAAAAGACAGCTTTTCATCGACAATTATCCCAAGGTACTTGTATGATAGCACCTGCTCAATTTCAGTGCCATTTTAAGGTGAAGATTCTAAATTTATTTTCCTTCGATGAACAAGATCTAGAGAAAAGCATGGATTTAGTTTTTGCCGCATTTAAAACCAATTTAAGATCTGGAAGTGAGTGCTGGAAGGAATCAAAGGCTGTCTGCAAGGCAGATAACGCCTTGTCCAATGAAAAAGCAGCAGAATAAAGCACTGTATCACCCGCATAAAAGTGCGCCTTACAGCCATTGTCAAAAGAGACCAAATTATTGATATACGAGGAAAAAAGTGAAGGTCCTAAAATCGAACGCTGTGGTACCCCTTTAGCCACCTCCAGAAGAGATGACCGAATAGAGTCCGCGACTACACATTGTGCTCTATTTGAAAGATAACTTGAGAACACTTTGCAGAGGCTAGTCTATCAACTAAAATTGAATGATTGACGGTGTCGAAGGCCTTTGATAGGTCAACAAACAAGGCAACACAGCGTTGCTCACCATCAAGGGCACAAACAATATGGTTCACAACTAGAGATGCAGCAGATATAGTACTGTGACCAGCTCTAAACCCAGAATGAAAAATATTTAAAATGCAATTACTACTTAAAAATAAACAAAGCAGGCAATTGACCAAGGATTCAAGAATCTTAACTAAACAAGGTAGCTTGGAATTTGGGCGGTAATTATTAAGATCTTTAATATCGCTGGCTTTACGCAGTGGAAGCACAATAGCAGTTTTCCAGATCATTGGTGCAATTCCCAAGCTAAGTGAAAGATTAAATATATGTGCTACAGGCCGAGCTATAACTGGAGACTTATACTGTATATAGGGCCATTGTTTTGTTCTTGTTCTTTTTATTTTCAATGTTATTCAATGAATTGTATATCTACATATATGTATGTATGTTATTCATTTTTATTCATTGCTTTATAATAGTTGAATTGTATCCCACATGGAAAGAATCTATATGAACATATATGCGCATATATGCAACCTATATACCGCAATATGCGCATATATGCCGCATATAGGCCAAATTCAGGTACATATGTGTGCTTATAGAGGGCATATAGGTCTCCTATATCGCTTCTTTATATCCACTTATAGGCCCTATATGTACATAAAAGGTATATGTCTCCTATATAGCTCATATACCCAGTGGCAGGTTCTGTTTGTCATACCTATTGTATAGCTCATATCTCACTTTTGCAACTGTCATACATGATGCCCAGCTCATATTTTTATTCTCAAGGTAATATCTGCATATTAGTCCAAAGTCCCTTACAGAAATAACAAGAATTTCACGCAATAACTTATTAATCGTATGTGAACACATGAAATTGGCATCACATTTGATCCTAAATACATGTTGACATGTGACAACGGCATGTTATGTGTAAACCAGTCATTATTAACTATGGCAAGTAAGAGGAGACAAAAAGCTATGATATCAACACAAATATCTAATACTATTTGTTGCATTTTTTTCCTGAAACATTAACAATAACAAGGTCATCAATTCTTTCTTGACCATACTTATTTCCATTCTATGAAGATTGAGTTGTGTATTGTGGAAGAGAAGGAAATGTATAAAAACAAAATGGTTTGATTATGTTTATTTCATCAGTTAAGCATTTTTTCAAGTTTAAGTGGCCAGATTCACCACTTTAGATAAAATTGGATTCACATCATTACAGCTCATACACATCCACTGAAAGGTTATACACTACACTGTTACATCCACCAAATGCAATGTTTTCCATCTTGTCTGTAATGCAGTTTCTAGATGAATATGGCTCAGAGGTCCTTAGTCTAAATGCAGCAAAATAAAACCAAAAAAAAAAACAAAATAAGTACACAGAAGAACATACATTCAAGCAAACATGCCTTTCAAAAGTCATTTTCATCCCCACATCTATTTGAGCATTTCACTGTGGTTAATGAATTTGAAGACACTGTTATGATTCTAATCTGTTCTGTCATGATTCTGCCATGTTTGTTATGATTCTGCCACTCCCTGTTATGTTTATGATTATGTCTGTTAGGTTTTGCCATGTTCGGGGTTTCATTTTTTGTACTTTGCCATGTTTTCGTTTTTTGCCATTCCCAATCCACTATTCTGTTAGATTCCGGTCCATGTCTTTGTTCATGCCCTGCATTGCACTTTGTCCCCCTGTCTGGTCTCTTGTTAAGTTACAGCTTCTCCCCAGTCCTGCGTGTCACATGCTTAGGTGATTTCATGGTTTCTGGGTTTCAAACATTCCTTCCAATCTCGTTTGCTTCCTTCGCCTCTCTTTTCTATATTACTAACCAATACTAACAGTTTGTTGTTTTCGTTAAAGTTACTCACCCAAACTAACATTGTATATAATACTAACTTACTAACGAGCACTAGGGATTGTATAGCTGCACTTACTAATTGATTAACAAGCTCTCAGCACTCGCCCTGTTCTAGTCTCCGCCTCTTGCCTGCACTTAGTCTTTGCTGCAATTCAGCAGATCCTCTGCACCTGCTCCACTCTGTCCTACCTCTCATTATCTGTGCACATTAGAACTCCCTAACCGGAGCTGTATGTTTTGTCATAGGTTGTCTCGTGTTCCCTGTCCCGCGTTTTGGCTTTTTGCCAATTTCATGTGATTAGGTTCTCCCTCATGTTCCCTCCTTTGTAATTAGTCTGATCCTCATCACCTGATCCTAATCATAGCATGTGACTTCCCTTGACTGTATTTAAGCTGTCTTCTCACTGCAGTTCCCCGTCAGAACGTTTCCTCTTGTTTACCTGTGCTGCTATCTTTCGCCTTGTACTCATAGTGTTTATCTTCTGACTGGACCGCCCGACTTACGATTTTTGGCTCTGCTCTTTTGTACTTTTGTCTACATCTGTTTTCGAACCCTTTTTGCCCGACTACGAGTTTTTGTGTTTGCTGCCCTGGTAACGGTTTGGATTTCGCCCTCTGGATTTTGGCCTTTGCTTCTCTGACAAACCTGTGCCTGTGTACCGAACCTGTTTTTGCCCGACCACGATTACTGTGATTGCTGCCCTGGTTTTTTGACTTTTGGATTTTGTCCCTGGGATTGTGTTCTTTGGATTGTGGACTTTGTACTGTCACCTCCTGCTCTGCGGGGGTTCGCCCCCTTTCCAATAAAATCCCATTTTACCTTCACTGCTCGACTCTCGCGTCTGGTTCCAGAACCGTACCTCACAGACAAAGTCTACATTTCTGTTCACAGTTTTAATGAACAGACACTTGTCTTTTATCTGAGATGCTTGTATAGCAACTAAAGGTCCCAGACTTTTTCCTACTGGGATGAAATAACAAGGATTCTTAAATTCCCTTTAATCCCCGCTTTGTATCAACCAGCAGTGGTCGGCAGCTCTTTTCAAAAGTAGCGTGCAATTGGCCAATGCGCTACAGGGATGCAAATTGCGAAGGGCCTGCTGGGAAGGGTTATGTAGATTAGAGTTCCCCTAGGCGCATCCTGTTGGCTGGACGGGCGCTCATTAATAAGATTCTGACTATTTTAATATCAAATTATCCTCTGCTCCCATTCTGAATGTGCAAAGTGTTGCCTAGTAAATGTACAGTAAGCCATTGCTAACAGGCAGGGGCTGTGTACACTCTACTGACTTGTCAACAGGAGGTGGCGTATGCGAATAAGCCGAAGAGCTTGTACGTAGTTCCCTAATTGGATATCCCAGATTCGGGGGGGATTGGAAATGCCCAATAAAAAAAAAAAAACCTAGAAGTTTTAATTGGCCGTTTTCATATATTATAGTTACATATATGTACATATCGGTGCATAGTACCTATATGCACCTATAATATATGAAAACTGCCAATTTTATGTATGTCGCATATATGCGAAACCTATATGTGGCCCTATATTAAAACCTATATGTTTATATAGGTTCTTTCCCTGTGGAATTTAATTTTGATGCTTTGGCAATATTGTCCACTTGACATTCATGCCAATAATGCAAATTGAATTGAAATGAATTGGAGGCACTATCTTCAACAATAAGAGTTCCAAAAGATCAGTACCAGCAGACTTATTTGGATCAATTTTTAAAAGGGCATCAGTAACTTATGATTCAGAAAGAAGGCTAAAGAGAAGCTGCAGTGTTTCATATCATTCGGGGGCACTGCTTCTGATTGGCAAATATCATTTTGCTAATGCTGACCCATCCTATGCATGACATCCATCAGGTTAGGATTCATTCTATCAAAATGATGGCCTACACTAATGAAATGTTCATTAAAATCATTACAAATTAAATTCTTGTCACTTAAGGGACTGGAGTCAGTAACGCAGGAGAGAAATAATGTTTAAATAAGGTTTTACCTAATTTACACTTTTACATCTTATACGTTTTTAATGTAATGGGAGTGTAACAGAGTGATTTAGTGATTCCACTTGCCACGGTTTAATCAACCAATACCAAAAAGGTTTTATTGACATTCTGTATTCTCATTGGTCAGTGGGCGTCTCCTCTGTGAATATATGCTCTTGTATGTGACTTAGCAGTGCCAGTGCACGAGGAGTGCGCCTGTGGTAGGTTGGATCTGTGACGATGCGTTCAGGAACCACAAGCGAGAGAGGGAAATCCAAAAACGTATGCCATTATTGAATGCCGGGTCAAGACCAATAGACACAAGAATTGCCAAGCCACAAAACGACATCCAAAAACAAAGTCGACTAGACAGGCCGGGGTCTGAACCAAAAAAACAGAGGTGCGACGGTACATAGACAGTAGGCAAAAAGTCGTAGTCGAATTTCAAAGCAGTGGGTCATACACAGGGCATCCAAACACAGAAGACGTGGTCATACAAAAATGGGTCAAAAATCCAGAAAGGCAAAACAAGACAAAAAGGGCTATGGCTAGATTCTGGTCGGACGAAACAGTCGAAGAGAAGCAATGATCAATGGCATACACGAGACTCTGCACAAAGGAATATTGATCAACGTTCTGACAAGGGCTGAACAGCAGTGAGGACTCTAAATAGACAGAAGGGAAGTCACATGCTATGCAGGGAACAGGTGATTGGATAAGAACTAATTACTGAGGTAAGCACACATGGGGAAGTCCTAAACCACAACAATTGGCAAAAGCCAAGACACGGACGGGATCCACGCAGACAACCTATGACAATTAAACAGCTCCAGTCAAGGAGTTCTGAGTGCACAGACAATGAGTGCAGGAAAGCAATTAAGCACGTAAGAGAGATCTCGCAGAAACACAGGGAGAGACAGGGAAAGCCAAGCAAGAGGCGGAGACTAGAACAGGGCGATTGCTGAGGCTGAATTAGTACTAATTAGTGGTGGTGCAACTTTACAGAGTAACTAAAATGCTTGTTAGTAAGTTAGTAATATATACATGGATTAGTTGAGTTAGTAGACTATGATACACAATATAATTGTTCGTATTATTAGTAATCTAGGAAAGCAGGGCGAAGGAATTAAAGGAGAATTGAAGTAATAATATGAAACACCAGAAACCATTGAAATCACCTGAAGCAGGTAAGCACACAGACTGGGGAGACGGACTGAACCAACTGATCACAAGACAGGGAAGACAAGTGCAATGAAACTGAAAATGGCATGAACTGAAAACCGGGTAATACAATAACCAAAAAGAATAAAGAAAAGACATGACCATGAACATAAAGCATGAACACAAAAACCATAACCATGACAGGATCGCACCCAGTTATAAGCACATTTTGATGGTTTCTCTTACTAATATTTAATTTACATACAATGTTGATGTGATGATGTATAAATGCTCCCGTAGAATGTAGCGATGGCTATTTACACTGTCTGAAATGCTTCTTTTGCAATGTACCAAAAGTGCTTCGGTCATGCTAGTTAGCTTAGCATGCTAGGTCGCTAATTTGCTTTTATCCATTTGTAATTAGAATGACAGGGGTGTACGCTGTTTCCTACGTGGCTGACCAGGATAATTCCTTTGTTCACCAGGTACATATTGTATAATTGTTTACATTTCTTTGTTTCATTTTATGTCGAGTTTGTGGTGTATATCGCGACCGAATTGTATGTGACTTAGCGGTGCCAGTGCACGAGGAGCGCGCCCGTGAATGACTGGGCGTGTACGCTGTTCCCTACGTGGCTGACCAGGATTTCGCCAGAATAAATCAGATCAGACAGAGAAGCAAGTGTGGATTCTTCATTTATTACACAATGAAGACTTTACATTGGTTGTAGGAGCATGCCTAAAATCATATGCTATGAGCACATTAAGTCCTGCTCTTAACAAACTGTAATCAATATTTGATTGTGATATAGATACATTCCAGAAACATTGGACTTTGTGAGGGCAACAGTGAGGCTATACTTGCTCACCAATCTTAAAGCTCATTTTAGACTTACCGGTGAGCAAGCAGAGGTGAATGGTACATGCACTTAAACCAAAATGTGTCCCGTGGGCAGTGAATGGAAACGAAAATTTCTAATTGGTTAAGACATTATTTGAACCACCGCACAGAGACCCAAGAAGGCAAAAGTAGCCTCTGCTTTTCTTGCTGCTCTGTGGACTCTTGCTAATCATGAGCCCTATAGAGGGTTGGCAGGCCAATTTAACTGCAGTAAGTTCACTCTTCGCCAATGTCTTCACAGTTGCTGCAAGCTAACAGTGCAGCATCTGGCCTTCAAGAATTCTTGGTCCACAGGTACAGCTGTCTGTTGGAAAACATGTGAGGCAGTAGCTGAGAGGCCCTGTAAAGTGTTACACCTTGTGGAGGTCCAATACACAACCTCGTCTGGTCCCTCTGCTTTTCAGATATACTTCTTTGATTATTTCCTTTGTGTGATTACTTTATCACCCCTCAGCCCACACCCCAATTTCCCCTCACATTGTTTGTCTCTCCCCCCACTTCCTATCATTCTAGGCAAATTACCATTTGTTCCATTGCATCCTTTGAACTTTCAGCTATAAGTGTTCACTTTTTCCCTCAGTTGTTGGTTCTTGTTCATCTGTACTTGGGGAACAGACCCACTAGTTCCTCTACTCTATTAAACTATCCACTTTGCAACTAAGACGTGCCTGCTTTTATTTTTCTACTTACAAAAATACGGAGAAATGCAGTGAACTCTTAAACCCCACACTGTCCAGGTGTTTCTTGAACTTTAATCAGTACTATCAAGTGATGAATTTCTCTGTGCCCTGCCTTTTAGGCTCCATATTCTGACTGCTCAACATACTTGTGCTAGATGATCGGTTGTGAAGACCATATGCAGCTTTTAAGTGCAAGGAAGAGACATCCTCTCACCAATGAAGCTTTACTCTTGCTTCCCATTTCAACTGGGCCCTGTTATGTTTTTACATTGTTATCAACTGTGACTTGGCAAATCAAATTCTACTTGACCTTTATAAAGGCCTAATGGTTTACAAACCCAAATTGTGTAAAATGTGAATAAAAACAGAATACACTGATGGGTTCGATTCCCGGTCATACCAACCGGCAGTGGTCGGCAGCTTTTTCAGGGCAGCGCACGATTGGCTATAGGGCTGCGGTTATGCAAATTGGGGTCTACCGGGAAGGGATATTAAAAGAAAATGGTTGCCTTGTTCGTTGCTCAAGCGCCCCCTGTTAGCCAGCCAGGCGCTCGTCAGTGACATTCTGAGCTTGCTCATGTTCGTTATCCTCCGCCCTCGTTCTGAACTTGCAAAAGTTTTGACCAATGAGTGTAAAGATGTAGGGGCTGACAGGCATGTGCTTCAGAGGAGAGCTGCAAACCTCTCCTGAGCTGGCAACATGGGGTCACATACGAGCAAGCCTTGTACATAGTTCTCAAATTAGGTATTCCTGATTCGGGTGGGATTGGAGATGCCAAATTAAAAAAAAATAATAATAATAAAAAAAAAACAATACAATGATTTGCAAATCTCATAAACCCACATTTTATTCACAATGGAGCATAGTGTGATGGCTGGTGTTTCGAGATGCCAAATGCAGTGGCCGGAACTAAAGGAAGAACAGGAATGTAAGAGAGACAAACACAGACAAATTAGGGGAGAGAAACTCATGCTTCCAACGGACATAAATCTAGTCCGAGAAAAAAAGGAAGCAGAGCGAGCTAAACAGTACGAAACAAAGGAAAAATCTCGGGAACCGAGATAAAAAGACAAAGCACTAGACGGTGCACAAAGAGAGAAAAGGAAAGAGAAGGGTTCCCTTTACTAACTAACACTTTCCTTTTTTGCAACTAATTCCTCAACACTTCTCTAGCTAGAGATCTTGCGGGCTTCAGTGCAATGGCAACACTGACACTCTAGCAAAGGCGGCGAGGCGGAACTTGGGTTTAAATAGAGTCTGGGCGCTGCCCACAATGGATGCCAGCTGGCCAAAGAATCCAATTGTGGGAAAAACAATATTATCCCGGACGAGAGTAACAAAGAAAGCTCGCCAGCCTCCAAAAACCATGACAGGACCCCCCCTCTAAGGGGCAGCTCCAGAAGTCCTGAGGGAACCCCTTTGCGAAACTCAGAAATAAGCGTGGGATCCAGAATATCCCTAGAAGGGACCCAGCAATGCTCCTCAGGGCCATATCCCTCCCAGTCAATGAGAAACTGGACCCCACGACCAACACGCCTCTCGGCAAGAATGCGACACACGGTGTAAACCGGCCCCCCCTCAACCATTCGCAGTGGCGGCGGGGGTGTGTCGGCAGGTGCTAGGATGCTAGTGCTAACTGGCTTAATCCGAGGGACATGAAATGACGGATGGATGTGTAAAGATCTAGGGAGCTTTAACTGGACAGTGACCGGATTGATCTTCCGCACTATCTTGAACGGGCTAATATAGCGGGACGCCAGTTTTCAGGATTCTACCTTCAAGGGGAGGTCCCGGGTAGACAGCCAAACTCTCTAACCGACCCGATAAGATGGGGCCAAACGACGCCTTCTATCAGCGGCCGATTTTTGTTTGAGCCCCCTGGTCCAAACCGATCGACAGCAACGAATGAAATGGTTGACCGAGGGAACCTCGGAATCATCCTCCGTCTCAGGAAACAGTGGGGGTTGGTAACCCACCTGAGCTTCAAACGGGGAAAGACCCGTGGAGGAATTACTCAGTGAGTTATGGGAATACTCGGCCCATGCTGAAAATCGACTCCATGAGGATGGATTATCCGCCGCTAAACATTGAAGAGTGTTTTCCAAAGACTGATTAGTATGCTCAGTCTGCCCGTTGGTCTCTGGGTGGAACCCAGAGGAGAGACTCACAGTGGCCCCCAACTGTTTGCAGAAAGCCCGCCAGAATCTGGCCGTAAACTGAGGGCCTCGGTCAGAGACAACATCTTGCGGAATCCCATGCAGCCAAAACACATGATTAACCACAAGAAGGGCCGTCTCCCGCACTGAAGACAACTTGGGTAGCGTGACAAAATGAGCAGCCTTAGAAAAATGGTCAACCACGACCAGGATGACCGTGTTGCCTTCAGATACAGGCAGCCCAGTAACAAAATCTAGCGCAATATGCATCCAGGGGCGCCTGGGAACGGGCAATGGTCGCAGCAGACCAGAGGGAGGGAGGTGGGAAGTCTTGTTCCTGGAGCATATGCCACAGGCAGCAACAAATTCCCGAATGTCCCTCATCATACCGGGCCACCAAAAACGTCGGGCCAGGAACTGCTTGGTCCGATGGGCTCCCGGGTGCCCCGCCAAGTGGGAAGAGTGTCCCCACTGGAGGACCTGTGGCCTAACTCTAGGCGGGACAAACAAACAGCCAGGAGGCTCCCCCCCAGGACTGGGATTGGTCTTCAAAGCCTCCTGAACCACCGCCTCAATCTCCCATTGAATGGGGGCCACAATCTGAGCAGCCGGAATGACTGGCTCCGGGGTAGGATCACGATCAGAGCGGTCGTAATTCCGCGACAAGGCGTCAGGCTTACTGTTTTTAGAGCCAGGGCGGTAAGTTAGCGTAAAATTGAAACGGTTAAAGAACAATGACCACCGCGCCTGCCGGGAATTACGTCGCTTGGTCTGCTGAATATACTGGAGATTTTTATGGTCTGTCCATACCACAAACGGGTGTTCAGCTCCCTCCAACCAGTGGCGCCACTCTTCAAGCGCGAACTTGATTGCCATCCTTTTTTCCCACAAAAAAAAACCCCGGTCCGGCAGGAGACGTGGATGGCCAAATAAAACCGTTAGCAAGAGCTTCCTGAATATATTCTCGCATGGCCTTACGCTCAGGCCCTGACAGCGAGTATAGCGAACCCCTAGGAGGGGTACTACCAGGGTAGAGATTGATCTCGCAATCGTACCGGCGATGGGGAGGTAAAGTTGAGGCTCGTTGTTCACTAAAAACCTCGGCGAGATCAGCATAATCATTAGGAACATTAGAAGGCAAAGCAAAGTTCAGGGTGGCCCCCAATTCCTCGCCCTGTTCAGAACCTAACGTCTCGGTGACTGATTCTGAATCGGAAAACTCCTCTAAAAGGTAATCGTCCTCTGGCTGTCGCCAATCAAATTGAGGATCTCATTCTAACCCCTCCTCAGCCCCTTTTTCTAGTCTAGGAAGGTACGGTGAGACAACCTCCTCACATTCGCTCCAGGCATCAGCCTGCCCCATAGCTTGATGTCTGGGAAAACAAGTCACATTTTCTCTTCAATGGGACCTACAATTGGCGCCCCAGTGGACAATAGGATTATTCTGTTCCCCCCAAGTGATGCAAGGCGTATGTTCCCGTAGCCAAGAATTCCCTAAAACAATGGGAAAAGCACGGGAACTGATTATCAAGAACTGAACCTCCTCCGAATGGCCACCAAAGGAAATGAACATATTTAGCGGTTCAGAAACCCCGGTTATAACTCCCGTTCCAAGCTGGCGACCGTCCAAAGTTCTCACAGAGCGTGGCTGTGAAAGAGGACAGGTGGGAACGGAGTGCCTCCTAGCCCACTCAACATCCATGAAACAATTCACGGCGCCCGAATCCACGAACACTTCAATAATAACTCTCTTGCTTCCCACAGTCAGTTCAACTGGGATTAGTGTTCGGAAGGGAAATTGGGTCTGCCCCTCTAGCGCCTCCCAAACCGCTAGAGGGATTTTCCTGTTTCCCTGAAGCTTCGGGCAACGTGGACGGGTATGACCCGGTTTATTACAATTAAAGCAGATTATTCTTCTGCGAGCAGGTTGTGAGTCCGACTCTCAAACGAGCTATCAACTTGCATGGGCTCAACCGGAGTGGAATTTTCAGCGAGTGGAATAGGAGCCACACACTCGCCACTAGCAGCCCTGGCCCCATTGTCAGCAAGCGGCAATCTGTTTAGTTTCTCCCTGTTACGTTCGCAGATGCGATTGTCAATTGGCACCGCAGTGCGAACCAAAGAATCGAAAGTCAAACAGGTCTCCAATGTAGCCAACGCGTCTTTTACCTCCTCAGTGAGAGCATGACTGAACACAGTCATAAGAGGAGCCTCCGGCCAGCCTGTCTCTGTCGCCAGGGAGCGAAATAAAATAGAAAACTCTGTGGTACTTTCTTTGCCCTGTTTCAGATGCATCAAACGCGTAGCCGCGTCCTGACCACAAACATCCTGATCAAACACTGACACCATTTCCTTAACAAGAGCCTCCACAGAATTTACGACCAGTGAATTAGATCTGATAAGTGGGCCAACCCAAGTGAGTGCTGTGCCAGCCAACAGGGATAATATAAATGCCACCCGAGACTCCTCATTAACCAATGGTGACGGCTGAGCCTTAAAAAATATCTCACATTGGGCGATGAAATCCTTACATTTTCCAGCCTCGCCGCTATATCTTTGGGCCATTTGTAATTTTGGTTCTCGAGAAAGATGTGTGGGCGATGCTTGTGCAACATTTTGTGAAACTTGTGTAGACAGGGATCTGATACTCTCGGTCAAGCTCAACAGAACGCTCTCCTGTTTTTGCAACGAATTCTCCTGAAGGTGGAGTTTCTCAGCCAAACCAGCCTGCTGGTTGCCCAGGCTGGAGAGCCCCTTGCCCCTTGAAAGCATAGCTTGCTGGCTGTTAACAACCTGTTCAATCTCGGGCACAGATGATGTCTCCATGTTGGCTAGAGTGTACTGTGATGGCTGGTGTTTCGAGACGCCAAATGCAGTGGCTGGAACGAAAGGAAGTACAGGAATGTAAGAGAAGACAAACACAGACCAAATAGGAGAGAGAAACTCGCACTTCCAATGGACATAAATCTAGTCCGAGAAAATAAGGAAGCAGAGCGAGCTAGACAGTACGAAACAAAGGAAAAATCTCGGGAACCGAGATAAAAAAACAAAGCACCAGACGGTGCACAGAGAGAGGAAAGGAAAGAGAAAGATTCCCTTTACTAACTGACACTTTCCTTTTTTGCAACTAATTCCTCAACACTTCTCTCGCTAGAGATCTTGTGGCTACAGTGCAATGGCAACACTGACACTCTAGCAAAGGCGGCGAGGCGGAACTTGAGTTTAAATAGAGTCCGGGTGCCGCCCACAATGGATGCCAGATGGCCAAAGAATCCGATGTGGGCAAAACGATATCGTCCCGGACGAGAGTAACAAAGAAAGCTCGCCAGCCTCCAAAAACCATGACACATAGATAACATATGAGATGTTAAAAGTGAGTCATTTTACCATTTCATGAGAAATATTAGCTCATTTTGAATTTGATGGCAGCAACATATCTCAGAAAAGTTGGGACAAGGGCAACAAAAGGCTGGAAAAGTAAGTGGTACTAATAAAAAACAGCTGGAGAAGCATTTTGCAACTAATTAGGTTAATTGGCAATAGGTCAGTAACATGACTGGGTGTTAAAAGAGCATTTTAGAGAGGCAGAGTCTCTCAGAAGTAAAGATGGGCAGATGTTCACCAATCAATAAAAAACTGCGTCTAAAGATTGTGGAACAATTTCAGTAAAATGTTCCTCAATGTAAAATTCCAAAGACTTTGAATATCCCACGATCTACAGTATGTAAAATCATCAAAAGATTCAGAGAATATGGAGAAATCTCTGTGCTCTAAGGACATGGCCGAAGGTCAATATTGGATGCCCGTGATATTCGGCCTCAGGCCTCAGGCATTAAAAACAGGCCTGATTCTGCACTGGAATTCACTGCATGGGCTCAGGAACGCTTCCAGAAATCATTGTCTGTGAACACAGTCCACTGTGCACTCTACAAATGCAAGCTAAAGCTGTATCATGCAAAGAAGAAGCCATATGTGAACACGATCCAGACAAGCCACCATCTTCTCTGAGCCAAAGTTAATTTAAAATGGACTGAGGCAGAATGGAAAACTATTCTGTGGTCAGATGAGTGAAAATGTGAAATTCTTTTTGGAGACCACGTACGCTGTGTTGTGCGGACTAAAGAGGAGAGAGACCATCCAGCTTCAGATCTGGAAAAGCACTATCAATGCTGAATGGTATATAGAGGTTTTACAACGACATACTGTCCCATCCAGACACTGTCTCTTTTAAGGAGGGTCAATGCTAAAGCACGTACTGCATCCATCACAACAGCATGTCTTCACTGTAGAAGAGTCCAGGTGCTGAACTGGCCTGCCTGCAGTCCAGACTTTCTATCAATAGAAAAAATTTGGCGCATCATAAAACGGAAAATCCAGCAAAGAAGACCCAGGACTGTTGAACAGCCAGAATCCTACATCTGACAAGAAAGGGACAACATCTCCAAAAACACCAGTAACTGGTCTCCTCATTTCCCAGACATTTACAGACTGTTTTAAAAGAAGAGGGGATGTCACACAATGGTAAACACTGCCTTGTCCCAACTTTTTTGAGATGTGTTGCTGCCATCAAATTCAAAATGAGCTAATATTTTTCATGAAATGGTAAAATGTCTCACTTTCAACATCTGATATTTTGTCTTTGTTCCATTGTGGTTATGGGTTTATGAGATTTGCACATTATTGCATTCTGTTTTTATTCACGTTTTACAAAACGTCCCTACTTCATTGGAATTGGGGTTTGTACATTAGCTTGTTAGTATGCTTTCCACCACTTTGACACACAACCTTGGAAATGTTGAAGCACGATAAATAATAAACCAGACACTTCAGTGGCCCCCAGTTTCAATAGGCTCTTTGTCGCTCGGCAACTTCTAAAGTATGGTATCAGTGAAACACAATGCATTCAATTCCTCCAAATAGAATCTGTATTAAATTCTAAAATTAACATATGGAAGAAATTTATAAACTAACAAATTTCAAGAAAATCTTTTCCAAGTTTCCAAATAATTTCCACCAAAGACACAACAATATCTCTCCCAATAAACCGATGGGAAACGATTTATCAATCTCGCCTGATACTGACTTCTGGTCTCAACTCTGCAAAAACACCTTCCCAATGACAAACAGTACTAATCTACAACTCAAACAATATTAAATACCGCTAATCCACAGGGCACACATTACTTAGCATAAAATGTTTAAAATGGGATTCATAGACTCAGACACTTGTACACAATGCACACTAAACAGCCAAGATAACTATCTACACTCCACCTGGCTCTGTCTCCCAGTTCACCATTTATGGAAATAAATTACCCATAGACTATTGCTCAATATGAGTTGTCCTCCATCCCCATCACTCTGTTTACTTGGTGACCTCTCTAAAATCAATCCACCCATTCACAACACCACACCTATCCACATTGCCTTAACTATCGCCAAGAAAAACATTCTGCTTAATTGGAAATCCAGAGACAAAATTAGGATCACACAATGGCTGAACCTCCTCAAACAATACATATCCATGGAAATAACGTCACTTGAACTTCATGCCCTGCACTCTGATAACATTTGGTTTGCTTTCATTACTTCATTAAACCTGCCCGTTAACTGATCCCATTCACTTACAGACGTACTCACTCTCTCACTCACATCCATCTCACCCCGATACTCTAAAGCACACTTGTCATATGTATGTACTGTTATCACTTGAATAAATTTTCCCTGTAATTATACATACTGTTTTCACCTATCTGTGATTGTTTTGTACATCTCCTGTGTATGTATGTCCATCCTGTCCTGTCCATGTCTGGTTATGTTAGTTCAATTGCTTCTCAGGTCTATGTCTTGTCTATAGTTCTCTGTCCATATCTATATCAGCCCCCATTTGATTGTATTATTTGTGTATTGTTTTCTGTTTATTATTATTACTTTATTTACTTTTTTTTTTTTTTACAATTTGCTTTGCTTTGTTAGAGCCTTCCCTCAGAGAGGTCTCACCATTATATTTTTGCATAACATTTATAATTAAGAATCAGGTTGCCCTCCAATGGGGGGGGAGGGCTAAAAAAAAAAAACAAACCATTGGTGTTGTTTCTCTCCTTGCAAGAGATTGACGTGCGTATGTTGTACCTGTGCTAAAAAAGGCATTGGGCTCCTCACTCCAATTTTGTCTCCACACTAGCCTTTTCCATGGTCAAGGGGGAGTTTTTCATTACCTGGGCCTTCAGCTGATTCATATGTTACCAATTAAACAGTGGTGATGATGTGTTATTGTTGTCCCCGGACGAAATCTGGCGGCTACTATGGATTGACGTGTGTCGTCTCTACTGCTGCCGCGCCTGTGTCCGTAGACACTTCCTTGTGGACGCGCTACAGGCTGTAATTTTTGACTGATTACTTTCATATCTGGTATCGACATGTGTTACACTTCACTAATGACTTCCATTGATTTTGGTTGCCATGGCAAGAGTATTGGCCAAATAATATGCAAATTAGTGGCAAAACATACAGATTTAATTGTGGATGCACTACAGGCTGCAATTTTTGACCGATGACTTTCATGTTTGGTATGGACGTGTTATATTTCACTAATGACAGCTATCGATTTTAGTTATCGTGGCAACAGTTTTGGCCAAATAATGCGCAAAAAAGGGAGAAGCGGGCTTTCGGGGGGCTACATCCATGCAGTCGCAGCCGACTGGACTGTCTTGTTACAAAGGGTAGCTAATTAAGGCACTGAATGATTATTCAACAGATGAATATATGAAAACTGGGTACAAGAGGGCAAACACAGGACAATGACCTTAAAAGACAGCTCTGCCTTCTACATGCTTTATGACCTCCTGAGCTTTATCCCATTGGGTACATTATCATTTTTCGTGTAAACTTACACAACACTTTCATTAAAAGACACAAACATCACTTACATAGAGAAAGAACAAGTACCTTGTCTTATAATGACAGTATTTATTTTCTGGTACCTCTAAGGTTATTCTAGTATGCACACTGAAAATGTAGGATGCACTATAGAGCAAGTCAATATAGGAGATAGAAATATTAAATAGGAATAGTTTTGAACTGCATGAGACTGCATACAAATGATAAAAGGAAATAAGAAACCATGGACTGGGGTGTGCACTCATACAGTACGTATTTCTGTAATATTTTTCAGTGGCTTATAACAACTATGTCAAAATGGAAGTGCAACATTTCCAGTTACATGTGTTGACAATGCAGTATTTGCTCAACATAAAACTCAGATTAACAGCATCTTATGTGTTCTCATTCAAGATTTCCATCAATTACATTATGAAATTAAAATATTAGCAAAACAGCAAAATTAAATATCAAAATCATAACATAACATAACATGAGTGGCGAGAACAGGCCGTTCAGCCCAACTAGGCTCGCCAGTTTCTTTTTACTATTGTGAATATATCACTTCAGATTCTCAATGACTCAATGGTATCTAGCTTTAAGTCAAGCCTGCTCACTTTCCAAGGTTTCTGCCTCAACAATATGGTCAGGCAAGCTATTCCACACTGAGATTACTCTCTGGGTGAAAAAATATTTCCTAATATCAGTGCTAAATTTACCCTTGGCCAACTTCCTTTTGTGACCCCGAGTTCTATTAAAGGAAAAGAAAACCCTTTTTTCTGCTTTTACCCAATAAAAGTACACTGCTCCGATGATTCAAATATGTTCTTGGGTATTTTTTTGAAAAATGTTTTTAACGTCTAAATCAGCTCGCGAAGGTCAGATTTATACGTTGTGTGCGGCGCGCCATGTTTGTTGGAATTGGGGTAGCTTGCTGCGTCACCCGGACACCTGAACTCTTGAGCGTGCAGAGGTCATAAATTAAATAAAGCCAGTGGTGGAGCGAGAACTGAAAATTTGGTGGGGCACAGGCCACCCCTTTAAAATTGTTATTAGTCCTGTCTTGTTCTCAATCATTCGCATGATTATCTACATTTTCATTCGAAGAAAACTCCACAACTCCCTATTGACGATAATCATACAAGTGGACACATAATTTGGTGCATTTAAATCAGTGTCATTCCAAATTGCATACCTGTCAACTCTCATGCATTTGGCTTGAGTCTCATGTTTTTAAGTGGCATGTCTCGTTCTCACGCCGTAGTCAGCAATCTCACGTTTCATAATTTTATTTCGGAAAACGATATTATATTTAATTGCCAAGTCCCACAATTAATCAACCTATGCTGTACCGAGAGTGAAAGGCGATATTTCATTGGAATCAGTCTCAGATCAGTTATTATTCAATCAGTGCATATTTAAGAGATTATCACGCGGAATTGAAGTCCTTGTGCATGGGAGTTTTTCAGTTTCATGTACATTTCGGAAGATTTCTCCTCTAGTAACATTCGTAAAGCATGGGGCTATTTTTTAGTAAATTATTTTCCTGTACTGAATTTAGCCCATTATTTCGTCGCTGTTAGTTCGCATGTGGGAGAGAAGCCATGTCCTCAATCGCCCAGGGATTATTATGATAATTGCAAAACGTGTCAATAAAGGAATTTGATTGTGAATTAGCCAGGGCTAGTTGTTGTTGTAAAGGAATAGTCTGTGG
The DNA here is from genome assembly GCA_029692085.1 of Gymnothorax javanicus. Taxonomy (NCBI): domain Eukaryota; kingdom Metazoa; phylum Chordata; class Actinopteri; order Anguilliformes; family Muraenidae; genus Gymnothorax; species Gymnothorax javanicus. The sequence continues at coordinate 1,989,088 of CM056206.1, read as the reverse complement.
GCATCACTATCTTATGAAGTCAGGCTTCACTAAGGGAAATCAGTGCAAGCTTACACCCATGGGTAGGTTTGAGTTTCCCGTTTTGTTGGAGCGATCAACAACTGCACACAGCGGCATTACTACTGATTTTGTCGCTCAGTTTCTCATAATGATTGGTAATATCGGACCTTGATCATTCAACGTAAAATGAAGCTGCAGCATGAGTGATAATCAAGGCTAATTTTCGTACACTTTATGTAGATCAGCTGATTTATTGGTGGCCAAGCACGTCAAAACATCCGGGACATTCCCGCACAAAGTATTTTTGGATTGGCTAAAATATTGGAATGACGGCATTCATATACTTGTGCTAATTAGTTGTATTTCATAACATAACATAACATAACATAACATGAGTGGCGAGAACAGGCCGTTCAGCCCAACAAGGCTCGCCAGTTTCTTTTTACTATTGTGAATATATCACTTCAGATACTCAATGACTCAATGGTATCTAGCTTTAAGTCAAGCCTGCTCTTGAAAACTCCCAAGGTTTCTGCCTCAACAATATGGTCAGGCAAGCTGTTCCACATCGAAATTACTCTTTGGGTGAAAAAATATTTCCTAATATCAGTGCTAAATTTACCCTTGGTCAACTTCCATTTATGACCCCGAGTTCTACTAACAGAACTTGGCCGAAGGAATCCTACATAATTCACTTTGTTAATTCCTTTAACATATTTAAAGACCTCAATCAGACCACCCCTGAGTCTCCTTTTCCTAAGACTAAAGAGATTAAAGATCTTCAGCCTCTTCTCATAACTTTCATCTTTTGTACCTGGAATTAGCTTAGTTGCTCTTCTCTGAACTTTTTCTAGAGCCTCTATGTCTTTCTTAAAGTATGGTCCCCAGAACTGTACACAATACTCCAGATGTGGTCTGACGAATGTGTTGTACAAGAGAAGTATCACCTCCTTGGATTTGTACTCAATACTTTTGGCAATGTATCCCAGCATCCGATTGGCTTTTTTAACTGCTACGGCACAATGGCTAGAACCTGTGAGGCTTTGGTCAACAATCACTCCCAGATCTTTTTCATGTGGAGCACATTCCAGTTTTAAACCTCCCATGAAGTAATCCTGTCTAATGTTTTTATTGCCTACATGTACAACTTTACATTTTTCTACATTAAATTTCATTTGCCACATTTCTGCCCAATTCTGGATTCTATCCAAATCATCCTGAATCACTTTAGTAGAGTCTAAACTATTTGCCAAACCTCCCAATTTAGTATCATCTGCAAATTTAACTAATTTGCTCTAAATATTCCTATCAAGGTCATTAATGTAGATGAGGAACAGCAGGGGTCCCAACACCGATCCCTGAGGGACACCACTCCCCACCATACCTAGCTCAGATGAGATTCCACTGACCACTACTCTTTGTGTTCTGTCCTGTAACCAGTTTTGAATCCACTCCGGAATACCACCTGTAACTCCATCGGAGCTCATTTTAAGAATTATTCTCTCATGCGGTACTGTATCAAATGCTTTCTGAAATCCAAGTATATGATGTCATAAGCCCTGCTCTGACCATAAGTCTTGGTGGCCTCGTCAAAGAATTCCAGAAGGTTTGTCAGGCTTGACCTTCCCTTATGGAAACCATGTTGGCTATCTCTCAAGATATTATTATGTTCAATAAATAATTCCAGTTTGTCTTTTTTTCTTCTTCCGCCTTCTGAGGAGAGCAGTCGCACTCTATCTCTGCTCCTGCCTGCGTCTTCTTTCTTTGATCTGTATTGTCCTGTTACCCCCTCTTTTTTCTTTTTTTTGGACCCTCCGTCTGCTTCTGAGGCTCTCAAGTAAAGATGGAATTAATTAGCTGGTCCCTGAATGCGACTGACAGAATTTTTTCACCAAGAAGCGGAGCACCTGGCGAACCGCGCTGCCCGGACGCGACTTCTGCTGCTGGCTACGTTTGGGACGCGTGGTCGAGATGGCAAGTTCTTTGTCTGGCGGCACTATCCCTTGAAGACGTGGAGGATGTTTACCTATTTGGATTTATGGTGATGGGATTTCTCCTAATTGGCATGGGAGTTGCTCTGATCTACCGCAAAATGTGCGAGCTGGGAGCGAGGAAAATGCCCAATGCGCTGCCTAGCACCAAAATTATTACGGAGCGCGATCGGAGAGCATCATCTGCGGAAATGCACAGAAAAGATGGACGCTGTTTTGAGTCAGTGTGGGGAGTTTGTGCGTTTGACTGTGAATAAGAACTTGGACCTTGTGGGCAAGAGACAGGATGAGATGATGGGAGAACTTGTGGCCCTGAAGCGCGAAGTACAAAATTTACAAAATGGATAGCGGATCAATCGAAATTGCTTGTTCCACCCGAAATTGAATAGAATTCGGCCCCCCCCCCCTCCGCGTCTCCCCTCTGTCTGCCTCAGCCTCACACGGATCGGTTCTCAAGGACTTCTTGACTCTGCATTCCACCCCCCCTCCTGGTAAGGGCAGAACACTCTGCCCCTGATAAGGACTTTGGGACATTCCACCCCCCCTCCCTCTGCCACAGGCTGCCTCTGCATTTTTCATTTTTCATTAACCCCTTCTTCCCCCACCTCCCATGAAAAAATTCCTACGCGTTTCCAGCGTGTCGTGTTATAAACCTGATGTGTATTATGTCTGATGTCATCAATATGTGTTATTTTCTGTGTTCTGTGTTAACTGCAACCTTTAATTTCGAAGAAGAAAGTGGAGTTGGCAGCGCGACACACGTTGCAGCAGCCCGGAGCACTTTCTCTCCAAACTTAATTTCGTTGTTATTCTGTAACAATGACAATAAAGTTCATCTGAATTTATGATTGATTCCAGTATTTTGCATGCAATGCAAGTTAAAATGACTGGCCTGTAATTTCCTGGCTCAGTATGGTCCCCTTTCTTATATATTGGTATTATATTGCCCTGCCTTTAATCATTTGGTACTTCTCCAGTTTCTAAAAACCATCTGAAGATAGCGGAGAGTGGTTTAGAGATGATCTCACTAACTTTCCTGAGCACTCTAGGATATAAGCCATCAGGACCCGCCGCCTTATCTGTCTTCACTTTATGCAACTTGTCTAATACTTCATTAGCCCTAACCTCAATTTCCGCTAAATAATCTTAAGCATTGAACATGCCCTCTGGCCAAATAAAAATCCACTCCGAGGTAAAACAAAGTAACTGTTTAAGGTATCAGCAATATCCTTACTCTCATACAGCAGCGATCCATATTTATTCTTTATGCACTTAACCTCCGCTTTGACTTTCCTTTTTCTGCTAGAGTACTGAAAGAAGCGCTTAAGATTAGTTTTTGCCCCTCCCGCAATTTGTCTTTCATACAGTCTTCAAGCATTCCTCAGTTCTTTTTTGACCACAGCCCGCATTTTACAGTATTCAGCCTTAGTGTTCTCATTGTTATCCTTTATGTACACCTTATAAAGATTCCTCTTTTCCCTTAAACTCCTACGAATAGCTGTGGTCACCCACTGAGGATTCTGCTTTTTCAGCTTACTTTTGGACACCTTTGGAATGAATCTGCATTGTGAATCAAGTAAAACCCCCCATAAATCAGTCCCACATCTAATTTACAGACTCACAGTCCAGGAGTGTCTCCCATTTTATTTTGCTCGCCTAAAATTGAAAATTTGGGTTTTCGAAGATAACTTTTTAACTTGCCATGAAACATCAAAACTAACAGTAGAATGATCACTTGTCCTAAGTAGCTCCAGTACCTCTACATTGCAAATTCATCTTTTCCAGCATTATGGTTGGTTTTTTTAGGAAACAGATTTAAGGACAAACATGCATCTATTTGTTCTTCCATCAGATGGCACTATCAGCAGTGCTTATTACCTTGTACAAATGCGCATCTTTAGGCCCATTTCCACCAAAGAAGTACCTGGTAGTATTTGGGAAGCAGGAACTACCACAGGAACGTCCTCTCACTCGGCCCTCTCAACTGCCGTGTCTCCACCAAGAGGACGAAGTAGGAGTTGTGACGTCCTTTTAAAAATGCGACCCCTCGTCATCTGCTGAGTTTTAAAAATGCTGGCTATTTTGTCGCTTTCTGTTGACGTCACATCCCGCCCTGAGTAAATCCAATCAGCGCCAAGCAAACCCCAAGCCCCACCCAAGAGTTTTTTGGGACCGTTCAGAGTACCTACTCCGAGGCAGGGACTTTTTTAGCCCCTGTAAAAGTTCTGGAACTCTGTCCTTCGGGGGTGGTTCCGGCAGTGGAGACACGCAACAACGGCCCCGTAAAATTACCCTGAAGTTCCTCCGGTGGAAACGGGCCTTTTCTTGCCCTGTCCCATTCTCTTTGTTTGTTTGTAGCCTCTGCAGCCGCGTACAGCACCTCTCCAGGGTCTGCGAAGATCCACAGATTTTTTGTCGTGCCTTTGTAGCATCTATCCAGTCAAAGGTCACGCAGCCGGGATGCTCGAACGATTTTCTGCAAGATCCTGCAGCCAACGCGGGATTCGGAGGACTTATCTCGCTTCTTCAGCAAGATTCTTGCGTAATTTTTCTGGAATCACGTGCATCTGCAGACCCTGTTGCTCAGTCCAATGCAGCCTATGTACCCCGGGCCCCCAGAATCAGGGCTGAGACGCACGCCGATAAGGGTTTAGTGGTCAAAGCTTATATTGCAAGTCACGTGATGTCATGAGGGACAAAAAGAAATTTCTCCATGGGGAACAATTCAATAAGACACTGATAAACCTGTGAATAAAGTTTTCTGACAACCACAAATTATCAATATAAAATTTTTCTTTTTTAAATATTTGGTGGCTTTTTACTTGACGGGGACAAAAAATTTTATTTTTACTCAGGCTAAGTGAACACCAAGGGGATCTTGTCTCTAAGCGTGGTCTCGTAATACAGCTGTGGATGAGAGTACCTAAGTGTAGAGCAGTGGAGTCTTTGGTGATTTCGTGCTGCCAAAGGTGATTGGCAAGATGGTAAAGTGAGCAGGCGTAAGAATACGAATGTTTTCATTTGTTTTATCTGATTAATGGCTTTGTTATGTTGCAACTCAATTGCTACACCTAGCCTTTATGTAACGTCACAGAATAAACAGTAAACTAGCAAAGGCTGCTGCTGGTTAACTAACGTTGAATAATGGGCATGTATTCGGTAACTATTGAAGGTGACATCCTATAGTCATGCATGTAGCTAATGCTTGCTTTGCTTTTTCGTACTAAAATGTTCAAGATGTACCTAAACTGAGTTGTATATTTCCTTTACTTTGAATATCTTACACCGATTCACGGTACTGTGTTTTGCTGCTTCATGTATTGCCACGTAGCTAGCATTGACTACGCCCATGTGCGCCCTTTCAGCACGGTATAAATTCAGCCCAAGAAACTGCAAAGCTAATCATTTATTTACCATTGTATGCACATTCTTAATTCTTAAACCAATAGCAGATGTGCATACTTCATGTCGTAACTTTTCAGCAACTTTTAAGATAAGATAGTAAATATTAAGTATCTATTATTTTATGCATGCGCCCAACTTGCATGACGGCACTGCACAAACAGAGAAAGTATTTTTAGTTCTGTCTTTATTAGCTAGAAGTGTTGAGTGGGTTGGAAACGCTGGACAAGATGAGATGTGAACGACACACTGTTAGTGAGCAGCATCAGTGTACGGGAGTGATGTAGCGGAGATTCGCTGATGCGGCTGAACTCCATCTGCGCAGAGAAAATACGAGAGTCCCAGAAGAAAGAGATGAGCACAAAACGAAGATCAACTATATGTACATTTTATAACTGGGCTGCTGATTATGAGATGACTAACGAATTTCCTGAATAAGAGGAAAAGAACGAATTCCGGATTCAATCTCCACCACTATTGAATAAAATCAGCACTTTTTCAGCTTACCTTGATGTTTGAGTACTCAGAGAAACATTCAGGTGTGCAAAAACTTTAAGCATTCATTAAGTCAAGAAAATTAAGAGTTTAATTTCTATCGCTGATAAACGTGGTAATGGCATATAACATAGCTGCTCTTCAGGAAACACGGCTAGCAGGTTCAGGTACCCCGAAGAAGGACTACACATTCTACTGGCAAGGTAAAGGGTCTGATGAGCCTAGAGTACACAGTGTCGGCTTTGCAGTATGTAACAGCTTCCTGTGTATAGTAGAACTAGGCAAGAGTGCTTCTGAAAGACTGTTGACTCTCCACCTCAATACCATTGAAGGTTCTGTTACTCTTGTTAGCATGTACGCCCCGACACTGACCTCCTTTTCTGACATAAGGGACAAGTTCTATGAAATCCTCACATCCACAATCAAGAACACTCCAAACAAGGAGCAGCTCATTCTTGTTAGCGATTTCAGTGCTAGAGTGGATGCTGATCACGACTCATGGCCTTCTTGCTTAGGTCAATTTGGTGTTGGCAAAATGAATGACATCGGACAGAGAGTGCTTGAGCTATGCACTTATCATCATCTATACATCTCATATTCATTCTTTCAAACAAGGCCTCAACATAAGGTCACATGGAGACATCCACGCTCAAAGCACTGGCACAAACTTGATCTGATCCTGGTTAGGCATGCAACCATGAAGAATGTTCTGCACACCCGCACCTACAATAGCGCTGATTGCAACACGGACCACTCCATGGTATGTTGCAAGATTAGGCTGCTACCTAAAAAGCTCTACTTCACTAAGAGAACAGGGAACCCGCGCATCAACACAAGCAAGATATCTCAGTCAGACTATGCAGATAAGTTTGCAGTGACCTTTGAGTTAGAGATTAGCATCTCGAAGTCTGGAGACTGCCATAGAGAAGTGGGAAACCCTGCGGGACATCATTCACCGTACAGCCCTTGCCACCTTTGGGAAGTAGTCCCAAAAGTCCTGTGATTGGTTAGAGGCTAAGCCCGCCATAATGTCTCCAGTCATTGAAGCCAAGCATGCTGCTTTTGCAGAATACAAGCCGACACCCGATGAAAAGAACCTACTGAAGCTGAGGACTGCTAGGCGTAATGTTCGGCAGCTGCATGGCATTGTGCCAACGAGTATTGGTAAGAGCTCAGCAAAAGCATACAATCAGCCTCCGTTAGTGGAAACATCAGGGGAATGTATGATGGGATAAAGAAGGCAATTGGGCCGACTCAGAGCAAGACAGCCCCCCTTAAGTCCTCCTCTGGGGAAATTCTCTCTGACAAAGGCCGGCAGATGGACAGATGGGTAGAACACTTTTCTGACCTGTACTCCAGAATAAGCCCCGTGACCCCCACAGCTCTTGATGCCATCGAGTATCTTCCATTTATGATTGATCTAGACAAGGAGCCAACAGTAGAGTAGCTCATCAAGGCCATTGACAGCTTGTCCGCTGGAAAGGCCTCAGGAAGCGATGGGATCCCTCCAGATTCGATCAAGCACTGCGAAGTCACTCTACTCCTCCCACTGTACGAAGTCCTTTGTCTGTGCTGGTGCGAAGAGGCTGTACCGCAGGGTATGAGAGATGTCAAGATCGTCACCCTCTACAAAAACAAAGCAGGGCCATTCTTTGAGAAGTGAACCAAAATGTCACACACATGACCAGATGTCATCAAATAAAGAAATACTTTGAAAATTAATGAAAGGTATCGAATTTATTCCTTGCTATTCTCCATACCCCAAAACTATGAAAATTCTAGATTTTTCAACTTCACAGAGTTTTTGAAGTCAAATACAGTTATGAAAAACCTGTTTCCGTGTGAAGTCACACACGTGACCAGTCGTATTTGACCTCTGACCGTAAGTAGTTAAAGTTAATGTAACAAATAACATTTTTACTTGATCGACTTGGATAAGTAGTACTCTTATACAAGGTCCACAATCATGAACCTCCAATGCTTTTGTAATTGGAGGAGATTTTTTCTACTATTTGTTACATTTTTGGTCACACACGTGACTGAGAATGGCCCAGCAGCAAGAAGTGACTGCAACAACTAGAGGCATCTCCCTTCTCAGCATCGTCGGCAAAGTATCTGCCGGGTTGATTTTGACCCACTTACAGATGTTGGCAGAATGAGTCTACCCTGAATCACAATGCGGCTTGCGAGCTGGGAGGCGCGTGGTGGACATGATATTCTCCATACGGCAACTCCAGGAAAAGTGCCGTGAACAGCAGTCGCCCCTGTATGTTGACTTTGTTGACCTCACTAAAGCATTCGATCTAGTTAGCAGAGAGGGCTTGTTCAAGATCCTTCCTGAGATTGGTTGCCCTCCAAAACTGCTGAGCCTTATCATATCTTTTCACTCTAACATGAAGGGGATTGTGCAGTTCAATGGCAGTGTTTCTGAGCCTTTTGACATATGATGTGGCGTCAAACAGGGTTGTGTCCTTGCTCCCACACTCTTTAGGATCTTCTGTGCTTTGCTCCTGCAGCACATTTCTGGTTCTGCAACAGAGGGAATCTACCAACAGAGTAGATCAAACATAGCACTCGGTGAAGGCTTAAATATAGTTTGGAATGACAGTTTATTAACCTAATAGGGAAATAAAATGTTTACAAACTACTTTTATTAACAAGGAACTAACATTATTCACTATGACGCAAAAAACAGCTAAACTTATATGTAGAAAGTGAGATGTTTTGTGCATGTTGGCTTGCAACCTCCTCTAGTCTTTGTTATGGTTCTGTGTTTTGATGTTATGCCATGTGTTCCTTGTCATGTCTTTTCTTTATTCTTTTTGCTTATTATACATTCCGGTTTTCTGTTTATGCCATTTCAGGTCTCACTGCACTTGTCTCCCCTGTCTTGTGATCAGTTGGTTCAGTCCGTCTCCCCAGTCTGTGTGCTCACCTGCTTCGGGTGATTTCAATAGTTTCTGGTGTTTCATATTATTACTTCAATTCTCGTTTACTTCCTTCGCCTTGCTTTCCTAGATTACTAATAATACTAACATTTATATTTTGTATCATAGTTTACTAACCTAACTAATCCAATCAAATCCTTTATTTAACCAGATAAAACCAGTTGAGACCAAAGTCTCTTTTTCAATGGTGATCTGGCAGTATTCAGCAAGTCACAAACAAGTATTACATAAACACAACACAGTTCAAGACAATATTGACAAAACAGTACAGTATAACACAAGAACAAGGGACAGAATAGAGACTACCATCTGACAGGACAAAACTAAATATCAAAAAAAATAAAAATAAATATAAGTTCTAAAAAAAGGCTCAATATACAAACAGTGGAAAAATAAATCTAAACAGTACGACAAGAGCAGCTAATGGGAAAGGCTTCAGAAATCTTTTGTATCCATGTATATATTACTAACTTACTAACGAGCTCTTGGGTTAATTTGTAAAGCTGCACCGTTACTAATTACCACTAATTCAATCTCAGCAATCGCGCTGTTCTAGTCTCCGCCTCTTGCTTTGCTTTCCCTGTCTCTCCCTACGTTTCCGCGAGATCTCTCGCACGTGCTTAATTGCTATCCTGCACTCATTGTCTGTGCACTTAGAACTCCTTGACCAGAGCTGTTTATCTGTCATAGGTTGTCTACGTTAATCCCGTCCGTGTCTTGGCTTTTGCCCATTGTTGTGGTTTAGGACTTCCCCATGTGTGCTTACCTCTGTAATTAGTTCTGATCCAATTCACCTGTTCCCTGCATAGCATGTGACTTCCCTCTTGTCTACTTAAAGTCTTCATTGCTGTTCATTCTCTGTCAGAACATTGATCAATGCTCATTTGTGCAGAGCTCCTTGTATGCCTTTTGTTTATTGCTTTTCCACGACTGTTTCGCCCGACCTTGAGATTGCCTTGCCCTACCATTCCTGTTTTGTCTTTTTGGATTTTGACCTGTTTTTGTACGACCACGATTTCTGTTTTGGATGCCCTGTGTACGACATACCTTTTTGGATTTCGACTACGATTTTTGGCTTACTGTCTATGTACCGTTGCACATCTGCCTTACTGGTTTTGACCCCTGCTGGTCTTTTCAACTTCGCTTTTTGGATATTGTTTTTGGCTTGGCAATTCTTGTGTCTTCTGGTCCCGACCCTTTTTACAATAAAGGCTTACGATTTTTAGAATTCCTGTTCTCGCGAGTGGTTCCTGAACGCACCGTCACAGTCAGAGATGTTGTCAGAGATGCTGTGATCATCATCTGAACCATCCATTGTCTGTTCGTGTGTCTGAGCCAGAATTTCTGCGTATGGCCTCCTGCAGCTTCTGCTGAGGGCGTTTATCTCTACGCAGATGGTGGGCATGGCGGCTACGCTCACAATCTCTATGAGGCTGTTTGTCACCCCCCTTAGCTCTGTGGCGAGGGTGAGGTTTGGTGGTAGAACGCCTGCATCAGAGGTCCGTGTTTGAGCTGGCCAAGCCATCTGTGTCACTTTTCTGATCTCCTGCATGGAGGGGTTCCCTTGACACGTCCTGAGTGTAACGTGAGTGCGTACACATGGGTGCAGGTTACGCAAGAACAAAGACTTGAAGGTTGGGTTTTCTTCTAAGCCTGGGGCATTCTTGCTTTAGAAATATGTGTGCCTCAAACATTTAAAATATGTTGTAGGGTTCTCTGTATGAGAATGTTTAATCTGGAGGGCCTCAACCATTGAACTAATGTCATCAGCAGTGGAGGAGAATTCTTCCCTGAGTGCATGACATAATTCATTGTAGTCATTTCTGACACTGAGAGGCTGTGTCTGGATAAACCTGTGAACCACTTTTGAGCTGGTTTCCTACACGAGTTTAACCTTTTCCCTTTCACTAGCTTGAGATGAGTCAACTAGGCTGTAGTCTGTCTCCCTCAAGTAATTGTCAATGTTATGATCGCAGTTTCCTGGATCAAAACGCTCAATGTCTTTAGCTAAATTCTCAAGCACTTCAAAACCAGGGCACTGTGTGTTTAGTCTGGTGAGGCGAGGCTAAGCTAACACTAGAGTCAGGTGAATAGGTAGGGGCTGAACAGTCCGGGCGCGTATCAGTGCTAGATTCCACCGGGTGCGTATCTGCAGCATAGCGGGAGCGACGCTGTTTGGCTCCGTCTTGCAGGCGACTGTGTACGGCCAATCGGTGCTAGACTCCGCCGGGCGCGTATCAGTGCTAGATTCCACCAGGCGCGTATCTGCAGCATAGCGGGAGCGACGTTGTTTGGCTACGTCTTGCAGGTGACTGTGTCCGGCCAATCAGTGCTAGACTCCGCCGGGCACGTACCTGCAACATAGCGTGAGCGACGCTATTATAATATAGACATACAGGGGGAATCCCAGGGAATCCCCAGGAGCGGGGGATACCAGGGGATTTGACTATTTGGCTCCGTCTTGCAGGCGTCTGTGTCCGGCCAATCAGTGCTAGCCGGCCACGTACCTGCAGCATAAGGTGAGCGACGCTATTATAATATAGACATACAGGGGGGATTCCCCCTTTGTCCTGTCCTGCGGATTCCCCCTGTATGTCCTCTCCTGGGGATTCCCCCTGTATGTCCTCTCCTGGGGATTCCCCCTTTTGAACCCAAGCCAATTCATCCACAGGAGTCCCGAATCCCATAAACAGATGCCAGGCCGCAAGAGAAAGTAGTGCGTAATCTGCAGCATAACGTGAGCGACGCTATTTTGCTCTGTCTTGCAGGAGACTGTGTCCAGCCAATCAGTGCTAGACTCCGCCGGGCGCGCATCTGCAGCATAACGTGAGCGACACTATTATAATATAGACATGCAGGGGGGATTCACGGAGCAAAATACCTCCGTCTTGCAGGCGACTTCGTGTTCCACTGAGCGCGGAATGTCAGCGCAGCGTATTCCCCTTGATGGTTACTTAGTTTTAGTTACTATAAAAACATCGGTCGCATGACAGCCACCTTGGTATTTATGGAAACACCATAGCAACACCATAGCAACGTGATGACATCATAGAGGTGCATGTGATGACATCATAATGCTGCACGAAGTTACATAAAATAGAACCTGTGGATCCCCACGGGCAGAGTGCTAGTTTTTTTTTAAATTGCATTTACCTATCATAACATATCCGTATTTAAAGGTTGGCATTCTAATTAAAATTGACCATAGTTATGAACTATTTATAATAGTGGCTCATCTTCACCCGCTCACACAATAGTATATTCTCACATGATTTTGCTCTTGACCGAGCCAGCGTCAAGTGCACGCAAGGCGAGCTGACAGAAAAATGTCAGACGACAAAATGCTGAAATGGAAAATAGATTCAGAGTGCAGAGTTTTCAAACAGCGGTGGACAGATGACTATTTTTTTGTCCAGTGCTAAGAAAAGGCGGTTTGTCTAATCTGCAAACATACAGTGGCGGTGCTCAAAGAATCTAACATTCGCCGACACTATGAAACCTGCCACAGAGAGCAGTATGCTAGCTTGCAGGGCCAAGTGAGGAGAGACAAGGTGACTAGGCTAAAACGTGGATTAGCTGCCCAACAGAGCGCATTGCTACGCCAAACACAGATGAACCTCTCATCCATCCGGGCCAGCTTCAAGGTAGCTAAACTGATAGCATGCTGTGGAAAGCCGTTCAGTGATGGGGAGTTTGTTAAAAAGTGTTGGAGCGCGGTCGCGGAGGAGGTGTGTCCGGACAAGAAAGATGTCCTCAATGCGGTGAGTCTGTCCGCATCAACAGTCACTGGGCAAATTGAAGAAATGGGGGATAATGTACATGCCCAGCTGAAGGAAAAAGCTAAAGATTTTGCTTATTTTATAATCTTTAGTTTTAATCTTTAATTTTAATTGAATAAGCAATTTAATTAATTGCTTATTTAAACTACTCAACTATTCAACAGTACAGCCATTTCAACTGCCAGTTGTCATCAACTATGACTCCTGTCAACTGTTTCCTCTGTCCAAAACTGTTTCAAAATAAAAGTCCTCACTGAAATAATTTGCTATTAAATAATTTATCTAAACTACTCAACTATTTAACTGTTCAGCCAATCCAACTGTCAGTTGTCATCAACTATGACTCCCGCCAACTGTTTCAAAATAAAAGTCCGCACTACAATTAATCACAATTAAATAATTTAACCATTTAAACTACTCAACCATCCAACTGTTCAACCATTCCAACTGCCCATTGTCATCAACTACGACTCCCGCCAACTGTTTCCTCTGTCCAAAACTGTTTCAAAACAAAAGTCCTCATTGAAATAATTCTCTGTTAAATAATTTAACTACTTAAACTACTCAACTATTTAACTGTTCGGGCATTCCAACAGTGAGTTGTCATCAACTACGACTCCTGCCGACTGTGTCACCTGTCCACAACTGTTTCAAAATAAAAGTCCTAATAACAATAGATCACAATCAAATAATTTAACTATTTAAACTACTCAACTATTCAACCATTCAGCCATTTCAACTGCCTGTTGTAATCAACTATGACTCCTGCCAACTGTTTCCTCTGTCCAAAACTGTTTCAAAATAAAAGTCCTCACTGAAATAATTCACTGTTAAATAATTTAACTACTTAAACTATTCAACTATTTAACTGTTCAGCCATTCCAACTGTCAGTTGTCATCAACTATGACGCCCGCCATGTATTTCCTCTGTCCAGAACTGTTTCAAAATAAAAGTCCTCATTACAATAAATCACAATTAAATTTAACTATTTAAACTACTCAACTTTTCAACCGTTCAGCCATTCCAACTGCCGGTTGTCATCAACTTTGACTCCCGCCAACTGTTTCCTCCGTCCTAAAATGTTTGAAAATAAAAGTCCTCACTACAATAAATCATAATTAAATAATATAACTATCTAAACTACTCAACTTTTCAACCGTTCAGCCATTCCAACTGCACGATGTCATCAACTATGACTCCAGCCAACTGTTTCCTCTGTCCAAAACTGTTTCAAAATAAAAGTCCTCACTGCAATAACTCACTGTTAAATAATATAACTTTTTAAACTACTCAACTATTGAACTGTTCATCCATTCCAACTGTCAGTTGTCATCAACTATGACTCCCGCCAAGTGTTTCCTCTGTCCACAACTGTTTCAAAATAAAAGTTCTCACTACAAGAAATCACAATTAAATATTTTAACTATTTAAACTACTCAACTATTCAACAATACAGCCATTCCAACTGCCAGTTGTCATCAACTATGACTCCTGTCAACTGTTTCCTCTGTCCAAAACTGTTTCAAAATAAAAGTCCTCACTGAAATAATTCACTGTTAAATAATTTATCTAAACTACTCAACTATTTAACTGTTCATCTATTCCAACTGTCAGTTGTCATCAACTATGACACCCGCCAACTGTTTCACCGGTCCAAAACTGTTTCAAATTAAAAGTCCTCACTGAAATAATTCACTGCTAAAAAATTTTACTATTTAAACTACTCAACTTTTCAACTGTTCAGCCTTTCCAGCAGCCCGTTGTCATCAACTATGACTACCGCCAACTGTTTCCTCTGTCCAAAACTGTTTCAAAATAAAAGTCCTCATTGAAATAATTCTCTGTTAAATAATATAACTTTTTAAACTACTCAACTATTTAACTGTTCAGCCATTCCAACTTTCATCAACTATGACTCCCGCCAACTTGTTTCCTCTGCCCACATTCCACCTTAAGCAACTACAGTTTGCATTTTCATGCACTCGTAATTCCGTGGAATTACATACTCCAGTTATTATTATTATTCTTCTAACACACTTAATGCGGCCTCAACCGTTTAACATAGAAACTTCATTCAAACTGCGTTGCGTAGGTCTTACTTAGGACACCTGTGCAATGTATTTTTCATCTTTGTAACTTTTATACTTTTTAAACTATGAATAAAAAACTACTATTTTTTTTCCCCATAGACTTAACATTGGGCTGATGACATCACAGTAGGGCCATTAAGCAAATGGAATCTTGTGCCAGATGTTCTGACCACCTGCAGCAACTGTCAGTTTCTCAGGCTTTCAGACTACAGTCTGGCTCTCTTAAGACTACAGATCCTGTTCAACTGTGTCCTCTGCCTACAACTGTTTCAAAATAAAAGTCCTCACAACAAGAAATCACTCTTAAATAATTTAACTATTTAAACTACTCAAATATTTAACTGTTCAGCCATTCCAACTGTCAGTTGTCATCAACTATGACTCCTGCCAACTGTTTCACCTGTCCAAAACTGTTTCAAAAAAAAAGTCCTCACTGAAATAATTCACTGTTAAATAATTTAACTATTTAAACTACTCAACTGTTCAACCGTTCAGCCATTCCAACTGCCCATTGTCATCAACTATGACTCCTGCCAACTGATTCCTCTGTCCACAACTGTTTCAAAATAAAAGTCCTTATTATGATAAATAACAATTAAATAATTTAACTTTTTAAACTACTCAACTTTTCAACCGTTCAGCCATTCCAACTGCCAGTTGTCATCAACTATGGCTCCTGTCAACAGTTTCCTCTGTTCAAAACTGTTTCAAAATAAAAGTCCTCACTGAAATAATTCACTGTTAAATAATTTATCTAAACTACTCAACTATTTAACTATTCAGCCAATCCAACTGTCAGTTGTCATCAACTATGACTCCTGCCAACTGTTTCAAAATAAAAGTCCTCACTGCAATTCATCACAATTAAATAATTTAACTATTTAAACTACTCAACCATCCAACTGTTCAACCATTCCAACTGCCCATTGTCATCAACTACGACTCCCGCCAACTGTTTCCTCTGTCCAAAACTGTTTCAAAATAAAAGTCCTCACTGCAATAATTCACTATTAAATAATTTAACTATTTAAACTACTCAACTCTTTAACTGTTCGGGCATTCCAACTGTCAGTTGTCATCAAGAATGAGTCCTGCCAACTGTTTCACCTGTGTACAACTGTTTCAAAATAAAAGTCCTCATTACAATAGATCACAATTAAATAATTTAACTATTTAAACTACTCAACTTTTCAACCGCTCAGCCATTCCAACTACCGGTTGTCATCAACTATGACTCCCGTCAACTGTTTCCACTGTCCAAAACTGTTTCAAAATAAAAGTCCTCACTGAAATAATTCACTGTTAAACAATTTAACTATTTAAACTACTCAACTATTTAACTGTTCGGGCATTCCAATAGTGAGTTGTCATCAATTACGACTCCTGCCAACTGTGTCACCTGTCCACAACTGTTTCAAAATAAAAGTCCTCATTACAATAGATCACAATCAAATAATTTAACTATTTAAACTACTCAACTTTTCAACCGTTCAGCCATTCCAACTGCCCGTTGTAGTCAACGATGACTCCCGCCAACTGTTTCCTCTGTCCAAAACTGTTTCAAAATAAAAGTCCTCACTGAAATAATTCATTATTAAATAATTTAACTACTTAAACTACTCAACTATTTAACTGTTCAGCCATTCCAACTGTCAGTTGTCATCAACTATGACGCCCGCCAAGTGTTTCCTCTGTCCAGAACTGTTTCAAAATAAAAGTCCTCATTGCAATAAATCACAATTAAATTTAACTATTTAAACTACTCAACTTTTCAACCGTTCAGCCATTCCAACTGCCGGTTGTCATCAACTTTCACTCCCGCCAACTGTTTCCTCTGTCCTTAACTGTTTCAAAATAAAATTCCTCACTACAATAAATCATAATTAAATAATATAACTATCTAAACTACTCAACTTTTCAACCGTTCAGCCATTCCAACTGCCCGTTGTCATCAACTATGACTCCAGCCAACTGTTTCCTCTGTCCAAAACTGTTTCAAAATCAAAAAGTCCTCGCTGCAATAATTCACTGTAAAATAATATAACTTTTTAAACTACTCAACCATTGAACTGTTCATCCATTCCAACTGTCAGTTGTCATCAACTATGACTCCCGCCAAGTGTTTCCTCTGTCCACAACTGTTTCAAAATAAAAGTTCTCACTACAATAAATCACAATTAAATATTTTAACTATTTAAACTACTCAACTATTCAACCGTTCAGCCATTTCAACTGCCAGTTGTCATCAACTATGACTCCTGTCAACTGTTTCCTCTGTCCAAAACTGTTTCAAAATAAAAGTCCTCACTGAAATAATTCACTGTTAAATAATTTATCTAAACTACTCAACTATTTAACTGTTCATCTATTCCAACTGTCAGTTGTCATCAACTATGACACCAGCCAACTGTTTCACCGGTCCAAAACTGTTTCAAATTAAAAGTCCTCACTGAAATAATTCACTGCTAAATAATTTTACTATTTAAACTACTCAACTTTTCAACTGTTCAGCCTTTCCAGCAGCCCGTTGTCATCAACCATGACTCCCGCCAACTGTTTACTCTGTCCAAAACTGTTTCAAAATAAAAGTCCTCATTGAAATAATTCTCTGTTAAATAATATAACTTTTTAAACTACTCAACTATTTAACTGTTCAGCCATTCCAACTGTCATCAACTATGACTCCCGCCAACTTGTTTCCTCTGCCCACATTCCACCTTAAGCAACTACAGTTTGCATTTTCATGCACTCGTAATTCCGTGGAATTACATACTCTAGTTATTATTATTATTCTTCTAACAAACTTAATGCGGCCTCAACCGTTTAACGTAGAAACTTCATTCAAACTGCGTTGCGTAGGTCTTACTTAGGACACCTGTGCAATGTATTTTTCATCTTTGTAACTTTTATACTTCTTAAACTATGAATAAAAAACTACTATTTTTTTTTCCCCATAGACTTAACATTGGGCTGATGACATCACAGTAGGGCCTTTAAGCAAATGGAATCTTGTGCCAGATGTTCTGACCACCTGCAGCAACTGTCAGTTTCTCAGGCTTTAAGACGACAATCTGGCTCTCTTAAGACTACAAATCCTGTTCAACTGTTTCCTCTGGCTACAACTGTTTCAAAATAAAAGTCCTCACAACAAGAAATCAATTTAACTATTTAAACTACTCAAATATTTAACTGTTCAGCCATTCCAACTGTCAGTTGTCATCAACTATGACTCCTGCCAACTGTTTCACCTGTCCAAAACTGTTTCAAAATAAAAGTCCTCACTGAAATAATTCACTGTAAAATAATTTAACTATTTAAACTACTCAACTGTTCAACCGTTCAGCCATTCCAACTGCCCATTGTCATCAACTATGACTCCTGCCAACTGATTCCTCTGTCCACAACTGTTTCAAAATAAAAGTCCTTATTATGATAAATAACAATTAAATAATTTAGCTAAACTACTCAACTATTTAACTGTTCAGCCAATCCAACGGTCAGTTGTCATCAACTATGACTCCTGCCAACTGTTTCAAAATAAAAATCCTCACTGCAATTAATCACAATTAAATAATTTAACTATTTAAACTACTCAACCATCCAACAGTTCAACCATTCCAACTGCCCATTTGTCATCAACTACGACTCCCGCCAACTGACTGCTCTGTCCAAAACTGTTTCAAAATAAAAGTCCTCATTACAATAAATCACAAATAAATAATTTAACTATTTAAACTACTCAACTATTCAACCATTCAGCCATTTCAACTGCCTGTTGTAATCAACTATGACTCCTGCCAACTGTTTCCTCTGTCCAAAACTGTTTCAAAATAAAAGTCCTCACTGAAATAACTCACTGTTAAATAATTTAACTATTTAAACTACTCAACTATTTAACTGTTCAGCCATTCCAACTGTCAGTTGTCATGAACTATGACTCCCGGCAAGTGTTTCCTCTGTCCACAACTGTTTCAAAACAAAAGTCCGCACTGCAATAATTCACTATTAAATAACTTAACTATTTAAACTATTGAAATATTTAACTATTCAGCCATTCCAACTGCCAGTTGTCATCAACTATGACTCCCGCCAACTGTTCACTCTGTCTAAAACTGTTTCAAAATAAAAGTCCTCACTGAAATAATTCACTTTTAAACAATTCAACTATTTAAACTACTCAACTATTTAACTGTTCGGGCATTCCAACAGTGAGTTGTCATCAACTACGACTCCTGCCAACTGTGTCACCTGTCCACAACTGTTTCAAAATAAAAGTCCTCATTACAATAGATCACAATCAAATGATAAAACTATTTAAACTACTCAACTTTTCAACCGTTCAGCCATTCCAACTGCCCGTTGTAGTCAACGATGACTCCCGCCAACTGTTTCCTCTGTCCAAAACTGTTTCAAAATAAAAGTCCTCACTGAAATAATTCACTGTTAAATAATTTAACTACTTAAACTACTCAACTATTTAACTGTTCAGCCATTCCAACTGTCAGTTGTCATCAACTATGTCGCCCACCAAGTGTTTCCTCTTTCCAGAACTGTTTCAAAATAAAAGTCCTCATTACAATAAATCACAATTAAATTTAACTATTTAAACTACTCAACTTTTCAACCGTTCAGCTATTCCAACTGCCCGTTGTCATCAACTTTGACTCCCGCCAACTGTTTCCTCCGTCCTTAACTGTTTCAAAATAAAAGTCCTCACTACAATAAATCATAATTAAATAATATAACTATCTAAACTTCTCAACTTTTCAACCGTTCAGCCATTCCAACTGCCCGTTGTCATCAACAATGACACCAGCCAACTATTTCCTCTGTCCACAACTGTTTCAAAATAAAAGTCCTTATTATGATAAATAACAATTAAATAATTTAACTTTTTAAACTACTCAACTTTTCAACCGTTCAGCCATTCCAATTGCCATTTGTCATCAACTATGACTCCTGTCAACTGTTTCCTCAGTCCAAAACTGTTTCAAAATAAAAGTCCTCACTGAAATAATTCACTATTAAATAATTTATCTAAACTACTCAACTATTTAACTGTTCAGCCAATCCAACTGCCCATTGTCATCAACTACGACTCCCGCCACCTGTTTCCTCTGTCCAAAACTGTTTCAAAATAAAAGTCCTCACTGCAATAATTCACTATTAAATAATTTAACTATTTAAACTACTCAACTCTTTAACTGTTCGGGCATTCCAACTGTCAGTTGTCATCAACTATGAGTCCTGCCAACTGTTTCACCTGTGTACAACTGTTTCACAATAAAAGTCCTCATTACAATAGATCACAATTAAATAATTTAACTATTTAAACTACTCAACTTTTCAACCATTCAGCCATTCCAACTGCCGGTTGTCATCAACTATGACTGCCGCCAACTGTTTCCTCTGTTCAAAACTGTTTCAAAATAAAAGTCATCACTGAAATAATTCACTGTTAACTAATTTAACTATTTAAACAACTCAACTAGTTAACTGTTCGGGCATTCCAACTGTCAGTTGTCATCAACTATGAGTCCTGCCAACTGTTTCACCTGTGTACAACTGTTTCAAAATAAAAGTCCTCATTATGATAAATAACAATTAAATAATTTAACTTTTTGAACTACTCAACTTTTCAACCGTTCAGCCATTCCAACTGCCAGTTGTCATCAACTATGACTCCTGTCAACTGTTTCCTCTGTCCAAAACTGTTTCAAAATAAAAGTCCTCACTGAAATAATTCACTGTTGAAAAATTTATCTAAACTACTCAACTATTGAACTGTTCAGCCACTCCAACTGTCAGTTGTCATCAACTCTGACTCCCGCCAAGTGTTTCCTCTGTCCACAACTGTTTCAAAATAAAAGTTCTCACTACAAGAAATCACAATTAAATATTTTAACTATTTAAACTACTCAACTATTCAACAGTACAGCCATTTCAACTGCCAGTTGTCATCAACTATGACTCCTGTCAACTGTTTCTTCTGTCCAAAACTGTTTCAAAATAAAAGTCCTCACTGAAATAATTCACTGTTAAATAATTTATCTAAACTACTCAACTATTGAACTGTTCAGCCACTCCAACTGTCAGTTGTCATCAACTCTGACTCCCGCCAAGTGTTTCCTCTGTCCACAACTGTTTCAAAATAAAAGTTCTCACTACAAGAAATCACAATTAAATATTTTAACTATTTAAACTACTCAACTATTCAACAGTACAGCCATTTCAACTGCCCATTGTCATCAACTATGACTCCTGTCAACTGTTTCCTCTGTCCAAAACTGTTTCAAAATAAAAGTCCTCACTGCAATAATTCACTTTTAAATAATTTAACTATTTAAACTACTCAACTCTTTAACTGTTCGGGCATTCCAACTGTCAGTTGTCATCAACTATGAGTCCTGCCAACTGTTTCACCTGTGTACAACTGTTTCAAAATAAAAGTCCTCATTACAATAGATCACAATTAAATAATTTAACTATTTAAACTACTCAACTTTTCAACTGTTCAGCCATTCCAACTGCCGGTTGTCATCAACTATGACTGCCGCCAACTGTTTCCTCTGTTCAAAACTGTTTCAAAATAAAAGTCATCACTGAAATAATTCACTGTTAACTAATTTAACTATTTAAACAACTCAAGTATTTAACTGTTCGGGCATTCCAACTGTCAGTTGTCATCAACTATGAGTCCTGCCAACTGTTTCACCTTTGTACAACTGTTTCAAAATAAAAGTCCTCATTACAATAGATCACAATTAAATAATTTTACTATTTCAACTACTCAACTTTTCAACCCTTCAGCCATTCCAACTGCCGGTTGTCGTCAACTATGACTGCCGCCAACTGTTTCCTCTGTTCAAAACTGTTTCAAAATAAAAGTCATCACTGAAATAATTCACTGTTAACTAATTTAACTATTTAAACAACTCAACTATGAAACCATTCAGCCATGTCAACTGCCCGTTGTAATCAACTATGACTCCCGCCAACTGTTTCCTCTGTTCAAAGCTGTTTCAAAATAAAAGTCCTCACTGAAATAATTCACTGTTAAATAATTTAACTATTTAAACAACTCAACTATTTAACTGTTCAACCATTCCAACTGTCAGTTGTCATCACCTCAGACTCCTGCAAACTTGTTTCCTCTGCCCACATTCCACCTTAAGCAACTACAGTTTGCATTTTCATGCACTCGTAATTCCCCGGAACTACCTTCTCTAGTTATTATTATTATTATTTTTCTAACGCACTTAATGCGGCTTCAACCGTTTAACGTAGAAACTTCGTTCAAACTGCGTTGCGTTGGTCTTACTTAGGACACCTGTGCAATGTATTTTTCATCTTTGTAACTTTTATACTTTTTGAGTTATTAATTAAAAACTATTAATTTTTTTCCCCCCATAGACTTAACATTGGGCTGATGACATCACAACTATTTAACTGTTCAGCCATTCCAACTGTCAGTTCTCATCAACTTTGACTCCCGCCAACTGTATTCTCTGTCTACAACTGTTACAAAATGGAAGTCTTCTTTCTTTCTTTCTTTCTTCCATTCCTTTTTTCTTTCTTAATTTCTTTCCTTCCTTCCTTTCTTCCTTCCTTATTTATTTCTTTCTTTCCTTCATTCCTTTATTTCTTTCTTTTTGTCCTTCTTACTTTCTTTCCTTCCTTCATTTTTTCTTTCTTTCTTCCTTCCTTCCCTTCCTTTCATTCCTTCTTTCCTTCCTTCCTTTATTCTTTCCTTTCATCCTTTCCTTCCTTCTTTCCTTACTTTCTGTCCTTACTACCTTCCATCGTTACTTCGTTCCTTCCTTCTTTCCTTCCTTATTTCTTCCTTCTTGCCGTCCTTCCTCCCTTCCAACTCCTTCCTTCTTTCCTTCCTTCATTCCTTTTTAATTTCCTTCCTTTTTCTTTCCTTCCTTCTTCCCTTCCTTCTTTCCTTTCATCCTTCTTCTCTTCCTTCCTTCCTTCTTTTCTCCCATCTTTTCTTTTTCCTTTCTTATTTCCTTCCTCCTTCCTACTATTTTTCCTTCCTTCCTTCATTCCTTCTTTTTTGCCTTCATTCCTTCTTTCCTTCCTTCCTTCCTTTTCTTCCTTTTTGCTTCTTTCCTGACTTCTTTCTATCTTTCTTTCTCCTTTCCTTTCTTCCTTCCTTCCTTCTTTCCTTCCCTCGTTCTATCTCTCCTTCCTTCTTTTTCTCTTTCCTTCCCATTCTTTCCCTCTTTCATTTTCCTTGATAACGAGCTATGCACACTTTGAGCTTAGCTACCAACATTTGCTAAGTTAGCTAAGTAACGTGGTTAGCATGGTTAGCATAGTTAGCATAAGTGCTAACAACATTAGCTAAGTTAGCTGGATAATGTGGTTAGCATGGTTAAAATTGTTAGCTAATGTTATTAGCATGTATGCTAACTATGCTAACAATTTTAACCATGCTAACCACATTATCCAGCTAACTTAGCTAATGTTGTTAGCACTTATGCTAACTATGCTAAGTTAGCTGAGTAACGTGGTTAGCATGGTTCGCATTGTTAGCTTAGTTAGCATTGTTAGCATGCATGCTAATAACTTTGGCTTAGTTAGCTGAGTAACTTCATTAGCATGGTTAGCACTGTTAGCATAGTTAACATACATGCTAATAACATTAGCTAAGTTAGCTGAGTAATGTGGTTAGCATGGTTAACATGGTTAGCATAGTTAGCATACATGCTAATAACATCAGCAAAGTTAGCGGAGTAACGTGGTTAGCATGGTTAGCATTATTAGCAT
Source organism: Gymnothorax javanicus (assembly GCA_029692085.1). Taxonomy (NCBI): domain Eukaryota; kingdom Metazoa; phylum Chordata; class Actinopteri; order Anguilliformes; family Muraenidae; genus Gymnothorax; species Gymnothorax javanicus. The sequence continues at coordinate 1,965,604 of CM056206.1, read as the reverse complement.
AGTTAGCATACATGCTAATAACATTAGCTAAGTAAGCTGAGTAACGTGGTTAGCATGGTTGGCACTGTTAGAATAGTTAGAATTGTTAGCATACCTGCTAATAACATTAGCTAAGTTAGCTGAGTAACGTACTTAACATGGTTAGCATTGTTAGCATAGACAGTATACAACGTAGTTAGCATGGTTAGCATTGTTAGCATAGTTTGCATACATGCTAATAACATTAGCTAAGTTAGCTGAGTAATGTGGTCAGCATGGTTAGCATAGTTAGTATACATGATAATAACATTACCTAATTTAGCTGAGTAACGTAGTTAGCATGGTTAGCAATGTTAGCACTGTTAGCAGAACTGCTAACAACATTATTCAGTTAAATAACATGGTTAGCACTACAGTTTGCATTTTCATGTACTCGTAATTCCCTAGAATTACATTCTCTAGTTAGTTTGCATGTGAAGCATGCAAACTATTGTTATTTCTCAGGATCTTTCAACTTATTTTTAATTTTTTATTAGTTTGCATGTGAAGCATGCAAACTATTGTTATTTCTCAGGATCTTTCAACTTATTTTTATTTTTTTATTTTTATTCTCTTTCTTCCCATTCTGTTAACACTAACTCCTCCGACAGTTTTCATACTACCCATACAACCTGCATACCAAATGATTCTACTATTTGTGCAGATCGTTGCTATTCAAAATCATATCGATATTAATTATAGTTTATGAATTATTAGCAATTAAAAATGAAAAAATTCCCATTGACAATGAATGGAGCCCATTCATTTTCAATGGGAGCGAGACTTTCTTGCACAACCACACTCTCACTTTTCCAATTGGCTAAACAGCATCGACCGTTCTCTCTCTCTCTTTTCCTATTGGCTAAACAGCATCGGGACAAAATTGAACCGCCGCCATCTTGTTTTGCTTCGATGCGGCGTAAAAATATACTGAATAATACAAAGTAAATAGCTATCAAACCACAAATTTAATCGTAACATCACAACAGACAAATGTCATACAATTATGAAACATAATTATCTTATGCAAACTAGCATATTGTTTTATGAAAATGCATTGCGATTATGGTTCGCATGGCTCCGTGTCACAACACGGAGTTCCACGTAGCTAGCTAGCATGCTAGCTACATACTTGTGACGAAATAATTACATACCGTAGAAACATACAGTTAGTTTATCCCGGGCAGCTAGCTAGCTAGCTAGCTCGCCACGTAATATTAGTCAAATTCATTCATACTGCACAAATGACCATAAAAATGCTTAGCTATGTCCAGCTAGGTAACACAAAATGCAATACGGAGCTAACTAGACACAGAAGACGATATAACACGTTATACCATCTTTAAAAAAATCGGTGATTCCAGCAAGCGCGGATGACTGTCAAGCGGACCGCATCAGCTACAATATACATGCAAAATCCGCATCACCGCGAACGCTTTGTCCGCTAACTATAAACGGGCAGTATGCAGCGAAAATATGCTGAATAATACAACGTAAATAGCAATCAAAGCAAAAATTTAATCGTAAAATCACAACAGACAAATGTCATACAATGATGAAACACAATAAATGCAAACTAGCATACTGTTTCATGAAAATGCATTGCGATTATGGTTCGCAGGGCTCCGTGTCACAACATGGAGTTCCATGTAGCTAGCCAGCATGCTAGCTACATACTTATAACGAAATAACATACAGCACAAACGTTCAAAAATTTTATTTATGTTCATTTCGCAAAAATAATACAAAGATAACCTAAGCAGACAAAGAAAACAATATAATACAGGACAATCCAGGCTCCACAGGCAGCAAACAAATAGGCCTACGAGCAGCAGCGGTCTCCAATACGAAGACCGATTTAACAATGTGCTTGTCCCGTAGGCATGGTTTAGTTTTTTCCGGGAAGCTAGCTAGCCACGTAATATTAGTAAAATTCATACATACTGCACAAATGACCACAAAAACGCTTAGCTATGTCCAGTTAGGTATAATAATGCAATAAACAGCAAAACACACAGACACAACAATACTTGATTTTATTTGAAATAATCCGTCACAGTATTGATAGCCTAAATCGCAGGCTAGCTAGCTAGCGAGATAACTAGCTTCCTGGTGCTAGCGATCTATTTACGTTTACGTGGAATAATATGCATTTAAAACGGGCTTTTATCGGCCAAGATGAAATATTCTGCTACAAAACAAATTGGCGGTAAAAGCCCTTTTTAAACGCATAATATTTCACGTAAACATTCAGCACCCAGAGCCGTCTGACAGCGTGGCGTTACAGGGACTTCGAGAACCGACGGATGATCTGCTCATTCTAAAATTAGGTGACATGAATACTTGCTTCCGAAGGTCATGAAATCGATGTCAGACAGTATTATGCCTTGAACTAAGGGTTCTGCTATGATGTTTTCTCCCCAGTAAATGTCCACATATCATTTTATGTCGATCAAAAAATATTATAGATTTGCGTTATCACTTGTCCATTTAGCCACTTTAAAGACAATCGCCTAGTTTGCGGTGCTCACCCGACTGCCAACTTCCCTCGGTACACGTGGTAGATGTAAACATTCCGCAGCAAACAGTAGCTGACAGTTTGATGAAAACATATCCGCCAAAAGATTGTATAATGTTGCGAAGCTAAAGGGGGAGCGATTTTTTAAGAAATGGGTCCTAACGGCAGATGCAATCTGCTTTCATCAAGGAAGACAATGAGAAGCGATTGCAGGTGAGTTTAGTGTGTTACGCTGGTGCGTTCACTTTTCATGGCGCAAAGCAAGGGATGGATTGAAGCGAAGTCAGAAATAACGTTAATGTTTTAACAATCATTAACTTGTCCTTCGTTAACACACACAGGATCAACGTAAAACAATCAGGCGTGGGAAAATGTGAGCAAAAGTAAACAGCATGTCCGAATGTTTAAGAAGTGCTGTGCCTTCACCAGTTTTCCTGCTGAATAATTTTTTTCGTGTGCCGTCGCGGAATTTAACATTTCATACAATTTAGTGTTTTTGTTGGCCTTTAGCTCATTTTCACGCGGTAATTCTTCACAAACGCTCGGAAAAACACTGTTGCTAATGAAAACGACGTGAGAGCCCGTCGGTGAGAGTAACGCATTATTTACTTCAGCACAAAATCTGTGCTGACACGAAAACTGAACAGTCAACCATGCTTGATTATTTTTATTTGATGATGACAATACCAGTAATATTCATAATATTATTATCGTCACAGAAACTTTAAAAGACACTTTGCATTCCTGGGGAGGGTTCTGTATTATATTGATATCATAACACTATTAATATTAATATAACTATTATATTATCATAATCAAAAATGATTATAATAATAATAGCACCAATGATAATTAAAACAAAAATCAAACATTTATAATACATACATACATAATCAAATTGTTCAAGTTTTGTGATTCATCATATCCACATGCCGTTCAAAGCAGTGAGATCTGGTCTTCCATTATTCATCTTTGTCAGTAGGGCGGCACGGTAGTCGGCCTCCCAGCAAGAAGGTTGTGGGTTTGAATCCGCCCGTGGCGTTTCTGGGTGGAGTTTACATGTTCACCCCGTGCCCCTGTGGGTTTTCTCGAGGTGTTCTGGTTTCCTCCCACAGTCCAAATACATGCATATCAGGCTAATTGGAGACTCTAATATGCCCAAAGGTATGAGTGAGCATATGGTGTATACCCTGCGATGGACTGGCTACCTGTCCAGGGTATATTTCTGCCTCTCGCCCAAAAGATATGCTGGGATAGGAATACGGAGAAGAAAATGAATCTCTCATAGTATAAAAAAATTCAAACCCAATTAAAATACTGAGACAAAATTACGATACAAAAACAAATAATAAGATAAAACAAAGTAGACTTGAAAAAAACAAACACTATGAATATACAAAATGATTTTTGCAATACAACCTACAAGTATATTATGCACTGGTGTGTATAATTATACATCTTTATGCAAGTGCATCATAAATATTATCAATTCAAATTGTTCAAGTTTTATTATTAAGGAGATTAATATGCATCTCTATCACTTCACAAAATTCAAACCCAATGAAAATAATGAGAAACAAGATGGTAAAAATTTCATCATCATAGAGTAAAAATAACAATATAAGACAAAGTAGGCTCAAATAAATGAACATTCTGTATTTACAAGATATTATAAAGGCAATTGCAATGAGCAAAAAGATGAAGGAAGCAGCTCAGTAATTCGTACTGAGAGAGCAGTGCACGTCTTATTGGTCTTACAGAGAGTATGGGGGTAGAAGCTGTGGCTTTGGTAATTGGTCTTGGCTGCAATGTTCGCATAGCCTGGCTTCCGACTGGACAACTTCGTCAAGAAGAGGCCATGGTTTGGGTGACTGGGGTCCTCACCTCATATTGTGTAAGTCCATCAGGTTAGGCAATACAGCACCAATAACACGCTGGGCTGACTGCACCACCCTTTGAACCCTGTGCCTCTCAATTACTACGGCTGCTTTACAAGGTGGTGATGCTGCCAGTCCAGAAATTACTGTTACCAATAAAAAAATTATAATAATAGTAATAAATAGAAAGTAATAACACATAATAACACATCTTTTAGCAATGTCCATTCTACTATATTGATAAAAGCAAAAGAATGATCATACATGTTGGACCTGTATCGTCCAGCACATCAAGTTGGACTTTGATGAACAATAGTTGTATTACAATCATATGCTGTGAATAATAACATGTCGATAATGATGATAGTGCATCAATAGCCATGTAAAACCAGTATATAGATATAAACTGTTATGGCCCCAATTTGTTATGGCGTCAATTTGTTATGACGTCACGGACAGCAAGGGATGACAGACAAAATTCTTAAACTTCAACAGATTTAATTAAACACACACTTTGAACTAGTCTACTCTCTACCTCTACTGACCAAGATTGAAATAATAATAAAAAATAAGATATTTACAGTTCCTTTGTAATTGAGATGGGCTGCTATGTTGCGATGTCCTGGGACAGGAAAATGCTCCAACACAGGCAAAAATCCACAAAAAGCTTCACAGGTCTTGAAAAGAGTGACAGGTCTGGTCAAATGTATCCTTCCACTATTTCTCCTTACAATGTCTCCGACTACTCTACACTCTCTCGATTTTTCTCCTTATATACTCTTTTCCAGCCCCCTCTGAGGCATGCCCGGGACATGCCCAAACCTAGTTTTAGATTGCTTAACAAAAAAAATGTCAATACTGCTATCTGATGGCTTTTTACCACATTACAAAACAAATATATACCTGAACCATTACTGACAACAATGAAGATCATCATCATCCAAATAACTTTTATTATGCTACATACCAATGATGTAGCTTGACAACTAAATTAACCCTTACCATACATATGCCCTGGTCACTCGACCATACCATGCAATGGACGATCATCATAGTTTATCATACTTGCCTATCAGTAAAGAAGACACTTTGCACCTTATCATACAGCAGAGTGCAGGACAATGCAAAAATAAACATCACATTATACAGTGAATTGTGCTATCACATGCAAACTCAGAGTTTCTTTATAAACTCTCATTCTAGTTTATCTTATGATTGCATAAAAGCCTGAAACCTGGTTGGAAAGCTCGAGTGGTTATCTCATCGCTCGGTCGCGCTGCGGGGTAAGTAGCGCGAGCGGAACGCTATAATATCATAGCGGTGTGCCGTGAGATTTTTTTCATAGTAAACAGTGTGCCGCGAGAGAGATAAGTTTGGGAAACACGTGACGATCTCACGGTCCGATCGTTTAATCCAAGGACAGTCTATGGTTTTATCTTGCTGCTGTTTACAGTCGGGGGGTGGGGGTTCTCAGTTTCAACATTTGCTATGTTATCTCTGTTCCATTGTGAATAAAATACTGGCTGGTGTGATTTGAAAGTCATTGCGTTTTGATTTTTTTCACAATTTACACTTTGTCCCAACTATTTTGTAATTGCGGTTGTAATATAACGGGTATGTATGCCAGAGTCAGAGATGATTGAGGAGTGGAGAATGTGGAAATTGCATGTTACGTGTTTACTGTGCGCGGAATTTTCTGGAAAACGTGTCCACAATCAGAGGTAAATACAATCTATTGTTTAGCAAGGTAACATTAGCCTTGAGTCAGCATGAGTTTTTTTTTTTTGTGGTTTGAGGTGTTAACTAAGACCTTAAATATGAATAATCCGATTTAATACTCAATTTTGAAACAACTTGTCTCAACAGAGTGTGTTGGCATCCACAGGAGGAAATATAAGGGCTGCTTTTCACTGTGTCACAGGAGCAAATATAAGGACTGCTTTTCAGTGTCACAGGAGCAAGAATCCCAGTATCTCTTGTGTACACAGCTGCCTTCATTCTGACCAAACTTGCAGCCAAATTCATCTTACCTTTGATTTCACACAGTGTCAAGTGTCAAGCCCCTATTTCTGACGTGATGCTGTCATCATTCCAGTTGAGTCATACAGTGGAAAATATTAGTTTCCAAAGAAAGGAAGGGCTGTGACTATGGTACATTTAAGTGACCTTGTACACTGTATCTAACTCAAGGGCTGTGACTATGGTACATTTAAGTGGCCTTGTACACTGTATCTAACTCAAGGGCTGTGACTATGGTACATTTAAGTGGCCTTGTACACTGTATCTAACTCAAGGGCTGTGACTATGGTACATTTAAGTGGCCTTGTACACTGTATCTAACTCAAGGGCTGTGACTATGGTACATTTAAGTGGCCTTGTACACTGTATCTAACTCAAGGGCTGTGACTATGGTACATTTAAGTGGCCTTGTACACTGTATCTAACTCAAGGGCTGTGACTATGGTACATTTAAGTGGCCTTGTACACTGTATCTAACTCAAGGGCTGTGACTATGGATACATTTAAGTGGACCTTGTACACTGATCTAACTCAAGGGCTGTGACTATGGTACATTTAAGTGACCTTGTACACTGTATCTAACTCAAGGGCTGTGACTATGGTACATTTAAGTGGCCTTGTGCACTGTATCTAACTCAAGGGCTGTGACTATGGTACATTTAAGTGGCCTGCTGCACTGTATCTAACTCAAGGGCTGTGACTATGGTACATTTAAGTGACCTTGTGCACTGTATCTAACTCAAGGGCTGTGACTATGGTACATTTAAGTGACCTTGTACACTGTATCTAACTCAAGGGCTGTGACTATGGTACATTTAAGTGACCTTGTACACTGTATCTAACTCAAGGGCTGTGACTATGGTACATTTAAGTGGCCTTGTACACTGTATCTAACTCAAGGGCTGTGACTATGGTACATTTGACTGTACATGTATCTAACTCAAGGGCTGTGACTATGGTACATTTAAGTGGCCTTGTACACTGTATCTAACTCAAGGGCTGTGACTATGGTACATTTAAGTGACCTTGTGCACTGTATCTAACTCAAGGGCTGTGACTATGGTACATTTAAGTGACCTTGTACACTGTATCTAACTCAAGGGCTGTGACTATGGTACATTTAAGTGACCTTGTACACTGTATCTAACTCAAGGGCTGTGACTATGGTACATTTAAGTGACCTTGTACACTGTATCTAACTCAAGGGCTGTGACTATGGTACATTTAAGTGACCTTGTACACTGTATCTAACTCAAGGGCTGTGACTATGGTACATTTAAGTGACCTTGTGCACTGTATCTAACTCAAGGGCTGTGACTATGGTACATTTACTATGACCTTGTACACTGTATCTAACTCAAGGGCTGTGACTATGGTACATTTAAGTGACCTTGTACACTGTATCTAACTCAAGGGCTGTGACTATGGTACATTTAAGTGACCTTGTACACTGTATCTAACTCAAGGGCTGTGACTATGGTACATTTAAGTGACCTTGTACACTGTATCTAACTCAAGGGCTGTGACTATGGTACATTTAAGTGACCTTGTACACTGTATCTAACTCAAGGGCTGTGACTATGGTACATTTAAGTGACCTTGTGCACTGTATCTAACTCAAGGGCTGTGACTATGGTACATTTAAGTGACCTTGTACACTGTATCTAACTCAAGGGCTGTGACTATGGTACATTTAAGTGACCTTGTACACTTGTACACTTATCTAACTCAAGGGCTGTGACTATGGTACATTTAAGTGACCTTGTACACTGTATCTAACTCAAGGGCTGTGACTATGGTACATTTAAAGTGGCCTTGTGCACTGTATCTAACTCAAGGGCTGTGACTATGGTACATTTAAGTGACCTTGTACACTGTATCTAACTCAAGGGCTGTGACTATGGTACGTACACATTAACTCACTGTATCTAACTCAAGGGCTGTGACTATGGTACATTTAAGTGACCTTGTACACTGTATCTAACTCAAGGGCTGTGACTATGGTACATTTAAGTGGCCTGTGCACTGTATAACTCAAGGGCTGTGACAGTACATTTTGAATGTATCTAACCTTGACTATGGTACATTTAAGTGGCCTTGTACACTGTATCTAACTCAAGGGCTGTGACTATGGTACATGGTACATTTAACTCAAGGGCTGTGACTATGTACATTTAAGTGGACCTTCTGCACTGTATCTAACTCAAGGGCTGTGACTATGGTACATTTAAGTGGACCTTGTACACTGTATCTAACTCAAGGGCTGTGACTATGGTACATTTAAGTGGCCTTGTACACTGTATCTAACTCAAGGGCTGTGACTATGGTACATTTAAGTGACCTTGTGCACTGTATCTAACTCAAGGGCTGTGACTATGGTACATTTAAGTGGACCTTGTACACTGTATCTAACTCAAGGGCTGTGACTATGGTACATTTAAGTGACCTTGTGCACTGTATCTAACTCAAGGGCTGTGACTATGGTACATTTAATGGCACTGTATCTAACTCAAGGGCTGTGACTATGGTACATTTAAGTGACCTTGTACACTGTATCTAACTCAAGGGCTGTGACTATGGTACATTTAAGTGACCTTGTACACTGTATCTAACTCAAGGGCTGTGACTATGGTACATTTAAGTGACCTTGTGCACTGTATCTAACTCAAGGGCTGTGACTATGGACTATACATTTCAAGGGCTGACCTTGTACAACTGTACTGTATCTAACTCAAGGGCTGTGACTATGGTACATTTAAGTGACCTTGTACACTGTATCTAACTCAAGGGCTGTGACTATGGTACATTTAAGTGACCTTGTGCACTGTATCTAACTCAAGGGCTGTGACTATGGTACATTTAAGTGACCACTGTGCACTGTATCTAACTCTAAGGGCTGTGACTATGGTACATTTAAGTGACCTTGTACACTGTATCTAACTCAAGGGCTGTGACATTTATGGTACACTGTATCTAACTCAAGGGCTGTGACCATTTGTGGCCTTGTGCACTGTATCTAACTCAAGGGCTGTGACTATGGTACATTTAAGTGACCTTGTACACTGTATCTAACTCAAGGGCTGTGACTATGGTACATTTAAGTGACCTTGTACACTGTATCTAACTCAAGGGCTGTGACTATGGTACATTTAAGTGGCCTTGTGCACTGTATCTAACTCAAGGGCTGTGACTATGGTACATTTAAGTGGCCTTGTGCACTGTATCTAACTCAAGGGCTGTGACTATGGTACATTTAAGTGACCTTGTGCACTGTATCTAACTCAAGGGCTGTGACATTTATGACCTTGTGCACTGTATCTAACTACTGTGACTTTACATTTAAGTGGCCTTGTACACTGTATCTAACTCAAGGGCTGTGACTATGGTACATTTAAGTGACCTTGTGCACTGTATCTAACTCAAGGGCTGTGACTATGGTACATTTAAGTGACCTTGTGCACTGTATCTAACTCAAGGGCTGTGACTATGGTACATTTAAGTGACCTTGTGCACTGTATCTAACTCAAGGGCTGTGACTATGGTACATTTAAGTGACCTTGTACACTGTATCTAACTCAAGGGCTGTGACTATGGTACATTTAAGTGGCCTTGTGCACTGTATCTAACTCAAGGGCTGTGACTATGGTACATTTAAGTGACCTTGTACACTGTATCTAACTCAAGGGCTGTGACTATGGTACATTTAAGTGACCTTGTACACTGTATCTAACTCAAGGGCTGTGACTATGGTACATTTAAGTGACCTTGTGCACTGTATCTAACTCAAGGGCTGTGACTATGGTACATTTAAGTGACCTTGTACACTGTATCTAACTCAAGGGCTGTGTGACTATGGTACACTGTATTAAGGGCTGTGACTACCTTGTGCACTGTATCTAACTCAAGGGCTGTGACTATGGTACATTTAAGTGACCTTGTGCACTGTATCTAACTCAAGGGCTGTGACTATGTACATTTAAGTGACCTTGTACACTGTATCTAACTCAAGGGCTGTGACTATGGTACATTTAAGTGACCTTGTACACTGTATCTAACTCAAGGGCTGTGACTATGGTACATTTAAGTGACCTTGTACACTGTATCTAACTCAAGGGCTGTGACTATGGTACATTTAAGTGACCTTGTGCACTGTATCTAACTCAAGGGCTGTGACTATGGTACATTTAAGTGACCTTGTGCACTGTATCTAACTCAAGGGCTGTGACTATGGTACATTTGTGACCTGCACTGTATCTAACTCAAGGGCTGTGACTATTACATTTAAGTGACCTTGTGCACTGTATCTAACTCAAGGGCTGTGCACTATGTGTGCACTGTATCTAACTCAAGGGCTGTGACTATGGTACATTTTATGGGGCTGGGTACATTTAAGTGACCTTGTGCACTGTATCTAACTCAAGGGCTGTGACTATGGTACATTTAAGTGGCCTTGTGCACTGTATCTAACTCAAGGGCTCAAGGTACATTTGTGACTGTATCTAACTCAAGGGCTGTGACTATGGTACATTTAAGTGACCTTGTACACTGTATCTAACTCAAGGGCTGTGACTATGGTACATTTAAGTGACCTTGTTCACTGTATCTAACTCAAGGGCTGGACTGTGACCTTGTATCTAACTCAAGGGCTTGACTATGGTACATTTAAGTGACCTTGTGCACTGTATCTAACTCAAGGGCTGTGACTATTGTACATTTGTATGTATCTAACTCAAGGGCTGTGACTATGGTACATTTGGTGACCTTGTGCACTGTTTAACTCAGTGACTATGGTACATTTAAGTGGCCTTGCGCACTGTATCTAACTCAAGGGCTGTGACTATGGTACATTTAAGTGACCTTGTGCACTGTATCTAACTCAAGGGCTGTGACTATGGTACATTTAAGTGGCCTGCTGCACTGTATCTAACTCAAGGGCTGTGACTATGGTACATTTAAGTGACCTTGTACACTGTATCTAACTCAAGGGCTGTGACTATGGTACATTTAAGTGACCTTGTACACTGTATCTAACTCAAGGGCTGTGACTATGGTACATTTAAGTGACCTTGTACACTGTATCTAACTCAAGGGCTGTGACTATGGTACATTTAAGTGACCTTGTACACTGTATCTAACTCAAGGGCTGTGACTATGGTACATTTAAGTGGCCTTGTACACTGTATCTAACTCAAGGGCTGTGACTATGGTACATTTAAGTGACCTTGTGCACTGTATCTAACTCAAGGGCTGTGACTATGGTACATTTAAGTGGCCTTGTACACTGTATCTAACTCAAGGGCTGTGACTATGGTACATTTAAGTGACCTTGTGCACTGTATCTAACTCAAGGGCTGTGACTATGGTACATTTAAGTGGCCTTGTGCACTGTATCTAACTCAAGGGCTGTGACTATGGTATCTGTACTGTATCTAACTCAAGGGCTGTGACTATGGTACATTTAAGTGACCTTGTGCACTGTATCTAACTCAAGGGCTGTGACTATGGTACATTTAAGTGGCCTTGTACACTGTATCTAACTCAAGGGCTGTGACTATGGTACATTTAAGTGACCTTGTACACTGTATCTAACTCAAGGGCTGTGACTATGGTACATTTAAGTGGCCTTGTACACTGTATCTAACTCAAGGGCTGTGACTATGGTACATTTAAGTGGCCTGCTGCACTGTATCTAACTCAAGGGCTGTGACTATGGTACATTTAACCTTGTGACCTTGACTATGGTACACACTGTATCTAACTCAAGGGCTGTGACTATGGTACATTTAAGTGACCTTGTGCACTGTATCTAACTCAAGGGCTGTGACTATGGTACATTTAAGTGGCCTTGTGCACTGTATCTAACTCAAGGGCTGTGACTATGGTACATTTAAGTGACCTTGTGCACTGTATCTAACTCAAGGGCTGTGACTATGGTACATTTAAGTGACCTTGTACACTGTATCTAACTCAAGGGCTGTGACTATGGTACATTTAAGTGACCTTGTGCACTTCAAGGGCTGTGACTATGGTACATTTAAGTGACCTTGTACACTGTATCTAACTCAAGGGCTGTGACTATGGTACATTTAAGTGACCTTGTGCACTGTATCTAACTCAAGGGCTGTGACTATGGTACATTTAAGTGACCTTGTACACTGTATCTAACTCAAGGGCTGTGACTATGGTACATTTAAGTGGCCTTGTGCACTGTATCTAACTCAAGGGCTGTGACTATGGTACATTTAAGTGACCTTGTGCACTGTATCTAACTCAAGGGCTGTGACTATGGTACATTTAAGTGACCTTGTACACTGTATCTAACTCAAGGGCTGTGACTATGGTACATTTAAGTGACCTTGTACACTGTATCTAACTCAAGGGCTGTGACTATGGTACATTTAAGTGACCTTGTGCACTGTATCTAACTCAAGGGCTGTGACTATGGTACATTTAAGTGGACCTTGTGCACTGTATCTAACTCAAGGGCTGTGACTATGGTACATTTAAGTGGCCTTGTGCACTGTATCTAACTCAAGGGCTGTGACTATGGTACATTTAAGTGGCCTTGTACACTGTATCTAACTCAAGGGCTGTGACTATGGTACATTTAAGTGACCTTGTACACTGTATCTAACTCAAGGGCTGTGACTATGGTACATTTAAGTGACCTTGTGCACTGTATCTAACTCAAGGGCTGTGACTATGGTACATTTAAGTGGCCTGCTGCACTGTATCTAACTCAAGGGCTGTGACTATGGTACATTTAAGTGACCTTGTACACTGTATCTAACTCAAGGGCTGTGACTATGGTACATTTAAGTGACCTTGTGCACTGTATCTAACTCAAGGGCTGTGACTATGGTACATTTAAGTGACCTTGTGCACTGTATCTAACTCAAGGGCTGTGACTATGGTACATTTAAGTGACCTTGTGCCTTGTGACACATTTGTATCTAACTCAAGGGCTGTGACTATGGTACATTTAAGTGACCTTGTGCACTGTATCTAACTCAAGGGCTGTGACTATGGTACATTTAAGTGGCCTTGTGCACTGTATCTAACTCAAGGGCTGTGACTATGGTACATTTAAGTGACCTTGTACACTGTATCTAACTCAAGGGCTGTGACTATGGTACATTTAAGTGGCCTTGTACACTGTATCTAACTCAAGGGCTGTGACTATGGTACATTTAAGTGACCTTGTGCACTGTATCTAACTCAAGGGCTGTGACTATGGTACATTTAAGTGACCTTGTACACTGTATCTAACTTGACTATGGTACATTTAAGTGACCTTGTGCACTGTATCTAACTCAAGGGCTGTGACTATGGTACATTTAAGTGACCTTGTGCACTGTATCTAACTCAAGGGCTGTGACTATGGTACATTTAAGTGACCTTGTGCACTGTATCTAACTCAAGGGCTGTGACTATCGTACAATAAAAAAGCTTGTGCACTGTATCTAACTCAAGGGCTGTGACACATTGTATCTGTATCTAACTCAAGGGCTGTGACTATGGTACATTTATGACCTTGTGCACTGTATCTAACTCAAGGGCTGTGACTATGGTACATTTAAGTGACCTTGTGCACTGTATCTAACTCAAGGGCTGTGTGACTATGACCTTGTACATTTAAGTGACCTTAACACTGTATCTAACTCAAGGGCTGTGACTATGGACATTTAAGTGACCTTGTACACTGTATTTCAAGGGCTGTGACTATGGTACATTTAAGTGACCTTGTGCACTGTATCTAACTCAAGGGCTGTATACTGGCCTTGTGCACTGTATCTAACTCAAGGGCTGTGACTATGGTACATTTAAGTGACCTTGTGCACTGTATCTAACTCAAGGGCTGTGACTATGGTACATTTAAGTGGCCTTGTGCACTGTATCTAACTCAAGGCTGTGACTATGGTACATTTAAGTGACCTTGTACACTGTATCTAACTCAAGGGCTGTGACTATGGTACATTTAAGTGACCTTGTGCACTGTATCTAACTCAAGGGCTGTGACTATGGTACATTTATGGTACACTGTTAACTCAAGGGCTGTGACTATGGTACATTTAAGTGACCTTGTACACTGTATCTAACTCAAGGGCTGTGACTATGGTACATTTAAGTGACCTTGTACACTGTATCTAACTCAAGGGCTGTGACTATGGTACATTTAAGTGACCTTGTACACTGTATCTAACTCAAGGGCTGTGACTATGTTACATTTAAGTGGTGCACTGTATCTAACTCAAGGGCTGTGACTATGGTACATTTAAGTGACCTTTGTGCACTGTATCTAACTCAAGGGCTGTGACTATAAGTGACCTTGTACACTGTATCTAACTCAAGGGCTGTGACTATGGTACATTTAAGTGACCTTGTGCACTGTATCTAACTCAAGGGCTGTGACTATGGTACATTTAAGGACCTGTGACTGTATCTATCAAGGGCTGTGACATGGTACATTTAAGTGGCCTTGTGCACTGTATATCTAACTCAAGGGCTGTGACTATGGTACATTTAAGTGGACCTTGTGCACTGTATCTAACTCAAGGGCTGTGACTATGGTACATTTAAGTGGCCTTGTACACTGTATCTAACTCAAGGGCTGTGACTATTGTACATTTAAGTGACCTTGTGCACTGTATCTAACTCAAGGGCTGTGACTATGGTACATTTAAGTGTCCTTGTACACTGTATCTAACTCAAGGGCTGTGACTATGGTACATTTAAGTGGCCTTGTACACTGTATCTAACTCAAGGGCTGTGACTATGGTACATTTAAGTGACCTTGTGCACTGTATCTAACTCAAGGGCTGTGACTATGGTACATTTAAGTGGCCTTGTACACTGTATCTAACTCAAGGGCTGTGACTATGGTACATTTAAGTGACCTTGTGCACTGTATCTAACTCAAGGGCTGTGACTATGGTACATTTAAGTGACCTTGTGCACTGTATCTAACTCAAGGGCTGTGACTATGGTACATTTAAGTGACCTTGTGCACTGTATCTAACTCAAGGGCTGTGACTATGGTACATTTAAGTGACCTTGTGCACTGTATCTAACTCAAGGGCTGTGACTATGGTACATTTAAGTGACCTTGTACACTGTATCTAACTCAAGGGCTGTGACTATGGTACATTTAAGTGACCTTGTGCACTGTATCTAACTCAAGGGCTGTGACTATGGTACATTTAAGTGACCTTGTGCACTGTATCTAACTCAAGGGCTGTGACTATGGTACATTTAAGTGACCTTGTGCACTGTATCTAACTCAAGGGCTGTGACTATGGTACATTTAAGTGACCTTGTACACTGTAACTAACTCAAGGGCTGTGACTATGGTACATTTAAGTGGCCTTGTGCACTGTATCTAACTCAAGGGCTGTGACTATGGTACATTTAAGTGACCTTGTGCACTGTATCTAACTCAAGGGCTGTGACTATGGTACATTTAAGTGGCCTTGTGCACTGTATCTAACTCAGGGCTGTGACTATGGTACATTTAAGTGACCTTGTGCACTGTATCTAACTCAAGGGCTGTGACTATGGTACATTTAAGTGGCCTTGTGCACTGTATCTAACTCAAGGGCTGTGACTATGGTACATTTAAGTGGCCTTGTGCACTGTATCTAACTCAAGGGCTGTGACTATGGTACATTTAAGTGACCTTGTGCACTGTATCTAACTCAAGGGCTGTGACTATGGTACATTTAAGTGGCCTTGTGCACTGTATCTAACTCAAGGGCTGTGACTATGGTACATTTAAGTGACCTTGTGCACTGTATCTAACTCAAGGGCTGTGACTATGGTACATTTAAGTGGCCTTGTGCACTGTATCTAACTCAAGGGCTGTGACTATGGTACATTTAAGTGACCTTGTGCACTGTATCTAACTCAAGGGCTGTGACTATGGTACATTTAAGTGGCCTTGTACACTGTATCTAACTCAAGGGCTGTGACTATGGTACATTTAAGTGACCTTGTGCACTGTATCTAACTCAAGGGCTGTGACTATGGTACATTTAAGTGGCCTTGTACACTGTATCTAACTCAAGGGCTGTGACTATGGTACATTTAAGTGACCTTGTGCACTGTATCTAACTCAAGGGCTGTGACTATGGTACATTTAAGTGGCCTTGTAACACTGTATCTAACTCAAGGGCTGTGACTATGGTACATTTAAGTGACCTTGTGCACTGTATCTAACTCAAGGGCTGTGACTATGGACATTATGGTACATTATCTAAAGGGCTGTGACCTCTAACACAAGGGCTGTGATCTAACTCATTTAGGGACCTGTGACTATCAAGGGCTGTGACTATGGTACATTTAAGTGACCTTGTACACTGTATCTAACTCAAGGGCTGTGACTATGGTACATTTAAGTGGCCTTGTACACTGTATCTAACTCAAGGGCTGTGACTATGGTACATTTAAGTGACCTTGTACACTGTATCTAACTAAGGGCTGTGACTATGGTACAAGGGCCTGTGCACTGTATCTAATCAAGGGCTGTGACTATGGTACATTTAAGTGGCCTTGTGCACTGTATCTAACTCAAGGGCTGTGACTATGGTACATTTAAGTGGACCTTGTCTAACTCACTGTATCTAACTCAAGGGCTGTGACTATGGTACATTTAATGGACCTTGTACACTGTATCTAACTCAAGGGCTGTGACTATGGTACATTTAAGTGACCTTGTACACTGTATCTAACTCAAGGGCTGTGACTATGGTACATTTAAGTGGCCTTGTGCACTGTATCTAACTCAAGGGCTGTGACTATGGTACATTTAAGTGACCTTGTGCACTGTATCTAACTCAAGGGCTGTGACTATGGTGACTGTGCATGTATCTAACTCTCAGGGCTGTGACTATGGTACATTTAAGTGGCCTTGTACACTGGATCTAACTCAAGGGCTGTGACTATTGTACATTTGACCTTGGACGTTGTGCACTGTATCTAACTCAAGGGCTGTGACTATGGTACATTTAAGTGTCCTTGTGCACTGTATCTAACTCAAGGGCTGTGACTATGGTACATTTACATTTAAGTGACCTTGTACACTGTATCTAACTCAAGGGCTGTGACTATGGTACATTTAAGTGGCCTTGTGCACTGTATCTAACTCAAGGGCTGTGACTATGGTACATTTAAGTGACCTTGTGCACTGTATCTAACTCAAGGGCTGTGACTATGGTACATTTAAGTGACCTTGTGCACTGTATCTAACTCAAGGGCTGTGACTATGGTACATTTAAGTGGCCTTGTACACTGTATCTAACTCAAGGGCTGTGACTATGGTACATTTAAGTGACCTTGTGCACTGTATCTAACTCAAGGGCTGTGACTATGGTACATTTAAGTGGCCTTGTGCACTGTATCTAACTCAAGGGCTGTGACTATGGTACATTTAAGTGACCTTGTGCACTGTATCTAACTCAAGGGCTGTGACTATGGTACATTTAAGTGGCCTTGTGCACTGTATCTAACTCAAGGGCTGTGACTATGGTACATTTAAGTGACCTTGTGCACTGTATCTAACTCAAGGGCTGTGACTATGGTACATTTAAGTGACCTTGTGCACTGTATCTAACTCAAGGGCTGTGACTATGGTACATTTAAGTGACCTTGTGCACTGTATCTAACTCAAGGGCTGTGACTATGGTACATTTAAGTGACCTTGTACACTGTATCTAACTCAAGGGCTGTGACTATGGTACATTTAAGTGGCCTTCTGCACTGTATCTAACTCAAGGGCTGTGACTATGGTACATTTAAGTGACCTTGTGCACTGTATCTAACTCAAGGGCTGTGACTATGGTACATTTAAGTGGCCTTGTGCACTGTATCTAACTCAAGGGCTGTGACTATGGTACATTTAAGTGACCTTGTGCACTGTATCTAACTGTGAGGGCTGTGACTATGGTACATTTAAGTGTGACTATGGTACATTTGTGCACTGTATCTAACTCAAGGGCTGTGACTATGGTACATGTATTAACTCAAGGGCTGTGACTATGGTACATTTGTGCCTTGTGCATATCTAACTCAAGGGCTGTGACTATGGTACATTTAAGTGACCTTGTGCACTGTATCTAACTCAAGGGCTGTGACTATGGTACATTTAAGGGACCTTGTACACTGTATCTAACTCAAGGGCTGTGACTATGGTACATTTAAGTGACCTTGTGCACTGTATCTAACTCAAGGGCTGTGACTATGGTACATTTAAGTGGCCTTGTGCACTGTATCTAACTCAAGGGCTGTGACTATGGTACATTTAAGTGACCTTGTGCACTGTATCTAACTCAAGGGCTGTGACTATGGTACATTTAAGTGACCTTGTACACTGTATCTAACTCAAGGGCTGTGACTATGGTACATTTAAGTGACCTTGTGCACTGTATCTAACTCAAGGGCTGTGACTATGGTACATATTTAGGGCTGACCTTGTACACTGTATCTAACTCAAGGGCTGTGACTATGGTACATTTAAGTGGCCTTGTACACTGTATCTAACTCAAGGGCTGTGACTATGGTACATTTAAGTGACCTTGTGCACTGTATCTAACTCAAGGGCTGTGACTATTGTACATTTAAGTGACCTTGTGCACTGTATCTTCAAGGGCTGTGACTATGGTACATTTAAGTGGCCTTGTGCACTGTATCTAACTCAAGGGCTGTGACTATGGTACATTTAAGTGACCTTGTGCACTGTATCTAACTCAAGGGCTGTGACTATGGTACATTTAAGTGACCTTGTGCACTGTATCTAACTCAAGGGCTGTGACTATGGTACATTTAAGGGACCTTGTACACTGTATCTAACTCAAGGGCTGTGACTCAACGGCTGTGACTATGGTACATTTAAGTGACCTTGTGCACTGTATCTAACTCAAGGGCTGTGACTATGGTACATTTATGGTACATTTAGGGCTGTGACTATCATTTAACTCAAGACCTTGACTATACATTTAAGTGGCCTTGCACACTGTATCTAACTCAAGGGCTGTGACTATGGTACATTTAAGTGGCCTGCTGCTCTGTATCTAACTCAAGGGCTATGACTATGGTACATTTAAGTGGCCTTGTACACTGTATCTAACTCAAGGGCTGTGACTATGACTATGGTACACTGTATTAACTCAAGGGCTGTGTGACCTTGTGCACTGTATCTAACTCAAGGGCTGTGACTATGGACATTTAAGTGACCTTGTGCACTGTATCTAACTCAAGGGCTGTGACTATGGTACATTTAAGTGACCTTGTGCACTGTATCTAACTCAAGGGCTGTGACTATGGTACATTTAAGTGACCTTCACTGTATCTAACTCAAGGGCTGTGACTATGGGCTGTAACTCAAGGGCTGTGACTATGGTACATTTAAGTGACCTTGTGCACTGTATCTAACTCAAGGGCTGTGACTATGGTACATTTAAGTGGCCTTGTGCACTGTATCTAACTCAAGGGCTGTGACTATGGTACATTTAAGTGGCCTTGTGCACTGTATCTAACTCAAGGGCTGTGACTATGGTACATTTAAGTGACCTTGTGCACTGTATCTAACTCAAGGGCTGTGACTATGGTACATTTAAGTGGCCTTGTGCACTGTATCTAACTCAAGGGCTGTGACTATGGTACATTTAAGGACCTGTGCACTGTATCTAACTCAATGGTACACTGTTCTAACTCAAGGGCTGTGACCATTTGTGACCTTGTGCACTGTATCTAACTCAAGGGCTGTGACTATGGTACATTTAAGTGGCCTTGTGCACTGTATCTAACTCAAGGGCTGTGACTATGGTACATTTAAGTGGCCTTGTACACTGTATCTAACTCAAGGGCTGTGACTATGGTACATTTAAGTGACCTTGTACACTGTATCTAACTCAAGGGCTGTGACTATGGTACATTTAAGTGACCTTGTACACTGTATCTAACTCAAGGGCTGTGACTATGGTACATTTAAGTGACCTTGTGCACTGTATCTAACTCAAGGGCTGTGACTATGGTACATTTAAGTGGCCTTGTACACTGTATCTAACTCAAGGGCTGTGACTATGGTACATTTAAGTGACCTTGTGCACTGTATCTAACTCAAGGGCTGTGACTATGGTACATTTAAGTGACCTTGTACACTGTATCTAACTCAAGGGCTGTGACTATGGTACATTTAAGTGGCCTTGTGCACTGTATCTAACTCAAGGGCTGTGACTATGGTACATTTAAGTGACCTTGTGCACTGTATCTAACTCAAGGGCTGTGACTATGGTACATTTAAGTGGCCTTGTACACTGTATCTAACTCAAGGGCTGTGACTATGGTACATTTAAGTGACCTTGTGCACTGTATCTAACTCAAGGGCTGTGACTATGGTACATTTAAGTGACCTGTACACTGTATCTAACTCAAGGGCTGTGACTATGGTACATTTAAGTGGCCTTGTGCACTGTATCTAACTCAAGGGCTGTGACTATGGTACATTTAAGTGACCTTGTGCACTGTATCTGTAGGGCTAACTCAAGGGCCTGTGACTATACATTTAAGTGGCCTTGTGCACTGTATCTAACTCAAGGGCTGTGACTATGGTACATTTAAGTGACCTTGTGCACTGTATCTAACTCAAGGGCTGTGACACACTGTACTCAAGGGCTGTGACTAACATTTAAGTGACCTTGTGCACTGTATCTAAAGGGCTGTGACTATGGTACATTTAATGACCTTGTGCACTGTATCTAACTCAAGGGCTGTGACTATGGTACATTTAAGTGACCTTGTGCACTGTATCTAACTCAAGGGCTGTGACTATGGTACATTTAAGTGTCCTTGTGCACTGTATCTAACTCAAGGGCTGTGACTATGGTACATTTAAGTGACCTTGTGCACTGTATCTAACTCAAGGGCTGTGACTATGGTACATTTAAGTGACCTTGTACACTGTATCTAACTCAAGGGCTGTGACTATGGTACATTTAAGTGGCCTTGTGCATGTATCTAACTCAAGGGCTGTGACTATGGTACATTTAAGTGACCTTGTGCACTGTATCTAACTCAAGGGCTGTGACTATGGTACATTTAAGTGGACCTTGTACACTGTATCTAACTCAAGGGCTGTGACTATGGTACATTTAAGTGGCCTGCTGCACTGTATCTAACTCAAGGGCTGTGACTATGGTACATTTAAGTGACCTTGTGCACTGTATCTAACTCAAGGGCTGTGACTATGGTACATTTAAGTGGCCTTGTGCACTGTATCTAACTCAAGGGCTGTGACTATGGTACATTTAAGTGGCCTTGTGCACTGTATCTAACTCAAGGGCTGTGACTATGGTACATTTAAGTGGCCTTGTACACTGTATCTAACTCAAGGGCTGTGACTATGGTACATTTAAGTGGCCTTGTGCACTGTATCTAACTCAAGGGCTGTGACTATGGTACATTTAAGTGGCCTTGTGCACTGTATCTAACTCAAGGGCTGTGACTATGGTACATTTAAGTGACCTTGTGCACTGTATCTAACTCAAGGGCTGTGACTATGGTACATTTAAGTGGCCTTGTACACTGTATCTAACTCAAGGGCTGTGACTATGGACTATGCCTTGTACACTGTATCTAACTCAAGGGCTGTGACTATGGTACATTTAAGTGACCTTGTGCACTGTATCTAACTCAAGGGCTGTGACTATGGTACATTTAAGTGGCCTTGTGCACTGTATCTAACTCAAGGGCTGTGACTATGGTACATTTAAGTGGCCTTGTACACTGTATCTAACTCAAGGGCTGTGACTATGGTACATTTAAGTGACCTTGTGCACTGTATCTAACTCAAGGGCTGTGACTTGGTACATTTAAGTGGCCTTGTGCACTGTATCTAACTCAAGGGCTGTGACTATGGTACATTTAAGTGGACCTTGTGCACTGTATCTAACTCAAGGGCTGTGAAGGGCTGTGACTATGGTACTTTTAAGTGGCCTTGTACACTGTATCTAACTCAAGGGCTGTGACTATGGTACATTTAAGTGACCTTGTGCACTGTATCTAACTCAAGGGCTGTGACTATGGTACATTTAAGTGTCCTTGTGCACTGTATCTAACTCAGGGGCTGTGACTATGGTACATTTAAGTGACCTTGTACACTGTATCTAACTCAAGGGCTGTGACTATGGTACATTTAAGTGGCCTTGTACACTGTATCTAACTCAAGGGCTGTGAGTGACCTTGTGCACTGTATCTAACTCAAGGGCTGTGACTATGGTACATTTAAGTGACCTTGTGCACTGTATCTAACTCAAGGGCTGTGACTATGGTACATTTAAGTGACCTTGTGCACTGTATCTAACTCAAGGGCTGTGACTATGGTACATTTAAGTGACCTTGTGCACTGTATCTAACTCAAGGGCTGTGACTATGGTACATTTAAGTGGCCTTGTGCACTGTATCTAACTCAAGGGCTGTGACTATGGTACATTTAAGTGGCCTTGTGCACTGTATCTAACTCAAGGGCTGTGACTATGGTACATTTAAGTGGCCTGCTGCACTGTATCTAACTCAAGGGCTGTGACTATGGTACATTTAAGTGACCTTGTGCACTGTATCTAACTCAAGGGCTGTGACTATGGTACATTTAAGTGACCTTGTACACTGTATCTAACTCAAGGGCTGTGACTATGGTACATTTAAGTGACCTTGTGCACTGTATCTAACTCAAGGGCTGTGACTATGGTACATTTAAGGGTGGCCTTGTACACTGTATCTAACTAACTCAAGGGCTGTGACTATGGACATTTAAGTGTGACCTTGTGCACTGTATCTAACTCAAGGGCTGTGACTATGGTACATTTAAGTGACCTTGTGCACTGTATCTAACTCAAGGGCTGTGACTATGGTACATTTAAGTGGCCTTGTGCACTGTATCTAACTCAAGGGCTGTGACTATGGTACATTTAAGTGGCCTTGTACACTGTATCTAACTCAAGGGCTGTGACTATGGTACATTTAAGTGACCTTGTACACTGTATCTAACTCAAGGGCTGTGACTATGGTACATTTAAGTGGCCTTGTGCACACTAACTGTATCATTTAAGTAACTCAAGGGCTGTGACTATGGTACATTTAACACACTGTATTAACTCAAGGGCTGTGACTATGGTACATTTAAGTGGCCTTGTATCTAACTCAAGGGCTGTGACTATACATTTAAGTGGCCTTGTGCACTGTATCTAGGGCTGTGACAAGGGTGACCTTGTGCACTGTATCTAACTCAAGGGCTGTGACTATGGTACATTTAAGTGACACTGTATCTAACTCAAGGGCTGTGACTATGGTACATTTAAGTGACCTTGTGCACTGTATCTAACTCAAGGGCTGTGACTATGGTACATTTAAGTGACCTTGTGCACTGTATCTAACTCAAGGGCTGTGACTATGGTACATTTAAGTGACCTTGTACACTGTATCTAACTCAAGGGCTGTGACTATGGTACATTTAAGTGACCTTGTGCACTGTATCTAACTCAAGGGCTGTGACTATGGTACATTTAAGTGACCTTGTACACTGTATCTAACTCAAGGGCTGTGACTATGGTACATTTAAGTGACCTTGTACACTGTATCTAACTGTGACACAGGGTATCTAACTGTGACTATGGTACATTTAAGTGACCTTGTACACTGTATCTAACTCAAGGGCTGTGACTATGGTACATTTAAGTGACCTTGTACACTGTATATTCCCAAAAAAATCTTTAAAAAAAAAAAAAATCGACCGCCTTTGGCGGGATGTGTGGGCGGTAGTAACTACTCTGATGTCCTTCACAGTCTTGAAGAGGGACTACTCGACATATCAAACACACTGCATATCTTCCTGGTGCCCTTACACTGGCGCCGGAATAGGGGGGACAACGGGACTTTTTGTCCCCCCACTTTTCAGGTGGTAATAAAATGGTAACGTCGGGTAGGCTATTACAGTCACAGCGATAATGTCTTATATGTCTCATGAAGGCCAAACTCAACGGTCCAGGGGTTAACGCTCGTTCATTTCAACCGGACTAAACCAGGCTGGAGTGAACCCTAGAGCCCTGCACGGGCCTAAAATCTAAGTCCTAGCCCGGCCCCGGCCCCAGATGTGCGGCCCGAGCCCAGCCCAGCCCGACAGCTTATCAGAATTCTCAGCCTGAGGCGAGCCCGTCTTTTTTCTTTTTCTTCTTTCTTTCCCCCCATGGCATAGCCTATATCCTGTTGCGGCCATTAAAATAAATATAAATTTAAATGGTCCGTTTTGAAGCTCCTTCACTTCAAAAAGGTAAATCGCCAACGTAACTGTTCATATTTTTTCGAGATAAATGAATGTCTTTAACCTTATGAATTGAATAGGCTACCTGTTCTGTGAAATTATGCATAATAAACAGCTCAACTGAAAAAGTAAGCTTCCTACGTGCACAGATACGTTAAATTATATCGTGTCAGTGTTGGCAGTATATCCTGCACTTCGGTATACATGAACGGTATTCTTTAAAGGGGACCTATTTTGCTATTTTTCCAAGTTTATATTTTGGTCTTTGACTCCCCTAGAGTACTCCTGATCGCGCAAAGTAAAGAAAGGGTATTTATTTCGCTCATACTGCCATCCTCAAAAAAATGCATTTGTAGTACATTGTAGTCTCTGCCTGAAACGCCTCACTGGGGTGGCTCTTCCGCTATGGCCCCCACTCCCCGTGTACCCACTTTCTTCTGACTGGCCAGCTCTGTGGAGGGCGGAGTTGGGCGGGACGAGGCTGCAGAACGCAGTTTTCCGTGTCCGGCTCCCCAGAGTGAAACCTGAGACACGTCTGCAATCTGATAAGGAAGCGGCGGGCAAATTCCGCAATCTAACGTAATACTTGAATATAGATCTAATGACATGATCTTCTTCTAACAAACGCAGCGGCGAAAGTGGAGGACGCAGTGCGAATATCTGTCAGCGCAAGCTCAAATTTGCTATCGGCTACAGTTTGCTACGGCAACAGTTGGTGAGTACCCTGGTTTTTCTACTCCTAGCTAGGATGCAGGGGAAGCTAGAATCCACCCCATATAGACACATTTGTAGAACGGGTCGACATGCCCAAGTGTAGACCGGAGACCGTAGAAATCCGGTGGGTCTGAGTTTAGAGGGAAACATGGACAGTGAGGAGCAGCTAAAAGTGGACCAACAGCTTATGGACTGCTTCCCCAGATAGCAAAAAGTTGTCGGGCCAGATACGGGCAGATTCCGGGTTCTGACTTTATTTTAATCGGCCCGATTCCGTATGGCCGTAATCGGCCCAGAATCAGATTGAATGACTGCCCGATTCTGGCGCAGTTGCCTTTCTGCCGTCGCCGCCGTCAATTTGCCATTATTCAGCCAGATCCGGCCCGATTACAGAAAAATTGATCTGGCCCGATTACCACTCACCAGAACTCAGCCGACACTGCCCGCACATCGCCAGAATGCCGCCACATGCGGCCCAGTTGCAGAAAAATTGATCTGGCCCGATTGGCACTCACCGGAACTCAGCCGACACTGCCTGCACATGGCCAGAATCCCGCCACATGCGGCCCAGTTCCGAGCCATACCAGTGTTATTTGCTGCCAGTGTTCTGTCAGTTTTTGCATATCAAAATATGCTACCTTGCGGTTCTGTGATTGTGCTGACCCGAAATCTTGGGCTCTGTTTCTTCGCTCACATCTTTACCTTCAATAGTCAAAAAAAAAAAATGCATTTTTTCAGTGCGCCTTTCGACTTGTAAGCGTATGTATTTCTGCATGTACACGCTGGGTTTTCCTGAAAATGCAGAACTTAGGTGATAATGGCGTGCGGCAAATATCTTTTTAAACGAACTTGTCCAACTCATTGTAACATCTGCTTATGTTATAATAAGCTAAGAAATAACAAAGTTACTTCCGTAGACTGAGTCATATTGCAATATTAAGACGAAAACAAAGACTTTACGATCGCTTTGCACTGCGGTAGCATTTTTTTGACAAGGCTGCACAAATTGTCAGAACACCGGATCTTTACAAACTCTAGGAATAGGAGTTACGTAATCATATTTTAGATAATAATAATAAATCGTAATGTTACAAATATTTTACAGAATGTTTTCTCTTTAAGCAAACCAGAAAATGCCTGAAGGTCCTTACAGTTGTCAATAAAAAAATATTAAATTAAGAAAAATAGCACCGTAATGCTAATTATATATTTTAAAATAAAATAATAGTAGAAGTATTAATAATCATAATACAAAGATGAAGTCAATGATATCTGCAAAAAGAACTATTTACAGTAACATTTGCCAAAACCATTTCTTTTTTCATGCGTTTTTCATGCTAAAATCCTGAATAACTGCAACATCCACAGGCATCTTGGGGTAATTATTTTTATTTTAGTGTGATGATAATGAATAACATGAAGGCACTAACATCTCTTAATAAATGAAGAAAATTTCAATTATTTTAAAAAAAGTAATAAAATTAATTACATAATTTAATAAAATCCTCTGCTCTGCTTAGAATTTTACAGTCCTGCAGGGGGAGGCACTGTTCGGGAGATGACCCTTCAATCGCCATGTTAAGTCTGCAATACAACACGAAAAAGTATGTCAAAAGTTGTTTCACATTAATACACTATAACTAGTGCTAAGCAGTCTGAAATTTGAATGCAGTTTGTACATGAAAGTAAAGAGCAGTCAGAGTTCTAAAACGGTTAGGTTTGAGCATCACTTCCACTGACTCCCATTATAAATGTAAATAGAAAGTCAAACATTTTAAAAGCATGAAGTTCACCATAAAAAAGGGTTAATAATAGGCATACTCAAATATACGGCATCACCTGAACATTTACATATTTATTGAACTTTATGGTTGAACCTATGAAAGAATAATTTTGTTGGAGGGTTGTGCTCCTAAACTGGGAGGATTTCCCTTAACACCGTAAAACATAGCCTATGCAAGCAAGACTAATGGAGATAATAAGCATCTGGTTCACACTGAATGCAATTAATGTCTTGAAGCTTCAGCAATATGAATGGATTTATTTTCGCTTAAGTACTTTTAATTAGTGGTAGGGTATTAGTTAAAACAAGTCCAGACAGACTATACAGCCGCACCATAAAGGTACCTACATGAAAAAGTGTTAAATGTCAAGTTATACCGCCGTTCCACAGAGCTTTCCGGCTCATCGGTCACTCGACGGAAGCAAAGTTTTTTCTTTGATCCGATGAGGCGAAATTGTCCGATGAAGGAACTAAGCTGATTTCGCCTCATCGGATCACGCCCAACACATCGGACACTGACCTGATAGTGGACAAACACGAATCTGATTCCTCGGCCTGTGATACGATAGTCTTTCGTGGGTGACCGGAAGAAATAAACTTTGCTTCCGATGAGTGACCGATGAGCCAGAAAGCTCTGTGGAACGGGGGTATTAGCCCTAAGGCAGAGTGGTCAACCCTGGTCCTGGAGAGCTGCAGTGTCTGCTGGTTTTTGATGTTTCTCAGCACTTAATTGACGAATGAAAGAAGTTGATTACACGCTTAACTCATCTCACCTGGTGTCTTAGGTTTAAATAGGGTGGAGAGAACCATACTCCGCACACTGTGGCTCTACAGGACCAGGATTAGCAACCCCTGCCCTATTAACTTTTATCTTTGCTTTGTATACTTCTACTTTGTCCGCATTACAACTATGCTAAATGTCCAACTACATTGACAAATCTTGGTTTCCATGTAGACTGCTGTCACAACCTGCATGTCTGCTGAATTGGCTCTAGGAGTCTTGTGGGTAGTTCCTGGTAATTGATTGATTGCCTTATTATTCCCTTAGTGCAGGAGTACAGCTAACCCTGGTCCCGGAGAGCCACAGGGTGTGCTGAGTTAAAAGTGCATTTTGGGAGTGTCCCAAATCTGAATGATATTTTTGAAACTCGTAATACTCCAATGATTTCAATTTCCTTTGGCTGGAAACTGTATGCATACATTAAAAGACACTGTGAGATAAATATCTTTAGCCAAAAAAAAAAATCAAAGGTGGTGGTTATCTGAGAAAAATCACTGAAAATAGGGGTGTCCGAAAAAACCCACTCAACTCCATAACCATCACTACACAGACTCCCCCTGGAGACAGAAGCTGAAATCGCAGCATATGGTCCATGCAAACAGAACCTTTGCGTGACCCCCGTAGCGGCCAAGTGGACTTTTTTCAAAATGGCTCTATGATTATTTCAAAATTTCTCAAAATGTTGGCATCCTATGGTGAGTATACTTTTTAAACCCCACTCCGTTACCTTCATTAAAATCCATGGTAAAGGTATTACAAATTTTAAATCATGCTTTTGATAATACTTGTGCAAAACCCTCCATGGTATGGTTGGAAGCATCAAAAGTTACTGTACTGGTGCATGGAAAATTACACTTTTCTGAAAAACACTCCACTCCATAACCTCAACTCTGTTACCAATATTGGTTATGGTGGTGAGTAAAATGGTAATGGTACATGGTAATGGTTTATCAGTTTCAATCAGAGACACTGAAAAGGGTGATATTCACTCAGTTTCAGAACTTTGGTATCTTACAATGTACCAGGAGAGAGCCTCACTTGAAAAAGTAACGGAGTTGAGTGGATCCAGGGACACTGCAATTAAATTGAATTTAAAAAAAAAATTAAAATGGCCTGCCCAAAAAATTCTGTTCTGGTTTAAGCTCTGCCTCGTGGTTTTTTGAGTACCTTAGGGGCAACCCCACCCCTCGGGGAAAAAAGAATCAGAATCAGACAACTTTAAAAAAAAAAGACATCCAAAAAGTGCCTGTAATGAGAAAAATACCCATATACTGATGCTTCGGATCTCTCACTTTTTGTTAAAATAGTTTTAAATGCAATAATTATTTTTTAAAAACTTATTGTAGGCCAACTTGTTAAATTGTGTTTTATAAATAAACAAGGATTTGAAGATGTGACTTATTTCATTCAGTACAGACATTTTTCATTGTGGAATATCGTAATTCAGGGAGGGGGAGAAAAGGAAGGAAGGAGGGAGGGAGGGAGGCAGCTCAACTTACCCCAGTACTGTGCTCAACTTACCCCATACACAGGGTAAGTTGTGCCACAAGACCACTTTTTTTGAGCATGCTATATTATCAAAACAGTTATGTTTACAGTCACTCAGATTGTTTGTAGGGGTGCACAACATCCTGAAATATATGCTGGTATATTAGTCTGCAACACAACTATAATTGCCGTGATGCAGGAATCCTGAATGTGAAAAGTGGCTCAACTTACCTCGCTTTCCCCTATTATTAAAGAACAAGAAACGTTTGCATAAATACTTACGGTGCGTTTCGTCTCTTGACCGGGGCGTTGCCATGTTAACTCATTGAAATGGAAGTGGAATGACGTTTTAGGGTTATGAGAGATTGTCATATCTTAAAAGTTACGATGGTTTTCATAATTTTCTGCTTACAATTTTCTAATTTTACGAGGCTTTGCGTGAAACGCCTCTCGTATCTTAGATTATCGTATCTTTTCGCTTATCGTATTTCTTACGATCTCTGTGAAACGCCGCCCAGTTCTACAGCCATAGTGCCATAGTCGTCCCATGAATAACAAAAGGTCGCACTGACTGGCATTCCTGATGAAACCGTTTTTTTCTGCGCGCGCAGAAAAACAGGTTTCATCAGGAACGTCACTTGCGACCTTTTGTTATTCATGGGACGAAGTGTTTGGATTAATATAACCAATAATTCATGTAAATGATACGCTAAACCAAAAACCACAACAAATAAAACAGACATTTTACAATTTACCAAATACTAATGTGGCAAACAAACTGTAGTCAAGTTTTTCTTCCCCCAAACGGATGCCTACACATTAACTGTGGTGTTTGATTCAATTTGAGCCGTGCAAATGTAAGTGTGCACTCGTAAAAAATGGCATGACAATTTCTGAAACAACGACGTGTGTCAGCTAATGAGCAAATATATCTAGCTAGCTAACTGATAAACATTTCTCCATTGCCAAGTTCGGCATTTTGTTGAGGTCTGGCATTTCTGTAACAGTAACGATGCCTCCAAGCATTGAAAGCTAGCTAGCTACCACGCCAAAATGATGTAATACAAGTTTGCTACATTAAATGCACGACCAAGTTTATCATATTGACCAAAACTAACTTGCATGCAAAAAAAAAAAAAAAAAAAAAAGCAGCTGTAGCAAATTAGCTAACGCACTCCACGAAACGAGCTTGCAAGCTAGAAATGTTACCATACCTCAGGTTTGACGGTAAGGCAAGACAAAAGCCCGATAAAAATTAAGTTGGCAACTTGCAAGCGAGGTATCACAATCACAAACTCAGCTTAGCTAAATTAAGATAGCCATTTCTAGCTTCTTACCTTCGAGTTGTCATCTTGCAAGCTAACATTAAGTCCAAGTGGAGAGGCGGCTCAACTCAGTCTGAAAGACAAAAAGATTTATGAAGCATACACGGCAATGTTTACCTTAGAATGCAACAATGCAATGTCAAACACAAGCATTTTGTAACGTTAACATTTAGCTTAACTGGCCAACCATCTCACAGGGGTCAACTTACTTCGCATTCCAAGCCAGCCAGCTAACTCTCTAACACAGTATCTCCAGTCCTGATAGAGGAATAACATTAGGTCTGCCAGCTAACGATAGCATTAGACCCAACAGCAATGATCAATACTGCTCACGTACCAAACAAGCTTGTGAATTCATTTGTTTATCATAATTTTAAAAAAATCTTTCCAATTTTCATAAAGTAAAACTTAGGAGCTACCTAGTGAATTTGCTAAAATCAAGCAAGTGGTTGTTACACAAACGTGAAGTTAAGGTAATAAATTTGGCACGCAATGTTCGCTCGAGATCACCAACTGAAAAGAGCTATAACGTTCATGGTTACGTTACGGTGCCAACTTCACTAGCTTCCTCATGACTTAACTTAGGCCTTACAGTTAAATAACTCAGTTTAGCTCTAATTACAGCATGACAGCTAGCAATATTTAAAAAGCAAAACTGTAAGAAAAATATTCGCTTCAGGTATCGTATTTGCCAACACAAAAAACCACTAACCTGTTTATCAGACGACGACGATGAAGACACAGGGACTGAGTAGACGGCTCCAGAAGTTGACTTGTGCATATCCGTAGAGTCATGTGCCGACACTCAAGTGGGAATTGGGCCGATTCCTCTAGGGTAGAGTTGGGCCAACTCCGACGGACCAGAATCGGCCCGACTCCGGTGTGCGGTAGTTCATATGGCATACGGCCAGGCGGAATTGGCAAGATTACGGCTGTGTTGAAGCTACCCGAGGCTGCAGGTGAATGGCGGAGCTCCGGTTAGCCGTAATCGGCCCGACTGCGTGTTCATGGAATCAAGCCGTATTCCGTACAGTCTATACATTGCCAGAGCCGGCCCGATTCCGGCGCAGTCAGCATCGGCAGCTTTTCGGCGAGACGGAATCGGCAAGATTACGGCTGAGTTGTTAGTCCCCGGATCTGACACTATGCCGACAGTGCCGACAATAAAACGGAATCGGGCCGATTCCTGTTGCTATCTGGGTCGGTGTGTATCATAAGGACCTCCTGGTCCTTGTGCATAACTGTGGTGTGTCGTTAGCGTGGAGAAACGAACAGCTTCTGGGCTGGTATATGATGGAGGGGCGAAAGCTCCAGGCTAAACGGCCTTTTCGGAAATGCCCTTGGTAATGGTTTACTTACTGCGTCGGAATGACAAGCGTTTCCTTGCGGAGAATGGGCGCGTTATGGATTGCGCGCGAGAGCAAGCTAGAGCTCCGGTTATGTTATGAGCATAATACAGGTTTTACAGACCGTAAGTTCCGTCTGCGTGATCCGTTGCTTATGTGGAGCAAGCGAATCGATCACTTTTACAGGAAATAATTTAATATTCAGTCGCCGATTTAATATTCAATCGACAGCAATGCAGAGAAATCGTTTGTGATACCATACACGTTATAGCCTGTGCGCTTCCCTATTGCTTTCACCGGTAGCATCAGAGAGCTTGCTCAGACATTGGGGATGTATCAGGCTGACCCCGGTCATGGATAAGTAAAGCGATCGTTTCACAAGCACCCAAAAACTCACCCCAAGCTTTGCAAAACCTACGTCTGGTCTAACTGCAGCCCAACTCGGCAGACACATACAGCACCTCTCCGGTTAGCTTCAACTGTAGTGGCTACAATCAGGCAACGTTATGATGAAACTGTCACATTGATGCTTACCGAAGTAACACAAGCATACCGATCAGAATCGCTGCATATAAGTTAACCAGGAGCGTTTTTAATTAGCAGAGCACGCGAACTAACATGCAGTAGCTGATAAGCAGTCATGACTTTGACTGTAATCTGTCGCGCGAAAAATTCGTTTTGCGTCCGGTGTGAAAGCGGCTTGACAGGCCCGTATTCGCGTCTTTGCATTGACTTTGAATGTAATCTGTCGTAAAAAAAATTTGTTTCGTGTCCGATGTGAAAGCAGCTTTATAGTACGCGACAGCTAGAGAGAGCTCGGTTATGTTATGAACATAATACAGTCGAGCTCGGTTATGTTATGAACATAATACAGGTTTTGCAAACCGTGACGTTCGTTAAGCGGACAAGTTGCTTATGTGGAGCTAGCGAATCGATCACTTCTACAGGAAAGAATTACCTATTTAATCTCCGCCTTTTATCGGCTTTTTTTATTAGCCACAACAATTTCTAAGGGGGGGATGAAATTATGTCAAGGTAGTGCAGAGAAATCATTTGTAAACCGGTAGAGCTTCTGCGTTTCGCATTGCTTTCATGGTAGCACCAGTGAGCTTGCTCAGACATTTGTGAAGTATCCTGCTGATCCCGATCATGGATAAGTGAAGCGATCACTAACTGTAGAGGCTACAATCGGGCAACGTTATGATGAAACTGCCACATTGATGCTTACCGAAGTAACACAAGCATTCCGATCAGAATTACTGCATATAAGTTAATCAGGAGCATTTTTAATTAGCACGACACGCAAACTAACATGCAGTAGCTGGTAACCGAGCGGTCATAACCACAGAGACAAACCCTTGCAATACAGGTTTTACAGACAGCAAGTTCTGTTACTGTGAACAGGTGTACCAAGCATCCAAATTACAAACAAGTATAAAAAGTTAGCTTCAAATGAGGTTTATATTCACACACCTTCTGTAGAATTTCCCCTGATATCACTCTTGCATATTTAGGACACAAACATTGGCAACAGTAACTTGGCTACGTTAGCCGCTGTGCTACAGCCGCAATCAACTGGCTATCACGTCAGGTTGGCTTATGCAGTAAAAACAACTTACAGCCTCTGTGTCTGTGAGTCACGGACAGTCGCGACCGATACAGGCTTTATCTTCAGATATATTACAAAGCCTGCGTTTGAGGCCAGTTGTTAGTGCTAACTATCGCTAGCGGTCCTGCTAGCCACCCCTAACACGTTAGCTTCACTAGCATTATTTGCTGTTATATCGTTACTTACAACTTGTGGCTCCGAGCGCTTGATCGATGCAACTGCTTCAGGTTTGAGAAGCAGCTGAAACGCTTATCCTGTGTCGAATTATCCTTTATTGATAAAGCTGTCTTTGGTGAAATGCTGAGCACAATCAGCTAACGTTCCCTTTGGCCGTGGCTTTTTGCTGCCAGCGAACAAAAAGCTACCCACTGATTTCTGGTGGCATCGTCTTTTGGAAGAAAAATCGTTGTTTTTCTTTGCGTCCAAAAGTAAACGGACAAGCAGCTTTGTACTGATAAAATTGCACCTCAAATGATCTGCGGTTCTTCTTTTGTATTTCCAAAGTGAAGATGCTACTAAGGCATAGTATGATCTGCCGTTGTTAGTGCCTGCTAGAATAGTTTCTGGTGTGGGCAGGTCCAGCGCCATGATTGGCTCTGGCTAGGTCTGTACTAATTGGATGGCACAACCTGATGTCAGGTTTTACCCAGATCTCGTGAAGATCTCGGGAGGAGCTGTTCAGAGAGGAAATCACGCTCACGAAATCACGTTCTTGGATTACGGCAAAACCCCTGTATCTTATGTTTAGAAACTTTTCAGAGGTTGAGCATGGACAACCAACTTTATAACATTACTAATATGTTTTAAAAGAAGGATCAGCATAATAGGTCCCCTTTAAGCGCGATGTTTCATGAATTAGAATGAACAAAATGATCAAGTTTTATGTTATCCAGTCTGACCTTAATGACGGCAGGGTTCTTCCTAACCCAAGAAAGTGTACACTTGGCTATGTCTTAGTAACCAAAGCATATTTTGACTTTGATAATAGATGTGTATTCAATGCGATTAAAAAAATACAAACCATTTTCCTCTGCGTAACGTCAATGAAGAAATTATTTATTTTCCTCATGGCTTTTGAACACCATTATCTCAATTTACGTTAAAGCAAGTCACCGTAGCCCGCATAATGATCGTGATCGAGGTCTTTGCATGTTTACTTTGTACCCGAGATGTATAGTAAGTATATCATACTGTAAACCCGAGATAATTAAACCACCGCACTCTCCAGCCGTAGGTTTGACTAGTGCGTCAACTTTTTATTTTATTATTTTTTTTAACAATTGTAACTAAAATTAAGTCCGTAAAATAATTTGTGGCTTCTCTCACTTAACTCGCAACAGATGAGAGAAAGGTTACCTTTATTTAAAGTAGCGTTTTTCTCCTCCATGCTGTGGTGAATTTATAAAAGAAGCTATATACAAATTAATTGAATGCGGACTCTGCTTACCTTTAGTTGCCGCGGTAAATGCCAAATGAAATAACGCTGTGATTTTACTTTGGTATTTAAGAAATACCAGAAATGAGTAATTAAGATACAGATGAAGCACTGGTGATGTTTTCTGTTCATGTTTTCATTACAAAAAGTTATTTCTAATGTTAATGTTAAAATGTTATTTCAATAGTGACCAATATTTTTTTCTACTGTTTAAGTTATACAGTTACTTCCACGAGTTAATAAGTAAGTGTCCCCCCACTTCAAAACTCCTTCCGGCGTCACTGTGTCCTTAGTGTCCCTGCCCTGTCTCCGCAGAGAGCTTCACTCGTTTACTGAGGGCGGGGACCATCACCCACTCAGCACTGAGGGAAATATGACCTCTCAGCAGTTGTGGGAGTTGGGCTTGCTGCCAAACAGCACAGATGATACGGAGAATGTTCAGGTGCAATCTTACTGCACTGAAATTCTCTCTG
This sequence comes from Gymnothorax javanicus, assembly GCA_029692085.1. Classification (NCBI taxonomy): domain Eukaryota; kingdom Metazoa; phylum Chordata; class Actinopteri; order Anguilliformes; family Muraenidae; genus Gymnothorax; species Gymnothorax javanicus. The sequence goes on along the minus strand of CM056206.1, from coordinate 1,929,911 downwards.
TTGAGCATACACTGATTCAAGCAGTTCTTTGCTGAATATCACACGAGAATTGCATTCTTCATTTAAACTCTGTGAATCCTAGAATCTTCAAGAGCTCAACATCGACTGGGAGAGTGCCCTTTACCATCATGAGTCCCAACCTGAGTCTGGGGTTGTCGTTCCAGAATTTGCCATACCTCTTAATGAGCAAGATATGACACACCTTCAAGCTGCTATAGATCCTACAGGCTCCTCCGAGTCCTTAGGTCGAGATATTTTCTGTCGTTGTCTTGAAATGCTTCAGTGAGCAAGGTCATATTGGCTAGTCTGACCACTGACAGCTGTGCCATGTACACTGCCCAGCATAAAAAAAGGCACACCCTCTCATATTTTGTTGCACTACCTTTACCTTTGCTTAGCATACACATTTGCCGTGGCCTTGTTTTTGATAAGCTTATGCAGTGTTGCAACATTTATTTCTGCCTTGAGCTGGATATAGTTCTTTGCCAAGATCTTGTATTGGTGATTAATGAGTCAGACCACTGCATGAAGTCTTCTCCAGCACATCCTAATGGTTCTGGACTCTGTTGTGGCTAATCCATACGTGAAATTGATGTCTCATGCTCCCTAAACCACTCTTTCACAATTTGAGCCCCATGAATCCTGGCATTGTCTTGGAATATGCTTGTGCCATCAGGGAAGGAATAATTTACTAGTTGATACCCGTGCTAGGCACGGACTATATGCGCGGGCATTGATTTTCAATGCAATGTAGGCACCCTGGTTTTTTTTTTAACATGATAACAGCTGATTGAATTAGCCGGTTTTATTTGCAAAAACAGCTTCAAAATGCAGTTTTTACTTCAGAACTAAGTTTGAAACCTGGTACATCATCTTTGTCACACAGTAAAACTGGTGTATGCGGAAAACAGACTCATTATTCACAGTCGTTCCTGTTGAGGAATTCGTACTGGTTAGCGTTGACCTTTAAATGAAGGACCCAAACACATTTTTTAGCAGCATAATGGTTCTAGTGTTTAATCAGGAAGCAAATCAGTATACAATCAGATAAATTCATACGCATGTAATTAGACAAAGGTAAAAGGCATCAAACCATCAGATGATACAAAATCAGATGATCTTCAGCAAAGAGTTGAAGTAGAGCAAGCAGGGTAGCAAAGCATCTTTGGGTGCAGGGGCTCTGGTCGTGCAGGATCAGAGGGCAATCAATGGTTGAGTGCCCCGAGACTTTCCAAGTCCCCATCTTTATAGCTCGTCTCCTTCTTGCTTTCTTTGAGGTGCTTTCACGTCACTCATATTCTATGCATCAATCTTTTCCAGCTAGACAGTTTCCATGAGAACCAATCGCCATACCCCTTCCCCTTATCTAAAGATATTTTGACCTATACCTTACCTGGTATTGCTCAACACGTAACGGCTCTGCAGCTTTTTCCTCTTCCCATATTACTCAAGGTCTCGCCACCCAGATGTCATCTTATTCGTTCTCACCAGGGGTCTCAACCCTGTTTCACCTCTTTACTACCTTATTTTAGTAGTTCTGCGTTTTCAGATAAGAGGAACAGAAGGCTCCTTTTACACGCTGGGACCAGCTCAAAGCCTCCAATTCTTAACAGGCTGGCTACAAAAACAATAGTAAACTTTTTACGACCATACCAAAGGTTTTACATGACATGTCATTTGTTTTGTGCATGGTAAGGATTTACATGGTGGGCCTCTTTTCCCATGTGTTGGGCATCTGCATTGTGTATGTACATTTTCTTGGGTACACTGATTTAGTTCACAGCATTTAGTTCTTGTTTCTACATACAAATCTATGATTAATACAATGATTTAACTATATGATTAATACAGTATTTCAAATATATAAGTATAATGAATCAATACATGTGATCAATATAATGACTAAATAATACAATAATGCTTTAGTTGATTGGTGATTATTAATACATTTGAATACACTTGATTAATGAGGTTAATATATTTGGATACATTGATTAATATTTTCCCCACATTTCGGAGGAGCCGTGTGAAATTACGCAAATCGCCAACTCAGTAATAATATATAGATTGATGGAAAAACCTGGTCATTCAGTATATTGTGGTAGTCAGCTGACCTCATTTTTTTGGGCACACATCATGGCTAAACGTAGACCTGACCAACTGAGGCAGCCCCAGATCATAACACTGCTCCCTCAGGCTTGTACAGTTGGCACTCGGCATGATTGGTGAATCACTTCATACACTCTCTTTTTACTCTGATGCGCCCATCTCTCTGGAACAGAGTAAATCTGGACTCATCAGACAACATGACCTTTTTCCACTGCTTCAGAGTCCTATCTATATGCTCCCTAGCCAATTAAAGCCTTTTTTACCCCAATTAACCTCACTCATAAGTGTTTTTCTTAAGGCTAATACAGCTGCTTTGTCCTAATCCTTGAACTCTCGTCGCATTGTGCTTGTGTAAATGTTCTTATTTTCACCTTGAAACATTGCCAGGGGTTCTACTGTTGATTTTTTGCAGTCGGATTTCACCAAACGTTCAGGTTAAATCACTTGTTGCCAGCAGAAGCATATTAATCCCTGCAGTAATTATTATCCAATGCAAAGCTCTTACCAAATAGCTTAGTTCAATCCAGGTGTTGACTTTATTTGGGCCAGGCAGTGTACATGCAGACGTATAAAGTCAAAAGAAAAGAGTCAAGAGTTTGTGGAATCCTTTTTATTTAGAACAGGTGTTTGTTTCTAACTGCATCTGCTGTTTTAAAACCTGTCTCTTAAAAGTTTGACAATAATTGGTGATACACTGATAACTTTACATTTCATGAAAATAGAAATACTGCAAAAAAAGAGCTAGTTCACCAGTAAACATGACTGTACTCAGCAATGCTGTCATTTCTTTTCACCCACAAGTTAATATCCTGGAAATCTGGCTCGAAATCGAAGAACTGCATGTATGATCAAGTTGAGCATCTCTTTGCACAGGCACAAAAAAATCTGTGTGAAAATACACATTCAAAGCTCTAAGAAAACCTTGTTCAAAGAACTCCTCATTTTGCTATTAATAGACATTCTCTCAAGCCTGTTGGCAGATCAGTTTGATTGACATCTGCCTTAGCCATGCATCACTGTGGACAGGGTCAGCATCAGGTCGTGTTTTGGTTGCTGGGAAAAATAATCATTTTTCACAAAATGTAGAATATTTCTACTGCTTCAACTTGCTGTTAGACAGCTTTTTTGACAGAAAGCCACTGTTATACAAGTCCATATCACTCTCCAAACCAACCTAACTCCTCTGATAAAACTCACAGAAAACAGCAGTTACTGGTCTCCTGCTGCCTCGATCGCTTTGTGTTATTGTACAACTGCAGTGTTTTAACATATTAGAACTAACATTACTTGCTGCAGATCAAGGCAGTGGTAGATGGGCAAGTCCTGTGTTTTTGAGGTCAACAAACTGTTTCTATTCAAAGGTGTCTTGAGCAATAGACTGACACAGGTACTTCACCATAATGCAATGGCTGCGCCCCATTTTGGAGGATACAAAAACTTAGATCCCATAGACAACTATGTTAATTTACAGGTTTTGGAATTACAATCGTGACAAGTGTGTATGAATTCATGTCAAGTTAAACAACGTTTTGTGTTACAGACATGTCTAATAATTATTTGTGACCAACTTTCTATAGCAGAATTTGCCAAAACTTTCTTGCTAGAGCGTTTCTTTCATGAAACCTCTAACAAGGTCTATGAATTATCTCGGGTGGCCGGGTCATGATTTTAGTAGAGACATTGGTTTTGAATTTTTTAGATGAATGTTCTGGAGCACCACAGAACTTGTGCCATGTAGTTCCATTATTTTAGAGAGAAGGCAGAAATCACTACAACCGTATTTCCACAACCCTGCAACTCACATTTAAAACTATTTTTTTTTTAAATTGGATGGGCACACAGGCCAGAGGAAAAATGTGTGCTTTTGATTTTAGGGTCAGTAGCCCCTTTAAAGCAACTAAAAGCCCAATTCCACAACAGTTGGATAAAAAACTAATTCACCTATACCCTCCAGAATTCCTGTCCCAGATGGAATGCCTCCAGGAGGACGACTCTGAACTCCGCATAAGCTATCAGGTGTTGAACAGGAAAGGTGATGGTGCGACTGCAAGCTGCGACAGTCAGATAGCAAATCCTGTGCTCGCCATACTGTGACTGGCAGTGATGATATTGAACTTAATGTTTATTTTGAGATCTCTCTTCTCATCCTGCGGGAGAGGGACATGTCCTTGCTTTGTTATCCACCGCAGGAATGCTTTCGGAGACAGTTCACGGGATTTAGCAGTCCCCATTCCTGACTGTTTCATCTAAAATGAGAGGAATTGTAGATTTAATGCAACACTATGAGATACACTGTTCAGAGAATAGAAAAAGATGACTAAAACCACCTCTCAGTTTATCCATGAACCAACAATATTCGTGGGGCCGAAGACAGCTACAAATGCGTTTCCCCTAATATACCAACAAATGTAGAGAATGAAAGATGCCAGAGAGGGTTCTTAATATGTTGTCCAATGGTAAAAATGAAGGGAATGTTTGTATTGTTGATGATTTAAAAAAATGGAGATTTTCGTAATGTATTATAGGTTTTGGAAATTGATATTGATTTTATTCAATGAACCATTGATGGTTAAATTTCAGTTACCTTGCCCCAGTTCTTGGAGGAAATCCTGCATATGATTCATTCTCGTAACCTCAACCTGTTCCTTGTTTGTGCCTCTTGTAATGTGGTAAAAAGCCACTAGATGGCAGTATTGACTTTTTTTTGTTAAGCAATCTAAAGCTAGGTTTGGGCTTGTCCCGGGCATGCCTCAGAGGGGGCTGGAAAAGAGTATATAAGGAGAAAAATCGAGAGAGTGTGGTAGTAGGAGAAATTGCAAGAAGGATACATTTGACCAGACCTGTCACTCTTTTCAAGACCTGTTAAGCTTTTTGTGGATTTTTGCCTGTGTTGGAGCATTTTCCTGTCCCAGGACATCACAACATAGCAGCCCATCTCCATTACAGGGAATTGTAAATATCTCATTTTTTATTTGATTTCAATCTTGGTCAGTAGTGTAGGGTGTAGATTAGTTCTATGTGTTTGTTTAATTAAATCTGTTGAACTTAAAGGATTTTGTCTGTCATCCCTTGCTGTCCGTGACGCCATAACAAATTGGGGCCATAACAAATTGGGGGCTCGTCCGGGATAGACCATTGTGCGAGTCATTTATTGAAAATCTAAAATTTCAAATAGTGAAATTGTTTTTTGAATTTTCCTAGATATATATTGGCAGATCAACAGCAATGGATGATTTCTTGGCATCACCAACCGTAGAGGTTTTGAAGTCTTTTAAAAAGACAGAACTGCTAGAAATTTGCAGACAGTTAGAGCTGACAGATGTAAAACCAGCCATGCGAAAAGCAAGACTGGCGAGAGAGATTGTTGAATATTACATTGATGAAAATGTGTTTGCACCAGGAGATCTGGAACAGTTTCCGGTGGAAAATCCAAATGTAGAATTGGAACTTAAATTAAAAATTCTAGAAATTGAAGAGAAAGAAAGGCAGTTTGAGTTAGAAAAATTAGCAAGAGAAGAGGAAAGAGCAGAAAGAGAGAGACAGAGACAGAGAGATTTCGATTTAGAAAAATTAGACAGAGAAGAAAGGCTCCAAATGGAGCTACTAGAAATCAAAATGCAAGGGGAAAACAAATTTCGGGCTAGCCAGGAGGTAAAGCTGGTGCCTCATTCTCGGAGAAGGAGGTTGATAAGTATTTCCAGTGCTTCGAGAAGGTAGCTAAGAGTTGTCAGTGGCCAAAGGAACACTGGCCTCTGATGTTGCAAACTGTCCTCAAGGGTAAAGCTCAACAAGCCTATTCGGCTTTGTCTGCAGATGATTCCTCTGATTTTGAGGTTGTCAAAAAGGTTATTTTGACAGCTTATGAGTTGGTTCCAGAGGCTTACCGACAGAAATTCAGAGGTCTGAAGAAATCTGACAATCAGACTTATGTTGAATTTGCTAACGAGAAGAGGGTTTGCTTTGAGCGCTGGTGTACTTCTAGGAGGTCAAGGATGATTTCAACTCACTAAAAGAGATGGTGTTATTTGAAGAATTCAAGAACTGTGTCAAGGATGATATTAAGACCTACCTTAATAATGAGAAGCAAGCACTGAATTTGCAATCAGCTGCCAAGTTTGCAGACAAATATGTTCTCACACATAAGTCCAAATTTCAGTCTAGCAGTAACAATAGATGGTCCCAATTTCAGAAGAAAGGTAACGGTGATACCCAAGATTCCTCACCCAAAGACAAAGACAAATCTGGTGATGGTGCTCAGAAATCCAGTAAAAGTTCTGAACAAAGTGTGAAAGCTGACAGTGACAAAAGTGGTCTAGTTTGCAATTATTGCAAGAAATCTGGTCATGTTACAACTAACTGTTGGTTCCTTAAAGCTAAGAAAGAGCAAGAAAAGGATACCAAACCCAATGCCTTTGTGAAGACAAGGTTAGAAACCCCTGTAGTAGATGACCGATCTGCTAAATTGCCTGCTCCTTGTGAGGCTAAGAAGCCTGATACTGCTGACTTTGTGAGGGAGGAATTTCTTCCATTTGTGTCAGAGGGATTTGTGGCTCTGAATGAGCATTCTCCTCCTGTCCCCATATATATCCTAAGGGATACCGGAGCTTCTCAGTCACTTTTGTTGATGGACTCCTTGGAGTTACGTGATGAGACCGCTTCTGGGGATTTCATACTTGTACAAGGTATTGAAGGGAGGACTGTATCTGTACCCCTGCGCTCTGTATTCTTGAAGTCAGATTTAGTTACAGGACAGATAAAGGTGGGACTTATGTCAAGTCTACCTATCAGGGTGTTTCTCTGTTGCTAGGCAATGACCTGGCTGGGGGCAATGTAGTTCGCCCTGTTCATCTTACTTCACAGCCAAGCACTGAAGATGGCGATGAAGACCCATCTCTGTATCCTTCCTGTGCAGTGACTCGTGCTATGGCCAAGAAGGCTCAAAAAGAAGATGATGTGGTGCCGTCCAGCACCTTGAATAGTCATGACTCAGGTGGTTCGCCTCATGGCTCTGTTCAGCCTACTATGGTTTCTCCGTTTGAGGACTGATCAGACACTTTTATTAGTTCTCTATTCAGCCAGCCAGATGGGTCTGGTGATTCTGATGTGTCTGGAGACTTGTCTCTGTCCAGAAAGCGGTTGATTCAGGAGCAAACCAATGATCCTGAAATTTGTGTACTAAAGAAGAGAGCCCTTCCTGATGAAGAAATAGACGCAGTTCCAGTTGGGTATTATCTCAAGGATGGAGTGTTGATGCGGAAGTGGCGCCCTCCTGATATCCCTGCCAATGCAGATTGGGCAGTGGTCAAGCAAATTGTTGTTCCGAAGGTCTACAAGAATGAGATCTTAACAATGGCTCATAGTTTGCCTTTAGGAGGTCATCTTGGTGTCAACAAGACTGTTGACAAGATCATGAAACACTTCTTCTGGCCTGGACTTCGGAAAGATGTTTCCGACTTTTGCAAAACCTGTCACACTTGTCAAGTAGTTGGAAAACACCAGTTAGACCCACCTGTAGCTCCATTGCAGCCTATCCCAGCATTTGGGGAGCCCTTCTCCAAGGTCATTATTGATTGTGTTGGTCCATTACCCAAGACTAGATCTGGAAATCAGTACTTGTTGACAATCATGTGTGCATCTACCAGATTCCCTGAAGCCATACCTCTACGCAACATCAAGGCAACTGCAGTCTCGAAGGCTTTGATAAAGTTCTTCACGTTTTTTGGCCTTCCCAGGGAAATTCAGTCAGATCAAGGTAGCAATTTCACTTCCGGATTGTTTCAGCAGGTTGTGTATGAACTAGGTGCGAAGCAGATTCTTTCCAGTGCCTATCATCCAGAGAGTCAGGGTGCCTTAGAGCGGTTTCATTCCACTCTCAAGACAATGATGAGGACTTATTGTTATGACCATGAGAAAGACTGGGATGAAGGTGTTCATTTACTGTTGTTTGCAGCTAGAGAAGCAGTACAGGAGTCTACTGGATTCAGTCCGTTTGAGCTAGTGTTTGGCCATGAAGTGAGAGGACCTTTGCCATTGTTGAGTGAACAATGGCAAGAGAAAGGGCCGCATATCAGTCTGTTAGACTATGTTAGCAAGTTCAAGGAAAGACTGCGGGCAGCTTGTGACCTAGCCAAAGAGAACTTGAAATCAAGTCAGGGAAAAATGAAAACTTGGTATGACCATAAGGCTAGAAGCCGTGAGTTTAAACCAGGAGACAAGGTCCTTGTGTTGTTTCCCTTGCAGTCCAATCCCTTGCAGGCTAGATTTCATGGTCCTTATGAAATTCTGACAAAACTCAATGATCTCAATTACACTGTGAAAACTCCAGATAGGAGAAAGCCAAAACAGTTGTGTCACATTAACATGCTGAAGCCTTTTCATGATAGGAATGCTAGGGTTGCAGCTGTCACTTCAGATCCTCCTAGGGCTGAGACTTGTGAAGATGAGGGGGAGTGTCAAGATGATGAACCTAGAATTAAAGCTGAAGTTCTTTCATGTAAATTGTCAAATTCTGAAGTGTTGCAAAATCTTGATGTAAAACTCCAGCACTTAGAACCCTCACAGAAAGATCAGTTTGAGAGGTTGATCAAGAAATATAAAGATCTATTTCCTGATGTTCCAAAGAGAGTTTCTATAGCCTCTCATGATGTAGATTTTGGTGATGCCAAACCAATAAAACAGCATCCGTACCGGATGAATCCTGAAAAGAGAAAGATTGCTGAGAAAGAGGTTGAGTACATGTTAGAACATGATATTATCAGACCCTCTAACTCAGATTGAGTTCACCCTGTGTTCTAGTTCCAAAACCTGATGGAAGTACTAGATTCTGTACAGATTATCGCAAAGTCAATGTTGTAATTAGAACTGATGTGTTTCCAATACCTAGGATTGATGATTGTATCGATAGAGTAGGGCAAGCAAAGTTTCTTACCAAGATTGATTTATTGAAGGGTTATTGGTGTGTGCCTTTAACTGAGAGCGCCGGATTGCCACACACGGGTGCGTACATCGACGACCTGATCACATGGAGTGACTCCTGGGAAGAACATCTGAAAGATGTAGACACGTTGTTCCAGCGCTTGACCCAGGCTAACCTGACTGTTAACCTGAACAAGAGTGACTTTAGTTGTGCTACTGTCACGTATCTTGGCTACGTCATAGGCCAGGGTAAGGTGGCACCCATAAAGCCATCATGGACTTTCCAGTTCCTGACAACAAAAAAGCTTTGTGCCGCTTCCTTGGAATGATCGGGTACTACCACAAGTTCTGCAAGAACTTTGCTGAGATTGCTCTCAGTCTCACCAACCAACTGAAGAAAGGCGTAAAGTTCACTTGGGATTAAGCATGCCAAAGAGCCTTCGATCGCCTGAAGTCTCTGCTGTGTCACTTCCCCGTGCTCAAATCTCCTGACTTCAACAAGCCGTTCTCCATGGCGGTCGATGCTAGCGACCAAGCTTGTGGATCCTACAGAGAAGTGACTCTGATGACATTGAGCATCCCGTGGCATACTTCTCCAGGAAGTTCAATCGCCACCAAAAGAACTATTCCACAATTGAGAAGGAGCTGTTGGCTCTGGTTCTATCCTTACAACACTTTGAGGTTTATGTTTGTACAGGGCGAAAGCCAATGATTGTATATACTGACCACAATCTGTTAATGTTTTTGAGTAAGATGAAAAACAAGAATTGAAGATTGTTGAATTGGAGTTTGATTTTACAAGAGTTTGACTTGGAAATTAAGCGTGTAAAGGGTGCTGACAATGTAATTGCCGATTGCTTATCCCGTGTTTGAGTATGTGTATATATATCACCTGTGTTTATTAGCATATTGTATTATATGTATATATATACAAGTGTTTACTTAACCATTTTTGTATTGAAAAGAAAAATTTTGCCTTTATAAGTCAAAGTTTTTCCCTTTTGGAATGGAGGTGTAATGTGGTAAAAAGCCACTAGATGGCAGTATTGACTTTTTTTTTGTTAAGCAATCTAAAGCTAGGTTTGGGCATGTCCCGGGCATGCCTCAGAGGGGGCTGGAAAAAGTATATAAGGAGAAAAATCGAGAGAGTGTGGTAGTAGGAGAAATTGCAAGAAGGATACATTTGACCAGACCTGTCACTCTTTTCAAGACCTGTTAAGCTTTTTGTGGATTTTTGCCTGTGTTGGGGCATTTTCCTGTCCCAGGACATCACAACATAGCAGCCCATCTTCATTACAGGGAATTGTAAATATCTCATTTTTTATTTGATTTCAATCTTGGTCAGTAGTGTAGGGTGTAGATTAGTTCTATGTGTTTGTTTAATTAAATCTGTTGAACTTAAAGGATTTTGTCTGTCATCCCTTGCTGTCCGTGACGCCATAACAAATTGGGGCCATAACACTCTCCCACTAAATTCTGCTTGGCACACTGAGATGAGGAAGTCTGCATCAGTCTGCCAAATGATGGAGGATAATCCATCAGCACAATCCAGTTTTCAGTGTATACATAAAGATATAACATGAAAACAACCTCACTGCCATAACAAAACCTCTTGACAGATGCTAGGTATTTACAGTGCCCCTTTAAGATAAATGAATGTATATATTCATGGCTTTGATATTATTATTGGTGTAATCCATTATTTTGCACATAGTAATAGCTGTCCAACCAGTTGATCACCAAATATTTATTAATCAGCTGGTCACATGATATTGCAATGAGGTATAACCTTTGCATTCATACTTATTACTAACACAGATCATGCCACATCCCCAAGTAATGCCTAACGCCTGAAATACACCAGGCGCGTTCGCGGCGCGACACGTCAGTCGCAGCAGAACGCACCCATTATTTTCTATTGAAGCTGCTCCACCTGCAACGTAAGCCGCGCGCAATCATGCCATCCCGCGCCACAAATATCGTCATTTATGCGGCTGGTCTATTTTTTTCCCTCTACGCGCGACAATGCGGCCCCACCAAAAGGCTAAAACTACACTAAACTGTATCAAAAAGGAGTACCACAAGTTTAAAAGTGTTGAAAATGAAAAATTTGATTGTACCAGATCCATAGGAGTCTAGCTTTGTTTTTCTTTGATTTATACTGTGGGTCTAAAAAAAAAAAAAAATGAAGAACCTCATCAAAGTGTATTCTGAAGTTAAAACGATCTATTTAAAATTGAACACCTTTCATTGTAGGCTATACTTCCCTACTGTGCCCCGAAAAACAAACATATCACCTAGCAATACTCAACGTGGGCTGTGAAGGTGATCATCTGTGGATAAAAACAGCAGGGAGGTTCACAGCAGGAGAAATGCAAATGAGTTGGGGGTCGGAGGTGTCCCACTCCAATTTCCAGGTGGGGGGCAGGGTAACGGACATTTTGCGAAGCAGTTTGGCAGAAACTGGGACCCTGGTCAAAAAGTTGATCGCCTAAAACCCTCTGAAGTTTAAAACACCCAGAGTTGTATGGACCCAGCTGTCAAGCAAGGTGATCTGTTTTTGTTAGGACAACCTTAAAAAAGGAGTCCCTATATGCAAAAGAAATCTGCCTAAAAGCCAGCTCTGTAACCAGGTTATGGAGGCTCCCTGCATCAGGTGATCTGTAGTGTTTGTAACTGTCTAAAGCCAGCTCTGTAACCAGGTTATGGAGGTTGCTGTGGAGTGTTTGTCTCCTAAAGCCAGCTCTGTAACCAGGTTATCCCTGCTGTGGAAGCATCAGGTGATCTGTAGTGTTTGTCTCTGTCTAAAGCCAGCTCTGTAACCAGGTTATGGAGGCTCCCTGCTGTGGAAGCATCAGGTGATCTGTAGTGTTTGTCTCTGTCTAAAGCCAGCTCTGTAGGTGGAGGATGCTGTCAAAAGCATCAGGTGATCTGTAGTGTTTGTCTCTGCCTAAAGCCAGCTCTGTAACCAGGTTATGGAGTCTCTGTCTAAAAGCCAGCTCCCTGTCAAAGCATCAGGGATCTGTAGTGTTTGTCTCTGTAAAGCCAGCTCTGTAACCCAGGTTTGGCATCAGGTGATCTGTAGTGTTTGTCTCTGCCTAAATAACCAGGAGATCTGTAGCATGATCTTGTGTTTGTCTCTGCCTAAAGCCAGCTCTGTAACCAGGTTATGGAGTCTCCCTGCTGTCATCAGGTGATCTGCTGTCTGCCTAAAGCCATCAGGTGGATCTGTGCATATCTGTAGTGTTTGTCTCTGCTCTGTCAGGTTATTGGACCTGCTGTCGAAGCATCAAAGCTCTGTAACCAGGTTATGGAGGCTCCCTGCTGTCAAAGCATCAGGAGATCTGTAGTGTGTAACTAAAGCCAGCTCTGTAACCAGGTTATGGAGGCTCCCTGCTGTCGAAGCATCAGGGGATCTGTAGTGTTTGTCTCTGTCTAAAGCCAGCTCTGTAACCCTGCTGTCAAAGCATCAGGAGATCTGTAGTGTTTGTCTCTGTCTAAAGCCAGCTCTGTAACCAGGTTATGGAGGCTCCCTGCTGTCAGGAAGCATCAGGTGATCTGTAGTGTTTGTCTCTGTGCCTAAAAGCCAGCTCTGTAACCAGGTTATGGACCAGGTTATTGAGGGATCTCTCCTGCTGTCTGATCTGTAGTGTTTGTCTCTGCAAAGCCAGCTCTGTAACCAGGTTATGGAGGCTCCCTGCTGTCGAAGCATCAGGTGATCTGTAGTGTTTGTCTCTGCCTAAAAAAAAGCCAGCTCTGTAACCAGGTTATGGAGGCTCCCGAAGCATCAGGTGATCTGTAGTGTTTGTCTCTGCCTAAAGCCAGCTCTGTAACCAGGTTATGGAGGCTCCCTGCAGTCGAAGCATCAGGTGATCTGTAGTGTTTGTCTCTGCCTAAAGCCAGCTCTGTAACCAGGTTATGGAGGCTCCCTGCTGTCAAAGCATCAGGTGATCTGTAGTGTTTGTCTCTCTAAAGCCAGCTCTGTAAAAGGTTATGGAGCTCCCTCTGTGGAAATCAGGTCTCGTAAAAAGAGTCTGTAACCAGGTTCCCCTGCTGTGGAAGCATCAGGAGATCTGTGGTGTTTCTCTCTGTCTAAAGCCAGCTCTGTAACCAGGTTATGGAGGCTCCCTGCTGTCGAAGCATCAGGAGATCTGTAGTGTTTGTCTCTGTCTAAAGCCAGCTCCCTGCTGTAATCAGGTGATCTGTAGTGAGGCTAAAGCCTGCTGTCAGGTTATGGAGGCTCCCTGCATCAGGAGATCTGTAGTGTTTGTCTTGCCAGCTCTGTAACCAGGTTAAAGATCCAGCTCTGTAACCAGGTTATCTAGTGTTTGTAAGCTCCAGGTTATGGAGGCTCCCTGCTGTCCATCAGGAGATCTGTAGTGTTTGTCTCTGCCTAAAGCCAGCTCTGTAACCAGGTTATTGAGTCTCCCTGCTGTCGAAGCATCAGGAGATCTGTGGTGTTTCTCAAGGTCTAAAGCCATAACCAGGTTATGGAGGGCATCAGGTGATCTGTAGTGATCTGTCAAAGCATCAAGAGATTTGTCTCTGTCTAAAGCCAGCTCTGTAACCAGGTTATGGAGTCTCCCTGCTGTTGAAGCATCAGGTGATCTGTAGTGTTTGTCTCTGTCTAAAGCCAGCTCTGTAACCAGGTTATGAAGGCTCCCTGCTGTCGAAGCATCAGGTGATCTGTAGTGTTTCTCTCTGTTTAAAGCCAGCTCTGTAACCAGGTTATGGAGTCTCCCTGCTGTCGAAGCATCAGGTGATCTGTAGTGTTTGTCTGTTTAAAGCCAGCATCAGGTTATGGAGGTCGAAGCATCAGGTGATCTGTAGTGTTTGTTTGTGAAGGCTCCCTGCTGTCTGCATCAGGTGATCTCTCTGTTTAAAGCCAGCTCTGTAACCAGGTTATGGGTTATAGAGGTGATCTGTAGTGTTTGTCTCTGTCTAAAGCCAGCCCTGTAACCAGGTTATGGAGGCTCCCTGCAGTCGAAGCATCAGGTGATCTGTAGTGTTTGTCTCTGCCTAAAGCCAGCCCTGTAACCAGGTTATGGAGGCTCCCTGCTGTCAAAGCATCAGGAGATCTGTAGTGTTTGTCTCTGCCTAAAGCCAGCTCTGTAACCAGGTTATTGAGTCTCCCTGCTGTCGAAGCATCAGGAGATCTGTAGTGTTTCTCACTGTCTAAAGCCAGCTCTGTAACCAGGTTATGGAGGCTCCCTGCTGTCAAAGCATCAGGAGATCTGTAGTGTTTGTCTCTGTCTAAAGCCAGCTCTGTAACCAGGTTATGGATACTGTGAAGCATCAGGAGATCTGTAGTGTTTGTAAAAGCCAGCTCTGTAACAAGGTTATGGAGGCTCCCTGCTGTCGAAGCATCAGGTGATCTGTAGTGTTCATCTCTCTGTAACCAGGTTATGGAGGCTCCCTGCTGTCGAAGCATCAGGAGATCTGTAAAGCTCTGTAACCAGAGTCTCCCTCGAAGCATCAGGTGATCTGTATTGTTTGTCTCTGTCTAAAAGCCAGCTCTGTAACCAGGTTATGGAGGCTCCCTGCCATCAGGTGATCTGTAGTGTTTGTCTCTGCCTAAAGCCAGCTCTGTACCCAGGTTATGGAGGCTCCCTGCTGTCGAAGCATCAGGTGATCTGTAGTGTTTGTCTCTGCCTAAAGCCAGCTCTGTAAAAGCCAGAAATCTGTAGTTTGTGTCTCTGTCTAAAGCCAGCTCCAGGTTCGATGCATCAGGAGATCTGCAGTGTTTGTCTCTGCCTAAAGCCAGCTCTGTAACCAGGTCATGGAGTCTCTCCCTGCTGTTGAAGCATCAGGTGATCTGTAGTGTTTGTCTCTGTCTAAAAGCCAGCTCTGTAACCAATGGAGTCTCCCTGCTGTTGAAGCATCAGGTGATCTGTTGTGTTTGTCTCTGTCTAAAGTCAGCTCTGTAACCAGGTTCAGGAGATCTGTAGTGTTTGTCTCTGTCAAAGCCAGCTCTGTAACCAGGTTATGGAGGCTCCCTGCTGTCTGCATCAGGTGATCTTTGTTTGTCTCGGTCTAAAGCCAGCTCTGTAACCAGGTTATGGAGGCTCCCTGCTGTCGAAGCATCAGGTGATCTGTAGTGTTTGTCTCTGTCTAAAGCCAGCTCTGTAACCAGGTTTGGAGGCTCCCTGCTGTCATGGAAGCATCAGGAGATCTGTAGTGTTTGTCTCTGTCTAAAGCCAGCTCTGTAACCAGGTTATGGAGGTTGCTGGAAGCATCAGGTAATCTGTAGTGTTTGTCTCTGTCTAAAGCCAGCTCTGTAACCAGGTTATGGAGGCTCCCTGCTGTCGAAGCATCAGGAGATCTGTAGTGTTTGTCTCTGTCTAAAGCCAGCTCTGTAACCAGGTTATGGAGTCTCCCTGCTGTCGAAGCATCAGGTGAGATCTGTAGTGTTTGTCTCTGTCTAAAGCCAGCTCTGTAACCAGGTTATGGAGTCTCCCTGCTGTCGAAGCATCAGGTGATCAGTGTTTGTCTCTGTCTAAAGATCTGTAACCAGGTGGAGTCTTTGTCATCAGGTGATCTGTTGTGTTTGTCTCTGTCTAAAGCCAGCTCTGGAACCAGGTCAGGTTATGGGGCTTCCTGCTGCATCAGGAGGTCTAAAGCCAGCCTGTAACCAGGTTATGGAGGCTCCCTGCTGTCGAAGCATCAGGTGATCTGTAGTGTTTGTCTCGGTCTAAAGCCATAACCAGGAGATCTGTAGTGTTTGTGTTTCTGTCTAAAGCCAGCTCTGTAAAGGCTCCCCTACTGTCGAAGCATCAGGTGATCTGTAGTGTTTGTCTCTGTCTAAAGCCAGCTCTGTAACCAGGTTATGGACATCAGGGTTAATGTTTGGCTCTGTAACCAGGCTCCCTGCTGTCGAAGCATCAGGTGATCTGTAGTGTTTGTCTCTGTCTAAAGCCAGTCTGCTGTTTTTGAAGATTCTGCAGACGTACCCAAAATCTTCTCCTCCTGCTTTATAGCCTCTGAATTAATAAAAAGAGGGCAATTGCCTTCCCTCTATTAATAGCAGGAGCTGACCATGAGTTCAAATAAAATTATATGTTAAGTACTAATTATTTTACGACTAAAAAACAACACAAAAACACAAATCAGTCAACTCGTTTAGAGAACGTAAATCGGTAATATGGATAGGATCGCCAAAATGTGAAAGTGCAAATGTGAATGAATTTACAGTACATGTGTATACAGGTCGTATTTTGTAATAGTTATAAACAATGCTTTAACGCACTCATTTTCCAATGCCGAGTGCTTGAAATCTCCTCTGGAAAACACGTCCGGCAGGCGACCGTACACAACACAAACAAAACTAGTGTAGCAGGTGAAACGCTGCGCTGCGCTCCGACCCATTCATGTTACACGTCGTGTCCTTTCCCAGTGTACATTTGGCGTAAGTGTATGGCATGATGTAACATTCACCACAATACCTATTAGCTAAGGTTACAAACAAAACAAGGGATATGCTTGATCATAAATATTGATTAACTTGACTTGGTACCTCTTTGAAAAAAAAACAAACATGAAAGAAATACAGCGTATACCAACGAATGTTTTCAACCCCTCTATATTGCGCAACACACAAGTTCACAGGCAAACCACAATCTTTTTTTATTCCAGCCCTGTAAAATAAAAAAGTCTGTGCGTTCAGTCCAGTTTTACTTTTATCGAATCCCGTTCTTTCAAATGTCCAATCCAAAATCCTTCCACACCAGGAGCGCAAAATGAAAAACATCCATTTTCCAACAGAAAATCCAACATTAATTCCAATGGAATAAAACAGAAAGAGAATTTTGCTCAACCAGCACAAAAATACAAAAGGCCTGGTCGACGAAAAAGAAAATCCAGTAGCAAAAAATATCAAAAGGACAGATCTCACCAGGTGTTGAGATTCTCACTCCTGTTCCTTCAGATGGTGAGTATCCAAGTTTGAAACGTGGCCTTGTGCTATTTCCACCGTAACCTTTTTTTTTTTTTTTTTCATGAAATGTTAAAAATATTATGTTCCTCAGGTCCCTCAAAGACTCCAAGAGTTTCGCATCCTTCATTACTCACTCCTTCGCCCGTATTTCAAACTTCTCCTACTTCGCGGCAGGATTCAATTTGTCAGTGAACTGTGCGTAATGTCAGTGGATCAATCTGACAGCCAGCTGATCTACTATCAGTTAAACAACGAAAGATACCAGCAGAAGATGGTAGAAAAAAATTCAGGGCTACCTACACAGCATGGAGCCATTAAAAAAGAGGATGACACTTCTAATTTTAAATACCGCAATGCAATTCACAGAAATTAATGTTAGTGCCTCCTAGAAAATAGGTTACATTATTATGTGGCATTGCTACATAGACCTCCCCTCCAGCCAGAGGCTTCTATTGTAAGGAACCATAATAGCGTTTAAGATTCACCACATTTACAGTATCACTTTTGTTATGTGAGAGCTCCATTCTACTGGGTAATTAACAGGCCCTAATTTCTTTACAATTGTAGCTGGCCCTTCCCACCTAGGTGCTAGCTTGGCTGAAAATTTTTCACCGGCCTTAGAGAGAGGGTGAGGCCTGACCCACACTACATCTCCCACCTGAAAATATGCTTCTTTTCTGCGGGAATTATAATACTTAGCATGTCTGGCTTGGTGCACTCCTATTCTCCTTTTGACCTCCTCTGCTATTTTTTGTTGTCTTTCCAATAGGTTGTAAGACTGCTGGTGTGGAGATAGCGGTTTGTCTATGAGCCTCTCCATTGGACCTTCCTGCCTAGTGCAAGCTCAGCAGGGGCTTTACCAGTGGCCTCATGTTGGGCTGTATTCAGGGCAAAGCGGAACTCCGGCAGCCACTAGTCCCAGGTGTCATGATGCAATCATGGTTTTTAATGTCCTTTTAATGTCCTTTTGATGTGTTCTGTCAGATTGGTTTGTGGATGATAACTGGTTGTTAGTTTTTGCACTACCCCCCAGGTCTTATAGAGATCCATCAGGAGGGTGGCAGTAAACTGCGGTCCTCTGTCTGACACTAAGAACTGTGGTACTCCCCATTGAGTGAAAATCTCTTCCCGGAGGATCTTGATGAGGCGAGGTGTTTTGCTGTCCCTCAGGGGAAACATCTCCACCCACCTGGAGTCACCAATCACGAGCAGATCAAAGTTCGACTTTTTGCTTCTAGGGAATGGCCCCATGAGGTCCATTCCAAACATCCCACCTGGCATAGTAACTTCAGTGCTCTGTAGTAACCCTGAAGGCTTGGTGTTGTCTGCCTTGTATTGCTGACAGATGGCACCGGACTTTGTGTATTCCCACACATCCTTACGTACACTTGGCCACCAGGCAACTTCCAAGATCCGCAATAGAGTCTTCAGCTTGCCAAGATGACCACTCAAGGGATTGTCATGAAAG
The DNA here is from genome assembly GCA_029692085.1 of Gymnothorax javanicus. Taxonomy (NCBI): domain Eukaryota; kingdom Metazoa; phylum Chordata; class Actinopteri; order Anguilliformes; family Muraenidae; genus Gymnothorax; species Gymnothorax javanicus. Next base: position 1,911,486 of record CM056206.1, on the reverse strand, counting down.
TACCGCAGAAACTCAGGAATGAGTGATTGAGGAAGAACCAGCTGGTACTTCTCCCCCTGGTCCTGCAGTGGGACTCTTCGGTATATGACCCCCTGGGAGATGATAAAGCCAATTTGATTGGGAGCGGCTGATGACTTTAAGCTCTCCTCTCTCAGGTCACACACCTTCTGATCCTTCTCCTGTGCTTGGGCCATTTCAAAGAGTGAGTGTGGTAGATCTGAATAACCTTTGGCGGAGACTGTAAGACATGGACTGGGATGAATTGCGAGAGGTTCATATGCCCTGGATAGAGCATCGGGGCTGGTGTTCAGGCACCCCTTCTGGTAATGAACTTTGAAAGTTACCTGCTGCAGCCGTAGGGTCCAATCTGGTGAGACGGGAGGTGGTCTTTGGGCAATTAGCCTATTTCACAAGATGGCCACGCCTACCGGAAAGCATGTAAAAACACTTCCTGTGGCTAATACGACAGAAGCTTAGAGGCATATACTGTTAATTTGTCTTCTCGCAAACTCCCCTTTCTTTATTTCAAGAGATGATTACAGTTGTGGTCCGTATTTTGGAATTACAGGGTAGCGTGAGGAGGTATAAATTTGTTTAAGGTTATTAGGTTAGCCTTTTCTTTTAATTTGTTTTTGATTGTATAGGTATAGCTTATGATGGCTGGCATTTCAGATAATTTGGCTAGCTTGCCTGTAAAAATGTTAGCTAGTATGTGACTTAATGACTTAATAAATGCCTGTGTTCGTAAAACTCACTGTTAGTATGTTTGTTTTTCACTTTACCTAGCTATGTCTACTCTCAGACATTGCATAGTGGTCACTGGGTTGGATGTTATATCGTTTAGTCACCGAGGAAGCTTGAGAAGCTAGCTAATTGTACCAAGGTTGTAGCTCCAGCGAGGCGAGATTGGGGGTTCGCTAGCTAGGTGAGTTGTGTTTGGCCTGAAGCCATATTTTATTTTTTTGTCACGAACATAGCTCGGTTTTATCCAGGCTTGAACGCTTAGCAATGGTATCTGATAGGTAGCTTGAGGTTTGCCCCGCCAGCTTATGCAAAGAAAGTCTGGCTAAATGTAACTTGCTTCGCAGTAGATGGCTATCTAGCTAGCTAGTAAATTAAGATATTGCAAATGCATGCTGGCTAATTACCTGGCGTTTCTTTTTGATTACTGCAGCTGCTGCGACTTGCGTTTTCAACAGACACCGTGGCATTCCGTCTGGGGTAGCCAGTGAGAGCCTAGTAACCTTCGCCAACTCAGCACTTTCTTCTCCAGAAGCAGTATTCCCAAAAAGGCGAAAAAGCAGTTTTCCGTCAAGGCTCCGATTATCAACAAAATTAATACCATACCTGCGCAGAGTTGATTAAGGTGTAGCCTAGAACCAAAAAAAAAAAAAAAAAAAAAAATTTACCTGTGCTGTTCTGAATATAGAATGATGTTTCTTCCCGGGAAATCCCCTTTGAAAAAGTGGGTTCGTCTTATTTTCAGGGACTCGGCTTTTTAGTCAAAATCAGTGATTCTGCGTATTTTAGTCTATAGTCAATATGCGTTGACAACAATAAATGGCGCCGAACTACAGTCTGCCTTGTTTTATATTGGTTTTTCTCAAGGTTTTATCAGTATTTTCATATATATATATATATATATATATATATATATTCGTGATTAAAACAAGATGTCATGAAAACCCCATTTTTACCAAAAATTTGTCTTGAGAAAGGGGGGTTGTCTTACATCCAAAATCCTCTTATATTCGGAACAACACGGAGATAATGATTTTTATTGCTTACTTGGTAAATGTGTAATTGATGTACCTTGTAATATAGACTACAGAGATAATGCAAAAATGAAAAGCAAAATTACGTTTTACTACCCTTTATGTATTAGAAATGTCGATCAAGAGTAAATCTTATTTTGCTCATGTGATGTGTTTTTTTTATAGTCAGGTATTCATATGTGGGACATACTGAAATAAATGCCCCATCAAGGAAATTGAACACCCATGGGTTTTTCACATCCAGACATCTAACAGCGGTGAATGAATGAAATCGTAACTATAATATTATTGTTGGTAAAATCCATGAGTAAGCTAAGCAAGCCCAACTGGGTGGCACGTGTAAACTGCCAGGTGTCCCAGTCTGAGACTTAAGGGGAGGAGAAACCCAAAAAATTATGGTTTTTCACAATTTTTGTCAAAATTTTAACTTTGGTCTTAAAAGTTTAATCATTCATAATTAAGAGCAGGCGGATGCGTCGCGCGTTAGGGGGGCAGAGAAGGCCAACCTAGACTCTGAAAAAGCCAAAAGAAAGAGCAAATCACTTCAATCTGCTCAAGAACAGGACAATCAGAGGGAGCAGGAGGGAGAAGTTTATGCTTCGGGGGCATTTTAATGTTCTAAGTTGACTGTTACAATGATTTGTAGGTGTACTTTGACTTTAACCTGGATTTTCTCAAAACCTGATTTTTGCCCTGATTGCTATCATTTAAGGCACTATATCTCACTTATTTGTGGAGCTTTTCTCATGAAATTTTGACAGAAGTCTGTTTACATAGCACTTTGGGTCTGTGAGTTATGGTGATTTATATTTCATATCGAGGGGGCGAAAAATGGCAAAATCCTCTTTTACCCCACTAAATCTCTAGTATTATGTGTAAATGCTTTATTCTAGTTCGTCAGAAGGTGTAAACATAACTAAATCTAATAAAAAAAACCTGATTCAAATATCTTGCTTCAGTCCTGAGATATAAGGCAAAGAAATAATGGTGAAATCAGGGTGGCGGCCATCTTGAATCACATGACCTAATTATGCAAATTAGGTCAAATTCATATTTTGTGTATTTCAGGTCATATACTGTCAATACACCAAGAGTGAATGATTTCTATCCAAAAATGACAATTTTTTTTCCAAAAGGTTTCTCCTCCCCTTAAGAAGTCTGGCCACCTTATTTATTAAATTTACCCCGGGTGTACTCAGTGAATCTCCAGGACTTGTGAAATTAAGATGTCAAACAAAGTTTACATCATAGCCCATTACAGCACCCTTGGTTCCAAATATGTCCCTGCTGCTGCTTACATGAGCGTACAACAGATTTGGCACAGGCCCCATGCTTATGTAAAAAGGGAGTAACTCAAGTCATGACCGGACAAAGATGAATGAAAATGAAAAACTTTAATGAAACCAATTTTATTTGAAAAAATGTACTTTGTTAGGGCACTGCTTCAGAGCCAGCTGGTGCACTTGTAGTGCTCAATTCTACAGCCTCAGGTACAAATTCTGTGCAGTCAACACTACAGAACTAACCATCCCAAATCTGCATATTTGCAAAACTATGAATTTCACACACAAATGTTTCTGGACCACTGCCTAACAAGGACAACTTGACTGCAACAGCATCAATAATTGGCCTGCGACCTCAGCTGCTTACAGCAAAGATTAGTGATGGCTTGTCAAGCACTGAACTGACTTTCCAAAAAGGGGTCCTGAGTGGATAAGATGCAACATGGGTACATCTCAAATCTCTTAAATAGCATCCATGTTTCCCTCACTAATCTTTTACTAGCGTCTCAGTCCTTCCCACCATGGAGAGATGCAAGGAAACTATGCGATGAGGGAAGAAACAAGGAATCCTTTTCCCTCACTAGTCTTTTCCTAGCGTCTCAGTCCTTCCCACTATGGAGAGATGCAAGGAAACTATGCGATGAGGGAAGAAACAAGGAATCATTTCCTCTGAAGAATCACATGAATCCACATCCATTTCTGATGATGGCACACAGTTGGATCTGCTGCCAGTGTCTGTCATTACGGACTGACTGCATGGTTTTCAGCTGAAGTCTTTCAGGAAGGCTGCCCTTGTGAATACTCACTCATGGCTCCTCAGAGCTCTCTCCTCGCAGCAGAAATGAGAGCTTTGATATGACCTGCAAGATGGCTGATACATGAAAACTTATGCTTCAAGTGAAAAGCAAGGAAGTATCAAATAAGATTTAAGATGTACCCCATGTCCTCCAGTTCTCAGATCCTTTCCAAAGGTGAGCAAGTGCACCTGATGAAAAACAACAAAAAAAGGCAAAGCAATTTATGTATAGAATGTCATACAATTAAAATAAAAGTCTTTAATTAATAAGAAATATGGCTAAAAACCCAAGGAGATTAGATGATAAAAGAGCAATAGTAAATGAGTGGTTGGAGTACTATCCGAAGGACTGTATATTACAAGGTAATAGTGCAAAGGACCACTAAACACTAATAAAACACCTTGGTAAATTTGCAAAGATCAAAGCAAGTAGTACCAATAAGTCATAATTAAGTAGCTAAAGGTTGTCACTGTGTCTTCATGAAATTACAAAAGTTGTTGAACAAATTGATCCCTTACATCTACATAAGCGGTGGCTAATGGACTGAAAATATTAAGCGCCAGTTGGATAGCCTGCATTGCAGGATGTGCCAAAAGCGAACACAGAAGTTCAGAGTACTGTAATTTTTTATTTCACTTTTTTATTTACGTAATTAAAACAGTGTTCTTAGTTGAATTTACCACGTTGCAGCATTGCAGAAAGAAGAACGACGAGTGTTAAACTGCCAAAGGAATATTCTAATCTTTGGAAAACTTTATTAAGCATAATTATCAACGCAGTGTCTAGATATACGGCAGTTTTTATTGGTACGGCAGTCGATTTGAAGGGATTACGATAAGGATTCGGGATTATGGTTAGGGGTTAGGGTTAAGGTTAGGGTTAGGGTGAGAGTTAGGGTTAGGGTTAGAGTTAGGGTCAGGGATAGGTTAGAAGGCTTGAAATTGGGACTGCTGTACCTCTCTACATTGAAATGCATTGGAAAACTGCCGTACCCGTAGCAACTGCCAATTATCAAACACTGGTCGGTACAAATGCGTTACCCACACAAGCCATTCTCGACCACAGTTTACTGACGTTTTCTAAACTGGTAAAAAGCAACTTCGGGGACGTGATATCTAGAAAACAAATTCATAGACGTATGTTCGCCAACTAAATGGTGCAAGATATCTTTGATACTAACGTAGTTCGAGCGAACACGGAAGACTAGAAAACTAGCCACGGATTACAGCATGAACGATAGGTAGCAAGCTAATGCTAGTATTTTTATGTTCCATTAAGTTCATTGTTGATGCCATAATATTGTGTCAATTGGCCAATAACTCTAAAATTTTCTGGTTTAACTGGCTTTGCAGATCCTATTTTTTGCCTCAATTTTTAAACGTATGGTTAAAGTAAGCTGCGTGATTTGCAAGAGGCAGCAAGATAGCTAGTTACCTGCAGGAGGACAGCAATCGTAGTCAATGCTCCACAAGTTCTGCACCAGGGGAATCCGTTTTCTTATCGGTTTTTCAACCCGACTCCATCGCAGACCCCTTTCTTCGCCGTTGCCGTCACTCGTATTTTTCATGCCCCAGTTCACATGGATCTGAATGGGACAGCTTAGTGAGCATTGCACACTCAGGTACCTAGGTAGCTACATCTCATAATCGTAAATCTTCCTCCGTCATCTCTTCTTATGGACAAAATCCATCTCCTCGCGTCATCTTCGGTGGGCAAACCGAGAAAAGAGAGGTTGGCTTGCTTCTTCGAGTTACAGTTTGAACAGTCAGGACCGGGAACACCCGACTACTAACACTCTGCCATTGTTGATTCACGGAGCATCAAGCGAGCATAAATTGGCAGAAGTCAGTTTACCTGCTATCCAGTTTGTATTCCCGGAAATGTGAAATAGACCTATTGAAAGCCCAAGCCCAAAGCGCAGCATGATCGGTGAAGACATGAAACTCTGCTCCCTCCAAGTAGTGACGCCACTTCTCCACAGCCCACACCACAGCCAGGCACTCCTTTTTAGAAGTGTAATAATTCCGCTCAGGGCCTCGAAGCCCCCTAGAGGCATACGCGCTAAGCTTTACGCTCTGTGGTGTTCTGAGTTCGGATGGCTCCAAGACCCACTTCGCCTGGAAGGGCAACAATAGGTTGGGTTGGGTGAGGACTGGAGGATTTTTCAAGGCCTGCCTCAGCGCCTCCATGCTAGCTTGGCATTCCTTAGTCCAATCCAATTCAAGTCCGTTCCTCTTAAAATGGTTCAGATGGGCAGCCAGATCAGCAAAATGTGGGATGAATTTGTGATACCTGCCCTTGAGTCCCAAGAAGCGCTGCAAAGCCTTCAGATCTTTAGGAGCAAGATAGTCAGTCACAGCCTGCGTCTTAGCTGGATCAACCTCGACTCCTTTGCCAGACACGTGTCCCAGGAATTTTTAACTCTGGCTTGAAGAAGTGGCACTTTTTCATGTTTAAGCTGAGGTTGGCTGCATTCAGCCACGCAAAGACTGCTGCCAGATCCCTAAGATGATGTTCGCGAGTGTAGAAATACACGATAATGTCATCTATGTAGACGAAACATATCTTTCCCCTCAACTCTGCCAGGACCTTCTCCATCAAATGCTGACAGGTTGCAGCAGCGTTGCGGAGCCCAAATGGCATAGACTTGAATTGTATAAGACCCAGAGATGTTATAAAGGCCGTCTTGGGTTTACTCTCCTCATCCATAGCCACCTGCCAGTATACAGACTGCAGATCCAATGAACTGAACCAGGAGGCACCTTCCAATGATTCGAGGATGTCATGAATGATTGGCATTGGATTTGCATCTGGTAGGGTCTTGGCATTCACTCTCTGGTAGTCTACACAAAACCTATAGGATCCATCAGGTTTGTTCACAAGAACTACTGGGGAGGACCAGGCAGACTGAGAGGGCTCAATGATGTTGTCTTTTAGCATTTTCTCCACATGCTCCTCAATTATTTTCTTTTTCAGAGGGGACACTCGATAGGCCTTGGACCTCACAGGTACTTCATCTTGGGTGAAGATAGTGTGCTTCTCCATGGTAGTTTTGCCCAGGATGTTGGAGGTGATGGAAGGCCAGTCTTGCATGAGCCTTTGAAGCCCCTCAAGATAGTCTGTGTCATACAACTGCAAGGTCTTGTTATTTAGAGTGGAGGTCCAGCAGGAAAATGGTTGTCCAAGAGGTAAGGCATCATAAAGATTGACATGCTGATATGAGGTGAGGCAGTGGACTTTACTCCATGAGTCAACCTCTGGAGTTTGTTGCAGCAGTGAATTATATGTCTAACCCTTGTCTGCCTTCAGCCCAGAGCTATTCTTTGCCAGATTGAGGATGGCTCCCATTTTGGTGAGCAAATCTAGTCCCACAATCAGTGGGAAAGCAAGATGACGATCCTCCATTACATGGTTTTCAACATTCCATTGCCTCCCATGCCAGTCAAAACAGAGAGTTTCTTCCCCAAGGCTTGATGAACGGTCCCATCTGCCATCACAAATCTCTGTCTCTCTGCTGGTAGAAAGGCTTTCCCTCGGAGGGCCATCTGTTTCCACAGGCTGTCTCTCATCAGTGTGAAGGTACTTCCCGTGTCCACAACCGCTTCCCCTTTAATTCTTCTGATAGTGATTGGGACTGAAAGGAGATTATGTTCTTCGCCTTTGCAGCTCCGGTGTTGCACCACAGAGCACCCTGTCATTGATATTTGAGGATGGACCTTCTCTGAGCTTTTCTTTCCAGCCTTATCTTTGCTCGCCTGCACCTTTTGCCAGTAATCCTTGGATGCAGCGCAGTCTCTCTCAACCATGGACCCCACCTTAACAAGCTGTGCCACCATTGTCACAGTACCACGCAGGCAGCCTGCCACCTTCGGGTTGATGTTATTGAGGATACGCCTCACCATCTCCTCCTCTGGCACGTCTGGCTTCCATTTGAGACACAGAGCCCGGTAATCATGAGCAAAATCTCGAAGACATTGGTCTGCTTTTTGCACCATGGTCCTCAATTTCTCTTCCACTTCAATGATGTAGTCAGTGTGGAGGAAAGCAGACATAAAGGCTATTTTGAATGATGCCCAATGCTGAACTTTTTTCAGCCTTCCACCAGCTGTGAGCTGGACCCTTCAAGACAGTGGACAGAGCCCCTAAAGCTCATTATTTGGGAGAGGTCTGACATCAAGGCTATGAAGTTAAAGGTAACCAATCTGTTCTTTTTTTAATATAATTTAATAGATATGACGAAAACCATGGGAATAAATAAATGTTTTCTCAGAGAACGCTTGCAATCCCCCGAATACTGAATGTGAAAATAGTTTTTGTGACCCGCAAAAACTCCCCGCGCCATTTCGAATACCTCATCAGCATTCATGAGTATGCAAAAATTATGTCACGCGAAAGCGGTTGTGTGCGGTGGACGCAGAAATGAAGAGAAGTTGGCAACAGCAAAATGCCGCAGCCAAAGAAATATCTGACTGATTTGGCCTGTAAAAGTGCTAGAAAAGGCCAGGAAGAAGACTGATTGAAGGCCAGGATAAATATAAAAGGCCAAAGTGATCACTGGCAAACTTTTAAAGCCAGGTTTGGAGATATTTCCGATGAAGATGTGGCCAAACTTTTTCTGGATACGTAAATAAACTTGATGCCTGGAGCAAAATGCCCAATTTACCTGTTTCCTAGCACTTTCAGATCGTTAATGTTCTTGAAATTGTCCCATATTTCAACTAGACATATTTATAGTAATGAATTTCTAATGCATAAAGATAATTTATTTACTAGCAGTCGAATCTGATGACTGACCTGACGTGACTTTTTATGCAAATCGCTCATGCATATTACTAAATAGTAGGCACGTCGAAATGGCAGCGGTCCAGCAGCCACAATGGCTGGTCATAAAGGTCGAGTGATTGCTTGCCTTTGGAATTTATCCTTGTTAGGGGTCAAGGACAACATTAAAACTTAAACACAAATCTTTTTATTGGAACAGCCTGGCAAATTATGCAAAAAAAGTTGAGGATAAGGAACGAATTGGTTACCTTTGATAACATCAGAGGTTTCAACAGATTTTCCAAAAGATGGGAAGTCAAGTCGAACTGGAGGTTTACAGTAGTAAGGAGATGCACCAGGCAGATTACATGTTGTACCGGGAGAAATAGGGTCTACATCTGTAGACACTGCAATGGTTCTTTGCACTGTAGGAGTACTGCTTTGTCTTAATCTGCTAAGTTGCTTCTTCCACTGCTCATCACTACACAGAAGACAATTTACAATGCCCTTTTCCAAGTTTTGAATGTTTTTGGGCTGGGCCGAGCAGCGCTTATAAATGCTAATGTCACTGTCTGAGTTACTGCGTGAGTGAATGAGTGACTGACTGACTGACTAAGTGATCAAGTTCAACGATTGGCTGGCCTGCGGGGAAGAAGTTCAGCGATTGGTCGGCCGGCAGGGAAGAGGCGGCCCAGCCATATACTAGGTGCACCTAGTCTTGTTTAGTAAAGAATCCTCCAGTTTAGTTAAGAGTCAACATATGCCCTGAAGTTTTCCTCTCTATTTAACACACTTGCTACAGAATCTCTGAAATCAGTATCCAAATTCCTGAATTGTTCATTTAGAGAAGAAAAGTTGTTCATAATTTCATCATAATTAAATGCAGTTGATTGAGTACCTTTCTCCTCTTTTTCACCTTCGTCCCTGCCAGCTTTATGGACCATTATCACGTTCTTCATCATCATCATCATCATCATCATCAGAGGCACAAACATCAACAGCTTGATTATCATCATTCCTGCATTGTCATCAGAAATATACAAAGAGCTCAACAAAGATGTAATTTCCTGAGTAGGATTTCTCCTCGTTACAAAAGGCCCAAGACTGAAATCAGGGTTTTCAAAACCAGGCTGAGAACCGTGTTCGGCAACTGAGTGAGTGACTACAATATTATCTGCTTTTTTTTTCTCTCGCCAAATATAAAAAACCTAGTATAAATCAACGGCATTATTATTTTACTTTATCGGTACAAAATCCCTGCACTATCAAGGTCCCCGTACTGGCCACCACATGTAACGTTCACCTCAATGCTGTGAGGGGGGAATGGGACGGAGGCCCAGACGCGACACAGGATAGGGTTTCTAAAAGCCACCCACGAAACGCGAGTGACCACTAATAGGAACAGTGGGAGGGACTGAGCCCGGATCCGGCTCTAGCCACTGAGCCCCCCAAACCTGTGGCTCAATAGCCCAAGCCACCAGAGCTACAATCTGACTTTCGGGAATCACAGGCTCGTCTAGTCGCTCTTCGTCCAACTGATCAATAACCTGAGACAACACATCAGGCTTGATGTTTTTAGATCCCGACCCAGCAGGCGATGTGGAGGGCCTAATAAAACCATTAGCCAAAGCCTCCTCAATGTACTCCTTCAGAGCAGCGCTCTCAGGAGCAGACAAAGAGTACAGAGAGCCCCGAGGCAGAACAGTGCCAGGATAAAGGTCTGTTGCACAATCGTACGGACAGTGGGGTGGAAGGGAAATGGCACGCTGCTCGCTAAAAACCTCGGCAAGATCAGAATAAACTGATGGTACATTAGGTGGCAGAGGAAAGTTAAGTGACCCTATCATGTGTCTGAGCTTCAGTTCAGATTCTGCTAGAGGGCTGAAATCATCCCAATCTCCAAAACTGGAGAAATCATCCCTGCTCCTCTCATCAAAGGGAGGATTGTGGTCCACTATGGGGCCCCAGGCTAAACTCCCCTCTCCGTCTCCTAGGAGCGAGGAAGACTCTCTGTAACCGGGCAGAGAACACTGTTCCCCCAGATCGCTAAAATCATCAGTCTCCTCGTCGCCACGTCCTCTATCAGGGACAAGGGATGGCTGTACAGAACAGTGTGATGTGCATAAGGGTTGATGTATTTTACTTGAGCGGTTGATGTACAGCCACCAAAGTGCCCAAAAACCAGAGGATAGGTCGGTGACTGAAAGGTGACATAGAATGGTTGAACGGGGTATTTATCCTTGTTTTGTGATGTGACATATTGACAACAAAATTTTGGTTAGGCCTGTAATGGCTCAGAAGCTTCCTAAAAACCTCTCTCAAAAAGCTATGTTAGGGTGAGGGATTTAGAACGCGTTGTTTTGCACCTATTTGGCGACCTTTCGGGCTTAACTGGCAACCTCATTATGAAATGCAAGCACTTGACACTGATTGGCTGGCTTTGCTGCCTAAATCGAAGCAAGTCATAATCGCTTACCATGTTACTTGCGGTGAAATTCACCTTTACGCAAGTGAAACTGAAACTTCAAGGCACAAGGATTTTAATTCCGCGTGAGAGTCTCATTAATAAGCGTTCATTGAATAATTGCGGACTATGGCGAATAATCCTAAAAAAGGCGCTAGACCCACGCCGAATGCGTGAGACTTGGCATCTCTGCTACTTTCATATTTTGGTGTTAATGCACCAGGCAAAACATCTTCACAAACTAAAGGCGCAGATGCCAACTTCCCATCGTCTTAATGTGAGCATGGCAGGATCATTGGCAACAACAATCTTCACGGATTTATTTCAGATCTTATTTCAAAGCTGTTGTTGAGTGATAATCACGTCATACAACATTGGCTAGACAAGCAAAATGAATATATTCTATTTTTAACGTTTTAAAAACAATCTAACAATATCGTGATACTTACAGTTTGTACTGGTTGTTGAGGTAGATGCAAAGTCCGAACTGCTCCGCTACGTAGCACCAAACGCTACGAGAAGCCGGCTTGAAATTGTGCCAGGTTAGTAAAACTGTTAGAGGTGAAATGGGCTGAGCAAAGTAACAGTCTGTGGTTGAATGTAGTGGGAATCCAATTAAAAATGAACAGCAGCCACGCATCTCGTGCATTTATTTCGGTTGGAAGGTTATGGAACGTTTGCACACTGCTTCCACAGCCTGGAAGAGCACACCTCGGTACGCAACTCGCCATTTCGCCTTGAACTTCGCGAACACTGCTGCAATTTACTTTCCGTAGGGGGCGGGAGAGCAGGTGTATGCAAATTATTTTGAAGGGGAGGAAACGGAATGAGAGTGGGATGGGGGGGCAGTGAGATACATATGACTTCATATGTATCCGTTGTTCAGATTGGCCCGTTTTCTGGCGGTCATTTTTAAAAGAGGAATTTCTATGAAATGGAGATGTTCAGAATGTCTAGCACTTTTCGTATGTTAACATAACATAACGTAACATGAATGGCGAGAACAGGCCGTTCAGCCCAACTAGGCTCGCCAGTTTCTTTATACTATTGTGAATATATCACTTCAGATTCTCAATGACTCACTGGTATCTAGCTTTAAGTCAAGCCTGCTCAAAGCTAGATACCATTGTTCTTGAATGCGGGTAGAATACCGTTATTCAACATAGACAAGGTAAAAATGGTTTTTGATTCTTTGTCACCTTTAATTAGAAAAAACCGAATACATTCAGAATGAGACCTGGACGCAATCTTAACCGAAATAGGTCTGGTTATGCTAATAAACTGTCCGCTGCCCAGCGGTTGTCCATCAAGAGCCGTTATCTGGCGCGGCTGTCGCAATGGAATTCAAGGAATGCCTCGCTGCTTAGCCCAATGGGCATCAATAGTGCACTCAGCCGCGCCTGAGTCAATAAAAGCCTGGACTGACTCGGTGCGCGAGCCCCATTCTAAATCAAGCGTAACTAGGATGCGTGGGGATTTAAAACCATGTCTTGCCAACGCCCCATGCCCGTCAGCGAGACTGTCCCTCCCTTCAGCTTGGGACAGATGTTTTTAATATGTGCCTTACATTTACAATAATAGCACAAGAGTCTGATCCTCCAAAGTGCCGCATAACACAGAGTTGTCAACCTGCATAGCCTTATCAGACCCCAGAGGACTACCAGCAGCAGAAGCTCCAGACTGTGGAAGCAGGAAAGGGGACGTATCCAGGGCGGGGCAAATTCTCTTAGAGCTTTTATTTCTCTCATGCTTCCTTAGACCAGTGGTTCTCAACGTCAGTCCTGGGGACCCCATGTGTGTGCTGGCTTTTGTTCCAACCACAGTTGCAATCGTAGGATTTTAACAAGCTGCTAATTTGTCTTAATTATGTGCATTTAATGTTTAGAGCAGTTATTTGCCCTCTTAACCCACAACTTAACAGAAATATCTATTTGCCATCAAGAATTTCAAAAATACCATTCGCACATTGCAGTATATCAGAAATAACAGCATAAAATGAGAGAAAACAATGCAACCAATCAAATTAATGATGTAGTTGGCTCCTAATTAGTGAAAACTACTTGGCTCATCGTGACAAATGTTGTCCACAAACAAACCAGTTTTGTGTTATGTTGATCTGATTAAGTTCAACTGAAGCTTTTTGAAAGAACTTGAAACAGTTGTGTCTAGCAGCCTAATCTGGGGTTTATTGATTTCCTCAGTGTATAATTTGATCTGTTTGACATGTTATGTTACTTGACATTACTTGCAGTATTGCAATAAACACACTATCTTCAAGGGTGTTTTATTCTTCATTGCATGTATGGATGTTCCTATGTAACATTTGACTAAAGAGATATATTGACAACTCTGAACATGAAAAGCACCTAATTAAGACAGCCACAGCTTGTTAAAGTTCTACAATTGCAATTGTGGTAGGAACAAAAGCCAGCACACACATGGGGTCCCCAGGACCGACGTTGAGAACCACTGCCTTAGACGATTATCCAGTCGAATCGCTGTGAAAACTAAGGCATCAAAGGACGCCGGTGGTTCTATAAGAGCCAATGCACCTTCACTGGGAGCGGAAAGGGCATTCATAAATAAGGATTTTAATGGTCCCTCAGACCATCCTGTCTCACTGGCCAAAGCTCTAAAAGTAATCGCAAACTCAGCCACAGATTCATTTCCCTGACGGAGGCGAGTTAAATTCATGGCTGCCTCTTGGCCAGAAACATCATGATCGAAAATTATGGCCATTTCTTTCATTAATTGGTCTGCATCATTCATTAATGGCGAATTAAACCTTATAAGCGGGTCCGCCCAAGCCAAAGCGGATCCCGACAGAAGGGACAAAATAAAGGCTACCCGGGCATCCTGGGAAGCAAAGCGAGAGGGTTAGGCCTTAGACACTGTGACACAAAGCCCCTACACTTGCCCGGCTGCACATTACAGCGCTGCGGAAGTTGTAACTTAGGCTCTCAAACAGCTTCGAGGTTTATTTGAGAAGGGTTGGGATTGGGAGGGGATGCTTATGGAACAGTTGAAAGTGGGTTTGTGGCCAACCGGCAAAAGCTGTCTGCCAGACCCAACAGACAATCCTCCTGACGGCGTAGCTCTTCAATCAGCTGTCTATGTTGAGCCAGTAAAGTACGCTGATGCATTTGAAATTACTCATCTGAACATTGTATGTATGGTTCACTTCAGTGTTGGAGGCTGGTTTTTCCCGGTCTTGGCCTCGGATTGCCGTGACTCGGACTCGTCCTCGGCCTCATGCCATCTAGCCTCGGCGGCTTGGGCCGAGGCCGGGTCGAGGCCGCTAAATATTGACATATTTTGTAGGTTTTGTAAAATCTTTAATTTTTATAATTATAATTAAATTATATAATATATTATTAAATTTGCATACTACGACCATGAAGATTATGAGGAACAAGGGAGAAAGAAGCATCAGGCAAGATGCAAATTCTGTAATCCATCATCCCCAAAACTCAGCGAGTTCAAGGGAACAACTTCGAATTTCACCCGACACCTTCAACGTGTACACAAGACGAAGTAAGTGTGCCTGGCTGGTGTATAGGTCTATCAAAATCGGCCACTGCTTGAAATCGACCATGGGTAACTTAGGTCTAGCCAGTTTTATTTTGGAGAGTATTAAATGATGATTTCCTGGGCATTAGGCTATGGCGTGGCGATGAAGACTTGCACTGTCTAATGTTACCAATTGTTAAAGAATTTCAAAAAGGGAGTCTCTCAGCAGCGCTCACGTAACATCTGGCAATACAGAAATACAGTATGGACTGTGGGAAACCAGGAATAAAAATTTAAGACTGAAGTAGGCTAATGCTTTTGTTTTCATGCTCAGTAACAGTGGCGGTTCGTCGGCCGTAACTCCAATAATAGAAAAAGAGAAGAAAAGTCCAAACAACACACACACCTCACAAACCATGACAGTAACAAAGGGAAGCCAAAACCTCGCCCTTCAAAGCTTAATGACTTAAACCTGTCGCAGTTTACTTTTCTTGATCAGCAGTTGCTCATACGAACTGATAGAAGCACAGTCAAATTTATTTTCGATAGCAAATGACGATGCAAATTATCAATACGTCTTTATAAATTAGTTTGCAAGGCTTCTTTCGCAAGAAGCCATGAGAATCCGTTTTCTACAATCTTAATATAGAAGTAAAGAATGCGATGTTGCACAGCTTATTGCTTAATGAACCTCACTAATCAATTTGCGAATCTATGCCGTTTCACGAGCGACTTGAGTGCGGAATTTATAAAGACGTAGGCCTATAGTAATTTAGGTCGTAATTTATGCGTGAAAGAAAACCTCTCATAATTTCGTGGTGCAATGTATACCAATGCTATCGAAAATAAATTTGACTGTCCTTCTACCAATTCGTATGAGCAACTGCTGATCAAGAAAAGTAAACTGCGAAAGGTTTAAGTCATTAAGCTTTGAAGGGCGAGGTTATGGCTTCCCTTTGTTATGGCCGACGACCCGCCACTGCTCAGTTATACTATTACTGTCACTGAGGCAGGGGCGGGTCTAGAATTGGGAATTGGGGGGGCACAGACACGTCCCTTTTAGTCCTGGCAAGTTCTCAATCATTTTCCTTTATTGACGCGTTTTCCAATTATCGTAACTGGCAACTGAAGACACGGTTTCTCTCCATATGCGATCTAACAGCGATGAAATCATGGGCTAAATTCAGTAGGCTACAGTGGTGAAGCCAGAACAGAGAATTGGGTGCACAAAACATCCGTTTAAAACAATTATTAGTCCTGACCTGTTCTCAGTCATTTTCATAATTAACAAAAGGAGAGCACTCCACACTGTACAGGTGCTGCTTGTTCTCCCCGATTAGGTAAGATGACAATCATTCATCTGGACGCGTATTTGTTGTATTTAAATCAATGTTGTTCAAAATTGTACACCTGTCGACTCTCAAGCAAATAGCTTGAGCCACATGCTTTTTAGAGCCTATTTAACTGCCAAGTGCCACTTTTTTTTTTCAACCCACGCAATACCGAGTGAAAGGCGATATTTCATTGGAATGTGGACCAGTTCAATCAATGCGAAGCATCGGCCTATGAATAAGTAAATTATTTTTCAGAGGGTGGTGACTCAGACTCGGTCTTGGCCTCAGAAGTTGTGGACTCGACTACAACACTGGTTCACTTACTGTCATTTCTACCCCTTGCACAAGCAAAGGCTGACAGATATCAGGGTATTTGGCCATGGTATCACACAGGCCACACAGCTTCAAGCCATCCCTTATCTGCAGGAGAACCAGGACCAGCCGCAGGTTTGCATGGAGGACACTGGAACTGTTTTTGTGATAAATCACATGCACACACACACACACACACACACACACACAAAAAAAGACATGAAACAGAAATAAAATTTATTATTCAATTAATTAACTTTGGACCACTCCCAAACTGGAGAAGAGTATTCGGTATAACAAAGGATAGGAGATCAGGGCGAATATGATGCTGTATGGACTTGGTCTGTGATTGTGAGAACATTGGGAGCCCCAGGTGGCGAGACTCAGGGTGGGGCTCGCGTCTCTCATTGGAGTCGGTGTGGCTCCTAAGCCCGCCGGGGTCCCAGGTGGTGGCGGTTTCTTGCTTCCTTCTTGGAGAGGGGAAGGGAGGGAGGGACGTGGAAATGAGACAAGCTGGGATTGTGGGAATGTAGGAGGTATATATAGGCGTAAGGACGAATAGGATGGTGCATTGGGCGTGGTCCTGTTCATTAACCTATGTTATCGGGAACGCCCTTTAATTAACTTTGGACCACTAAGTCAACTTGGAGAAATACAAATCTGGTCAAATCTCAGAAAAGACTCTGCAGACAGGCAGAATGCAAGTGGCGCAAAACAAAACTTCAAGTACACCATGACATTTATAAAAACAACCGTGAATTAAAGAATGCAAGGCAGTCATTCTTTTCAGAGATTATAAATAGAAACAGCAATAATGCCCGCACAGCTGATCGCTACTGCGCGCAGTGAACTACGATGCGCCTCGCGGAGGAATACGCCAGTTGGTTAGTTCAAGAGCAACTGTGTTTTTTTCCGAGCAGCTAAAGTGCTGTAATTTTTTTAAATATAGCGTACAATTGAAATGGTGCATTAGTTTCAGGGAGGACCTCTTTTAGGCCGCGAAAATTCGCTGTTTCTGTGTTTCCATTCACAACAGTGTATCGCCTAAATTTCCACCCAGCACTATGCCCTGGTGCAGCTACCTGGAGGAGATCAGAGAGCTTTCTACTGCATCTAATGTAAGTAGTGGCAATTTGTAGCTCATACAACCCCACTTCAAAAAAAGTGAACTATCCCTTTAACCAACAGCAGGAAAATGGACAGTATTACACCAGTCCTGAAATCACTGTACTGGCTGCCTGTAAGGTGGAGGATAGATTTTAAAATTTTGCTGCTGGTTTTAAAAGCACTGAACGGTCTTGGACCACAATACATTTTAGATATATTGGCTCCCTATGAAACATCCAGACCCCTCAGGTCATCTGAGGCAGGCCTGTTGTGTGTTCCAAGAACAAGAACAAAACATAGTGAAGCAGCTTTTAGTTACTACGCTCCTCATTTGTGGAACAAACTGCCTGCACCCTTAAGGTCTGCACAGTCTGTCAGTTCTTTTAAATCAGGGTTAAAAACACTGTTGTTTTCTACAGCATTTTCTGAATGACTGTTTTAGCCAACCCAAGATGGCAGCACGTCTCTACACGTCAGTTTGTCTGAGTGACTGCACTTGTATTTTCTGATTGTATTGTCTGATTGTCTGAGTGGAAACGCGGTTTTTATAAAATTTTATTGAGTGTTATTAGGCTAAATGCGCGGGAAGCCACCGCCTGACATTACCCTTTATACCACGATGATTTTAAATCGGACGTCTTTCGGGCTCGTAACCTACAGCCGGTTTTGGTACGCGGGTTATCTGCTAAGACTAGCTGGTCAAGCCTGCCTCGAAATTACCCTCCTTGCATTTTTACGGTGGTCTTGGTTAATCATCATTGGTGCTGTTCCATTGAGCCATATAAGTGGATTATATCTGAAGCTGTGGCTTACTTTTCGCCGCTTTTGGATAGCCTGGACCTCGCCGCCTGTCTTGGAGCCGGGAACTTGTCCCATCTGTCAGACTGGTCAGACCTATGGGAGTTGGATTGCCGGTTGGCGTGTTGCTGGTTTCTGATGGGCTCGTATTTCCCAGAATGAAGGAAAGTGCTTCTCTCTTGGCTCTATTGTGCATGAAATTGTGTTCCAACTGTTTTAGATACCGGCTTGGCTGATTTTAATTCTTTATCCACAGTACTGTTTTCCTCGCATGTTTCCCCTGTTTGATTTCCTGTTCTGGTGAAACGTCACACAATGTTATCATCTGATCAAGGAGATCGAAAAATCTGGGGACAGATTACATCAACGCTGACCTGGACTGTTTGCAAAACACCCGGCTTCTCCCTTTCACACATGCCGATCAGCATGTTTGTCTCATCACCCCTTCTTCTCTTAATTTTATTGACCATACTTTTTCCACATAAAGTGCATGATAGTTGCGGAGACCAGGATGTTCCTCATCTTTTATTCCCCCGATCATGCACGAATTGGGATTTCAAACCTTTTATGAACACTTTGATGTGGCACACACTTACTACGAAGGAGTCTGTGACTTTGCCATTTTTTATAAATTTATTTATCCCATATAATTGGTTGGTTTCTCCCCAGTTTTATCATCTTTTTACCCCAAAGAGACAATCTTTATCATCACAGACCTCTGTTAAAAGAAAATGCCTTGTTATTCTCTTACTTTTATTGTCGGGAAATGTGGAACCTAACCCAGGCCCAGAAGTTAATAGTCTGAATACCCCCTGCAAATTTAAAGCTAGATCTGGCCTTGGTATCATCCACATCAATGCCATAAGTTTACTGCCAAAACTGGATCTAATGAAAATCTCGGTGAAATCGTCTGATGCTGATGTATTTGTTTTATCTGTGTTATGACTTGAAAATCACAACAAAGAAAACCAGTAATGACAACTTAAACAAATTTATTCTTCACTGATAAAAAAAAACCTCTACAAATAATCCACTGTTCAATCCTCTAATAACACTCTAATGCCACTATGTAACTCTGTTGCCAAAACAAAAACTCTGCCACTACTGACCAAAATCACAGCATTTATATATACTAGCAACATTCTGGAAAGATCTACAGGATTCCTGGGTAATCCCGCCCCCTCCAGGCAGGAAGATGCCAGGAGCTTCTAGAAAGCACTAGTCTATTTCATCACAAAGAAGGGGGTATTGCATCAGATCATGTTTTGCTACAGACACACCACTAGAGGGTGCTGAAGAACAAAATAAATAGCTGACCAGCAAGGCAGCAAAAACAGCATGTAACAAATCTCCATTTACAAACGATATACAGTGCTTTACATAAAATACTCATACATAACATCTGAAACATGGCTAAAACAAGTCTATCTCTGACAAAGATACAGAAATTGGAGGTTACAACATTTTGTGGTGTGACCGTCTGAGGAAAGGGGGTGGTGTTGCTGTCTATATTAAAAACAAATACCATGCCACTATTCAATCCTCAGTATCAATCAGCAAACAGTTTGAATTTCTGGCCCTGAAACCGGAACTTCTCAAGGGTTATTTTATTACTATTGTTGCTATATTATAGATTATATGTTATAGACCTTCCTCTGCAAGCACTGAGGCCTTATCATCCCTAACAAAGGAATTATCATCCTTAAATTTTAATGAGATTCTCCTTACTGGAGATTTTAATTGGGATTGGCTGTCATCTGCCTCTGAAAACTTTAAGTCTACCTATGACTCTTTCAACCTTACACAACTGATAAATCGCTCTACTCGTCCAAACCGTAAATACCCGGAGAAGTCCTCTCTCCTTGACTTATTTTTGACAAATGCACCCTATAAATACTCAGATATTGGTGTTTTTGCGAATGATCTGAGTGACCATTGTGTTATAGCCACAGTCAGACAAGCTAAACTCCCCAAAACAAAACCACACTTTATTTTTAAATGTGATCTCAAACATTTCAGTGAGCAAGCCTTTCTCCGTGACTTGTTACATGTTGACTGGAATAAGATCTTCCTCATCAGTGAAGTTGAATCAGCTTGGAAATATTTTCATGATGCTTTTATTGAGTTGGTAAACAAACATGCTCCTTTCCGCAAATGGAGAGTAAAGGGTCGAAACAATCCTTGGTTCTCCCCTGTTCTCTCCGGTCTACTGAAGGAAAGAGATGCTGCCTGGGCTAACGCCAGAAAAACAAAGTCGGGGTCTGACTGGCTGACTTTTAGACAGCTTTGCAATCGCTTTACCTCATTAGTCAGAAAAGCGAAGTCTGAATTCCTTCTGTCTAAAACATCTGCTCACCTAAATGACCCCAAAAAATTTTGGAAAGTGATCAAATCTTCGTATGGGAACATAACTAAAAATGAGCTACCAGCCTGCATTATGAAAGACTCAGGTCCTGTCATTGATAAGTTAGCCATTTTAGAGTGTTTTAATGACCACTTTATTTCCCCTGACTCCTTATTTGAATCTTTAGATCCCACTTCGAAACAGTCCGTTGACCAAATGCACTAACTGTCTTCAAACTGAAGGGGACCTTACATTCAGCATCACTCCACTTACAGTAACTGAAGTCCATAGAGCCCTGAAGCAGCTGGATCCAGATAAATCAGCAGGTCCTGATAATCTCGAGCCCTATTTTCTTCAGCTAGCTGTGGACCTCATAGCAGAACCTCTGACATATATTTTTAATCTCTCCTTTTCCTCCAACGAGATCCCCAGCATATGGAAATCTGCCTATGTTCTCCCCTTGTCGAAAGGAGGGGATCCCTCAGTTATTAATATCTACAGACCGATTTTGAAACTGTGTTTTAGCCAAGATCCTCAAAAAATTTGTTAATGAACAACTAAATGATTTTCTGGAAACAAATGGTCTTCTGTCTCCTCATCAGTCAGGCTTCAGAAAACATCACAGTACTATAACTGCAGCTAGGAAAGTAGTAAATGATGTCATTGAGGCACTAGACTGTAAAAAATACTGTGCAGCTCTTTTCATTGATTTATCAAAGGCATTTGATACAGTTGACCATGCCATTTGGCAACTAAAACTGCAAAATATTAGTTTGTCTGGCTCTGCTCTAAAGTGGTTCTCGAAATATTTGTTAGGCACATCACAGTGTGCGCAGTTTGCTGGGTCCTCTTCTTCCCTCCTCCCTATTTCAAAGGGTGTACCACAGGGCTCTATACTAGGACCACTGCTTTTTTCAATTTATGTAAACAACCTCTGTGATAACCTTGAGAATGCTGCCTTCCATTTTTATGCTGATGATACTGTTATTTATTGCTCATCTCCATCGGTGCTACAAACCTTAGAAACCTTGCAGTCTGCTTTTGATGTTGTTCAGTCTCATTTAACTCATCTTAAACTCGTTTTAAATCCAGATAAGTCCAAATTCATGCTATTTTCAAATGGAAAAAAACTACCTTCAGTCCTTTCTAAGATCATAACCTCTCGCGGAGCTGAAATTGAAATGGTCTCAACATGTAAGTATTTGGGTATTCTTATTGATCAGAATTTGTCATTTCAGCCACACATCAACAACCTTGTTTCTAGGCTGAAACTGAAACTTGGGTTCTTTTTTAGAAACAAATCCTGTTTCTCCTTTCAGACAAGGAAACACCTGATTTCTGCTACGTTTTTACCTTTGTTGGACTATGGTGATCTGTTGTACATGACTGCATCTGACCAATGCCTTAAGAAGTTGGACACTGTCTATCACTGTGCTATACGATTCCTTACTGGCTGTGGTCATCTTGTACATCACTGTTCATTATACGCTGCTGCTGAGTGGCCATCTCTGTATCTCCGCAGATTCTCGCACTGGTTGGTTTTTGTGTATAAGTCCTTCCTTGGTTTTCTTCCCTCATATCTGTGCACATACATGTGTAAAATCGAAAACCAATACGGCCTGCGTTCTCAAAACATTCTGTAGATGTTGGTCCCCAGAGTTAAGACTGAATTAGGTAAAAAGGCCTTTAAATACGTTGCTCCCAATTCCTGGAACAACCTTCAGAAGGATCTGAAACTGCCTGAACTGGTCACTTTGGGAGAATTTAAAGCTATTTTAAAAGATCGTGAAAATAGCAGTCTTGGCCGTTGTGTCTGTTTTTAGTAGCCCCTTCATTTTTTATACACTTGTCCCATTTAAAGTACCGTATTAGTTGTTCTGCTGTATGCGTTATTGGTGTTTTGTCTTTGTTTGTCTTTGTCTTTCTGATAATCACTGTAATTGAAATGTATTGTATTGTAACTGAGTTTATGCTGCCTTCTTGGCCAGGTCACTCTTGTAAAAGAGATTTTAATCTCAATGAGGCTTTTACCTGGTTAAATAAAGGATATATATATATATATATATATATATATATATATATAGCCCTGATTGACTGTTTTAGTGTGTTAGCCCTGCTTGACTGTTTCGGTGTTTTAGCCGTGATTGATTGTTTTTAGTGTTTTAGCCCTGATTGACTGTTTTTAGTGTTTTAGCCCTGATTGATTGCTTGTTGCATTATAAATGCAATTTTTATGTTGTTTTATTGGTTTTTATTTATTAGCTGGTTCTATCTATACTATATTCTGTTTTTAATTGTTTATTTTAATGTATTTGTATATCTTTGTAAAGCACTTTGAATTGCAGTGAGTATGACTTGTGCTATACAAATACATTTGCCTTGCCTTGCCTTCACTCCCAAAGTGAAGGAGAGTATTCGGTGGAACGACGAATAGGAGATCGGGGCGAATGTGATGTTATATGGACTTGGTCTGTGATTGTGCAAACATTGGGAGCCCCAGGTGGTGAGACTCAGGGTGGGGCTCACGTCTCCCGTCGGAGTCCGTGTAGGCTCCCAAGCCCCCAAAAGGTGTTAATGAATCGACAATAGATGGGCTCTACGTACGTCGTCGATATTATTGCGAATATAGCTTCCGTAAGAGTTTGATGTCCAGCAGCCGAGGATTTTAATCAGGTGGTCCGGCACTCCTCACTTGGATGCTGTGGTGGCACCACCAATGTGAAAGAATGCCCGGTCTACTATTTGGGCGTAATATTGGATCTAATTCAATTAAATTAATTAAATTTTTTTGTATTGCACTTTTCACTGATACACTGTCACAAAGACGCTTTACAGTGAGAGATTAAATAAATGAAAGGGCAGTGCCCAGCCTAAACCCCACTAAAGCAAATGAGGCAAAACTCCCAGTAGGGAGAAAAATCCTCAAACGGTGGTGAGAAAAAACTCCCCAGTGGGAAGAAATCTCAGGAGGAACCCAGCTATTGGTGAAGCCCATTATGTGGTGTCTGTAGCTCCAGGAAGTGGCATGTCGAAGATGGTGCAAATCTAATTCAAACATGGCGTGTCGGTCGTGAATAATGGGTCTTGGGGAGAAGTGTGGTTATTGCATCTTGGGGTGTCGTAGTTTGATATTGGCTCGAACGGACTGAGGGCAGAGTTTAGGCAAAATAAGAATATGGGCTGAGAAATGCCAAACTGATTCGTTTAACTACGCTTTCTCTTGAACATGAGACAATCGATGAGTAGAATGAGATATCGTTTAGGCTTGCGTGGCGAGGAGGATTGTAATTAGTGGAGAGCGAAGCGAACTCAGAACATCTCAAGAAACCGAAGCAGGCTAATAGGAACATGGCTTCTAGAGTAGAATCCATGAAAGAGAATGGTACCCTGAGCGCGGCGGCTGGATGCAGTGAGAGAGGTCTGCCGTCAGAGGTAAACGTTTGGTCGGAGCGTGAGGTTCTTGTTTACATAACCTTTAAGTAGTGTTTGCACGTGAGAATGGGAAATTGATGAGCACAGATATCCAGTGGCCGGTTTGACAAAGAGGTTAATGCCGCTAAGGTAGACCTGTATTGAGGCCGGTCGAACGTGGTGTATGGAGTGAATGTACGAAATAAAGCTCGTGATGGAAACAACGTCGAGGGCCGGGAATGGCAGTAGGAGGGCTGAGTGGAATTTCTTGAATTGCTTTCATCCTGCAAGGTATGAGGAAAGCGAACGTGGAGTGAACCCATTTAGAATGGCCTCGGGTTAAAGTGGCGAGTGGCTCGAGTTGTGGAGTCTAGGTTAGATGGTCGCAGAAAACGGAGGAACTGGAGTGGGGTGAAAGTCTGAATGCAATGCCAAGCGCTGAGTCTCTGCCACGAGAAACGATGGCACTTTATAGCCGGGAATAGGTGCGGCATGGACTGATGTTTGCGGAAATTAGATTTAGTTTCCTGAGGAATGGCATGAACGAGAGAAAGCGGTAACGGCCTTTGTTTATGGTGTCTACTGTGGTCAAGTTGCCAGAATGTTCGGTTGTACATTTCGTGGCCCATTCGTGACCCCAAATGGGGGAGGAAACGATGATGGGGTACCGTGAGACGAACGGCGAAGTAATAGCGCCCTTTCCAGGAAACACCAAAACAAAAGAAAACTTAAAAAAAGTGGGTCGAGTGGGACAACCTTAAAAGCGTTTGTGATATTGGCTTTAGCCAACCAGGCGCCGCGACCGGCGAGGCGGATGAGAGTGGTAGCGTGGTCCACGGAAGAGTAGTGCATGGAGAAATCGTTACTGGGGATAAGGCTGTTGATACTGGGGAGGGCGGAACCATGAGGGGATGACAAGTCTATGATTAATCGCTTTTTCCCTAATATTTTCGGGTTGCTATCCCGATAGGGCTGATGCGAAGGACGGGGAAAAGTGGCGCGGTGTAGGGTCCGATCATGAAACCCGTGTCGACTTTGTCTTGTCTGAGCTTGTCGATGATATGAGGCTCTGCTAGAGCGGATTTTAAATTACTGCATGTGAAGGAGTGATCGGGAATGGCGACTAAGCTGGGGTGAAAACCGTGGGTAAAGCCGTGAATACATATCCATATAGACACTTACTGCTGGGGCCAGGGTCGAGAGCGTGAACCTTGCCACAGTGAGTGGCCGGAGGTGGATACGCGTGCAGTATCCGTGAATGTGTGCCAGCAAGGCAAAGTGCACCAATAACTAGGCACTCGCATAATTTTTTTACTAACTCAAGAAGGCGCAATTTGCATTCAGAAAAAAAAAAAAATCAGTCAATATATAATTCAGGTATCCGGAACCGACTGAGACCATTTCCGAAGCGGTATGTGCATGCTATTTGCATTATTTCCTTTACAAGACAGGGTCCCCCGTGCAGTTACAGTCCTGCGGAGGTCAACGATTAGCGCTTCTCGTGAACGTTAGATAAACTCAAGCTCGCCATCTAGCGGATGTGTGAGTGCCTACAATTACCGAAGCGCTAGTGAGCTGCACCACTGCGAGTGGCCGTGGGGTTGAGACACCTGGTATCCGTGAATGTTTACTGGCGAGGCAAAGTGCACCAATAACTGAAGCGCTATTGAGCTGCGCCACAGCGAGTGGCCGTGAGATGGAAACGTGTGCAGTATCCGTGGATTTTTGCCAGCGAGGCGAAGTACCTTAGCATTTGTAATGATTTGACAACTTTGGAATGAACATTACAATCGTGCGACAGCACCACGATTGTATGACATTTAATTTGCAAAGAATACGAGGTGCATATTTAGCAAGAGTTGCTCAGACTAATTAGTAGAACCGACGAAAGTCTAATTTTTTTTTTTTTTGAAAGCCTTGTTATACATTGCACTACAAATTATATGGCGTTTTCTTCCGCACATCGATGGCTATGAAAAAAAAAGTAGATATGTCTTTATAATTTCTGTGCTCATGTAGCTCGTGAAACAGCACCGATTTGCGTAAGTTAGTTTGCAAGGCTCGTAGAGCAATAAGCCATGATAATCCATTCTACAGTCTGAATGAAGTGACAGCTAAGTGGCGTTGTTAGGTACGATGCACAGCTAAGTGATGGTGAATATAGTCGCTGCGAAGTCAGCGAAAGTTTCGTATTTTGCCGATTGTCATCCTTGCAGAGTCACATCAATTATATCAACATCGCCAACAGGCAGTCGCTTACCATACGGCCAATGCGTAAAGCGAGATCGAGAACGAGTGTAAGGTAATTGTCCAGTTCTTGCCTCCGATGAGGAAAGGACTGGGGGATTGTGTCTCGGTAGAGTGGGATGGCGAACTCGGTTCACGTGAACTCTCCAGAACGAGCGGGGTTCAGGTGTTTGAGCTGTGCGGGGTCGATGACGGTTTGGATTTTTTTTTCATGACTAAAATATGAATGCGGAAATAGGACGGTTGAATGAGCTGGGCCAGGTCGACATGCATACCCGATAAAATCTGCTGTCTAAGTGTGGGGGATAATGGCGAAGGGTTTGAAATGGGCTACGAGGGGCGTATGGGAGGTAGGGCGGTGGCTAGTGTGTGCTGAAACTGAGGTGAGGGGAAAACTGCGATGGGCCAGCAAAGTAGTTTATGGGAGGGGTGGACCTGTAGGAGGAAGCACAGAATTAGTGACTTGGGAAACGGGGAAGGGGAAGGGGAGGGGGTGGGGAAAGATAGTGCAGTGGGAAAGACAGCAGATGATACAACAGCGGGAGCTTCTCAAGGTGTAGGTGGGTTTACACTGCTGGAACTGCTGGAGCCTTGGAGAATTCGGTTGTGGGCTGCAGGGGCGCAGAAGCCCGGTTTCGTCCGGCGGAAAGAATGGGGGGGGGGCACAGGACGCATGTGCACGGGGCAACAGTGCAGCCTGCGAACACAGGGACGAAAAGAGACTTAAGAGGTCGTAAACGGAGGGATCAGGCTCGGGGGTACTGGCTGGTTTGCGGAAGGAGTGACTTCCGCCGAATTTGGAGCGGGAGGACGTCACCGAACATGATGATGTTGGCGCTGGGGACGTTGATGGCAGAACCCGGTAGTGCTGTGTGGTCTGCATACATCTGGTCTGCACGTGGGAAGGATTAGCTACATTGCTGAAAGAGTCGGTGTATAATTTTTTGTAGTCTGGAGCGGTGGAAGGGGATTTTTTTTTTTTTTGCTTGAGTGCCTGATGGAGTCTGGCGATGGTCCAGTGTGGAGCCTCGGATAAGCTTGGAGTGCGAGCCGTGGTAAGCCTTGCCGGGGAGCCTCGGGCTCTCGCTTCTGAGCGCTGCTGTTGAGGAGAGGCGTAGCTACTGCAAGACGGCAGTCTGGAATTGCTACGGCACGGAGCCCTCGGTCGTCATCGCGGGGAGAGCGTGGTCCGGAATATGAGCACACCGGTTGGGGCGAGCGGGTGATGCTTCGTGGTGGAGGTATGAAGATGGCGGAGCGCAGGCGGGTACGCGGAGGAGAAACGGGAGTTGCGGGACAAAGTGAGAAGGTTCCTCTGTAGCATCAGAGTCTTGGAATTATTCTGCGTCTGAAGGACTCAGTAGAATTTCAGATTTCATGCTTCGGATAAGCGAACTCTTGCTGTGCGCTGGGCTGTCAGGTTTGCGAGTAACCGACGTAGAAACAAGATGAGTGGGGATTATGGGAATGTAGGTGGTATATACAGGCAGAAGGACGAATAGGAAGGCGCATTGGGCATGGTGCTGTTCATTAACCTATGTTATCAGGAACTCCCTTAAATATTTAAAACTTTTCTAATGTCTAGGGAATGTAATGTGTAATGTTCTATTTAGGAGTGCAATGAAACCAAATTTTGCTATATTATTCGTACATGTACATCCCTGTATAGCCACCAAATTTAATTTAAACAATTGAAGTATGACAAAGGCCAATTTACCCATAAAACATGGGATCCAATTTAATGCATACTGGCAGGCAGAAGGGAATGAGAAATTTACAGGAAATCTGGTCAGGCAATAATGACTACAGCATGTATTTATATTGAATAGAGTGACATTATCACCCCATTTACACTGTAATCAGTACCTGGATATGCTGACCGGATAGAAACACTTCATAATTGGGATGTGATGACATCTGCCAGACCACATATGGAGGTAGCGTGGCTTGCATTGTCTTTAGACCTTAGGTTGGTGTAATAGGATAGGTGTAAACACAGTACAATAATCTGGATAAAGTATGCACATATAGATTTAATTGTCATACCTGGTGTAAAAAGGATTTATGACTTTGTCCAAGTAGGACTATGGCTAAATAACAGACCAATGAAAAAGGGATTTTCACAGCTTCACCATGGCAAGACTGATGGAAATATGTGGAGTTGTAGCTTTTGTATGTTTTTTTTTTTTTTAAATCAGTCCAGAAACTTTCATGCTGACACAGACATACGTTTGCTTCCGAAACAATGCACTAACCATCAACAGCTCCAACATACTGGATCATTTCATCCTTTTTCTCACAGCTGATCATTCCTGTGGAGCCACAGTTCAATACCTCATCTGTGAGACATCGGATTGTTGTCTCCACCTGAACAGAACACAGGCAGCTAACACTGTGTGTCGTCAAGATACAAATCAAGTGATATTACCAACAGAGATAGTCAGTGCTCTGATATGTTCATTTACTACAAGGAATAGTTCAGACTTTTTAGGAGTGAGGTAGTATGAGGCATTTATCCAGTGAAGTGTATTACTTACAGCAGATGGTCGCCAGTCACGCCCCTAGTTTTAAAACACAAGACAAGGGTCCCAGCACAGAAGTTAATTAATGTAATGCTGTGGGTGGGTTTTACTGTTCCCTATATTGAAAATTTGCACCATTCAACCTTGCAGCCAGACAGCCTTTTATTTTGGCATTTCATTTTCTGAACCTTAGCAGTTTCAAAATCCTATATATAAGCAGGCCTGTCTGTGCTGCCACAGCTGGGCAGTTAGGCTTTGAGCTACAGCGGCCAATAGGTGAGACAAATACAGGAAAGGAATAACATGAGTTTGACAAGGAAATGTTGTCCACTGCAGTGACAAGAGGATACCTTAATGAACCACAAAACATAGAAGAACTTCTGCAAGATAAAGCCTTTAGGTAGTTTTTTATAATCCACCACAAAGACACGATCACTGCAAATGCAGAGTTAAACCAGTCCTTTTCCAGTCCTGCTGAGTGTTGATGTCAATATCCGGGTAGCCATAGCTGTCTACTGCCAATATACCTCAATAGGACATGGTTAAGTATATATGATGACCAGGATACTGGTTTTTCCTCACTGTCTTCTGAATCTTTAGGACAGTGAAGTTAGAATTCAGTCAGATTTACCAACTTTCTGACCCCAACAGCTAATCTGGTGCTAAAAACAGAGCTGCAAAGGCAGGTGCTCTTATTCATAGGTATTAAAATTAATATGGTTAAGAAAATTAACAGCCAAAATAAAGGACTGTACAGTACATTGCTATTCCTTTCATTCTTTCCTGGTGATTAAAGTACCTCATACAACCACACTTCAAATAATCCAAACTATTCCTTTCATTCTTTCCTGGTGATTAAAGTACTTCATACAACCGCACTTCAAATAATCCAAACTATTCCTTTCATTCTTTCCTGGTGATTAAAGTACTTCATACAACCGCACTTCAAATAATCCAAACTATTCCTTTCATTCTTTCCTGGTGATTAAAGTATCTCATACAACCACACTTCAAATAATCCAAACTATTCCTTTCATTCTTTCCTGGTGATTAAAGTACCTCATACAAGCACACTTCAAATAATCCAAACTATTCCTTTCATTCTTTCCTGGGCCCAGTATTTCAAAAAGTGATCTGACAAATAATCCTGGTCGGATTCCTTTAAATCTTGATCTGATCTGAAAACTGGGTATTTCAACACAGATTCAAATAATCCTGATCCTGAAGATCAGGATTCTTTCCTGGTAATCCAATCCTCCCTTTAATCCAGATAAAAGGCTGGATTTTTATTTCAAAAGTTATTAAAGATCTGGATCAACTTGATAATCCAAAATTTCAGGATCATTTGTGATCCCACCTCAGAGGTGGATCCAAACTTGGATTGACAAACTGGTGATTACTCCTAAACTCTTCTCCTAGATATTGTTACTCAAGATGTTCACCACACTTACACTTAATCTAAATTGTTAGTGTTTTACATTTGACAAATTGGAGTAATTTAAGAAAATTAAAGCATCAAATAAAAATAGTGTTTAAAATACCTTCTGAAACTGCTGTAAATAAAGAGTAACAAATACAACCCATTTAATCAAATTCTAATTTCAAACTTTTAACTGGTGATTGTACCTCATTCACAACACATTTGGAATAATCCAAACTATTCCTTGCAGTGATTAATCTTTACCTCAATCAAATGGGTTAAACTCAAATAATCCAAACTATTGCTTTTTCATTGTCACAGTTTATTCATGTACCTGCACATTGAAACACTTTCAAAATTTTTCCAAATATTTTTCATTCTTTCTGGTGATTTAACGAAGACAAATTTGACTTCAGTCAGAAGCTTCAAAAATGCATTCCTTTTAAAATGTTTAAAATGGCTTGAATGTGATTTTTAAAACACACAGCAATGTATTTCAGTAAGTGTTTGTGTACAAACAGATTATTTTTTCTTATCAAATCAGATGCCATTTTACTATAAATGACCATAATCATGTTTAGTGGAAGCCTTCTACATAATGGTGACAAATTAGGATGGAAAAAATGTTTTGAAATTGTGTCACTGACAAGCTATCAACCATCCAACTAATGCTTTTACAATTTCAAGCAGTTTAAAAGCACTTTATTCAAAATCCAATAACTTTGAACCTTGAGCATATCACTACAATTAAACTATTCCTTTCATTTCAGCACTGGTGATTAAACCACCTTGTACAACCGCACTTCAAATAATCCTGAGTGGTCCGTGGCTGTGAGTGCACTCTGAAAGCAGAAGAAAAAGTGTATGTGTATATCTTTGTCATCGTCAGGAAGCATGACATCACCAGCATTCCTTTCATTCTTTCTGGTAAATGAACTGCATTATTGATACTGCACTTCAAATAATCCAAATATTCCTTTCATCCAAAATACTGCAGCAGTCTGGTCTGTACAAACATGTAGCCTGCTGTGATTTGCCAATGACGTAATGCAAATAATAAACTCTGAACGGGTTGGTGTTAGTTTAAAGAGTTAAGGTATGATCAAATAATCCGATTAGTTCCATTTTTAAGTTAAAACCATAGACCGCAAAATTAATCAACAAAGCCAGCTACCTGGTGATTAGCCCTCATACAAGCTACTTAATCCAAACTATTGCTTTCATTCTTTCCGGTGATTAAAGTACCTAGCACAAACGGCTTAAATAATCCAAACTATTCCTTTCATTCGCCTGGTTTAAAGTAGCTGGCAATTCAAATAATTGGCTAGTTTGATATGTTGGTGATTGGCGTTCAGTATTGCCAAAAAACTATTCCTTACATTCTTTAGACAACAGGAAACTTACACTTTTGACTTCAAATAAGTTGTGCTATCCCTTTCATTCTTTTCTGGTGAAGTAGTCCGCCATGTTTCAAAAATCCGGAGGCGGAGACATTCTTTTGGAAATCCTTATCCGGCCAGGTAAGGATCACGGTGATCCAATCTGCCAGTGTTTTGATTCTTTCCTCCAGATAAAGTCAGCAGGATCACCTTGATCCATGATTGAGAAAAGGTGGATTTCATTATCCGGATTATTCTGATCCAGATTACAAATTTTGAAATACTGGGCCCTGGTGATTAAAGTACCTCATACAACCGCACTTCAAATAATCCAAACTCGTCCTTTCATTCTTTCCTGGGCCCAGTATTTCAAAAGTGATCTGACAGGATTATCCTAGTCGAATTGGATTAAATCTTGATCTGATCTGAAAACTGTGTATTTCAACACAGATCCAGAGAATCCTGATCCTGAAGATCAGGATTCAGCTCTGGTAATCTAATCCTCCCTTTAATCCAGATAAAAGGCTGGACTTGGGTATTTCAAAAGTTAAGGCAGAGATCTGGATCAACTTGATACCAAAATTTCAGGATCATTTGGATCCCACCTCAGAGGTGGATTTGACTTGGATTAACAAAGCCTTAGCACCACTTCTCCTAGATATTGTTACTCAAGATGTTCATTACACTTAATCTAAATTGTCAGTGTTTTACATTTAACAAATTGGAGTAATTTAAGAAAATTAAAGCATAATAAAATAGTGTTTGGAAATACTCTTATTTACAGCAGTTTCAGAAGGTAACAAATACAACCCATTTCTCAAATTCTAATTTCACCAAACTTTGTAACTTGTGTGTACCAAAACATTCACCACACATTTGGAAGAGCTGTGCGAAATGCAGTGGTTAATCTTTATTTCTCCAATCAAATGGGTTAAACTATGAGATGCGTGCACTTGCATTTTTCATTGTCACAGTTTATATCATGCTGCACATTGAAACACTTTCCAAGAATTTTCAAGGTATATTTTCATGCTTCTGATTTAACGAAGACAAATTTGACTTCAGTCAGAAGCTTAAAAATGCACTTTTAAAATGTTTGGAGATGGCTTGAATGTGATTTTAAAACACACAGCAATGTATTTCAGTAAGTGTTTGTGTACAGATTATTTTGCTTATCAAATCAGATGCCATTTTACTATAAATGACCATAATCATGTTTAGTGGAAGCCTTCTACATAATGGTGACAAATTAGGATGGAAAAAATGTTTTGAAATTGTGTCACTGACAAGCTATATACCATCCAAGTAATGCAATTACAATTTCAAGCAGTTTCAAGCACTTTATTCAAAATCCAATAACTTGAACCTTGAACGTATCACTACAATTAAAGCATTTCCAAGGATTTCCAGCACTCATGACAACCAAGTTGTCCTTAATAGCTGAGTGGTCCGTGGCTGTGAGTGTACTCTGAAAGCAGAAGAAAGAAGTGTATGAGTATATCTTTGTCATCGTCAGGAAGCATGACATCACCAGCATTACCGTAGCACTTCTAAATGAACTGCATTATTGATATACGTGCCGTGTAACGTTTCGTTTCCAAAAGCACTGCAGCAGTCTGGTCTGTACACATGTAGCCTGCTGTGTTGCCAATGACGTAATGCTAATAAACTCTGAACGGGTTGGTGTTAGTTTAAAGAGTTAAGGTATGATGTACGTCCGATTAGTTCCATTTTAAGTTAAACCATAGACCGCAAAATTCATCAACAAAGCCAGCTACCTCGCTAGCCCGCTAGCTACTTAACACACAAGTCAATGGAGCCGAAGTTAGCTACCGTTAGCACAAACGCGGCTAAATTAGAGATCGCTGCAGCCTGGTTTTAAGTAGCTGACAATTCAAGTAGTTGGCTAGTTTGATATGTTGGTTGGCGTCAGATTGCCTTAAAAAACCGCATTACAAAAACTTACACTTTTGACGTGACAGTTGTGCTCCCAGCTGCTCTTTTCGCGAAGTAGTCCGCCATGTTTCAAATCAGGAGGCGGAGACACGGGATTTGGAAATCCTTATCCGGCCAGGTAAGGATCACGGTGATCCAATCTGCCAGTGTTTTGAAATACTCAGATAAAGTCAGCAGGATCACCTTGATCCATGATTGAGAAAAGGTGGATTTCATTATCCGGATTATTCTGATCCAGATTACAAGTTTTGAAATACTGGGCCCTGGTGATTAAAGTACCTCATACAACCGCACTTCAAATAATCCAAACTATTCCTTTCATTCTTTCCTGGTGATTAAAGTACCTCATACAACCGCACTTCAAATAATCCAAACTATTCCTTTCATTCTTTCCTGGTGATTAAAGTACCTCATACAACCGCACTTCAAATAATCCAAACTCTTCCTTTCATTCTTTCCTGGTGATTAAAGTACCTCATACAACCGCACTTCAAATAATCCAAACTATTCCTTTCATTCTTTCCTGGTGATTAAAGTACCTCATACAACCACACTTCAAATAATCCAAACTATTCCTTTCATTCTTTCCTGGTGATTAAAGTACCTCATACAACCGCACTTCAAATAATCCAAACTATTCCTTTCATTCTTTCCTGGTGATTAAAGTACCTCATACAACCACACTTCAAATAATCCAAACTATTCCTTTCATTCTTTCCTGGTGATTAAAGTACCTCATACAACCGCACTTCAAATAATCCAAACTATTCCTTTCATTCTTTACTAGTGATTCACAAAGTTTGATCATATTGTGGTTCCATTCGTGCTTCGTCACACCTAGTCACCTGATTAGTCTTCGACATGCCAAGAAAGGCTCATGTTATGAAAAAATCAGTGACTGTTAGGTCGGTAATTTCACTGTAAATGGTGCCTTTTAGGTTAGACTATAAACTAAGTGTTTATGTTCCTACTCTTGATATGAGATCGGTGTATTGTTCATCTGCGACATCGTTTTTGTCCAACTTTTCAAAGTCCACAGACCCAGTGCACAGAAAGTGGTAGCACCAAAGCATCACAAAATTTGGAGCTGGTCCACCTTGAGCCAAGCTGGCAGCAGTCATTTCCCTGACTGTCCAATGAAAATAAAGGCAGAAGTTCTTTTTAACATTGATGTAACATTTATGGCAGGTTTCAGAGACAAAGCTAAAAACCCCACTGGACACTCCCTGCTCAGCGCAAAATGGCAAAAAGGCACTATTAACTGTATTCATTGTATATTCATTGTTTCTGAATACAGTGGTGCATTTCGCACCTAAAGAAGCAAATAATTTCCTCAGCAGTTAGTGGAGACAAAAAAAAAACAAAACACAGAGCTAAAAGTATTAATAATGAATATCAATTCAGCAGTTGGCCAGAGACAAGACTCCAAATGAATGTTCCTCCGTAACCATTGGTGTGGAAATATACAACTTAGGGGCCTCAATGACAACTATCACATCGCTGTTACTGATGCTTAGGGGGGCATAACACAGTATTAAGGGTATGCACACTTTTTAACAGGGTGTATTTCATTTTTTCCCTTATTGCCATGTTTCATTTGATGATTGTGCCATTCTGCATGACCTACAGTTGGATTAGAATCCAATAAGAAATAAGAGAAATGTGTTTTGCCTGATGGCCATTCATAGTTTCTTTCAAAAATGTTTCCTATTTTACAAATTCAATCAGGGTATGCAAACTTTTGAGCACAACTGTAGTATGCTTACGTACATTATGGGCCTGACCTACTGAAGTCCCAGATAAAGAGCGCTAAATTGTGTGCTCGGGTTAACATTTTGCGCGTTTGGTTTGTTTACATTTTGCAGGTGATCTACTAAGAGTAATTGCCTAAATGACTGCTGGTGTAAACAGCATTCTTTAAATGAGGACTTTGCATGCTGCAGCCATTTCCACTATGGACAGTTTGGAGGAAAAGGACGAACGCAAATGCAAAATGAAATTCGACTCGATGGAGTTGGAGGTGCTTGTGGAGGGAGCATACACTGTTATAAATGGACTGAATTTTAAGGCATTGTCTCCGTGTTATTTTAACTGAGAGTAGAGTCCTGCGCACATTTAACTGTGGTTTACAGTTAACAGACGGAACCTCTGTTATAAACTGATTATAAAATTACAGTTAAAATAACTGGCGAAAAGGTGCAAGTTTATAACATTGCATGCTCAGTGTTTTAGGGGGGAACAATTTGCACATGAGTACAGTCACTCACTCCGATTACTCTTGGGAAGCGAGCAGCCGCATAAAACTCATGTAGGGTTTCATTCAGTGCTTCCCGTGAGGATGGAAACTTTATGCACCGGCCCATCCTGCGCATCATGGCATCCAGTATTTGAGACAGTAGGCTATACACGAGCAACTGTTTTGGGAGATCCCAGCAGTGAGAGATACTGTACGCTGGAATGAACCAGTTGCGAGAAAGTGAAGATTAGCAAGAAATTTTGTCATTGCAAGGACGGCATGACTTCTTCTTGTGACTAGCTCTAAATCAGCCCTTATATCATCTAACAGTTCCTAAATGGCATTGCTGGATAGGCAATTTGTCTGGACTATTCTCTCCTCTGAAATCCCAAACATTGTCACACGGATGATGGAGAACACCCGTTCTCGGTGTACTCGCCGCCTGTGTCCTCTCCTTGCGGCAATAATGGCAGCCATGTCTGTGCGCAATTACGTGGAGCCAATTAGTACCTACCCTTCAAAGGTATTAAATAGCAAACGCAATCACCATCACTGAAATTGCCTTAAGGCTTGATAAGTCACTATGCATGTGCTAAGATTTTGCATTTGCATTTTCTCCTCCCATATTTTGCATGCTAAGATAGGCACGCCCCTTATTACATATTCATTAAGGCCAAAAGTACTAACTGCGTAGAATGTGCAAATTTGCACACTTCAAAGATGCAATCTTCAGTGCACACCCTTAGTAGAAGAGATTGCGGGTGATACGGTATTTGCACGCGTTTCTATACACGCAAAGCTTTAGTCGATCAGGCCCTATGAGTAGTAAATGGTTTTGCAGATTAACTCCAGAAAAATACCAGACACAGGTGAAGCATGAAGCACATACGTGAAATGACCTTTGTCCAAATCATACAGAGAATATTTCGGTCTTCTGCCACGTGTGCCCTTCTCAAAGAGCCACTGTCCAATGCCTGCCGCCATTCCTTAAAGGGACAGTTAACCCCCAAGTCAAGATACAGATTTTTCATTTTACCTATTGCGCCATTTATCTGCCTTCTCTGTCTTGATGTGAGTTTTGGAGATATTAGTCATAGAGATGTCTGTCTTCTCTGCAATATAATGAGACTAAATGGCACTCAGCTTGAGGTGCTCGAAGTGCGGATAAAGTAAATTAATACATTTCAAAACCAGCATCTCCTAACAACAATCAAAACCAGGTTACCCAAGATCATCCACAGACCATGTTGTGAGCTGTTTCATGTACGAATTAATGTCTTTCTTGTACAAAGATAAGTAGGTCCAGTGTGAAACTGCCCACCAAAAGTGTGGATTATCTTAAACAACCAGGTCATGATCTTTGTAAAGACACTGGATTTGAAATTTACTTTGTACTTAAATTTGCTTTAGTACTTTGAGCACCACAAGCTGAGTGCCATTTAGTCCTGTTATATTGAAGAGAAGACAGACATATCTATGACCAATATCTCCAAAACTCCGCAACTCACATTAAAACTACAAATACTGCATTACGGTTATATGCCTCCACCTTGTGTGCTTTGATCTTTGACCACCAAATTCTCATCAGTCCATTATAGAGCCTGAGGGGGCGTGTGTGCCAAACTTGAGGAAATTCACAGCTGCGCCGGCCCAGAGGCATAGAAATCAAGATGGATATATAGCACTACAGGTCTGGGAAAAAGACATGCATTTTTCAATTTGCTGCGAACTGTCCCTTTAAACACGATCTGAAATGTGCAGTACATTAAAATTAGCGTTAAAATGCAAAATGATACATCTTGCATAAATAGAACATTTCGATCTCTAAAATTATTTGGATGGTATAGCCTTTTATTTGTTATCCTGCACATACCTGTCAGAAACTCTTTCCGGAGAGCCCACATGTCTACACCAGCTTCGCCTAAAAGCATGACTTCCAGTGGATTAGTTGGAGATGTCTTTTTTTTGGAGCTGCCATTGTGCAAGACCCCTATCCAACATGTTTTGGCCTGACACAGTGATATGGAAGGTTTTGCCCTCTCTGCTTACTGCATCAGCAATTTCCCGGATCACCCAGACTACAGAGGTGGAGAGGAAAAGAGAAGAAAGCAAATGATTGTTAAGGGTTTGTCAAATCTTTCACTCAGTGCAGAAAGCAAATGAATTGTTAAGGGTTTGTCAAATCTTTCACTCAGTGCAGAAAGCAAATGATTGTTAAAAGCCTAGTCAGACTAGACGCGGAATGAGCCGGAATGCCGTCGGAATGAAAATTCTTTGTTTATTCCTGGATATTCAAAGCGCGTTCTAAAAATCCTGACTGAATTCTGAGTGCATTCCAAATATTCGGGCCCGTTCTTGTGGCCGGCCCGAATGTTTTGCTCATGCTCAAAACTTTCCAGGTGCATTCGAAGAAGGGAAATATCGAACGGCATCCGAAGTGTATTCTAACTGCGCTCTGACTGCATTATAAATATTCTTATGGCATTCCAACTGCATTCAAAACATTCTGATTGCATTCGAGGGAGAATCGAAACGGCAAGCCACGTCAAATCCTGCCAGAATGTCCTGAATGCGCCTCGAACGAGCCAGAATGCACCTCAAATGCATCTTGATTGCTGCAGGAATCTATTTCGATATTAAAACAATTCAGCTGGAATGCACTTCGAATGCCGTTAGAATCTTTCGATTGCCGCTGGAATCAGTGGCAGCTGGTGAACTGGCGATAGGGGAGGCTGAAACGCATCCCGTAAAAATAATGATTGGTCATGACCTGTTTTCAATTATTAATTTAAATTACCATTACAGAAACTCTAAAAACTCTCAACATTATCAGGTGTGGCCAGTTTTCATTAATAACGCATACCTGTTAACTCTCACGCATTCGGCGTCAGTTTTAGTGGCATATTTATGTTCCCCTGCTGTGGTCAGCAATTATTCAATAAACGCATATGGGACACTCGTGTTACATTCTAAGTACATTCTGTGTATTCAAGCTGCATTCTGTTTGAATTTTTGGACGTTCCAACCATATTCGGCGGCCAATCTGGGAGCATTCTGACTGCATTCAAGGTGAATTCGTACAGCATTCGAGGCACCTTCCAACCAGACTTTGGGTGGTGTTCAGGCAGCAATTGAACCGCACCTGTATGGCATTCAAAGTGTATTCTAAATATTCTGACTGCATTCTGACAGCATTCAAAATATTCCTACTGTGTTCCAACTACATTCAAGCTGCATTCGAGAGCTAATACACCCAGAATGTGCAAGAATCATTTGAGGCGGGTTCGAAGCGCATTCTAAGTATTCGAACGGCATTCTTTCAAAGCTGTAAGAATTTTGGTCAATTTGAAATTCCCGCCCAAATGTTGCGTGAATTCTTCATTCTGGCTGGTTCTGCTTGATTCCTGCTGATTTTGAACAAGTGTGACAGGGGCATAACGGTTTGTCAAATCTTTCACTCAGTGCAGAAAGCAAATGAATTGTTAAGGGTTTGTCAAATCTTTCACTCAGTGCAGAAAGCAAATTAATTGTTAAGGGTTTGTCAAATCTTTCACTCAGTGCAGAAAGCAAATGATTTGTTAAGGGTTTGTCAAATCTTTCACTCAGTGCAGAAAGCAAATGAATTGTTGAGGGTTTGTCAAATCTTTCAGTGCAGAAAGCAAATGAGTTGTTAAGGGTTTGTCAAATCTTTCACTCAGTGCAGAAAGCAAATGAATTGTTAAGGGTTTGTCAAATCTTTCAGTGCAGAAAGCAAATGAAGTTTTTAGGGTTTGTCAAATCTTTCACTCAGTGCAGAAAGCAAATTAATTGTTAAGGGTTGTTACAACTAATAATGTAACAACGACGCATAATGTCACAGGTGTTACACCATGTGTTTTTGTTACATTATGCATCAACTATCCAACGCATAATGTCACAATATAATGCATAGTGTAACATTTTTACTTACGCATAATGTTACAATTTTTGATGCATAGTGTAACATTTTCTAACGCATAATGTTACAACCCCTTCAATGCATAATGTAACAAGTCCTGAACACTTGCCACCAGGGGGCACAATATGATAAATTTAAGCCTATCTGAGTGCATCAAGGCATACCAGTCGCTTGTTTTCTGGTCAATATCAGGCTCTATATGTAATTTGCTCTGTGTAGGCATACACTACACAATTTTATACTAGACTTGCACCGATTACAATTTTTTGGGCCGATCCCGATTTCCGATTTGCAGAGTGTTTGGACGGCCGATACCGATTTTGGTCGATTCCGATTTCATTTTTTCCACACCACTTCACAGCACACAAGATATTGCAAAATTTTCTAACTTTCCTTTATTGGAACATTTTAACCCAGATACAACCTGCTTTTCAATAATCACATCAGCAAACAAACAAAAACAGTGACAAGTTAAGAAACATTTTCCTTTTTGTTCACATAACTTCAGGTGCAATATTAAAATCAAGTAAAAAAGGCATACATAAATAAAAAAAATCTTGCTGTATAGCATTTGTGAGTAATTTGTGGAATAGAAAAAAAGGAAAAATGTCCCCTGAGGCAAATTCACACAGGTCTTCTTCACATCCACATACTGCAGAGCTATGAACTTTCTTTTCATAACAAATAGAAAAAAGATCCACATTTGAACAGGCTGCCATAGAACATTCATATTTGCCTTATAGTAATGTTTAATTTTTCCGTATGAAAACAGGTACATTAATTGGCCATGTAGGCCTAGAATAAATATCTGAAAACTAACATAAATAGGCTTATAGCAGCATTAAGATATTTGACAGACCACACACATGACAGTGGGCTCAGAATGGGAAGAAATGTGAGTGCCCATATTGTTGTTATGGTCACACACATGACTGGGCTATTTGTACATTTATGGCAGATTTTTATTATCATTTTTTTTTTTGCAAACAGAAGCATATGTGTTTTGGATGCCGGGTTTGGATGTCTTTTTTTTCCTTTGAAATCGCGTCATTTTCAGCTGCGCAACCATGCCCAACATTAGGAGAATACAACCGACCTTACTTTTACGCACAGGTTTGTACACCATTCAGAGCAGAAAGCAAATTAATTGCTAAGGGTTTGTCAAATCTTTCACTCAGTGCTTCAGTACTTGATTGGTGGAAAATGCTATGTCATACAGGAGGGATGTAACATTTAGGATCAAAGTTCACTTGAAGATTGATTTAATGAGTTATGGTTGAGGTTCCCAGTGAAAATATTAATATACATTATAACTATGGTTACAAACCTGTTAGAAAGTAGGATTTTGTCTGCCTGTTTTATTTTTAGTTTTCATTATTGTTAGTTTTTACTTTCATTTATGTACCTTTTGTTATTTTTCTGATTGATTGTGTATTGTTCTGATTGATTGTCATTGTCAGTGTAAATCCTTGTGTTCTTCCCTCCTGTCAGTCCTTGTTAACACACTAATTCCCCTGTTAATTCGGAAAGGTGATTCTAACTTCCTTCATTCTGTTCTTGCTGCCTGTCTGCTCCTGAGAGTAGTTTAGAATCAGGGCCTGGGTGTGTAGAGCAGATTAGCATAGGTTTCCATGCCCTTTCCATTCTACTCACCTATCCCTGTCCTGCTCTTCCTGGTTCCGCCCCTCTCTGGCTTCTTGCCACAGCTGTGCTCTATCTAGTCGGGTAATCACAGTAATTGTCTGAGTGCTTAAATATCCCATTTCCCTTTCACTCTAAGTCGATTCGTTTTCTGACTCAGTCTGATCTTGTCTCTGCGCTTCTGGTTTGTAAGATTTCTCGATTGTGATTGCTAGTTTTGTCAGTATTCTTGTCATTGTATTATTGTATTGTATTCTTGTTGTTTGATTTGAGTGCTTGCTAGTCCCGGTATCCCTTTTATTCCCCGTGTATCCTTTGTTAGATTTTCTCTGTTTTCCCTTTCCCCTTTTTCCCTCTTCCCTTTTCCCTTTACCCCTCCATTAGTTAGATTCCCATTGTTCATTGTCATTGTGCGGATTGATATCCTGGCTTCTGACCCTTGGCTTGTTTCTTGACTTTGTTTCCGATTCCCTGTACATACCTGTTTGCTGGCTTTGACCCTGTTCTGTTTACCATGAGTCTAGAAACGAATCCTAATGTTAATAAACGCCATGCTGACTCTGATCTGTGCTTGGAGCATTCGTCTGTTCCTAACAGTACGAATCAACCAGAATCTGCTCCAGCAGATGCTACCGGGCTGCGACGAAGCCTATTACACCAGGCTACCATCATCCAGCAGCAGCAGCGCGAATTGGAGGAGATGAGAGCTGCCCTACAGAACCTCTCCTGGAGCCGCTCCGTTCCTGCTCCAACCCCTCCTCCAGCTGCAGCAGCATTGGGCGTCTCCCGTCCGGGGAGCCTCGTCTATCTCCTCCGCGGGGAGTATGACGGCGATCCTCAGTCCTGCCGTGCCTTCCTCTCTCAGTGTTCAATTATTTTTGAACTTCAACCTCTGACCTTCCCTACTTCCCGGTCCAGGGTCGCATACATCATTACCTTGCTGTCTGGACGTGCCAGGGAATGGGGTACCGCGATAATGGGGACGCCGACCATCCCTGCACCCACACCTTGAGGCGTTTGTAGACGGAGATGAGAGAGGTTTTCGACCGTTCATTCTGTGGACGAGAGGCCGGCA
Organism: Gymnothorax javanicus; assembly: GCA_029692085.1. Lineage (NCBI taxonomy): Eukaryota > Metazoa > Chordata > Actinopteri > Anguilliformes > Muraenidae > Gymnothorax > Gymnothorax javanicus. The sequence goes on along the minus strand of CM056206.1, from coordinate 1,869,177 downwards.
GTGAACTACTCTCCCTGCGCCAAGGTAACCAGTCCGTTTCTGATTACGCCATCAAGTTCCGCTCCCTTGCTGCCTCAACTAACTGGAGCGAAGACGCTCACTGTGATGTGTTCTGTCAGAACGGGTTAAGGATGAACTGGCGTCGCGTCAACTGCCCCAGGATTTCCAGACTCTCATCAGAGTCTCCATCCAAGTTGACTCCGCCTCCAGCAACGACAACGCTTGGCGCCGCTCACAAGGGGAGGAGTTAAGGCCAGATAAGAGGCTTAGCCAGAGTCCACTGGTCAAGAAAACCCCCATTCAAGAGGTCAGTAGGCACCACGCCCCCGAGGAGCCCATGCAAGTTGACCGGTTCCGGCTGTCACCTCAAGAGCGCGCGCGTCGCCTGCAAACTGGGGTCTGCTTGTATTGCGCTCAGGAAGGGCATCGGCTAGCCACCTGTCCGATCAAGAGTCAGAAGGGGCCCGTAAGTCAGCAGATTGGATTAATAGCGGAGGATAATACGTCTCCACGTAAACTCATTCCGGTTACCATTACTGGCTGTGCTAACCCTGTTTCTACCTCTGCCTTGATTGATTCAGGATCGGACGTCAACCTGATTGACGAGGGGCTAGTCAAACATCTGGATCTGCAACCCCAACTGCTACCCGTCGCCTTCAGAGCCCACGGACTTAATGGACAGTTACTCGGCCGTATTACCCATGTTACCCCATTACTCACTCTCTCTGTCTCAGGCAACCACCAGGAGCACATTCGTCTTAACATCAAGACAACACCCTCAGCTCCGGTGGTCCTGGGCCTTCCCTGGCTCCAGTTACACAACCCCACCATTAACTGGAGGAACGGCCAGGTCGGAGAGTGGAGTACCAACTGCCTTCGTTCCTGCCTAGTGAAGGCTCCTGATCACCGGTTCCGGCCAAGTTCCAGAGAGGAAGCAGGCTCTCCGGATCTCTCTAAGGTGCCAGAAGAGTATCATGACTTGGTCGAAGTATTTTCCAAATCACGTGCTTTGTCTCTGCCCCCCACAGACCTTACGATTGTGTTATTGACCTGCCTCGGGGACGTCACCTCCTAAGGGAGGCCTGTACTCGTTGTCCCGCCCGAACGAGAGGCCATGGACAAGTATGTGGAGGATTCCTTGGCGCTGGCATCATCGACCGTCCTCATCCCCTGCGGGAGCGGGGTTCTTCTTCGTCGCGAAGAAAGATGGATCTCTCCAGCCGTGCATCGATTACAGAGGACTAAACAACATCACGGTAAAGAACCGTTACCCATTACCACTGATGAATTCCGCTTTTGAACTGCTGCAGGGGGCCAGCATCTTCACTAAGCTGGATCTACGCAATGCCTACCATCTGGTAAGAATTAAGGAGGGGGATGAGTGGAAGACTGCGTTTAACACAGCCAGAGGTTACTACGAGTATCTGGTGATGCCATTCGGCTTGGCTAATGCACCGGCGGTTTTCCAAAACCTGGTCAATGATGTGTTGCACGACATGATTAACCAATTTGTCTTTGTATATTCCGATGATATTTTGATTTTTTTCAAGAAACAGGACGGAGCATGTTCATCACATTCGGGCTGTCCTACAAAGACTTTTGGAGAACCAATTGTTCGCTAAAGTGGAGAAGTGCGATTTCCACCAGGACACAGTTCCCTTTCTCGGGTTCTTGGTGACTCCAGGAGGCATTAAGATGGACCAGGGGAAGGTAAGGGCTGTTAAGGACTGGCCTACACCCAACAACCGGAAAGAGTTACAGTGTTTTCTGGGATTTGCCAACTTTTACCGAAGGTTTATCAGAAATTACAGCTCTGTTGCCGCGCCACTCACCTCGCTGACTTCCCTGAAGGTACAATTCCAGTGGTCACCTACTGCTGAGGCAGCCTTCCTGGACCTTAAGGATCGTTTCACGTCTGCACCTATCCTAAAACAACCCGATCCTGAACGGCAGTTCATTGTGGAGGTCGACGCCTCTGACGTGGGGGTAGGTGCAGTCTTGTCTCAACGAGATCTCACTGATAATAAAGTCCACCCTTGTGCCTTTTTCTCCCGCAGACTCAGTCAGGCGGAGCAGAATTATGATATTGGCAACCGGGAACTGTTAGCCGTTAAGATGGCACTAGAGGAGTGGCGCCATTGGCTCGAAGGAGCCCAAACCCCTTTCTTAGTTTGGACTGACCATAAAAATCTTGAGTATCTCAGAAGCGTCTTAATCTCCCGATGGTCTTTATCTTTGACAGATTTAACTTCACCCTGTCCTACCGCCCAGGTTCTCAGAATGGCAAACCCCACGCCCTGTCCAGAAGGTTCGCCCCGGATCTGGCCTCCAAGGAGCCACAACCTATTCTACCGTCCAAGTGTGTTGTAGGACTGCTAAGGTGGGAGTTGGAGGATCGAGTGGGAAAATCCCAGCCGCCTGAAGGACCTCCATCTAACTGCCCCAGAGCCCGCCTGTTTGTTCGGAGGAACTCCGATCGGATGTCCTTCAGTGGGCCCCTCCTCCGCCTTGCTTGCCATCCAGGGGCGGCACGTACCTTGGCACTACTTTCCCGAAGGTTTTGGTGGCCTACGGTATGTAAAGACGTAAAGGAGTTTACTGCTGCCTGCTCGGTCTGTGCTCAAAATAAGACCACTCACCAACCTCCCGCAGGACTTTTACAACCACCCCCAGTCCCTTCTAGACCCTGGTCACACATTGCTCTAGATTTTGTGACAGGACTTCCCCCTTCAGAAGGTAACACAACTATTTTAACTATCATTGATCGCTTCTCCAAAGCTGTACATTTAGTCCCTTTACCCAAACTACCTTCTGCCCAAGAGACTGCCGAATTGTTAATTATGCATGTTATTCGTTTACATGGCATTCCGTCAGATATAGTTTCTGACCGTGGTCCCCAGTTCATTTCTCAAGTTTGGAAAGCGTTTTGCAAATCTTTGGGCATATCTGTTAGTCTGTCTTCAGGTTTTCATCCCAGACCAATGGCCAGACCGGCGGGCGAATCAACAACTGGAGAGCGCGCCGGCTGTCTCACTTCTCGGGACCAAGGAGATTGGAGCACACAGCTGCCTTGGATCGAATCGCCACTAACAGCCTTCCCTCAGCTCGTCAGGTATCTCACCCTTCGAGGCTTGTCTCGACTATCAACCACCTCTGTTTCCATCTCAGGAGGTCGAAGTGGAAGTTCCCAACGTCCAAGCGTTTGTTCAACATTGTCGGGAGACCTGGAATACTGCGCGAGAGGCACTTGTCAAATCGGAGAACAAATGAAGACTCATGCCAATCGCCATCGTTCCAAGCCACCACATTACCACGTAGGACAATGTGTATGGTTATCTACTAGAGACATTCCTTTATATACTGAGAGTCGTAAATTGTCACCTCGTTTTATTGGACCTTTTACCATTGAGAAAGTGTTCAGTCCTGTCACGATTAAGTTGAGATTACCCTTGTCTATGCGTAGAATTCACCCTGTGTTTCATGTGTCTAATATTAAGCCAGTCATGTTGTCCTACCACTCCCCTGCCCCGACCAATCCTCCTCCCCCGAAACTTATCGATGGTGGCGAGACCTTCACCGTGAACAAGTTGCTGAACGTTCGTCAGCGAGGAAGAGGACTCCAATACCTTATGGATTGGGAGGGATACGGGCCTGAGGAGCGGTCCTGGGTTCCAGCCCGCCACATCCTCGATAAATCTTTAATCAGTGACTTTCATAAGACTGTTCCCAAGCCTGCTGTTAGGCCGCCAGGCGGCGTCCCTGGGGGGGGGGTACTGTTAGAAAGTAGGATTTTGTCTGCCTGTTTTATTTTTAGTTTTCATTATTGTTAGTTTTTACTTTCATTTATGTACCTTTTGTTATTTTTCTGAGTGATTGTGTATTGTTCTGATTGATTGTCATTGTCAGTGTAAATCCTTGTGTTCTTCCCTCCTGTCAGTCCTTGTTAACACACTAATTCCCCTGTTAATTCGGTGAGGTGATTCTAACTTCCTTCATTCTGTTCTTGCTGCCTGTCTGCACCTGAGAGTAGTTTAGAATCAGGGCCTGGGTGTGTAGAGCAGATTAGCATAGGTTTCCATGCCCTTTCCATTCTACTCACCTATCCCTGTCCTGCTCTTCCTGGTTCCGCCCCTCTCTGGCTTCTTGCCACAGCTGTGCTCTATCTAGTCGGGTAATCACAGTAATTGTCTGAGTGCTTAAATATCCCATTTCCCCTTCACTCTAAGTCGATTCGTTTTCTGACTCAGTCTGATCTCGTCTCTGTGCTTCTGGTTTGTAAGATTTCTCGATTGTGATTGCTAGTTTTGTCAGTATTCTTGTCATTGTATTATTGTATTGTATTCTTGTTGTTTGATTTGAGTGCTTGCTAGTCCCGTTTTCCCTTTTATTCCCCGTGTATCCTTTGTTAGATTTTCTCTGTTTTCCCTTTCCCCTTTTTCCCTCTTCCCTTTTCCCTTTACCCCTCCATTAGTTAGATTCCCATTGTTCATTGTCATTGTGCGGATTGATATCCTGGCTTCTGACCCTTGGCTTGTTTCTTGACTTTGTTTCCGATTCCCTGTACATACCTGTTTGCTGGCTTTGACCCTGTTCTGTTTACCATGAGTCTGGAAACGAATCCTAATGTTAATAAACGCCATGCTGACTCTGATCTGCGCTTGGAGCATTCGTCTGTTCCTAACAAAACAGTTCAGTATAACTGACACTTGAAAAGTAATACGTGCAATTCTACAAGATTTCAGTCAAATTCATAAATTACTTAAATGTAGTATGAGTCAAAGAAAATGTATAACAACTTGAAAACTTCAATACAGGTTGCTTGGAGGTACAGTGATTTTATTCATTGCATCAGAAAATGTAAGCTGACTGAAAATGTTATGTAAACTGAATGCATACTTTCCTATTTCAGCCTCAGACGATTCTGAGACATCTTCCACCTTAGAAGATATTTCCACCAGATTGTCAAAGTAAAAAAATAAATAAATAAAAAATTAGAAAAGGATTACAAATCATTATAAGGGTCTGTGTCCACATACTGTAGAGTTCTTTTCTGAGTGCCAGTGTTATTGAAGCCAAACCCACATGCAGCGCCTTTTCTGGTCATATGCTTCACCCCAGCACTCTGCAGCCCTTCTGCCAGCAGTCTATCAAATAAAAAACTCTATGTGTACATTAATAATTGCTGAGCATCGATTAAAGCCTTTATTTTAGAGGTATACAGTGGAATGAAACAAAATTTAAATGTCCAGAGAGCATCTGTGTTGTTACATTACTCAAGGTAATGCATCTCAGACTTGATACTTTTTATTTATTTATTATGGGATTAAAACGACCAGAGTGAATTGCCAACCTTATGAATAAATCTTCACTGTATCCTTAAGCTGGTCTGAAACCTGCTGTATAATGCAATATTACACTCGAAGGCGAGCTTTAAGGCTCATTTATGCTCCCTTTACGTACGAAAATAGAGATGTCCGTTCGAAACGTCATAAACGTCTCTGTCCTCATACTTTCATGCGTCTTTGGCGTTGGCATGGATGTTCAGCTGTAAATCCACTAGGGGGCAGCTCAGAGTGAAAAGTTTCAGACAATAAGAAACCATCCTTTTCTTTGAAAAAAAAAGGAGATAACGCTATCCCACAATTCTGTGCAGCAGCAATATTTAAAGTAGTGACCGTTCATCAGGCCAATCGCGCTAAAGAAACTCAATGATGGGCAGGGGGCTCATTATTGCGCTGCCGAATGTAAGTGCATTCGGATTCTCTACTTAGCGCGGTTGTCTTCCTAAGCAGTTAGGAATTCACCTTTACACCTTCCTTTTACCTTATGACGTTTTCCTCAAAGGTTAAAGAAAAGTGATTAGGAATTAGTGGATAGCCCGTTGTGGGTGCCCCATCCGTTCCCCATGCCCGATCGGTTCTGCTCATGCGCATTCTGCACATATGCATTGTTCAACTCATATTTACGACACTGCCCGATGTGTTGCACGCACGCGTAAAACCCTTCAGCGGTTGGATGATGTAGTTAAGTGTTGGGTAAGCCATAGAGACAGAATCATGTCTGAGAAACTTACAAATTTCTACGCAGGCCTGCGGCAATATTTGGAGGGCCGAAAAATAACGCTTTTGGACAAAGCAGGGAGAAAGAAAGTCGCCCGTGTGGCCAATAACTACGTGTTGAAAGGTAACTAATATTAGCCAGGTATCGCTTGCTAAGTTAAAGTTAGCTAACGCTAGACGAAACAGGGTTTGCAGGTGCCATTCAGGTGACTAGAGACTACATACGACCAGTTAATTTTTCAGTTAATGTTTTAAAATCTATCATTCATCAACAGAATTACCTCAAAATTTGTCAGCAGGGGTCGTAGCCTATTCGGCTACAACCCCCTCTCAAATTTGTATTAGAGAATGTGACGTTGCATAAACACCAGGGTGGACAGCAGAAAGTGATGGTGAAATATGAAAATGACAGGGTTAGTAGATTTCAGACACAAAATTATGATTTCTTACACCACTAGGGTATGTTATGTCCATTGTTCTGGCAGGTTGATTTTCTTTGTAGCAACCTTCTCTCTGCACGTGCAGAGGTTGATATGTGAATATCAACCAGGCATGTTATTTGACAACTTGTGACATTGTCACATTAATTTAGTGTCATTTTTAAAGCATAGCGGGAATAAGCATCAAGAAAGTTACATATAATGTTTATGTATGTTATGGTTGGAAAAATATATGTATGTATTTTCCGTTATGAAATGTTACTTTCCACTAGTTGTTTTGGTATATGGTGGCGTCTGTCTGTTTAATGTTCCCAATTTCAATTTTTATCACCGCGCACCCAACCTTTTATGAGGTAGGTGCGCTGGTGACGGGGCGGAACACAGAGAGTGGCAAGTCGCATGGGACGGTGTGAGTGAGTGGCGTCCAGTAGTTTGAAGGCTGCAGCTACTGTTTTTTTATTCCTTTGATTGTGAAAAAAATTCGGAATCACGTCTGGGGAATGCTGGTTGCGGTATTGCCTATTCTCGTTCTGGTGCGTTACTAAGGACCGGCGTATCAAGAGAAACAGTGCTACTCCTGCTGTGGATCAAAGACAAAAAAACTTCTGTCTCGGTGAGATCAATCTTTTTTTTTTTTTTTTTTTGTTGGGTATACCTGGCAGGTTGCATGCGATCACTTTTTTTGCCTGGTTTTTGCGAAACTTTTTTTTTTTTGCCTGTCTTTTTTGCGGAACATACTTTTTAGTAGATTTTTTTTTTTTCCGGCGTTGGACTATTTTGAGGCAGAAGCTCCTCCTTCGTCTCCTCCTCGTCTTATGGACTTGCTTTGCGTGCAGATGCTCTGCGTTTAGTTGGACTTTTTATGTTAGTCTTGTGGATTGCAAAAGGGTTGGGGAATTGTAGAGGTTTTGTGTATTATAGATCATTTTTGTTTTTTCTGTTTTTTTGGGTTGAATAATATTTTGTGCGCTATGCGTAACAAAATGATGGGTGACTTGTCCTTTCTTAACAAAGCAACCTTCAAATTTCGGAGACTTTATTACTGATATCCTGAGTTCATTGTTAGAAAACACATCGTCCTGGTACAATTTTGATCCGCACAGTTGATGGTGTTTAATTATAATATTCGTTCATTCCAAAAAGAACCTCTTTGCGTTTATTGTTAACACAGCCAAAGTTTAACAGGCCTAGTGTTACAGATTGGTGGCCGTCGGGGAATGAATTGCTGTTTGTGATTTTGCATTATTAACATTGCTGTCAACATTATTAGAGTGGTTATGTGTTTATTTTAAGTTGTATAGTTGCATTGACTAATATGTAGGCTTCATTATATGCCATTGCATTTACATTGCTTTATCATTGAAAAAAAAAAAAAACACATAGAACAGGCCTGTATTTAAGCATTATAGGACTCTTACAGCTAAATTGCATTAGTATTTGAATATCATTCAAACAAATTGGTAATAATTACAATCTATAAGAAAGAATGGCTCAAAAGGGAGAGTCGACACTTATGGGGTTGGGAGAGTCCCAAGAGGAAATAGAGTCAGATGGTGGTACCCGTGCCTCTACCCCGACTTCTGGAGAGCAGGTTAGAGAACCTGATAGTCAGCCAAGGGGAGACACCTGGGTCACAAGAAGAAATCCTGTGGGTGAAGTGACATCATTAATCAGTTCTCTTTACATCTCTGACCCAGAAGAGAATCGGAGGAAGAGAACACATCTTACCTCACACTACCTGCTATTATGTCTCTCAGCACTGAATTAGGTGCAGTTACGGATAGATTGAGAACCCTGGAAACAGACTTCAGGGATTCTGTTCACAGTGCTTTGAACAGGGAAGCAAATATAAGGGAGTACATTGATAAAAGCCTTGATGCAATAGAACAAAACACGATTTCAACCCTGAAACAGTTTGAGGAGAAATTAATTGCATGCTTGCAACGGCGAGATGAAAAATGGAAGGCAGAAGTTCAATGCCTGAAGCGCGCCAGTCTTGCTTCTGTCTCCAGGCCTCTCCACCCACTCCATCCTCCTCATGGTCATTCCACAGCTTCACATGCACTCTATCCTCCTCATGGTCACTCCTCAGCTTCTCATGCACTTTATCCTCCTCATGGTCACTCCTCAGCTTCGCATGTTTCTCATGATATGCCTATCACACAAGATTTCTCTAGAGGTGGTTCCATTCAACCATTAATATCTACTGGGGATCCCTCAACATATCTTTCCTCCATGCCTTCTTCCATGGTACCTTCCCGGCGCCAGTGATGTCCAGTTTCATGCTCCTCTTTCTGTACACCATACTCAAGGCCAATCACTGGTCTCAGGGCCAATGAACCAGCCAAAAACACCATTCAATGGGACAGTGACTCAGCAGCCACTACATCCTTTGACTACTAGTACCAGCCTTTCCACACCGTTGGGGGCACTTACAGCCAGGTTGTTGCCAGACCAAATGTCGTTTCTCTAAGCCTCCTATCCAAATGGATTTCCCCTCCTTCAATGGGTCTGGGGAGGTGTCTGATATCATAATTACATTGATCGCTGTGAGACTTTTTTCGCGGTCGGCCGTTGTCTGATACTGAAATCATAGGCGCCCTCTCTGGTGTTCTAAAAGGGCGGCGCACAGCTGGTGGAGCGTGGAGAAGAATAAAGTGCACAATTGGGCAGAGTTTAAGGAAGCTTTTCAGGCCGCATTCCTGCCTCCTGATTACCTCTTAGAGGTAGAAGAAAAGCTCAGGGTCATGGTGCAGTTACCTGACCAGTGTTTGAGGGATTTTTGCTTATGATTAAGCTCTTTGTCTCGGTGGAACCCAGAAATCACAGAGAAAGAGTTAGTGCGGAAAATCCTCAATAACTGCAATCCCAAAATTGCTGGCTGTCTAAGAGGCACTGTGTCTGACGTTTCGTCCAAATTGGTACCCTGGTGGAGAAGGACTGCACCTCATTTAAAGAATACTGGGGAAAGGTGGATCAACAAAAAGCTAGAGAAAAGGAGAAGAGTCAAAAAGAAGACCTGGATAAGACTAAAAGCCTGCTGATTTGGCGACTGTGGTCAGACAGGAAAAGAAGGATCCACTGTCTCTCCTGCACGTTCCTGTTGGCGTAGAGGGAAACAGTGTTATGCTGTTTTCGACACCGGCTGCACATACTCATTGATGAGACAAAGTCTGTGGCTGGAGGTGGCTTGGGAGGGTGAAAAATTGAGGCCATGTGACAACCACAGCTTTGCTCGCCCGATGGGGAAAATGGAGCAATCGGAAAGGTTCAGCTCTTATATAGCTGGCATGAGATGTTGTGGTCTCTTGATACCTACATCATGGACGACGACCACCTGGCATTCCCCATCATCCTGGGTTTGGATTTCCTAAGAAAGACCTTGACCATTATCCATATGGGTGACCAAACCTATGGCGTGAAGGGACCCAGGGAGTATACCTTCCATCCGTTCATCTCCCGACCGATTGAGTGTGGCTTGCAGCAGCCCACTGATGCTACTCCTAAGGCTACCCTGTATGTGGCTGTTCCGTCTGTCATGGCTTCAGTAACACCTCCTTCGACTACAGTTGCAGCTTCCTTTTTCACTGATTATCCACCAGAGGTCCGAGAATTGCTGCAAGCTTGGCCTGAGGTGTGCTCGGGCAGACTGGGGGAAGACCACCGTTGAAGAGCACAAGATCTTCACAACAGATGAGGTCGGTCGGTGCAAAGCATACCGCGTGTCCCCTTTCAAGCGTCAAATTATCGCTGATCATGTGGGGCAGATGCTCAAGGATGGCATTATTGAGCCTTCACAATCAGCGTGGGGTGCACCAGTTGTGTTAGTCCCCAAGCCTGATGGGTCCATGAGATTCTCGTCGATTTTCGGCGCCTCAACGCCAAGACCCATACAGATGCTTACCCCATGCCTCTTGTGCATGACCTCTTGGAATCCATGCATGGTGCAGCCGTCTTCAGTACGCTTGACTTAAAGTCTGGATATTGGCAGGTCGCCATGTCCCAGGAAAGTAAAGGCAAAGACCGCTGTTATTACTCCAATGGGCCTTTACCAATTCAAATCTATGCCTTTCGGCCTAAAAAACTCGACATTTCAGAGGCTGATGGAGAAGGTGCTGGGTGAGCTGAGGGGAAGATCTGCTGTGTCTACATAGATGATGTCATCGCATTGCCTCGGCCACGCCCTCCAGCATCTCAAAGACCTGGGCGCTGTCATGCTTAAGCTCCACGAGGCCAATTTGACCCTTAACCTGAAAAAATGTTTCTTTTTCCGGCGTGAGCTGAAATTCCTGGGACATGTGGTTTCAGAGAGGGGGGTGCAGGTCGACCCAGAGAAGACGTTGGCGGTGACATCATATCCCACTCCCACCAACATCAAAGAGCTCCAGCGTTTCATAGGTCTTGTGGGATGGTACCATAAATTCGTGGACCATTTTGCAGACCTGGCAGCCCCACTGAATCGTCTGAAGAGGAAAGATGTGGCCTGGGATTGGACGGAGGAATGCCAGGAAAGTTTTGATCAGTTAAAAAAAAGCTGGTGAATGCCCCTATCCTGGGGCAGCCAGACCACACGCTTCCTTTTGAAGTCCATACTGGAAGTGATGTAGGGTTGGGTGCAGTGCTGGTCCAGAGGACAGATGACGGGAGGTGGTGATCTCCCTCGCCTAGCTGCGGTGCTGAGTGCAACTACTCAGCATCTGAAAAGGAGTGTCTTTATGGTTGTCTGGGCTGTTGAAAAATGGAGACATTACCTCGAAGGTGTTGAGTTTACCGTATACACAGATCATGCTGCTTTAACCTGGGCTTTTTAATTGTCCGAAGACCTCCTCTAGGCTGACCCGCTGGATCCTACGGCTCCAACAGTTCCAGTTTAAGGTGCAGTACAGAAAGGGCCTACATAATCTTGTGCCTGATGCCCTGTCCAGAGCCGTGCCCTTAACCACGGCAGCCACGTATGTTGCCATGAACACCTCATACTGTTCGGCTGACCTGCCTTCCTCACTGTCTGAAATTAGGGAGGTACAGGAAAATGATGCTGAGGTCAGGGATATGGTCAAAGAGGCTAGTTTGGGTAGTAGGCTAGATCGGGTAGGGTTTGCAGTACTGCAGGGGCTCCTTTACCGCCAATCACCTGTTAAAGAAGGGGGCGTAAAATATCAGTTGGTAGTTCCAAAGTCCCTTGTGCCAGCGTTTCTCAGCTACTTCCATGACCATCCTCTGAGTGGGCATCTGGGCCGACTGAAAACCCTCCTCAAGGTCCTTGAGGTGGCCTGGTGGCCAACTGTCCGCTCAGATGTCTGGAGCCATGTCAAGGCTTGTACCATCTGCCAGGCCTATAAGGCTGAGAATCAAAAGCCAGCAGGATTCATGCAGGCTACTCCAGTTGAAGACCCCTGGGAAAAGCTGGGAATGGACCTTATGGGCCCCTTGCCCAAACAAGAAGGGCAATACTTTCCTTTTTTCGTCATTGTGGACTATTTCACTAAGTGGGTGGAAATGTTCCCATTAAAGGACAGTAAAAGCCCATCGGCTAGTGGCTATCCTGAAAGATGAAGTCTTCACCCGTTTTGGGGTCCCTCGTGAGGTGGTCTAAGATCGGGGCCTCAGTTCACAGGTCATGAGATGGCGAATCTCTGTAAGACCTGGGGGTGACACAGAAGTTTACTACCAGTTATCACCCACAGGCTAACCTCACCGAACGGTCCAACCGGACCATCAAAACTATGATCGCTTCCTATGTGGGGAGTCACCATAGGGACTGGGATAAGTGGATTAGGGAGTTCAATTTGCCATCAATGCCGCCAATCATGAGAGCACAGGGAACACCTGCAGAGCTGGCACTGGGAAGGACTCTGAAAGGGCCGCTAGAGAGACTTATTGGGATACCACCCACACCAAATCAAGCTCCGTATACACTCCTAGAAAGACAGAAACAACTTATTATGGAAGTCAAGAAGAGAGTTGGGGCGTGTCAGGCCAGACAAGCCAGGTACTACAATACCCACAGGAGAGGTCAGCAACTCCTGGTGGGAGACCTGGTCTGGGTCCGCACTCACCCACTCTCAAAAGCGTCTGAAAATTTTCGTCTAAGCTTGCGCCCTAAATGGTCAGGTCCAGCGACAGTGGTGAGAAATTAGGCCCCATTAACTACCTTATACAGTGGAATGACCAAAACAAGAAAACAGATACAGTTAATGTGGTCAACCTGAAGCCATACTTTGGGGTTCTGCCTTCTATACCTCCAGCTGGGGGGGTCTGTGACATTGTCACATTAATTTAGTGTCATTTTTAAAGCATAGCGGGAATAAGCATCAAGAAAGTTACATATAATGTTTATGTATGTTATGGTTGGAAAAATATATGTATGTATTTTCCCCGTTATGAAATGTTACTTTCCACTAGTTGTTTTGGTATATGGTGGCGTCTGTCTGTTTAATGTTCCCAATTTCAATTTACCCTATCACCGCGCACCCAACCTTTTATGAGGTAGGTGCGCTGGTGGGCGGAACACAGAGGTGGCAACATGGGACGGTGTGAGTGAGTGGCGTCAGTAGTTTGAAGGCTGCAGCTACTGTTTTTTTTATTCCTTTGATTGTGAAAAAAATTCGGAATCACGTCTGGGGAATGCTGGTCTAAAACGGGCGTTCGCGGTATTGCCTATTCTCGTTCTGGTGCGTTACCAAGGACCGGACAAGAGAAAACAGTGCTACTCCTGCTGTGGATCAAAGACAAAAGAAACTTCTGTCTCGGTGAGATCAATCCTTTTTTTTTTTTTTTTTTGTTGGGTATACCTGGCAGGTTGCATGCGATCACTTTTTGCCTGGTTTTTGCGAAACTTTTTTTTTTTTGCCTGTCTTTTTGAACATACTTTTTCTTAGATTTTTTTTTTTTCCGACGTTGGACTATTTTGAGGCAGAAGCTCCTCCTTCGTCTCCTCCTCGTCTTATGGACTTGCTTTGCGTGCAGATGCTCTGCGTTTAGTTGGACTTTTATGTTAGTCTTGTGGATTACAAAAGGGTTGGGGAATTGTAGAGGTTTTGTGTATTATAGATCATTTTTGTTTTTTCTGTTTTTTTGGGTTGAATAATATTGTGGCTATCAGAATCTAAAATGATGGGTGACGTGTCCTTTCTTAACAAAGCAACCTTCAAATTAGTGGAGCTTTATTACTGATATCCTGAGTTCATTGTTAGAAAACACATCGTCCTAGTACAATTTTGATCCGCACAGTTGATGGTGTTTAATTATAATATTGCGTTCATTCCAAAAAGAACCTCTTGTGCGTTTATTGTTAACACAGCCAAAGTTTAACAGGCCTAGTGTTACAAACTGGACGGTCTAACCTAGGGTTTTGGCAGTGCAGTGAAAGCACGTGCAACACGCCATGGACGAGTCCATTCGGAGTCCACGTGGTGTAAGTAGGTTAGCCCCCTCCCTCAAGGGTGATATGGATTCAACGCTCTGGCTATCGCTCGAGCGTTGAAATCCATATCACCCTTGAGGAGGGCGCTAACGTATACATATTGAGTGACAGGGGAGTTTGAATTTAAATCTGGCAGGGACTGGTCAATAAGTTAATATTTCCATCCTGATAAACACCTAACGTTATATATTGATGTCTTTCGTAATGTGTTGGACATCAGAAATTTAAATGGTCACAGTACTTAATAGACTGATTAGCTATACTAAACATCCAAAGCAACATTAACTTCACCGCAGTAATTCCTGTGACAGTCAAAATGAATCATTTCACTTTGAATGGTTAGTATTAATGTAAAGCCTTGCAACGTGTTTGTTTTTCTGTCTAAACAGAGAATCAGTTATTTTATACTGGCCCTAGCCAGCAGTACACGAGGCTGGTTGTTGTGTCTGATGACCGGAAGCGGGCAGTACTGGAGGAATGTCACAACCATCCCGGCACAGGCAACCACAACAGTGCGAGGGCCACCAGAGACAGGGTGGTTGCAGGATACTACTGGCCCACTCTTAAAGAGGATGTCACAGATTGGGTGAAAAGTGTTTTTCATAGGATTGAATTTACCATCATGGCTTTCATGCATTTCCTTTCCTGTGAGAATGTGCAAGCAAAATCATTATACAATTTACTCAACAGTGCTGCATCCTATCAAGGTAGGGTTTACTGCTTAATACACAGTTACTTTGTTGACATTTGCACGACAATGTGATAATAGCACATATCTCCACAGGTGACAGAGGCATGGGAAGTTCTGGGGATAGACCTTATCGGTCCGCTAAAGGAGACCCGCAGAAAGAATCAGTACATCCTAACCATGACTGATCTGTACACTAAATGGGACATTGCTGAGCCTCTGCAGACCAAGACTGCAAGCGAAGTGGCAGCAGCCTTAATTGCCAAACTATATTTGTTTGGAATGGTCCGTAAAATAATTACAGACCAAGGAAGAGAATTTGTCAATACGGTATGTGTTCCAAGCACAACTTTGAGACAATATATTTCACCTCCTACACTCCACCCCTGTATATTGAAATACCAGTGTGTAGCTCAAATGGCAGAAATTTAATATAGTATGCATACATATATTTTCATTTGTGTATAATCATATGGAAATAAGGAATGTTACACTTTCCGTATCTTAAAATGAGATGTTTTTTAAGTCTTCCAGAGGGTGACCTGCTTCCCATGGAGGATGCCAAACTAAATACCAGCTCTAAATAGGGACTTAAATGTTTTAGCAAGTTCCTGCCACACGTTTTGTTGGTTGCAGTCAGCAATTTAACTGCTCGATATCACTGTTTTCTACACACTAGACCTTTTATGCCTTGGAAATTAAATACACTTTATTCATGTTATGTGATGTCAGCTTGAGGTTCCTTATCTTGCCTCATTTCTGAGATTGCATCATATCCTTCATCAGGCAATGTTTTTCTTGATTACCTACAGCTCAGTTGTGGAATCTTCGAGGCCCTGAACATAAAACATGCAGTGTCCAATTCATACCATCCCCAGACCAATGGTCAAGTAAGTTTGTTAAAGAAAGACATACTACCCAGTTTCCAAAAAGTTGGGATGCTGTACAAAACCATAAATTTAAAACAGGATGCACTGATTTGGAAATCATTTCATTGAATATAAGGCACAGGCAACATATTTAATGTTCAAACCGAGAAATGTTATTATTCGTAAATCTAAATATACACCCATTCTAAATGTGATACATTTTGTTTTAATCAAGTTTTGCACAGTGTCCAAACTTTATTGGTAGCATATCCATTTGTTTTATTGTGCATTGGCACTGACATGAAAGTAGTGGACACCAACAGACTAGAAAAATTGTTGAGAAATAATTAAGCTCTAAAAATATAAGCTATAAATCCAGAAAAGCCAGCAAGAATAATCCAAAAAGCAGAGAAATCATGAACAGATGTAGGGAACAGTAATATTTTTGCCACTTGCCATATGGTTCTATAATTCATCGCTAGACAATGCACTCTTTGTGTAGATTTTTTTTAAAGTTCCCACATATTACAGCCAATAATGAATCCTTAAAGTATAGGCTGGTGTATTGCTTTTTATGTTTGTACCAAGTTGTCACAGAAATTTCTACAGGCGCAAAAAGAGCTAGGTCATCGTACCATAACTCTTGTGTTCTTTTAATGTGTATTTAGTGAATTTATTGTGTATTGTTTTGGTGAAGGATGAGCGCACCAACCAAAACATAAAGCGTGCCCTCAGAAAATACGTCAACAAGGAGCATGATGATTGGGACCTGCATCTGCAGGCCATTGTATATGGAATCAACACAGCGAAGCAGGTAAAGACTTTTTTATGCAAACTGAAATTTTAGAACATTACATGAATTGCTGTTGTGAAGTCATTATGTATTTTAAAAGTGAAATTTTCATGAATTTCCAAAAAAAAATTTTTTTGAAATTAGAGATCGACACAGTACAGTCTGTACTTTCTTTTGTTCCACCGCCATCCCCGTCTCCCAGAGATGATGAATGTGTGTCCGATGGGAGAAACTGTCGAAGTCCAGAACCCAGAGGATGAGCTGGATCAGAGACTGTGTGACATAAAAGCTCTGAATGAAAAGGTCTGGACTGTTGTAAAAGACTTCTGCAATTCCACATTTTGTAGTATCCTGAGTTTTATCTTTGGATTTTTTTTTTAGGTTCTCAGCAACATTCAGAAGGCACAGAGCCAGCAGAAGAAGAGCTACTCTGAAAGGAAACGAAAGCATGTCAGACAGTGATCCCTAGAGGCTGGGGTTGAAGTGCTTATTGACGAGAACCCCAAGAAACACAGAGTTGGAGACACTCTGCAGAACATGCATCAAGGACCTTTTACTCTTACCTCTGTATCAGCAAAAGGTGTAGCAACTTTGAGGAAGGGGGATGGCAAAATCCAGACACTGAATGTGTCACGACTGAGGCCATACAATTGGTTAAAAGGTTAGATGTATTAAGTTGATGTCGTTGTGTTCTGTGTAGGTAGTATTCAAGCGAGTAACAGTGTAAAACCACTCTTTACTGTCCAAGGTCATGGCAAAACACAAGTGGGTAACCCCGTGGATCATGGTTATGCGGCAAATGATCAGCTGACAGACCATCAGTATGGTAGCCATGGTCCACTGTGGTTCAAAGATTTGGGGCCTCTCCAAAATGAACTGGTAAGTGCTAATTCCATAGAGTGACTTGTCATGTACAGTATGTTGATGTGCTTTAAAAGAAACCTTTGGTACTTTTTAAACTGGACCCTTTTACCCATGTTGCTTTTTCTGTGTTTTGACTGAGAGCACTGCAGGCTGCAGAAGTGAAACTGAGCTGCAACTTAATCTTGCAGGCAA
This sequence comes from Gymnothorax javanicus, assembly GCA_029692085.1. Taxonomy (NCBI): domain Eukaryota; kingdom Metazoa; phylum Chordata; class Actinopteri; order Anguilliformes; family Muraenidae; genus Gymnothorax; species Gymnothorax javanicus. Next base: position 1,851,849 of record CM056206.1, on the reverse strand, counting down.
GGATCCTAGATACAGACTTTGCTTTGGTCATTTAGTTAGTTTGTGTTATTGTGTGGCCTTTGGTGTTTTAAAGATTTGAAAACCTTTTGAGGCTGCAGTAGATCAGAGGTAAAATTACCGTTTTCCTCAATAAAGTCTGGTAACCTTGAACAGAGCGATAAGATGCACATTTATTGATTTCCCTGTAGAGGAAATTTACTTCGACATGGCAGCATAATAGGATAAAAATAGCTCAGTACATACAAGTTTAGTACATACAATTGAGGTCGGCTGTCGTTTTTGTTATTTACTTATACAGTTGTTATGAGTGGTGTTTGGTTATTGAGTCTGGAGTCGGGTGGGAGGTGTTGATGACAACCAAAAGAGCCCTGTCGAGGGCGTTGGTGTTGTCTGCCAAGTCCAGGCCAGTTTGTTGCTCGGATGAAGCCCTTGGAACTTGGGTTCTGTGTGTCCTAACCTTTTCATATCTGTGATGGACCTCAACTGCGATGTCGCAGTTGGCTAAAGGATTAAGCTCAGTTTCACGTCTGTAGGCTGCAGTGCAGTTTCACAGTTGTCCCTGTTAGTCACTCAGACACAAAAACAGGAGAAAATAAGGTTCTGGTTTACATGAAATACTGAAGATGTCCTTTATTGTCTTAATGAATGATTACTTACTCAAGTGTTGTCATAATCACAGGTATACTTTACTTTTTTCTTAGCTGAACTACGTGCTGGATAGAACACGTCCACCTCAAGAGCTTATTGTGCGTGAGGGTCCCATCTGTTTCATGAGAGAGGACTTTTGGAGTTTAGGCTTAAGTCAGAAAATGGAATGCAATGCAAGTTGATGTTTGAGTGTTTTTTTTTTGGCATTTTGGGTTTCATTGGGTTGCTTCATAGTTCATTGAATTTTTTAATCTTTCCTTTACGTTTTGTACTTGCAGATTGGGAATGCTTGTTTCAAGATGGTTGAGGAAGCTGCCCAGAGACAAGTATGTCAGTCATACTCTCCTGTTGTTATGAGTATTTTGTGTACAGCATTGTATATCATTTGTGAATGGAGATTTGTTAGATCTGTGCTGCTTTACTGGTCAGCTATTTGTTTATTTTGTTCATCATTTAGCACCCTCTTGTTGAATGTCTGTATAACAGTCTATTTTACATGATCTGATGCAATACCACTTGTTTGTGATGAAATAGACTAGTGCTTTCTAGAAATTTCTGGCTTCTTCTTGCCTGGAGGGGGCCGGATCACCCAGGACTCCCGTAGATCTTTGCAGAATGTTCCTAGTCTATACAAATGCTGTGATTTTGGTCAGTTGCGAGAGTTTTGTTTTGGCATCAGAGTTACATAGTGGCATTAGAGCATAAGATTCCACAGTGGATTATTTGTAGAAAATTTTGGACCTAATCAGTGAAGAATAAATTTGTTTAAGTTGTCATTGCTGGTTTTCTTTGTTGTGATTTTAAAGTCATAACACTGTGCAGTGTTAATTTTTTGATTTCACATACTCCTGGATTCTGTCATTATAAAATTCTGACTGAACATCTCATTTAGGGAATGAATGTCCACATCATGGATTTGTATTCAGTTCCTACTTGGAAGATGGGTGAGATCTGGTTGCCGGTGAGTGTCAAGAGTACAATACTATATGTAATGCAGATGCAGAGAATTAAAAATGCAAAGTTGCAGGAGCTCATTCATGTTCAAACCTTATCTTGCCAGGAACACATGGGCTCAAAAGATGCCATTTTAATACCAGCATGGAGTAGGCAGCATGGTGAAGCGGACCACTATATGCTCTGTGTATACTTTCATTTATTCGTATTCTCTGATGTTTTTAACATATACCAGTGATGGCTCAAGTTTTTGTTTCTGTGGTCATTATGAAATTTTTTTGCAGGTGCTGTTGGTAGCAAAGAGAGAGAGAATTTTCCTAGACTCTCTGTGGTGATGAGGCTTACAGGACCATATTTGGGTTCAAACTAAAGAGTTTGTTGGCCTTGTTCTAAGGCCTCACTTGTGATTCCTTATGGCTGACACATACTACATCAAAAATTGTGTCAAGAGGAGCCACTTTTCAGTTAAAAAGTATTTTTTCAGTGAAAATGCACAATGTTCCATTGACTAGTTGGCTGAAACTGGCGAAGTGTTTTTTTACATTATTCTCTTTGACATGACTATCTGAAAGCCCTAAGAAACACCAGTTGTTCCAAGTCTAGACAGTTAACACGGATTGTTGTCATTTTTACTCTGGCCGATAGGCACCGCTTCTAAAAATGGGCTGTTTTTTTCCCTTTCTTTTTTCATTTTTCTTTTTCCACGTGTCGCGATCTTCCATAGGCTCGGTTAGCAATGCAGCGCATGCGCAATTTTGGTTACCAATACGAGGTGAAAAGCTCATCGGCCCGAGTAAAGGCTATCAGTAGCCTCTTCTCATTCAATAAAAGCCTTATTGGACGACTTCTGGTTTCATCGAAGTCTGTATTTTAGGGCTTGAGGTTTTAGCAAAAGCCTTGTTCTATGGTTTGAGGTTTCAGAAAAAGCCTTGTTCTACGGCTTCAGATTTTAGTAGGAGCCCTGTTCCCTAGTTCCTTGTGTTAAGAAGTATCTTCCACAACGCAAATGTAAAAGTTTTTCATTTTTGTAAATGTTTTCCCAGACGACTTGCAGAAGTAATTTCTCCGGGGCTTGGAGCGAAAAGACTGGCAGAGAGTTTGAGGTAACTGTACTTAATTCATATATTGATAATTTAATGCACACTCTTACAACACTGTATCTATCTAGATGTAATAATCAGTTGTCAGCACCACATTTGAACCACTGTGACTTTCTCTGCAGTCATTTCCTCTACAGGGAAAAGATGGCAGCTGTTGTGGGATCTTCATGCTCATGGTAAACTAATGCAGTTTCCACGTTTTTCTGTGCGTCTAATGTCACTGTAGTCATCACATTCCTCTCTGTTTCACAGTATGCTCTCTGCATCTGCACTGGTTCCCCATTTGACTTCTCAGAAGTAAGTTGCAATTCATGTAACTTTTGTAAACACGCCAAAAAAATGCATTGCAGGTCACTGGCATTACTTATGTATTACAGACTGACATGCCATCCATTCGCAAGTGGTGGTGTATCCAGCTCATGGAGAGGTTCTCCATTGAAGGGTAGGACAAGTTTTTAACAGTAAAGCATTGGTCTACTTCATGATGGCACTACACTGATAAGTACTGTACTTTGATTCATTCTAAAGGCATGGACAGCGCTTTGCCTTTTGGACAGAGGAGGCCGAGGCACTGATGGCTGGAACACTAGAGCCTCTTTTTAGACTGCCCTGTAGACATAGCAGCAGCAATCCACTGAAGGTATGACCTACTCTCACCTGACAGCCATCTTCGCTTTCCATCCAGCATTTCATCTCTGCATGTACTGAGTTTTACTTTAAATTTGTCTGTCTGTTGTTACCCATGTATGGTAATGGCATACCGGCTGATTTTACGGGGTAATCCGAACCTCAGCTATTTTTCTTTGTCGAAGGATGAGCCCAGAATTGTGACGGACCTCCACCTGGCTGTACAGTGGATCCACCGCAACTCAGGAGTGTTCAGAGGAGAAGTGAAGGAGCCAACATACTTGGGAATGGATGAAGAGGACCAGCAGCAGGCCTTGAAGGTGGCACTGGAGGAAGAGGACCCTGGTGCTAAGGACCCCTTCCTGTTTGAGTTTGAAAATATGGAGGATATGGAGATTTTCCTCACAGCGTGTTGTGATCAGCAGGGCCTGAAAGTCAACACTGTGTGCTCAAACCCTTACATTCCCTTGTGGCTGGACAGTGAATAAGTGCCCAACTGTCCCACCCTCACACTTTTTCTTTTGGTTGAATGCTGTTAAATAATAGCGCAATAGTTTTTTTTTTTGACAGATTTTAATAAACAGCTCTAGAGCTGTAGATTTTGTTCACGGGCTCTGTGAAAATAAATGATTGGTGATGAGAGTGATAGCAGGGCCACATTACTGAAAAGTCCATCACAAAGCTGAATGAAGGTTGGAGGCCCTTGGAGAATGGGATGCCAGAAAATGTTCTTGGTAACAGTGGAAGAAATCCATTCAATTTTATTTTATTTGTAAAGTGCTCCTATACTCCTTTCTCCATGGTACATTCACCACAGGTTAAGGCAGGTACACTTAAGTGCCAAGTGGCGTTCAGAGGCCTTGTGCCTTGCTTTGGCTAAGCATCTTGTTGCAATCTTAAAATGAGAAGTTATGAAGCCTCTATATGATTTTGTGTTATATGGGCCATGTCACTGAAAAAACAAGTGGGTTTCAGATTGTTCTAGAGTGTATTTCTTTTTAAATAAAATGTGATCTTTCCAAAACATTCCTGTATTGTAGTGAATTTGTACACTATTATGTTGCTAATAAAGTGAAGAAAAAAAAAATAATAATAATAAAAAACCCTTGCTGGCTACCAGCAGTATCTTTGCTGCAGTCAAGTAAAACGAGCAATTGTAAAGCCTCCATTTGCTTTTGTGTTGTGTTACATTGGCCACGTCACTGATAAAGCAACTGGTTGTTCTATAGTGTACTGCCTTTTTTTTTGGCTATCCTTCTATGTGCCTCTTTTTATAATTACCTATACATCTTTGTAATCCTTGTTATACATATTTTTGGAAAATAAACACCCAAAAATAAAAATGAAAATCTTAAATAACTATAAATAAAACAATCTTTCATGAAATAAAATATCTTTCTGAAATGTCTTGTGCTGTAGTGAATTTGTATACTGTTGTTAATAAAGTTAAAAAGAAGTCGCTGGCTGCCGTCAAGTAAAATGTTCACGCATGCGTGGTACAAATCGTGCACAAATTCCAAACACTTGCGCAGTACTGGCAATGCGCATGCGCAGAACCTATCGGGCAGGAGGTACGGATAGGGCACCCACACCCGTAATTTTTCAACTATTCGGATGCAGCCATATCTTCGGTGAGTTTTATTTTTCGCGTCTCGCTCACGTCGCAATCTTTTACCAAAAGGTACACTGCCCCTACGGTGTCCAGTGGTACTGCTCCGTCTGGCCCGTATCCGTAAGCTTTCCAGCGGCGTGCAGAAATACGGACGAAATGAACATGGAGTTCAGACAGAAGGCTCCGTCCGTATCCGGATCGGTATTTATCGTTGAGCATAAATGGGCCTTTAATGTGATGATGCAGCCAGGACCAAGGCACTTGCTCCAAGATCCATATGCATCACCTAATTGTTGACAATCATTTTAAAAGTTCACACTTGAGTTTAATATTGAATAAATGCCTCTGTCCTTCATTCCAAAGTCCACACATTCCATTCCACACACTGATTACTAACAACTTACTAATCAGTCACGGGGGTGTTTTCATTAGATAGGCACGTACTAATCATTACCAATTTAGGTAGGCATTTAACTCACGCTTCCTACTTTCGCTATAATTCTTACCTGGGCTGTACTGCTTACTAGTTTAACGCTTTACTGTTCATAGTATCTTATTGGGCTCTTGTATGCTACGACACGCTCATCTCCTTGATGAGCTATTACCTGCTCTTGTCTCGTCTCGCCACGCACATTTTCCTCTCTCGTCCTTGTGCAGTTTAATCAAGCAATCTTGTGTCACCCTGTCGTTCCGCAGGTGATCCTTGTTGTCTCATCATTTCTTCTGCTATATCTGGGGAGAGGCTGGAGTTGGCTGGCAGACAGAGGCTGTTTTCGGAACTGCCTACTATATACTACCAACGGATCCAGTATGCAGTATACACAACATCAGGGGCGTTACCAAGGGGGGGGGCAGGGGGGGCAGTGCCCACCCTGAGAAAAGCTCTGCCCACCCAATGAAAACTCAAGATAAAAAACTGATTTAGTAATATTTGACAGCAAACACGCGATATCCCACGTGATTCACAGCCGGGGGTAAACAGCCATTAAGAGAGAGCTTTACATATGCTTCATCTATCTATCGCTATGTGTGATTGGTGGATTCCTTTGCCAGTCTATTCTGATGTGAAACTAACCAATGGGCACTCTCGAATTACTAGGGACCCTCCCATTCTCTTAGAGTGCCGTTTTCACTCAGTCTGAGCTCACATCTACGCTGCTCATACAGGACCTGTGCTTCTTTCAGGGAATTAAATCTTCACCCATATCTCTTTTGTCGCTACTTCTTCCACCGCTTATTTTGTCAGTCTTCTTGTTTGACATTAAGGTAATTTGTGTACTAGTTTGTCATCTGTGTGAGTGTGGACTCATGTGGTTATAACCTGAGTTGGCTACCGAGTGAGCCCAGGCAGCTAGCTAGCAGCTAGTCTGGAGTTGCTAGTCACTCACTGGGGTTGTTGTGACAATAATTCTGTATCATAAGCACAGTTCAAACATCTGTATCATAGGCACATTTCGATTTCGAACATCTGTATCATAAGCACTTTGAACATTTGCCAATAGAAATGCATATGTGGCTCATTAAAAAACAAGCAGCTCTCACTCCCGCAAGTGCTGTCTCTACCAGCAGCCCTGCAAACACCGAACAGCGCGTTGCATCCGTGCCGGGGTCTGGGACTGCCTGTGAATCACCGGCAGATGCACCATGCTCCATCAGCTCTGCACCCATGCTGGGGGCTCAAAATGTCTGTTCTCCCCATGTTCAGGCCCCCGGCTCTGGATCGCCCATCTCAGCCCATTTTAAGCAGTTATCCTAAGCGTATCAAACTCGATCATGGCATGGCTTGAATATTCAGTACTGTGCGATGCCAGCTTTTGCTTCGCTTGTCGCAAATTTAATTCTAATTCGGATCGTGAGGACATATTTACTAAATGTGGCGACACAAATGGGTAAAAAAGCACTCGATAAAGACAGTACAAACACGCAACAAGCATCTCACACTCCAGGGCCATGGTTGCGTGGCTGGCAGGAGTACCAGCGCCAGTCAGAGACAGGTGAAAATATTGTTCATCTGCTGGGTCATACCCAAGTAGAAAAGAACAGATACCACATTAAAAGCATGGGTGGTCATTCAGTTTCTCACTGTTAGAGAACTTGCTCTGCGTGGGCACAATCACAGGGATATGGATGAGGAGGGACGGTTTACTCAGCTCGTTGATTACACTCTCAAAAAAGATTCCAAATTCATAGATATCGCAAAATCCATCCCGGAAAATGCCAAATATACATCATTCTCGCACGGAATTGAAGTCCTTGTGCATGGAGGTTTATCAGTTTCACCTGCTTTATGACTCCCAACTTCTCACGCTTTTCTTTACTCAGGGTTGGAAGCAATGCATGTGTTTCTTTATCGTTTAAATAGTTTAAATGAAACAAGATCATTTGAAATGTCTTTATCCAATTTCATTGCTTCCAATGATCTTATTTCATTTAAACAGTTTAAACAATCATGAAACTCATGCATTGCTTCCAACCCCTGAGTAAAGAAAAGCGTGAGAAGTCCGGAGCCATAAAGCAGGTGAAACTGATAAACCTCCATGCACAAGGACTTCAATTCCCGCGAGAATCTCTTACACATGTGCTGATTGAATCATTGCTGACTGCAGCAGGGGAACGAAAACATGCCACTAAAACTCACGCGGAATGCATGAGAGTTGACAGGTATGCGTTATTAATGAAAACTGACCACACCTGCTAATGGTTGAGAGTTTTCTGAGCTTTTGTAATGGTAATTTAAATGAATGATTGAAAACAGGTCGTGACCAATCATTATTTTCAAGGGATGGGTTTGAGCCTCCCCTATCGCCAGTTCACCAGCCGCCACTGACACACACACACACACACACACACACACACACACATATACATATATTTATATATATAGTTTCAAGATGTTGTGCATGTTGTATTTTACGCCGATTTAGAGGTTCTTTTTTTGCCCCCCCAAAGAGGAGAAATGCCCACCCAAGCTTGGCATCCTGGCAACGCCTCTGTACGACATACTACACACTGAATTCCACTGCAGTATGTAGTATGACAGTTAGAATCGATTTAATTCGCAGTATGCAAGGTCGGGTAGTTGCTGGATGTCATGAAAGAAGAAAGCTGGCAGAAGTAAACGGGCATAGCAAATAACAAAGCATCGCATAGTGCAGCAGCCCCTTTTGCTATATTAAAAAAAAAAACGTTATAAACGTCGGTTTTTATTATTTTTCGAACGATAATTTTGAGGGTTGTGAAACGCCTGTCTGACGTTTGAAAGAAACCAGATTTAGCTGCGCTGAATTACCTCACTGTTAAGTTAAATGTAAAGTGTGTTGGAGCTTGTTTCGTTGTTGTAATTCATTTGTTTTTTGGACGCTTAATCCGCCTTTCAATTCAAACTGGTTACTTTTTATACATAGTTTTTGTTTTCGTGAGGCCCGAGCTGGTTTACTCATATGGTTAACATTTATCCGATGGCAATATCTGCTTCATAAATAACGTGAAAAATTATCACACTTCATCTGCATGTCTTTCAGTCGCCCTTCAAAACTGAATGACTTGAACCTGTCGCTGTTTACTTTTCTTGATCAGCAGTCGCTCAGACAAATTGGTGAAAGGTCAGTCAAATTTATGTTCAATAGCATTGTTATACATAGCACCACAAAATTATGAGGGGTTTTCTTTCACACATAAATGACGACGCAAATTATTAATACGTCTTTATCAATACGGTCGGCTCCCACGCCGGCTGTCAGCTAACGTTACCCCCTCAGGTGCTACTGCTTGCTATCTGTCACGGGCGTTTAAGGAGCTTCTCAACTCCGAAACCGCAGGGGCAAATTTTAAATTTGCCACCTATCTTCGTGAAACTGCCGATTTTTGACATCTACACAATTGATTTCTTGCCTCAAAAAATATCAAAAGCAATTTTAATGAAGAAATAATACACGAAATTTAGTAAAAACACCGTCTCATTCAATTTTCACGCAGCCACTTCTCGGATGTCTTTTTTTGTGACGTCCCAGCGCTTTGCATTGTGGGATATCGTAAGCGAGGTAGACTGGTCAGCTGCACACTGCCAGATTCTCCCCGAATCAGTATACATCTGGGTATTTTTGGCATACTGCAGATTTTGCTTTTGTTGTCATACTACATACGACATACTACATTTTGGTCAAATCAGTACGTACTGCTAGTATAGTACGCGATTCCGAAAACAGCCAGAGTCTCGTTTTTTTTTTTTTTTTCCACGTTCTTGCCCAGTGTGCGTTTTGCTTAGTGCATTCATAGTATTTACCATAGCTCTCGTTTTGTTTTTTTGCATGTGCCCTGTGCCATTGCCTTCAGCATTTATTTCTGTTTTTGGCATTCTTCCCTGGAGTTTCTAGTGGCTTTTCTTTTCTCTCGTTTCTCGTTTTATGCTCTATGAAGCATTTCTTAGTTGGATTTTTGCAACCCTTTGGGCCAAGTTTTTTGTTTGGCCATTGTGCCTGTTTTCTTTCTTTTATAATAAAAAACCTGAATCAAGTCCTGCTGTCTCACGCCTGGTGTCCACCTGAGTCTCACAACATATGCAATGCCTATCCACAAATTTCAAAGGCTAATAACTACAATGGTATACAGAAAGAAAGTTACAATTAAAGAATGTATACTGCAAAATTTACAGCTTTGCTAGCTAAGTAGCGAACTAACGTATTGCAATAGCTACCATCTGATGGCTGACGTTACATTTGCTGAGGTCAACTTTATGCTATTTTTCAATAAAGCCAGTTAATCTGGCTTATTATGGTGAGCAGGCCAAAATACATTCATAAATAAGTTACCAACCATGAAAGATTTATGTAGGTCAAGAAATTCTTGGCAAATATAAGCTTTAACAATCAGTGCTATCCCTAACGTTAACTTATCAAGTGAGCGAACACTACCACATTCATGTACCATGGATGCTTGCTAGAAGCAGAATTTAAGGTTAGCCGCGACTACTTTCTGCTTCGGTTTGCCGTAACAACATGGCACAAAATCTATGCATTCTAATAAAACTAACGGGAAACGGCCACTTGCCTTTTTTGCGAGCAGTCGCTTCTCTCTGTCCGTGATTATTTTTCTGGAACGATTCTCCCTCTATATGTGAAAAACGCGCGATAAAAGTAATATTTCCAGGCTGAAAACAGGAGTAGGTGAAGTCGATTGGTTTTCTTTTAAACAATGCCGACAGACTCCGCCAATATGGCCAATATGCAGAGGAAGATTCTTAACCTAGATAAATCAGAAAATAGCCTTCGAAACAGACGAAAAATCGTGCTGTGGATGCAAAGCAGAGAACTTTTGCACTGACTCATGAAATGAAACGCGTGCAAAAAAACAAAGAGACTTCAGCAACGTTTAACAGGAGATGGACACATATGGTAAGCTGTCAGCTTGAGTTGCCTGGCCTGATAAAAAACTTACAATCCTTTTGCGCAAATGGAATATTTTAAACATGAAAACTGGTGTTATGTTGTCAGACTTCCCAAAAGCAGTCAAGCTGCCACCGTAAATTAATTTTACTAGGTGTTGCCCAAGCAATGCCTGGCATTGCAAAGACCTGTCAACTTCTGTTCGGAGGGGATCAATGTTTGTTCGCTCCCGTTTATCTCTCTAACAGCACCTGGAATTCATCAGCAGGTATGGCATTATGCAGCATAGGTGGCCTATATAAGGGTGTCATAAATCTGACTTGACGCTTGATAATTTTCCCCCACTGCCACTACTCCTAACAGGTCTGGCCACCCTCTGCCGTTGGCCCCTAGGTATATGACTGCATTAGTCAATTAGCTTACTATATGAATAGGCCCACTATTTCTTTGCTGCTGTTAAATTCTTCATTCATTTCCTATTTCTGCTCTGAAACTTCCCATGTGTTATAGGCTAGGAATAGACAGACATGTATCATATCGTGAAATCTAGGTTTGCTCAGGGTTTACAGCTGCGGCAAATGGACCTGATTGAAGACGGAATTGCTGGCAGTAACAGAACTTTGCCCAAATCTGAGAAAAGTAAGATTCTATATTACTGTCTTGATATTGTTTTTTTTTTTTTTTTTTTTTGCCCATTCTTAAAGGAGGTATGTTTTGTTGTTGTTATTTTTAGGTATTTAAAAATCACATAGAAATGGCACAATCATGTGAAGAAACTACCATTATGACCTATTGTCAAAATGTCTACACTGTGATGCTCAGACATAAAGTTAGAATGTAAACCAGACAATGCCCAGCTGTCTCTCTTGTAGTTTTACTTCACATCTCTGGTAGCACTTCATTAGATGCAATACAAATTAACCCTTAATTGCCCCCGTGACAAATTTGTCACACGATTTTGGGGGTTGTCAAAACCACTGACCCCACATAAATTTTGCAACCTAATGCCCATAGTGACATATTTAGACCATCAGTGCTGCCATCTAATGCATAAAAGTGGAATTGACACTACACTGGCTGCACCAGCTAACCTTTCCAATATGGCCGCCCCCATGGTGGAATCCACACGATGGATCAGCACCCATTAATCACTGGATAAAGTAGACAAACAGGGAAGCTAATGAAAAATAAGCTATGCCTAATACTTCAGCTATATGTCAACTGTTTTATCATTCAAGTCATTTTAGCAATGAGGTCCCGGAATTGCCCATTGTGACATATATGTCACAAAACTAAAATGAGGTCAAAGGTCACCAAAAATTAAAATTGCTATTGGGTTGTTATTAGCCCCTCCCCAGGACATATTAACAGAATACATAGATTTTTCTTTCAACTTTTTCTATAGTTGGGCATTTAAGGGTTAATGGAAGGGTGCTGTCCTGGATATTAGGTGTGTTCAAGACAACTTGAAACTTACAAAATTCTACACATAGTCCCTTTAACCCCTAAGAGTGTCAGACATCAGAATACAAGATACCACCTTGCAACACCATTTATCAAGGTCTGTGTGGCTGCCATCACAAAACTGCGCCAGAGTGGAAAAATGCGTGTTGGGGGCCCACATCACTTCGTAATGGTGGATGAGAGCAAATTCTCACACAAAAGAAAGGTTTGTTATGTTAATTGTATGTTATACCTGTATCATGTTTTGTGATACAATTTTTAGCCTTATATACCTTCAATGGTCATTTTTTTTTAAAGATTGTATTTTTTTGGGAATTTTTCCTTTATTTGATAGTTATACAGTGTAGAGAGACAGGGAGGTTGGGGAGAAGAATGGGGGAAGACATGCAGCAAATGACCTCGTGCCGGAGTCGAACCCAGGTCGCTGCGGGAAGGACACAGCCTTTGTGGTGCGCGCGCGCTTAGACCGATGAGCCACCGGGGCACCCCTGGGACTACCAATTTTAATGTTGATTCTCTTTCTTCTTTGAATCTGCAGTACAAACGTGGTCGGGTGGGTCCTGCGTGGCGGCGAAACCAGAAATGGGTGCTTGGAATTCTTGAAGTTGGGCTTACCTCCTGGAAACCAGTGCTGAAGGTTGTCTCAGGCAGATCAAGAGAGAAACTATTCCCAGTCATTGAACGTTATGTTTGGAATGGTACGGGTGTAATTACAGCACAGATGAAAGGCCTGCATACAAAGGGCTGTCTTAGCTCGGTTACTTCCTCCATACAGCTTGTCACAAAAGAAACTTAAAAGAAACCTGTCACAAGGGCCCATACCCAGAAACTGGAGAGGGCATGGCAAACATTCAACTGTGATGTGTTGCGACACTGTGCAAACCGAAAAACAAAACTCCTGACGCAATATCTTAAAATTATTGAATGGGAACACTGGCTTGCTAAAAAGCACAATGGTGGGATACTGGGGCGATTGCTGCATGACATTAGAAAATTCTGCCGTTAACTAATCGTCCATAGAAAGTCTGAAATGAATGTAATGAAATAAAATTCTGAAATTTAGCTGTTCCTTTGTTGGACAAATGGTCTTGGAATTAGAAATAGAAATACATTTCTAATTGAAACTTTGTGCATATTTCTTTTCTTAATTTTTTGTAAATGTATGTAATCTGATATAAAAGCTGCCAAACCATACCACTTTACTTCTTGTCTGTAATGGTGCATTATGGCTTTTTATAAGTAATTATGTGTACATCTCACTTTACCTAGAGTATGCACTGGGCGCTTGTAACTCTTAGTTAGTTGTTATGAGCATACATTTGTAAATATGTATGGTATACATAAACAGCATTTGGTAAATTCATGGTATTTGCTATAAAGCTTTATAACGCCACTGTTCAGATGGACTTAAATGGAACTCTTTTGCCATTTTACTCTATTTGACTTTTTTTTGTTATTATTTAGCTAGCCCGCGAAGGATAGGCTTCCCCACTATAGTCAGGTTCCTCCTGAGATTTCTTCCCACTGGGGAGTTTTTTCTCACCACTGTTTGAGGATTTTTCTCCCTACTGGGAGTTTTTTGCCTCATATGCTGTAGTGAGGAATAGGCTGGGCTCTGCCCTTTCATTTATTTAATCTCTCACTGTAAAGCCTCTTAGTGACAGTCTCTGTGAAAAGCGCTGTACAAATAAATTGAATTGAATAACAAAGATGTTATCACTGCCGTTATTGCCAGAGGTCAAAGAAGCTTTACAAAGCATTGTGACACTTCAAGTTTTAAAGGCTTATAAGATAATATCATAATGCTTTATGAGTATAGTTATACACGCTAATGTTAATAATTATAAGTCTTTATGAATGCATTCATAATGTTTATAGATAGGGAGTTCATAGAAAGTTTTACCAAATTATCTTTATAGGGCTGGTATTGAATGTATTTTTTTTACCAAATCGGGTCCCATGGTTGTGGCTCGTTTGGTATTATTAGTCACTGGTGCAGATTCATCTGTAATGGACTCAGCAATAATCGGCACATCAGGGGATGACTAAAAAAAGATAATAGGGGGTTAATAGGATGAACACTCGTAAAATCTTTCCTTAATATGATGAGGGAAGCAAAAGCAGTTAAAATTTTGAATTATAAATCCTATATATATATATATATACACACACAGTGGGGTGCAAAAATTTGGGCACCCCTGTTTTAAATGTCTGTTACAATTAATCTCCAAGTGATTGAAAGCAAACCTGAACACTAAATGCTACAAAGTTAAACATGACACCTTTCTGCAAATTTAAAAGCAAGGTTTCTTTTTATTTTAATTTTTCAGAGTTTTTAAATGATAAGAAAGGAAAAAGTGTGCAAAAAGTTTGGGAACCCTTTTGGATTATTCTTTGTTACCTTTTAAGAAGATGATTACTAAGGCCCAGACCCAGATGATTTACTCGTTAGGTCTTCAATGAGTCAGGTGAATATAATTCCAGGGTTGAACTATATATTCTGAAGTAAATCCATGCCTTCTAAAGTATCCGACTGTGGTGACTGTTGTGTCTGGTGTTAAAAACCATGTGTTCCTCTAAAAAGTTGTCCAAGGATGTCAAAATCAATATAATTCACTTCCACCAACAAGGAGAGGTTTACAAAAAACTCTCGCGACGTTTCACACTACCCATTTCTATTGTCAGAAACATCATAAGAAAATGGAAAATAAATGGAACAATCGAAGTCAAGGCAAGGTCTGGAAGACCAAGAAAAATTTCAGATAGAATGGCCCAAGATCTGTTGAGAAATGCTCAGAAGAACCCACACATCACTGCAAAAGAGCTGCAAAAAAGAGTAGCAGACACAGGTTGAGTTGTTCACAGGACAACAATACAGTACCTTAAACACAAAGACCTACATGGCAGAGTTGCAGGAAAGAAGCCTTTCCTATGACCTCAACACAAAATTAAGCATCTGAAGTATGCAAAAGAAAACCTTGAGAAACCGCAAGCCTATTGGAGCAATGTGCTTTGGACTGATGAAACCAAAATTGAACTTTTTGGCCACAATCAAAGAAGGTATGTTTGGAGAAAAAAGGGTGAAGCATTTGTAGAGAAGAACACGTTGCCAACTGTTAAGCATGGAGGTGGATCCATTATGCTTTTGGGTTGTGTAGCAGTTGGGGGCACAGGCAATATTGTGTGGGTGGAAGGCAGAATGGATTTCACCAAATATCAAGACATTCTAGAGGCTAATGTTCAAAGCTCAGTCCAGAAATTGAAGTTGAAGAGACGTTTGGTATTCCAGCGAGACAATGATCCGAAGCATACCTCAAAATCCACCATGAAGTACCTCCAGGAAAGACGGATGAAGGTTTTGGAATGGCCATCACAGTCCCCAGACTTGAATATTATTGAAAATCTGTGGAGAGACCTCAAACATGCCGTGCATGCAAGAAGGCCGAAGAATTTTTCTGATCTAGAGGTGTTCTGTCAGGAAGAATAGGGAAAAATTCCAAAGACAAGAATTGAAAGACTTTTAGCTGGCTACAGGCAGTGTTACAAGCCGTTATAGCTGCCCAAGGAGGAGTCACAAAGTACTAGCTGACAGGGTTCCTGAACTTTAGCACAAGGCCTTTTTCCTTGTTTTATTATTTTGAAACTTTAAGAAGTTAAAAATAAAAATAATTCTTGCTTTAAAATGTGATGAAATGTGTCATGTTAAACTTTTTAGCATTTAGTGTTCAGGTCTGCTTTCAAGACAGCTAAACCAGGGGTGCCCAAATTTTTGCACCCCTCAGTATATATATGTACAGAATATTTCAATATATATGTGAAAACTGTATATAGGTTATAATTCAAGTGTAAGTTAACATTTATGAAATAAAGCATTTCATTGAGTTTGAGCTTTCTATCGTTAACTATATGCAGTTTATAAAATAATGTTTGATTATGCCTTCGATGCCATTAAATGGAGCTTTGACGGAAATTCTGATAGGCCATGGAGTCAAGTTTGCTTAATGTAGGAGGTGCTACCTGAGTCACCTGAGTGCATTTGATTGTCATCTGACTTTGCTGTCACATGATTGCTTGGCCGGTAATATGTTGGGCTTCCCCAGTAGCTGTTCCTTGGCGCGCAGCTCAACAATCGCTTGCATCGGAGCAGGTCCACCTCCTACAGGTTTGTGGTATTCGCTATCGCTGCAAACTTCTATAACAATATTTATTTTTGCTACCGCACCTCGGCAGATCTCATGCTTGCCTAGCTATGCTGCTATGTTGTAAGTGCTCAGTTATGAAGGCCAGCATGCTCAAAGCTAACCTGTCTTAAAATGCAGCTTGTTTCGAGACTCTGCCTTATGTTTTTGCTGAGGGAATCTTTGTTGTAATTGGTGTCATTTGTTAAACAGTAAATTTAGAGCAGCACATGCTAATCCAGATGCAGCCACGAATGCTCGACAATTTCAGTTCTTGCTTAGCGAGGCAGCACTCTCATTGTCGGTAGCTAAATAATTTCTTCTATGGCAAGAATTGCGATCTGTTCACCCATTGCGAATCGCCACTGTTCGAAAGCTGGTCTTTTCCGGGTGTCGAAAAAACATTTGGATGCTTTAATGTAGTAATTGCGCTGCAGTACTGTCTTAAATCGGGATGTGCTAATTGGACCGGTATGTCTTGCAAACAAGTGTGGGCTGGAGTGCAAACATGTCATGGAGTCGCGGCAGTGCTTTTACTTGCAGTGCAGTACGCTGGTGCAATTTGTGAAGTTACTCGAGCTGCTAGTTTCTCCTCGTTTTTTACTCCTGGATAAGCAAAGCTTAGGAAGGAATTTTTGTGACGAGACTCGAGCGTCATGCACTAATCAATCGACCAATGTGTCGTTAGCACGACCACGGTAAGATAAATATGACCTTGCATACTTGTGATTTTTCCGCTAATTCGCGGAATTCTGCTTTTTTTATCTCCAAGAAAAAAAAAAAAAAATTAAAACTCCGTTTTTTCAGTCATGAAAATCCGATTTCGTATTTACTGCATTCCGACTTTTAGTATTTCCGTAACTGAATTGAAACGGAGCGTGCGATTGGCTGATCTCTCCCCATTGACCAATGAACGCGGTTGTTAGTTATCAGGAAGGCAAAGCGGTTGTTGATTTCTCGCACGTTGTCGGCTTCATAGACATAATATACATAGACGCCGCATTGAGCACTGAATCATACGTCAACGTCGCCGCTATATTGGATGTAGCAAGAGTGAACGGAGAAGATGTCTCATTAGGTATGTTTCCATCCACTTGTCAATCGAATTATCTGAGGTTCGCCAAAAATATTCATGCGAATAAAGGTGGTGAAAATGCATTTCCATCTAACAGCATTAAAGCGAATAAAAACTTGTGCGTAATGACGTCACTTGCTGTTATGCGATAAAATCGGTGTATCGAATAGATTTATGACATTTTAAGCTGTTTCCACTCATTTTCGCACTGAATCGCACAACCTTCGAGTGAACAAAAGTAGTGTGGTAGCCAACAAAATGAACTAGTTTGCCGAAATGGATCGCGTCTACCAACAAATGATAATTGCACAAGTTGTAATAGTGCTTATGTGCTAGCTATTAGCAACATAGTAAACCATTACCAGAAGGCAAGGACGGCATCAAAACACTGTCACGATGCAGTTGCAGATTTTTTCGGCAAATAACGTTTCCATCAGCAGTTATCGCATAAGCCTTTTACCAATCAAGAAAAAGTCTTGAGATCAACCATATAAACTTTTGTCTATCTTGAAATCAAGTCGAATTTCACCGTTTCCATAAGGTATTTTTAATTCGATGTGACTTAATTCGAATAAGAACGTGTGGATGGAAACATGGCTAGTACTCATGTGCTGCATGGAATTGTATCAACCGGTTTACAGTCCAAACCTGATCTCATGGGATTACCTTTCACAGGTAAGACTGAAAAAATACTTGTGATTGTATTTGGCCATTATAACATAATTTTACGAACAGAATTTGCTGACTTTGTGGCTAATACTATGAAGTCGCATAATAGCCTACTGTGGATTCCCGCGGTGAAACCAGCCTCCAAACAAAGAAGAAGTCTTTCCTATTTAACTAAATTGGCCCGAAGTAACTATTCTGATTGTTGTTAGTTGCTTAGCTAACTTTTCACATACTATGTAGGTTTTCCAAAGATAAAGAGCTGAGAAAGCAGTGGGAAACAGCTGTCAGACGGGAGGGGTTTTCTGCTAGTCCATCATCCATGCTCTGCCGTGAGCACTTCAGACCAGAGGATTTTGACAGGACAGGTCAGACAGTCAGGATAAGAGATGGAGCTGTTCCTTCAGTATTCAGTGTCCCAGCTCATCTCCACAGGGTAGGTGTATAGATACAGTCGGCAACAAAGGGAACGCCCACAAAAGTAGAGCCGAGGGGGAAAACAAACCGGTCTCTGCCATTAGCCATAATACCGAAGAGTTGCTGTGTGCCCTTTTGCACCACAAATAAACAAAAAAATCACCAATTAAAGTTTTACATTTTACCAAATCATAAAATGGAACCACAAAGGAGGCCAAAATGGCTTCAAGCTATCAGAAGAGAGGACGAGTTTGGCAGATTACGGCGGGACCCCACAACAGAAAGTGTATGTCTGCCGGCCACTGAGTCGGATCATTCGCCCAGTCTTTTAAAACGTATGGACAACAATCCAACCCCAATATATTTAATTTTTTAATATATCGATCCTTGTCAGCAGGCAGTAGCGACTCAAAGTATGTCATGACAACTTCTTAGCGTTAGCAAGACAAGTTTAAATTCGCATTTTTACAGTATAGCGGACGGGGGGGAAGGATTTTTTCCCCCTCGGCTCTAACCAGATGTGACATTTGTGGGCGTTCCCGTTGTTGCCGACTGTATCTATAGGCTGTAAGGATTAGATAATTCAATGCCACACTATGCTGATAATGTTTTTTCCCTTTCTGAATGTGAAGGAATCAGTGATGTATTTTGTTTTACACTGTGAGATCATTTTAAGCATTATTACACGAGGGTGTGCTTGACCGTCATTATTGTCACGACAGTGATGCGGCCAGGAACGAGGCACTTGCGATTATACAACTATTACCAACAAAATAAAATGTATAATCAAAATGTATTCATACTGTGGCCATTTTGCTCTCAAAATATAAAAGTTTTTTTGCTAATATTCTCCCCGTTATAGTGGAAATACATGATATCTGACGTTAACTAGTCCTTGTCAGCCAGCCAACTTGGGTTATGTTTTGTAGACATCGTGATTTCCCAAAACTGAATAAATGCTGCACATAGCAACACAAAACTGCTTTGCTAGCTCAATCTGTTGTAACTGGAATATCCGCTAGAAAAAAATAGTTTTTTCATGGACTGATAGTTATACTTCTGCCAACATCTCAGTCATTTTTAAGCTAACAGGTGCGTGACAACCACTCGCCAGCACAGCTGATCTTTATCTACAACAAACTTATATTAACGGTTATTTTGAAATATATGCAATGGCTGTTTCCCAAATATATTAGTGTGTGTGTGAACGGGTGAATTTTACTTTTATCTGAGTGCAATAGTGGCAGATTAAATTCTTTAAAAGCATGGAGCTTGTGACTAATTTTGACTTGACCTAGAAATCAAAGATTGTATGTGTTTGTTGGCTTGAATATATATTGGATTCTGTTTTTTATTATTTTATTGAATTCTTAGTACACTTATGGCAGTAAAAATCATTAAAACCCGGGAGTTTCCCCCTACCAGGGCGCTGCCCCAGACCCCCGGCAAAATTTTCAGATAATTTCACTTTACCCAAATCACATCCCTGATCTTGGCACAGATGGCCAGTCCTTAATTCACAAACGGCTTATCGAGGAGTCAACGATTGTCACTTTGATTTTACATTTACATTTTTACATTTTTCTGTGTAACCCAAGATCTCTGGCCAATAAGTTGAATGAGTGTCAGACTATCATGTTAGATAACAATGTGGACGTCAGGGTTGTGTTGGAAACGTGGTTTTCATCAGACATGCCAGAGAACGGTCTCTCCATTGATGGATATACCTTGTTTTCTAGGTGTCGTTCCACTAGGAGAGGAGGCGGAGTCGCCGTTTATGTGAAAAACACCATATCGGCAAAACCACTGCAAAGCATGTCAATTCCACCTGAGCTGGAGTGTACATGGGTATCAATATGACCAGCACATCTGCCTAGAGGGGTGTCCAAAATAGTGATATGTGCGGTTTATATTCCACCTGCATCTCCTCATCAGAATCTACTATCGGACCATCTCATTACAGGAACTGATGCAGTAAGAACACGTAGTCCAGAGGCCGGATTAATAATTTTAACCGTGTTGACATCAGTCAGCTGTGCAATGGCAACGATCTGAAGCAAGTCGTCCGAGCACCGACAAGAGGACAACACTGGACCTTATCATAACCGATTTGACAACATATTAAAAACCAGTCCAGCTACTCAGTCCGCTGGGGTTCAGTGACCATAATATGGTCATATGGAGACCTAAAGTAGAAAAGAGACAAAACAGTACTGTGACAAGGACAGTTCGCCCCATGCCTGATTCGGGTAAACGTGCATTTGGGCAATGGATCTGCCCCCATTCTTGGGAAGAGGTCAATGCTGCTCCATCTTGTGAAAGCAAAGCTTCTGCGTTTTACAATACTATAGAAACTGCCATCAACAAGTACTTTCCAACGAAACAGGTAAAGATGCACATTAGGGACAAACCATGGCTAAAACTGGATATCAAAAACATGATCCGTAAGAGATGGAAAGCATTCGCACAACAAAAACACATACTCTGGAGACAGTTACGTAACAAGGTCAATAGAGAAATAAAGAAAGCCAGAAAGGAATTTTACCGGGACAGAATTCAAAACCTGAAAAAGGAAAATCCAGCAGCCTGGCACAGGGAAATAAGATTGATCCTGAATCTGCAGAGAACGGAACTGTCCGTGAACATCCCCGGATGGGAGGATGCGGATGACATTTTCATAGCAACTTACGTAAACAAACAGTTTGCAGAAGTAGCGAAGGGAAGGCCTTGCCGTGATCCTACACAACTACCAGCGTACCGACCCATTCATTCCTGCCCACCTGAAATACCATCATGGGAGGTGTACAGCTGCCTGCGGAAATTAAAACCCGGCAAGGCAGCGGGGCCGGATCAACTGAGCACCAGAATTCTGAAGGAATTTGCCTATGAAATTAGTAAACCCGTCATGGACATTATAAACACATCCCTCAAAGAAGGTTGTATATCGCAGATTTGGAAGGATGCGCCAGTAGCCCCTCTTCCAAAATCACACCCGCCAGCAGTCGATAAAGTAAGACCTGTATCACTCACATCACAACTTGCCAAAGTAGCAGAGTCCTTTGTATCGAAATGGTTAATCGAGGACATCAGTCCATTTCTGGACCCACAGCAGTTTGGATGCTTAAAAGGACAATCCACAGGACTTTACCTTGTCAACCTTGGCAACTTTCTGTGTAAAGATTCTGAGAAACCCCAAAACGTGTGTACAGTGTTTTTTACGGATTTTTCCAAGGCGTTTGATAGAATCGATCTCACAGTGGCCATACAAAAACTGAGTAATTTAGGTGCAAGGAACACGCTTATCCCTGGGTTTGCGATTTCCTGACACACCGCGACAGCGAGTTCGCTATGGGGGTCAATTATCCAGTTGGGAGACTCTTACATGCTCAGTACCACAAGGCACATTGTTGGGTCCTTTAATTTTCCTGGTCGTTCTTGTTGATGCCATGAGAAATGCTGGAGGTGGTATGCATCATGTCTGTTGGGGGTCTGGATTCAAAACAACTTAAAAAGGGACACACGTTAAAAAAATGATTGGCAAAGCAAGTGGACGTCTCGCCATGCTGCGCAAACTGAAGCGCTTCCATCTACCAATTATGGATTTATTACAAATCTAAAGAGCCTATGTGAGGTCAGTGTTGGAATGCTGCGTTGCTGTATGGCACCCAGGACTAACCTCAACTCAGACTGTAAGGTTGGACAGAGTTCAAAAGGGGCATTTCGAACAATTTTTGGGGTTCAATACACTGACTATCAAACGGCCCTAACTAATGCAGGTTTTAAGTCACTACATGACGGGCGCACGGACTTGTGCAGGAAATTTGCTAGAACTCTTAACCCGGAAATGCTACCGCCCAGGACTGGTGAGGGTCGAAGTATAACCACCAGAAACTCAGACAAGCTCAGAACTATCAAGTGCAAAACAAACAGATATAGAGACTCGCCTATCCCATATCTGACGTGGTTACTGAATGATGGTAAATGATTGCAATTTTTAGCTGGTAATATAATTCTTTTCGAGCTCATTATTACTGGTTTTGCAAAAAATTTTCTTCTTCCTTTTCGCTATCTCCTCGTGTCCTAATACTTTGCTATTTTATTTGATAGTTTAATGACTATATATTTGATTTTAATGTGTTTTAATGACTTTAAATATGTCTAGCTTTCCCATGTTTGTATTCGGTGATGTCATTCATTCATTATTTTATCCAGTTCAGCTGGGTTTGTCAGAACACTGGAGTTACGTTTTATGGGCTGCTGCGGCCTCATCGTTGAACAGCAACCTGGGGTTTGTCATCAGATGTTCTGCATGGTGCTTTGTGTCCTATTGTGTCTTGGTGCTTACGATGCTTACTATTGGAGTGTGTATTGAGCATTGGCCTGCTGACTCGATGCGTCATTTAATATATTTATTTTAAAGAAGCAATTTCTCACTCATGTTCTTTAAAGCCGTTGATTTCTCATTAATCCTTTCAGCAACGGTATATTTGGCACAGGATACTGTTCATGTTAATTTTCATAATTCGGTAATTTGAATAACCATGGCCGAAAATATATTAAGCGTTATTCAGATGACTGTTGCTTTACTGCTGGACCAGATTGTGATTGCCATGAATGTTTATATCAATTGCTGTTATGCTGCTTGAATTCTACTTATTTCCAATAGTTATGCCGCAACTACTCCTTTGGTGTTTTTGGTCTATCCCTAGCAGGTGCTGCCATTGGTAACAGTGTCCAGTTATCGTATGTGTGACAAACCCACAACAAATGCTAGCAAATCAAATGTTTGGGGGGGGGGGGCGAAGGTCATACTCAACCTTGTTCGTAAATGAATTGGTATCATATAAGCATTACCTTTCCAATTGCCAAAAGCTCAGTGTTTGCCCCATAATTTAGCACTAATGTTTTTAGCATCATTGTACATGCTCTAGTACCCTAGTTTAGATTTAATTGATTGCTGTGTGTTTGATTGGCAAGTAAGTTTTGGGTTGCTTGCCAACATCAAGCTCTCACATCCTCAAAATGTGGCTTATCTCGCGCACGCTCAGCAATGCCATGGTGTGTTGACATGCGGGGTAAATGATGAAATATCAGCAACGTCAGTAAACTAGCTTGTGCTTTGGTCATCTGCCCATTTAATTCAAAATGGCTTTGTCTCTGCTCTCTGCCTATCACAGTCAATTTTTCTCTTACAATTGAAGAGGGCGGGCGTCCCTGTGGATGACCTACTTACTTTTTTATAAAAGTTGTATTCGATCAGTACTGGATTATGCTGCCCCAGCATTCCATACGTTGTTACTGAAGTATTTAATGTCAGACTTAGAGCGTATCCAGAAAAGAGCACTTTCAATTATAGTACCCGACGTAAGTTACTATGAAACTCTTGATCAAGTTAACCTAGTATCACTAGAACAACATCATGATGAGATATGCACCTCTTTGTTCGAAGCAATTATGCGAGACGAAAATCATCAACTGCACAAACTCTTGCCGCCTATTGCCATTAAAAACTATAATCTTATAAGGGCGTGTAAATTTAATGTTATCACTAAGACAAAGAGAACAAGCAAGATATTTATCAATTATTACGCTTCCAAATCATACTTGTAGAATTTTAGATTTTAGACTTTTTAGTAGCATTAGCAAGTATTTTAATATTTGTAATATGTAAATATTGTATAGTGTTTTTATTTGATGATTTTCCCTTTGTTATTAACCAGACTCAACTCAGCCTCCTGGCTGCTGTGTTCTGTATTTTATAATAAACTAATATACTATAAAAAAGAATGTCCTATAGCCTCTAACTGTGCTAGTTGATTAACCCAAAAGCCATAAATAAAGACCATATGGTCTCTGGCTCTAAAGGCACGCTGTCATTAGCCTCTGGTCTTTGGGTTATGCCTGCATCATTGGTTTTGGGGGATTCTAGCAGCTTTCACAGCTTTCAGATTCATGAATGCTCTTCATATTTTGCAATTATGGCATTTTTATTTTTATATCAACTATTGAGTACACAACATTATCTCATGGTATATCCCCAGCACTGCTTTCACCTGCTGCTCTCCATTAATTGCCTGGTTTTGTGTTCCCTCCATGTCTGCGGGGGGCCTTGCCCTGAGCATGCTGCTGCTGGTCTTCATCATCGCCATCTGACCCTCTGCCCAAGTGCTCAGGGCTAGAGCTGGCTTCTGAAACCTATTAGTCAAATGATTAGCCAAAAAGCAATGTCAATTAGTCAAATAACTTTACCCCTAGTCACTTTTTTTTATCTGATGTCCAGTTGTGAGGGTCTCTAATACCAATCAATTTCTTGTAGGTTTTGTTGCACCGTCACTGTATTATTTTTATCAAGCTTTTACTTACAACCATGTGCTGTTAAATGTCCTATCTGACCGTGTGCTTTCCTCTGTCCTTTCTGACTTAGCCTCGCCTTCCTTGTTTCCTGTGCTAGTAGCATGGTTTTTTTTAGTATTAACCCCACCTCACTTGGGACTTTCTCCCTTAGCTTGCTTCATTCCCAGTCTGCTTTTTGCATGAATTATTTTTTTAATCTGCATGTTACTGACACAGGATAAAGAAGCTGGTCCCAAGTCCAGAAGAAGAGGAAGGGGGTCAGAAGGCTTTGGCAAAACAGAAGAAGCTAC
This sequence comes from Gymnothorax javanicus, assembly GCA_029692085.1. Classification (NCBI taxonomy): domain Eukaryota; kingdom Metazoa; phylum Chordata; class Actinopteri; order Anguilliformes; family Muraenidae; genus Gymnothorax; species Gymnothorax javanicus. The sequence continues at coordinate 1,827,083 of CM056206.1, read as the reverse complement.
TGCCTATGAAAGAAATGCAAATAAAAAAAGATTTATGCAAAAAACAATTTGCTTTTTATTCAGTACAAAGGACCAAATATTGATAACAAAGTACTTTCAAATGTTCTTTACTGACCATTGAGCTTCAAGGAACAACTGTAGTGTTATGCTGAGTGAGAACTGAACACTTGGACTTGGTAAAATTACATTAACATGGACTACATGTGCAACATCACAATGTTGCATAAATTCAACCACATCAGCTTGCTTTTTATTCAGTACAAAGGACCAAATATTGATAAAAGTACTTTCAAATGTTATTTACTGTCCATTGAGCTTCAAGGAACAACTACTGTAATCAGTACCGCTAACAGCTGCGTAGTCTATTGGCTCGAGCATGAGCTGGTGGGTGGAGTATTCCGTCCTAATAATGCTGCATTCATGTGATGTCGGAGGGTCGGAGTTCCCAAGTCGGCAAATCGTTCTTCCGACTTCGTTGTGTTCATGTGCTTTGAAGTCGTAATGTGGGAAAAACATGGATGCTGCAAAGACGCTGAGTTGTATTTAAATGCTCGGAGCGTTTAAAGAAAACACTGACAGCCGTTTCCAGTTTTTCGTGACACTGAAGAACAACCGAAACCGATCAGGTGATCCATGAAATATGATTAAAATACATATGTATGAAATCAATCAGAAAAACTTCCATATTTGCTTAAAAGTAAACTACACATCCGCCACTTTTCGGTGAATGTGACGTCAAGTCGGAAAATCGGAGCTCTGAAATGATACCCGAAGTTTCCGACCTGTATTTCCGAGTTCGACGCCGTTCAATTCATTTTTGACAACTCGAGCTCATTTTTTTTTCCTACTTCGAGTTGTTTTGAACGCAGCATAAGGGTACAGTAGGCTACACGCGTTCGTTTCGCGCTTCTTCATGACGTTCCTGGAGCTTGCGCCCCGGATGGGAGACGGAGGCGGCACGCGGAGTCGGAGAGCCAGAGTCGGCTTGTGAGTTGTGATTTCTTGGCCGACCCTATATTATATATTAACCCCCAAATATTATTGCAGATTTGCGCAAATCTCGTGACCCCCCCAAATATTATTGCAGATTTGCGCAAATCTCGTGACCCCACTTTTGAAAGGTCTTCGTCAAATTTATCGTCAAATGTGACTTACAGATCGTCAAACTGCAGGAGAGATCGTCAATTGCGAATTGACGAACGGGTAGCGCGAGCCCTGAGTGCTGCCCAGTCTCCACCATCGGAACAGTCTGATCCATGGCGTCTATCTAGCGAACTACAAATCCTGGGCTGCTTGTCAAATGAACTGTATTGCATTATGGCAACCATGAACGCATACCCTGATGGTATGAGATGGACTACCCCTCTTAAGCCTGGTTCCTCCCAAGGTTTCTTCCTATTTTGATTCACATAGGGAGTTTTTCCTTGCTGCTGTTGCCACTGGCTTGCTTTTGAGGAGATTCAGGCCAGGGTTTACTGAAGTGCATCATGGCAATACTTTATTTTTAAATGTGCAATTCTGATGAAACAAAAGGTTTCTCTTGTATTAAGTTTAAAGCATATGACAACATGGCAGTTGTCTTGCACATAGTCACTCTACATTCATCTTTGCACTCATTACCGCCTCTTACGTCGCATAGAATCTTCCTTTCACATAGGCAGGTCATCCAGTGACACTGCACAGGTCATGCCAACTTATCCACCACTTTATAGCATATTTCTATTGAATCAGCTTCAGCTGAAATTCTGACAGCCACTTGGATGTCACTAAGTACATATCATAACATGACATTCAGCCCAGCAGAGCTCACCATTTTCCTATCTCAAGTTTATCCCTAACCTATCAGATAATAGTTCACTAAATGGTTCATATAGTATATTTCTCTTGTATTGGCATCAAGAGAAATCATGGCAGCCGCAAGGTTTTCACTACACATGTACACTTCATGTAGTATATTTTTCTTGAATTGGCTTCAAGAGAAATCATGGCAGCTGTCGGGTTGCCACTACACATAGTCCAATTCATATAGTATATTTCTCTTGTATTGGCTTGGCTTCAAGAGAAATTGTGGCAGCCATCGGGTTGCCACTACACGTAGTCCACTTCATATAGTATATTTCTCTTGTATTGGCCTCAAGAGGAATCGTGCCAGCCATAGGGCTGTCACTACACATAGTACACTCATAGTATATTTCTCTCAAATTGGTTTCAAGAGAAATTGTGCCAGCCTATCAGGCTGTTACTACATGGAACACTTCACATGGTATATTTCTCTTGTATCAGCATCAAGAGAGATCTTGCCAGCCGCCGGGCTGTCACTACATATAGTACACTTCGCTTAAGATATTTCTCTTGTATTGGCATCAAGAGAAATCGTGCCGGCCGCCGGGCTGCCACTACACATTGAACACTGCATAATTTATTCTGCTTTCAAATTAGCCTATGCCCGGCATGGTTCTGTTTGGGGGTTAGTAGCAGCTCCCGGCCTTCGATTCCACACTTGGACAGGCAGGAATCTCTCAGAACAGAACCATGTCGCCAAACCCAATGTATGCTTGTATGCTGATATGCCTGTATGCATTCAATAGATGTTCTCTTTTCGACAAAATGGTCCTATCAGAAATGGAGCTTTGACAGAAATTCTGATAGGCTACGGAGTCAAGCTTGCTTAACGTAGGACGTGCTACCTCCTAGAGAGTCACCTGAGTGCATTTGATTATCATGTGACTTTGCTGTCACATGATTGCTTGGCCAGTAATATGATGGGCTTATTTACGTTTGCCTTCTGGAGTAACTGTTCCTTGGGGCGCTAGCTCAACAACCCTCCTCCACCCCAGCTCCAACTGTCATTTATAGCATGCATTGATTGTGTTCTCTTGTGACTAAATTACCGTTCAAAAAACAATGTCTCTTCCTTTTGAGGTCATTGTTGCTGTAGGCTCTGTTCTATGGAGCGGCAAGACGGGTGGATGGACAGGGGCTTGGAAGACGGCAGGCGGGAACCAGGAAGAACACAGGCAGAACTCTGAGTCAGAGGCAGAAGGCTTTCAGGTTTACCGGGGCAGGAAAGGGAGGATGTCGTCAGAGGCAGGCAGAGTCGATTCCAGGAAGTCAGACCGAAGACAAAGGATGGAGAGTAGTGCATGCTGGCTGCAACGACAATCTGGCAGTGAGTTAGTGAAACAGAGCTGCTTAAATACTGTCTGGGTAATGAGACTCAGCTGAGAGTAATTGCAGTGGGAGGGGTGTGGCCAGCAGTGGAAGGGGTGTGGCCAGGCAGAGGGAGAGACAGCAGCAGAAGGGCAGACTGTGACAGATGAGAGATGGTGAAACGAGTGGTCGGTAAAAAATTTTAGCTCTTGGTTTTTGGCTGCACAATTGTACACTGAGCAATGCAATAGCATGACAGGCAGTAGACATTATAAAGTAAGTCTCTAAATCACCACAAATCTAGCTGTGATGGAAGCAGAGGATGGTGATGGAAATGGTGTGCAGGTGGCAGCAGAGCAAAGGCTAACAGTGCTGCTGCTGCTGCTGCCCAGGACAGACAGTGCATGATTTTCTCAGATATTATACACCTCAAATATGCAGGAGGACGCACACCAGCTTATTCAGACTGTGCGGATATCTGCTGTTCTTACATCACAGACAATAGAAAAAGTATTTAAATGCAAGTCTTACTGGTAAAACACACCCATCAGCTGATCAAGCTATTTAGTGTGGTGCTGAACAGGAAAAAATGGATGAATCACTGAATCTTGGGCTGTATTCCAAAAGCTAGGGTTGTTCACTTCAAAGTGCGCATAATAAGGGCCATGTCTACCGTAGCCATATTGAAGGGCATTCTAATCAAAAGTGTACAAAACTCATCCCTTCAAAGGGCCCTATAAAACGGCCGTTTACAAAGTGAGCAAGCGATGGTCACTTTGCTCCCACAATGCCGTGCGCCGAACCGAGCCTAGTGATGTATGTGATTCAACGTCATTCAAGAAAATGACCACAACGGTGGCTAATAGCTAGCTAGCGCACAGACAGCTGGCGAACCTAGCTTGTTGGCTTTCAACAGTCGACTGACTAACGCTAGTTGTGTCGTTTTTTTTTTATTTTTACCTGTGGCTATTTGTCGCATTATGAAAGCTATGTGGTTGGTAAATAAGTTACTGCGAAACCGATAAATGACAGCAGTTCTCCCGTGAACTGGCTGCAGTTTGTTCACATTTGCTCAAGCAGAAACTAGCAGCCGCAAAATATTACGAAGGACATTCCAAACGACCGTTCCTTGAAAACCCTACTCCCTTCTGCCCTTCAGAGTTTTCACTATGAAGGGAAATTACTTCGCAGGGTGTAGGGCATAGGGATTAGCCCTATGGAATGGAATACAGCCTTAGTGTTGCACAGCCAGATCCAATCCCACAGACAAAATTCTGAGTCAGCTTCAGTGCTATGAGAGTGGTTGCCTAAACTGGTGCATGTAAGAGAGGAAGAAACTATTCCAATAGTTTTTCAACATTTATGGAACCTGGTAATTTCTTGTTGAACTGTTGCCCGCTGTTGAGGTGCTTCCTGTTGTTGAGGAGCCAATGGCTGTTGAAGCACTGCCTTCTGCTGTCTGTAAGCTTGCAGCTGGCTGTCCAGCAAAGACATCAAATTCCTTGCCACCTCTTGGATGGAGCTTCTCTGCAGGTGTAGGGTTGTACCTTATTAATGTTAGTCTTTTACTTAGCCACACTGACTAAAAGGCCTGCTCACCCCAAAATCAAAAATATATATTTTTCTCCTGGCAGGCAGTCCTTTTTATCCCTCCAGACAGTTTTGGTGCTTTTTCCGAATAGAGATTTCTGCCTTCTGTCCAATATAATGGCACAAAATGGTCCTGCGGTGCTGCAAACACCAAAAAATACACTTGAAAAATTCAGTGAGACCAGTTTCTCTCTCTAAAAATCATGACCCAGTGACCAAAGATAATCCACAGACCTTGTTGTGAGCAGTTTCACGGAGGGTTCTATGCAGATTCAGTGGATTATAAAAGTAGATTCAGTAGATCTATTGCTCTTCCTTCTGCAAGCCCATCGGTCCTGACCGCATCACTGTCATGCTAATAATCATGTTAAAGCTCATCCTCGAGTATAATATTGCAGAAATAGCACAACAGGCTATTTGGGTGACCTCTCCCTTTAAACTTAAGTTACACAGGATAAATGCTACATCTGTCGATGAAAGAAAAATTCACAGAGGCATAAACTACCAGGACAAACAGCTACAAAATAATCTGAGGTACCAACCTTTAAGCACAGTTTAACCCCCAAGACAGAAATGTAGGATTAGCTCTTGGTAAAACTACTGTCAAGTGCAAAACAAAACGGATCATCACCACTATAAACTGTTCACTAGCTACATAATATTCATTTTCATTTTTTATAGATGAAAAAGACTATAATGTTCATTTCTCAATCGATATCAAAGATTGGTATGATATTCAAGGGTTTTTAACAAACAGCAGGAAAAGCGTAAAGGCACCCTTGCTAGCATTAACTCTCAGCTTTCAGTGAGCATGAGCTGATGCGATTGATTCACTGCACCGTTGCCAGAGAACAAACCAAGGCAAAATGACAAAAAAAAGTCTGTTCCAGAAACAGTATCATTAAAATAATGACAAAAAAACTTGCATGAGGTCCTTGATTTTGGTGATTCATGTCGTCGGTGACACAGCGATTTCTGTCTTCTTACTTCTCTGTCGATTAGTGGTGATTTTTTACCTTTTTCTTCTTTTGTAGTTGGCAGACTCTTATTCAACATGAAGGACATGAACAGGAGGCCGCGGTGTGTTCAATTCAATTGGCTTTATGCGATTATACAACCCCAATTCCGAAATAGTTGGGACGAAGTGTAAATTGTGAACGAAATCAAAATGCAATGACTTTCAGATCACATGAGCCCATGTTACTTACAAAAGAACACAGATAACATTTCAAATTTTGAAACTGAGACATTTTACATTTTTATCCACAAAATGAGCTTATTTCAAATTTTCTGGCTGCAACAGGTCTCAAAAAAGGTGGCACACAGGCAAAAAAGGGCTGAAAAAGCAATTAATGTATAAGAGAATCAGCTGAAAGAACATTTAGCAAGTAATTAAGTTAACTGGCATCAGGTGTGTAACATGATTGGCTATAAAAGGGATGTCTTAGAGAGGCTGAGTCTCTCAGAAGTAAAGATGGCCAGAAGCTCTCCAACCTGTGAAGGCTTGCGTAAAAAAAATTGTGTAATACTTTAAAAACAATGTTCCTCAACCTCAAATTGCAAAGGCTTTGAAGGTCTCATCATTGACAGTGCATAACATCATCAAAAGATTCAGAGAAACTGGAACAATCTCTGTGCGTAAGGGACAAGGCCGAAGACCTTTACTGGATACCCGTGATCTTCGGGCCCTCAGACGCCACTGCATCACTTACCGGCATGATTCTGTCATGGACATTACTAAATGGGCCCAGGAATACTTCAAGAAACCACTGTCTGTAAACGCAGTCTGCCGTGATTTTTCAAATTTATAAGCAACTGGAGGAAAACTTTTGTACTAGTGCAACAATGGATATGGGCTATTTATTTAAGATCGCATGTGAATACATACCCTAGCTTACGCCTTAGTAATATATCTATGTGTACAATAACTGCATACTATACTCAGTCAAAAAAGAAACTTCACACTCATAAATTTCTAAATATTTTCTTGAAACTCAATACAAGAGATATTATTATTATTATTAGGGGTAAATGCGTTGTCAAAGACATCATGACACACAGCAACTCCGACGTGCACAAGCATGCAGCACGTGCGAGCATACATCAGGGTAAAGGCATGTTTCCTCGTGTTCCTAGTCACGTGACCTTATGAGACACGTGCAATTGAGCCCACGTTAGCACGGTAGAGTGACATCTCGGAAAAACAAGTTCTTACAGTCAATTATCCGTTGATTTGCAATGCCACGACTGTCAAACATTCAACGTGAACGTGCCATTGGCATGCTGAATACGGGAACGTCGGTCACTGACGTTGCCAGGGTTATGGGATGCAGGCGACGGACTATCCATGATCTTCGGACACGTCTCCAACAAACTGGCACCACAGCAGACCGACCTCGTTCGGGTAGACCACGTGTGACGACACAAGCAGAAGACTGACAAATCGTCTTATGTCATTTGCGTTATCGATTTCTCACTGCAACGTCCACTAGGAATGAATTGTTTAGAGGTCGTGTGACTGCCCAAACCATACGTAATCGCCTACGCACTGCTCGTCTCCATGCACGTCGGCTATATCGTGGACCAATTTTAACCCAGTTACACCGACGTCAACGGCTTCTCTGGGCACAACGACATCTGAGATGGACTCAGCGTGATTGGAATAGGGTCGTTTTTAGTGACGAATTCAGATTCACTTTGCACTTCGCTGATGGGAGAGTTAGAGTTTGGAGGAGACGCGGTGAACGCAACGCCCAGTGCTGTGTGCAGGAAGTGGACCGTTTTGGGGGCGGTAGTGTCATGGTTTGGGGTGCCTTTAATGGTCCTGCCCGTTCCCGACTGATGGTCGTTCAAGGAAACCTAACTGCTGCAGGATACAGAGATCAAGTGCTCATTCCAGAGCTTTTGCCATTCATGACAGCTCATGGCCCAGGTCTGACATTCCAACACGATAATGCCAGCCCTCATACGGCCAATTTAACGCGGAATTTTCTTAGGAATGCTGGCATCAATGTCATGGAGTGGCCCTCAAGGTCTCCCGACCTTAATCCCATAGAACATGTATGGGATGTGTTGGGCAGAAGACTCCGTCAAGTAAGGAACCCTCCACAGAATTTGCAGGAACTTGGTGCCATGTTGGTTCAATTATGGCGACGCATCCCCCAAGCTGTGTTCAGACGCATCATTCAATCCTTGAGGAGACGTTGCATCGCAGTTGTGAACGCTCATGGAGGGCATATGCGCTATTGACATGCTTTCATCAAGTTGTAACTTACTATTTTTACTCTCTTACATTTCCGTAGCATTTCCGGTGGAACTGGTTACATTATGAACATGATTTTTATGGTACACCGTCCTTAATGGGTACAGAATGGAATTAAATCATTATTTAAAACCACTTTTCTTGTATGTTCAACTTATCGACCTCCAAACGAGTGTGAAGTTTCTTTTTTGACTGAGTATAGTTAATCAGTACATCTGTCACTATTAATTGCAAATTGCAAGCTCTCTGTAAAGCAATAAGCTAACAGAGAGGCTGAATTATTGGTTCGCACTCTGAATGAAATAGACAAAAAAGTCTGAGCCAAAAGAGCAACCTTAATTACAAGCATGAGCAGAGGTTTCAGCACATTGCTATTCTCAATGCTCATTGAGAAAAAGCCACTGACAAGCAATTAAAAAAGAGCAGTAGCAATCAAACAAATGACAAGCAGGTGGCATGGGAGGGGCTACACCCAAACCCAGATAAGTGGAAGCAATTTTTCATTTAAAAAAGGGCCAGACATTGTAGTGTTAAAATATACTTAGGTATAAAATGCTCTGCTAGTACCACTAGTGTTAACTTTTTAGACACCTATATTTGTCTGACTGATGGACAAGAACTCTCACAGGTCTCATTCACAAATTCTTTCAGTTAAATTTGTTTACATTATTGACTTGAAAATATTGAGCAAAGCCTGAATGAGATCTGTCATTTGCTTAAGAGGCTGTTGTTTTTTTCATATTTACAAAATATTTCTTCTTGCTTGTAATTTTTTTCTTAATCATGCCACTTGTTCTTCCAGGATAGAACGGTTATGGAGAGATATTATCATCCAAGTCCTTGACCCATTCCATATTCTCTTTTGCAACCTGGAGAGAGAAGAGCTTTTGAATCCTGATGATGAGAGTCATCTTTTTGCTCTCCGCTGGGCTTTTCTGCCTCAACTACAGAGGCAACTTACAGAACGGGATCAGTGGGAGTGAGGGCGCAGGACCGAGAGATGCATTCATATACATATATCCGAGAGACTGTTCTTACATCTTTCCAATCAAAGACCTTTCACAAACTTTCGCACACAGCTGTATGTAAAAGTGCATGAAAATGCAGGAAGCACAACAATTTTTTACGTTAAATTCTCTTTATTACCCAAACGTCAAAATTTGTTACATTTGTCAACAACAGATTTGTTTCATTTGTCAATAAAACATCAGATTTAAATGTTTTAACATTCTCTTTACTCTGTAACCTTAACAAACCTCACACAAGCCTACTACAATAAAAAAAAGGAAATATAACTTCCTGGTAATGAGGTAATGCCTTAATATAGCTAACTGCTCCACAACTGAAAGCCATTTTCTTGAATGACAAGTTTTAAAAAATACTAACATGCACAACTGGGGATCTGAAATGAATTTCAAGGCAATAAGTACAACATTGAAATTTTGAACTTAAAGACATTCAGTTTCTCTGATTATTCAAATCAGATCATTCCAAATCCAAAATCTGTACTTCTAACAGATGCTTCAAGGTTCTCTTTGAATGTCTGGTAACTTGGGCACTTCAGGGGCAGTTTCAGCATTGTCATGCAAGTTGAGGCTACAGGCATGGTAATTTCAGGAAAAACTTCGACATACAGGTGCTGGGGAGGAACACTAGCACCTGTCCAAAACTTCAGGAGTTGGTGTAGTTCCCGACAGGACCCTACAAAGACACAGTCACAAGTATTTTAAAACCTGCGAATAAGATACTGTACATCATAACTTTTTGAAGTTTACCCAAACATCATTAATCACTGCTTCACTGTACAGCAGGCCTCCCCAAAACTTGCCCTCCAATCCAAATCCAGCCCTGGTTTCCTTTCCCTCCTGGCAAGTATTGAACAATTATTGTCTCTGATTGGCTAGACTTTCTCCGCACCTGACTATCAGGTGAAGGGAGGGTGGGAGACCAGCAGGACTCGGCCCACGAGGACTGTGATTTGGGTGACACTGCTGTAAGGTGATTGTAAAAAAAAAAAATTGGGCTTTCTACGATAAAATAAAACAATGTTTACAAAATGTTACAAGGTAGGTTTTTCATCAACATGTTTCCATAAATATGGAGTCAATGTGAATGATTAGCAACAGCTCTAGGAAATATACATGGTTCAGATCTATGTTTTTCTGAGATAACATTTACAATCTGACCATTTTCAATGTAGTCTCTCAAAAAGCCTGTGACCAGACATGTCTCTTCCACGCTGCTGTGGTCATCCTCATCCTCACTATCTGGCATCGGCCAGATGAACCTTTTCAAGATGGTCTGATAGACAAAAACAGTCTCAAAGACTATAAACTGAAAGGGTATATTAACAGAATAGAGCTATACTATTCAAAAAAAGTAGGGGATATTTTATTTTGAGATCAAAATTTTCACATATACAAAGGGATACGAAACCATGTTGTATAGTTCCTTACTGAGGAAGCATTTCCAAAGAAATTCATCACCCAAACACATCAATGACACTCTCACGATCTGCACGGGATGCTATTGATGATCAAGGGGGTTGTGCCACAAATTTGCATGACTCTGAATTGGAAGGTTAGAGCCACTGTAAAGGAAGATTTTGAAGAGAAAGCATCAGATTATCAGTGGTTGAAGTCGTTAATTAAACAGAGACCATGCGCCGCCTAACACAGGAGGAGAGGTTACGTGCCCTTGGCATGCTACAGGTTGGCACAAGACAGGTCGTTGTGGAAAGGGCAATGAATGTTTCCCAGTCTGTCATCAGCAGATTATGGTCCAGACATCGTGCTACAGGGTCTGTTCAGGATAGACCACGATCCGGGTCGACCAAGGGCAACAACTCAGGCTCAGGACAGATTCATCCGCACTATTGTCTTGAGAAATCGTATGGTAACAGCAAATCAGATAAGGTCTCAACTTCAAAGGGATACTGGCTTGGTAGTGAGTGGCCAGACCATCAGGAATCGTCTGCACAGATTTCACTTACACGCCCGACGCCCCTCGTGTCATTCCCTGTTTGAGGGATCATCACATTAGGGCCAGACTCCAATGGTGTCGCCATCATCAACGCTGGGATAATCGCCGATGGAACAACGCAATGTTCTCAGATGAGTCGAGGTTCACTGTGGACTTCCTTGACAGACGAGGAGGGTTTGGCGCCGACGTAATTTAACGTTTCCATGACGTTAACGTCATTAGACATGATCCATATGGGGGTGGATCTGTAATGGTGTGGGGAGGCATCACTGCTGCCGGCAGAACAGACTTGCATGTTGTTGCTGGACGTGTCACAGGGCAGTACTACCGGGACAACATCTTGGCACCCCATGTTGTGCCGTTTGCACGTCGTTATGGCCGCCGTTTCATTTTCCAAGATGACAATGCCAGATGTCATAGGGCCAGGATCGTTACAGATTACCTCCAGCAGCAGAATATCACCACATTACCATGGCCAGCACTCAGTCCGGACCTTTCCCCATCGAGCATGTCTGGGACATGCTTGGACAGCGGCTACGCCTAACGTCAACAACCTCCTGCCAATGTCCAAGAACTTGCTGCAGCATTGCAACAGGAATGGAATAACGTTCCCCAAAATGACCTGGGACGTCTCGTTAGGAGTATGCCAAGCCGAATTCGAGCTTGTCTAGCCAACTGAGGGGGTTTTACCTGCTACTGACTCTGTTTCACAATGGTGGTAAATTTGCTGTGTGACCCTGTGTTTGTGTCAACCCTTATTCTGGAGAATCTGTCCTTTACTGACTGTACACAGGGTTTCGAATAAATTGACAAATGTTTCCTTAATGTTTTTATGTCATTTGTTTCCTTCCTGACCTCATGATCTGCATTTCATGGTACTTGTAAATCCAATATCCCCTACTTTTTTTGAATAGTATATTTTGCAAAGAATCATCACTTTTATAAAAGTAGAGGTAGAAAAGGCAGCTTTTATTAGATATAACAATGGAGGCTTGTAATATCTGAATAATAGAACTCCAACATGTTACACTTAGAGCCTTATTCCAGTTTTATAAGTACAATTACAATAATAGCCCTACTGGTATTTATGTTAACAGTCAGCAGTTACCTGCGAGTCCATAGCTTGCTCTGCAGATCTGGGAAAAAGGACCGCAGCTAGGGCAGGACGCTCCTTGATCATGTTGAGAACACCACTGTCTTTCAGCCCCTTACGCAGTTGCTTCATTTGATTTCGTCTCCATTCAATGACCTACAAAAATTATCAAAGAGATTGCAAAGTATAATTCAGATACAGCTGTTGGTGAAAAAAAGACATTAGACTAGTGAATCAATTTGTTCTACAAGTAATATACATGTAAATCTTTGTTCACATGTACTTAATTTCATTTTGAATTATTCATACCGCATGCTGTAGGATTTTCTCAGCCAACCACCTCCTGTTGTTATCATTGATGGGAGGAAGAAGGAAGAAGGCCAGGTCGTTCACCTCACATCGTTCCTGTGGAGTCAGTTCCCTCTGACCATCAAGCAACAATTAATAGAGTAAGGCAATGTTACATCACTTATAGGGTCTATGCTTTTTGTGTTACATACAAAGTAAATATATTCGCATGATAGCATTAGAATAATCAGTTTAAGTGAATTTCAAAAAGTTGCGTCATGACAAAATACAACAATGACTTCAAGAAACACTTACTACAAACACCACATCAACAACATCTGTATCAGGGCAGTCAGAAAGCTCAAATACAGCAGACTCCTCGTTACTTCCAACAATTAGCTGCGACATTGATGGGCTCAGTCCAGTGAAGCGAGGACCTCCATGAATAAAGGAATGTCCTATGGCAGGTCCAGCTACTCTGAAAAGATTTCCATCTATCAGGGCTCTGGAGGTGGATGGGACCTTGTGATCGTCTGCCCCATTGAACAGAAGAATTCTGCCAGTGTTCTCTGAGAGTGAAAGAACAAGATATAACTAAAAGCTGATTTCAGGTGAGACAGTAGCTTTATCCTGAAAGATTTTTGTTTTAAATCAGTTGCCATTGCAAATATTTCTAGGAAATATCTACCTCTAATTATGCTTTCTGTAGTGTCATAAGAACAGATTTGGGTGAGTCCAAATACCAGATATGAGAGAAGACCATTTACAGTTCAAGAATATTCATTTGTGAGAATTATGAAACTGTAAATATCGGTACAAGAGCTTACACCATGGCACAATGTGCCTTCTGTTGTCAATTTGAGATCAATTTTGATGACAAACCTTTCCAAGCCATCAAGGGCTTTGGAAACGACTAGTCAGAGCCAGTTAATCCAACTCCACTACTGCTGTTTGCTGCAGGCAAAATGGTATAGAGTTTTACAAACAAAATGAGAAATTGTAAAAACTCACCAAGGTTAAGGTCGAATCCAAACTGGATTTTTTCCCATTACCATAGAAAGAAAATGACGTTTTACCCCATCCCCAACAGCTGCATCACCTGAAATACAAGGAGTTACTCTGTAGACCTAGTGTGAATGTGTATGACATGAAAGGGCCAAATATATTTCAATGGGCTTTATTCCCAGCTCAACTACTTCTTGAAATTAAAGCAGCTCATTTATTTCACAGAGGAGCTGCTTTCATTTCTTTATAATACAGGTGTGTCTGACCATGGTTGCTGTGACTGCTCCAGTAAGGCACACTTGGATTCATCAATTTGGCATGTAATGCAAGACAGGAAAGAAAGGAGCTGCTGTAATTGAAGGAAGTCGTGGAGCTTGGCATAAAGATACTTAAAAGATCTAATAATGTGGCAGAATGTAGGCTTGTACTGAAAGAACAATTTACTTCACTTTTCAGATGAAATCACGGTTCTTATTACAAATCTTACAGGACATTTCATGAAAGATTCCTACCTCCCAGTATAACAGAAAATGGGCTTGCCCAGTCAATTCCTGGCTTTTTGTAGAAAGATAGAATCTCCCTTTCACGATCTTCCTCAGTAGATCTAAGATCAAGTCTTGCAACCAGCTCTGGCTTGAGTTCAGCATTGTTAAGTAAGTGACGTTGAAACATGTTGGCTGCCTTGTTAACATCAGGCTCTGTCATCCACTCTGTGAAAATTAGTCATTATCAGTGAAAACTGGACAAAAATGATAAACATAAAGTTGATTTTAGACTTTTTGGGACTGCAGTTTAAAGTTCTATTTTCTAAGGACAGCATAAATATCAGTATTTTTATGCATAAACTGTATATAGTTATAAACAATGAGACAGAGCTACTACTTTTATTTTCTTCACATGGACTTTGGCTACTTAATGAGCTAGCAGCGACTGAGGTTCCTGCTTGGCTTGTTCCTGAGCTTCCTGATGGGGTATTCTCTGAGGTTTCCTCAGAATTTGAATCTGAATTATTTTTTCTTGGAATGTTAACAGGAAAATGTTAATACACTGGAACAAAACTAAAATATAATCCATAATAATGTATGAGGCACATTAACCCGTTTAAACCGGGACAGCATGTGCGCATTTTAAGAACGTGTCGTTGCCTACACAGATATGCGCGTAATTTTGAAAGTACCGTAATTACTGTAAGTTTTGCGCAATAGAAAAAATTCCAACTGTTCCTGAAAGCTGAGAAGCTGTTCTTCAGCCCAAATACAGGTTACTATGGTAAACATGGCAGCATGATTCTCTGCTGGGATTTTTGCATTAGGCCTTAAAGGGTTAATAAAAGATTTAAAAAATGTATTGTGTCAAATTATATTTTAGAATCATAAAATGTGTGTAAGACTTCATGAATTCACAATATTTAAATGCATGCATAAACAATAAATATTTCTCAATTCTCACAACAGTCGATGTGGCCTTCGATCTCAGAGAAGCTAAATATCTCTGCACAGGAGACACATTCCACCATTGGCCCAGTTGTCCGAGAAGTGAGGGCCACACTGGGAGATTTTAGCATAAACCAGACACAATAATAACATAAATTTGCATCAAGCTATCAAACATTTTTACAATAGAGCTTGGTGGATTTTGTTCAGACATACTTCTGTTATGGGGGTTTCTGGCTGGGAATTTCCTTGCCAGTACTCTATCATACCCTAAAGAATCAAATACTACATCTTAAACAAATTATTACCTCCAGGTCAATATCTTTTTGGAGTGGCCTTATGTACATCACAGCTGCCCCCACTCCACATTCTTTATTGCACAGGAGCTCTGGAGTATATCCATCCTGTGAAAAGGGAATGATGTCCAAGACTTGGACCTTGTAGAACCACAGCTCCGCAGGAGTTGAAGCCCACCTCATTGGGCTGAGGAAAGTTCAACTGTAGGTGATGGGAAAACTCAGTTGCACTGCAGTATCTGTCTGAGGGGAAAAACAAAACCGTATTTGGGGGTAAATTTTAAATATGTGTGCTTTAATGCAACACCATAGAGGGTTAGGAGCTCTACACACAGTCAGGAGCAGGTGTAGATTTGGTGAGTAGCTACTTAAAGATCTGAGCAACTTAGATGTTGATGAATGCAGAATCCACGCAAATTTTGGTCTGCTAACAGTTTACACACAAATTCGTGCTGCTCACGTTTCATGATTGAGATTTACATTTTAAATAGCAAACTGACATATGAATCATGGAGTTACAAAAGGGCCCAACTCCACCTAGGTATTTTTTTTTTTTTTTCAGGGGAGCATTTTTTTCTGTTTGCTGTTAATGCTATAAAAGGAAATTTCAAACAGCCAAGTGTAACGTGTTAAGGCCAAACAGAGGTTTATTTAGGCTGAACATGAAGTATACTGCCTGTCACATAAAATAATGGTAGCACTTGAAACATGGCGGAGTTGGGCCCTTTTGTAATTAAACGGACAAAATGAAAGGACTACAATGATCAATGATGATCTTGAGAATGACTTCCTTCCCAGCTGGGGTGAGGGAGTTCAAGCAGTCCCGGCGATACCTGCAAAAGAGAGCATTTTGGTAAGAGGTGTCCCGGTTGGCACTATGTCCATACTGTGATGTATCTCCCAAAATCATGGAGATGGGACCTTTGGTAACTCAGTGACCAAAGCCACTGTATGCCACTAGTGGGCCATGCACGCATGTAATGTATGTGTACACTGAGGCCTACAGCAATGATGAATGAGTATAGCTACAAAATGACTATCACACAAACCTGCACTTATCTCCTGTTTTTCTTTCATTCTTCACTTCCCCCTTCCTATTTTCATACTCCTTGCCTTCTGCTCTTAGCTTTTTGGACTTATTTGTTTTCCATTCTCTCTCATTTCTCTTCCTTTTTGGTCTTATTTCATCGTCAGAATCGGACATGTGTTGTTCTGCGGGCGCTTCCATGTTTGAACTGGTGCTGCCATCTAGCGGCCACCAGTAAAATTCGTTGAAGAGGGGCCCAACTCCTGGACTTGGGCCGTTCTTCAACTCAAAGCTAAAGAACTTACCTCAGTGAACAGCTTTATGCACTGGAGTTGGGCCTTTTCTTCAGTTCATTTTCATAGGTCTTAACCCAATACACAAGATAGGCAGATAACCTGGATTTCTCAAAAAAAAATCATGGAGTTGGGCCCTTTTGTAACTCCATGATTCATATACAATACATACCGTAAACCTACTTGGGAATGTGATTTTCCTTTCTCCTAATCCTGCCCTTTCAAGTGCTCTTTTCATGGATGGTTTTGGGACATCATGGTCTTTTCTTTTAGCCAGACAGAAGAAAAGGTGTGTGTATGTGGAGTTTTTCATTTTTTCGGTATTGATGGCTGGCGGGGTTGACCTCTGTGGCACACCTCGTGCAGGGTATGGGCTGAACAGCCTCAAAACCTCAGCTGGAAGACATGAAAAAAATATAAGAGAAATTGAGTTCAATTGAACTTTATTTTGAAAATGTTAAAAGAAATAGAATGAAAAAATAAAATAAAAATAACGATATAGCTATACAAAAACATATAAACATAAATGGTGAGATAAACATACAGCCCAATAATTCCTTGGATCATTGGATATTTTTTGCTTAAAAAATAAATTAATGCACAACAGCAAGATAGCATAATGAAATTTAAATTATGGTATTCCCATTATTATTGATGATGGGATCAATTAATTAATAGTAGTGTAAATATATCTATGAAAAGTATACAAGGTCTAGGGTGGAGGAATTGGTCCTCCCCAGAAAAGTTTTAAGAGAGTAGGGGCCCTGTCTTACGCCAGAGTCCCTAAACCCGTTATTTGGGGGTTTAGCATTGCGTAAGAGGCGTTCCCCCGCAAAAGTTGCTATCTTGCACACCTGCCTATATCCCTAAAACACCTGCGCTACCCGTTATATTATGCATAGGCGTGGTTTGGGCGTTACACCAGTTAAACCAATCAGTGTGCCAGGTGCCATTGCCTTTCGGAGCAGGCTGCGCTATCCCAAATCCTCAAACCGAAACCCGTGATGGAGAGAGGAAGGTCGCCACGTTTCTCCGAAGACAAAGTTAAATTGCTCGTGCATGAGGTCAAATCCAGACAAGGGAGGATCTGTTTTTGTTAAGTTAATCATGAATTGTATTTTATAGTGCTGAAGATGCTGCTGAGTTTGACCAGCAGTCCGTAGCCAGCAACCAAAGAAGCCAAAAATCCGTACTGATCTGACTGATCGGGAGGAAGAGGCCATGGCAGACTGGCTAGGTGAACATCCGCAGCTTTATAACAAGAAGCTCAATGCTTATAAAGATAAGGTGAAGAAGGCCGCGGCGTGGGCTGAACAGGCAGCCATATTTGATAAGCCAGTAGAATTCTTGCTCGTATGGTATCGTTCGGTGAGGACGCGGTACAGCAAGCTGCTTAAGATGAAGTCGGGCACAGGGGCAGAACAGACAGAGAGGGATGCCTGGATCCCCTGGAGGTTCCACTTCCTGCGGTCACACATCCACGAGGTCAAGCCCCGCAACATCGTCAGTATGAGTACCACTTGTGTTTGTAATTGTTGTGTACTTTTAATGTTTCATATTTGACTTTGATATTTCATATTATAGGGGAGACCGGGGTTGGTTGGCTACAGGGGTTGGTTGGCACACCCTTGTTTTCTGGCCTCCTGTTGGTCTCAGACTTACAAATATGATATCAAAATGATCTTTTTATTCTGCACTCAGCTCTTTTGTTAAAACATCTGAAACTCACTCACTTTTTTGGTGAGGGCAAAATATCAGTTTTTTAGTACGAAAAGTAAATAAATGCCCCCACACTTAACGTGTTATAAAATTGTTTTGAATAGAGGTATTGGAAATGTGTTACTTCCAGTTTATAGAAATAGGAGTCAGCTGCAATTTGATATGGAATTTGAAAGTTTTTGATGAGTGATGTTAGCTGTGAAATGTTATATGTTCACAAAGGTCGGTTGGGGTTGGTTGGCACGCTCATTTTGGGGTTGGTTGGCACATGTACTTCTGCTTTGTGTGCTTGGAGCCATTCTCCAACAGCCGACCAGGGGAGGTCTGGGTTCAGTGCACTCAGTGGAACAAGTGGGCACATGAGTTATGCACTGAAATGGACCACAAAGCCTACACATGCCAAAACTGTGATTCTAGATCGTGTCAGAGGAACCCAGGCCCAGCAGCAGAAGCAGCAGAATCAGCAGCAGCAGAATCAGCAGCAGCAGACCCAGCAGCAGCAGACCCAGCAGCAGACCCGGCAGCAGCAGAATCAGCAGCAGACCCAGCAGCAGAATCAGCAGCAGCAGACCCGGCAGCAGAATCAGCAGCAGCAGTCGCAGCAGCAGAATCAGCAGCAGACCCAGCAGCAGCAGAATCAGCAGCAGCAGAATCAGCAGCAGAATCAGCAGCAGCAGACCCAGCAGCAGCAGACCCAGCAGCAGACCCAGCAGCAGAATCAGCAGCAGACCCAGCAGCAGACCCAGCAGCAGAATCAGCAGCAGACCCAGCAGCAGACCCGGCAGCAGAATCAGCAGCAGACCCGGCAGCAGCTGATCCAGCAGCAGAATCAGCCGCAGCAGACCCAGCAGCAGCAGACCCGCAGCAGCAGAATCAGCAGCAGCAGACCCGGCAGCAGCAGAATCAGCAGCAGCAGACCCGGCAGCAGCAGAATCAGCAGCAGACCCAGCAGCAGCAGAATCAGCAGCAGACCCAGCAGCAGACCCGGCAGCAGCAGACCCAGCAGCAGAATCAGCAGCAGCAGACCCAGCAGCAGCAGACCCGGCAGCAGCAGAATCAGCAGCAGCAGACCCGGCAGCAGCAGAATCAGCAGCAGCAGACCCAGCAGCAGCAGACCCGGCAGCAGAATCAGCAGCAGCAGACCCGGCAGCAGCAGAATCAGCAGCAGCAGCAGCAGAATCAGCAGCAGCAGCAGCAGAATCAGCAGCAGCAGAATCAGCAGCAGACCCGGCAGCAGAATCAGCAGCAGCAGCAGACCCGGCAGCAGCAGAATCAGCAGCAGCAGCAGTCGCAGCAGCAGAATCAGCAGCAGAATCAGCAGCAGACCCGGCAGCAGAATCAGCAGCAGCAGTCGCAGCAGCAGAATCAGCAGCAGACCCAGCAGCAGAATCAGCAGCAGCAGACCCGCAGCAGCAGAATCAGCAGCAGCAGACCCAGCAGCAGCAGAATCAGCAGCAGTAGAATCAGCAGCAGCAGAATCAGCAGCAGACCCAGCAGCAGCAGAATCAGCAGCAGCAGACCCGGCAGCAGAATCAGCAGCAGCAGTCGCAGCAGCAGAATCAGCAGCAGACCCAGCAGCAGCAGACCCAGCAGCAGAATCAGCAGCAGCAGACCGGCAGCAGAATCAGCAGCAGCAGTCGCAGCAGCAGAATCAGCAGCAGACCCAGCAGCAGCAGAATCAGCAGCAGCAGACCCGGCAGCAGAATCAGCAGCAGCAGAATCAGCAGCAGAATCAGCAGCAGACCCAGCAGCAGCAGAATCAGCAGCAGCAGACCCAGCAGCAGCAGAATCAGCAGCAGCAGACCCAGCAGCAGCAGAATCAGCAGCAGCAGACCCAGCAGCAGACCCAGCAGCAGAATCAGCAGCAGCAGACCCGGCAGCAGAATCAGCAGCAGCAGACCCAGCAGCAGAATCAGCAGCAGCAGTCGCAGCAGCAGAATCAGCAGCAGACCCAGCAGCAGCAGAGCCAGCAGCAGAATCAGCAGCAGCAGACCCGGCAGCAGAATCAGCAGCAGCAGACCCGGCAGCAGAATCAGCAGCAGCAGTCACAGCAGCAGAATCAGCAGCAGACCCAGCAGCAGAATCAGCTGCAGCAGAATCAGCAGCAGACCCGGCAGCAGCAGACCCAGCAGCAGCAGACCCAGCAGCAGTCCCAGCAGCAGAATCAGCAGCAGCAGACCCGGCAGCAGCAGAATCAGCAGCAGCAGACCCAGCAGCAGCAGCAGAATCAGCAGCAGACCTGGCAGCAGAATCAGCAGCAGCAGACCCGGCAGCAGCAGAATCAGCAGCAGCAGACCCGGCAGCAGCAGAATCAGCAGCAGACCCAGCAGCAGCAGAATCAGCAGCAGACCCAGCAGCAGACCCGGCAGCAGCAGACCCAGCAGCAGAATCAGCAGCAGCAGACCCAGCAGCAGCAGACCAGCAGCAGCAGAATCAGCAGCAGCAGACCCCAGCAGCAGAATCAGCAGCAGCAGACCCAGCAGCAGAACCAGCAGCAGAATCAGCAGCAGCAGACCCGCAGCAGCAGAATCAGCAGCAGCAGCAGCAGCAGCAGCAGAATCAGCAGCAGCAGAATCAGCAGCAGACCCGCAGCAGAATCAGCAGCAGCAGCAGACCCGGCAGCAGCAGAATCAGCAGCAGCAGCAGCAGCAGAATCAGCAGCAGAATCAGCAGCAGCAGCAGAATCAGCAGCAGACCCGCAGCAGAATCAGCAGCAGCAGCAGCAGCAGCAGAATCAGCAATCGCAGCAGCAGAATCAGCAGCAGCAGACCCAGACCAGCAGCAGAATCAGCAGCAGCAATCAGCAGCAGCAGAATCAGCAGCAGACCCAGCAGCAGAATCAGCAGCAGCAGACCGGCAGCAGAATCAGCAGCAGCAGCACCCAGCAGCAGCAGAATCAGCAGCAGACCCAGCAGCAGCAGACCCAGCAGCAGAATCAGCAGCAGCAGACCCAGCAGCAGAATCAGCAGCAGAATCAGCAGCAGCAGAATCAGCAGCAGACCCAGCAGCAGCAGAATCAGCAGCAGCAGACCCGCAGCAGAACCCAGCAGCAGCAGAATCAGCAGCAGCAGTCAGCAGCAGCAGAATCAGCAGCAGACCCAGCAGCAGCAGAATCAGCAGCAGACCCAGCAGCAGCAGAATCAGCAGCAGCAGACCCAGCAGCAGCAGAATCAGCAGCAGCAGACCCGGCAGCAGAATCAGCAGCAGCAGTCGCAGCAGCAGAATCAGCAGCAGACCCAGCAGCAGCAGACCCAGCAGCAGAATCAGCAGCAGCAGACCCGCAGCAGAATCAGCAGCAGCAGACCCGGCAGCAGAATCAGCAGCAGCAGTCACAGCAGCAGAATCAGCAGCAGACCCAGCAGCAGAATCAGCTGCAGCAGAATCAGCAGCAGACCCGGCAGCAGCAGACCCAGCAGCAGCAGAGTCATAAGCAGCAGTCCCAGCAGCAGAATCAGCAGCAGCAGACCCGGCAGCAGCAGAATCAGCAGCAGCAGAATCAGCAGCAGAACCAGCAGACCTGGCAGACCCAGCAGCAGCAGTCGCAGCAGCAGACCCAGCAGCAGCAGTCCCAGCAGCAGCAGACCCAGCAGCAGCAGACCCGGCAGCAGACCCAGCAGCAGCAGAATCAGCAGCAGACCCAGCAGCAGCAGTCCCAGCAGCAGCAGACCCAGCAGCAGCAGACCCAGCAGCAGTAGACCCAGCAGCAGCAGACCCGGCAGCAGCAGACTCATAAGCAGCAGACCCGGCAGCAGCAGTCGCAGCAGCAGACTCATAAGCAGCAGTCCCAGCAGCAGTCAAAGTGGGGCCAGTATGACCCTGGATGGCAGCTGCTCCCCCAGAATTGGCCACAGTCCATGCTGATTGCGACCTCAGTCTGGCACTCACAAAATCCCTCTTGGGTCCAGACAGTGATGCACCCGGGAACGAGCACAGTCACAACTACAACGGATACAACGGCGAACACCTCGCAGAGCTCGTTATCGTGGTTCCTGGGGGAATCCTCGTTCACGGAGTTATTGAACCGTGTGGAGCCAGAGGAGTCATAGAGTGTACTATAAGTGTCTTCGAAATGTGTTATGTGCCTTTGAAATTTTTTGATACGTCTCTTCTCTGCACTATGAACCTGAACTGTGCTTAATGTTTACTACTATTTGATTGTTGCCATGTGCAAATTGTTTTGTTAATGTTTTGTTATGTAATTTTAGGTTGATGGATGTATTAATAAATTTTTATTCAGAAACTTGCTTGTTATAATTTCTTCTATTTTGTCCATTAATTTAGTGAAATATTCCAAAGGACATAAAAGAATAACATCACCCAGCCAAGGTCTCACCCAGCATCTTCTTCGTCTTGCTCGTCTTCTTCTTCGCATCAGGACAATGATTGCTTGCTCCTCTTCTGCCTGCAGCAGCAACTGCTGCATGACGATCAAATTTCTGTAATCTGCCATTCTGTTGAGCTTTCTGAACTGTTTTAAGACATTTCAGAACACTGAAATTGAAGCAGAAAACTGAAGCTTTTATAGCAAAATTATACCAAAATCATACAAAATATGACCACAGTAGCACCGTTCAAGCACCTCAGTGCAACCTCTGTGCAACCTCAGTGGAAACGCCATTGCCTTACAAGCACCTCAATACCGCCGTTGCTGCCGTAGGAACGCAGTGGAACCGCAGTAAGATCGCCAAATTCTCTATAATTCCTCCCTGACTTCACAGTAGCACCCCCATACCCGCAGTGCTCCCATGGTAGCACTGTCTTAACACCGCCATAACCGCCACGGGATCGCTGTAGGGTCGCCAGTCTACTTTTTTTGGCGATTGCACGGCGGTTGTACTGCGGAGGCAAGACGGTGATGGAGGTGCTACTGAGGTCCTTGTACGGTTCCATGGCGGTCAAAGCGGTGCCACGGCGATCCCAGTGCGGATTGGCCCAACCTGCGGTGGCACTGCGGAGGTTTTGAACATGTTCAAAGTTTCCTCCGTGCCACCGTGGAGGTCTGCGGTTTTGACAGTTTTCTGCGGTGCTACAACGATCAATTGCGGAACTACTGAGGAACCATGGAGATCATGGCGGTGCCACTGCGGTTTATGCCGTACAAGCACCGCAGTGGCACCGCCAATCCGGTGTGACGGGGGGTTTAAGTAGTCCGCATATTTTTATGGCAATATTTCATGGCAACAGCATCAATTTATCTTGAATAAATATGAAGTAGGTATGATGTATGGTAACGCTGCATCTTGGGGAGGTCTTCATTTATAAGTGCTTTCCTTTGGAAACGGCCAGGAAATTCACTTTCCGCCTCGAGTCAGATGGGTGTTGATTTTACCCCTGGTCTCCATAAAAATAGAATGTTCTACCAGAAGGTGCAATGGTCTTAAAGTTATGCTACTCAAACTGTGTCCAACTTGGAGTAAGACCAGGTGGTGAAACCGGTCCCAGCAAATTAGTTATTACCTAGAGCTGAACATGCTTCTGTTTATACTCCAATATGTTTTGTGTTTATAACACTTCTGGGGTTCTTTGCTCCTACAAAATATTCAGAATCATTTTGTTAAAAGTATTCATATAAAAATAAAATGTTGCAATTTATGTCTCCCATTATTATGTACAGTTACATAGCCGGCAAGTATAAATACTCCACTTTCCAAATGGCAGTTGTTCGCTCTGTCACATTGATCTCAATTATAGGAGTAGCATTTGCACTTTAATCTTTCAAAATGTTGATACAGTACTACTACTTGAAGCACTTCAACCCCTTTACCTACTGCTATGTACAAAACCACTTTAACTATTATTTTCATTTGGTATTTTCATACCTTTTGAAGGGTGGAGATTCTTTTCTCTCATTTCTTGTTTTGTTTTTTTTCATCACAAGTAAGGGATATAAAATACCACTCTCATAAATCATTGTAATTTTCAGAAGCTTTAAACTCATTTTCAGCAGCTTTAATCTTACCTTTCAAACAACGGGAACCTCACAATTTCGGCAGCTTCCAGCTTGCCCACGCAGTATCCCCCGGAACTGCACTTTTCTAGTTTCTTTTTTCATTGTTGCAAGAAGCCGTTATTCAGTACTTCTCAAGTGATATTAGGAAATTAATGATCGCAGGCAGTGTGATAGCATGCGGATGGCCATGTAAGTGAATGATGTCTTATAATTTCCCCATGCCTCAAATGTCTTTTCATGCAAACAAGCGTTCAAGGTCCCGAGGGAAACGGCCACTCCCTGTCCTCGCGGCGGGCGCCTCACAGGTTGTTACGGTAGGGGCTGGGAGTTTGGAACTTGACGTCAACCAAATGTTTTACAGCGCACGGAGAAACGCTCAGTTTTGGTCTACCTGTGGAACGCTATCACATGCGCAATTGCACATATAAGCGCAAAAGGACTTATTGATCTTCGTGGTTTCCCCCATCATCATCATCTTCATCATCATCCTCACCACCCCTTTTTTGAGCAGTATGATCAGCTCGAGCAGCTTGATTAAATTTTTTCTCGTTGCATCTTCCGCGACAGTCGTGGCCTTACTTTATGTTTATCAGGAAAAGATTGTATGTTCTTCATCACCATCACTCGCAAGGTACGTTTGTTTATTCTTCTGTTTCTAGAAAGTTATGACGCAAAGTCATTCGTTTGGAACAACCGAAGTTGGTCGGAGTTCTAAAGTACTGATCAAATAAAAAAAAACAAATGCTTGAAACTTTTTTCATCTCACAAGCTGCTTTATGGGTACGTTCGAGGAGTGGTATATTTCCTAGAATCAATTCAAAATACCATAAGTCCAGCCGCATGTCCTCTGCATGTAATCTAGGACTAATGATCGTTTTCCTGAAGTAAACATTAATGGGCATCATTTTGAAAATTTGCTCAGCCAGCTACCCTTATTAATAGCCAAAAAACTTGCAGATAAAAAACCTAACATGTTACTTGCAGATTAAAACGCTCAACATTCTGTATTTAAATTAAGACGCTGCATCCAGATGAACCTCAGTCATAGACCTGCCACTTGAAGATAAATGAACACACAGTGCCGTACTAACTGGACTGATTGTGTCTCCATTTCTCCATTTTCAATATAAAGCATGTATAAGGCAAGATGGCATAGGATTGCATTTTTTGAGCATGTTAGAGACTCAAAATTACTTACAGCCCTTATGAAAAATTACCACAAAATACTACAGTAAAAATACTATAGTTTTCTATAGTAACTGTGGTATTTTTGCAGAATTACTATAGCTATACTATACTATAGTAACTCTGTAGTTTACCACAGTGATGCTTAAGTGAATCACAAAAGTCAAACTCTACTATAGTAAACTATAGCAATGATATTCAATTACGATAGTATATTTGCAACAAACTATAGTTTACTGTAGTAACGTGTAGTTTACTATAGTTTATATCAATTTTACTGTAGTAAACTATATTTAACTATAGTAAATTTTTATAAGGAAGCTGAGATTTTTTTTTTTTTTTTTTTTGGGAAAATGTTTGGATAATTCTCTCCTCTACCTGCCATCACACATTTGAATGTTAAAACTACGGCCCAGGCAAGCAACCCCAAGAAACTGCTGGATTCATCCTTGGCAAAAAAAAAAAAAAACTAAGTGAAGAGTTGGCAATTTTCACTAATACATTATTTCACACTGTATTTGTGATGGATTTGTTGAAAAAAAAATATATTGGCATTCACTATGTGCAGTTGAACCTCTGAGACAGAAGCATGAAGAAAGACATTATTTTTGGAACTGCAGTATTTGTTGAAAGATAGCATTATGGTGGTTCTTTACCATGTGATTTAGCCAATGCACTACCAGGCATTGCATTCAATATATTATTTTGCATAATTCCAAGTGTTCCTCTTTTTTGGAGGACAATAAATACTATAAATGCCCCTCAGTGAAACCCTTAAACTGTACTTCTTTTTTTTTTACTGAAGTTATCCCTTAAGTAGGTTCAAAGTCAGAAAAAGCCTTTTTTAAAAAATTGTAACAGGTCAGTGTCATATACATATTCTGTATCTGCTTGTTGCAGAGCTTCACTGAAGCTACATCTCCTTTATATTGAGATAAATATTCAAACCCAAGTCAATTGTTTTTATGGCCAAAACATTACATCAAATGGAAAATATCTAGATATATATAGATATCTATAATATCTAGGTGTTATGGGGTCAAAGGCATTTATGTTTGTTCTTGTTGTCGTTTGTTATGTTCAACTACCATCAATCGGTGACATAGGGCCGCATTTCTGGTTGGGATGTCATTGTGCAAATCTCACTTTGATGTTGGCTGTCTTGACATGTAGAATACAGGCATATGGGGAAATACTGATGCAACTGATAAAATCAGCGATCACAGGACCTAAATCAAACAGGTTTTCAGTATTTGTTTTGAAAACACTTATTCACTTGCGCACAGGACGCTCACTTCTACATAAAATTCTCAGTCACTTCCACGTCAAACACTCACCCACTCCCACAATGGACACTCACTTCCACACAAGATAATGACTGGTATGTTCTAGAAGAACAGGTTCGACCAAACAGAAGAAACAGGCTGCACAAATCTCAGGGGTTTGTTGGGAGATAATAGATTTTCTCAGAGCGAAAGACTTATTTGTTTTTGTTGTCATGCGGAAGTGAACGTCACCTTCAGAGGAATCGTTTGTTTGTCTGGATACACCTTGGGGGGACTTGTTCACAACGAGGGGCCTTCACCTGCCTCATCTTAACGTCAGAAGCCTTCTACCCAAGATAAATGAGATACGACTCCTCAGTAAAAGAAGAAAGGTGGGACTTTTATGTTTTACAGAGACGTGGCTTGATGAATCGATTAAGGACGCTGAAATTGAAATAGAGAACTGTCTGTTAATAAGGAGAGACCGAAACCGTAAAGGTGGAGGGGTCTGCATCTATGTAAGATCGGACATTGGTTTTAATCAGAGTGGATTTGCACAATGACCAAATTGAATCTATTTGGTTAAATGTTTTATTGCCAAGGAATAAGCCTATTTTAGTGGGAGTTTGTCATCGGTCACCTGATCAGGCGAAGTTTTATGAACTGTGGGAAGAGACGTGCTCTAAATGTATGGACTTCGTTAATTTGGAAGTTATTATGCTGGGAGATTTTAATACTGATGTTGGGGGAGCTGATCTCTCCATGTCTAAATCCTTAATGAATTTTTGTCGTAGTTTAAGTTTAGAGCAGCTGATTAATGAACCTACACGTGTGTGTGCCTCTACTCAAACTACCATTGATCTTATTCTTGTTTCTGACAAAACAAAGATAGTGGGGTAAGACACTACGGTCTGAGTGATCATTCCATGATCTTCTGCACTCGGAAGATTAAGAAAACAGTATTTAATGACCACAATTCCATACAAATTAGGTCCATGAATGGATATAGTAAAGAGGCACTTATAAACTGTTTGAGCCAAATGAACTGCGCTGCTGTGTTACAATGTACTGATGTTGATAGAGCATGGAATTCTTTTAAAGGTATATTTTTACAATCTATAGATAAACTTGCACCTTTCAAAGTAGTAAGAATCAAGGGCGTAGGTTTGCATTTGGAAGGTAGGGACATGTCTCTACCAATATTTTGGGAAGCCAGATTGTCCCTACCAATATTTCATGAAACTCGTTCTTATCATCTTTCCAGACAAGCCATATAAGACCCAGTTGTGGAGGCTACGTCTCCAAGATAACCTATTTATGCATTTTAGCATTTGATGGGTTGAAAGGGCAGGGCTATCTGAAGGCTAAAAGTCAAGAGTAAACTGACCACGCTATTCAGGTCATGAATATTCATTCTTGTCCAAAGCAGGGCTTGAGACGCGCAACTGGATCGCCAGCTTTGATTACATGGTGTTTGCAATGGCTTACCCGTAGAAGAGAACCGTAATTTGGCATTTGTTCCAGATTTTTCTTCATCGCGTAACTATAGCACTTTTCCCATGGCCCAACTCATGACATAGGCTACATTGATATTACGTATCACTTTTGTGGAAATTTCATTGTCTGAGAGCGTGAGGAAAAAAAGTCGCTCCATGTTAAGTCATGCTGCTTATATTTCGCCAAACTGAATGCCAAGTGTAATGTTGGTTGAATAAGTGATCTAACTAGTCAGAAACAGATAGTTACTTAAAGTGAAAACTTGCTAGCTACCTTAAGTTAGTTTTTACCAGAAAATAATGTCAACGAATGTTAATTAAACATGTTCGCTATAGTTTCAACTAGCGAACTAAACCTGGTTTCTGTCACATGTTGGTTAGTAATCGGGTTGCTAGCAGTCGTAAATATAAGCCAGGAGAATATGCCAAATTATGAGGTGAATTTCATTGGAGAAATCCCGCGAAGGTGCCATTATTAATAATTACTTTACGTGCAGGAACCACAGCAGCAAGCTAGAGAAACAGAGCAAGCTGTTGGGGACACAGGTGTATCAGGGCTTCAGGTGAGTTCATAATTATGACTTGTTCTGTGGAATTATAGGGAAAACATTAAAGTTAGTCTCATGATGTTCAGCAAATATAACCTTTGAACGTCAAAATGTCCCAACCAACTTTGGCTCAGTGGAGGAAATGAAAGAAACACTTAATCGTAAATCTAACGTGATCCTGTCCCATTAACGCTCAGTTTGCGGCTTGTCCAATTCATAGTTGGTGGTCCATTTTGAGGTGTTTATCGCGGCTGCAATTGCATTACCGCATATTAAGATGCTTAAGGTAGATTACTGCTATAAAAATACCATTACCATTTTCACATTTTTCACACGCCATTTCTCAAATTTGCTAGTCTGATTTTAATGAAGTTTGGAACCTGAATAGTTTACAGCATGATGGTTGTCCTGAACCTAAGAAATATGGCCCTTGTGGTACTCTTTTAATTTCAGGGGGTGCTGAATATATAATGAGGCAGAGAATTTTCAGGTCAAGAGCAAAATTTCAAAAAAACTTTGCATTTTGTTAAAGTATCCAACTTAAAGAGATTTAGCCCATAGATGCTGGATCAGGCAACCTGTGTGCAAAATAAGAAGTTGATATGTCTATTACCTACTGAGGTATGGTGTTTTGAAATTGTCACGATATGCCCCTTTGCGGTGGCCATCTTGGACACCAAATTTGCATAATTAATGCAAATCACCTCCATCCCTGCTAATTTGAATGTTTGCTTCTCATATAAATAAAGCAAATTGATGTAAGTGATGTAATAAAGATTTTCATGTTTAATAGCATTATTCTACCTTAATAGAGAGGATTGCGAGCTGGCTTGCAAACGTAGTTATATATCCACTCACTTGTTATCAATGTCCAGGTTACTAGATCTGAGCGGGTTTCATGAGTGCGCTGAGATGGTTTGCAGCTATCAGTCAAGGTTGTGGCAAGTTTATGTATGTGGCATCTTTGTATTAAAATTTTGGAGGCACCTTGCGTAGCATAATTAAAAAAACGGAAAAACACTCCTTCAGATAATCTCTGTATACAGTAAAGGCAGTATCTGCACTCAGATTTACAAAACTTTTTCCAGCTCACGCGCTACGCGCGCTCGCATCACATACATGTCCCTACCAATTCTCACATTAAACCTACGCCCTTGGTAAGAAATAAAAAGAGGACAGAACCTTGGATAAATGATGACATACTTGAAGCTATTAGGAGAAATAGGCAGTATGATAAATTTTGGATAAATAAGAATGATCAGAGTTGGACAGACTACAAAAAAAAATGAGAAATGAAGTGAGTAGATTAGTAGAGTGTTCCAAAAAGGCCTATTTCAATGTGAAAATTATGGAATACAGACATTATTTTAGGAAGCTTTGGCAGTCCTTGAAGCAGCTAGGCTACTATAATAGGTTGAAAACTAAAATCAGAAAAATAAGTCTAGACCTTGGGGATAACATCATATCAGACGAGGAGAAAGTTGCAGATAGTTTTAATTTACAATTTTCGTCAGTTGCTAGTAAGCTGGTGGGAAAACTTCCTGGCCAGTTAAGACACTATGGAGAAAGTCATGTTCTTAAGTATTACTCTCAGCTAGGGGTAAAAGCAAATGACTTCTCCGTAGAAAGGTGACAGAGACGGATGTTCTTGAAAAGCTAAAAAAAATCAGACAGCTCTAAAACCGCTGGTCTTGACAAAATTCCATCTCAATTTCTGAGAGATGCAGCAGAGAGCATCACCCCATGTATTACTCACATTGTGAATATGTCTATTGAGCAAGGATATTTCCCTAAGGACCTAAAGCTAGCTAGAGTGATTCCACTTTATAAGAAAGGGAGTAAACTTGACCAAGGTCATTATAAACCCGTCTCCATTTTGTGTACTCTATCAAAGATAATTGAAAAAATTATTTTTGAACAGATCATTAAATATTTGTCATCCCACAATTTATTATATGAATTCCAATCAGGCTTCCGTAAGTCCCATTCGACTGACACGTGCCTATTGTATTTAACTGACTATATCAGAAAAGAGGTTGACAATGGAAGTTTTTGTGGTATGGTCATGTTTAGACCTGCAGAAGGCTTTCGATACTGATGATCATGTCTTTTTACTATCCAAATTGAGGGCCATTGGTTTTAATGATTTGGCTGTTAGATGGATTGGCTCCTATCTGAAGGATAGAAAGCAAGTGGTGGATGTTTAAGAAATTACTTTAACAGAGTCAGGGATGTTCACAACTACTCCACAAGGGGCAGTTCTACAGATTTCGTTCTTCCCAGAGTTAAAAGTAACCGAAGTAAAGAATCCTTCCTGTATGCAGCAGCTAGTCTGTGGAATAGGTTGCCAGGAAATCTGAAGACTATCAGGAGATTAGATGCATTTAAACATGCATTGAAAGAGATGGTTTAGAGGTCAATCGGAGTAGGATTCAATTACTGTGTACGCCCATGGTATTTATTTACTGAATGAAGGTAGTGTCTTGTATGTTACAGTACTATTCTTGTCATTATAGATCTGCCGCTCCCATCTCCTTTACTTTCCTCTGAGCACCACAATGGAAATAAGCCTTGGGGCTTCACTGTGTCATCCTGCCCTCTCAGTTTTAAATGCATGCTGAGCTCTGGAGAGCTGTGTCATGTATTTTTTAACAGTGAGTTGGTCAAATAAAATCAATCAAAATCTATCAATCAATCAATGAGTGTTTTATGTGGATGTGAGTGAGCGTCTTATGCGGAAGCGAGTGAGCGTCGTTTATCGAAGTGAGTGAGTGTCATTTGGAAGTGAATTAGTGTTTTTTGTGGAAGTGAGTTAGTGTCTCATGTGGAAGTGAATGAGTGTCAGATGTGGAAGTGAGTGAGTGTTTTATGTGGAAGTAAGTGTCTCGTGGAAGTGAGTGAGTGTTTTATGTGGGAGTAACTGAGTGTTTTATGTGGAAGTGAGTGTCTTATGTGGACGTGAGTGAGTGTTTTATGTGGGAGTAACTGAGTGTTTTATGTGGAAGTGAGTAAGTGTATTATGCGGAAGCAAGTGAGTTTTTTATGTGGAAGTGAGTGTCTTACGTGGAAGTGAGTGAGTGTCTCTTGAAGTGAGTGAGTATTTTATGTGGAAGTGAGTGTTTTATGCAGAAGTAAGTGAGTGTTTTATGTGGATGTGACTTATTTCTGTTGGGTTCTCTCCATCTTCATATTGATGAGGCACAATAGTGTGTAATATGTGTGATATCCTGTTCTGGCTTGTCTGCTCTCGTGCCGTTTAGAGCGGCAGAAAGTGTGTATTGCATGCAGTGTCTTTATAATAGTCTGGTGGACTTAAAGTGATTAGACAGTAAGCGTGCCTTACTCCTTTGCAATTTATTAATGGAAAACAACAAATCAATCTTGTGGGGTTGGTATGGTCAGTTGTTTCTTTTTTGTATTCCCTTTTGGGTTCTTTGTGTGAATATGTGTGTCTCTTTATTCCCCTGTTGCACTGGAACCTGTTTAAGTGTGCTGGGCTGTCACCTGACTTTCCTTTCCGCTATGACTACCACTCAGCTGCCTACAATCTAGCAATCAGCCACCTGACTCTCTTCTCCGCTCACCTGCCTTCAATATAGCAATCTGCCACCTTCAAAAGACAGGCACAGAACACGATTTTCGGCTAGATTGCTTCGTTTTGCCCTTCGGTTCAAGCCACTAGTCGTGTTTCCATCCAACTGTATCGCAGATCTTAAGTGAATTTTCGTAAATGTGGCAAAAGCAAATGCGTATTTGTGCGCGTTTCCATCCACTCCAGTTATGCGGCTTTGTTTCACGAGATAAGCCATATCTAGCTAAAGTGATAGTGAACTCTTTAATGTTATAGCTAGCATACCAGTGTAGCGAGGTAGCAGAAACTATCTAGCTAGCTTGCTAATAAGGCTACATTGTACCACATGCACGGAGCTATGGGGGGACCGGATTTTACACAACACCGGCGCCTTGTCGCCCTCCCTACACATGGGAACCTAGGCGGGCAAAAGTAATGTAGTTTGGAAACGTCATCATTTATTCGCAAAACTTGTTCGCTGACCCGTTTCCACTGCACTAAAGCGCATTCATCTTTATCGATACGGCAAATTTTCCAGCTGCTCCTTGCGCATAAAAAATTGACAAGATATTTTGAGTTGTTGGGCATTTTGGGCGTTTCCAATCAGGTTTTTTGAAGTGTAAATTCAAAATGCGCATTAAAATGGGTTGATGGAAATACGACTAGTCAGTCCCGCCTCTGCTCAGCCGACAGCAGCAGCACATCTAATCTCCGGCCTCAGTCCTCAGTTACTGAGCTCTCCAAGCCAGCCATTCTTCCTCATTACGCCTGGGAATCCTGTTCTGCCTCGTTACGCCAGGCTTTGGAATCACATGTATTACATAAATACACCTTTTTCTCTACTGAGATTTACTAGTGTTCTGTCTGCATCTTTAGGGTCCCTCAAAAGTGTGTTTCCAACAGAGGTAATATCAATAAGATGACTTCTAGCAAACGAAACTCATGAAGTGCACAATGAATCATCCTGTTGTTTAAATCCTCACAGAATCACTGGCGTCAGGTGGTGTTTTGTTGCCCCATGATTGTGCATTTGATCTCTGGGTTTTCTGGAAGGTATTGCAGACAGCCATAATAAAGCTGCCAGTAATCCAATACTCGTAATGCAGCGGAATACAGGAAGCATAATGAGACAAAACCTGCGCCATAGCCAATCCCTCTGTCTTACTGCTGTGCTTTGAGTCAGGCATGCCACAACAGAGCAGGTTTGGGCTTGATTCATGAAGTGACTTGACTGCTAAATTACCCAGGCAGGGTAATGTAGGGCGGTAAATACATTAGCACTTTCAGCAATGGTACATTACTGTCTTTTGAACTGCATGCGCAGCGAGGCAGCAGCCCTTCAATCCAGGCTTCTTCTTCACTAAAAGATATCTGGACCTGTTTTTCGGGGATCTTAGCAACACAAAACACAAAGGAGCCGAGAGACTTTCCGTCTGCCTCTGGCGGTATCGCAGCATACCCCGTGTCCTTGGGCCCATCTTTCTTGGAGGCACAGCTGACTCTCTGTAGACCAATCAGCAGCCGCTTTTGGCTTCTGACATACGGGTGCGTGTCTCACAAAATAAGGTGCTGCAGGATAGTGTCATCATGGAAGACCACTCTCTTCACCAGCGTTGCACTATATTTTAGAGTTAATGGTGAATGTATTTTGGAGTTTAAGGTGAATATATTTCAGTGTTTAAGAAGAAAGAGTTTTTTGGTTTAAGGTGAATATATTTTAGAGTTTACAGTGAATCTATCGTAGAGTTTATGGTGAATGTATTTTAGAGTTTAGGTGAATATATCTTGGATATTATGGTCAGTTTATTTTGAAGTTTACGGTGAATATATCTGAGAACTGTGTTTCCAAAACTCAGTCCTTGTGACCTTCTGTGTATGCTGGTGTTTGTTTCAACCACAATTACAATCTTGGAATTAACAAAACGTTTGTAGTTCATAATTGGTAACTTTTCAGGCTGGAGAGAGGTGTCACTCTCTCACACCACACCTTCATAAAATTATGAGAAAGATAGTTCAGCTGTCCATGGTCTTGATTTTAGTACAAGACTTTGATCTCTTGTAATATAACAGAGAATATACTGTAGCATTGCCTTGGAGTACCCACGAATTTTTAAATGGTTGTCTTCCCTTTTGTTTATTTTCAAGCATAAAGCATGCGATCTACAACATTGTAATATTATGCACGTTCAATTTAGTAGAGATTCCACGAAGGTATGTTTGGTTGTACAACGTTGTATCCATGGCCAGTAATAGCAGCACACAAACAGACATCTCATTATTCAGGCAAGCAATAGGGAAATAAAAAAATAAGAAAAAAAAAAACTAAAATGTACTAAAAGTCCTGCATTCAACCTCATTTCCTTATATTTGTAATACTTAAGCACTGTTTCCTTAGTCACAGTTCTCTGTATTACTAATATTATTTTTTAAATTTTTTATTTAACTAGGGAAGTCCCTTTGAGATTGAAATCTCAAGGGAGCCCTGGGGGCTGAGGTGGGGAGGGAGAGGGCAATTTGCACAGGTAATTAGATCAGGGGATGATTAGGTGGCAGGTCGAAAGAGCCAGGTTGGGACTTTAGCCATGACACCGGGGAACCCCCTACTCTTGTAGAAGAGTGTCATAGGATCTTTAATGACCACAGTGAGTCAGGACCCCGGTCTAACGTCTCATCCGAAAGACGGCGTCTTCTTCAGTACAGTGTCCCCATCACTGCACTGGGGCATTATTCCACCAAAAGGAAGATTGCAGCATACTGGCCCACCAAAACCTCTTCCAGCAGCAACTTGGTTTTCCCAGGTGGTCTCCCATCTAAGTACTGGCCAAGCCCACACCTGCTTAGCTTCAGCCACGTGGCTGGAGCAGGTTGAATAGTGTTCTGGCTGCTGGCCATATTATTTTTCAGGAACCTTGTTTGCTTGTTCCTTTGTGCTTTGTTCTACTTTGCCTTCCTGCATTGCTGAGAAGGCATAAGAAACCCGATCCATCTTCACACCTAAGTCCGGTTCCCACTGTTCCTGTTCTCTGTACACTCTCAGCTGTTGCACAGAGCAAACCCTTACAGAAGCCAAATGATTCTTCAACTTCGTCACAATTTTCCCTACTGCTTATGCAACTAAAAGTCATTAGCAATATAGCACAATTTAAATGGGAAGCTCTTTGGGGCACGAATAGATATTTCTGACATAATGTGGCATGAAAGGGTCGATAAATAAATAATTAAATGGGTAGTACAATTAAGAAAAATTAGCAACTCATTAAAATGCTGGGATTACAACAAAAACCAGCATACACAGTGGGTTCCCAGAGTTCATTCTGGGAACTACTGGGCTAGAGATCAAGATGAATATGCCTTAGAGTTTAAGGTAAATGTGGCTTAGAATTCAAGGTGAATATGTTGTTGAGTTTAAAGTGAATGTACCGTTGAGTTTAAGCTGATTGTGTCAGTCAAAAGTGACGGAGTCTTGGAGTTTAATGTGACTGAGAATTTAAGAGCCATTGTCTGTAAGGTTCAGGCAGGTGGTGATAGTCACCTTCTTCAATTTTGCTGAAACTTTGGTGGTTTAATGTCCCTACCCTAACTAGAAAATTCCCCAAATTTTTTGGCCCTTCCTGCACCTGTTTGGGTTTTAGGGGTCAAACAAGTGCAAGCCGATATAGGGCCTAAAATGCCAAATTACCAAAATAAAATTTTTGGGTTGCTCTTATTCACTGCGCGAACTGTATCCCAAAGTAAAAGTTGGAAAATTAAATTATGGGGGGGATGGTCAGTGGAAAGAGCGATTTTTGGCCTGGGATCTTCTTCGCGCAACATATAGGGGGCGCTCCAATATGGCCGCAATCCAATTTCGTCACTAGTTTGCACCCCTTATACTCTGTGCGCGATCAGTGCCCCAAAACTTTTACAGCTGCACTGCACTGGTATGTTGTTAGACTGTCTATTAGAGGTGAGAAAAAGTTGGGATAATGTATGCGCACACCAACAGGTGGCACCAAACATGGCAAAATGCTAAAATTTGGCGTATTTCAGCACCACCTGGTGGTGTGCGTGATCGACCTACAGGGCAAAGGTTTGTTGCATAATGAAGTATAGAGGTCACCCTTTTAGTTTATGAAGCCATTTCCTGGGATAAGGACTACTGTCCATAATAGGTGGCGCTTTACTCACAGGTGTACTGGTACACACGTAAAGCAATATCCACTCAAAATTTCTCATGATTGGTCCAGCTGAAATGCCGGTGAAAATCCCAAGGAAATACTTTTGTATGAGATGTCCCTCACCCTTAAACTTGCAGTTATTGCAAAGGGAACAATGGGATCATGACTGCGCAAGTCAATATGGGGGTGCTAAAATGCTGCGTGGAACATGAAGAGTTGAGTGGAGCATACAAGATTGTTGTTCGTTTGTAAAATTTTGTTCTGAACCACTTAAAAATGGGTACAAATACAATAAAATGGAACACAAGAGCCCAAGCCCAGTCTGCGTGCAAGTCTATCCACCTGTATAAAATGGGCCTGTAACTATACAAGAAGTTGTTTTTTGAAAAAAATGCCAGTTTCGTATACATTGGGAATGTTTGTCTATTCATCCAAGCCAGTTCTGGCACTTTAAGGGCGTTCACATACGTGGATGATTCTGGATAAAACCTCAGATTGAAAAAGTGGCTTTTTTTTAAAGATTATTTTTTGGGAATTTTTCCTTTATTTGATAGTTATATAGTGTGGAGACACAGGAAGGTTGGGGAGAAGAATGGGGGAAGACATGCAGCAAATGACTCGAGCCGGAATCGAACCCAGGTCGCTGCGGGAAGGACACAGCCTTTATGGTACGCGCGCTTAGACCAATGAGCCACCGGGGCGCCCCAAGTGGCTTTTCAATAGTCTGAAACAATGGAGTAAACAGGAAGTACTAGTGGTGCCCTCAATCAATAATTGATGTAACTAATGAAACCACACATATGCCAGAGATGGTTGAAAAATCAATAATCATTACCTGAAATAAGTTCAAGTCCATCACAGGGCCTGTTCTACTGGGACACACCATCTAAATGCACCTATAGCAGCTTATATTGACATGCACAGAATATCCCATGATTTTTGTCATTGGAATTTCATTGATAAAGGCTAAAGACATAATTCATGAAAACATATCCTTGGGATAGTGGCTGCGCATTTCATAACTTGACCAATCATGAGCAATTTGGAGCGGATATTGCTTTACACGTGTACCAGTACATCTGTTAGTAAAGCGCCACCTATTATCGACAGTAGTCCTTATCCCAAGAAATGGCTTTCATAAACTAAAAGGGCGATCTCCATACTTCATTATGCAACAAACCTTTGCCCTGTAGGTCGACCGCGCACGCCAACAGGTGGCGCTGAAATACGTCAAATTTTACCATTTCGCCATGTTCGGCGCCACCTATTGGTGTGCGCATACAC